>JAJHZJ010000567.1:607184-3039977 GCA_023548195.1 Bettongia penicillata ogilbyi
TAGCTCTCCCCACAGTGCTTTGAACATCGTAAATGCTTAACAAATATTTGTTGAGTACTGAGGAGATGACATTCCTCCTGTACTCTACACTGGTCAGACTCCCCCCCTACTCCACCAAAAGAAACCTCTCCAAATCAAACCCAACCCCATTTAAACTGAACCCCCTGGTAATGTGGCTGAAATCATCTGAAAATTAAGAAAACTTAGTCTCCCTTCGTCTCTGATCTCTCTACCAAGAGGAGGGAAATGTGTTTCATTCTTTAGGACCAAGAGCTTGGATTTGCATTGTATGCAATGGTCTGTCAAAGCAAAATTCAGGACCAAACTTAATCATTGGATTTAACCTGAATTTGGCCACCTTTCAGCTCAATCCTCTAATTTTACAAATGTGGAAACTGAGGCCCAGGGAGGTTTAATTGATTTGCACAATGCCATGCCATGGCAGACTGAGCACTAGAACTCTGGTTTCCTGCCTCCTAGTCCAGGTGTCTCATCCATTCTGTTTTTGTCAGCCAAGCCCCAAAGAAGAGTCTTTTTTTTTACCCTATCTCTGAGTAATGACAAGTGAAGGAAAAGCGGAGAAGACATAATCAGAGCAGACATAAATGAATTCAGTTCCTTCCATATCATCTGATTGCGCACTAATTAGACCCAAAGACTGCCTTTGTCACCTCCCTCTTGGTCACCTCAGGAGGCTAATTTATGAATTACCTGACAGTTCCATATATTTTTTTCCATTAAAGTGTTGTAAAATCTCTGGAACAAAGAGAGTGGGGATGAGTTGTAGGTCACAGAAGCATTTGCTGGAACAGAGTGCAGCCTGGCTTGTTCCTACATGACTGCTGCCTGTGGACTTTCCACAGGGAAACATAATTCAGTAGCTTAAAACAAGGAAACTTTTTTCCTTCCCTTTTTGCCTCTAGCCTCTGGAAAGTTGTGTGATGAAGGTTAGATGAAGCTTTCTTCAGGTCAATATACTACCTGCCTTCCTTCTTTTTCACCCCTCAATGGCTTAATCTAGTACTATGATTCTAATTTGAAAAGCTTAATAACTCATTCTCTCCCTCCCTTCCCCCATGCTGTGTTCAGTGAAGCGCCAATATTAAGTATTTACTGCCTTGCCAAGGATTTAAATGTGTGATTTCTTCCATTTCCTTCGTTTTAACTACTGCTAACCTTTAGGTAGGAGTGCTGTCAATCTCTATGCAAAGTGATATTCTTTGTCCTTGATTAATGACTGTAACTTTGGGTGGTAGTGCTTTGCTACAGAATGACTCCTTGTTTTGATGTAAAGAAATTTTCTTTGAGAACCATTGTATAAGGTTCAAACACAAGCTTTGCCACAGAGTATCTGTATGACTTTGGATAAATCATTTATTAACCTCCCCAAACCTCAGTATCCTCATTCATAAAACTTCAGGATTGGACTCCATCAGCAGCGTCAAACTCTAATAGAAACAGGGTCACTGAAACAGATCCTAAGTGAGGCATATTGTCTTAGAAAACCACATATTAACATTATCTGTGTTCTATTGTATTTTTCTTTATTTTGTTAAATATTTCCTGATTATGTTTTAGTCTGATTCAGGCAACACTCAAGAATTTACGTCTCTGGATTAGATGACCTCTAAGGTCTAAGTATTACATTTATACATAATATTTAATATAATTTGTGTTTATATATAACTGTCTTATAATTCTGACTTCCTCCCTTTCTTTTCCTTTCCCCTGTCCTTCAAAATAGACAATGCTTCATGGAGGAATGATTTTCTTTTGACCTATCTTGTCTGTTATAATAATTGATTATAAAGGCCTGGGCATTTGCAAGGCTATGCAATAGGGCAATCCCTATGTACATTTTATTAAATGAAAATAGCACTATTTCCATATAAAAATCTAGATTCATTAAGTAAGTTACTCAAGACTCCTGATAACAAGAGAAATAAAATATTAATGCATTAAGGGGTAAAATGAATAGAAATATACTGTACATATATATTAACAAAATTCCCTGGGGCTATTGTACAAATACATATGTCCAAGCATGTAAATAGTTTAATATTTAATATAGAGGCAGAGTTTCATGGGGGTAAAGTACTACACTTGGAGACAGAAAGACCTGAGTTCAAATCTTCCCAAGGCTGTGAATCTGGACAAGTAAACCTCTCTAAGCTCATTGGATTTACAGGCATCTAAGGTCCTTTCCAGTCTTAAATTTATGATTCTGTGACCTAGGTGCAAGTCTCACCTCTGTCATATTTTGCATTTGATTGGGTGCAAGTCATTTAACTTCTCAGTGACCCTAAGACTGTAAGTCACAGATGAGGTACCAAGATTAAATCTGCATTGCAGGAGGGAGGTTCCTCACTGGGTGTTTCCCTCTGTCAATAAAATCATAGGTCTGGTCCAAAAAAGAAAAAGAGTTTCTTCATGATGCATATTTTGAGAGGGGATAGAGATTGGGGAGAGTAAACTTAGGAGATGCTAATTGTATATTCTTAGTCCCCAAAGAAAAAGAGGATTTCAGGGTTCAAGAAACTAGGGAGAATTAGTAGTAACTTTGTAAACCACAGAGTTCCAAAGGAATATGAATGTTTTCACTTTTGGAGTCAGTTGAGCTTGAACAGGGCCTTCAACCCAAGAGAGGAGAGGGAACAAACATAAATTAAATACCTACTGTGTGCCAGGTACTAAGTTAAGAGCTTTCCAAAAGTTATCTCATTTCATCCTCCTAACAACCTGGGATGTATTTGCTATTATTTCCCCCATTTTATAGTTGAGAAAACTGAGGCAAGACAGGGGTTAAGCATCTTAGGGTCACATAGTGTTAGATTTGAATTCAGGTCTTCCTAACTCCATTCCCAGTATGCTGAGTCACTGCACCACCTAGAGAAATTCAGAGAGGGACTAAAATGGAGTAAAAAAAAGTGTATTTAAAGGGAAAAAAAGGAATGGTATGCCTGTGATATATACACATTTAGCATATATATACTAATAAATAAATATAATACATTTATTATATTAAAAATAAATATAATACTAATAAATACCAGGCATTTTTGTGGTTGATATCCACACTCCTAGCTGTGCACAGTGTGAGCCATCTCCTTCCTATGTGTCCTCCCTCCACTTGGTGGCCCCTGGTGTCCTGGTACGTGAGAAATTGCAACCAGTCTGGGTTGGTGCTGCTCCTTTTCTGTAGACATCATTCTTTGGCTCATTTTACAGATTGTTCCATGATGGTTCCTGCCTTTCCTCTGTCTGATTATTTCTGTCTTTTTGAGACTTTAAAAACAATTTTTTTGGTAGACCATATGTTTTTCCATTGAGCCTGCAGTATTTTCTGCTCAGCCTCTGGAATAGACTATGTGGTGTTTTTCTTTTGATGATTCCTGGCAGGTGGTTTTTCTTAGCAGCTGGTAATGACTGAGGATGGGGTGTGGGAGAAACCAGGTAATGACAAATCTCAATGTGTCTATCTTGATGTCAAGGTCCCCTCTGGTACCATCCCCTCCTCCTCACGTTTGTTCTCCTTTAATCCCTTACCTTTTGTGTCAGAATAGCACTGAAGCCTTGATAGCTAATATAGGAATCCTAGCTTTAAGGTGCTGCAGTTCAAATATTTTTATCTTTCAAATTTTATTATTTATTTGATTTTAAGCATTCTTCTCTTTTTGAATTTTGAGTTCCAAATTCTCTCCCTTCTTCCCACAGCCTCCCATGCCTACTGAGATGGCAAGCAATGTGATATCAATTAAACAAGTGAAATCATGCAAAACATTTCCATATTAGCCATATTTCCAGAAATGCAAGAAAAATAAAGAAAGTGAGAAAATTATACTTCAATTTGGACTCAGTTTGTCAGTTCTTTCTCTGGAGGTGAATAATATTATTTTCATCATGAGTCCTTCAGAATTGTCTTGGATCATTGTATATCGACCAGAGTATCCAAGTCTTTCACAGCTGATCTTCATTTCCACATTGTTGCTATTGCAACACTGTACAATGATCCCTTGGTTCTGTTCATTTCACTTTGCGTCAGTTTCTATAGGTCTTCCCATGTTTTTTCTGATACTACCCTCCTCATTTCTTATAGCACATTATTTCACCATCACAATCATGCCACAACTTTAGTCATTTCCCAATTGGTGAGCATCTCTCCAATTTCCAATTCTTTGCTGCTACAAAAAGAATGCAGTTTGATTTTTTTTTGACAAAAATGATGAGTTATTGCATGGGGTAGAGATGCAAGTTTTTATTCTAGTTTAGACTCTCTAGATAATAATAGCTTCTACTTTAAGGATTAATATAGTAAGCTATTTGATCCTTACAATGACCATGTAAGGTAGGAGCTATTATCACCCCCATTTTACAGATGAAGAAACTGATGTTGAGAGAGTCCTTGCCCAAGGGCACAGGTTGTAGGTAACTGCGAGAGTATTTGAATGTGAGTTTTCTTGACTCCAAATCCAACAATCTATCTTATATGCCACCTAGATATACCTTGAAATAATCTTAAACTGGATAATTAGGAGAAGTCAGAGTCAAACTCAGTCTTCTGAACACCAGGTCCACTGCTCTATCTACTGCACCACCTTGTGTCATCATGGGCAGTCACTAGGTCTCAGTTCCTCATCTGTAAAATGAGGGGGTTGAATTAGATGACCCCCAAGTTCCCTTCCAGTTCTAGATCTATGATTTTATGACCCTTTGGCAGTAACCATTCCTTGGTCCTGTGCTATTCAGTGCTTTAACCAAAGACTTGAATGAAAGCAAAGATGGTATAATTTTCAAATTTTCAGATAATACAAAATTGGGAGGGATAAATTAATGTTGTTCAGTTGTTTTTCAGTCATGTTTTACTCTTTGTGAGTAAAAATTTTCTTGGCAAAGATACTGGAATGGTTTGCCATTGCCTTCTCCAGTTCATTTTACGGATTAGGAAACTGAGGCAAACAGGGTTAAGTGACTTGCCCAGGGTCACACAGCAAGTAATTGTCAGACGCTGGATTTGAACTCAGGAAGATGAGTTTTCCTGATTCTAGGCCTAGCGCTCTATCCTCTGCACCACTCAGCTGCATCTCCCATCTCTGTGCCTTGGCATTGGCTGTCCCCAGTGTCTGGGATTCTCTTTTTTCACTTTGACCTTCTGGAATTCCATATTTACTTTAAGACTTAGTTTAAGTCCCCTCTTCTGCTGGAGACCTTTCCTAGTCTGTTCCCACAAAAGTTACTTTGTTTCTATTTTCTGTGTTTTGTATATCCATATAAGTATACATTGTTTTCTTTTAGAAAGTAAGTTCCTTGAAGACAGGAAATGTTTCAGTTTTTTCTTTGGATTCTCAGTGCCTACTATGTAGTAAGCACTAAATAAATGTTTACTGTTTGTTTGATAGACTGAAGATCATCACCTGCCCAAGGCTCCTTGGCACCATTTCTGTTTTGTCCCTTTCCTGGTTGGTGTTCCTTTTCCAATCATAAATTTCTTCAATGTTGACTTCCCCCTCCTTTATTTCACTTCTTGTAAACAAATCATCATTGGTTGATATATTACAATCCACTTGCACCCATCTGTGCTCTTTGGTGACAGAAGACAGCTAGGCTAGATAGATGGATAGAAGGCTGGGTCTGGAGTCAGAAAGGTCTGAATTCAGATCTGACCTCAGGTAAATTATTAGCTGTGTGACTCTGGGAAAGTCACTTAACCCCTGTTTTCCTCAGTTTCCTCACTTGTAAAATGGAAATAATAATAGTGCCTAACTCCCAGTGTTATTGTGAGAATCAAATATGATAACATTTGTAAAACTCTTAGTATAACTCTGGAATATAGGAGGTACTTAATGAATATTTGCTTCTTTCCTTTAGTTCAGTAGCAGTTCTGATTTTTTTTTTATTCCATGAGTCCATGGTTCACAGCCATATAGCACAGTGTTAAGAGCCCTGGCTCAGAAATCAGAGGACCTGGATCCAAATACTACCTCTGACACTTATTACCTGTGTGACACTGGACAAGCCACTTAACCACCTTGGACTTCAGGTTCCTCATCTCAACAAATAAGGGAACTGAATTATGTGACCTTAGAGATCTCTTTCATCACCAGATCTCTGACCCTACGATACCATGCTTTCTAGGAGAGTATTGTATTAGAACCAATTTTAATTCATTTGAGTTAAAATATGTCATGTTATACTTAGTATTGAGATTGGGTTAGGGGAAGGAGATGAGAAAATGTTGCACCACCAAATTCCCAGAAGAGTCTTGGAGTTAGAAGGGAGCTCTGAGGTCATTCAGTTCAGTCTATCCCACATAAATATAGGTTGTCACAGGTCTAAAATGATTTAGAATCTCTAATCTAAGGGGGCTGATCTTCCATTCTCTTCGTGGCATCTAAACTGACCTATGGATACAGATTCCTAGCTTTATGAGTTGGCGGTTCCTAAGGCACTGTGTTTTGATGGAAACAGAGAAATGGAGTGTCAGTAAGCACACAAGGCCAGTACCTTTCTCTCTTTCAAGTTAAGAGAGTTGGAACTGAGTTCCTCTTGAAAAATTTTTTTTAGAGGAAATGGTACATAGAGTTTTGGTGGGTGTCAGAATCCATCAGCTCTCATTTTATAAGGCATTTAGGAAAGTAACTTTTCTCCTGCAGAAGAAATTACATGAATTATATTAAAATCAGCACCCAAGTAATAAAATTACATGGTCGGTACTGTTCTGCAAAGCTCCCTTTGTCTGCCAGGGTAATTTGAGTGTGAGGAAGATGATCTCTCTGGTTACCATGCTTTTACTTAAAAAAGGGAACAGAGAGGAAATTGGCAAGACTCAGTAGTGTGGTATGTGCCATTCTGTGAAATTCTAATCTTTGTTACATCTGCAGATCGAATCTTAAGGCTAATTTTCTGATGTAGATCCATCACAAGTCTGATTTTTTTTGCAGTTATCTATAGGAGGAAAATTCAAGCCTCCAAGTGAAAGCTCTAAAGAGGGATAAACACTTTGGGAAAAGATGAAAGAGGTTGACACTAATTTTAAACGAAACAACCATTTCTGGTGCCACTGCCAAGGAAACTTGTAAAAAAACATATTAGGAATGCTCATAGAAAAGTACCCCTCCTTTCCCCCCACCTGATTTTTTCAGTATA
Organism: Bettongia penicillata ogilbyi; assembly: GCA_023548195.1. Taxonomy (NCBI): domain Eukaryota; kingdom Metazoa; phylum Chordata; class Mammalia; order Diprotodontia; family Potoroidae; genus Bettongia; species Bettongia penicillata. Next base: position 614,328 of record JAJHZJ010000567.1, read on the forward strand.
ATTACAAAATCATGTTTAGCAGATAGATAAAAAAACCCACTTTGTTTAATGTAAGATCTTGGACTAGTAGGGTAAAACCAAAAAATGGTTAATTCTATGATAAGTAAGAAGAGGCTCTTTGCTATATACTCAGTAAGTTCTTGGGCACTAGTTCTGAAGAACTGGCTGATAGGACTGCTGAGTTTCTGCCAGTCATCTTTGAAAAACTTTGAAGAATTGGAGAGATGTTGCAAGACTGGAAAAGGGGAGATGTCCTGGTTTTCAAAAAAAGGTCAACTTGATTTTGATGGCTGACAAAATTCTAAAATGTGAAATTCAAGTTAAGGCTCTTCACCTGAGGTCTGCAGGCTCTCAAGGCATCTGTGGGTAGATCTCAGGTGGTCCGTAAACTTGGATGAGAAAAAAACTACATTGTTATTTTCAGTAATCTTTGATTGAAACTTACCATTTCCTTCCATTATGAAGGAAAAAAAAAACAAAACTCAAAATATTATTCTGAGAAGGGATTTACCAAATTGTTAAATTTGGTAACAAGCAAAAATTCTGTAACAAGCAAAAATGTTAAAAGCCACTACATTAAAGTGGTGTTTTCTGGGTATTTAGAAAAGAAAGCAGTGACCACTAAGAGCCAGGATGGGCGCACATGCCAGACTAACCTCATTTTCCTTTTTAGACAAGATTACTAGATTAGGAGAATGCCATCTACATGGCATACTTGGATTTTAGCAAAGCATTTGGCAAAGTTAAAGGTTTTCCTTTTTAAAGATGAATTGGGCTAGATGACCTCTTAGATTCTTTCTACCTCTGAGATTCTGACACACCTTTGAACTGAGAACCAAAATTAGATTTTTATTTTAGACTAGAGAATTGCTTTTAACTTCTTTGGATGGATATTTTAGAATGCTTCCATTCTGAAAGCAGAGGCAAAGAGACCAATGGGGCTCTTTGCCCCATTCATTTATCTGTATTTTTACTTCCTTCTGATTATAGCAGTGGCCTAGTTTTCTGAGTGCTCTATATGTCAATGAACATATTACTGTAGGTATTGTCCTTGTAACTTTTTCAGGTTTTCTGGGCATTCTAAATAAGGTCTTAAACCCTGGCTGGAAGCAAGTCAGTTTTGACCGTCCTCTATTTTCTTTAAGAAACTTAAGGATATCCACGCTGTCTTCTTTGCAGAAGCCAAAAAAGAAAAGCTGCTTTGGAAGAGGGGATTTTTCTTTTAGGCACTAGAGAAATTGCTAAACTTGGCTTTTAATAAGTGCAATAAGTTACTGTCCCCGAGTGACTGAAAACAAGCTGATAGCAAAAGACCCAAATCATGAATTCTTGGAGACAGAACACTGTAGCAATAAAAGCAGTGCTGACCAAGGGAAAAGGGGCTTGGGTTCTAAATTGGAATTCAGCACTGTGGTCTTGGGAAGGCAGGAGGTAGATGGAAGGAGCTTATCCTGGCTTATGTCCTGCTAAACTTGGAGATTGTCTTTGGTTCTCAGGGTTGTTGATCACCACAGAGGCTTGCTAGGGCAATTTGGTCTTCTGTCTAAGCTTCTTTGGGGAAAATGTAAAAAGGAACAGTTAAATCTTACTGTATCTCAAGGATGTCTTTCCTAGTATCTTTTTGCAGTTGAGGAAGTGAGGGCAATAGGGATGTGTTCACAGGACCTGAGATTTAGAGTTAGAAGGAATATTGGATGCCATGAAGCCCAATCATTTCATCTTACAAAAAAGGGAACTGAGGTTCAGGGAGATTAAAATGACTTGCTTACAGACATACAGGGAGAGAGCCAGAATTCAAACCCAAGTTCTCTGACTCTAAATTCAATGCGCTTTACCTTTTCCACATTCCAATGCTTATCTTTATTCCTTCATGGGCCCTTTCACTAGAGCTATTCCGAACCACTAAAAATTGACTAAAGTTCACCCCTTTTTCATTCTGTTTGGGGCAGAATGAGAAAATGGCAAGATGGAAGGCACAATAACTTGCTAAGCTGGTAACCACTTTTTGGATAATTGAGGACAAACCTTTCTTCAGAGCTTCCCAAACATTGAGCTAGTTCTGGCAATGCATATAGTCAATGTGTACATCCTTGGAAGGTACACTATCAAGGGAAGTGAACTTATCCACAGCATTCAAAACTTCGCCATTTGTTGTAGCTGATGGTTCCATGTATGGATGGTGTGGTGGTGGCTGATGGAGCACCTGTGTTTTCTTGGTGTTAATTATCATGGCAAAATTAGCACAGGCAGCAGAGAATCTACAGAGCTGTTGAGCTGACCTCATTGTTATATGCTTGTGAAACATGGACAGTCTACCAGTGCCATGCCAGGAAACTGAATCGCTTCCATTTGAACTGTTTTAGGAAGATTCTGATGATCATCTGGCATGATAAGGTACCAGACACTGAAGTCCTTGCTCAAGCTGAACTGCCAAGTATTCAAACTGTGCTTCAGAGAGCACAACTCTGATGGGCTGGCCACATTGTTTGAATGCCAAATGTACGCTTGCCAAAAAGACTATTTTATGGAGAACTTGCATGGGACAGGCGATCACATGGTGGTCAGAAGAAGTGATACAAGGACACTCTCAAGGTCTCTCTCAAGAACTTTGGATTTGACTGTGCAACAGGGGAGACACTGGCACAGGACCGCTCAGCATGATGTGACCACATAAGAAAAGGTGCTGTTCTTTTTGAACAAAGCAGAATTGAGACAGTACAAAGTAAACAAAACACAGGATGGGCATATTTGGGATATTCACCCCAAATATTCATATGAACTACCTGTGCCCAACCTGTGGTAGAGCATTCTGAGCTTGTATTGGTCTGATCAGCCACAGTCAGACACACTGACGTTTCACTTTACAATGGTGATATCCTTTTGGTCCTCTTTGAAGATGAAGGACAACCACCAACCAACCAACTGAGGACATGTTGTTTTATCTTAAGTATAAGAATAATAATAGAATTTTTCAAAAATGATGTATTACTAAGAGAATATAAGTGGAAAATGACCTGGGCCCAGAGTTGAAAAAGAGGGTAAGGATAGGTTGGATTGCTTTCAGTATCGCTGTCAGGAAATTACAAACCATTTTTATTGACTTTAACCTTCCCATGAAAATGAAGACCCATCTTTTCAATACGAACCTTTCACCAGACAGTAAGTTGTCTTGTGTGGGAAGCAAGGAAGAAGTTATATTTCCACAGCTTTAAGTGATCAGAGTGTGACCTGGCACAGTCAAATTAGAGGTCAGAAACGTGTGTGCAGGCCTGACGAGCTGTTTGGGGGGAAGTCTATCAGGGAGGACAACATGAAGTAACGTGGTCAGAAGGCCTCACCTGGCCAATAGATGGTGTGGCGCAAAGTTCAAACCTGGAACGGTATGAAGAGCTTGCGCTGGTCTGACCAAATTGTAGTCTTCCTGGAGCCTTGTTTGGGAGCTATCTGGCCATTAAGGGGTGTGAATGTAGAATTAATAAAAATTTTCCTGATTTCACAAGTATCGTTCCTTGTTTAAAGAGACATGTTTCTCACAGTTGGGGGCTTGTTGGGCTAATTTCTCACACTTGGAACATCTAAAGTTGCATCACAGAGAGGGAAAGGGAAAGGCACACGGAGCAGAGGAGGTGAACAGGCTGCACCATATAACCAATGAGGAATCTTAAAGAAGATTTAAGCTAAGGATGTCATCAAAGAATTTCTTGTCAGATAAAGAAAATGGGCTGGCCACATAGCAAGAGGAAGGAGTGACTGGCTGAAGGTTGGAAAGTTCCACTGGCATCCTTGCAATGATGGCATATAGTCAGGAAGGCCTATGGCGCATTGGATGGACCGCCTGTGATGAACTTTTGGGAGGACACAGATAAGAGTTGCACAGTATGGGTAACTGTGAATAGGTGGTGAACTGTATCATAGGAAACTCCTCAATCAGTGAGATTATGGATGCATGTGAGCATTTGAGTAGAGTTGACTTTTAGTTATCATTTTCAGTTTTGAAGAGCATTTTAAATTCATTATGTCTTTTGATCCTGGCAAAAGTCCTATGAGGTATGTGCTATTATTATCCCTGTTTTATAAAAGAAGAAACTGAATTTCAAAAGGGTTAATTGAATTGCCCAGGGTCACATAGTTATTAAGTAACTGAGGGGGGATTTAAATCCATGTCTTCTTGACTTCAAATCCAAGACCCTTAGGTCATGCTAAGAAAAATATAATTTCCTCTCCCCGTCTTCTACCCTTCAGTTCAATTATAAGAGCATCTCTGGGTTGTATGGTAGAAAGAGTGCTGGATTTGGATGCCAGGTCTGCCACTTACTATGGATGTGAACTTGAGCATCCCATTCAACTTTTCTGGTCTCAGTTTCTTCTTCTATAAAATCAGGAAACTGAACAAAGAAATTTTCTAGCTCTAGAGATTTGTTTTTCAGTCATGTCTGACTCTTTGTGACCCCATTTGGGATTTTCTTGACAAATATATTGGAGTGGTTTGCCATTTCCTTCTGCAGTTCATTTTATACATGAGAAAACTGAGGCAAGCAGGGTTAGTGACTTCCCCAGGGTTACCCAGCTAGTAAGTATCTGAGGCCAGATTTGAACTCAGGTCTTCATGATGGCAGACCTAGTGCTCTCCCCATCATGCCAACTAGTTGCCTAGCTCCAAACATATGATTGTCAAATAATACTTTATAGTCATAAAGTATTTTTCTTGTTACATCCAGTGAGGCTGATAGCATAAGAGGCACCCCCATTTTATACATGAGGATTAGAGTGACTTGTTCAGGATGGCATGCTAGGCAGAGCTTTTCATTCCAAGTGTTCTTTCTGCTTCACCACTCAAATCATGAGTCATGATCAAATAAAGATAGAGAAACAAAGAGTTGCTTTATTATAATTATCAACCTTTGCTGTAGCATGGATGTTGTTACGCTCTCTGAATCATGCCTAGTGGGTATTCCTCGGCTAAATCAACTTGGGGGTTGTTATTTTGTTTATCTCTCAAAACCCAGAATCTTCTTTTTCTGTTTGAAAATGACTCACGACATAATAGATATAGCGCTTGACAAAGGGGTATCTACACACACGTGGGGAAGAGTGGGGGGAAGGAGGTGAGAAGCATTTAAATGGCTAACAGTCTTATTTGATGGCTGTTCCCCACACAGAGGCATGATTGCATTCTTTAGAGATTCCCTTGCAAATGTGCTATAAAAAAATCTCAACCTGGCTGTTTATCCTATGTATAAATTATAGGGAAATAAACAAGCTCCCTTTCATTTTCTTAATTGATAAAGGGAGGCACACTCATAATGATGGTGATAAATGCTGTAACTGACTCGGAAACTGAATTAGATTATTTACTAACAGAATTCCCTTTATCAAATTCTTTCTCACTCCCCATTTCCCACCTGTTCTTTATAAGTTTTCACCTACCTAGCAAGTTGATCTTAGGCGAAGACCTGTGATCTATCCTTTAACCAAACTTAATGTGGAGTAATGATCAGATTTCTCTAAGATTCTTCAGTAAGTTATTATGGCTATTATGTTTCCAAGGGGATGGAGACCAGGCGAAGGCAAAGTAAGGGTTGTGCCTACGACAACAACAACAACAAAAAAAAAAACTGAAGAGAAAATGTGGACCCCTGATGCCAGGGATCTGTTATATGTGATCTTTTATAGACACTGACTAAAAGGAAAGAAATAAGCATTTGCTAAGTGCCTGAATAGACCTTGGCTTAAAGGGGCCAAAGTCTCCCAGTGCATCCTGGGTCATCTCCAGTCATCCTGATGTATATCTGGTCATTGGATTAAGATGGCTCTGGAGAAGTGAGGCTGATGACTTGGTGCAACCCTCCCTCACTCAAAGCAAAGTCAAGTGCAAGTCATGTCAACATTTCTCTGATGGTATGGTCTTCTTTGGCAACGAAGGACGAACACAACAACAGTTAGGTGGTGCGGTACAAAAGTGGGTCTGGAGTCAGGAAGACCTGAGTTCGAATGTGGCCTCAGATGCTAATCACTAACCCTCTTTGCCTTGGTTTCCTCATCTGTAAAATGATCTGGAGAAGGAAATGGTAAACCACTCCAGTATCTTTGCCAAGAGAACCCTAGAGAGGGTCGCAAAGAGTCAGATGTGACTGAAAAACGACTTAATAACAATGCACCAGATATTGTGCCAAGTACTTTTTACAAATAATATCTCATCTGATCTTCAAAACAACTCTGGGAAGTAGGAGATAAGAGGACCCTCATTTTGCAGCTGAGGAAATGGAGGCAGAAAGAGATTAAGTGACTTGCCCAGGATCACACAGCTAGTAAGTGCCTGCGACTGGATTTGACCAGTCAAACTTCCTGATTTCTAGACCTAGCATTTTATCTACTGAGTCACCTAGCTGTTCAAAACAGAAATTTTGTTCTTTAAATTTTATATGCTCTTCTGATTTTAAATTACAGGCATTTAATATTTTGCTCAAAGGATAGGTACAGAATCACTTGCAAGAGCCACTTTTGTTAGACATCCATCTGTGCTCCTGCTATTCTTAAAGACAACCATTCTTTCTTCCTCCCCCCCATGCTGCCCCAAGCACACCCTTCTGTTCCTTTCAAAGGCATATAGATGGTCACACACCAAACACATTATTCTGTCTTTCCCTCTTGTTTTTGGTTTGTTTAGAAGTGATGGATTTGGATTCAGAGAACTGACTGGAAAGCCAGGTTCTGTCACTTATTCTTTATGACCATATGCAAGTTATTTAAGCTTTCTAGATCTCAGTTTCCTCATTTGTAAAATGAGGGCATTTTACTAAATCCATTTAAATCCCTTCTGGTTTTAAATCTCTGCCCCTCTGATGCTTCCCTATCCTTAGTTATTTTTTTTCGGTTATATTATTGCCTTGGTGAAAATGCGCATGGCAATAAGATTTGGTATCAGCAGAGTCACCATGTAATTTGGCCAATTGTAGTAGATTCTAAGGTCCTTGAGAGAACTCACTCTTTTGTTTTTCTCCTTGTATCCCTAGTGTCTACCAGGGACCATACATTTTAACTTGGCCTGCAACTTCTTTCATTTAGAGAGCTCCCAATGCCAATGGCTGAGAGGTACTTGGAACATTTGGGAGATTAGATAACTTGTCTGGAGTCACATTACCAGTCTGTGTCAGAGGCGGGACATGAGTCTTTTTAACTCCAACCCAGCTCTCTATCCATTATGTCAAGGTGTGGCCTCAGACTCTTACTAGCTATGTGACCTGGTTAAGTCACTAATCTGTTTTCCTTGGTTTCCTCATCTGTAAAATGATCTGGAGAATGTAATATGGTGTGCATGTGGTAGACACTTAATAAATGCTTGTTGAATAGAATTGAGTAGAATTGAATTTAGTTCAACCCAGTACAAGGAGCAGGAAGGAAGAAGGACAATGCAAGGTCTCAGGATAGGATAAGAGAGACCCCTTTCCCAAAGGCAACCATTGAGCAAGGCTATCTCTCTAACCACTATGCCAGGCTGTCTCTCACTATGTTTTTACACATAGTAGGTATTCGTTGGACAGAACAGAGCTTAGTTGAATTGAGTTCAGTCCTATACTAATTTCACTACCTATAGCTGTGGGCAACTACTACTAACCACTGCCAGCTGTTATACGAGCAGGAAGGTAGCGAGTCAAAGTAAATTTCAGCATGGGAAAGTTGAGGCTCTCCAAAAGTACCCGTTGAGCAAGGAAGTCAGCTTTAATAGCTTTGTCAACTGGTAGACATCTCGTTTATCACTAGAGCAGTCTTTACATTGTGATTTAGCCAAGGTTTCTATTAAATTCTGCCCATCTAAGTATTTCCCCACCAGGGAACTGCCACCTCCCTTTGGCTAACATCTCTAGTGCTACCTAATGGATCAGGATGCTGGCCTGGGTCTGTCAAGATTCATAGAGGTTCTAATCAGGCACTCTGTACCCAGTCCAATTTTTGGATAAATAGAGTAGTGATCCTCATGATTAATGAAACCCCTATAGGCAGGCTGTTGTGCAATTTCTGCAGAGATTGGTCTTCTGGGTGAGAGGCTATTAATAATCAGAAGCTAATGGCTCCCACTAGAAACCAATGACAGGCTGTCTATCTATTCATTGGGTTCCTGTGCTTATGGCAACAGGGTACTTGAGATAAGGCAACCATGTAAATATGTCCTGTATTCACAGTCCAGTGATCACTTCTGGGCTGGGGAAAGGATGCAGAGTTCACTTGCTATATTGCTCTATATCAGTGGAATTGGATGGCATGTAGTTTTAAAAAATAGCAAATATTTATGCCAGTTAGAATTTAATCTAAGTTTTTCTTTAATAGTTATGTCTTTGTGATTTCATATAACGTTCAGTTTTATAGACTTGCCTAAGGCTTAGAGAGGTTAAACTCATTCCAATTCCACACATTGAATTATGTCCCTGTTATGTGCCAGATATCATGCTAGGTACTGAGAATACAGAGACTAAAAACCAAACCCTTTATGCCCCCAAGGGGCTTACATGCTATTTTTCAGAATGTTGTATTTCATTGGGGGAAAGCATCATTAGACAGAGAAGTATATATAACATATATTTTCAAAAATACAGTGTAGGTAGGTGACACAGTGGTTTGGGCATAGAGCCTGGAATCAGAAAGACTCATCTTCCTGAGTTCAAATTTCACATCAGACACTTACTAGTTGTATGACCCTGGGCAAGTTACTTAACCCTGATTGCCTCAGTTTTCTCATCTGCAAAATGATATGGAGAAGGAAATGGCAAACCACTCCAGTATTTCTGCCAAGAGAACCTCAAATGGGTAATGACGAGTCAGACTGAAAAATGATTGAACATCAAAAAATATAGAATGTATAAATAAATTCAAACCAAATGTGGAGGAGTTACATTCAAGGAAAAGGCATGGAGGTAGGGGATGGTATATCATAGGAAAGGAGCAATAAGTCTAGTTTTGTTGTAACATAGGGCATGGTGGGGGAGCAATGAATGATCAGCCTTGAAAGATACAATGAGACCATGTTGTATATAGCTTTAAATGTCAAACAAAGGTATTTATATGCTGTCCTAAAGACACTAGGGAGTTATTTAGGCTTCTTGAGCAGGGAAATGATGTAAGTCATAGTTACATAGCTAATAAGTATGAGGATTTGAACGCATGGCTTCCTTACTCCGAGTCTGGCAATATAACCTCATGCTGTTCTACCTCTCTTGATAACAATTAGAGGTGTCTAAAAGCAGAATGAACTACCTTATAGTAGGAAACTCCCTTTCTGGGAGGTTTTCAAGGTGAAACTGGATGACCAGACAGGGATAATTAGAAGGGATTCCCATTCAGGTTCTGGCTGTAATACATGGCCTTGGAAACCCCTTCCAGCTTTGAGACTCTGAGATTCTAAAGAGTTCTTTGATGTTTATAAAGTATTTTTGTCAATGACCATGTGAGGTAGATAATGTAATTATTTGGGAGATGAATTATTCCTATGATTTCATTGGTATAGAGAACTTCTTGGTGAGAAAAAAAAAAACCCTTTTCTATACCAAGGCAGTACAACCCCTTTTCTGTGCCTAGGCTAGAGCAGTGAGAGTTTGGGTCTTGCCCCAGATTTACACAGCCGGTATGTGATCGCTAGAGATAACATTTGAATCCAGGTCTACCCAGTTCTGAGGCTGGATCTTTATTCAATATGCTACACTATCATTTAGTTATTATGTGATTTCACAGATGAGGAAGGGGGCAGCAAGTTGGTACACTGGTTAGAACAACAAACCTGGAGACAGGAAGACTCATATTCCTGAGTTCAAATCCATCTTCAGATACTTATTACCTGTGTGACCTGTGGCAAGTCACTTCACCCTGTTGGTCTCAGTTTCCCCATCTGCAAAAATGAGCTGGAGAAGGAAATGGAAAATCACTCCATCATCTTTGTCAATAAAACCCCAAGTGGGGTTTTGACATGACAAAAGAAGTGAATGAAGAACAGGAAGGAAAGAAGGGAAATGAGTTGCCTACACTTGTCCAACTAGTTGACATTAGAGGCAAGATTTGAGTACAAGTACTTTCCACTGTGACATCTTTTTAAATCAAATGAGATAAATGAGATATTTGTAAAGTACTTAGCATAATGCTTGGTACATGTTGTTCTTCAGCCATGTCACTCTTTGTGACCCCATGGACTTTGCCCATGGGGTTTTCTTGGCAGAGATGCTAGAGTGGTTTGCCATTTCCTTCTCCAGTGTGTCCCCATTTTACACATGAGGAACTGAGGCAAATAGGGGTTAAGTGACTTACCTATGCTCACACAGTTAGTAAATGTCAGAGGACAGATTTGAACACACATCTTCCTGACTGAAGGCCATGTTCTATCTATGTTCCACCTAGCTTACTTAAGAAATGCTTATTTCCTTCCTCTTTTGATGAATTGTTTTAAATCTGATTCTCAAGTCAGAATTTGGGTATTTCACTCCTTTAGGCCTATTAAATCTAGAAATTAACTTTTTTTGGGGTTAGGATTTTGATTGTAAGAAGCTCACTGAATTATCTTTCAAATGATGTTAGATAATGCAGAAGGAGCAGTGCTTTAGATTTAGAAAGACAAAGAACAAATGACAGGGTGTGATGCCATGAACCTACCCTCCCCAAGGACCCCCACCCATACTTTTTCATGATGCCATTTCCCTCATTTCCCATAAGCAAGTCTTAGAATTTGCTTGATGGCTAATCTTGCTCGTGTCAATCTAAGTATCTTTGTCAAAACTGAGCCAGCTTCACTTGTGGGATAGGATACCGGATTTTCCTTTCTCCTATGTGAAAACAGCATAATCTCCTTTTACGTACTTTAAAGGATTTTGTCTGTTTTGCTACCAAGCATCACAGGCAGACTTGCAAGAAGGTTAGCTTTATAATGATGTTCTCTGTTAATTTGAGCTTTCTGTAACTCTTTGTCCTCTTGGCTATCCCTCTATTTCTATTAGAAAATATCCTTAGGGTTGGCCAGCCCCCTGCTTTCACAGAAATTATCTCAGTTCTCAGTCTCATTTTCTTCTCTTTGTGCTGTTGCTTTTTAGACTCTTGGTTTCACAACTCTTTGATGGCTCTGTGATCTCATCGTTGTGGGAATGTAGGTACTACTCCCTCCAGTGGTGTGGATTGCAATTCATCTATCATTCATCATTCTTTGCTGCTCTAGTCTGTTCTTCTATTAAGCCCCAGGGGGTGTGTGTGGGAGCAATCAATGTTCTGTAACCTTCCTCCAGATCAGATGTTCTCACAGGGTCCACAGATAGATTTCACATGAACTTGGATGAAAAAATTATGTTATCATTTTCATTAATTTTTGTATTCTTTTGATAATTCTATGTATTTTATGTTATGATCCCTTCCCTGCCCCCTCTACCATTTTATCAGTTGCCTCAGACCCCCAAAATTTCAAGTTGTAGGTCTGTTCCGGGCATGCTGGAAGCTTCTTCCTCCTCTGCCTGCCTGCCTTCCTTCCTTCCTTCCTTCCTTCCTTCCTTCCTTCCTTCCTTCCTTCCTTCCTTCCCTTATTAAGTGATCTCCTTAACACCAGGGCCTCCACTTCTAATATATCCTACACAGCACTATATAATTAATTTTTCTAAACATTGCTTTCATTATCCCACTCAAAAACTCTCCATGTCTGAAAGTCAAACATCACTGCCTGTCTTTCAAGTTCCCTCAGCTCCCTATAATATGACCCCAACTTACTTATCCAACATTATATCCTAGTGTTTCCTGATAAATGTCTTCTTTTATTGTGGGTACAGTATCCTAAGCAAAGCACCTTGAGGGAGAAACGGGAGGTAGCGTGTGCTAGGCAAATTAAACTACCACTACTATGACCACCACCACCACTACCACCAAGGCCTTAACCAACATTTCCCCCCAAACCCTTATGGAGACAGCTCAGGACTCTGACCCCAATAGCAATGCTTCTAGCTTAGTGCCCTCAGCTATGAATCAACCCCAGTGGGAATGTAGCCTGGAAACTTCTCCAATAGCTATGGTTACAGCCACAACTGTTAATGAAGAAAAAAGACCTTTTTGCCAACAAAGTCTTTGGCACCATCAAATGGTTCAACATTAGAAACTGATATGACTTTATCAGTGAAAATGACATTAAAGAAGATGCATTACCATCTGCTTTGTTGCTACACCATAAGGACCGTGGGATCTTTTCATATGACTTGCAGCTGAAACCTTCCATAGGTCCTGTCTCTTCTATTAGAATGTGAGCTCCTTGAGAAGAGGGAAGGCTTTTCTTTTCTATATATCTCCCATGTGGGCACAATACTTTGTATATAGTAAATGCTTAATATATGCTTCATTCATGCATTCATTTATTCAGTTCAATAAACATTATTAAGTACCTACAACGTGCCAGGCACTAGGCTAAGCTGCTAGGCTGGAGGATGGGCAGAATACAAATAAGAAAAAGAAAGAATCTCCCTCAAAGAATTTACATTCTAAAGGGGGAAGACTACTACAAAAAGAAGCTGGAAAAGGGTGGTGGTACACATCAAGGGGCACATGGCTTAGGGGCATCTTTTTCCATGGAGTTGAAAGCAATCAGGAATAGAGTGGAGGTAGCCGGCGTCCAATTTCTGCCCTCTATAAAGAAAGGCATTGGGAGGAATTTAGTACTCTATGGTCCAGTCTTCCAATAGGAAGGATTAGGAGACTGAGGGAAGTGGGATGGCATGAGTGAGCCCATTGCTAACTTGCCTCTTGCCTAAAATACCTTCCCCATTCCCTTCTATTTTTCTAAACCATAATTTATTATTAGTCATTTATTAAGCTCTTACTATGTGTCAGGCACTGTACTAGGTCCTTGGGGTACAAAAAGGGCAAAGGACAGTCCTTGCCCTCAAAGAACTCACAACCGAATGCCAGAGACAACAAGCAAACATATGAATAAAAATAAGCTATATACAGGATAAATAGAAAATAATTAAGAGGGGGAAGACATCACAGCACATCTTTTCCTCTTCTCCCCAAGGACAGTATGAAAGATTTTTGTCTGATGCTTTCTTAAAATTTAGTTAGATTATATCCACAAGATTTTATGGATCTATTACTCTGGTAGCCTTGGGAAAAAACAGAAATTAAATTAGTCTAACATGACCTGTTCTTCATGAAATATTGCTGGCTATCTGTGTTCACTTCTTCTGTATCTAGCTATTGACTAGTCAGCTTTTAAATAATTTGCTTTTAGAATAACTTAAAAATAAACAATACATTTAATATAATAATATAAAAATAATATGTCTTTAATAATTTTGCTAGAGAGGCATCATGGCATAATGGCTAGAGGACCAGCTTCAGAGTGAGGAAGCTATGGATTTAAGTCTTGCATCTTATCTGCAGTTAGGGTTAGGGTTACGGTAAGTTAGTTAAACTCTTAGTGTCATAGGAAATACTGTAAGCCTATAAATTGTAAAGTAGTAGCTGATCTGCATTGGTAAAGGGGCTTTTTGCACCAGAAGTTCCCTGCACTAGTAACAAGGACGTGCCATACCCTTCTCCCCCCAAATAATTAGGAACTAAAATCAAATTCATATATCAATAGCTTAAAGACTCTTTTCTCTTCCTGCATGGAGAAAAATACAGACATTTGACTTTTGATTACTTGACTCTCCTTTTCTCCATGATCTTTGACAATAGTAATAGCTAACATTCATATAATACCTGCCAGGAACTGTGCTAAGTGCTTTATAAATATTATCTCAGTTGATCCTCATGACAAACTTGCAAGGTAAGAGCTATTATTTTCCCTGTTTTACAGATAGTGAAACTGAGGCAAATAGAGGTTAAGGGACTTGTCCAAGGTCACATAGGAAATGATTTGAACTATTTTTTTGAATTTGAACTCAGGTCCGACTTCAGGCCCAGTTCTGTATCCATTGTGCCACCTAACTGGTCCCTGACAGCTGATAGCTACCTATTTTTTAAAAAATTAATTGTATTTTTAAAATGAACAAACATCTATTTTCTTTCCCTCCCCTAGTCTCTTTGAAAAAGAAAAGAAAACCCTCAATGCAGAGAAGTAAAACAGCTTTCATATTTGGCTAATGGCTAAAAATATACGTCTCAATCTGCACCCTGGAGTCTATCATCTCTGCGTCAGGATGTGGGTAGCATGTTTCATCATGTATCCTCTGCCTGTTCTTTCAGTACTTTAGGATGTAGTTCATGGTGACTCGAACTAATCAACAGAAGCTAACTTCTTTCCTTTTCTCATAATCATCTTGATTTGAAGAGGTACATTCACTCTATTGACTATGTTTTATCCTTCCCAGTCCAAAGGATTGGATTCTGTTTTCCTGTCAGAGAAAACAAAAAGATGGGTTGAATAGCTCTGCCTTCTCTTCACCATCCATTATCATTATCTCATATCCTTCAATCAGCAGTCATATATTTTAGTTGATTTTCTTCTTTCTCCTAATCTAGCTAAAAAGACTCTTTTTCTAGTCATTAGTTCATCCTGCTTGCCCTAGCTCATTTTACTTTTAGCCTTATTATTACAAGATGGCTCAAGCTTTTTTATTCATCTTCCATTACTTGCCTTTGCTTTCTTCTCAAAGTATCTTTTTCAAAGCAAAATTGGCCAGTTTCTTGTGTATCTGCATTGTGTATTCTTGTGCATCTTCAAGCCACTCTCCTTTCCCCTCCTTATCTGAATTTTTTCTCTTTGTGCATTCATAATTCCGTTCTTGATAACCTGCCGTCCCTTTGGGGATGACTTGCCTGGTAGACTTCTAGGTCATGAAAACTTCTTGGGGAAAGGGCCATCCTTCATCCCTCCCTGGCTCTGATTCTGGTTCTTTGGATTTTGGTCCAGAATGGCTTTCTCACCCTAGAATTTCCCTAATCTTTGGCACCTTCTTACTTGAGAATATCATTCTAATGAGCCCTTCCAGCCTTCTTTTCCCATTGATGAGTTCATGCCAGGGCCTCCATTTTAGAGAAGACCCCAGACCTGCAAGCTCCTTGGGGGTTGAGACCACTTTCTTTTTGTTGAACTTGTATACCTAGAGCTTAGTACAATTCTTGGTACGTAGTAAAAGCAGGCATATCTGACTCTTGGGGACCCCTTTTGGAGTTTACTTGGCAAATATACGGGAGTGTTCTGCCATTTTGTTCAGCTCATTTTACAGATGGGGAAACTGAGGCAAACAAGATTTAGCGACTTGCCCAAGGTCACACAGTTTGTAAGTAAGTGTCTGAGGCTGGATCTGAACCCAGGTCCTCCTGACTCCAGGCCTAGTTTCTAGCCACTGAGCCATTTGACTGCCCAAGCATAAGTAAGTGCTTAATGAATGTTCAATGTCTACCTTTCTGTGAAATCCTTTGAAACATGCTCTCCTAAAATCCAGAGTGCATGTACTTTGAAGACACTCTTTTCTTCTTTTTCTTTTTTGGCATCTCTCCCTACTGTCTTTCCCCTCATTAAAAAAAAGAAAACCCTTGTAATAAATATTGCAATACTTTACATGTCCTTTTTCAGATGTACCATATCTTCGTTCAGGGGCTTATTCTTTATTTTCAGTCATGTTCTGGAAATCAAAATTCTGGATTCAAATACTATCTTTTTAAACAATTAGCTTCCCCCGTTATAGTGTTTTATGTGAAAAGGAGGATTTGAAGAACTTTGCCATAGATAGAGAATTGGTCTTTGCACTCTGTACAGGACAACTTTAACAGCATCAGCAAACACCTTAGGTAAGCATGTCTTCGTGTTTTACAACTCACTTGATTTACATATTCCTCGAATCATTAAACAAAATTATCTCCCTAGTTCCATCTGTCATAGAATCTTGTTTAATTAGGAGAGATGAATACATAAGATAATTGGCACAAATCTTTGGATCTGAAGAAACATATCCTCAAGTTGATTAAAAAATGCAACGCATATAGATATATACTATTGGAGATTGGAGGGAGAAGCTTTTCTCATGTTGTAATATAAAGGGATCTGGACTGGAAATCAGAAGTCCTGGGTCCTAGTCATGCTATGCAAGTAGCTCTATGATTTTAGCATATCATTTCACCGTTGTAGCCTAAACTCCTCTACCTTTAAAATGAAGAACTTGGATTATGATGACCTCTAAGGTCGTACTAGCTCCAGAATGCACTTGCCAGGCAGAATATGCTTTTCACAAAAAAAAAGTCAGATGTCAACTTTAAAGTTTGAAATATCTCATCTTAGTTCCAAGCACTAGAGAAGGAGTTTCTTTTTTACTTAGACAAAAGATCCAAAGTTTTTCAGTTTTGCCTGTCAGTGAATTGGGGGATGTCTACCCCAAGCATGTGAAGACTTCCTTCGGTGGAATGGGGGGAGGAGGAGAAAAATTTGTTCCAGTGACCATGAAGGTGATTGAAGCATGTACTGGGGGGCACTTAGAGCTGGGTCAGACATCAAAGATGCCAAGGTTATCTGCTGCATTCCAGCCATCAGCATTCATCTTGACTTTTGCCTTGTCACTAGACTTTGGAAAAGAAAGTTAGGTTGATGACTTTGTGCAACTCTGCCTCACTTAAATCCAATTTATGCAGGAGTCAAGATATCACCCCATGAGGTCATTGATCTTCTTTGAAACTAAAGATGAAAGACAAATTTTACTACCCCTTAATAAGATATATTTGAGAGAAATAATTTGAGTAAAATAAGCTTTTTCCCCCTTTTTTCCATGCTTTCCATTTCTCTCAAATGATTATTGACAAAAAAGAAAAAAAAAACTAGCATGGTGTAATGAATATGGCACTTGACTTGGAATCTGGAAGATTTGAGTTTGAATCTTTCCACAAACACTAGTTGTCTGTCTCTGGGCAAGTCATCTAACTTCTCTGTGCCTCAGTTTTCTTGTCTGTAAAATAAGGGGGTTGGACTTAATGTTTAGTAAGATCCTTTCCATCTCTGGGGAGATTGGAAGCCAGGGATAAAAATATGAATTTGGGTTGTTAGATTTAAAGAAGGTTTAAGGAAATTCGTAGGGGTTGTCATTAATTCAACATACACTGTAAACTTCAGAACATAGCTATTAAAAACAGGAATATGAGAACCAGAATGGAGAGAATAGGGGGCCTCAATTAGACTTGCTACTCCAGGTCATAACTTAGGAAATAGTTATGAAAGGCTAAAGGGCAGTCATTAGAAAAGAAAGGGTAGATAATCACACTGTTGGTAAATTATTTAACTTGAAAAGGCTACAAGTCAAGACTAAAGTGGAGGGAGAATAGGTGCACAACTTTTTGTTCACAGATTATTGCATATTCATTGCAGTCTGAGCTTAGATGCAACAAAGTATGGATTAATTCTCTGCTGCTTGTACTCATTTTGACCTAACAATGAACACTAAGAAAACAAAGGTCTCTACACCAGCACTGCATCATCCATAGGTGGAACCATCAATGATAACAAATGGAGAAATTTTGAATGCTGTGGATAAGTTCACTTACCCTTGGCAGTATGCTTTCCAGGGATGTACATGTAGATGATGAGATTGATGCATGCATCGACAGAGCTAGCTCAGTATTTGGGAGGGTTGAGAGAGAAGAAGTACTGGACTGCTTACCAAATTGAAGGTCTACAGAGCTGTTGTGTTGACCTCATTGTTGTATGCCTGTGAAACCTGGACAGTATGCCAGCATTGTGTCAGGAAACTGAACTGATTCCGTTTGAATTGTCTTAGAAATATTCTAAAGATCACCTGGCAAGGTACTGGACACTGAAGTTCTTTCTTGAACTGAACTGCCAAGCAGAGCACAACTCTGATGAGTTGGTCATGTTATTCGAATGCCAAAAGCCTAAAAGACTATTTTATGATGAACTCACACAAGGCAAACACTCACATAGTGGGTGAAAAAAGTTATACAAGTACACTCTCATGGTCTCTCTGAAGAATTTCGGAATCAATTGTGAGATATGGGAGATACTGGTACAGGACTGCCCAGCATGGGATGCCTGCATCAAAGAAGGAGCTGTGCTCTATGAACAGAGCAGAATTGCAGTAGCTCAAAAGAAACATGAGACACATAGATTTAGAGACATCTCCTTTCCAAATGTTCATATAGACTATTCCCAGACCTGTGGTAGAGCCTTCTGAACTCATATTGGTCTGCTCAGCCACTGTGCCTTGACCACAACATACTGTCATTTTGGTCCTCTTCTAGAACAAAGGATGCCAACCAACCAATCAACCAACCAAGGGCAGATAGGAAAAAAAGAACGAAGGTGATAGAAAGGAAAATTAAAATTTTGAGAGTTAGGAACAATTTGTGAAGAGGGTTTATATCACAGGACAGGGAGAAGCTATAGAAAGTCAAGATTTATAAGATGGGAATCAGCTGGCAACTACCCACATTGGTAAAGGAGAT
Organism: Bettongia penicillata ogilbyi; assembly: GCA_023548195.1. Classification (NCBI taxonomy): domain Eukaryota; kingdom Metazoa; phylum Chordata; class Mammalia; order Diprotodontia; family Potoroidae; genus Bettongia; species Bettongia penicillata. Next base: position 632,724 of record JAJHZJ010000567.1, read on the forward strand.
AACTATATAGCTAATAGTCTCAGATTGAGGATAAAGAGAATACCTGAGCTCCTAACAGGAGAGAATGTTGTTCACTGAGATACCAAGTATAATGGGGAGGAGGAGGGAAGAGGTTCCATTTATGACTAGGCAGGAACTGTGACGTTAAGCTTTTATTAATCTCCTGTTGTGTGCCAGGAACTGTGCTAAGTGCTAGGGATATGAAAGGTAGACTAGCTAGAAAAACAAGAATCTTGAGAGAGGGTTTAGAGAAGATAACTACTAAATGAAAAGGGATTAATGATAGAGAATTCCTATAATGATGGATTAGCTCTTAAATCTAACCTACTGACTTGAGTATAGTACAATGGAGGCAATGGATGGCAAAGAAAGGGTTAAATTGACCAGCAACCACTTGACTGACCAGGAGATGGTAGTCAAGGATGGGTTCAATTGGGTACTGTTGTTCTTCAGGCATGTCTGACTCTTCATGTCCCCATGAACCACATAGCATGCCAACCTCTCCTATCCTCCTTTATCTCCCCAAATGTGTCCAAGTTCATTTCATTGCTTCTATGATACTATCTATCTCAACCTCTGTCATCCTCTTTTCCTTTTTCCTTCAACCTTTTCCAACATCAGGGTCTTTTCTGGAGTCCTGTCTTCTCATTTGTGGCCAAAATATTTAAGCTTTAGCTTCAGCATTCAACTGAATAATCTGAATTAATTTCTTTAAATATTGACTGTTTTGATCTCCTTGTTGTCCAAGGGACTCTCAAAAATCTTCTCCAGCACCACAATTAAAAAATGTCAATTCTATGGCACTCAGTTTTCCTTATACTCCAGTTTTCATGGGAACACATTGCTACTGGAGAAAACACATAGCTTTAACTATATGAACCATTGTTGGCAAAATGTCTCTGCTTTTTAGTATGCTGTCCAGATTTGCCATAGCTTTCCTTCCAAGGAGCAAGTGTCATTTAATTTCATGGCTGCAGTTGCTATCTGTAGTGATTGTTGAGCTCAAGAATATAAAATCTGATGCTGTTTCCTTTTCTTTTCCATCTATTTGCCAGGAAGTGATGAGATCTTAAGGTTTTTTTTAATCTTAAGCTTCAATCCAGCTCTTACACTTTCCTCTTTCACCCACATCAAGAAGTTTAATTTTTTTTTCACTTTTTTGTCATCAAAATGGTATCATCTGCATATCTGAGGTGGTTGATATTTCTACCAGCAACCAGCTTTGGATTCATCCAGCCTGGCATTTTGCATGATATATTCTGCATATAAGTTAAATAAATGTGACAATATACAGCCACGTCTTACTCATCTTAAAGCAATCAGTTGTTCTATGTCCAATTCTAACTGTCTCTTTGGCCCACATAGAGATTCCTCAGGAGACAAGTAAGATGGTCTGGTACTCCAGTTTGAGGACTTGCCACGTTTTGTTGTGATCCATATAATGAAAGGTTTTAATGTAGTCAATGAAGCAGAGGTAGATGTTTTTCTGGAACTGCCTTGGTTTCTCCATAATCCAGAAAATGTTGGCAATTTGGTCTCTAGTTCCTCTGTCTCTTTGAAAACCATCCTACTCTTCTAGTAATTCTTGGTTGACATATTGCTGCAGTCTAACTTACAGAATCTTAAGCATAACCTTGCTGTTGTATGAAATAGCACAATTGTTTGATAATTTGGACATTTCTTGGTATTGCCCTTCTTTAGGACTGGGATATAAATTGATCTTTTCTAATCCAGCAGCCACTGTTGAAAATATTCCAAATTTGCTGGTGTATTGAGTGCAACATTTTAACAGCATCACCTTTTTAGGATTTTAATTAACTCAGCTAGAATTCCATTACCTCCACTAACCTTATTGTTAGCAATGTTTTCTAAGCCTACTTGACTTCATTCTTCAGGATGTCTGCTTCTAGATCATTAACCACCTGATCCTGCTTATTGGTGATGTTAAGATCTTTCTTATATGTTTCTTTTGTGTAATCTTACATCTCTTCTTAATATCTTGTGCTTCTGCTAAATCCCTATCATTTCGGTCTAGTATCATGTCCATTTTTTCATGAAACCTTCCCTTGATATCTGTAATTTTTTTGAGGAGATCCCTTTTCTTTTCCATTCTATTATTTTCCTTTATTTCTTTGCATTGCTCATTTAAGAAAACCTTCTTATCTTTCCTTGCTATTCTCTGGAATTCTGCTTTCAGTTGGATATATCTTTCCCTATCTTCTTTCCTTTTTCTTCTCTCCTTAGCTATCTGTAAATCCCCATCAGATAACTATTTTGTTTTCTTGCTCTCCTTTTTCTTTGGAATGTTTTTTGTTGCTTCCTTTTGTACACTATTGCAAACCTCTATACATAGTTTTTCAGGTATTCTGTCTACCAGATCTAATCCCTTAAATCTATTCATCCCCTCAATTTCATACTCATAAGGGATATTATTTAGATCATACCTATATGGTCTGATAGTTTTTCCCACTTTATTCAATTTAAATATGAATTTTGCAGTAAGAAGCTCATAATCTCATTCATAACCAGCTTCAGATCTTGTATACAATGGAGTACAAAATGGGGTATGCTTTGATCTATTAAGTCAATTAGGTAAGTGAAGCTGGTATGTAGGCCATGTTACAGATGAAAGACAAAATTTAATAGCTCATATGAGAAGAATTGTAGTCTAGTTATGGTCTACATATAGAGCTGAATTTATGATCAGAAAGAACTAGCTTTAAGTTTAGCCCAACTGACCATGTGACTCTAAAAGGGTCACTCACCTTATCAGTGCCCCTCGTTCAGTCATTTTTCAGTCATGTCTGATTCATGGTGACCCCATTTGGGGTTTTCCTGGCAAAGATACTGAAGTGATTTGCCATTTCCTTCTCCAGTTCATTTTAGAGATGAGGAAACTGAGGCAAACCAAGTTAAGTGACAGGTCCAGGGTCACACAACTAAGAAGTTTCTGAGGCTAATTTGACCTCAGGTCTTCCTGACTCCAGGCCAGGTCCTTTATCTACTGGGCCATTTAGTTGCCCTCCTACTTGCCTGTAGGCAAGTCTCTAAGTTGCAGAGTAATGTGCTGACTTGTATGGTAGACTAAGTTTGCTCATCTAGGAGTATACTATCAATGTCATCATAGCTTTATGACATCCTCACCTTCTATCATTACCCATGTGCAAATTCGGGTAAGACTGCGGGAAATTTAGGAGAAGAAGCAAGATTAGCCAATAGTGAGAGTCTGTGATGAGTTAAATTGTAGCATGAAACCAAGAGAAGACCACTTAGTGGACTTGGAAAAACCAAATAAAACAAATTGTGATAGTAGTGCATTGGTAGACAAGGTAGCTATTGACTTGATTGATCTATTCATGTAGGCATCATAGCCCCCACACCCTGGCAAATTATAGAAGTCATGGCTTAGCTGTCCTGAAGCCTTAACATGTGAAACTATATGGATGGTTTAATTGAGCTGTATGTGAACAGTTTGATCTTGAAACCCAAAGTTATGAGTTTGACTTTTGGCTCTGACTTGAAGTATGTGTTTTTGGGCAAGTTAAGCTTTGTGAGCCTCAGTTTTCTCATATGTACTATGGAGGCAATACTTGTACTACCTATTTCACAGGGCTTTTTCAAGCATTTTATAAGCTGTAACATGCTATATAAGCATATAATTTTATAATACATTTTGTGCTCCTACATTTACTCATATAGTAGGTAATTTTAGCTGTGACATTTGAACAATTGATATGTACAGACCTGCGAGGGATAGGTCAGTTAAAAGAGAATTAGAGAAGGTCAGGGATAGACTGGGATCCTGGATCATGGTGTCTGGTGGGAAAATCTTTTTGTCCTTGGATGGCAAGGGTGGTGAAGGGTGAAGCAGCTGAGAGTTATCCAGCTGATGAAACATAGCGTTATAACCCTGTTCATGGCAGGGGAGCCCTCTGGAACTCCTTGTCTCATTAGGAGGCAAGTCAATAAATGACATGCAAATAATTTAACAGTTAGATAGCCAGCCTTCCCAGAGTGAGCTGCTATCATTTCTACCACCATTTGGTTCGATGATTAATCCCTGTAAAACTGGGATGCCTGGGGGTGGGAAGGAATCAATCCAACAGGACTTGGGGAACAATTACAAGTGTTCGAAATTTGCAATATGAAGCTTTGATCCTAGTAAATGTGGGATGCCTTATTCATTTTTGGCATCTGTTTTCTTGACTGATCTATGGTTGTTTATTTTTCAAAGGGTGCCTTTATACACATGTGAAAATCTTGAATAGAGAACTGTGAAGTTGCTGGAACGGGGAAGTGGAAGAATTGTGTATGTAATGTGTTTTTAGTCTCCTTTTCGTAAGACTGAGTTATGTTCTTTGAAATTTAATTTAGGTTCCAATTAAACCAAAGCCATCTGCATGCTCTCTAGGAGCACTGTCTGTCCAGAGTAAGCACAGGGAACTCTTTCCTTGAATTGGAGAAGCCCTGTGCTCATAGAGGGATGAATTGTGAAGATCCTAGATTAGGCCCCTGTAATCACCCCAATGCTTGATCTGGGCTCTTCTCCTCAGCCCTTTACTCCTTGGTGTCTGGTGTCTATCCTCTCAGTCCAGTTTTTGGCCTCCATCCCATTCTTGGTGATGGATCTGTTTCTTCCTGACACATTCCTTTTCACATCTCCTCTGGCACACTCCGAGGCCTTCTGTTGGCAGTGGATGTGCCTGGAACAGAGCAGGTTTCCCTGGCAGTGGGGAACTTAACCATTTAATTTTTCCTTCTGGTCCATTCTCCATGCGAGGAGACCATGCAGTTAGCAGATGACTTGACATTTTCCTGTCTGGCTTAATAGACTGTACAAACTTCCTGTATCCTTTATATTCTCACTTCTATCTTTTCATTCTGTAAAAGATGTGCATTTTATTTGGATAATTTGGTTCCTTCCCTTGGATATTTTGGTTAAACTTCCTCTTAATTTGTGTCTTTCATCTTTCAGAATTATCTTTTCTTAAGAAACAATATGACGAAAAGGGAAGAACATGGGATAATTTGTGACGTGAATATGCTAGATTATTACGATGCTGTAACAAATGAGGAAATAGATGAATTTAAAGAGGCACGGAGAGACACGAACAGTTGCAGAGTAAGGATGCAAACCTGAAGAACAATTTGTACCATAATATTAATATTACAAAAACAAACAATTGTGAACATTTTCAAAAAAGTGATAAAGGAGCAGAGTATGACTGATAACAGAAATAGCAACAATATAAATTCAAACAGCTTTGAAAACTGTAAGAATTGTGATTTACCCATTGATGATTGATGACTCAGGAGGACCAAGGATGAAATATACTATCTACCTCTTGACGGCTGATATATTTAGGGTACAGAATGACACATCCATACATGCATACAGACTTTCATAATATCTATGTGCCAAGAGAGGATCATAGGCTGTATGCAAATGTATGCATACAAACATGCACACATAAGTATATGTGTAAGTGTGCATGCATATACATGTGTGTGTGTGTGTGTGTGTGAATAACCAATGAGGGAACTTATTGTGCTTGACTCGATCATACCTATTTGTTATGAGAAATTTGTTTTTCTTTTCCCATTTTTCCCAATAAAATGGGAGGTTGGAAGGAGATAGCATAAATGTTTATTGATTAAATTTTTTAAAAATAAAAATAAAGAGGTGGAGGGTATGCTATAGATGTGGAATACTGCATGCACTTTCAGATGAGATCATTATATTGTCAGTTTTAGTTAACTGTTTTACTTTGTCGTAAGAGTGGGGATGATCTGGAAATGTTAATATGATGGAAACAAAATACATCAACAAAACATAAAAAGAAAGAGACAGAGAGAGACAGAGAGAGAGAGACAGAGACAGAGAGAGACAGAGAGAGATAGAGATGGAGACACACACACACACACATACACACACGCACGCAGAGAGAGAGAGAAAGAGAGAGAGTACTGGATTGGGAGTCAGGAAACCCAAATTCTGTTCTTGGCTTTGGTACTACTAATTAGCCATGTGACATCAGAGAAGTTATTTGCCCTCCCTAGTCCTCAGTTTCCTCATCAATAAAATGAGAGAGTTGGACTAAATGATCTGGAAAGTTTCCTTTCATATGTAATACGCTGTGATTCTTTAATAACTTAGTAGGAGTTGAGCATTGCACCTGATTTAGCTTATTTTTTTCTCTATTCTCCCAGGTCTTTTCATAGTCTAATGCTTTTGAGTTGACTGTAAATGAATTTTGAACTTGGTTGTGAGAGGGTTCTGAGTTTTTTTAAATTTTTTATTTTTGGCCTGGACTTTTGTTCCCTCTTAATGTTTTCTGTCTCACTTCATTTTGTTCTGGTTGATTTTTTTACTGATGCCTGAAAAAGAGAATAGCAATTTTGTATTAATACTGGACAGAGAGGTTATTTTTACATATACAGAAAGATAGCTTCCTGAGCTTCAGGAAAATTAGACCCTGGAGCAGGATAGATCTTCTCTGAATATAAAAGGATGGAGAAGATGACCTTTGGGAGTCACATCATTTTTTTTTATGCAAGGTTTCTGCAGTCCTCCCAAATGCCCTCAAATTTTCTTGGCAGTTTTTGAACAAAATAGGAGCTACCATTTATATGGCAGCTCAAATTTTACCAAGTAACATCTATATTATCTCATTTGATCCCCACAAGGACCTGTGAGGTAGGTAAAAAAAAGATATTACCATTATTGTTATTTTATAGACGAAGAAATAAACTCAGAGAGATCAGAGAATTTGCTTGTAACACAAGTAGTGAGAATTGGAGGTGGGATACAAACATAGCTATATGCTGACTCCAACTTTAGCACATTTCCTACAATGCCCTGCTGCCTATCCAGTGAAATTCTCAAAGATGCCTATCCTATTGAAAGTAGAATATTTGGGCAAATGCCATCTTTTTGCACCATAAAGAAAAAAAATTCCCACAGATGTGAAAAAGTAAGCATTATATATTCCAGTACTTATGGGTGCTGAAGCTTTTCTATTGTAGAGAAAATAGTTTATATGCTTAATTCAGTTTTTTTCATGCAAGGAGTGACTTGAGTAAGTCATTGGGAACTGAAAATGTTTGATGGTCTGTAGAGATGATCTGAAACTTCCTTAAGGTAAGGGAGCAGAATTGTGGAATCTCGGGGCTAGAAGGAGTGTCAGAGGTTATATGTTCTAACCTGAATCTTTAAAGGAATCCCCTCTACAACATTCCTAATAGCCTCTTTTTAAGGCTTCTGGTGAGGAGAAACCCAACTCCCAAGGCAGTTTACAATCTACTCTTAGGCTGCTCTAATTGTTAGGATATTTTTTTTCTTCCTTTTAGTGAGTGGAAATCTACCCCCCTGAAACTTCCAACAATTCATTTTCATTTTTTCCTTTGTAGTCATGAGGAAAAAGTCTTGAACGTACTACTAGTGTGGTTTCCTGGAATTCAGTTTCCTCATCTATAAAATAAGGGGGGGATGGGGTTAGGTTCAATGACCTCTGAAATCCATTCTAGATCCAGACCTTGATCCTATGAACTTAAGTCCAATCCCTTTTCCACCTACTGGCCCTCCATATATTTGGAGAAAGTTATCATCTCTCCCCTAAGCTTTCTTTTCTCTAAGCTAAATAAGTTCAATTCCTTTGGTCAGTCATTATATGTCAGTCTTAAGGCTCTTTGCCATCCTCACCACCCTTCTTTGGAACCCTCCAGCTTGTCAGTGTCCTTCCAAAAACGTTGTCCATTCAGATGATTATTAGATCAGGGTGGAGTAGGTTATTAGGATTATTAAATCAGAGTGGAATAGAATGAGACTGTTAGCTCCTGTACTTTGGGCATTGGGCTTCCATTAATACAGATTGAATTTTGGGAACTGGGGCCATGCTATGGTGAATGGTTAGTGAATGAGTGTGAACTCACATGGACCACTCTACCCTAGACCTCAGACTAGCATGGTGGAGCACACCACCCAGCCCTCTTCTTACCTCCTGTCCTACTTTCCTCATCCCTACCTCTCTTTCCACTTCTTGCTCAGGACAACCACAATTGAATCAATACTATCACTATCTCTGGAAAGAAGATGTGTAATTAACTTCCCTATGATTCTACTGAACATTCCTGTAACTTCCAAGACCAAAAGGACTTCCCAGGTCACAATTCTTCTATTATGTTGTTCTGCTTTAATAGAATGCAAGATGGAGGGCAGGGACTATTTCACTTTACCTTATATTTATATTCTGAGGTTTAGCACAGTGTTTGGCATGTAATAAGTACTTAATAAGTGGTTTTCATTCATTCATTTTTTCATTTATTGTATTATTGACCCATTAAGCTCAAAGTCTGTGAAAACCCTTATGTCTTTCTCATATTAACCATTGTTTAGTCTGTATCACATCCATGCTGCATTTGTGAAGAAATTTTTTTAATCAAACATAGAATTTTACATTTTTCTCTAACACAGTTTATCTTATTAGGCTTAGACTATCAAACTAGGGTTTTGAAATTTTATTGGATTTTGCCTATCATGATGTATTAGCTATCTTTTCTAGTTTTGTGTTATCTGTAGATTTGATAAGCATGACATTTTTTTTGCCTTGATTCGAGTTACTGTTAAGGATATTAAACAACCCAGGGCCAGGAATATATTATTGAAATACTCCAAGAGAGACCTCCCTCTATTGATGCTGATCTCTATTAAGGACAACTCAATGTAATTATGTGTCATAGTCAATAGACAGCTGGACCTGGAGTTAGAAAAATGATTTCAAATCCTGTCTTAGACACTTAATAGCTTTGTGATCCTGGGCAAGTCATTTAGTCTCTCTCAGTCTCATTTTCCTCACCTGTAAAATGGGAATATTATTTACCTCACAGAGTTATTGTGACTTTTGGATGAAATAATTTAGGTGAAACACTTTGCAAATTTTAAAGTGCCATATAATTGCTAGTTATTATCATATTATATAATGCATGTTTATAATAATAATAGCTCAAAGTGATTGCTATAACTCTGAGTGTTATTGTTCAATTGTTTCCAAATTCATCAAAACTGCAATATGACTTTGTCTTGTTTACAAGGAAAACATGGGAAATTTTGTCAAATTTTTTTATAGAAATCTAGTTGTACTAGGTCTATTACAACATAACCCAATCTACCAGCTCTGTAATGCTCAACTAAACAGCCCTTCTCTGAGTCCTTTGACATCTTGACTAGTGGTTAATATCACTGGTAGCCTTATAACCTAGTTCGAAGGTGTCCTTCTGCTTTGTTGGCATGAGTTTTATTTAATCATTGTGTGGTCATTTCAAGCATATCTGACTCTTTGTGACCCCATTTGAGGTTTTCTTAGCAAAAATACTGGAGCCGTTTTCTTCTCCAGCTCATTTTACAGATGAGGAAACTGGGCAAATGGTGGCTTGCCCAGGGTCACACAACTAGTAAGTATTTGAGGCCAGATTTGAACTCAGAAAGATGAGTCTTTCTGACTCCAAATCTGGCACTCTCTCCACTGTTCCACTTAGTATACTGACAACTTTAAACCATTAGGTAGGATTGTGAAAATGTTCCCCGGAAAGCAGCTGCTGGTGTTACCCCATATGAAATTGCTGGGAGAAAAGGATTATGTGCAAAGCACCTGTAGCACCTGCTCAAGTATCTTGTGTCTGCTTTAAAAGCAAATTCTAAAAGGGGATACTAAACATTTTCTTTTGCACTTTATGACTTTGGTACCTCATTTATGAGTTTTACCATATGGCTATTTTTGGGCGGAGGTGGGCTTCTTTTTCTAAGTGACAGTCTCCTGCACAAAGCACACATGCTTAGTAAACTCACAGAAGAAACCTGAGCATGGCTGGGAAAAGAGCACACATTCTAGAACGGACTGTACATAGAAGCCTATAGACTTGGCCATTGAGTGAAGGCTGCTAAATGGATAGAATCTAAGAAACCAATGAGAGAAAGGTGCTGTCCATGGTTCTACTGAAATGCAGTGAATATGTTTCAGTTACTGTGCTGGGGAAACCAAGAAAGGCAAATACATAGTTCCTGCTCCCAAGCAGTTGACATTCTAACAAGGAATATAACATATAAAAAGTTCTGCACATAAGATGCATACAGTATAAGTGGAAGGTAATTTCATAAGGAAGAGGAATGGGGGATGGACCAGGAAAGACCTATTGCAGAGGATGGGGGCCCAACCTTTTTAAATATGATGCTACTTTCTTTTAAAATTTAAAAAGTATTTTAAAACTGATTACCATAAATTATAAACAAATATTCTAGTAGAGAAATAGTGAGCAAATCTTACATTAAACACTAAACAAGAACAAAATAGGACAAAAAAGCCCAAGTTTATTGTATGCTTCTCATATTCTTTTATCTTTGCCTTTTTTTTGATATAATTGTAGCCAATGTCTATATACTTCTGGCTCTGCTAAATCTCTTTGTATCCTATCATATATGTATTTCCATGTTTTCTTGTATTCTCCATGTTGTTTTTATGGTGCCATAATATTCTAGTACATGAATATACTATAATTTATTCATCTGTTGCCTATTTGTTAGATATAGCTGTTTTAAATTCTTTATTATGGCAAATTAAGAGGTGAGTAATACTTTTGTATAGAATCCTTTCTTCCTTTGAAGAACACTTTTTAATGAAAAAAAAGTTTGCTGACTGCCACATGAGAGTACAGCTAGTACAAAAGTCCTGGACTTTTGGGACATGCTGTTAGTATCTGTTGGTTGAGAGAATAGATAATAGATAATTCAGTAATGTTTTTATTTAAAAATGTCTTTTGTTTTTACATCATTTACATTTTGAAATTTGTCTGTCTCCTATAGCTTACCCAGAAAACCTTCCTTTGTAACAAAGAATTACAAAGAAAAAAATAATTCAGTGAACCTGAACAACGCAGCAACAAATGCATCTGAAAGTGTATGCAATGTTCTATCGTGGTAGCCCCCCTCCTCATGAAGGAAGGGAAGTTCAGCTCTTCTCTGAGGCCAGTCTTGGCCATAAACATATTTGATATTGAGCTTGATTTCATTATTATTTCAACTTATATTGTTGTACTCATGGTGTGTATTATTTTCCTGGTTCTGCTTATTTATTTGACTTTGCATCAGTTCACACAAATCTCCCTGTGTTCACCTGAATTTTTTATACTCCTCAAATTTAAAAACACAGTACAATTCCATTGCATTCATGATTCAGTTTGTTTAGCCTTTTCCCAATTTATAGTTCCCTACTTTATTTCCAGCTCTTTGCTCGCTCCTAAAGTGCTGCAATGAAATATTTTGTAAATATGAAAACTTTCTTAGTAATGCTTTTAAAATGAATAATGCTATATTAATCAAAATAGTTCCCATGTACATTTGGAAAACAGTAATGCATTAGCCATCATTTATTCAGTCTATAGAAGGCATGTTTTTTTATATTGAGTCATATAATGTGTGTTGTTGGAATAAATATAGATCAGAATGACAGTCCTGGGTGCACATATGGATACAAAGACCTTTTTCAATGACGCTGAGACTCCCCTTGACGTTTCCCTTCCTGACTTTCAGCTCCAGAGCAGTCCTCTTTTCACTGTTACTAGTGACTTTTTCCCTTCTCTCCCCTGCTTCCTCCAGTATTCTAAAATCTGGTGGTAGAAGATGCAAAGTTGGGTTCTCCTAACATCACTGGGGGCATCAGACAGCATGCGGGGTGGGGGAGGTCAGAAAACCATGAGTCTCTATAAAGGTCTCTTAAAATATTGAGCTCTGAGTTTACTTCTTATCTTGTGGACTGTTGAGCAGGGCTTGTATTCAAAGAGCCTTGATAATAGAGAGAAAATGAAGTGCGGTACAGTGGAATGCTAGCCTGGGATCTGCCAATAACTTGCTCTGAGGAAGTCACTTCATCCCTCTTTGCCTCTGTAAAGGAAGAGATAAAGGGTTGGATGAGGTAATCTTTAAGATCTCTTTCTTCTGTACCACTTGAGAACTAACACATGTTGTAGTTTACTTTGGTTAGAGTCTATAAGTGAACAAGAGAGTCAAGAATTGGTTCGATACAAACAAAATATTTTTCTAAAATTCACTGGCCTTCATCTATGACTCTGAGATCATTATTATTCAGTCATGTCTGATTCTTTGTAACCCCATTTGGGGTTTTATTGGCAGAAATCCTGGGGTGATTTGCCATTTCCTTCTCTAGCTTATTTAACAGATGAGGAAACTGAGGCAAACAGGATTATGTGACTTGTTCAAGGTCACCCAGATAGTAAGTGCCTGAGCCAGGATTTGAACCTGGGCCTTCCTGACGCCAGGTCCCTCACTTTATCCACTGTGATCACCCAGCCCTGATGGCTCTGAGATGCTGTTGTTTAAATAGGACTAGAGGAAAGAAAGGTAGAATGAGCTAACTGTTAGGGTTAGAAAAATACATTACTGCCTCCAAGTAACCCACATCTTATGAGCCCCTTAGTGAGAAAAGGAAAGTGAAGCATATACACATCACCTACTCTGGACATGGCACACAAGAGAGGGTTGTGTGCAGGCATGTTCTGCTAAACGTTTAACAAGTGGATCTTTGAGAACAGTAAAATACTTTTTGATCCTTATACACACTATGAACATTTTCTCCATCACTTTTTTAAGTATAGGCAATCACAGAGCAATAAATCATGCTCTGATTTGTAGCTTCCTCCCCCTCCAGTGACTGAGGTATAAATACACTGAAACTTTGATAAACTTTTGAGAACTAAGTTGAGGCGGCTCTAGCACTCTCCTGATTTTAGAGTGTAGTCAGAAGTAAGGCATGCTAACACTATACACACACAAACAGATATATTGCAAGGCAATAGAGATTGAGTGACTTACCTAGGGTCACACAGTTAATTAAATGTCAAGAGTCTGAGACCACATTTGAACTTGAGTCCTCCTGACTTTAGGACTGATACTTTAGCTACTGTGCCATCTAGCTGCCCTTTGCTAATGCTCTATTGTGGATAAATGGTATTGTGTAGTGGAAAGAGCACTGAATTTGGAGGTTGATCTAAGTTCAAACTTAATTCCTATATTGACAGAACCCTTTTTGGGCAAGAGTAATACTGTACAGTCAGGCTTGGCATCTTTGCAGAGAATATACTGATAAGATCACATTTCCGTTTGAATATTAGCTACCTCACAGGGTGTTGTGAAGAAAGAATTTTTTTTTATTTAATTTTTTACTTTCATTTTCACAAAATTTTGGGTTCCAAATTTTCTCCCCTTTTAAACCCTCCCCCCACCCCAATACCCCAAGCAATCTAATTTTCCCTATCTCCAATCTGCCCTCTCTTCTGTCATCCCTCCCTTCTCTTGTCTCCATCTTCTCTTTTCTCCTGTAGGGCCAGATGACTTTCTATTCCTCATTAGCTGTATGTCTTCTTTCCTAGTAGCAACAACAATACTAAATAGTTGATCCTAAAACTTTGAGTTCCAAATTCTCCCCATCCCTCCCTCCCCACCCATTCCCTTTGGGAAGGCAGGCAATTCAATATAGGCCATATCTGTGTAGTTTTACAAATGACTTCCCTGATAGTCGTGTTGTGTAAAACTAACTGAATTACCCTCCATCCTAACCTGCCCCTCATTGTTTCTCTTCTGTCTTTTGATCCTGTCCCTCCCCGAGTGTTGACTTCAAATTGCTCCCTCCACCCTTTGCCCTCCCTTCCATCATCCCCCCCCTTGCTTATCTCCTTCTCCCCCACTTTCTTATCCTGTAAGATAGGTTTTCATACCAAAATGAGTGTGCATTTTATTCCTTCCTTTAGTCAAATGTGATGAGGGTAAACCTCTTGATTTTTTTTTCTCAGCTCTCCTCTTTTTCCCTCCACTAAAAAGTCTCCTACTTGCCTCTTAAATGACATATAATTACCGCCTTCCATTTCACCCTCTTTCCTCCCACTACATTTCTCTCTCACCATTTACCTTAATTTCTTTTAAGATATGGTCCCATCCTATTCAATTCAATCTGTGCTCTCTGTCTCTGTATGTGTGTGCATGTGTGTATGTGTTTGTTCGTGCATGCGTGTACATGTGTGTGTGTGTGTGGTCCCACCAACTACCCAGATACTGAAAAGTTTTAAGAGTTACAAATATTGTCTTTCCATGTAGGAATGTAAACAGTTCACTTCTGGTAAGTCCCTTAAGACTTCTCTTTGCTGTTTCCTTTTTCATGCTTCTTCTCATTCTTGTGTTTGAAAGTCAAATTTTCTTTTCAGCTTTGGTCTTTTCATCAAGAATGCTTGAAAGTCCTCTGTTTCATTGAAAGACCATATTTTCCCTTGAAGTATTATACTCAGTTTAGCTGGGTAGGTGATTCTTGGTTTGAGTCCTAGTTCCTTTGACTTCTGGAATATCCTATTCCATGCCCGTCAATCCCTTAATGTAGAAGCTGCTAGATCTTGAGTTATCCTGATTGTATTTCCACAGTACTGGAGTTGTTTCTTTCTAGCTGCTTGCAAGATTTTCTCCTTGAGCTGGGAGTTCTGGAATTTGGCCACAATGTTCCTAGGAGTTTCTCTTTTTGGATCTCTTTCAGGTGGTGATCGATGGATTCTTTCAATACTTATTTTGCCCTCTGGTTCTAGATTGTCAGGGCAGTTTTCCTTGATAATTTCATGGAAGATGATGTCTAGGCTCTTTTTTTGATCATGACTTTCAGGTAGTCCCATAATTTTTAAATTGTCTGTCCTGGATCTATTTTCCAGGTCAGTTGTTTTCCCCATGAGATATTTCACATTCTCTTCCATTTTTTCATTCTTTTGGTTTTGTTTGGTGATTTCTTGGTTTCTCGTAAAGTCATTAGACTCTATCTGTTCCATTCTAATTTTGAGAGAACTATTCTCTTCAGTGAGCTTTTGAACCTCTTTTTCCATTTGGTTAATTCTGCTTTTGAAAGCATTCTTCTCCTCATTGGCTTTTTGAACCTCTTTTGCCAATTGAGTGAGCCTATTTTTCAAGGTGTTATTTTCCTCAGCATTTTTTTTGGGTCTCCTTTAGCAAGGTATTGACCCGTTTTTCATACTTTTCTTGCATCTCTGTCATTTCTCTTCCCAGTTTTTCCTCCACCTGTCTAACTTGCTTTTCAAAATCCTTTTTGAGATCTTCCAAGGCCTGAGCCCACTCGACATCCCCCTGGGATGTCTGGGGTACTGAGGCCCCACCCTCCACGTCTTTCCCTGATGGCAAGAATATTTCCTCATCAGATCCGAAAGTCGGGATCATTTGCATCTGTTCGAAAAAACTCTCTATCATCTTATTTTTCTTCCCTTTTCTAGGCATTTTCCCCAGCCAGTTACTTGACTTCTGAGATTCCTATCCACCCCCGCCTAGGTCCGCCCAGCTAGTGCTTGGGGTCTGAGATTCAAATGTGCTTTCCGTGCTGCCCAGCTGATAATCAATGTGACCTTTAGTTCTGGTGCTGGGGTGGGGGCAGGGCTGCCTCCCAGGCTTGGCTTCCTCAGGGGCTTTATGCAGAGACTTTCAGGAATGGAGTGGGTGGGGGTGGGGGGGCCACCTCCCAGGCTCAGTTCCCTCAGGTTGTTTATGCAGAGACCTTCAGTAATGAAGATCCTGCCTGCTGCTGGGGGAGTCCCGGGCTGCCACCGCCGCTGCTGCCCCCGCTGCCGCCCACGCCTCTGCCTCGCTTCCTGCCCCTGTCTCTGCCACCGCCTCTTCCTCCCGTGGGGGCCTGAGTCACGGAGACAGCCCACTCCCCTCAGCCAGCCAGCCGTCTCTCTCACTGGCCTGTAGTTTCTGTGGGCGGAGGGACTTTCCCGGCTGTCGGAGCTTCCGTCCCTGAAGCCTGCTCGGGTCAGCTTCTCTAGGGCCATGGCCAGGGCAGCGCTGGGGTGGGGTCTGCTTTCCGGGGCGCGATGGACCCTGGGGATGGCTCTCCCGGGCTCTCTGGAATGGAAATCTCTTCCACTCTGTTTCTGTACACCTTTCAGTGGTCCAGAAGTTATGGGGGTCTCTTTTTACATTAATTCTATGGGCTGTGGTTTCGGAGCTCGTAAACTTGCGTCCTTCTACTCCGCCATCTTGGCTCCGCCCCCGAAGAAAGCATTTTGTAAACTATAAAGTGTTATGAAAATATAAATGATCATAATGAATGTGAATAAGTCCTTCTCTGGAACAGGACTAGGGGTAGAAAGGTAGGGGAGACTTTATTAGAGTGTGAATTAGAGATGGGATTATGATCATAGACTTAGAGATTCAGAGTTGGAAGGAAAGTAAGTCATGGAGGTCCAACCTCTTCATTTTACAGATAAGGAAACTGAGACTTAGAGCTTAGTGACTTACTCAAGGTTCCCCAGCTAGTTTAATTATCTGAGGTGAATTTGAACCCAGGTCCTTCTGATTCCAAGGCCAGCACCCCATTGCCTATACCACACTAACTCAATGCTACAGAATATTTGGTTAGGATAGGAACTTTGCCCATGGTGTGTTTTCTCACTCAAAGAAACAGCTTTCAGAGCTGCACTTTGACTGATCTTGTTATGTTCAAGGTAACTTAAAGTTGTGACAGTTAGGTGGTGGCTGAACCCTACATTAAATGGTGTTGGATTAAAAATGTGCCTGGTGTGTGTGTCTGCACGCGTGCAACAGAAAGAGAGACACAGAGAGAGACATAAAGAGTGTGTGTGTGTGTGTGTGTGAGAGAGAGAGAGAGAGAGAGAGAGAGAGAGAGAGAGAGAGAGAGAGAGAGAGAGGCAGTAGCAAATGAAGAGGGAGAAAATACCATATAAGGTCATGTCTCTCTATCTCAGTTTCTTCATCTATAAGGTGAAAGAGTTGGACTAAATGATTTGAAAGGTCCCTTTTAGCTCTCACATTCTGTGAGTCTATAAGAGAATGGGAAGCAAATGCTAAGGCTTTCCTCTACTGGGCATCAGGCAGCCCCCTAAAACAGTCAACCATCCAAGAGCACTTTCAGCAGAAACAGTGTCAGAGGGTCAGATCTGTGAATAAAAATAGGTATTACAAATGGCATAAAAATCTTTAAGAATACTCTGTATAAAAAGGATAGATACCAAGTTGGAATGCTGAAATGTTTGAGTTAAGAAGGATGATAGAGGTTATTCACTGAGTCCAAACCAAGCCTATGGAAAACAGAAACTTTTTTGTGAGAAACCTCTAAAAATAGAGAAATGATTTACTTTTTGAGGACTCCTGTACCCCATTCTACAGTGGGTGACTTTTCTATTCAGATCTCTTTTCTTTTTTTTCTGGTTCAACTCCAGTCACACTAATATAACTGTCTGGCAATAACAGCTGTGTCCTCTTAGGGGACAATAATCTGGTCTCAGGGTATGAACACACAAGTGAACTGAGTGGATTTAGAATTTTTCTTTCCTCATAGATGACAACCAGACTGGTTAGAGCAAAAATTTTGAGGCTGGACAAACTTGAATGAATAAAAACTTTAATTAATGATTAAAAGCCTTAATCTAATGGCATTTAATTATATTCCTGAACCCCACAATTAAAAAAACCCAATATAAAGCTACTCTAAAAAACTATGCCAAAACAATTGCTGACTCCTCTGGCAATTAAACTTTCCACTATTCAGATTATTGCCATAAAAACCCCCTGTGTTTCTTTATCATGCCCAGACTGCACATTTTTGAAATTGCGCAGTGCTTTTGCTGAATCAGCAGGGTATATATTCATTGTATCCCCACACAACAGTTTATGTTCACTTCTGTTTTTGACCTTCTCTCATGATCTCCCATAAGATAGATTCATTGAAATGCAATTTATTTTCCCTTCCCTAGTCTTCTCTTGCCTTGTCTTCCCTTGTTTTCCCTTGCCTTCCTTTCCCTTCCCTTGCCTTGCCTTCCCTCTTTCTCTCCTTCCTTCCTTTGGATGAATTCCATTTTAAAGAGGTAAATTTCCTTTTGCTTGTCAGAGAAGAGGGGAATGGTTGATCTTTGCAACCCAAGAAGATGATATACTGTGAATAAAATACAGGAAAAAACCCCATTGAGTTTTTCAACTGTAAATTATTGAAAGTTCAAAAGGACACACATTTAGGATCACAGGAATGCTTGGATAAGTGTGTGGTGGGAGAAAAAAATACGCTGAGGCAAGGGGGCCTGAAACAAATTCATCTGACTGGACTTGATTCAGTCCAGAGAGCAGCTGCAGGGCCACAACGGGAGAAACAAGCAGAAGAATGTAGAAGCAATCTAATTCCAAAGGAAAAGGAAGTTAGTACCTTGAGACAACTCTCTTTACCCTCTTCTACTTCTTTTTTCTTAAATTTCCATTTTGCAGGATGTGTTTGTTAATTTTCACTGCAATCTGGGCTCAGAAGCCCCCATCCTGTGCTTCCCACCTCTGTGCCTTTACTCAAATTTCAGGCAACAGAATATGGGAAGTTGTTGCCAGTTTCTGTTTGGACTCATTTCCTGTTGATATCCCCAGGATGATGCCCAGGGAATGACTATGGAAGGAGGCCTAGTATCATATGATGTCAATTACTTAATAATTTAATCACCTTTCTCAATTATTTAGGGTTAATCATTTTGGGGTGGGAGCCCATATAGTGTTGTGTGAATGTAGAAGGAGACTCAGAAACCTTCTGGTTACTGTATGTATATAGTTGATTAAATGTAGTCTCCCTCAATGATGGAAGGGACCATGTATTTAAAAATTTATTTATTTTTTATTTGTGGAATAAAACAGGCATTTTTATAACATAATAGAATAAAAATGATGACTGCACATGAAACTGCAAATCCTTTATGTATAACATGCTATCTTTTTAAAATATATAATGAAGTTATCATGTAAATTCTTTTTTTCCTTTTTTCTCTCCCCTCTACCACCCCCCATCCTCCACCTCACCCTCCTAGAGATGGCTACCATTAGATGTGTGTGTGTGTGTGTGTGTGTGTGTGTGTGAGTGTGTGTGTGTACAGTCATTTTATACGTACTTCTATTTCTCAGTTCTTTCTCTGGATGTAGATAGTAACTCCTTTTATATGTCTTTTGCAGTTCATCTGGGTATTTATAATAGACAAAATTACTTGTTCAAAGTTGCTCTTAGAACAATATTACTGTTACTGTGTACAATGTTCTCTTAGTTCAGTTCATTTTGTTCTTCATTATTTTGTGCAAATCTATCCCTGTTTTTCTAAGATAAATGAGCTCATCCTTTCTTACAGCACAATAGTATTCCATCCCAATCTTGTTTCAGCCATTCCCCTCTTGACAGGCATCCTTACAGTTTCTAGTTCTTTGCTACCACAAAGAGAGCTACTCTAAATATTTCAAAACATATAGGTTCTTTTCCTTTTTATCTAATTATATTTGGAAATAGACCTAGTAGTAGTATTGCTGGGTCAAAGGGTATAGTTTTAATAATTCTTTGGGCATAATTCCAGATAGCTCTCCAAAATGACTGGATCAGTTTACAATTCGACCAACAATGAATTAGTGAGGGACTGTGTTTTTGCTTTTCTTTGTTATCAGTGCCTGGTGTAAAGTAAATATTTACTATATTGACTGACTACTGGCTATTGTGACTAGGACAGAGCATTAGAATGGGCAAGGGAGGCTTTTGTTAGGAGTAGAGCTTGAGAAGCCCTTGGGTTACAGAATGGATCTTGGAACTCTGTAGAAATATTTCCCAACAGAAACAAGGCAAATATTGTTCAAAGTTTTCCCTTGGCTTGTCTTTTATAAAACATGGTATCCTCAATACTCTTTTTTATAAAATGAAGAATCCAAGTAAAACACACATTAAGTACCTACTTTGTGCAAACCCTTATTCTAGGCAGGTGTGGTAGTAGTCTACAATGGGAATCCTTGGCTAAGCGTGACATAGTTCCTACACTCAAATATCTTGCACATAGTTGGGGAGAAAACAAAGGCTTACACAACTAATCCAAATTAGAAAGGTAAATGCACAGGAGAGGTACACCTAAAGTGATTTGAAAGTCCTAAGGAGAGAGAACTATCTTCTGACTGGGAAGGAGAAAAAGTAGAGTATTGCATGAAAACAAGCAAAAAATGTAATGTGATAACTAAGTGATAATTATAGTGTCTAGGACATGGAGGTGATAGATTGTTGGGTGGTATAGTGAAGAGAGTTCTGGGCTTGGAGTCAGGAAGACCTAAGTAAAAATCACTTAACCTGTTGCCTTAGTTTCCCCAACTGTAAAATGGGAAAAATGATAGCACCTATCTCCCAGGATCATTGTGAGGATCAAATGAGATAACTGTAAATCACTTAGCACTGTGCCTGGCACATAGTAAACACTATTTGAATATTATTATTATCAGTTTTTATAGTTATACCATACTCTTTCATCATCAGGAAAAAAAGCTCCACCGTGGTCAGATCACTTCTGGTATTGAATTAAGTACTGGCACCATATTTTACCAAGTAAATTGACAAGTTAGATTGCAGCTTGCCAATTTGGGACAGTGAGGTTGTGCAGTGATTGAGTGACAGACCTGAAGTCAGAATGACTGCTCTTCCTGAGTTCAAATCTGGCCTCAGATACTTACTAGCTGAGTGACCCTGGGAAAGTCATTTAACCCTGTTGACCTCAGTTCCCTCATCTGTAAAATGACCCGGAGAAGGAAATGGCAAATGACTCCAGTATCTTTGCCAAGAAAACTCCAAATGGGGTCACAAAGAGTCAAACACACCTAAACATGACTGAACAGCCAAAAAATACAGTGGTGGTGAATAGCCTCCATGCTATGACATGGAGGATCAATGGAAAGGATTGGGAATATTTAGTCTAGAGAAAAGAAAGCTCAGGGAAGATGTGACTGTCATCAAATGTTTGAAAGGTTGTCACACTGATGAAAGGTTTGCTTTGTGCTGCTTAGCTTTATTTATTCAATTTTTTTACTGATGAAAATGTTTTCTTTTTTTCTGAATTTTTTTTAAAAAAATATTTATTTTATTTTTCGTTTTCAACATTCACATCCATAAGATTTTGAGTTCTAAATTTTCCCCCTCTCCTTTTCCTCCTCACTCCCCAAGATGGAGAGCAATCTGACATAGAGCTCTACATATACTTCATATTAAACATATTTTCACATTAGTCATGTTGTAAAGAAGAACTAGAACCATGAAAAGGAAGAAACAAAAAAAGAGAGCAAATAGTATGCTCCAATCTGCATTCAGGACTCCACAGTTCTTTTTCTGGTTGTGAATATCTGCTTAGCTACAGAGACAGAAGTAACAGGTACAGAGGAACAGATCTGCACTCAATGTAGAGAAAAATTTCCTAAAAATTTGAGCCGTCCCCAAGTGGAATCAGTTTCCTTGAGAGGTAGTGGGTTTTCCATCCACCAGAGATTTTTCCATGAAGGTTGTATGGCCACTCATCCAAGAAGCACAGAAGGGATTCATATATAGGTGTGAATTATACTCTGAAGTACCATTCAACTCTAAGATATATATATATATATGTATATATATGCATATACTATCTATATCTCTATATAGCTATATCTTATATACTTAAGATATATATATATATATATATATATATATATATATACATGTGTGTATATATATATCAATGAATGTGATACCCTGCAGTATTGGGGTGGGGAGGAGGAGGGGTGTGTGTATGTTGAAATAGCTCACAAAAACTGATTATAAAGTTTTCAGTGAGAACACATCTCTGAAATGGGCAAAACACTACAAATCAGAGCTAGATTTATTGCTTTATTGATTGTGTAGACTTAAGAAATTAATGGAGAAAATGTTAACAATGCAATTTAAACTTAAAAGTGTGTTGTGTATATATTTTGTTTTTTCTGGAGAGTCAATTGTTAAATACCTATTAAGGACATCTTTGGTTCATCAGATTCACTGAAAGAGTGAAGAGGTTTAGGTTAACAGTCTTTGTAATAAAAACTTTTTGTGGAAAACTAAACAAACACTAACCACCACAAAACCTGACCTGTGTTATAGCTAAATAAATGGTAATGTAATAATAACTAATATTATGTTATATGATTTTTACAGTATAATAATAATAATCCCTTTGACAAAAAATGCATTCCCATGTATCCCTAAGAGTGAAGACACAAATATTCAAATACTCAAAGGAATCTAAGCTCTCATAAAGTGTACATCCCCCTCAGTGGTGCTGATCAAAACCCATCCAGATCTGCCAATCCTGTGGTACTTTTATCTATGAGTTTTTCTAAATTCAGGGGGTGAGATGGTCCACCCATACTGCTAGGGACAAAAGTTATGTCAGATTTTAGAAAAAAGAATGCAATTGTTTTAATTTCAAAATGGAAAAAAATCTGAATTTGGTGCTTGCTTAGAAAGAGTGATTAGTTTTGAAAATTGCTTAACTTAAAAACATTGTTTTGTATGCTAGGTTTCATTCCTGAGCAATTTGTTATGGCCTACTAATAAACCCCTGGAAAATAGGTTTGTGTAAAAAGTGCTGATGCATCTTTCCCTAGTGCTCTACAATTAGTTTATTATAATCCCATAGTTATTACAAAAGAAATTGTCCCGTCAGACAAGCTCCATCTGTCCTTTGCACCAAAAAATTCTTGAATATAACCTTTTGCATTGTAAACTCCTTGCTTGTTAAATCAAGCCTTCTTGACTTCAATTTTACTGCTGTTTCAAAGGATTGTGGAATTTAGAAGGAAAGAGTTCATGCTAATGAAAGAGATTATATTTGAGATAGAGATATGAATTTCCCCTTCAAGAAATTGTAAACATTAACCAACCCTCTAACCATCAATCAACAAGCATTTATTAAATGCCTACTATATACCTGGTGCTATACTAAGCACTGTATTTATACAGATACAAAGAATGGGATAATCACTACTCTCAAGATGCATACATTCTATCAGGAAAGACAACATGAATATATATGAGTATGCACAGAATAAATATGTGTGGAATGAAATCCACACATTTTTAATGAATGTGGCAATTAGGGGAGTAGTTGGGGGAGGAAGGGCACTAGATGTTGGGGAGGGGAATTGGGAAAGGATTTTTATACAAGGTAGTACTTTAACTGTGAATTGAAAGAAGAGGGATTTTATGAGGCAGGGTTAGGGCATTCTAGGTATTGGGGAATGCCAGTGAAAAAGACACAGGAGATAAAGCAGTATGTGTGATGTAGAGAGCAGGCCCTTTTGGCTAGACTACAGTGTGGGAAGGTGAATAATTTGTAATGAGGCTATAAAGATAGTTTGGGGACAGATTATAGGATATGCCTCCATTGAGACTGGTTGGGGTACTTTATGCTGTAAGCAGGTACCCTTCCCAATTAGAGGAAATTGGAAGGGATTTCTGAGGGAGGATTTCCTTCTTAGGTTTCATGATCAATTAAATCCACCACAAGCTTTAGTCATGGTCCCAGAGTTCATAGCCATCAATTAAGGATACCTACTATGTGCAAGACTCTGTGTTAGACACTGTAAAGAACACTGAGATGGATACGGCACAGCCCTTAATCTTGAGGAGCTTGGTCCTGCAAAGGAGACATTCTGGTCATTTTAGCAGTTGAATGGCATATTGAAGTAGTTGAGAAGCTTTAATTAAATTTGTTTTGATCTATTTATAATAACAATAATTTATAATTAAAATATAATGATAACATCAATACTATAATATAGAATTATGATATAATTATAGTGACGTAATAATAACAGTACATTAAGCTTTAAAAAGTGCTTTACATTATCTCATTTGCACCTATGAGATAAGGGCCATCATTACTCCCATTTTACTGCTGAGGAAACTAAAGCTTAGGGAGGTCATGTGACTTACCCATGACTATACAGCTAGTAATTGTCAGGGGCAGAATTTGAACCCAATTCTTCCTGACTGTAAGTACAACACACTTTTTATGATGTGATATGGCCTTTCCAATTTTGTGAAGTAGATACTGAGTATGTATCCATTTTACAAATAGGCAATGTTGAATTTTCTTATTTTTCCTTAAGCGCATTGTCAGGGACAAATCTCCTTCAGTAATGACTCTGCCTCACACAGCCCTCATGTGTAACATTTTATATTATACCTCATTAATCCTTAAGGGCAGGTGCTATTCTCAACTTCTGCCTTTATCCTGTGCCAACCACCATGTCTTCACATCGGTATCTAAAAAATGATTATTGAATTGAGATATGAAGTTTACAGGTAGCAAATATTATAGTTATCTGAATTTGTAAGCATCTATCCTACTGAACTATAAACAATTGGAAGGGGGGTAAAATATATAATAATAATAACTAACATTTATATAGTGCTTTAAGTTTGCAAAATGCTTTACAAATAATATCTTATTTCATCCTCACAACCACCCTGGGAAGTATTATTAAAATTCTCATTGTATAAATTGACTTCTTTCTGGAAACTAAGGCAGACAGAGGTTACTTTTTTCAGATGAAAGATGAGAATTAAAATGTGGTTAAAAAGAGGTTAAGTGGCTTGCCCAGGGTAATGTCTAGTAGAGGCAGAGCCAGAACTCAAACTCAGGTCCTCTGATTCTAAATTCAATGCTCTTTTCACTATTCTATATTGCCTCCCAAGAAAACAAATTCCTCAATAAGCACTCAAAGAGCACTTAAGTATTTAGAACTATGTTAAGAGCTAAAGACAAAAAATAAAGCAAAAGCCACCATCATCAACATCACTAAGAAACAGTTCCTTATCTCAAGGAGTTCACCATCGAATGGAGAGAAAGAGTGGATCTTTCCAGATATTCTCTTTTCAGTAGGACAGCAAATATAGTATGAGATGCACTGTATTTCCTTCAGTCCTTATACCTTAGAGACCCTCTAATAACATCACTGAAGACCCTACTTCAGGACTGACATGTTGGCAGAGAAACTCTGGGAATTTTAATACTGCACATTTAATAAAAGCCTTTAGAAACTCCTGCTCTCAGTATATGGCCTGGTGAGAAGAAATCATTTCTTCAAGTCTGGTTCTAAACAGCTAATGTCCGGTAATTGTGGACAAGTTCTTTTATCAGCCTCTGAAAGTCTTGTCTGCTAGAGAAGGAATCTTAAAGGATTTATTCTGCTTGCAAATCATTCCTGGGTTGGTAATGCCCATATCTATCTGTTTTTGGCAGGTCGAGCTTTGTCAAAGAATGATAGCAACATTGTGATTAGGCTATTCAGCAGCCATTTAATTAAACAGATTAATATTCTGGTCCTTGAATTCAAAGATAAGGCTAGAACATCTTTAATAGGACATGTTTATTGTCAGTGGTTCAGCTGTGTCCAACTCTTTGTGATCCCACGAACCACAACACTATTCTCCTCTATCAATAGGACATGTACTTTAAATAATGTTCCCAGAAGATTCTGCAAGTGGTTCTCAGTCTTTCTTTCTTGATTCCTTAATGTGACTAGTAGCACTCACCTGGGAGCCAAATGGTAGGAGTTAAGGATGTAGGCTTGGTCTCTAATACATATATAGAGTCTGTGACATTGACCTCATTAGCACCATGATTTAATTATCCAAGGACTCCCCCTCAACAGTATAGGACATACCAGAGACACAAAAGAGCAGGATCGCAGTTCATCAGCGATTATTCCCATCTATATCGTAACTATATCCCAGGTATATTTCAGAACCTGGGGCTTCAAATGATTTCTTCTTGACTAGGCTATATACTGAGAGCAGCAATTTCAAAGAGATTTCATTTATATGTATAATATCAATATTCCCAATTATAGGCTACCTAGAGGTGAGTTGACCAATGGTAACACCAATGCTTCCTCTTCTCTTCCCTTCCCCTAACATGCAATCTTGTTCACGTCTCTAAAAACAGTCAACATAGTTAGGGGAGCACTGATATCAAGTAAATTATAGTTCAGTGTTAAAAATGTGCATTTTTATACATTTCAGTGTGTGACAATACGGTAAAATTAGTACTTGAGCATGAGCTATCCAAATACCTTTAAGTGTTTACCTTTGCCAAGATAATAGATTTCTGAAAATAAATGAGTTTACTTTCAAGGCAGGATGGTTAGGATATGGACAGAGCTGTGTGCTTAAAGATGGGCAGGATCTTCCTGACTATTTTAGGCTTTGCCAGATTGCATGGTTTCACCAATTCCAGTGTACCTTGGAATGAGGATGCTGTGATTTTTGACCTCTGACTCCGAGCAGGAGCAATGAAACAGGCTTCTGAAGCTTTAGCAACGGGGAAGAGTACCCTCATTGGAATTTCCTCTAAGTAGGGCCACCAAAACCAAAAGCAAAACAAGACAGAAACTGCATATCAGTTAGAAGCAATCAGATTTTTGTTGTTGTTGAAGATTTAACAATCTGCTATTTAGCAATTTACTTGAAAGTAAATTCATTTCAAGGCACATCCTGCCTTGAAAGTAAACTTGTTTTCTGAGATCTTGGCAAAAGGTAGACACTTAGAGATAGTTGGGTAGTTCATGATGAAGTATTAATTTTTCCATATTGTCACACACTGAAATGTATAAAAATGTAAATTGCTAACAAAAACTGAAATATGTTCCTCCTCTAAATGATCTTAATGCTCTATCAGGGGAGATATAAAGAGAATATATATATATATATACACACACACACACACACATAGAGAAGACAAAAATGCAAAATAAGCAACTAACTAAATGCAAATTAAGGTGGTAGGGAACTACCAGTTGGGGGTGGAGAGAAGTCAGTTCAGGGAGAGGAAAGAAGGCATTCCAGAAGATGACTAGGGCAAATGCATGGAGATGGGAGATGAAGTACCATCTATAAGAAACAGCAAGAGGGTCAGTTTGGTTGGGTTGTAGAGTATAGGAAGAGTAGTTATGTATAACAAGAAGCTTAGTAAGTCACAAATGTTGATAATCTGCTTGACAGCCCTCCCATAGAGTGGGAAGGGCTTAATCAGGGTTTTGAAGGATAGATAAATTTGGGAGTGGCTGAAGATAAGAAGCCATTTCAGACAGGAAGGATGACTTAAGGAAAAATATAAAGGATAGAAACATTCTAAAGGACAATATGTAGGCTAATTTTTGGCCAGAGCAATGGGTTTAGGAAGTTCCCACAAGTACTTCACCTATATCCTTTTATTCATGGGGCATTTTCTCTTGGACATATCTTCATGTGCCACAAACAAGAAAAGGGTCAGTAAGAGGAGTATGTTGAGTACTTTTGGGGTATTCTAGGCTAGTCAAGGACCTACAATTTATTCAGTGTAGAGGCTCCATCCACCAAGTCAGAAAGCAAACCATCTATTTAAATCAAATAATTTTGATGAATATAGGTCTGTATGAGCCCTCCTCAGCACAGACAGCTTTTTATTAACACTGATTTTTCAGAGCAATTATACAGCAAGTTTTGGCAACAAGCTGTGCACTAATATTTTCTCCCTCAAGCAGTCAGGACTCAGATAATCAGGCTTGTCATTTGCAGAAGACAAATGGAGCTGATCCCTGGAGTATGGCTTGGAATGTAATGTACAAGAAAAATAAAATCTTAGTGTGATACTGTCTTTAAAGAATTTCTTCCTTGTTCCCTGGACAAACAGAGGAGGGAGACAAGCACCATGTTAACAAGAAAATGGAAATTTCAGCAGAAAGTACTGAAAGAGTTGAAGAACAGTGCCATTTCTGAAAATGATGCTCTGGGGTCAGAAATCAAATACTTGAAAAAAAATATTGATGTGTCTGACAAGTAATATGTTCAGCAAACTGAGATTCTGCCTCTGATATATCTGGAGAGCTTGGGGAATGACATTTAATTCCCAGGGTTCCCGGTGAGATCACATATTATGTCATGGAGGTGGCCAAAGGGAAATGCTGGAGTCGTAGCCACCCTAAGAAATCCAGTAGGTGGGAGCTCAGTCCTGGTTCCAGCTGTATGGAAAAATGAAATAATGGTATCTGGTATATTTGCCCCCAGAAGAAGCACCTCAAATCTGAGACCATTATCTGTTACCTGTTGATTGCCCCACCTGCTTCCCACTCAAATCCTCCATTGTCTGATATCTCCTGATTGCCTCCAGCTGTTTCCCACCCTGGATTACATCACTAGTTACCCCAATCCCATCAAGATTCTCCTTAGACCCGCCTCTCAGACCACTAGACCACTTCTAGATCTTTCCCATGGACTTTCTGTATATAAATTCCATCTCACCTCCATGAAGGGGCTCAGATTCAATCCAGCTCAGATTCTGTCTAGCTGAGATTCTATCTGGCCTGCTTGTGAATACAAGCATTACAAATGCTTAGACGCCTTAAGAGTCAACCCAATAGGGAGAATCTTTAATAAACTTTGTTTTTCTTTGGCTTTAAGAAGGATTGAGTCGAATTCATTGGAGCAGGAACCAGTGTGTCAGTATTTTGGGGTCCCCAGCACCTCTAAACCATAACAGTTTCATGTATACTGTTCTTGTCTTAGAGTCAGGAAGACTGGTCCAGACACTTAAAAGCTATGGAAACCTGGGCTAGTCACTTGACTTCTGAGACTCAGTTTTCTTGACTGTACAATGGGGATAATAATGACACTTACTTCTGAGAATGGTTGTGAAGGTTAAATGAGATATTGTGTCTAAAGTACTTCATAAACCTTAAAACTCCCTCTTCCCCTCTGCCTCTTGGTTTCTTTGACTTCCTTTAAGTGTTAGCTAAAATTCCACCTTCTGCAGGAAACCTTTCCCCATCCCACTTAACACCAGTGCCTTCTATTAATTATCTACAGTTTACCTTACATATATCTTGTTGGTAAGTCATTTTGCATGTTTTTTTTTTCTCAGTAAACTGATTTTCTACCGAGCAGGGGCTATGTTTTTGCTTTTCTTTGTATCCCCAATGATTTAGCACAGTACCTAGTACACAGCAGGTACTTATAAATACATGTTGACTGACTGAGTACAGGTTTGAAGAACTCGACATGATAAACAGCAGACTGTTGCCCCTCTCCAGCTAATGATCTTCTTAATGATTTCACGAGAGGTAGTATAGTACAGTGGAAAGTGCCCTGGATTCAGTCAGAAGATTTGGGTTTCATTCCTAACTCTACCAACTTAACCTCCCTGAGACTCACTTTCTTTATGTATAAAATGGGGATAATAATGCTCATCCTTTTTGCATTGTAAGGTTTTTGTGGGTAACAAATGAGATTAATCGATCAACAAGTATTTATTAAATATTTGTTATGTGTCAGATACCTATTTATCTTGATGTATTTTTGTGTCATCTCTGTAAGTATGTATCTAACTATCCTTGCTACTTGAATCTGTGTTATATGCGAGTATGTATCTATGCATCTTGATATATCTATGTATCTATGTAGGTATCTACTTTGCTCCAGGTATGTATGTATGTAGGCAAGTAAGTGGCACAGCACATAGATTGAATGCTGGTTCTGGAGTCAAAGACCTGTGTTCACATGAGGCCACGGATACTTACTGACTGTTTACTGACTGTTTGACTCTGGGTAAGTCACTTAACCTTTGCTTCAGGTTCCTCTACTGTAAAATGGGGATAATAACTACACCTGC
Organism: Bettongia penicillata ogilbyi; assembly: GCA_023548195.1. Classification (NCBI taxonomy): domain Eukaryota; kingdom Metazoa; phylum Chordata; class Mammalia; order Diprotodontia; family Potoroidae; genus Bettongia; species Bettongia penicillata. The sequence goes on from JAJHZJ010000567.1 coordinate 662,271, forward strand.
ACTGCAGAGTTGTTGTGAGAATAAAATGAGAAAAACTTTGTAAATTGCTAAGATAGTGCTGGAAAGTAGTAAGAGCCATGTAAATGCTTATTCCATGCCCTGCTCCACTGCCCTCATGTATGCCCTCATATGTGAAAGAAAGAAAAGAACTTTGAAAATTACAAAACTATGAAGTTTCATAGTTTATCTTATTCCTTCTCTCTGACTTTTAACCTGTTCAAAACAAAACTCATTCCCTACCTCCGACCCCTAGACCCATCCCTCTTCTAAATTTCCCTTTCTCTTGAGGGCTCCATCATCCCTTCAGTCCCTCAGGTTGATAATTTTGGAATCACCCTTAACTTTTTATTTTCTCACACTTGCCGTATCTAATTAATTGACACAAATCATCTATTCTGTCTTATCTCTCCCATATGTTTCTTCTTTTTATTTGAAATCACCATCCCAATTTAGACTTTCATGACCTGTACTATTACGATAAACTCTTAGTCTCCCTCTGTCCAATCTCTTGCCTTTCCAATCTGCTGTCTACAAACTTACCAAATAATATTTATAAAGCAGAGGTTCTTAACATTTTTTTGGTGTCCTGGACCCCTTTGGAAAGTCTAGTGAAGCCTCTGATTCTAAGCCTTCTTAAGATAATGTTTTTAAATGCATAAAATAAAATGTATGGGATTACAAAGGAAACCACTTATACTGAAATGCATTATTGAAATATTTTAAGTTTAACAACTTCTATCCTACAGTGCAGTCCTACCTATGTCATTCTCTTGCTCAAGGAAGGACTTTACTTCTAGGATAAGTACAAACTCCTTAGCTTGGTATGTAAAGGCTTCACAATTTGACTCGAGGTCACCTTTCCAGAAGTTTCATATTGCTCCCTTCCTCTCTGTGTATTCCATCCAAATTGACCTGTTATTTTTTTTAAAGCAGTCCCTCTTCTATCTCTGGGGCTTTGCTCAGACTCTTTCCTATGCCTGAAATGCATTCCCCCCTCCCTTTTGCCTCTTAGGATCCTCAGCTTTCTTCAAGTCAAGTGCCATCTCCTAAGGAAAGCTTTTTCAGTCTAGTCTCCATGCCTCCAAGCTGTTAATGTTGTCTCTCACTGCCTTTGAATTTTCCACATTTGTTTATTCGTTTTATCCTCCTGTAAATAACATGTCCTTAAGGGCATGCACCACTTTCCATTTTTGTCATTCTATCTCTTATCATGGCAGGTTAATTAGAGAAAGCTTGCCTTAGAGTCAGGAATACTTTCTACCTCCCTGTGACATATACCAGCTGTGTGACCTTGGAAAAGTCATTTAACTTCTTAGTCACCCAGGCAGCTCGGTAGAGTTCAGTAGTAGATGCTGATCTACATTGAGAGAGAGAGTTTAGTAAAAAGTCTTTGGTTGGGTCCAAAAGCAAACAAATACAACAACAAAATTCCCTGCCTGGCACGTTGTTGGGAACACAATAAAATGGTTGCTTAATACATGTTTGTTTAAATAAAAAGACTATTTAAATGCAAGAGAGGAATAGGAAATAATAGATAAAAGCCTAGCAGCAATAAGCTAGAATAATGACCTTTGAGGGCTCACCTTGGGGAGGAGAAAGGGAGGGGGAGGAGAACAAGTGCCTTTATTAAGCTCCTACTATGTGCTTGGCACTATGTAAATATTATCTATTTTTATTCATGCAACAACTTTGTGAGGTAAATGCTCTTATAATCCTTATTTTATAGTTGGGGAAACTGAAGGATACTCAGGTAAAATGACTTGCCCATGGTTACATAGTCATTAAGTATCTGAAGCTGGATTTGAACTCAGGTCTTTGTTGTTATTATGTTTGTCCTTTGTTTTTGAAGAAGGCCATGACTTTGACTTTCAGGTCCAAAACTCTACTTCACCACCCAGCTTCCTCTAACTAAAGGAAATAGTCTGACAGGGCTTTGGGGACATAAAGGGCAATCAGAATCTCAGGATTTAGCTCAAAATAAATCAAGTACATCAAAGACCTATGATTTCATTGGTATTACAACTCCCTTCACCAACACAGATGACAATCTCTCTATAACTGATAGTCTTAGAAAGTCACTGGAGGTTATTATTTGCCACTGGTCATATAACTAAAAAGTATGAGGGGGAACTTGAACCTGGTCTTTCTATCTCTCATTCTAACTGTCCTTTTACTCTATCATGTTGTTGTTTTCCTCAGCATATTTTTGTTTCTCCTTTACCAAGATGCTGACTCACTTTTCAAGCTCTTCTATGGCTTGAATCCATTTCATATTCATTTTCGAGGTACTGGAGGCAGAAGTCATGACTTCCTCTGACAGTATGCATTGTTCTTCCTCATCCAAAAGGATGGAAGGAGATACCTGTTCACCAAGAGAGTAACCATCTGTGGTCTTATTTTTTCCCTTTTTTGGGTATTTTTCCAGGCAGTTACTTGACTTCTGAATCCTTTGTCAAGAGGAGGGTCCTAGTGCTCCTTCTCCCCCCAGGACTGTACTCAGAGCTGAGATTCAGATCAGCTTCTCAATTCCCCCAGGGGCTTTTGGTGTGGATGGGGCCATCTCTGAGGGCTGAGGTTCAGATCCCCTGCTCAATTTCCTCAGAGACTTTAAGCTGAGCTGCCTGGACAATGGACCCAGGCTGTTTCCACAGCCACTGTAGCCACCTGCCACCTGCTACTGCTGCTGCCTCTTCTGCTGCCTGGGGCCAGTGCTGGGGGGACCCCGCTCCCCTCTTGCCCAGCTGGGAAATCCCTCCCACACTGACCTTTGAAACTTTCTTTGCCTTGGTTGAGGGATCTGGGTTGAGGGACCTGGGACCCTCCCTGTTGGGGATTCTGCTCTAGAGGCCTCTTCTGGTCCTGTTCCTCCTGGTGCCACTTGGCCAGGGCTGGGCTCTGCTCCACTCAGTGTCCTGTGGGATAGACCTTTCCTGTCGGCCTTCCAGGTTACCTTTGGCTAGAGATCTCTTTCACTCTGTCATTCTGTGACTTCTGCTGCTCTAGAATTTGTTGAGAGTCATTTTTTACAGGTATTTTTATGGGCTGTGGGGGAGGAGCTATAGTATGTGTGTCTTTCTACTCTTCCATCTTGGCTCCACCCACATGAACATTTTTTAAATAGGAAAAGTTAACAGCTATATTTTTTAAAGTGTTTTTTTCTCACTGCTACCCTAATTTATCAGCTAGAGGGGTTCTTATTAATTCTACTACATTATAACATGGATCCCTCTAGCTATCAAGTCTCTCTGAAGATCTTTTCTTGTCTTCTGAGAATTAATTAAGCTATTTTGCTTTGAGAGTTTGTTAGTTCTTGACTTTTTTTTTTGGTTTTCTATTATAATTTCCTTTATACTTAGTGCAACTAATCCTATTTCATTTTGGGCTTGAATGATCTTTGAAACTTTGAACTTTCTCACCAACAGCCACTGTAATATCTTCAACAGTTACTGAAGTGTGCTCTTTAAGAGGTACAATTTTTGCATGCTTCCTTGGAGTAATATGCTTTCTTACAAAGACAAAAATAAAGAAGGCAATGAAATATATGTACAGTATGGATTCCAATGCTCAACTGACAGGATTAACTAAAGGTGAAGAAACTAGTTCAATCTAGTTTCATTTGGTCTGAGTCACCTTCTAAGTCAGTCCAATATTAGTAGAAGAAAATATGCATAATCATTACTATCATAGAATGAAATCATATAGAAATTATTGACCATCCCTGGTAATCTGCACATCACCCTACATAATATATTAGTATAGTACAGAATGCATGTAATTTATGAATAAGTAAATATACACATTCTGGGCATACATACTTCAAAAGCTTTTTTGATGATAGGAATGTCTGGATAACATTGCCTCAAACAAGTGAAAAAAATGGCTAGGGGAGAGACTACTGCTTTTTCGCATTGACTGTCTTGTCCAATTATGTGAAACTTCTTTAGCTTCAGCAATGGACCTCTGTAACTACCCAAGTGTATTTTTTTTTTTGTACACTCTTTGAGAAACAGAATTCAATATTTTAGAACATTGTGACATTTGCCTATTTCTTTTTCCCCCTGTATCTTTAAAGGCTATGAGTCCAAAAATAAAAACCCTGTTGATTAAGTATGAAATCTTACTGTGAAGGAAATCTTGTAAGTGTCTCAGCCTGGGATCTTTCAAACTTGAAATTTGTATGCAAAGAATGTGTCAAATGTGAGAATGGGTGATATTCAGTGAACACTCTGAGAAGATTCATATTTTCTCTGAGCTGATTTGTCTAAGTAAATCCCCAGAAAATATCATTTGTCTAATTTTCCTTCAATCCTTTTGTCTAGGTTCTAGAGGAGGCTTTTAAAAAAATTCTCTTGATTTTGGTTATATAATAGTACAAAGCAATTGCCTTCCCCTGAACAAAAGTCTCGAATGGATAGGCATCAGCTATAATCCCAATAATTAACAGTTTTTCTCTGTAGTGCATGTCTGTAACTGCTCCTATTGGTTTATTTTGCCTCTATTCCATCATACATATAGGACTGTTTTCTGCTCTTCTGCAAACATATGCTTATCTCCTTTTGATTCTGACAGTCTGTGGTCTTGTCTTTGAGGCTGGCAACTTCTCAGTAAGGATGTGACAGCAGATGAATGAGGAATCCAGCACCTCTGGTCTGAGGCTGATGGAGGCATTCTGAAATTTGTAAATGGACTGTAACCTTGAAGGATGACTTGTGAGTTAAGAGTGATGTGGGCCTTCTCATTTTGAGTATTTAATCTGCTGTGCTGTCTTGTTAGCTTGCTATTGATTTCATGCTACATAGTATGGGAGTGGGGTTGGGAAAAGGAGGCAGAAAGGACAGTTAGACCATGGAAGTATTGATTTGGCAAATTAAGTGGGTCAAAAAAAACAGTGGAAGAAGTCACTGGTCTGACCTACTTGGTCTGGTTTAGAATGCCATTGGCTTGTTTCCCTGGCAGAAACATCAAGTAATGCCATTTTTTTTTCTTTTAAATAAAGAGAAGGAAGTGAGAACCCATGTAACCAACACTGGGTTGAGTTAATCTCTGTGGTTTCTGGAAGATTTATTGTGCTACCCCTAGTCTCTTTTAGGAGATACAGTGACTAGTGGGGGCTCTGAGTGTCTAAATGAACCCTAGTTTGTTTGTTTGTTTGTTTTTCAAGAGGGGAAGAATTAGAGAAATGGAAGGAGAAGATGAATGCATAAATCCTTAGGCTCTTAAGGGGTGACATGAAAATTAGAAAGTGCTCTGCTTATAAATATCTAGCTCAAAGCAGATAGGAGTAGGAGTAGAGCTGACAGAGTGGACAAGGCATGTGGCCAGTAACATTGGCTTTACCCATTGACCTGCTATTACTAATAGCAGAAACATCCATTATCTCCATGGTTGGGAGGGAGAGGAAATAGGGTAGACAGGAAAAATGCTATAGACCCTTTTGGTTGTGGTGAAAACCTTAGAAATAGGGTTTTAGAGATAGAAGGAGGACAACCAAGATGCAAAATCAGGTCCAGGCATGTTCACATTTTGAGTTAGTGAGAGATCCAAGACTCCACCTTAGGTGTACTGAGTCAAAGATTCACAAAACGATAGAGTTGTAAAAGATTGCAGAAATCCATCTTCTACCTAAGCAGGAGCCCCATCTGTAACATCCGGATGAGTCATTATCTGACCTCTACATGAAGGCTTCCAAAGTCAGTGGGGAACTCACTATCATCCAAAGTAGCTCATTCCATTTTTTGGACAATTTTAATTGTGGGTAAATTTTTTCTTATGTCAAGTAAAAATCTGACTCTCTGCAACTTCTATCAACTGTTTCTAGTTGTACCCTCAGTGGTCAAACAGATCAAACCCAATTCCCCTTCTATATTTGAACAGACCTTCAAAGACTTGAAGACAGTTATCATGGACTCCCTTAAATCTTTTCATCTTCGAGTAAGCATTCCCATCTCTTTCTGAGCCCTTTTGTCAGCTTGGTTAATTTCCAGTGGGCTCCGGCTTGACAATATCTTTCCTAAAATGTATTTAAGTGGGGAATGAGTTTTGAGCTAGACAAAAATATCTGTGGCCATGTCCTACCAAATTTATTTATCAAATGGCCTCAGAAGATGGTAGCCAAGAGCATTTATTTTTTTTTATTTTTTAATTTTAATTTATTTATTTAACTTTTTACATTCATTTTCACAAAATTTTGGTTTCCAAGTTTTCTCCCCATTTGTCCCCTCCCCCCCACCCCAATACACTGAGCATTCTAATTTTCCCTATCACCAATCTGCCCTCTCTTCAATCCTCCCTCCCTTCTCTTGTCCCCATCTTCTCTTTTGTCCTGTAGGGCCAGATGACTTTCTATTCCCCATTAACTGTATTTCTTATTTCCTAGTAGCAAGAACCATACTGAACAGTTGTTCCTAAAACTTTGAGTTCCAAATTCTCCCCATCCCTCCCTCCCCACCCAATCCCTTTGGGAAGGCAGGCAATTCAATATAAGCCATATCCATGTAGTTTTGCAAATGACTTCGATAATAGTCATATTGTGAAAGACTAACTGTATTTCCCTCCATCCTATCCTGCCCCCCATTGTTTCTATTCTGTCTTTTGATCCTGTCCCTCCCCGAGTGTTGACTTCAAATTGCTCCCTCCTCCCATTGCCCTCCCTACCATCATCCCCCCCCACCCTGCTTATCTCCTTCTCCCCCACTTTCCTGTAGTATAAGATAGGTTTTCATACCAAAATGAGTGTGCATTTTATTCCTTCCTTTAGTCAAATGTGATGAGGATAAACTTCATGTTTTTTTCTCATCTCTCCTCTTTTTCCCTCTGCTAAAAAGTCTCCTGCTTGCCTCTTGAATGAGATATAATTTACCCCATTCCATTTCACCCTCTCTCCTCCCACTACATTTCTCTCTCACCATTTACCTTAATTTCTTTTAAGATATGATCCCATCCTATTCAATTCATTCTGTGCTCTCTGTCTCTCTGTGTGTGTGCATGCATGCATGTACATGTGTGTGTGCATGTGTGTATGTGTGTGTGTGTGTGTGGTCCCATCAACTGCCCAGATACTGAAAAATTTTAAGAGTTACAAATATTGTCTTTCCATGTAGGAATGTAAACAGTTCACTTTTGGTAAGTCCCTTCTGACTTCTCTTTGCTGTTTACTTTTTCATGCTTCTCATTCTTGTGTTTGAAATTCAAATTTTCTTTTCAGCTCTGGTCTTTTCATCAAGAATGCTTGAAAGTCCTCTGTTTCACTGAAAGACCATATTTTCCCCTGAAGTATTATACTCAGTTTTGCTGGGTAGGTGATTCTTGATTTGTGTCCTAGTTCCTTTGACTTCTGGAATATCCTATTCCACGCCCTTCGATCCCTTAATGTAGAAGCTGCTAGATCTTGTGTTATCCTGATTGTATTTCCACAATACTGGAATTGTTTCTTTCTAGCTGCTTGCAAGATTTTCTCCTTGAGCTGGGAGTTCTGGAATTTGGCCACAATGTTCCTAGAAGTTTCTCTTTTTGCATCTCTTTCAGGCGGTGATCGATGGATTCCTTCAATACTTAATTTGCCGTCTGGTTGTAGAATATCAGGGCAGTTTTCCTTGATAATTTCATGAAAGATGATGTCTAGGCTCTTTTTTTGATCATGACTTTCAGGTAGTCCCATAATTTTTAAATTGTCTGTCCTGGATCTATTTTCCAGGTCAGTTGTTTTTCCAATGAGATATTTCACCTTCTCTTCCATTTTTTCACTCTTTTGGTTTTGTTTTATGATTTCTTGGTTTCTCAGAAAGTCATTAGCCTCCATCTGTTCCATTGTAATCTTGAGAGAACTATTTTCTTCAGTGAGGTTTTGAACCTCTTTTTCCATTTGGCTAATTCTGCTTTTGAAAGCATTCTTCTCCTCATTGGTCTTTTGACCCTCTTTTGCCAATTGAGTTTGCCTATTTTTCAAGGTGTTATTTTCTTCAGCATTTTTTTGGGTCTCCTTTCGCAAGGTATTGACCCGTTTTTCATGCTTTTCTTGCATCTCTCTCATTTCTCTTCCCAGTTTTTCCTCCACCTGTCTAACTTGATTTTCAAAATCCTTTTTGAGCTCTTCCATGGCCTGAGCCCACCGGACATCCACCTCGGATATCTGGGATAGAGAAGCCCCGACCTCCACATCTTTCCCTGATGGCAAGCATTGTACTTCCTCATCAGAAATGAAGGGAGGAAGGAACATCTCTTCCCCAAGAAAGTCGCTCTGTATGGTCTTATTTTGCTTCCCTTTTCTGGGCATTTTTCCAGCCAATCCCCGAGATTCCTGTCCACCCCCACCTAGATCTGCCCAGCTAGTGCTTGGGGTCTGTGATTCAAATGCTGCTTCCCAGCCTCAGGGCTTTCAGCTGTGGGTGGGGCTGCTATTCAATGTGAGCTTAAGTACTGGTGCTTGGGTGGGGGCAGGGCCACCTCCCAGGCTCAGTTCCCTCAGGGGGTTTATGCGCAAACCTTCAGTAATGGCCCTGAACTCCTGCCTTCTGCTCCGGGAGTCCCGGGCTGCTGCTCCTGCCTCTGCTGCTCCCTCTGCAGCTGCCTCCCGAGGGTGCCCGAGTCCTGGAAACACCCTGCTCCCCTCTCGGCCAGCCCAGACGTCTCTCTCACTGACCTGTAGCGCCTATGGGTGGAGGGACTTTCACGGCAGCCAGAGGTTCTGTCCCTGAAGCCTGCTCGGATCTGCTCCTCTGGGGCCATGTGGCCAGGGCTGCGTAGGGGTGGGCTCTGCTGTCCGCAGTGGGACGGACCCCTGGGGATGGCTTTCCAGGGCTCAGTGAAACGGAAATCTCCTCCAGTGCGTTGGTGCATGCTTGCTCTGCTCCAGAATTTGTGGGGAGTTCTTTTTACAGGAAATTTCTGGGCTGTGGATTCGGAGCTGGCCTATGTGAGTCTTTCTACTCCGCCATCTTGGCTCCTCCCCCCAAGAGCATTTATATGACCACAATACTACCAAGAGAACAACCAAATGTAAATCCGCAATATATCATGCAGTAGAAAATGGAGATATAATACTTGAGGCGCAATAGAGAGCGGTAAGATGATATACATCACCTGAGCACACTGCCAGTCTTGTAGCATTGAAAATGTGATCTGCCCTGGCCACTTGAATGCTCAGATCGTATGTGTTCCTATGTGTTTGTCTTCCATGTGTGTGCCCTGGTCACATGAATTCTCAATACGGGCCTCTTAAGACTTGTTCCCTGGACACACACATTTTCTCTCTATATTCTATCCATGTATGTTTCCCCTCTAAAGCTGCAAGACAGCTTTACCCCATTAGTTATACAAGAAAGTGTATCCCATATGTAAATGGGTGAGGCAGGAGGGAATCTTTCTTTGTCATTTTTTTCTTTTTGCTGTGCTATATAATTAAATATCTTTTGCTTTTTTACTACTATGTTCTATGATTGGTAAAAGTAAGAACATTGATGAGGGTTCCTGAACTATGGTTTTAAGTGGATGTTGACCCAAAGACTACCTCAAATATGAGGAAGATTTTCTTGAGGCCCACATGTGAGAGAGGCTATAGCTGCTGTATTATCCAGAATAGTAAATAATACTATTGAATGAACATATCTATGTATCACATTAGTTTTTTGACCTGCCATGTCAGAATATTGACACATATTAATCTTATAGTCTGTCAGCTTACTCTCTGCCCTGTCCTTTCTCTCCTTCCCCCTTCCTCCAATCAGGCCAGGGTCTTTTTCATATGAACTTTTGTCTAGTTACATCTCTGCTATTTCCTATGTGAGCAGTTGATTTTTTATTATAGCATAAGAATTCATATTTTCCTTATTAAATATCATCTTATTCAGTCAGTCAACTAGCATTTATTAAGCACCAACTGTGTACTAGGCACAATTCTAAGATCTGGGAATACAAAGAAAGGCAAAAAACAGCATCTGCTCACCGTCTAATAGAGAAGGCAATATATAATCATTTTTAAAAATTTATTTATTTTTAGTTTTCAACATTCATTTCCACAGGATTTTGAGTCGCAGATTTTCTCCCCATCTTTCCCCTCCTCCCATCCCCAAACACTGTGCATTCTGTTGGTAGTCTACCCTCCCTTTTATCATACCCCTCCTTTCCCTTATCCCCATCTCCTTTCTTTTCTTGTAGGGCAAGATAGATTTCTATATCCCATTATCTTTATACAAACAATTATTTACCAAGAAGATGCACACACACACACACACAGAGTATATGTAAGGTCAAGGAGGACTGGGAAAGACTTCTTGCAGAAAGTGGCTCTTTAGCTGAGACTTGAAGGAAGTTAAGGAAGCAAGGAGATGGAGATGAGGAGGGAGACAGCTCTAGGTAGAGAGGACAATTAGTAAAAATGTTAAGAGTCAAAAGATGGAATGTCCTTTGTGGGGAATAGCAAGGAGGCCAGTGTTACTAAAATGTAGTTTTATATTACAAGGAAGGGAACAAGGATTTCAGTGTATATGGAAGAGTTGTTCAGTTGTTTAAGTTATGTCCAACTCTTCATGACCTCATTTGGGGATTATCTTGACAAAGATACTAGAGTGGTTTTCCATTTCCTTCTTCAGCTCATTTTACAAATGAGAAAACTGAGGCAAAAAGGGTTAAGTGACTTGTCCAGGGTCACACAGCTAATATGTCTTTGAGGCCAGATTTGAACTCAGGAAGATGAACCTTCCTGAGTCCAGTCCTGGCATACTTTCCACTGCACCACCTAGCTGTCTTGCATGTGGAAAGGAGTAAAGTATAAATTAAAAGACTGGAAAGGCAGAAAAGGGTCAGGTTATGAAGTTCAAAAGAGGATTTTTGTATTTGATTTTGGAGATTATAGGAAACTATTGGAGTTTGTTGACTAGGAAAGCACTATGATCAGACCTGTATTTTAGGAAGATCAGTTCCACTTGATTAATGGTTCTAGCCTGTGAAGAATCTTTTGAATCCCCTGCAATGAAACATGTAAGCTATTCCTGTTGTCCTGAATGCTGTATCATTAATATTTTGATAAGCATGACATTCATGTTTTCATCCAAGTCATTATTGAATATGACACGATCAAGGGCAAGACCTCTCAGGATTTTTGCTGGCTATTCTCCAGACCTGGAATTCTCTCCTTCCTCATTTCCACCTCTTGGGTTTATTTCCAAATTGTCTTGAATATATCTTGTTTGTATGTAGATTTCTTATGTTCCTTCTCCATTAGAGTATGAACTCTGAGAGCAGAGACAGTCTTTTGCCTTTCTTTGTCTCCCCAGCACTTAGCACAATGCCTGGTACACAGTAGGTCCTTAATAAACATTTATTGACTGGTAAATGACCAAAGACTTCTCTTCATACTGACTGAAATTCATTAAAAACTACATTTTGGGTTCTGTCTTTTAAAAAGTTCCAGATCAATGAATTTGTACCATTATCTATCCTTTCTCTCTCTGTCTTATCAGCAAGGATATCCTAGGAGTTTTTGCTAAATGCTTTACTGAAATCCAAGCCTATTACTACATTTACAGATGTTTCCTGATCTGATAGTTTAGTAACCCTGTCAAAAAAGGAAAGGAGATTAGTTTGTCATGGCATGTTCTGAAGCATCCTGGCTCGTAGTCATGATGACTGCCATTTCTAAATGCATACAAATCACCTCTTTCATAAGATATTCCAAGTATACAACAGAGAAAAGATCTCTAATAGAGAGGTCTCTATGATAGAGAAGACAGAAGCAAAATAGCAACTTAATTGTTTTTGCCTCTTCTCCCTTGTCTGTCTCTACTCTCTACCTGGTATACTTCTTTGATTCTCCACTTGCCTCCATCATAGCTGTAGGAAACTTCTTTTTGTAATTCTTAGCATTCATGGCCAACTTCAGCTCACTTTGAACTTTATCACTCTTAAGACTATTGTTATAAGACCATGTCACTATTTTGTATTCATCCTCAGTTACCTATCCCATTCTTCTACCTTGTAGATACGTCTTTTTAAAAATTGAAATTGGTTGATGAGTTCCCTGTACATTCATGTCAGTCTCTTTAGACTTTTTCTCTCTTTTCTCCCTCATCATAATTGATTCTCCTTGTGTAATCAGAATTTTGTTCTTTAGTTCTTTACCATTCCTCTTAGACAGACTTCTCCTACAGAATTTTGACCCATAGGATCCTATTTATACTCATTCTGAGCTCTTTGAAATCTACTCTCCTCATAGCTAGGGTATATGAAAGCCTATGCTCAATTTTCCTTTCCTCTGTCATAAACTCTTAAATTCCTCCCTTCCCTGAAGATCCCCACCATTTCTGTTTCGGCAAAGAAGTTATTTCTAATTGCTCAGGATATAGTCCTGAATAGACTTCCTTCCATCAACTATTCTATTTGTTTTTGGAAAAGTGAGATGATCATTAAGTCTAGTCAAAAATTTATCATCTGCTCTGCTTTTGGCAGAGAAAATAGGCAACAGATATTTATAAAATACCTACTATGTTCTGGGCACTGTGCTAAGTTCTGGCAATATAAAGAAAGGCAAAATGGAGTCCTGGCTCTCAAGGAACTCACAGTCTAATGGGGGAGAAAACATTCAAACATCTATGTATCAACAAGTTAGAGACAGGATAAAAAGGAAATTATTAAGAGAGAGAAAGCACTCCAGCAGATGTCCAGATAGTGGAAGATCCATATCACTAATATGTGAAGCCAAGTTTGTGATCTATTTCTTTAACTCTGAATCAATTTCTTTCTTCTAACCACAATGTGCCTTCCAAACATTTTCTACTGATCTTCATTCAAATATTCTACCATATCATCTGTCTCCTGCTTGTGTTTCCTTACAGGAATATCTTTTTAATAAGCAGTGTTGTTTTACTGCCTCTTGATTTAATGGTTATTTGGATCATGTCTCTACTTTCTGTTTCAAAGTCTAGTCATGTATTCTATTCCACCAAATCTCAAATATACCTGTGAGATTGCATTTAACTTTACCTATAGAGACCTTTAATTCCCTTTATTACCCACCCTCTGTAAATGTACATATTCAAACTCTCTTCTTAGATATTGTTCGATATGAATTGTTGCTTCTTTCCACTGATATCTTTTTCCTATGTTTTTTTGCTTACCTGCCACTCTTTGCAGCATCTGGCTTGATGGTATGTATTGACCAGGCAACAAAGCGGCATAATAGATATTAGATAATAGTATTAGGCGTTGAATCATGAAGACTCAAATGTAAGTGTTGCACCTCAGACATTAGCTATTAACTCTAATTCATTTTCTCCATCCATAAATGAGAATAATGATAGCACCTGCCCTACAAGGTTGTGGTGAGGATCAACTTAGGTAATATATGTGAATTGCTTTACAAACTTTCAAGTGCTGTATAAATGCTAGCTATCATTGTTATCTTCCTCCTACATTTAAATTTAAAATTCCTTTGATTGACTATGGAAATATCCTGATAAATATATTCTTCCTGTTCTTCATTAGATGGACTCCATCCATGGTCAAGAGGTTTTCATTTTTCATTTTCTTTATCTGCATCTGAAACCCTGAAATCCAAATACCCTCTAAGCCAAATTCTAGTAACCAAATACTAGTGCAATATCTTTACCATTATACAATACTGTCTTATGTTTGAAGCAGACCTAGTTGGTTTGATTGAAGTTGATTGAAAGCTAAAAGAATTGCCATTTCTTTGGTCTTCTGTGCTTTCTTCTTCGCTGTTCATGCCTTTCATGGTCCTAGTATAACGCCGCATCATCCTGTATGGCGCGTATGTGCAGGATACCCTCATCCTAGCAGATTTAGATTCCCAGATATATCCCCATCATATTGTTACACTCAAATTCTCTCAGAGTATTAGGGAGTCATTTTGTTGAGGGAAAAAATACTTCCCCTACTCTCCACTCAAATTCTTGAGCCCCTATTAATGTATTAATATTTACATAATCAGGTATTAGCAATTATGAAACTTTTAGTTCTTAAAATAATCATTTACTTGGCAATAAGGCAAAAGAAATAATATCATGGATACTTATATACTAAAATAAGTGCACAAATGATTGAATACATCAAAATTCACACATTAAGCTTGATAATCCTGTCTCATTAGTGCATTCAGAATCTGTGAGAGTAGGGAGTGGGCACACATTTATGGGAACCTAGCACTGATGCACATGAGGGCATCCCAACTCACAACTTTGGATGACGGCTTTCTATATCATTTGTCCACTGGGAAAAGCCACACCTCCAAAATGGCTTCTCTGTTCACAGCTTATATTTAGGTCCTTACTGCTCTTCAGCTGGAGGTACTGTTTTCTCTTTCACACTCAGACTTGGCATTTAAAAGCTCTATTAGCTTACAATTACTCTTAAGGTCATTTAGCAAATGTTATCTCTTAATGTGACTCTCAGTTCGCTTTAAACCAGAAAATTTCAAACCTTCTCAGATTGTTTACTGTGTATATAGACCAGCCTAGAGTTATTTAGTCACCTGGATTCTGTATTGCTTAACCAGAACAGAACTCATAGCAATACAGTGCAGGTAAACTATCTAATTGAAGCAGAAGCATAGGCAGTTCACCAGGATATAAAACAGAGACAAAGCCTGTCTTCCCCTCAGTTTTTATTTCTCTAGAGGCGGCACCAGAAAGCAAAAGACACTTATGAATTTTCACCTTTCTCCAACTTCTAGATTACTGGGAATGCAATATCTGTTTCTGAACTTACTCAGGAGATGAAAAGAGTTGCATGAATCAGTGAAGGAAATGAGGAGTGGTCAGACCTGTAGGAGGAAAATTAGAAATAAGCAGAAGTCAAGGTAAGCAAGAGGATCTCAAGAGAAGGTGTTGGTCAATACTGTAGAAAGGTCAAATTTTGGATAAAGATGAAATTTTATCAGTTTTAAAAATTAAGAAGTCGATGTTAACCTTTGAAAGAAAGTGTCAGTAGCATGGTGGGGTTGGAAGCCAGTTTCCAAAGGGTAAGGAGTAAAAGGGTGATGAGAAATTAGAAGCATAAGAATAAGATACTTTTCCTAAGAGTTTTAGTAATGGAAGGAAGGAAAGACAGAGAATGGAGGAAAGACTCTGAGGGAATGATATTGTATTATGCAAAATTCTGGGTCTTTTTCTATAACTTACTTAGGGAATACCTAAGGGAAGTATAGAGAAGTAGGAGTTGATGCATTGGCTTTGGGAAACCACCAGCAGTACTGTTTGGTTGATATGTCAACTGTAAAGCAACATGGTGTAAAGGAATGTTGGAAGGGTTGCAATCATAGAGGCTATTAAATAATGGGAATGAGGAAAGAATCAATAGATTAGGAGAATTAAGATGAAAGAATAAGAGAGAGTATAATTGATGAGCCAAATTCTCAGGCGAGATGGAAGAGGATGTGAATGAACAAAGGTAAGGCAGAGAGATTAACATGTCTTGGTTTATCCTCTGAAAGTTGTAGATGGGTTTTGAGATGGACTTGAGGGGGAGGGAGGATATGTTCTTAGCAAATGACCTCAACCTTCTCAGAGATGTAGGCAGTGGGTTACCATTGAGATAGTGAATATATGGGTGGAGTTGGGGCATTGAGAAGAGAGGAGGAGTTTGGAACAGCTGTATACAAGAGTAAATTAGAGATAAATAGAGGGATTGAGGTGATGCAAGGAGGACCCAGTTGAAGTTTGAGGTGGATACAGTTTAGTTCTCTTCACTCATATGACCACTATCCTAGTTCATGTTCTCATCATCCCTTGCTTGGACCATTTTTTTATAGCATCCTTATTACACCCATGATATCCTTTCCCCTCTCCAACTGATTTTCTTTAAAAAAAAACTTTTTCTCAATTGCATACAAAGATAATCTTTAACATTTGTTTTATTTTAAAAAGTTACACATTCTTTCCCTCCCATCCTCCATTTCCCTCACCTTGAGAAGGCAAGCAATTTTCTATAGATTATACATATGTCAGGCATAACATATTTCCACATTAGCCACATTGCAAAAGAAAACAGACAAAGCCCTCCAAGAAAAATAAGGCAAAAAAGAATCTCCAATTGATTTTTCAGCAAAGTGACTAGGATAATCTTCTTAAAGCACAAGCCCAACCAAAACATTCTCCAGCTCAAGAATTTTCAGTGGCTTCCTACTGTATTTGAATAGGCACGTAGAATCTCCATGATCTGATATTATTTTTAATTTTTAAAGGCGTTATTTTCTTCAGCATTTTTTTGGGGTCTCCTTTAGCAAGCTGTTGACCTGCTTTTCATGATTTTCTTGCATCTCTCTCATTTCTCTTCCCAATTTTTCCTGCACCTCTCTTACTTGATTTTCAAAATCTTTTTTGAGCTCTTCCATGGCCTGAGGTCATTGACTATTTATTTTGGATGTTTGGGATTCAGAAGCCTTGACTTTTTGTGTTTCCCCGATGGTAAGCATTGTTCTTCCTCATCTGAAAGGATGGGAGAAGATATCTGTTCACAAAGAAAGTAACCTTCTATAGTCTTATTTTCCCCCCCTTTTTGGGCATTTTTCCAACTAGTTACTTGACTTTTGTGTCCTTTGTTAAGAGTAGAGTATACTCTGGGAATCTGTGAGATCTTAGTTCTTCCAAGGTGGCACAATCAAGCATGTGTACTGGTCTGGGAGCAAGCAGAAATTTTTGTGCCCGAATCTGAACAACAAAGTTTTGTCTTCATGACCACTTCATCTCCAGTTCAGCCAAGCCAGCACTGAGATTCAGATAAGCTGCAGGGGCAGGGCCACCATTCAGTGTGAGATAAAGATCAGCTGCTCAAATCTCTCAGGAGTATTAGGTGGGGGTAGGGCTTCTACACAGGGCTGAGGTAAGACTCAGCTGCTCAGTGCCCCTAGGGGTTTTATGATCCAACAATGGATGGGGACTGCTGTAGGAGCTGCTGAGGAAGCTTCTCCAGCCAGCGCTGATGGGACCTCTGCTGGCCACAACCTGAGGGCAGAGCTATGGGAAAGCCCTTCTCCCTTTTTGGCCAGCTGAAAAAACGCTCTCACTGACCTTTGGTGCCTGTGGGTTGAGGGATCTGTGAACCGCTGCTACTGGGAGTGGAGATTCCACCCCTGGGGCCTGCTTGTGTCCTCCTCCCAGAGCCACGCTGAGCTGCCAAGGCTGGGCTGGGCTCCACTCCGTGTCTGGTGTGACAGACGTTTCTGTCGGCCTTTCAGGTCGCCCTGGGCTGGAAATCTCCTCCACTCTTGTTCTGTGGCTTCTGCTGCACTAGAATTTCTTTATAGGTATTTTATGGACTGTTGGGGGAGAGCTAGCATATGTGCATCTTTCTACTCTGCCATCTTCGAAGTGGATTTCATGATTTGATTTTAGATGAACTTTTTTAACCTTGTTGCACATTATTTCATTTTATATCTTATGTTTTAGTCAAACAATCTCACTTTTAGTTCTCTAAACTAAAACTAAAAACTAGCATTCCATTTGTCACCACCACACCTTTGCCCAGGCTACTCCTTCCATGCCTGGAATATATTCCCCCTTCACTTCTAGCTCTAAAGCTTCCTATTTTCCTTCAAAGTTCAGCTCCTGTCCACTTTCTACAGGAAACCTTTCTCCATCCCCTTAGTTGTTAATATCTTCTTTTTCTTCAAATGATCATGTATGCATGTGGCTATTTTGTAGGTAATATCCTCACCAAGGATGATAAGTTCCCTAGGGGAAGTTACTTTCTCTTGTTTGCCTTTGTAACTTAAGCGCCAGCACAGTGAATGCTTATTGGATCAGATAGGATTGCTTAGATAGAATGGATGACCCAAACTGGAGAGATAAGGGATATTTTGTAACATTTTGTCTTTAGGAGGAAGTTGGATTTCAGTGAATGTCAAAATATGGAGAAAATGTGAGAAAAAGAGATCTGGAATATATCTATATCTATATAGATATATACACATACATATGTTTGCTTAACGATAAAATGGTTTGTCTTCCAAAAGTCATAATCTGAAGAGGGCAAAAGGTAGGGGATAGTGATTGGAGGTGGATAAAGACAAATTGAATTTAACAGAAATTAAATTTTGGAAAAAATAGCATAGGACAGAAGTTTTCATTAAGACAGATGATGGTTCTGAATGACAGAAATTAGAGAAACAGTTGTAAAAATTTGCTACCTGTAGGTCAGGGAGAATACCCAGTATAGAGAAGCTTGTAGACAAATCAGTCCAAAGTTTTTCATTGGAAAGTTAGTGGGAAGGTGTTTTTCTTGATTATATCTCCTATGTGAAGCCTCCATAGTTTATTGAGTGAGGGCAAAGAAGGATAAGGTCTATTACCTCCAGAAAGTTCCTGAGGTGAAGGATACCTGTTTGTTCTTTGTCCCAAGTGGAGCCCCTCATTTGCCTGCAACAGGGAAGGGGAGAGCTGCCACAGAATCACCTATTTTCTAGTATAGAATTGGGGCCTCTTACAAATCCATTTATTTGCCTCTGAAAATAATTTTCCTTTGTTTTTTAATTTTTTTATTTTTTTTACTGCTGTCTCTAGACACCAAACTTATTTTGATAAAATTTTTTCAGTTTGGTGACTCAGCAGATTATTCACATAGGAGGGAGATTTCTCTTTAGGCAGAATATCCTCTTCTTTATATTAATCCCTTGCATTTGTATATCACAATTCAGAAGGCATACAGATGTGTGTGTGTGTGTGTGTGGTGTGTGTGTGTGGTGTGTGTGTGTGTGTGTGTAATTTGATGAGAACCTTGCAAGATGGACAGGTCAAGGATTGTTGTACCCATTTGACAGATGAGAAAATTGAAGTCAAGGAGATTAAGTGGTTTATCCAAGATGTCATAGCTGTTTAGGTGATAAGTTACTAACCTGGCTGTCCTGATTCATGAATCCATTATTTAGAGTCAGACTCTGGAGCAGACAACAGCATTTGAGGCACAGTGACAAAGGATAAGCAAAATAGATATTGTTGCTGCTGAAAGTGGGGAGGCAGAGTATCACAGTGGGAATCATCCTCAGAGTTTTATGTAATATGCATGGATTTTAGCATCTGTCTCAGCCTCAGCAGCTGGTGGTCAAGGAATATGACAGTGGCTATAATAGGATCATAGAACTCTGGAGCTACAAGAGACTTCAGCGGTCATCCAGTCCAGCCCTCTCAGTTTACAGATGAGAAGATTGAGTCTTATAGAGGTGTATGAACTTGCCCAGGGTCACACAGATAGTATACAGCATAGGTCACACAGATAGTATACAGCATTGAGATTTGAACTCAATTCCTGCAACTCCACATTCAGTGTTACTTCTGTTGCTTCAAGGTCAATACTTATTCCTTGCCTGTCCTACTCACACAACTTTGCCACCTGAAGAATCCCTGAGGCTGCTATCTCAATAATTCATAGGAGAATAAGTAACCCTGCCCCCCTGTCATGCTTTCCTCTTTTAGACTTGATTTTGGGATTTGTTTGCATCCTTCTAGGTCAGCCCTGGCTACTTGGCTCCCCTAGCCTGACTCCTTATTTGGTTGACAATTATCTTTATGCTAGGCCCCTTATAGTACTTCCCTAAGAATATTGGCATGGAGGATGCATGCTAAATGCTCATAATTAGAAGCCACATTTTTGTTGTTTTCCTTTTGGGAAAATTTCTGCCTCTCTGTATCTGATATCCCCATGGTGACAAGGGGGAAAATTCATATCTGGTAGCAGGCTGTGGTATCAGACATAATGGCTTAAGGCAGAGGGAAAATGTAATCAATATTTACCTGCTGAGAGGTCTCATGATGGGATAGAAATTGACTCTCTTCTCCACTGTATGTATCCCATTTCTAGGCTGGGCTTTCTTTGTGTGCTCAGCAGAGAGGAAAATGCTTAATCTCTGTTTTTCATGGGAAGAAATATCTTCAGCCTGTGTGGGGCAATCCATTACCAAAAGAAGGGATGTTTAAAATATCTGAGCAGGTTCCCTGATCATTAGTGTGACTTCTGTTTGTTGGTGTACATACTAGTGAAGCATGGAAATTACACCATCTCTCTACCTCTGTCCCCTAACCCAGGACTCCCCAACTACTTCTCCATTTTCTTCCTATGGCAAGGAACAATTTATACCACTCCTTTGATTATCAGTGTTACCTCCCTGACCATGCCATCAGAGAAATAATGACATGACTTGCACTTGTTTTGAGTGAGGGAGGGCTGTGCAGGTCACCAGCCTCATTTCTCCTCCAGAGTCATCTGAATTCAGTGACCAGATATTCATCAGGATGACTGGAGATGACCCAGGATGAGGCAATTGGGTTAAGTGACTTGCCCAAGGTCACACAGCTAGTGAGTGTCAAGTGTCTGAGATGAGGTTTGAACTCAGGTCCTCCTGACTCCTGCACTGGTGCTCTGTCCACTGCGCCACCTAGCTGCCCCTGAGGGAGTGCAACCTGGGAAAGGAAGTGTCTAGGTGTACAGGAAAGTTGGAGATGTTGCTACATGGGTAGTATCCAACACCCCCAAATTTATGACTTTCCTGCAAGTTCTTGGTAGTGTAACTGTGTATTTGAATAAAGTTAGTTCTTCCTGAACATCATGATGTCAATGTGTAAAGCAAGGTCTTCTAATAATCATTCGTTTTCAGTGCAATAAGAAGAGGAAGCTACATCTCCATGTTCAGCATCCACTTCCCCAACCCTTTTCTTCTACCAGAAGTTGACATTTCCTAGCCAGGATCATTTGAGTTCTGTCTGAATCCAAGGTGAGATGTAGCATTAGCCATCTGAGAACCTGTCATGGCTATGGGCAGACTCTTTTCTTCCCATTAGTATAATGCTTGATATAGTTGCTTGATAACTTCTTTGGGAAAATGTCATGGGTCACTGTGCCTTCGGATTTGTTTTTGAGTTTTAACAAAGTCTTTTAACTTGCTTACACATGACACTCCTAGAGCCAAGGGAAAAGTGGTAGAGAGCAGCATTGTCCCAGGATAACCTCTTTGAAGATCAACAAGGGCAAGCGCAGGCACAGGAGGGAATGGCCAATAATGTGACTGTGTTTGCCAGTAAGGCCAGTTCTTTATTCATTCAACAGATATGTGATTTTACCACCCCAGGAGTTCCTTCACTTCTTGGCTTTCTCATCCTAAAACTGAGGATTTTATAGCCTCTGAGTTTTTTTCCAGCTTCAGGTCTGTGACAATGATGATTAATCTTATTTTTCTGGTTTAATAATGATTTTTAATTTTTTTGTTCCAACTGCATGATGGCTATAAGGTTTGCAAAGCATTTTCTGAACATCTCATTTTATCCTCAAAATAACCCTAAGAGGTAGATACTATTATTGTCTATTTTATAGGTGAGGAAATTGAGGTTACCTGATTTGTCCAAAGTTAGAGAAAACTACTAAGTGCCTGAGGTCATATTTGAACTCAGGAAGACTCCTACCTCCAAGTCCAGCACTCTGTCTACCAAGCTAGCTAGGTATTTGTTTTTCTCAAATTGAAGCCATATTTCAAACAAGAATTTTGTAGTCCTTCGTGCCCTGAAGTCAACTATCAAGGCATGTATTGGCTTGTTTTGGAGAATGCTATCAAACTTTTCCATAGTCTCTCTCTACTTCATCTTCTACAAAGATGCACCTTCTGTTGAGGTATAGGCCATGTAATTGCATAAGTTGTGATTATCTTCATGGTGGTCTCTTTCCTATTCAATTTACTTACTTTTATCACAAGCTTTGCAATATGATATGGCTAAGAACCCTATGAAATTGTGTTTTAAAGTGGAACACACTTTGATACAGTGGAAAGAGCAGTGGCTCTCGAATCCAAGTTCCAGCCTTGGGATCCAATACTGGGTTACAGTCTTGTCTCTGGTGTTTGCTACCTGTGTGACTGGACAATTTTTTAATCTTCCTTGAAGAAACCTTGGTTTTTTCATTTGCAGAATAAGTGAGTTAGACTAAGGTCCCATTCAGCTATGGATCTGTAAGTCTATGTCTTGGTGGTGGGGCATGATGAAACCAATTGTACCAATCAATTTCTTTGTTTGCCTCTTCAAGGAGACTCTGTGAATCATCCTTTTATTTGGATGCAATTTAAAAAAAATCTTCTGGTTTCATTCATCAGTGTCAATATTAATATTGTACAGTTTTTCCAAAATTATATGATTCATTGATCATGTGAGCTAAGATCTTACATTTGGAAAATCAAAGGTTAAATTTATAGGAGGGAAAAGATCAGTATGGATGCTTTCAAAAACAGCAAAAACCAAGTATGGTGGCACATCCTTGTGATCCCTGCTGGCTGGAGATTGAGGCTGGTGTTCACTTGAATTTAGGGATTCTGAGTTATAGTATGGCTAAAACTGATTGGGTGTCTGCACTAAGTCTGGCACTAATATGGGGAACTCTGGGAGTGATGAGGGGGGGCTGGGAGCACCAGACTACTCAAGAAAAGGTGAACTAGCCTAGGTCAGAAATTGAGCAAATCAAAGTTTCCATGCTGATTAGCTGTAATATTAGGTCTGTGTCTACTATACTTCCAGTCTAGGTGAGATAAGGAGATGCAATCTTCCCCCTCAAAAATAACCCTACATGTAAATCATAGAGAGATAGCTTCACATCTGGATGTTTAGAAAATATGACATTTCATGATTTGGAATAGTGCCAATCAACATGAACTGCCTTTCTTTGCAGCTGTGGCAGTCACAGCAACCAGACTAACACTAGGGGGATGGCTGCTATGGGGTCAGTGACAGTGCAGGATGAAGAAGTATTTTTGGTTCTTCATTGTTCTTGTGCTTATTTGAAACTTGTGACTGAATAATGATCAGAGCTCACATTAAAAAAATCTGTTCAAAGTTTGCAAGTGAGGCCCTGTGGTTTAGTGGATTAAGATCTGACTCTGGAGTAAGGGAAATCTGGGTTCAAGTTGAACCTTCATCACACACTATCTGCAGGGCCCTGGTCAAGTAATTTAATCTTTCAGGATCTCAAAAAACTCTCTGAGACTGTAAATAACAGAATATTTACCAGTCTTCCGTGGTAGAGGGAATTTTCTTAACAGTAGTTCCCAATACCACTGCAATTATTAGTTCAGTCTGGGGTGGGAAAGGGTTATAAAATACTTGGGTCATAATACCCCTGTGATAAAGGCAATTCAAATAATCTTTAACTTTATTTAATAGATGAGGAAATTGAGGCTTAGAGACTGAAATGACTTTTTTTATATTTATATAGCTGGCAAGTAGAGGAATCAGAATTTGACCCCAGAAGGACTCTTTCTTATATGCCATAATGTCACTTATGACTAAAACCATAAAAAAGATTGACATCCTGGTAAGAGTGTGGTTTAATGAGAAAAGTCAAGAATCCATCCTTGGTGTGACATATCAGACAATTTTAGGTAAAGTGATTTGAAACTACAGCCTTTTTGTTTCCACCCACCCTCAAAATATCAGGACAGCTGTAGCAACGACTGTCCCAGTCCTTGTCCCATTTTAAGAGAGAGTTATAGCTTCACAGTGGAATGTGAACCTCTTCAGTTGAAAAGGGGCATAAGAAGCAGGCATCGTTGGCTGAGCTGTTCCAGGGTTCTACTGTTGATTGGCTGAATAAACATAAAAGTTCAGTTGTATCTGGCTTCATATTGTAGATGTGCTTATGAAAAACCATGAACAATTTGGAGTGTATTGCCACTGATATACATCCTGTGATTTATAGAGATTATGTTCTTTGATGATTGATAGACAATTGGCGGTGGACTTCTATGTTTCATCCTCCCAACAATGGCCCCAATCAATTAACCAATGAATGCTCTGTGAATAAGCACCTAAATGCTTTGCAGATCACTATTTAAAAAATCATATGAATACTTTCTTAAATGAAAAAATTCTTTAGAAATATAAATAAATTCTCACTATTTGTGTTCTGTGTTTTGTGTGAGTTCGGATTTTCTTTTGTTGAG
Organism: Bettongia penicillata ogilbyi; assembly: GCA_023548195.1. Classification (NCBI taxonomy): domain Eukaryota; kingdom Metazoa; phylum Chordata; class Mammalia; order Diprotodontia; family Potoroidae; genus Bettongia; species Bettongia penicillata. Next base: position 686,188 of record JAJHZJ010000567.1, read on the forward strand.
TGTTTTAAAAACTGGATGCTCCAAATTCTCTCTAAGTCTAACTTCAGTCATATTGACTACCATCTTTGGCCTGGCTTTGATTAAAGGTGTGTTTGAGTATCCTGCTGTATTGAGAGAACTGTACAGTCTGACTCCTTTTTGCCTTAGGAGCTTTTGATATCAAGTGGGAAAGAGGAATACTCCTAGACTAAATCAATGCCCAACAATCATTGAAAGAAAATCTGACATGAAAATCCTCCGACACATCCATCGTACGTACATATCCTCATTCACATATCCATCATATCCTCATTGGATAAAATTTCTAGAAAGAAGTGAAGGAGAGGAGCTAGAAAAGGTGTTAAAAACCACCATTTCACTGAAAGTCTGAGAGGCTGCTTAGTAGGACAAAAGCATGATGGTGTTGGAGTTGTCCTTAGAGTTAGGAGTGCCTGAATTTTGAATGATATAAAGCAAATGCCTTAGCCTCTCAGAGGCCCCGGGAAACTTTATGAACTGAGGTTTGTCTATATTTTTAGGATAAGTTTCCTCACTGGGAGGTCATGACACAACAGAAATATCAGGTCCATATCCAACAGAGAAGTCACACATACACACAATCCTGGAAGTTCTAGGGGGTGTCCTTTCTTTTCCCTTTACCGTGGTTGTCTAGGTTCAAACTCATGAATCAATAGTCTCCCCTCTTTCTTCCTTCTTCACTCCAAATATCTTCTCCACTGACTCTGCCATGGGGTCTGAGATTTCCACACTACTTTAGTCATTCAATTTCATTTAAAGTGGAAGACCCCAAATGAAATACAAATGCCATGCGGGAAAGGTAATACTATAAGCCGTTATGTGCTAGTTATCTTAGCTATTTTAGTTCAGATAAATTTATCAAATTCAATTCACAAATATTGATTAAGCACTTACTAAGTACAAGGTACTGTGATAGACTGGGTAGCTTTGAACCAGACCTACCAAGAGTATAGGGAGCTTCTGGCAGAAAATTCCCTCTGTCAATGTAGATGACCACTTTCTCTGCAAAGCAAAGTCTTAGAGTCACCTGAGTTACTTGAAGTCACACAGCTGGTGTGTATCAAAAATAGGACTTTATCCCAGGTCTTCCTTACTGAGACCAGCTCTCTGTATACTGTACCACCCTGCCTTTCATCATTTGCTTGATACATTAAGACAAACAGTATTTGTCCTCTAGGAGGCTATACTGTGTTGTAGGGGTGGGAGCCATATTGGTAGGGATACGACATGCGCGCGTGCGCACACACACACACGCACACACACACAGGTAAACACAAAGTGATTTATTTTTCCTTCCAAATCAACCCAAAACATTTAAGTGCTTACTCAGTGTCAGACATATTACCTTGCTATTCTTTTAAAAAGCATTCAATACAAAGTATTTTCAGTAATCACATTAATAACAATTCATAGTATTTATATAGTACCTTAATATTTGCAAAACTTTGTAGATCTCTCCTTTGATCCTCACAAGCCTGTGAGGTGGGTGATATTATTATTTTACAGATGTGGAGACTGCACCACAGAACTTATTAGCTTTGCATATAATAAATGCCTGAGGCAGGATTTAAACTCAGATAATTCTAACTAGAAATCCTGCACTCTTATCTGCTGAGAGTGCTAATACATGAGAGGTAGTAGTGATGTTGGTAGTCTTGGTGTTGGTGGTGCAGAAATCAATAAATACTTGGTTTAGGAGGTAACTGCCTGAGTAGTCAGTCACTTAGCAGTGTTGGAGGTAATGAACTTAGGACAGGTAAGCTTTAATGGGAGAAATGAGAGAATATCAGAATTCTGATACTGTGGGAGTTCTGGGTAGCATGGGTTAATGAGCTTACCTGGTGGAGGGTGGCCAAGACAAAGCAAAGCAGGCTACTGAAGACAGATCTCACCTATTTTTTTACAAATGACAGTCCAGTTGTTAAGCTCCATGGGGAGAGAGAAGGGCATCTGACCCAGAGGCAGAATCCTATTACTTTATCATGGGAAATGAAACAGAATATTTCATCCAGTCACCTAGCCTGTCTTACTAGGCAAAGTAACTTGGGTCCTGTGGCTAGCAATTGGAGCTGAAGAGCCCTCTTTGCCTCCCTAGAGCCCATTTCTGACTTCCGAACAACACTTTATAGGCCCAGATGGCTCTCAGGGATTCACAACATGCTCCAAGAGAAACATGTGCCTCTGATGAGTCGATGTTACATTTTGAGGGATTTTTGGCAAAATGCTGGGTGGCCAGCTGTTATAGCACCCTCCTGCAGGGAGAACATTTCCCACAGGGTTTGGTGTCTGAGGGGATTGTTGGCTTCCCTACTCTGAGGGTAAAAATTTACCCAGAGGGAGGCCCATTGCTATATAGATTTCATGGGGTTTCTGGAGATGAATTGGAGAAGCAGTTTACTCTCTAGGACAGATGTTTCTATAGTTTTAATGGGTGTTATTAGCCCTACTAATCAGACATTTGGAGATTTGGTGGAAAACAAAGATCTAGGGAATGGAGAAAACATTTAGCAAATCAGAAACAATAAAGATGTGGAATGAGAGCCTTGGGATTATCAAAATAAGTAAAAGCAAAATAAATAGTGTGAGAAAAATATTGAAAAGAGCAAAATCTGAGACTATTTGAAGACTCAAAGAAAATGATATAGCTTTAGAAGGAGACAAGCATAAAGGGTAAGCCTAATGCTGTGCAGAAGAAGGGGAGAGGAGAAAAATACTGAAACTAGAAGAGTTTTAGCAAGGAGAAGGGCCCAATGAGTAACGCAATAAACTCTTTAGTGAAAAGTGAGAGATTGAAGTAATGAGAATCTCATATAAGACAATGCTAGAAAAGAAACCAAAGCTAACGGACCAAATGCAACCAACAGAAAAGTAGGTAATAGTTGGGGATAAAGATCATGAATAAAACAAATTCAGGAAGAAAGAAAATATCTCTGCTGCTATGTCTGTCAGATGGCTGTCACGTGAGAGCAAGATGGACAAAAAGAGAATAAGACAGAAGAAAAAAATCTCTCAGCCCTAAGTCATGCTACATTACAGGGATTTACTCAATGGTGCATGACCTCAACTCCAGTATGTAATGGACATTTTGGGAGCTAAGGGGATCCTAATTTAGGCAAGAGAACAGGTGCCACATATGTTTCTCTTCCTTCCTCCTCTGCCATCCTTCCTTCCTTCCTTCCTTCCTTCCTTCCTTCCTTCCTTCCTTCCTTCCTTCCTTCCTTCCTTCCTTCCTTCCTTCCTTCCTTCCTTCCTTCCTTCCTTCCTTCCTTCCTCCTTTCCTTCCCTCTCTCCCCTCCCCTTTCCTTTTAAATAGGGATCATTCTGCTATCAATGGGCTATAGTTTGGTAGCCTGTCTCTTAAATGCTTCATTACAATGATTTTACTACCTCAAGGTAACATATGTTGTTCCTTCCTTCAATAATCAAATTCATCATGTTCAAAAAAAGAACTCATTTGTCTTCCACCCAAACCGCTCCTCTTCCTAGATTTCTGCTTCCTGTTTTTTCCCACTCCCTATCCAATCAGTCATAAATGCCGTGAATTCTACATCCTCAACATCTCTTGCATCTGTTCCCGGAACCACTATCCTTGCTTTTGTCCTCATTATCTATCACTAAAATAGCTTTCTATTTACCTCCAGTTCATCCTAAAGAATGATGTTAGTTTAATCTTCCTAATGTACACATCATTGATCACATCACTCCTCTCCTCAAAAGTCTTCAATACCTTTCTATTGTATCTGGGAAAAAATTCTGAATTCAGCCTTATCTTCAAGGTCCTTCTTTAACCTTTCCAGATTTATTTCCCACCACTCACTTATGTTTATTCTAATGCAGTGAAACTATTATTTAATATTATTCTGAACTTTCATGTCTTCATATTTTTGCCTACATGAGCCCTATCCCTGGAACCTACTTTCAGTGTCATCTCTTCCTTTTGAGCCTTTTCTGAAGATCCAGTTCAAATGCCACATCCCCTTGAATGTTTTCCCTGTTTGCTGTTCTTTCCCTAAGTCAAAAATGATTTATCTCTCTTAGGAAAATTTTGTGGTGCATTTGGTATCTCTCTTATGCACTTGTCACATTCTAATTTATAATATGGTTTTTTTTTGCATGTCTTATCTTTCCTAATAGAAAGATTCTTGAAAGTTTGTACTGTATCTTATTTTCCTTTTTATTTCTTTCAAACTCTAAAAAATACCCGGTACATAGAAGACACTCAATAAATTTTGATTTGAATGGATATTCCACCTTTCAGGGAGAAAAACTGGAACTCTTCAACACTAGTCATAGCTGTGATCCCCTTGTTAATTTCTTTTTGAACAGCCTTGTCAGTGGACAATTCCTTACTTTGTGATTGTATTTCTCTAATTTTCTTAAAATATTCTCTTAATGTTTTAATAGTTTTTGCTGCAAATTTTTTACATAATTCAAAATTTAATGTGTGACAGAGTAGAGGTGATGTAGTATGCATAAAAATAGCCAATCTATGTGATTGCAAAAAAAAATTATGGAACATTAGTAAACAGTAAAAAGAAATCTTGAAATTAGATTTAGAAAGGCTCATTGACACTGAAGACAAAGAAATATGAGAAAATTGATCTGAATAGAGAGACATTGAAAATGAGAGGTAGAAAAAACTGACTCCAGTTAAAGGCATGAGATGTGTATTATTGATGTCTTCCAAATCTGAGGTCCATTTTCCTTGAGTCAAAATGTTGGCCAAAATTGATTGTCAAGTTATTTTTGCTGTGCCTTAAAGTTGGTTACATGTTTCAGTATTTTCAAGGAGCTATAATTTCATTGGTGGGGGTACTCCCTTCACTGAACTGGATTGCAAACACTCTATAAATCAATATAGAAATTTTGAGAGTTGGTGTCTTTGAAAAAAAAATCACCCTGCATTCAACCTAGTATGAGCCTCTAAATTTAGCTAAGTCAGTCCTTGGTCATCTGAGGCCACTAAGTATGTGAAGCCTTTCTAGCTTGTGAGAATCTGCCAGAACTTAACCTCCACAAGCATAGCCTTTGAGTATTCATACCGTACTGAAATACTGGAGTACTATGTTAGTGGAAGGAGTTGGTTACACTGTCAACTGATCCCTAGCCCTCTGAAAAGGATGCTTGTGTAACTCAAAAGAAGTGATTTTGGAAGGGTTAATCCTGTGGTGCTAAGCGGTTTCCATGGTACCATGGACAGCATTGTGCCTCAAATCTTTATTTTATAGTTTCTTTGTTTTGTTTTGTTTCATTTCCCCCTCCCCTATTTTGTCCTTTGTAACCTGACCTATATTCAGTTTTCTTTTTACATTTATCTCTAACATGGTGGCATAAGAAGAATAACCTCATCATCTCTATTTGGTCAGGGACTATCTTCAATTTGTATCTCCAGTGGTTAGCACAGTGCTTGGCATGTAAAAGATACTTGAACGACATTCATTCATTCTTTCTGAAAAACTACCTGAGCCAAAAGGCTGCTAGCTGCCATAGTGAATGGAGTGCTGGATTTAGATTCAGGAAGACCTAGTTCTATTGCTGTCTCAGACACTTAGTAGCTATTTGACTCTGGGCAAGACAGCTAAGTTTTTTTAACCTCATTTTCCTCATTTGTAAAATTAGGAATATTATAGCACCTACCTCAGAGGGTTGCTATAAGGAATAAATGGCATAATATAAACAAATTACTTTGTAAATATAGGAGCAATAAACAAAAACGACAATAATTTATTTGCTTTTCCTGGCAAACGTACTCTCTTTTGCTATTCTTATTGCCCTAGCTCTATTGATGGCAATGACCTTATTTGATTTCTCTCTTTTGCCTCTCCCTTTGGGAGGCAACTTGATTTTAGAGCTGTGAGTCTTCCGAGCTGCTAGATCGGTACTCAGGGATTGTTTGATGTTTACACAAGAGTCAGGTTGATTAGCAGATGGAGGAGAGATAAGCCACCAGTGCTAGTAGATGAACCATGGGACCTAAATCTTTATACTGGGCAGGTGAAGGACACAGTCCCTTCTGTGTTGGTACAAATGTCACTTTGTATTCTGAGATCTTCTGGGCCTATGATGGGTGACAGCTTTGGTCATGGCCCATCTTTATCATATCAGCCTCTCGGCACTTGTGTTGCTGCCGCTGTTGGTAATGGCCTTGAAATGCTAAGCACAATTAAAAGTTTTATCGTCAAGCTTTGATGACAGTTCACATCTGGTTGAAAGCACTTTCTACCCTGAAGAACTTCAGATTATAACGTTCAAAGAAGCTAGTGCTATTTTCTATGCATGAGTGTGTATCTTCCAAGTGTTTTCTGATCCTAAAGTTAACAGGGTTACAATTGTATCAAAATTATTTAAAAATGTAATGCTTTTAGGAGTCAGTGTTGTGCAGTGGAATGAATATTAGACTAGGACTTGGGATGCATGGATTCCAGTCTCAGCTTTGTTATCATCTAGCTGTGTGGCTTTGATAAAAATTATTTTACCTTTCTGGGACTCGATTCTCTTCATAAAATGAGGAAGTCAGATTAAATGATCTTGAAGATCCCTTCTAATTTTAGTATCTTATGATTCTATAGGTGGTATATTTTTACAATTGTTTTATTTTTTTCAATGAACAAGCATTTATTTTTTCCCCCTCTTACTTCTTCATCAATGGGGAAAAAAACCAAACCAAACCAAACCAAGCCATCATAATAAGTATGCAAAAGAAGTTTCCACGTTGGCCATGTGCAAAAAATGTCTTTGAATAGTATATTATTGACCTCCTTTGCGATTTGAAGTATTTCTCCAGTAGCGGTAATGGATTTGTTTGTCCGAGGGAGTCAACACCCTAAGATGACTAACAAAGAACACTAACTCTGGATACAAAACACCTGGGTTCAGATCCCCGTTCTGGCTCCTGCTATCTGTGTGATAATTGGTTGGTCCTTTACTCTTCCTAGGTCTCAGTTTTCTCCTCTCTAAAATGAAGGAATTGGACAAGATAGCTTCTGATGTCCCATCTAACTATAGAGCTGATATCCAAATAGTCTAGTCATAGGAAGCTACATGGTGCAATAGATAGAGTGCAGAAAAACCTAATTTAAAATCCAGCCTAAGACACTTACTAGTTATGTGATCCTGGGTAGGTCACTTAACCTCTGTTTGCCTCAGTTTCCTCAACTATAAATGAGGATAAGAATAGCACCTACCTCCCAGTGTTGTTATGAGGAACAAGTGAGATAATATTTGTAAAGCAGTTAACCACAGTGCCTGACATGTATCGGTTACCATGTATATGATTTTCTGCTTCCCTTTCCCCATATACTAGGGAGCAGTTTTGGTTAATCGATGAGATCTTGGAGTTAGGATAATCCAGGTTCATTTTCTGTCTATTACATATTAATTGCATGAACATGAGACAGTCACTTAACCTTTACTTCACTTAACCTTAACTGCCTCCGGTAAGTTCTCTAAAAGTAAGATACGGATGACTTGCTGACCTTGAGCAGTGGAAGTTCTAATATAGGGAATTCACTAACAAATAAGAGTGGGACCAAAAATCCGCTCATTCATGCCTGACTTCACCTAGTGGCCATTGATGAGAAGATGGCTGGTCAGGGTCAGAAGTAGGTTACAAGTAGGTCAGTGAGTGGGATAAAATTCTTTTGTACCTGATAAAAATTAAAACCATTACCTTGACATTATTAAAATAGTTCTCTTTCCTAGTTGAAAGACCAGAAAAACCTGGTTAACCAGGCATAGACCAACCTCCAGCTATTAAATAAATTCATCATATGCTTAGAGAGAAGAAAGGTGATGGAAAGGAATAAGTATTTATATAGTTCCTACTATGTGCCAGGAATGTGCTAACTGTATTACAAATAGCATCTCATTATATTCTCATAACAACCCTGCAAGTTAAGTGCTGTTATTTTCTTCATATAGCAGCTGAGGAAACTGAGGTAAACAGGTTAAGTGACTTGCCCAGGATCATATAGTTAATAAGTGTCAGAAGTCAGATTTGTATTCGAGTCTTCCTGACTCTAGGGCCTGTACTCTCTCCACCTCCAACTCTGTCAAAATGAGTATGAGGAAAGTCTCTTCAGAGAAGTGTCATTTTTGCTTCACATAATATGTCATTGGGGAATAAGAGGAGGTCACTGAATCAAAGATGAAATAGTTCCCTTATCATAGGAGAGATGATGCCTAGGCCTGGAGACTTCATTGGAATGATTTCATTTAACTGATGTTTCACACCTAGGCATCTTGAGGCCATCAAAGCTGTAATTCATTGAATGGTTTCTTTCAATAGGATGTGTAGTTTATCTGGAGAGAGATGAAATCTTTGTCTTGGGAAAGAATTATGAAGACAAAGGCACTGATGATGTATCTTGTTTCAATTATTCAAGATTCTCAAAGCTACTTTGTACTCACTCTCAAAATGGTGTTTATCTTTTGGCCTTTGGGGAGATCAAATGACTTCATCCTTTCTTTGGGATAGATGAGTGTTTGTGTCTTAAGAACACCATAAAATAAAGTCATCATCTCAATCTTGATCTAAGGTGATGTAACCTTTTTGAATTACCTATGACATTTTAAAGATGGGAGGAATGTGCATATTTGAAAGGACTTTCCCCTTCCCTGCAATCCTCTGCCCTCAATGAGCGTTAAAAGCCATAGACTGTTTAAATAAACCAATGACAGCAACTGATAAATGATTGATAATTGGCTTGAGCATCATAGGTCTTGGCAATGGTAAAAGAGAGAAGAAATAAAAGATGCAGTCTTTGCTAAATGTTACACGATGGGAGCTGCTGTATATATACCCTTGGAGGTTGATATTTTTGGTATAAAACCAAACTTAAAATGTCCCTTTACCATGTGTGTCTATTCCATAATAATATTAGTGTAGCTCACATTTATTTAGCACTTCATAGTTTACAAATCCCTTTCTTCCCAACAACCCTTGGAAGTAGGCGTTTTGTATTATTATCCTTACTTTACAGATATGCAACCCTTCTGAGACTCAGAAAAGAAAGTAAGGGGCAAGAGACAGGATTCTAACACAGTCTTTTGACTGTAGGTCTTTTATTCCTTCTGCTCTATCCTGCTAGGACCAGACCAGTCATTCAAAGCAGAATAAGGTCACTAAAAGTGAGATATTCACATTTTAGTCCATAGCCTAGTCACCAACATAAAATGGTATGCCATATATTTATAATGACCAAGTTTGGCCTCAGAGAAGGGATCATCAATCTGGAGATAAAAGAGTTTTCAGAAGCTATCTTATCTAACCTTCTCATTTTAAATGAAGAAATGGAAGCCTAAGGAAGTTAAATTACTTGCATAATATAGAAAAGGCAGCAAGAATCAGATGTTAGGTTTCAACCCTAGTCCTCTGATTCAAGAACCAGTTCTCTTTCCATGAGGAAGGAGGTATATATGGGTATGGCATATTCTTAAGTTGCAATATACACTCTGTATGTTGCTTGGTTTTGTTTAACTGTTTAAAACAAACAAACAAAAACCATCTTTGTTATAAGAGAGGCTCCGTGGGCAGTGGAGAAGATGGAAAACAAGTGAGTGTCGTATAAAATCAAAAGATTTTAATAAAACTTGAAAAATTTGCTTAACCCCTTGGGCCTGCCACCACCAGCCTCGGGTTTGAAATCTGCACAGCCTGCTTTGTGGACAGCTCTATCCGTTTCCTCTATGAAACAATAGTTGAAGGTCTTTGTTCTTTTTCAGGGTAGATGATATGATTTAAATTTAATTATAGGTGTCACATAAGCTGTGTCATTAGCATTTTCATATCATTTATGAGAATTTTAAATGTACTTGCACTAGCTTTAGCACACACTATTCACTCAAGCTGAGGTGAGATGATTGGCTGTCCCCGTGATTGACATGCAGTGACAGATTTTAATGGACCAAAATTTACATGCATATTGATGTGCATACATAATTCCCTCTTTTGCCTACACAAATTGGGCACTTAGGTACACAATTACCCAATTATCTGATGTCAGTTTCTAATTGTAGGGGCAAATTTGATAATTGGACCCTCAAACGGTATTACATACACAATTTCTGCTTCCATTTAAAAAAGGGTGGCACTTTCCAATTTCTTGTTAGTGCCCTCACAGCAAAGGTTCCCTTCCCAAAGAGGATGATGGCATCATTCAGATGCTTTTGGAGCAGAGCAATACAGGCACAGTAGCAAAGTATAAAAACAGTGACTTCAGCAGACAGATCTAATATTGCCACAGAGGGTCTGTAGAGGCTCATATACAAATCTTGTTGAGATTGTTGGCCCTGTGATGTGCAGATAAAATGTCAAGAAGCTTGGATCTTCCTCATAGACATAGGAGACATATAGCCATATATTCTACCTGGATAATTCTCTAACTTTGCTAATGCAAAGCTTACAAACCATTTTCTTTCCAACAACTTTGGGAGGTAGGTGATGTGTATTATACTGACTTTACAGATACACTTGACTTTATGCAACAAGTCTCTAAGGCAGATAGAATTTACCCTTTTTAATTTAATGTTGCTTTTGTGGGGGTATTGCTGCCTATAAAATATATAAAAATAAAAATAACTATATTTTTATCAGAGTACACAGAGGGGGCCTTTTGTCTATTAGAAAGTAATAACTTGGTGGGATCAACGAATGGAGATCTTTGCAAGCCTAGTCGAAGAATTTGGACTTAATCTGATAGGCTCTGGAGAGTCACAATAGGTCTTTGAATGGAAGGGGAGTGTTATGTGATGAAACTGTTATTTTAGGAGCTTCAATATGTTAGGGAATGTTCAGGATATTTCAGAGAGGGAAAAGACTACAAGCATTGAGATAGTTTAGCAGGTTATCACAGTAATCTGGGTTGTGTTCATGATTATCTATATAATATTATTGGTAGTGAGAATGGAGAATGGAGAAGAATCTAAAAGACATTTCCAAGGAATAATTGAAAGAATTTTGTGACTGACTGGTTATGGCATTCTGTGTATTCCATTATTTGGAGATGTGGACACCCACATAGCAATTATGCCAGTGGAACTAGAGGTGCAGGGTTATTCTATCCAGACAGGCTCAACATGGGAGCACCTGAGATCATAAATCACGATGAAGAAGCAACTTGTCATCACTGTAGCTAGAGGCAGCATGGTGAGGTAAAAAGAACACTGGAGGAGGCAGAATTCTAGCTTTGCTATTAACTGGCTGTCTGATATTGGGTAAGTCAGTTTCCCTCTCTAGAACTGTTTTCACAACTTTAAAATGAATAGGTTTACCTTCTCTGATCTTTGACATATCATTCAACCTCAATTCCTTCATTTGTAAAATTAGGGGGTTGTACTCTGATACTCTTTCAGTTTTAAGTCTATGCTTCCATGATTGTGATCATACCTTGTCAATGTTGTATATGGGTGAGAATCCTTGACTTGAAGAACTAGGTTCAGTTCATGCTTTACCCATTTACTAGCTGTGTGATATTGGGCAAGTCACATAACATCTCTGGACCCCAAGGTTCTTTGTCTGGATGAGTTGGACTCCATGACCTCTAAAGTCCCTTCCAATTTTCCCTTCTAACTTTAAAAAAATTCATGATTCTAAAAGCTTTAACTCTGGGTAACCTAGAGAAGAGTGCTGTCAATGAGATAAATAGGGGAATTTGAAAGCAAAATGCAACTGGGAGCTAAAGGAAGAAGACGAGTTGGATTTTTACATGTGCTGTGCTTGAGGTGACGGTGGGATATCTAAGTGGCAACGAATGGCCAGTCATAGACTAGAAGTTATAGCTAAGGATGTATCTTTGGGATCTATCACCATGGAAGTGGCCATTAAAATCTTGAGAGGAGATAAGCTGAAGGCCTAAGAGCTAGGTTAAGTCACTTAAAGGAAGAGAATACAGTTAAGAAAATGAGAAAGCATAGTGAGAGATATCATAAGAGATTTCTCATACCTAGAGACAAGGTAAACAGAGGTTTCAAAGATTATGAGCTTAGAGTCCCACATAATGCAGAGTGATTGAAGGGGAGAAGAAGAAGAGGCTATTGGATTTGCTAGGCGGGCCCTGGTGACCTTAAATGATAATGAGATTTTGGGAAGGGAAGAAACAGAGGCAGCAGTTATAAACCATTCATCAGATTAAGGCTACAAAGGAAAAAGAAGCAGTTGCATGGGGCTATGGGTTTAAGAAAAGGGTTTTTGTTGTTTTTTTTTTAAGTCATCCTTCAATCTCATCCTCTTTTGTGTATGTTTGAAGCTAGAATGGGAGAGGATAGTGAAAAGAGACTGAAGATATTGCAGAGCGAAAATATGTGTGTGAAATCATACTTAAGGAAATGGGAAAGGATGCGATTCAGGATATGTGATGGAGAAGTAAACTTTGAAAGCAAAAAGTAGGGTGAGAGGATATAAATAGAGTTCGAGATAAATGGAATTGAAGATGAGAGGCATAACTCTGGATAATTTTGTTCTAAAAAAGTGTGAGATTAATGTCATCAACCATGAGGGACGGATAAGTGCTTTGAGGACTGTGTAGAGGGAGACTATCTAGAAAAGGAGAAGGAGGCAGGAAGTCAGTGAGGTGATTATTGAGCTAAGGAAAAATAAAAGTGAACCACTTAAATATGTAGTGGGCTGGTCTGCAGAGAAATGCCCTGGATGGCAGAACTGATTCAGAGAGAATGAATATGGAAAGAGCATTGTACTGCTGGGATCAAATCCCACCTGTCCTTTGGTACTTGGACGACCATGGATAAATCATTCAAAATTTATAAGCCTCAGTTTTCTTAGCTGAAAAATAGGGATAATAATATCTCCATTATTTACTTCGCAGCTTTGTTGTTGGTATCAAATGAGAGAATGGAAATAGTACAGAAATGTTAGCTATCATTAAAGTACTGGAGAGATTATAATTGAGGCAATTGATCTGGTACTTAGCACAGGGTCTGACACATACTAGGTGCTTTATAAATGCTAGTTGACTAACTGTATTGCACAGTGGGAATGAGTCCTGTATAATCAATTAAGTTAATTAAATTCAATCCCAGAAACATTTTAACATGATCCCGTTGAGATTAATGCACTGTGTTAAGCACTGGGACATAATAATGTAAAACAACACCTGACTCTACATTTTCAAACAGTTGGTTGGAGTGAGATAAGACATGTACAAATGGAAGATGGTGCCTCTGAAATTTCTGAGGACTCTACTTCTTACTCATCATTTTTTTTCAGATTTCAGATTGTTTTTTTGAGCAATACATTGTTAGTAATGGACTAAGCCCTTAGCTGCTACAACACCATTCCCGTTCCACGCAAGAATCATAAATCCAATAGTCAAAGCATTTAATCCGGATATCAGTTATGAACTAACAGATCATAAGATCATAGATTTAGAGGCAGAAGTATCTTACAGGCTATCAAATCCAATCACTCATTTTTCCAATGCTAAAGTGCCTGGAGTGGTTGAATGGTTAAGTGGTTTGCCCAGGGTCATATTACTAGTGTTCGAGGAAAATATTGAAACTTGGTGTTCCTGACTCCAGGTCAGATCATTCACCATTCTATACGTAAATGGTGCAATCTCCAAAACTTCCCTAGACGAAAGATGAAATAGAAACTCTCCATGAAAAAACTGACAGTTGTACAAGGAAAATGTTCTTAAATGAGTAGACAGATAGGGTAAAGATATTTACAGGCAGTTCCTTATCACGTCTCAGTGGTCACCTTGGAGATGTGCTGGTCTGTTTGTTAGAATCTATTGAAGCTTTTTTATTGACTTCATTGGATTTTACAGGGAACTCCTGAGTATGGGGAAATTCTGGCAACCCCACTCCACATGTTCCCTTCTCTTCCATTTCTCTGCTCTTGTCATAGGTTGCAATTTGCCTATCTACAGTAACTATGGAATAACCTCAAGTTTTTCAGGATATTCTTCTCTTCAGGCATCTCTCTATCTTTTGTTTCCTTCTCTTCTGACTTTCTATTCCCCCTTTCCTGGTGATTTTTTCTCTCCCTATTATTTTCCAAGTTCATGTCACTTGACACCTGCTCCATTCTGGTAAAAGTGTCCTAGGATTCTCATATCATGTACTTTCTTTAATGAATGGCAACTCCATTCACTTATCATTTGTGATTCCGTATGTTCACCGGAGAGTTTTCATTAAGGATAGCCTGTTCCCAGTTGTATCTTCTCCCTTCTAATAAGTTATTGTGCCTTCAAATTACACCTAATGTACAGGTCATCTGTAAATACACATCATAAACATTTAAGAATTGACATTTAACATAGTCACATGCATTGTATGCATACGAATTCAGAGTATGTGGTATCCACATTAGAGATATTTAAAGTTAACCAGACACATAGATTATATACAATGCGACATCACATTTTGAGGTTGCATACAACTTATATATGTTCCCTCAGCAGCTGTTGTATGGCTATTTGTATAATCCCTTCCCCAATTTCCCCTAACTCCTTGATATGTCATCATGGTCACTTCCTAGATACTTCTGTAGTGATCTACAGTTAAGGATGCAGTGGCTTTTGTATCTTTAGATGCTCTTGTCTACCATCTTAATCCTGAGATTTTGCATAGTTTAGTTTCCATTGTGGTCTCCAAATGAGGCTATATAGGTAGTCTCCATATAGGTTATACTTTTGAGAAAGAAGGTTAAGGGTTTAGGTTTGAATATATTGAGTATGAGGTACTGTTGGAACTTCAAAGTAGAGAAGTATTTATCAAGCAGTTAGAAATGTCAGGATTGAAACACTGAAATCCCAGTATTGATCAGAAGAAGGCTTCTGGTCTGAATGTGAAATAGGAGGGATTGAATGATAGCAAGTCATGGAGGGGGGGTCGAGTAGGAAAGTCAGCAGGTATAGAGACTGTGGCCAGAGAAGGGGAATACTAAACCAGACTAAGAAGTGTAGTGCAATAAAAGAGAGGTTTGGGCCTTAAGTTGGTAGACCTGAGTTTGATTTTGAGTTCTATTACCTGTGTTAGAAGAAAATGAAGAATCATGAGACCAAGGTTGTCTGATGTGTCGTCAACATAGCACTGACAGAGCTAGAGAAAACTTGTAAGAGACAAGCTGGAAAAATGAGAGATGCCAGAGTTGTCTAAAGAAGGGCGTAGAGTCTTGGGTAGATTGTGGAGGTGAGGACAAAAGGGCTGATTTGAAGTAGGTTGCAATATGTGGGTGACACAAACACAGGCAGAGCCAATATTAGCCTCCTGTCTTCCAGTCTCAAAAGGAAATCTTTTTCTCCCTCTTCAAACATCCCTCAACTAATATCAGTCTCTTTATTACATCAACTTTGGGCATGCTGTGCATTTCTTCATTTGGAGATGCAGACAGTGAGACAGCAGTAGAGATAGAAGTGCAAGTCTGACCCAAATAGGCTCACCCTGAGAATCTCTGAGTTCATAAATCATTTCAGAGAAGTAGTTCATCATCATAAAAGGAAACAGCCAAAGTGGCCAGAACCTAGCTTTCTCAAAAAGCTCTTTATGTGATAAGAAAAAAGAGCAAAGGAAAATGAGTAACTAACTCAAAGCCAACAAAGAGCCTAAACCTTTTTTAAATGAAATCTTGATACTGATAATGTTGCTTATTTCCCTCTGTTTTTCCTCTCGCAGTTTTCTCCCCCACATTACAAGACAATAAATTTGCTTCCACTCCTTTTCAGAGTGGAACAATAGGACTCTTTCCCCCACCTGATATTTGAAAATCTAAAAATCTAGTTCTTGCCAAGCACTGATTCTTGGGCTGTGTCTGACAAACACAGTGATGCCCCACTGATGCTGATGGGGTATGTGTTTGGGTCCATGCTGTTCTGCATTCTGTAGCACTGGAGCACATCCTGGATAAATAGGACTTGTTTCATCTGTAGTCATTTACAGTCATTAGGACAGCCAGTAAGATGGCATAAAATATTAAATGACAAGGGTTAATTTCACTCTCCATGAAGAGAACTTGTCTAATTTCCCCTAAGATTTTCCAACAGGTCAGGATGCCACATTTGAAATGATGGCCTGTCCTCCTCCACTTTCTCCAGGAACACTTGCATGGAAGACATGTTGATGAGGCTGATTTTTCAGGGAAAGCAAATTTAACTTTTTCCATGGGCTTGATGAATCCTTGGCATTAGCACTGGAAAGCTATGCTGCCCCCTTTCTGGGAATTTACCTGTTATGGCTATTGCTTTTGTGTTTTCAGCTGGTAATTCTAAAAATAACTGGGCTCATTAGAATGGCCACATTTGAAGATGGGGGATGGCTCTCACCTTTACTTTTCTGCACTTTTCTTCTGGTGCTTGGTATATGCCTATGTGCTTGTACAAGTGAATGGGTTGTCATTTCAAATTACACTGACACATTATTAATAAGTAAGTGATCATGACTCTAGATATATTCACTTATTATAGAGCATCATGCATTGCTTTAGTAATGAATGGAAGCACTTTACTTAAAGATTGGCCTATAAATCTGTTGCTTAAAAGAAGTCATTGTTTATTTACAAGGTCTGGGAAAGGAGCTATAGACAACAGACCTAACAAACAGTCCTGTTCTGAAAACCTTATAAAACATTGATTATATGTTTGTGTTAACTTTACGTTCTTGCTGCCTCATGTTCCCGATTCATTATTCATCTTTCTTAAGGGTTAAGCCTTTGAAAGATGTTTTGAATGAAAAAGTGGCAAGCTTTCCCTGCGCTACATGATAAGGTCAACCTAAGTAGTGGTGTTGTGTTACCTCTAATGTTAGAAGGCACCTAGAATTAAATTCAATCCAGCAAATGCTTATTAAGTTTGTACCTACTGTCTTGTAGAGAGTGGGCACTAAGGTCTGAAGATACAAAGACAAAAGCCAAATAACCCCTGCCTCAAGGAGTTTACAGGCTATTGGGGGTGATGCCGTATGGACCCTGATACGTAATTATATGGTAATTTGAGGTGGGTGAGAACACTAATGGGCATGGAGATTAGGTGTAAGAATTCAGGTAGTTCATGGCAGCACAGGGTTAGAAGAGGTAGATGTGAGTGGGGAACAATGGCAATCATGGGACACTGAAACTGCAAAGGCAAGGAGATAGATTATGGAATGTTGAGGTTGGAGAACAGCTTCTAAGCCATTTGACTGGAATGCAGAGTCAGTGAAGGGAAATAATATGAAATAAATCTGGAAAGGTTGGTGGGAGGTGGATTATGGAGGGTTTTAAATTTTAGATGGATGAATTTGGATGCATTTTCAGTAACTTGCACCAGCTGATGACTTCTCTTGGACGATTTACAGGGAATGTTTTTATTTCATTGCCTAAGGCCTACCCTTAGGTATGGCATGCCCATATCTTTTATTTGTTTTTTTTTTTTTTTATACTACTAACCAAGGTTCAGAATACTTAATGCCTACTGGGGGTAAAAAAAAAAAAACCCTACATAGAATAAAAAAAAAACAGGGTAAACAATGTCTAATTCTTTCATGGCCTACCCTGGTTACCTCAAGATTCATGAGGCAGTTATGTTCAGTTACATCAGTCCTGAATAATCCTTAATGAAGTGGATGCAAGAGAGATTAAGCCAGTTTTGGAGTTGATCAGGATGCCAGGATCCTTTTCCAAATGGGACTCAGAAGGCTTCCCAGTTACAAATAAAAATATTTCTGGTAGCTCCTTTTGTAGTACCAATAAATTAGAATCTAAGGAAGTGATTTAACAGTTGAGGAATGGTTGAGCATGTGATGGTGCATGAATGTAATGGGATAATATTGAGCCTTAAGAAATAATGAAAGATACTTTCAATGGAACCTATGAAGACTTGTGTGAACTAATGCAGAGTGGAGTGAGTAGAACCAGGAGAATTACTTTTATGATAGGAACAACATTATTAATGATAACTTTGAAAGACTTAAAAATTCTGATCAACAGATCCATCAACCATGGTTCTAGGTGCTGCTGCTGAAGCTTGTTGCTTATCTTCTGGAAGAGAGGTGATAGATTCAAGTTGCAGAAACAAACTTTTTTTGAGCAAGGCCAATGGAAGAATTTGTTTAGTTTGACAATGCATATATGATACAAAATTTTTCTTTTCTTTCAGTGAGTATATGGAAGAGAAAGGGAATAATTTTTTGTTAATTGAAAATAAGAAAAAAATGATTTTTTTTGTCTTGGATTTGGCCCATCCACTCCATCATACTCAACTTGGCTGGGACTATGCCATCCTCCAAAAGTGTTGTTTGGGACAGTGTGTGCCATTTGTCAGACAAAGATTTTATCAATCTGTTCCTAGTGATGAAAGCTAATCACCATCAGTTTTCTGCACATGGGTTTCCTATTTTGTCAGAGTCATAACTAGCAACTTTGAGGCAAGTGGTGAGAAACATATCATCAAATTATTGTTATAGGCTTAAGGTTGGAAGAGACCTCAGAAATCATCTGGCCCAACTCTTCCATTTTATGGATGAGGGAACACAGACTCAAAGAGATGAAGTGACTTGTGCCAAGTCACACAGGTAGTAAATGACAGAGTTGGGATTTGAACCCAGGTCCTCTGACATAGGTATAGCATGTACTGCACCAGTTTTTTAAAAAAAATTATTTATTTTTAGTTTTCAATATTCACTTCCATAAGTTTTAAATTTTCTCTGCTTCCCCCCCTCCACAAGACAGTGTGCAATCTGATATAGGCCCTACATATACATTCTTATTGAATGTATTTTCACATTAGTCATGTTGTGTAGAAGAATTAGAATGAATGGGAGAAGCCATGAGAAAGAAAAACAGAGCAAAACAAAAAAGAGCAAATAGTCTGCTTCGATTTGCATTCCGACTCCATATTTCCTTCTCTGGATGTCGGTAGAATTTTCCATCATGAATCTGATGGAGTTGTTTTAGGTCTTTGCATTGCTGAGAAGAGCTCAGTGTATCAAAGTCAGTCCTTGTACAATGTGGCTGTTACTGTGCATAATATTCTCCTGGTTTTGCTCCCTTCACTCAGCATCAGTTCATATAAGTCTTTCCAGGTTTTTCTGATGTTCGTCTGCCCATAATTTCTTCCAGCACAATAGTATTCCATTACATTCATATACCATAACAAATTTTAAAGACAAATCTAGTTGGGTGGTAACTTTCATAGAGAGAGACTTTGGCACCCTACAAGACCACGCCCAGGGGCCATCATCTTAGAGGGGACATATAATGAAAAAAGCTTATGTGGAGAATGTTCACTGTGGGGAAGAAGTGCTTCTTATTTTAACTGATTAATTTTTCTAACTAAATGTTAAGCTCAATTGTTCTTATGCTGCTGAAAGCCAATGAACACTGTTAACGTCTATGAAATTTTGGTAGTCTGAATAAAGAACCAGATGCTTTGAAAGATTTGACTTTTTTCCTGTTGTTCAATAAATTTCTGAATTACTTCCATCTTTGGACAGTTTGTATGTTTTTATTAGGGGCAGCTAGGTGGTGCAGTGGATAGAGCACTAGTGCAGGAGTCATGAGGACCTGAGTTTAAATCTCACCTCGAACACTTGACACTCACTGGTTGTGTGACCTTGGGCAAGTGACCTAACCCCAATTGCCTCCTCCTGGGTCATCGCCAGTCATCCTGATGAATATCTGGTCACTGGATTCAGATGGCTCTGGAGAAAAATTGAGGCTGGTGACCTGCACAGCCCTCTCTCAAAAAAAAGTCAAGTGCAAGCCATGTCATTATTTCTCTGATAGCATGGTCTTCTTCAGCAACAAAGGATGAACACACACGTGTTTTTATTAGACAAAGTTTGTTTTGAATGTCCCAACCTGCTCATTCTGTACTACCTTCCCTTCCTGGTGTTTCCCTTTTCTCCTCCTCAGATACTCCATGTCCTTTTGATCTTTTTGTTTTACTTTAAAGATCTGCTCTGAGATCTTCCCCGATACTAAAGTGCAAGTGACTAATAATAGATGGGAATGCATGTAAACTGGGAACAAATTCAAAGGAATAAAATTCTAAGGGTAGAGGTATGGATGTCAGCAAGCAGACTTACAAGGATTTTTCTTTGGTGGGGATGTCAGGCTTTTCCAGGGTTCCTGTAATTTCATTAATGGGTTGCCTGCTCTACTGATATAGAATATTGGCTTTGCTCTATGCACCTCTATTTTGTATATTTTTACTTCAAGTCAGTGCAGCGACTGTATTGTCTCTTATGCAACACATTGAATTTCATAGAAAATGTAGTATCTGTTCATTCTTCCCACCCTCTGGAACGAACTTTTATACTGTCCAGATCTCTATTGCCATTTTCAGTCAATTGTACAATAGAGAGTTTGGGTAACAACTTGAAGGTTCAGAACAAAGAACTTAGTTATCCTAGTTCAGGTTGAATGAAAAATAAGAAAAGAAAGAGACAGACTGGAATTGGGTTCAAGGTGCTCCAAGTGATTATCACTGTGCGCCACATACAGAGGATGTAATGAAATGAGTTTTATAGATACCGCTGAATTCCCTAAGCAGAGTGGAGGGAAATTCTTCTTCAGCACAGAGATTTTCATTTATTTCCATGTAAAAAGAGATGATATAGTTTCACCCTGGGAATTTTTTTCCAACCTTACATAAGGCAGGGTAGAGAATACAAATCAGGAAATCTGAAACATTTCTATCCTTCCTACAATTCCAGGAGAAAGTATTATGAGGACAATCAGTAAACGCCCTCACCATTGAGTAATGAAGTGTAGGGATAGTTTTAGAAGCACTGATTTTCTTTGGATAGGGAGAATATTCTTTTAGAAACCTAGTAATTGAGATTTGTTTGGACGGGTCAGCAAATAAAAAAGAATCACTAAGTTTTATTCTTCATTAGTGCCTTGACTTAGAAAGTTCTCTCCTGGTGACATTATGATCATTTTACGTGTGTGTGTGTGTGTGTGTGTGTGTGTGTGTGTCCTGGAAGGACAATATCCATAGATCTGCCCTCTAAAAGACTTTGTTTTACCTTCCCTTGCCAGGATTCATAAAATTATATCGTTAAAACTGAAAGGGACTTTAAGAATCACCTAGTCCAACCTTTTTGTTTTATAGAAAAGGAAACTGAGACTCACAGAGGTTAAGAAGTTTGTCTAAGGTCACACAGGTAGGAAGGGACAAAATTGGGCCTTGTACAGAAGTTTGAATTCATTTTCAGATTTGAATTATTTTAAGAAATAGAAGACATTGAACACATGTATGCTTGCATTTGTCAATGATTTTTCACTAAAGCCAGCAAGGAGAGGGTTAATTCTCGTTAGTGACATCTTGATCTCCTGATGTAATACTTATGCTCATTTAGACAAATAGTTCTCATCTCAATCCCCTTGCTCTGGTCTCTAACTCATATGGATTTGTCCTGGTTTGTACCTTCTGTGTTCCTGCCACTACTGTATTTCTTGGTATGGCTAATCAATCTTCTGGTTTTGGGTTTGAACTGGGGTCTCAGATATCTCTCATTGCTTTGTTTCTTTCTGTTTTTACTCCTGTCACTTGGCAGCCTTCTCCCTTTCCTCAGTTGTTCTCCTATGATATTTCAGTTGTGAAATTGTCGGGCTCCCTTGGTTGGACATGACAGCTGTTATTCATTGGACAGAAGTAACTGGTTCTGATTCAAGGCATTTGGCCTCTAGTGACATCAGATCAGAGTCAGAGGATGTTTTACAGTCATGGAAGAATTGTAAGCTTTCTATTCAGTCTTTATGTAAGACCTGGCTTGCACATAGTAGACATTCAATTAATTCTTGCTGTATTGTATTATATTAGATGGAATGTAAGACCTGGAAGGAATCTTAAAGATATAGTCCAATCCCCTTATTTTACAGATGAAAAAACTGAGATTCAGAGTGCTAGGAGAAGTAATTGGGTCTAAAATAGTATATTAGATGTCATTCTTATTAGGCAAGCAGCAACCGATATAATCTGAACTTATTCCACTTGTTTATAAATATCACTATGTTTCTATCTTCTAGAGGCTTTAAAATGATGATATATTACAATTGTATATATCTTTTAAAGTGCTTCCCTCCTCTGTTATTTCATTTGAATCTCACAATTACCTTAAGTCAGAGCAACCCTTGTCCAAATGCAGCATCACTGCAGAATGGGCCCTTGTTTCAGCTATCGGTAGATTGGATCCTGTGACGGCAATCAAAATAGGATCTTTTGCTGTTTTTGCTTTAGTATAATCCAGAGCCTCTGATTGAATCTTGCCTCTGTCAACCAAAAGTCTTTGCTAGGAGCAAAGTACAGAAATTAGTTTCTTTAACTAGAAACAGTATATGTATTTGTATTGTTAATGTGATTAAAGATCTTCCCCATCTATTAATGGGTCTGCCCATTAAGGGGAGTTTAATTAGGGAAGATTTGTAGGAACACCCACAGCTTTTGTTAATGAGGCACTGGCTCTCAAGGTTTGGGATGCCCTCTGGCTCTAAAAAAGGTATAAATACTCTGAGGGTGAAGTTTTACTTTGGGGCTTAGTTTTTGATTTGAGTGCCAGATGAGGACTCTGGGAAGCTGCTAAGGATCACGCTCCCCCTCCCGGCTTTGAGAATCCAGATGTCATACTTCCCTGTCTGGTAACTATGCATGTATGGTCAGATAGTTACCTTTTGATCTGTTGAATTCAGACAGAGGAAGCCATGTCTGTTGACTTTTAATTTCTTTCCAATCCTGGATTGGGTTGCCAAAAAGTCTTTTGACTTTCAGAAACTCAAAATGTCTTACTATTCAATCTCTTTCACCTCAAATGAGACAATAAATACTGAGACAAAGAGTATCCATTGACCATATGTTGGCATCAGAATGGGAGGATTCCAGGCCTTTGCTTTGACTCTTTTATAGCATTTCTTTTTTTTCTCTAACTAAAACACTGCTAGACAAGAAGTCAACCAAAGAGAAGCATTACATGTCTTTTCAAAGAAGGTATAGCTCACTGATAAAGAGCTCACTGTGATCCTATGAATTTCCCTTTGTTGTCTGTGTCAAGATTAATTCAGCAGCATGCATACCTTGTGGCCAAGAGCAGGAATCCAGTGGTTTATGGCTTGAGATCTAGATAAAAGATTATTGTTGCCCCACAGAACCCCTTTGGACAGACTTTCAAGTTCTGGCAAACCCCTTCTAGCTCATTTAATAGAGGTGTGAACAGGCTTTGCCCAAGGCAAAATCTTGAAACACTGATTTCTGATGTCGGGGATATGAAGTGTGTTGTGACTAGTTCCCAATTCACTTTATTAGTAAGACTCAGATTATGTATTGTCAATCAAACGATAGAGATGGTAACGGGTAATGGAAATGGAGGCCCAGACGACCTGCGTTTAAGTATTAGCTCTGCTATTTACTATCTGTGTGTGACTTTGGACAAGTTGCTTAACCTCTTTGGACCCAGTTTCCTTACCTGTAAAATAAAATTTTATTAATTTTAGTTTAGAAGACCTTTGGAGTTCCTTCTTGGGCTAAATCTATGATCCTGTATTCACTCCACTTGTCATATGTATAGAGAAGGTATTCAAAAGGTATTATGCCTCAGGGTTTCTGAGGACTGGTTTCCACTTTCCCTTAGCCAAGCACCAGTCCCCGTCGCTTTGTGGGTCTTGTTCAAGAATCTTACAGTTATCAGAGTTTCTCAAACTGACTGGGCTCCATAAACTTGTTTTTTAAATTAATATTTTAAAAAATGTTAAATAGGGGAATGGCTTCCCAAGTTGTGGTATATGATCATGGTGGAAAACTACTGTGCTATAAGAAATCATGAGCTTGGTGATCTTAGAAAAACATGGTTAGACTCGCATGAAATAATGGAGAGCAAAATGAGCAGAACCGGGAGAATGTTGCTTATGTTAGCAGCAGTATTGTTTTAAAGACAATCTTGACCAAATAAGTCATTTTGACTATTATAAATACAAAAATTAACCACAAAGGACATATAGAAAGACTCTATCTGCATCCAGAGAAAGAAGTGATAAATGGAATGCTTTTCCATATAGAATGATTTTACCCATGCATGAACAAATGCATTTGTGTTTAATGGTAGCCATTGTGGGGTGAGGGGAAGAAAAAAAGAAAAAAATGAATTTATACGATAATTTTATTAAATATGTAAAAGGAATAGTGGCAAGTTGTGCCTAATAGATTTGCAGTTGTTTCATGTATAATCATTTTTTCTTTCTTATACTATGTTATGAAAATGCTTCTTTTATTCCAGAAAAGCAAAATAAATAAAACATACAAAATTAACATTTTGATAATGGCATTTTAATATGAAGTGGTTTTCTTTATAATCTTATGAATTTTATTTTCTGTATTAAAGAAAATTTTTGAGAAGCGGTTCATAGGCTTCACCAGACTTCCAGAGGGGTCCATCACCCCAAAAAGGTTAAGAAAACTTTCTCAAGGGTTTTATTTTATTTATCAATCAGATAATGAGTTGGAGCACCATTCCTACTAGGAACATCTCTTTCCTCCATAACAATGCTGTGCTTCTATTAACAGTCACTTACAAAATGTATTGCATACACCTTAAAAAATTCAATAAACAACCCTCTATTTTCTTTCCTTCTTCCGTTAGAAGAAAAGAGAAACATAAAACCCTTATAACAAATTTGCATAGGTAAGTAAAACAAAACTCACAGGGCCCACATCCAAAACTCTGTGTCACAAAAATTTAATTAGAATATTAACGTGATATCAGAATAAGATAGCATCAGTGAAACTAATGGAGATTGCATGATTCTTCCCAGACCAGGTAAAAATCCCCCAGTGGTTGGTTGACTCCAAACACTATGTGGCCAATTTTCCCCAAAAGGAAGGATGATGGGCCAAGGTTTTTCTACTCAGAGCTAAAACTTTGTAGTAGGTCAGTGTCTCATCTGTTTTGGTGACTCAAGAATTTGGCAAAAGGTAGGTAAATCCCAGAGGATGGTTTGGGCTGTGCAGATTACATCCAGTGCTAGCCTTAGTGACCATTACTTCTGCTTCTTAATCCCTAGAACGTTTCAAGCATACTGATTTAATTTGCACCTCTGACCTGGTAGCGCTGGGTATCCTACCAGGCTATCACATTCTGGGTCAGGTAACCAAAGATAAAGAACACATAGGCTCCCCTAGAAGGATGCCAATGCCCTAATTTTTCCTCTCCCATTCAGCTTAATCCCACTTTTAAATTTCTGGTCCAAGCATCCTCTTCTATCGTTATCATTACCATCATCATCATCATCATCATCATCAAGCACTTGTGTATTTACTATGTGCCTGGTACTGTGCTAAGGATTGGAAATCCAAAGAAAAGCAAAAAACAAACAAAGAACAAAAAGCAAAAATGGCCCTGAGAAAATTACATTCTAATTGGGAGACAACATGCAAACAACTGTATCCATAAACTCTATAAAGACACAGGGACTGTCCTTTGTTTCTCTTTGTAGCATAGTATCTGGTACGTAGTTGACACTTAATAAATGTTTATTGATTGAATCTATAAATAGTATAAATGAGGGGTACATCATTACTTGGTTGAATGGGTTCTTTAGTCATACTCAGTAGTTGTAGGGGTAACAGCGGAGGTTGTCAGCTAACTTGACTTTCAGCATGTGTCTAACCTTCTTTTCCATACCCTTATCCCTTTTTTGTTGATGTGTTGTCTTTATTTTCCTCTCTTATAAATATAAAGTATTCTCATGTTTTGGGTTTTCTAAGTCCCTCTCTACCCCAAAGATTCCTGACTGCCATCTCTATTTCTGAAGTGCACTGTATCCTATCAACTGCTCTGTTTTCCTTCCTCAAACTCATCATCAGTGCTTACCACACTTGAGTCTGGTTTCCTCATGGTACTTGCCCAACTATTTTATGATAATAGGGTCAAAAGAATAAAATCCTATTTATATGATACCTTCTCAAATAAATTAGAATATATTTCAGTTTCTTAAGGAGCTATATGGAAAATATGGAAATTATGTTACAATGCCAGACTGGTAGAGGGGAATTATTTTTAGCAGAAAGGACTTTTAGTTTCCCCTGTTTGTACCCATGCAAATGGCATCTGACCTCTAAGATTTGTTGTAACCATAGAGGTAGGAAAGTTAGCCCCTAGCATAGTTTTTTTTGTGTGTGTGTGTTTGCTCATCAGTGGTCTAGCATGACCCATGGAGTTCTCCTGTCCTGATTGATTATCTTTTTCATAATAAACATGAAGGGAAATCATTACAGCACAAGCACTTTTATCATTCCAGCTGCCGTTGCCTGTGATAGATGCTTCCCATTTGTGGAGTCATCAGTGGGAAACCTGCAAGGAAATGATTGCTGTCTGGTTTTAACCTACCTTGAGTTCATCATTACACAACTCCCATCCTTCTGGGGGCTGAACATCCATCTTACTCTTCCTTGCTTTGCTGAGTAAGAACAGGATTTGAGTTTCAAGTCTGGGGAATTGCTGCTTAGCTGCTCTGTTGTTCAGGGACTACCTTGAAGGAAATGTGTCAGGGAGATTGTCATCAAATTGTTAGCTGCCTAAAGATTATCTGTAAAGAATGAGGGGCTCACTGATGCTGTGGGGTTCCTGAGCTAAACACTGAAATGCTCATGCAGCACTCACATGGAATACCATCTCTTGATAAATCAATAAATACTTATTGGTTACTATGTACTAGGTACTTTATCAGAGTAATGATACAGGTATTAGTCATATGTCACAAACCAGTGACATAGAAGGATTCTTTGGTATTTGCCTTTCTTCCCATCAATGTTATATACTTCCTTGGTCAGGGTGATATAATGTGTAGAGTAATTGGCTTGGAGCCAGGATGAAGTGAGATAAATATATAGCCTCTGACACTTATTAACTGTGTGACCCCAAGGAAATCATTTAACTTCTGTGTTCCTCTGACAATTGCCTAGGATGTATCTGCTAAGTCATAGATGATTATGATGTTCAAAGAAGTTCCTATACCCTGGTACTGAAAATTCCCTTAGGTTATTTGAGTAATTTGTGGGACAATATGCATTTTCTCCATTTTTAGAAGTGGAAGTAGAAATGGTAGAAGTAGAAATGGTTTGAGTCTCTGACATTATTTTTAATGGTCCAACATCATAAGGGTTGACTGAAGGACTGCAGGGACTTTTCCCCACTCTACCTCCTCAGGGTGAAGTGCTAATATTTAAGGCTGGTCTTATGGGTTGCTGGAATTATCAATAACACATATAATTTGAACAACCTCATCTTTCCTACCCTAAAATATCTGTTACCTGGCACCTGAAATTTCACCATCCCATCATTATAAGGGTAAAGGGTAGCCCTTTTCAAGATTTTCTAATGCAAAGAACTCATAGAAGAGTGATTTATTAAGCATCCCTAATTTATTTCTTGTCACTCCCTTGCAACTGCTATTTCAAACTTTGCTTATCTGCTCATTTCCCATATCACCCTTCCCCATTTCCTCATAGTTGAGAACATCATTTCTTACTTTCCTAAGAAAAGTGACGCTTCTGCAATGAGCTCTTTATTTTCCTCCATCCACATATTAAAACTCCCCAACATCATGCCCCTCCTTTGCTCCAGTCTCTGATAAAGAGGTAATGCCTTATTAAGGCGAGCCCCATCACATGTAACTTTTGATCTCTTCCCTCCTCTTTCAGTTTATTACTTCCAAAAGCACAACTTTCCCCTCTCAAATTTTCAGTCTCTACCTATCTGTTGGTCCCTTCCTATTTGTCTACAAATGTTTCCATATCTCCATCTTCAAAAACCCCTCACTATCCCCTAAAGCTATTGCTCTACATTGCCTCTCTAATTCAACACCAAACCAATAAGAAAAAAGTTGTTTACTCTCTTTCTCTACATTTTCCTTCTATAACTTACTTTTCAGCACTTGGTAATCTGGTTTCCAAACTCATAATTCATATGAATGTTCTCTCTTTCCAAAGTTATAAATGGTCTCAATGGTCAAATTGGATAGCTTTTTTTTGATTCTTATCTTTCTCTACCCACTCTTCAGTATTTATTACTGGCCCTTTTATTGAGGTTCTCTCCTCTTTGGTTCTTGTGACTTTACTCTTTTTTTCAGCTTTTTTTTTACTACCTGTCTGACTGTTCCTCAGTTTCCTTTCCTGGATTGCTCTCTATGTCATGCCCCCAAACTGTGAGAATACTCCTTCATAGGTTCTCTTCTCTTCTTTCTGCTTACTCTCTCAGTGATCTCCTCAGTTCCCATTGATGTACATGATTCCCAAATTCATATATCCAGTCCTACTCTCTCTCCCGAGTTCAAGTACCCAATCATTAACTGTCTATTGGGTATTTAAAAAATTGATAGGCTGTATGTATCTGAAAATCAACAAGGTCCTCAGAGAATTCATCTTTTCCTCAAATCCACTTCTCATCTAAACTTCCCTATTTCTTTTGAGGATACCAATATCTTTCCAGTCATACAGAGGGTTGCAATCCCTGAGACATCTTCAAGTCCTCTTTCTATATATCAAATTTTAGTTGCCAAGACCTGTCATTTCTACCTCCACAATACCTCACACCTGGTCCTTTCTCTTCACTAACACAGAGTCACTCTTGCTTGGTCCTTCACCCCGTCTTACCAGTAACTTCCTGATTGGTCTCTCTGATTCAAATCCCTTAAGTCTCCAATCCATCCTTCACATAACTGCTGTCAAAGTTATTTTCCTAAAGCATAAGTCTGACTGTGTCACTCCTTTAGTCAGTAAACTCTAGTGACTCTAGTATTGCCTCTAGGACACAATATAAACTTCT
This sequence comes from Bettongia penicillata ogilbyi, assembly GCA_023548195.1. Taxonomy (NCBI): domain Eukaryota; kingdom Metazoa; phylum Chordata; class Mammalia; order Diprotodontia; family Potoroidae; genus Bettongia; species Bettongia penicillata. The sequence goes on from JAJHZJ010000567.1 coordinate 714,955, forward strand.
CTGTTTGCCACTTAAGGCTTTTCCTCTCCAAGCTCTGATCTATCCTTCCAGTCCTACCATACATGGTTTACCATCTGTAATCTGTGGAAGAGTCACACTTACTTTCTTCAAGCTACTCACATGGAACACTCTACTCTCCCATGTTTGTACCTTTGAACCAACTAACTCTAAGCCCTGTAGTGTACTTCACACCCATCTCTTAGAATCCCTAGTTTCCATCAAAACTCAGCTCAAGAATTGCTTTCTAGGGGGGCAAAGCCAAGATGGCAGAGTAGAAAGATGCATGTACTCTAGTACTTCCCCCGCTTCCCCCACAAAATACCTGTAAAAAATGACTCTCAACAAATTATAGATCAGTAGAAGCCACAGAACGACAGAGTGAAAGAGATTTCCAGCCAAAGGTAACCTGGAAGGCTGACAGGAAAGGTCTATCCTATCCTATGGGATGCTGAGTGAAGCAGAGCCCAGCCCTGGCTGCACTGCCCAGGGAGGAACAGGACCAGAACAAGCCTCCAGGGCAGAACCCCCAGCAGGGAGGGTCCCAGATCCCTCAACCCAGCTTCAAAGGTCAGTATCGGAGGGCTTTCCCAGCTGGGCAAGAGGGGAGCAGTGTCCCCCCAGCACTGACCCCAGCTGGCAGCAGAGGCAGCAGCAGGTGGCTATGGTGACTGCAGAAGCAGCCTGGGTCCATTGCCCAAGCAGCTCAGCTTTAAGCCTCTGGGGAAATTGAACAGCTGAACTGAACCTCAGCCCTGAGCATAGCCCTGGGTGGAGGAGGAGCACTAGGGCCCTCCTCTTGACAAAGGATTCAGAAGTCAAGTAACTGGCTAGGAAAATGCCCAAAAAAGAAAAAAAAAATGAGACCATAGAGGGTTACTTTCTTGGTGAACAGGAGTCTCCTTCCATCCTTTCAAATGAGAAAGAACAAGGCATACTCCCAGAGGAAGTCAAGGCCTCTGCCTCCAGTACCCCCAAAATGAATATGAAATGGACTCAGGCCATAGAAGAACTTGAAAAGTGAGTCAGCGACTTGCTAAAGGAGAACAAAAAAATACTGAGGAAAATAGCATCTTTAAAAATAGGCTAACTCAATTGGAAAAAGAGGTCCAAAAAGTCAATGAGGAGAAGAATTGCTTTCTATATGAAGTCTTTTTTGCCCTCCTCCCCTTCTCCCTTGCTCCCTCCCATCAGGTACTAGTGCCTCCTTCCCTCTCCCCCATATCATGCCTTTACATATTTGTTTTGTATATATTTATAGATGTTAGAATACAGAATTGTTAGACTTTAAACTGTATGAAGGCAGGGATTGTTTAATTTTTGTTTTTGTATCCTCAGTTAACAAATTCTTTCATTTATTCAGGGCCTAGCACAGGACATGACAATAAATGAATACCTGTAGATTCATTAATTCCTAAGCAGAGTTATAACCAGGGTAGGGCAACTGGGGCTTTTACCAGGGCGCTGGCAGTTAGAGATTATTAATAGCATGATCTCAAGGTGCCTTTCCTTTATCTCTCCCCTTTGACCACATGCTCCCCCCATGCCACACCCTGCTTCCTTCACAACAGGGGCCAATTCTTTATTTTCTAGCAACTACATCTCAATTGAAACCTCCCTGCCCCCCTTCCTAAGGTCCTACACCCTACCACTCTTGGACCAGGTGCAAAAATTCCTACTTATGGTGCAAGTGTTAAATCACAAATATCTTAGGGTGAATTGATTTATTAAATCATTTCTTCCTGTGCTGGAGATGGGATGGGTTAGGAATGGGAAGGGGAAGATGCCCAAAGGGGAAAAGAACACAAAAAGTTGACAGAGCAACTTTCCCTGACACACTGAATCACTGAATTTAAGAGTTGGAAGAGTTGTTAGTGACCACCTAGTCTAATCCAAAGCCAAAAGAAATTCCACCATAACATACATACTGGTAAAAGGCTCATCTATCATTTACCTGAGAACTTCCAAGGAGGGAACACCCATCACCTCTTAGGGCAGTTCATTTCACTTTGGGTAGCTTTAATTGTTAGGTCTTAGTCCAAATCCAATATACCAATGACCTAACCCTACCAGAAATTTCCAAGGAACAGGAAAAGTTTCATATACCCTAAATTTCAACATCCTATGGTCACGTCTATTTCTACTTCCCCCAAATACCAACACAGGTATGTTGACTGTGTCTGGATGAACCATTATCCTTCCTTTTCCAAACCCCACTTCCATATGTCTGAGTAACTGATTTGAAAGCCCCAAAACATCATAAAGCAATATCATTTTATACAGGCACTAGAAAGAAAGCATTTAGTGGGATTATTCACACAGAATAGAGAAAAAAATAAATTTTATTATATATTTTCAACTCCTCTCACTCTCTCTCTCTAAGATCTAATACTGAATCACCTCAAACTGAATGATCTGTCCTTGCTGGAATGAAAATTGAATAGTTTTTGTAGCTTAGACTGTAGTATCATTATTTACAACAGCTGTGTGTCATGCAGCACATTTTAATCTTAACAGTTCTTTCTGTGTTATGTGGCAAAATTCTTTTCAAAGAGCCTTGCAGAGAAATGGTGCGGGATAACAACTGGTTCTGAGGAGTAGAATGGCAACTTCCCAGGAGATAAGCACTGAGCCTCAGATGAATTCAAGAAATATATAATGAGAGTCAGTGTTGATAGAGATCTAATCTCAGAATCAAGGCACTCCAGGTTCAAACTCCACCTTGATATATCCTGTTTGCATGATCCTGGACAAGTCACATAACCTCCCACAGACTCCAGGGCACTCTAGGTTTGCCAGTTATATAACAGCTGCTAATCTACATCAGGAAAAAGAATTATTTCCACTTGAAGTCTCCTACATTGATGAAATAACAGGTTCCTGACATTGCCTCTCCTACAAAACCCCCTGCCCTGCAAAAGGATCTAAGTGTCTTCTGTGTGTAGTGCACTGGGGATACAAACATGAAAAATGATACAGTCATATACCTTATCACTATGTTTCTCTTTGCAAAGGGAAAACCCTTTTATCTTGCAAACGTTTAGAGGAGTGGAGTTAATAAAAATTATAATAACCAATATTTATAAGGTAGTCTAAGGTTCACAAATATAAATTAAATGAAATCTATGGTGAATTTCACAGTTAGGCTTATATTGCTCTTGTCTCACTAGGAGTTTTTTCTTTAGGGATGCCTCTTCCCTAACACTTTTAGAACTTTTGTGTGTATGTATGTGGGATTTAAAATACAAATGTGCACAAACACATACAAATACATGTGGGTTTTAAAGTACAAACATGCACAAATATACACAAACACATGATACCAAAGTCCAGAACACATCTTTGTGGCCATATTAACAGTACCTGCACAGAGGAAAGGGAATAAAAGCTAGTGGCTTCTGAATGAGTCTGTTGCCCCTTGGACTCAAAATGGAAAAAAAAAATAGGTCAGATGGAGGGCAAAATCAATTTCCAATCCAGTCACTCTGCCATCCTCACTTACCTCCAAAAGAAAAAATATGGTATATGGGCCTTGACATAGTTCCAGATCACATAGAGCTTGTGCTGCGGCAAATACATTTAATAAGATGCTTTTTTCTGCACTCCTCCCTTGATGGCCTACTGACAGCACCATGATATGGTACAAATAAAACCAGAAACCACCCAGAGGTTGGCTCCTGCAGCTCCCTCTCGACCTCCCACTGGGCCGCTGCCCTCTGGTGTTACCATGAAAAGCTCATTATCAAACACAGGCAATCAAATTTACATTGCTAATTTAAGAAGAAAGTTACTGTAAGCATTAAAGTGAGAGTTATTGGGTAATATTGAGGAAAAACTTCCCAAAAAGCCCATGGGGCATCAGCATCCGGTATCACAACTACTGTGCAGGCCTTTTGCTAATAAAAGGAAAAAAGGCTTGAAATGTGTGCTGAGAATTAATATGGGAACTCCCAAGGCCCCAGATGAGTGTTTCTGATGTGGAATTTGATATATTTCTTCGGAATGAACCATTTGGATGCAGTCTAGGTCAGGGATCCAAATGAGTCTTAATATTTGGATGAGTTCTTCTAAGAACAAATCTATGGACTCTCAAAACAGAGCTAGTTATATCCAAATTGCAAAGTGACATAATCAAATTAGAAAAAGAAAATGCAACATATTTCTTTTCAGCAGAGTGGATGGATACCTTCTTGCTCTGGTCTGACATTCATCCTTGGTCTTCTTTTAACCTAAAACAGGTATTCTGAACCTTTCTTTGGTCCTAGATCCCGCTGGTAGTCTGGTGAAGCTGATGGACAATGTTTTTAAATGTATAAAATAAAATACATAGAATTACGAGGGGAACCAATTATATCAACATGTCATTATTAAAATATTTTAGAACTTCATGGACTCCATTCAATTAGTTGTCTATAAAGGATATAGACGAAAAGAGTATACCAAACAGAGTCAGGAGATCAGGATTCTAGTTTCATCTTTGCTATAAAACTTGTCTGTCCTTAGGTAAATAACCTTGACCTTTAGTCATGCCCTCTAACTGTAGGTGTCCCATAATGAGGTGATATGCTTAGCACGGTGCCTGAGACATAGTAGGTGCTATATAAATTCTTGTTCCCATTCCCATTCTCCATAGGGCTCTGTCCTCTCTTCTCTTCTCCCTCTCTACTACTTCCAGTGGTGATCTCATAAACTCCCATGGATTTAAATATGATCTCCATGTTGATGACTCTCAAATACATGTATTCTTCCTTAACTTCTCTGCTGACCTCTGGTCTCACATTGCCAACTGTCTTTCAGATATCTTAAATTGAATGTTCAGTGGACATCTTAAACTCAATGTGTCCAAAGCTAAATCCATTACCTTTCTCCCTAAACCCTCCCCCTACCAAACTTTTGTATTACTGTGGAGGACCCTACCATCCTCCTGGTCCCTAGAGTGTGACTCGCAATCTAAGTGTCATCCTCAACTCCTCATTATTTCCCCTCCCTCCATATCCAATCTGCTGCCGAGACCTGTAGATTTCACCTTTGCAATATTTCTCAAATATAAATCCCCTTTCTCTTCTCTGACTCTATCAACACTCTAGTGCAGACCCTCATAAGCTCTAGTTTGGGCTATTGCAATAGCTGGTTGGTGGCTATATGCTTCAAGATGTTTGAAAGATAGTTGGGAGTGTGAAACTACCGGTCAGCGGAGAAGGTGAGGCAGGTCTACCTGTCTTAAGTCTGCTTCCATTCTAATTCATCCTCTATTCAACCACCAAAGTTCACCTATCTGACAACATCATCTCCCTAAATATGGCTTCCTATCACTTCAAGAATCAAATACAAATTTCTCTGCTTGGTGTTGGAAACCATTCATATTCTGAGATCCTACCCCACCTTTCTAGTCTATTTACACTTTATTCCCTATCATGTATACTTTGATCTAGTGACACAGACCTCCTGGCTGTTCCACAAATGAGAAGCTCTGTTTCTTGACTCCAAGTATTTTCTCTGACTATTCTTCATGCCTGGAAAGCTCTTACTCCTCATCCTCACCTCCTGATTTCAAGTCCCAGCTAAATTCCTATCTTCTATATGAAACCTTTCCCAACCTCTCTTAACTGCAGTACTTCACTTGCTTATTTCCTATATATGATTACATATATAATTACTCTCTACATGTACACACATATTTGCTAATTAATATATATGAGTATATATATTGTTTGTACATATTTGTTTACTTTTTCTCCCCATTAGATTGTGAACTCCCTGAGGGCATAGGTGGTCTTTTGCCTTTTTTGTATCCTTGGCATTTAATATGGTGCTTGGCACATAGTATGCACCATAGTAGCTTAATAAATGCTTATCAACTGACTGACTAGCTTTCTTATCTAAAAATAAGGAGATTCTATTAAATAATCTTCAAGGTCTCTTGTATCCTGTCATTCTGTTACTGACAGCCTCATGCAGATACAGAGGCAATCACAGATTCCAAAAAAGGACAAAGCAAAAACCAAAGTTAAAGGGAAAACAAACAAAGAGAAGATGTGACCATATGAGAGTCCCTGCCTGTCCGGACTGCATGACAGGGTAAGCTTCTCGAGGAGTGTTTCTGTGTCCTGCCGAGCATCTGGTACAATGCCTTGAATATGAAGACATTTGAAAAATATTGTTTAACAAGGACTAAAGAAGCCAGTCACAAGATGACAGAAAGGGGAAATTCTATCTTCCAAATCAGGTCTCCATGTTCTGTGAAGAACACCGAGGATAGATGACATGGAAGCTTACCTTTCTCTAAAAAAAAAGAAGAGTTGATTGAATTAGGTTAATTATTTAAATTTACACTGTAGAACAAGGTATTTGGATTTCCATCCCTGAAGCCAGGGTAAGCTGCTTTATCCCTCCTTTCCCTCCAACCCTCCCATCCTACAAGGAATAAATTGCCTATTTATGTCTAAATGAGACTGGCAGGCTAGCATTAACTCTGGCCTGAGGGCAGAGAAGGTGAAAAGCAAAGAGAAAAGCTCTATTCAGAGATGAAATATGTTTCTCTCCGGACAAGTGGGTATAAGTAGGGTTCACAGCAGAATCCTTGGCATTCCTACATTCCAGATTGGTACTCACCAGCAGAACTGGTATCCTGAGAATCTGCCAACAAACAAACATAGCTAGAGATCACAAGTGTATTAAAAGTCAACCAGTTTTACATAATGGAGGAAAGATTCAATATTTATGAGCCAGTAACATTCTTGAAGCCAAATTCATATAAGCAATAGGAAGAAAGATTCCATTTACATGGCTGATGAGCTTGCCTGTAAGTGTCCCCAGCTAGAGTGAACACATCCCACCTAATTTAAAAAGTGTTCAGAATGGAAGATGTGTATAGATTACTGCTACCTTGGAAACAGCTACTTATCTGTTTGCTTATGGTAACTATTAATCTTTGACAGATAAACAGAAAATATTGTTGACGTTAATTTCTTTACTATGCTTCTATAGTATGGTAAGTCACATATCTAGCTTGTTGATTCTTAACACTTGTTTATAAGACTGGTTCAATATACCTTGACCCAGTTGGAGACAGTTGTTTTCCTGGCAGTGGTGGCCATTGTGGAAAGCAACAAATCATGACTCTCTCAAATCCTTCACTCCATTTGGTTCAATGAAAGCTGAGTTACTTCACTTTCATAGTGTAATTAATTCAGCATAGATAGTATATGGAGTATGGAAGTCAGCCCAAATCAGAAAGCACAGATTTTATTAACAACCCTTCAGTATAGGACAGTAGAGTAAAACTATAATGAATCAAGAATATGACCATGTTACTATAGAGATTTAATTGATTTCCTTAAGTGGAAATGATGAAACAACTCAGTATCATTGACAATGTTAACATAATAAACCATGCCATAATCCAAGGAAAAGTAAGTAAATATATATGTGCTTCTTAAATAATGAATGACAATATTGTCAACAAAGATATTGGTGGGAAGAAAGAAATATTGTAATGGATAAAGGGTAGAATATAATTAAATGTAGGTAATGAATTATTTAAGGAAGTTTGATTGTCAGTCTTAGATTAGACATTTTTAAAGAGATGAAAAAATCCATATGGATCTAGGAAAGGACAAATAAGAGAAACAACAAACACAGAATCTAACATTTTCCTAAAATGTAAAAAAAAAATAAGAAGACAATGTTATCCACTTTGGTTGAATATGATAAATGATATATGATACATATCACTCAGCAGCATAGACATATTGTCAGTTGATTTAAACCTCAGTGTATTTGAAAAATTATCTTTTGTGAAGACTAAATAATGAAGATTGTTTCATGGGTCTACTTCTTTCAATAGGTGATTTGGGAAAAGAAGAGCCCAGTAGAACTTTCACTATTTTGTTTTTTTTTTATAAAAATTTATATATTTAACTTTTTACATTCATTTTCACAAAATTTTGGGTTCCAAATTGTCTCCCCTTTTATCCCCTCCCCCCACCCCAATACACTGAGCAATCTAATTTTCCCTATCACCAATCTGCCCTCTCTTCTATCATCCCTCCCTTCTCTTGTCCCCATCTTCTCTTTTGTCCTGTAGGGCCAGATGACTTTCTATTCCCCATTAACTGTATTTCTTATTTCCTGGTAGGAAGAACAATACTAAGCAGTTGTTCCTAAAACTTTGAGTTCCAAATTCTCCCCATCCCTCCCTACCCACCCATTCCCTTTGGGAAGGCAGGCAGTTCCATATAGGCCCTATCTGTGTAGTTTTGCAAATGACTTCGATAATAGTCATGTTGTGTAAGACTAACTGTATTTCCCTCCATCCTATCCTGCCCCCCATTGTTTCTATTCTGTCTTTTGATCCTGTCCCTCCCCAAGAGTGTTGACTTCAAATTGCTCCCTCCTCCCATTACCCTCCCTACCATCACCCCTCCCCCCTTGCTTGTCTCCTTCTCCCCTACTTTCCTGTATTGTAAGATAGGTTTTCATACCAAAATGAGTGTGCATTTTATTCCTTCCTTTAGTCAAATGTGATGAGGGTAAACTTCTTGTTTTTTTCTCAGCTCTCCTCTTTTTGACTCCACTAAAAAGTCTCCTGCTTGCCTCTTGAATGAGATATAATTTACCCCACTCCATTTCACCCTCTTTCCTCCCACTACATTTCTCTCTCACCATTTACCTTAATTTCTTTTAAGATATGGTCTCATCCTATTCAATTCACTCTATGCTCTCTGTCTCTGTATGTGCATGCATGTGTGTATGTGTTTGTGTGTACATGCGTGAACATGTGTGTGTGATCCCACCAACTACCCAGATACTGAAAAGTTTTAAGAGTTACAAATATTGTCTTTCCATGTAGGAATATAAACAGTTCACTTTTGGTAAGTCCCTTATGACTTCTCTTTGCTGTTTACTTTTTCATGCTTCTTCTCATTCTTGTGTTTGAAAGTCAAATTTTCTTTTCAGCTCTGGTCTTTTCATCAAGAATGCTTGAAAGTCCTCTGTTTCATTGAAAGACCATATTTTCCCCTGAAGTATTATACTCAGTTTTTCTCGGTAGGTGATTCTTGGTTTGAGTCCTAGTTCCTTTGACTTCTGAAATATCCTATTCCACGCCCTTCGATCCCTTAATGTGGAAGTTGCTAGATCTTGAGTTATCCTGATTGTATTTCCACAATACTAGAATTGTTTTCTTTCTAGCTGCTTGCAAGATTTTCTCCTTGAGCTGGGAATTCTGGAATTTGGCCACAATGTTCCTAGAAGTTTCTCTTTTTGGATCTCTTTTAGGCGGTGATTGATGGATTCTTTCAATACTTATTTTGCCCTCTGGTTCTAGAATATCAGGTCAGTTTTCCTTGATAATTTCATGGAAGATGATGTCTAGGCTCTTTTTTTGATCATGACTTTCAGGTAGTCCCATAATTTTTAAATTGTCTCTCCTGGATCTATTATCCAGGTCAGTTGTTTTTCCCATGAGATATTTCACATTCTCTTCCATTTTTTCATTCTTTTGGTTTTGTTCGGTGATTTCTTGGTTTCTCAGAAAGTCATTAGCCTCCATCTGTTCCATTCTAATTTTGAGAGAACTATTTTCTTCAGTGAGCTTTTGAACCTCTTTTTCCATTTGGCTAATTCTGCTTTTGAAAGAATTCTTCTCCTCATTGGCTTTTCGAACCTCTTTTGCCAATTGAGTGAGCCTATTTTTCAAGGTGTTATTTTCTTCAGCATTCTTTTGGGTCTCCTTTACCAAGGTATTGACCCGTTTTTCATGCTTTTCTTGCATCTCTCTCATTTCTCCTCCCAGTTTTTCCTCCACCCATCTAACTTGATTTTCAAAATCCTTTTTGAGTTCTTCCATGGCCTGAGCCCGCCGGACATCCACCTGGGATGTCTGGGATACAGAGGACCCGACCTCCATGTCTTTCCCTGATGATAAGAATAGTTCCTCGTCATCAGAATTGAAAGGCGGAAACAACTGTACCCCATCAAAGTAGCTTTCTATAGTCTTATTTTTCTTCCCTTTTCTGGGCATTTTCCCAGCCAGTTACTTGACTTCTGAGATTCCTGTCCACCCCCGCCTAGATCTGCCCACCTAGTTCCTGGGGTCTGAGATTCAAATGGGCTTTCCATGGCAGGCGCTGCTGCTATTCAATGTGAGCTTAAGTTCTGGTGCTAAGGTGGGGGCAGGACCATCTCCCAGGCTCAGTTCCCTCCGGGGGTTTATGCAGAGATTTTCGGTAATGGCCCTGAACTTCTGCCTGCTGCTTCGGGAGATTCAGGCTGGTGCTGCCGCTCCCTCAGCCGCTTCCTCCCGAGGGGACCCGAGCCACGGAGACACTCCGCTCCCCTTTTGGCCAGCCCAGACGTCTCTCTCACTAACCTGTAGCGTCTGTGGGTGGAGTGACCTTCCCAGCTGCCAGAGATTCCGTCCCTGAAGCCTGCTCAGATCTGCTCCTCTGGGGCCACATGGCCAGGGCAGCTCAGGGGTGGACTCTGCTCTCTGGAGCGTGACAGACCCCTGGGGATGGCTCTCTAGGGCTCTCTGGAATGGAAATCTTTTCCACTGTATTTCTGCGCACCTTGCAGTGCTCCAGAATTTGTGGGGAGTTCTTCTTGCAGGAAATATATGGGCTGTGGGTTCGGAGCTAGCATACGTGAGTCTTTCTACTCTGCCATCTTGGCTCCACCCCCAACTTTCACTATTTTGATGAGATTTACTGTGTGCCTCTAGGTTAACATTAGCTCTAATGAGTCCGTAGGATGTTGGCTATTTGGTTATTCCAAAGACTTGTCTAAATAATCTCAGACTCCTGCCATTTTAGTATTCTCTTAAATGTACTAGAACATAGTCAACTCAGTCTCTTGAACTACTAAATTTGTTGGATACTATCTTATCCTTTAGCTCATTTGATGGTTTGACTGATTATCCAGATGACCTTTGTCCAAATTTTGTTCCCATTTATTATGTGTCATGGTTTGTTTTCTTTATTTTAGAGTCAGTTTCCCAAATAAATTATGGTTCCCTATATAAGTTTCCCTACAACTGCATGGTTTATTCTCATGTTAGAAGGAATAAACTTAACTCCAGAAAAATTGGCTTGAAGCAAGTGTATACTCTATAAAAATGTCAGAAATGCTATAATTATATTTTATCAGGTGTAGCTTAACATTTTAATAGGTAGTATCTAGGACTGATCTGACAGCATGTTTTCAGAGGGTGAAATGAATGCTCAAAATAAGAAAACATACCATTTAGAATATAAATGAATCTTTCCTGCCAGAGAAGTATTTATGAAAAGTAAGATCAGAGTTTATGCTGAAGTGGCTGTATAATTTTCTGAAATACTGTCCTGTCCCAATATATGTTCATTAAATGTGATTTGGAAGGTTGGGAAAATCATCCCTATGTGACTTGTTAATCATTAGAGAAGAGGAGTGAGCATTTGGCTAAATTCCAAGAGAAGTTCTTATCCTGAGACTTAGCTCATATATCTGTGTATAATTCAATAAGTTTGCTTCTATTATATGTTTAAGCAACTTAGAGTGGTTTGACAACTCTATCAAGTCCTTTGTGTGTCAAGTTCTGAAATCAACTGAACAGGACTAATCTGTCCATTATACCAATAAATATTATTTATTACTATTATTTCTTTCTGAAGATGAATTATTCTGCCAAGTTTTATTAAATGAAGACAGCCACAAATCCTTTGGATTAAGAAAGGAACTTGAGTGAGAGGCTAATTTTTACACATAAGCTAGCCAATCAACAGTAGCAAAGTTTGCATGAGAGACCAGTATCACCAATGTTTCAATCAATCCTTTCCATGAAATGTTGATTTTTACCTCTAGGAAATCTTGTTGTTGAGGAAAATCAACATGTACTTTTATGAGAAAATCATCTATTTTCTGTTTCTTTTGTTAGCTGTTTGATATCACAATTGAGAATTCAAGGGGAAAAATTAATTATTGCATTGGCGACATTAGCATCTCCATTTGTTTGAGAGTACAACCATAGGAGTCAGGGAGTAGGGAGAAGGAAATGAAGAAAGACCCAGGTGAACCATTTAGCCTGAGCCTCAAATTTGACCAATAAAAAAGAAAGTTATTCCCATTTTACCAGGGGACAAGGATTTCTGAATGGCTTTTATCATACTTAATATCAGCTGCAACACTGGATGATAACTGGGTTTTTCTTCAATAATTAAGTTAATGTAAGAGGAGGCACAGTACAGTGGATAGACTGCTGATCTTGGAGTTAGGAGGCTCAGGGTTCATCTTGTTTTTGACACATATTGACAACAATTAGTACATCAGTATATAAAATATTTGTCCAAATTTATATCATATAATATCAACTGGGCCCTCATTGTGGCAAGGCAATTTTTATTCATCTCCCTAATTAATTATTCATCTCCCACTAATTAATTTACTATCCAATAAATCATAGCTACTTTTTCAATCCTTTTCATCTCTCCTCAAACCTCCCCCCCACCATTTGCTACTCCTCCCTCTGTCCTTTTAGTTGAGAACCTTGCCGGATATTTTAATGGAAAAAATTGAGACAAGCTTTCAGGAGCTTCTTTTCTCCCCACCTTTCTCATCTCAGATGTGTCCTGCCACTATATTTTCTATCATCCTTGTCTCTTGTGGAAAAGTATCTCTTATCCTCACCCAGACTAACCCCTTTAAATGTACAAAGGCCCTCTCTAGCATCTTTATTCTCTCACTAATCTCCAATATCTCTACTTGTTGCTTCCTTACTGTCCATTGACACACCCATGTGTACCTCATCCTTCAAAAGGGATCTTTCTATTCCTACTAGCTAGCATGCCATATCTATTCCCTTTCATGGCCAAACTCCTAGAGAAGGCCTTCTATAATTGATGTCTTCATTTCCTTTTTCTTAATCTCTTCTTAACTCTCTGTAGTATGGTTTCTGACCTCATTATTCAACTGAATACTCTGCCAAATTACCAGTGATTTCTTTTTTTGAAAATTTGTTGTATTTATTTAGTATTTAATTTTCCCCCAGTTACATGTAAAAACATTTTTTAACATTTGTTTTTAAAACTTTGAGTTACGCTAATTCATTGTTGGTGGAGCTGTGAGCTCATTCAACCATTCTGGAGAGCAATTGGTAACTATGCCCAAAGGGCTACAAAAATGTGCATACCTTTTGACCCAGCAATATCGCTACTAGGACTGTATCCCCAAGAGATCATAAAAATGGGAAAGGGTCCCACATGTACAAAAATATTTATAGCAGCACTCTTTGTAGCTGCCAAAAACTGGAAATCAAGGGGATGTCCATCAATTGGGGAATGGCTGAATAAGTTGTGGTATATGAATGTAATGGAGTACTATTGCGCCATAAGAAATGATGAACAAGAAGATTTCAGAGAGGCCTGGAAGGACTTATATGATCTGATGCTGAGTGAGAAGAGTAGAACCAGGAGAACTTTGGGCACAGTAACAACCACAGTGTGCGAGAGTTTTTTCTGGTAGACTTGGAACTTCGTAATAACACAAGAACTTAAAAAAAAAAATTCCCAGTGGTTTTCTAAGGCAAGATGCCTTCCACACTCAGAGAAAGAACTATGGAATTCAATCACAGAATGTAGCAGATCATATTTGAATATGTGTGTGTGTTTTATGTTTTGATTTGTTATATGATTTCTTCCATTTGTTTTAGTTAGTCTACACAGCATGACTATAGTGAAAACATCATCAATAGGAAAGTATATGTAGATCCTATATAGAATTGTATGGTGTCTTGGGGAGGGAGGGGGGTAGTAAGGGGTAGGTGGGGGGGTAAAAATCTAAGTTTTTTGGTAGTGATTGTAGAACATTAAAAAAATAAAGAAATAAAAAACCCCAAAAAACTTTGAGTTCCAAATTCTCTCCCTTTCTTCCTCCTCACCTCCTTCATTGAAAAGACAAGCAATTCTATATAGGTCATACATGTGTAGTCATGCAAAAAATATCCATAATAGTCACATTGCAAAAGAAAATGACAGAAAAAACTCAAGAAAAATAAAGTGAAAAAACCCCTAAAAGTTGTTTCAATCTGTATTCAAACACCATCAATTATTTCTCTGGGGATGAATAACATTTTTCATCCTAAGTCCTTCAGAGTTGTCATGAATAGTTGTATTGCTGAAAATAGCTAAGTCATTCACAGCTGATAATCTTACAATATTGCTACTACTTTGTACTCAGTACATTTCACTTTGTATCAACCTATGTAAGTCTTCTAAGGTTTTTCTGAGAGCATCCTGCTCATCATTTCATGTAATACAGTAGTATTCCATCATAATCACATACTAAAACTTAGTCAGTCATTCCACAATTGATGTGCATCCCCTCAATTTCTAATTCCTTACCTCCAGAAAAGAGCTGATACAAATATTTTAGTTCATATAGTTCTTTTTCCTTTTTGTTTTTTTAAATTTCTTTTGGGATCCAGACCTAGTAGTGATATTTCTATATCAAAGGGGATGCAGTTTTATAGCCCTTTGGGCATAGTTCCAAATTGCTCTATAGAATGGTTTAATCAATTCACAACTGACAATAATACACTAATGTTTCATTTTTCCCATATCTCCTCTAACACTTGTCATTTATCTTTTATGTTCTATTATCTAATCTAATAGGTAGTATCTCAGAATTGTTTTAACTTGCGTTTCTCAAATGAATAGTGAGTTAGAATATTTTTTTTTCATATGGCTATAGAAAGCTTTAACTACTTCATTGGAAACCTGATTATGTCTTCTAATCATTTATTTGTGAGGAATGGCTCTTATTTTTATAAAATTGATACCATTATCTGTATGTTAGAGAAATGAGGCCTTTATCAGAGAAACATGCTTCAAAAATTTTTTCCACAGTTACTACTGCTAACTGTATTTTCCTCCATCCTATTCCCCCTGCCTGTTTATTGTATTCTTTCTCTTCTTTCACCTTGCCTCTCCTCCAAAGTGTTTTGATTCTGATTACCCCTTCCCCCAATCTTCCTTTCCTTCTATCACCTCCCATTCTCTTATCCTCTTCCCCTTCTATTTTCCAGTAGGGTAAGATAGATTTCTATACCCCATTGCCTTTGTATTTTTTTTCCAGTTATATATAAAAGCAATTTTTAGTATTTGTTTTCAAATTCTTTTCTTTCCTCCCTCCCCTCCTGTCCTCATTGAGGAAGCAAGCAATTTGATCTAGGTTATACATATGCAGTCATGAAAAACACTTCCATATTTTGAAAGATTAATTCTATTTCCCTCTTTTCTATCCTGCCCAACCTTTATTCTATTCTTTCCTTTCACCCTGTCCCTCCTCAAATGTGTTTGCTTCTGATTACCCCCTCCTTCTTTCTGCCTTCTATCACTTTCCCTGTTCTTATCCCCTTCCCCCTACTGTCTTATAGGAGGTAAGATAGATTTCCATATCCAATATTCCCCTTTTATGCCAATTCTGAGGAGAGTAAGGTTCACTCATTCCCTCTCATCTATCTCTTCTTCCCCTCCATTGTGAAAACTTTTTTTTGCCTGTTTTATGTGAGATAATTTATCCCATTCTATCTCTCCCCTTTTCCTTCTCCCAGTACATTCCTCTCTCACCACTTAATTTTATTTTTTAGATAGCCTCCATTCTTATTCAACTCACCCTGTGTCCTCTGTCTATATATGTTCTCTTCAACTACCCTAACAATGAGAAAGGTCTCATGAGTTACAAATGCCAGCTGAAAGCAGCTGAACTTTAATAAGTCCTTTATTATTTCTATTTCCTGTTTACCTTTTCTGGCATCTCTTGAATCTTATATTTGAAAGTCAAATTTTCTATTTAGCTCTGGTCTTTTCTCAAGAATTCATTAAATTCCTCTACATCACTGAATATCAATTTTTCCCCCTCATGGATTACACTCAGTTTTTCTGGGTAGGTGATTCTTGGTTTTAATTCTAGCTCCTCTGACCTCTGGAATGTCATATGCCATGCTCTCTGATCCCTTAAGGTAGAAGCTGCTAAATCTTGTGTTATACTGATTGAGTTTCCACAATACTTGAATTATTTCTTTCTGGCTGCTTGCAATATTTTCTCTTTGACAGGGGAACTCTGCAATTTGAGCATAATATTCCTCAGAATTTTCATTTTGAGGTCTCTTTCAGGAGGTGATTGGTGGATTCTTTCCATTTTCATTTTCCCCTCTTATCCAGACTATACTAGACTCTTTTGATCTTCACTCTCAGGTAGCTCAAAATTTTTAAAATTTTCTCTCCTCCATCTATTTTCTGGATCAATTGTTTTTCCAATGAAATATTTCACATTGTCTTCTATTTTTTCATTCTTTTGGTTTTGTTTTATAATGTCTTGATTTCTCATAGAGTTATTAGCTTCCATTTGCTCCATTCTAATTTTGAAGGAATTATTTTTGAAGGAATTATGTTCCTCATTGAGCTTTTGAACCCCCTTTTCCATTCGACTAATTCTGCTTTTTAAGGCGTTCTTCTCCTCATTGGCTTTTTGGACCTCATTTCGCATTTTTTCTAGTCTACTTTTTAAGGTCTTATTTTCTTCAGTATTTTTTGAGTCTTCTTTGCCAAGCTGTTGACTCATTTTTCATGATTTTCTTGCATCACTCTCATTTCTCATCACATTTTTCATCTATTTCTGTTACTTGATTTTCAAAATCCCTTTTGAATTCTTCCATGGCCTGAGATCAATTCATATTCTTCTAGGAGGCTTTGGATGTAGGAGCTTTGACTTTGTTATCTTCTTCTGAGTGTTTGTTTTGATCTTTCTTGTCACCAAAGTAAGTTTCTATAGTCATTTTTTTCTGTTCTTTGCTCATTTTCCTAGCCAATTACTTGACTTTTAAATTTTTTGTTAAGGTGGGGGTCTACTTCTCGTGTGGAGCGTATACTATCCCAAGCTTCAGGGATTTTGTGCAGTTTTTTTAGAGATACTTCTAGGAACTTGTAAGTTGTTCGTTCTTCCAAGGTGGTATGATCTAAGGACGGGTAATTATTTGTGCTCTGATCTGTGAGTGACCACAAGCACTCTTTTCAGCCCAGGAAATATGCAGAGAGTTCTCTTCCCACTGCTGCCACAAGCTCTGCTTTGCCAGTGCTCCTCCTTGTCCCAGGACTTGTCCCACCCAAGATTGTGACCTGGATCCAAGTATGAGCAAAGCAACAGAGTCCTCCCTCATTGATAGCAAAGAGACCCCTCTAATCTCCTTCTGGCCAGTTGTTCAATCCCCTTATCATCTGTGGGTTTACAGCAACTGCCACAGTTGCCAGTGATTCAGTCCCCTAAGCCTGCCTCTCTGTTTGCTGGGGCCCAATCTGTGCTAGCATGGCTTGCCCTGGACTATACTCCTTTCTCAGCCTGGTGCAACAGACTTTTTGTATCAACCTTCCAGGTTGTCTTGGTCTAGAAATTTGTTTCACCCTGTCTTTTTGTAAGTTCTGCTGCTCTAGAATTTATTTAGAATATTTTTTTACAGGTATTTGGAGGAGAGCTTGGCTTATCTCTGCCTTTACTCTGCCATCTTGGTTCTCTAATACCACTGATTTTTTAATTGCCATTCTAATCACCATTTCTCAGTCTTAATCCTTTGTGACCTCTCTGAAGCTTTTGACATTATCAATCATTCTCTTCTCTTTGACATACTCAACTTTCTATGTTTTTTTTTTTTTAATTTATTTATTTATTTATTTTACATTCATTTTCACAAATTTTTGTGTTCCAAATTTTCTCCCTTTTTCTCCCCTCCCCCCACCCCAATACCCCAAGCAATCTAATTTTCCCTATCTCCAATCTGTCCTCTCTTCTGTCATCCCTCCCTTCCCTTGTCTCTATCTTCTCTTTTCTCCTGTAGGGCCAGATGACTTTCTATTCCTCATTAACTGTATGTCTTCTTTCCTAGTTGCAACAGCAATACTAAACAATTGTTCCTAAAACTTTGAGTTCCAAATTCTCCCCATCCCTCCCTCCCCACCCATTCCCTTTGGTACGGCAGGCAATTCATTATAGGCCATATCTGTGTAGCTTTGCAAATGACCTTCCTGATAGTCGTGTTGTGTAAGACTAACTGAATTGCCATCCCTCCTCACCTGCCCCTCATTGTTTCTCTTTGATCCTGTCCCTCCCCAAGTGTTGACTTTCAATTACTCCCTCCTCCCTTTGCCCTCCCTTCCATCATCCCCCCCCAATATCTCCTTCTCCCCCGCTTTCTTATACTGTAAGATAGGTTTTCATACCAAAATGAGTGTGCATTTCACTCCTTCGTTTAGTCAAATGTGATGAGGGTAAACTTTTGTTTGTTTGTTTGTTTTTTTTTTTTTTTTCTTCAGCTCTCCTCTTTTTCCCTCCACTAAAAACATCTCCTACTTGCCTCTTAAATGACATATAGTTACCCCCTTCCATTTCTCCCTCTTTCCTCTCACTACATTTCTCTCTCATCATTTACCTTAATTCCTTTTAAGGTATGGTCCCATCCTATTCAGTTCAATCTGTGCTCTCTGTCTCTGCATGTGAATGCATGTGTGTATGTGTGTGCATGCGTGTACATGTGTATGTGTGGTCCCACCAACCACCCAGATACTGAAAAGTTTTAAGAGTTAGAAACATTGTCCTTCCATGTATGAATGCAAACAGTTCATTTCTGGTAAGTCCCTTAATACTTCTCCTTGCTGTTTACTTTTGCATGCTTCCTCTCATTCTTGTGTTTGAAAGTCAAATTTTCTTTTCAGCTCTGGTTTTTTCATCAAGAATGATTGAAAGTCCTCTGTTTCATTGAAAGACCATATTTTCCCTTGAAATATTATACTCAGTTTAGCCGGGTAGGTGATTCTTGGTTTGAGTCCTAGTTCCTTTGCCTTCTGGAATATCCTATTCCACGCCCTTCGATCCCTTAATGTAGAAGCTGCTAGATCTTGGGTTATCCTGATTGTATTACCACAGTACTGGAATTGTTTGTTTCTGGCTGCTTGCAAGATTTTTTCCTTGAGCTGGGAGTTCTGGAATTTGGCCACAATGTTCCTAGGAGTTTCTCTTTTTGGATCTCTTTCAGGTGGTGATCGATGGATTCTTTCAATACTTATTTTGCCCTCTGGTTCTAGAATGTCAGGGCAGTTTTCCTTGATAATTTCATGCAAGACGATGTCTAGGCTCTTTTTTTGATCATGGCTTTCAGGTAGTCCCATAATTTTTAAGTTGTCTCTCCTTGATCTATTTTCCAGGTCAGTTGTTTTTCCCATGAGATATTTCACATTCTCTTCCATTTTATTGTTCTTTTGGTTTTGTTTGGTGATTTCTTGGTTTCTCATAAAATCATTAGACTCCATCTGTTCCATTCTAATTTTGAGAGAACTATTAAATTCAGTGAGCTTTTGAGCCTCTTTTTCCATTTGGCTCATTTTGCTTTTGAATGCATTCTTCTCCTCATTGGCTTTCTGAACCTCTTTTGCCAATTGAGTGAGCCTATTTTTCAACGTGTTAATTTCCTCAGCATTTTTTTTTTGGGTCTCCTTTACCAAGATATTGACCTTTTTTTCATACTCTTCTTGCATCTTTGTCATTTCTTTTCCCAGTCTTTCCTCCACCTGTCTAACTTGCTTTTCAAAATCCTTTTTAAGCTCTTCCAAGGCCTGAGCCCACCCAACACCCCCCTGGGGTGTCTGGGGTACTGAGGCCCCGCCCTCCACATCTTTCCCTGATGGGAAAAATACGTTCTCGTCCTCCCCATCAGATCCGAAGGTTGGGATCATTTGCATTTGTTGGAAAAAACTCTCTAAAGTCTTATTTTTCTTCCCCTTTCTAGGCATTTTCCCAGCCAGTTACTTGACCTCTGAGATTCCCTTCCACCCCCGCCTGGATCCGCCCAGCCAGCGCCTGGCCTCTGAGATTCAAATGGGCTTTCCTCCTGCTGGCTGTCAATCAGTGAGCTTTAGTTCAGGTGCTGGGGCGGGGCCAGGGCTGTCTCCGAGACTCTGATCCCTCGGGGGGGCTTTATGCAGCGACTCTCAAGAATGGAGCGGGTGGGGGCGGGGTGGGGGGCCCGCCTCCCAATCTCAGCTCCCCTGGGGGTCCCGAGCAGAAACCTTCAGCAACAGAGCGGGCTGGGGGCAGGGCCGTCTCTCAGGCTCAGCTCCGTCAGGTTTTATGTGGGAATCTTCTGTAATGAAGATCCTGCCTGCTGCTGGGGGATTCCTGAGTCCTGGGCCGCTGCCGCCTCAGCCGCCGCCCACGCCTCTGCCTCCGCCGCTTCCTGCCCCCGTCCCTGCCGCCACCGCTTCCTCCCGAGGGGGCCCGAGTCACAGACGCCCTGCTTCCCCTCTCCTTCAGCCCGGCCTCTCTCACTGACCTGCTTCTGTGGGCGGAGGGACTTTCCCGGCTGCTTCAGCTTCCGTCTCTGAAGCCTGCTCCGATCCGCTTCTCTGAGGCCTCGGCCAGGGCAGCGCTGGGGGTCGGGTTTACTCTCCGGGGCGCGCCGGACCCTGGGGACGGGTCTTGAGGGCTCCCTGGGACGGAAATCTCCTCCACTCTGCCTCTGCACACCTTGCACTCACCCAGAATCTATGGGGGACTCTTTCTACACCAATTCCATGGGCTTTGGTTTCGGAGCTCGTAAACGTGCGTCCTTCTACTCCGCCATCTTGGCTCCGCCCCTCAACTTTCTATGTTTTAAAGAAACTACTCTTGTCTGCTTCTGTTGTTCTATTTCAGTCACATTTTCTGGATCTTCATCCAGGTCATGCCCACTAAGGGTAGATATTCCCAGGCCTTTGTCATGGACCCTTTAATCAATTCCCATTGACTTTAATTATTTATTTGTTGATGATTTGCAGATGTAATTAGTCAGCCTGAACTTTCATTCTTATATCTCTAATTGCCAATTAGACAGCTCAAATTAGATATTATGGAGACATCTTACCTCAACATGTTCAAAAATTTACTGATTTTCTTTCCCCCCAATCTCTTTCTTCTTCCTAATTTTTCTACTACTATTGAGGATACTGCCATCCTCTGAAGACCCCAGTCTCTTAACCTAGAGGGTACCCTTGACTCCTCCCTCCTGACCCATATACACAATCTTGCTAAGGCTTATCAATTTTGTCTTTGTAAAATTCTCTAATATATCCCCTTCTCTCCTTTAATACTTCCATCATCCTTCATTTTTTTTTACCACAGGGACTATTGCAATAACCTTCTGATTGGTCTCTTTGGCACATAGTAGGCATTTAATGCATACTTCTTTACCCCCATTCCCTTCGTTGCTACTGCTTTTGTCTGTTAATTGTCTCCAATTTATTCTGCATGTAAGTTTGTATATGGTTGTTTGCATGTTGTCTCCCCATTAGACTGTGAACTCCTTGAGAGCAGGAACTGCTTTTTGAACCTTTCTCTGTGATGTCTAGCACATGTAATGTTTAGTACCTACCACATATGATAATGACTATAAATGTTTTCTAACTTGAATTTACTTGACTTGTGATTTCGTCAAATGATTAGCTAGCATTTATATAGCACTTAACTTGTATTTCTTTTAGTGCTGACCTATGCATCCATACTATATTGCCTGCTCCCTGTAATGAATAATGGCACGTAGCTGTTGAACACTTAAACGGAGGCAGAACTCCAATCTATGACCATAGGAAGAGAAGCATAGTATACTGGAAAGAGCACTGGCCTGAGAATAAGGATATAGAGTTCTGGTTCCAGGTTTGACACCAATTTGCCCTGTTACCTTGATGTAAATGCAAGCAAGGTGGGATTTTTATTGTTTTCTTTTTGAAGTTGTTTCCCAGACTCAGACTGCATTGTAAAATTCTGAAGGATTAATCTCCTTTGAACCCTGATAACTCACAGTTATGCTGAGTCATGTAGGTTTCATTCTTTCTTTCTCTGAGTCAATCAGGGACTCAGTCTTTGTTATATGTTCCTTGAAGTTGGCATTTTATTTTGGGGGTTTGCTCATGAGAAGTACCTTTTGATTCTCTGGACCAGGTGTAGCTCTTGCTTTGTGCGTAGGCATGGCAGAAGTCCCAAACTATAGATAAAGTTTGTTGTATAGTTGCTCTTGTAGTCCATTTTGAGTGCATCAAGTGTCCTCTATACTTTTTCTTAGACCTTTATTGATTTAAATTAAAACCTAATCCTATGGCTTTTAAGCAAATTCACCCTAGCTTTATATATCCTTAAAAGGAAAGAGAGTAGAATCTTTTATGTTTCTAGATCTTTATATATATATATATATATGTGTGTGTGTGTGTGTGTGTGTGTGTGTGTGTGTGTGTGTGTATGTGTGTATGGTTTAATTATCTTAATTGAATCAAGGTATGTCTGAGTCAAAAGCTTAAAGCTGTTAGGATCTAACTGTATTTTATACAAACATCTTGTTCTTACAAGATAATGAGTTGATTTGAAGGCTAAAGGATGGAACTTTGGATGTCTCCCCAGGGCAAACTGTATGGCTCATGTACTGTGGATGGCAAGATCTAATGGGCCTGTTGCCAAGACCATTATTTCCTATTTGAGTTGGGGTTCTGGTTTCCCTAGACTGAGCTATTTTGCCTTCAGTTATCCTTTCCAAAGGACAAGCAATCCTTGGATCCATATGCTGAACAAAATACTTGGCCTTAAATTTAATTCAGCTCTGTAATTCCCTTTTGATCCTATGACAATCTATATGGATGAATAATCTCTCTGCTTTTCCCAGATAAGCATGTTTCATGAAGGGTGACTTAAATCAGGTGGTGTTGAAGGCACTGCTTATGGGCACCAGGCTCCTATTTTATTTTCTATCTTCTATTATTTGGTAGCCAGCTAAATTGAAGAGACAGCACCAAATATTGAACTAAGCTTTGTGGAGTCTCTAGAGCAATAGATAAAGGCAAAGACTTTTAATTTTTTTAGTTCATCAGCAATGGGCTCAGGCTTTGTTTCTTGCTCTTTCCTTGGAAGTTATAGTAATGGAGGCTCATTTGACCATCTGATCCAGTATTCTGACTACTGAGGGCAGGACTTTCACTATTGGAGCAAAGACTGATTTAAAAAAAAAAAGATTGGCTTCTTCTACTATGCTAATTTATGACCATGATTTAGAGGTAATTATAGTTTCTCTAAGGCTATGTCACTAGATTGAAAACTTTGACCAGGATCATCAACTTCAAAATGCATAAAAAATAAGCTTACTGGGATCAATAGTTGTCTGTTAGTAGGCAAGTTTAGCTAAATTTAGAGGATTACTCTTTTTGGAGAATTTTTCAGCACTTCCTAAAACATCTTTTATGTTATAAAGAGATTGAATTAGAAGAGGGAGTATTCACAGTAACAAAATTATCAATCATTGAAGGATCATAGACTTAGAGCTGGAAGGAATCATATTTCATCTAGTAAAATCCCTTAATTTTACAAATGAGGACCTCAGATCAGGGAGGTTAATTGATTCTCCTAAGGTTATTCAAATAATATGGAACAAAGCAGGAATCTGAAATGTAAGTCCTCTGATACCAAATCTAGCTCTCTTTCTGGCATGCCACATTATTTTATTGATGTGTTCCTTATGTACAATAATTCAGTTGATTGGTAATGCTTCATGGAATTCATTATATTTAGACAGCACAAGCCATGTTTCCCTTTATTCTCCAAGGTGGCATGATCAAGCGTGTACTGGTCTGGACGCAGAGAAAGATTTTTGTGCCCTGAATCTTAGCAGATACCTCTCCACAGCCTCTTGGCCTCCAGTTCCCAAGGCAGCACTGGGGGCTGATTTTCAGATAAGTTGGATGGGCAGGGCCACCATTCAGTGTGAGATAAAGACCAGCTCAGCCAGGGCCTCCACCCAGGGCTGAGGTAAGACTTAGCTCTTCAATGCCCCCAGAGGTTTTTACACTCCAACAATGGAGCTTCTGTACAGGCTGCTGTGCAGGCTCTGTGACCACTGCCTGCTGCCAGAGCTATGGGAAGGCCCTTCTCCCTTCCTCGCTAACTGATAAAACCCTGTCACTGACCTTTGGCGCCTGTGGGCCGAGGGATCTGAGGCCCTGCCACTGCAACTGGAGATTCTGCCCCTGAGGTGTCCTCCTCCCAGAGTCTTGTTGCTCTGCACTGATTGGCCAAGGCTGGGCTGGGCTCTGCGCTCGGCTCTGCCTCTGGTGCAACCGATGTTTCCGTGGGCCTTTCAGGTCACCATGGGCTGGAAATCTCCTCCACTCTGTTATTCTCCACTTCTACTGCTGCAAAATTTGTTGAGATTCCCTCTCTACAGGTATTTTATGGACTGTGGGGAGGACCCTGAGTAAACCTGTTTTTCTAGTCTGCCATCTTGGCTCCGTCTCCCTGCTTCCCTTTATTCTCAAGTCAACTTCTCACTAGCTGCCCTGCTGTGTCACTCTCAGACCAAAGACCATGCTCAGGAAGGATTAACTCTTTGAATGCTACAGTTTCTACCTTGGGGCTCCTACTGTTCTGATTGATGAATGCTTCACATAGATCAATATATCACAGTAGATGCAGCAATACTTGTTTACTCTAAACCATATTCTTGACAGCTTTCTTGCCGCTACATGCGTATCCTCTGCCCTCCTCCCTTTCTCACTCCTTTCCAGGTCTGGAACTATGATCAAATCAATGCAGCCATTTACTGCTGGAAATTGTCTCTTACCTACTCCTCAGTGACTCCACTTACTATTCCTATAGCTTTCAAAACCAAAGCATTCCTCCCTGGCCATTCCTCCCTATATGCATTGTCTCCCTCATTAGAATATAAGCTTCTTAAGGTCAATGACTGACTCTGATTTTATATTTGTATCACTAATGCTTCATGTTTGGAAATAATACTCTTTTAATAAATACGTTTTCACCCATTCTTCAATCATTCTTCTTCATCATCATTATTGTCATCGTCATTATCATCCTCATCACTATCATTGTATTTCTCTAAACTCAATGACAGCAGAGAATTATCTTAGGCATTTTTTTAAGACTTTGTCCCCTATTTGCTTCCAGCAAAGCATCAGGTTTTACCGAAGTTCAGCACCATGGACAAAGCCCTGTGTTTTGTTTTGTTTTTGTAAGAAGCAGTAAGATATGGGGGAAGGAAGTAACTAGCAGCAAGGCTTACTAAGAGGTCTGACAAGTTATAGTTTTAATAGTTTTGATCTGACTATCAGAGCTGGAAGGACTCATGGACATCATCTAGTACAACTAAAGGAGGAAACTGAAGCTTGGAGAGGATAAGTGCCTAAAGTGTAACAGTCAATTAATGGCAAAGTCAGAATTAGAACCTAGGTCTCCTGACTCTCAGATCAGTGTTTTTTTCCACCCACACCACATATTATCTGGATGTTAGTTTGAGCAATATTTTGATTTTTTCTAAAGTCAGATGTCTTGCTGGGTGACTATGTGAGAGCTGAATAATGAAAGTGATAGATGGTCTGTGGGCTGTGAATATTGACACGGTGCATAGGCTGTTGAGAGAGTGCCAATCTAATTTATTGTATGGACACAAAGCAGACTGATAAGTAATGATATCTATTTCTACCAGCTGTTATGATTACATCATCCAGCAATTGCCTCTCATACCAACTCTTTGTCAAGAATAAGGCAAGTTGCAGGAAGCACAGATATGCTACATAGAGTTAAAAACTATTAGAAGGTGATTTTCTTTGACATATGTGATATATATGTAAGTTGAGTAGTCTAATTTGGCCAAATTCTTCATATGAAAAATGAAAGGATTAGATCAAGTTCTTTCAGTTTTATGAATCTATGATCTATAATAATAATACACATACTTGAAAACTGACAGCAACAACAGAAACCTCATTAAAAATATTTCCTGTACCCTTAGAAGGATTAGGTAAAATACCCATCTGGCCCAATGTTTTTTTTTAAAGAACTTAGAAAGGCACAGGGAGCTTACATATGACCTCATCTTAGGTTATCCCAGAAATCTATGATAGTTGGCTTCCAGAACAACTAGCCAATTAAATGAGATCTTTCAGAGACTCAGTTTCATGATTTGTTAAATGGTTGATAAACAAAATCTGGTTTGCTTGCCTCACAAACCTTTGGCAGATGCAATGACAATAATGGATATTTATACAAGAAGCTAAAGTTTGCAATGGGTTTTATCATAAATGTTTGACCCTCATAATAGCTCTATGGAATCAGTGCTATAGTTATGACCACTACTTCTAGGTGAAGGAACTGAGATTCAGGAGGTTAAGTGATTTGCCCAAGGTTATACAGATCAAACGTATCTTTGTGGGATTTAAACCCAGTTTTTTTCTGATTCCACATTTGACACCCTTCTCTATGTTCTATGCTTTCTCAGTTTGAGCTATCTGATCAAATACACAGTTTATGTGCAAGTGCTCATTAGGTATGAGCTTCTTTAGAAGAGGGATTATTTTTTCCCTTTTCTTTGAATCCTCAGAGCTTAACACAGTTCCTGGTACATAGTAGGTGCATAATTACTGCTTGTTTACTGACTGATCTGCAAACTGAAAAAAAAAAACCTCACCTACCAAATGAGGGATCATTAACTTATCTTTTGCTCTTGCAAAGAAACTAAGCAGCACTTAATTCCACATCCTGAATAATAAAAATGGAGTGATGCCTTATTGGAGTGTAGGGAGCTATTTAATTTTTCTAAAGCCTGCTTCTGAGTGGGGCCAGTCCTAGTTTATTGAATAAGACTGCCGAGCTGGTGATGAGCTATTTTTCCCACCTGCCTAAATTCAGGAGAGACTCAAGCTGGTGGCACTGATCCTGAATAATTAGATGGTCTTATTGCCAAGGTGTCTAGACAAACCTTTTGTCTTCTTTGGATCATGATAAATGGAGATTTTGGCAGCAAAGTCTTCCTGTTTCTCTGCCCCTGGTAAGTGTGTCCCTTGGCTGTTTGTGCTCTTATAGAGTAAGGAATGTAAATGATAACCTAAGATGTCTGCAGGTGCTATAGACAATGTTTTTTATGGAGTGCAAACCAAAAGATTCCCTTTTAATGGTAATGCTCTCCAAATGTTCTCCTGTTTACAGAAGTCATGCAGCTGCTTGCATTAAGTCTGGGAATACCACAAAAATGTTGTAACTATAAAACCTAATTTTTTTAAAAAAATAATTATTTTGCTGTTCTCCATTTAATAAATAAGAACTTGCCAGTGAAGAATAAAAAAGAATATTGTATATGACATGGAATTCTTATTATGTATTACATGAAAATAGAATTATTAGAAAAAGATTGGGTTAACTATCCATGCTGGAAAGACAAAGAGAATGAAAAATACGCTAAGATAATGATGTACATATGGAGTTCTGTCTCTCTCTCTCTCTCTCTCTCTCTCTCTCTCTCTCTCTCTCTCTCCCTCTGTCTCTGCTCTCTCTCTCCCTCTCTCTCTTTCTCCCCCTTTACCTATTCAGATCAGCATCTACTTTCCAATTTATATCTTTAGTGAGTTTCCTGGGTCACTGAGATTTCCCAGAGTCATATAGACAATATCGTTGAGAAGTGGTACCTGCACTCAGGGTTTTCTGACCTGGAGGCCTGCATGCTATTATTTTACCTTGTCTCTCTGATCATAAATATTTCCCAAATTCCAATATCCACTCCAATGTCTTCTTTTATTTGACTCTGTGTCACCTTATTTCATCTATAGTGACTGTCATATTTATCACCTGTCTATCTATGTATCTATTATCTGTCTATTTATGTTTTATATCTGCAATTCAATTGCTGTGTGGAATGACTAGTGAGGAACACCCCTCTACTAATGTGGCTACTTTGTGACATATGTTCTTAGTGACTGAGAGAGTTAACTGAGTCAACATGGAATAGATAGGTATCAAGGTGGGTCAAAAGGTAGACAAATAAATTATATATTTATTAAGCCCTATTTGCCAAGTAATGTTTTCGGTGCTGGGGACACAAAAACAAGAAAACAAGGTAGCATCTATTTTCAATGAACTAATTCTAATTCTAATAGGAGAAGGAAAACGAGGGAAAGGGGAAAAGAATGGGATAAAGATATCTGGTATAGAAGTGAAAAAAAAAAAACTTGAGAGACAGATAGAAGTGAAATGAGCAGTATGAATGCGCTTCCTCAAATTATGGTGATCCCAGGCAGGCAGGGACCCAACACTAAGAAGGGACTGTTTAAATTTTTTAAATCTCCAGTACCTGCAATAGAGGCAGTCATTTAATAAATGCATGCTGATTTGAGTCTATGTATTTTAGGCAGCTGGCTAGAATTTCTCTATCAAGTTATAGGGGTGATAGAGGAAGTCCTGGATTCTTTGCTTGACTATTGACATATTCACAACTTTCTCCTGGAAAGATGTCAACAAAAACGTTATGATCAAAAAATGAGGTGGTCCATTCTTGTATCCAGGATAAGAGACAGCAAGTAGAGATTTTTGAATACTATGATCACCTGTTTAAAAAACCCTCAAAACAAAACTATACTTACTGTAAAATGGGGATAATAATAGCACCTACCTTAATAAATGCTTATTTTCTTATATTGGTACCATTGCTGACATTTCTATAGTGTTTGAAGGTTTAGGAAGTGCTTTCTTTATATATACAGGGTATTTAAAAGTTTTAGTAGAGTTTTAAGATTTAATACCTCCAAATTATCTCATTTGATCCTTACAACAAACCTTGGAAGGAAGTGCTATTATCTACTCTGCTGCCACTTTTAGAGATGGGGAAACTCAAGCAAACAGAGTTTAAGTTTCTTGTCCAAGGTTACACAGCTAAATAAGTGTCTGTGAAAGGACTTGAACTCTGGCTCCCCTGACTCCATGTCCATCATTTACTGCTCTACCTAGCTGCCTAGTAAAAGAGCCAGAGGAAGGGTTCCTAGTGTATTGAGTGAATCTTCTATGGAGGTATGTAGGACAAGGAAGTGAGGAAAAGTACACAGACTGAAAAGACATGGAAAAGTTGCATGGTTTGCTAGTTGAGAGAGGACTCCATAGATGAGATGACAGCTCCATCCAAGAAATAATAAACCCAATGATAAACTCACTGTGGTGAGTGGGTGAATGTTGGTTAAGTACTCAACCATATAGAAACAGGCTAATTGAATAATAATGGTGGCCACTTTTCTTCAAGCATTTGGGAATTTGAAACCATTCTTTTGGTCAGATTGCTTCCTGATATTTGCCCTCATTTTTCAGTGTTGAGTCTTATTTGGAATATTCCATTGTGAGGGACTCTTTGAATCTACATGCAAAACTAGATGACTGGAATTTGCTTTCTTGCAGTAGATGATCTGAGGCAGTGGTTTATGCTGCCCTCTTAATTGTGATTGGAAACCCTATCTATATTCATTGAAGTGCTTTTTTTAAATTTTAATTTATTTATTTAACTTTTTATATTCATTTTCACAAAATTTTCGGTTCCAAATTTTTTCCCCTTTTATCCCCTCTCCCCACCCCAATACACCGAGCAATCTAATTTTCCCTATCACCAATCTCTCTTCTATCCTCCCTCCCTTCTCTTGCCCCATCTTCTCTTTTGTCCTGTAGAGCCAGATGAATTTCTATTCCCCATTAACTGTATTTCTTATTTCCTAGTAGCAACAACAATACTAACCAGTTGCTCCTAAAACTTTGAGTTCCAAATTCTTCCCATCCCTCCCTCCCCACCCATTCCCTTTGGGAAGGCAGGCAATTCAATATAGGCCATATCTATGTAGTTTTGAAAATGACTTTGATAATAGTCGTGTTGTGTAAGACTAACTGAATTACCCTCCATCCTATCCTGCCCCCCATTGTTTCTATTCTGTCTTTTGATCCTGTCTCTCCCCAAGAGTGTTGACTTCAAATTGCTCCCTCCTCCCATTACCCTCCTTACCATCATCCCCCCCTTGCTTATCTCCTTCTCCCCCACTTTCCTGTATTGTAAGATACGTTTTCATACCAAAATGAGTGTGCATTTTATTCCTTTCTTTAGTCAAATGTGATGAGGGTAATCTTCTTGTTTTTTTTTTCTCAGCTCTCCTCTTTTTCCCTCCACTAAAAAGTCTCCTACTTGCCTCTTGAATGAGATATAATTTACCCCATTCCATTTCACCCCCTTTCCTCCCACTACATTTCTCTCTCACCATTTACCTTAATTTCTTTTAAGATATGATCCCATCCTATTCAATTCACTCTGTGTTCTCTGTCTCTGTATGTGTGTGCATGTGTGTATGTGTGTGTGCGTGCACGCATGTATGTGTGTGTGTGGTCCCACCAACTACCCAGATACTGAAAAATTTTAAGAGTTACAAATATTGTCTTTCCATGTAGGAATGTAAAGAGTTCACCTTTGGTAACTCCCTTATGACTTCTCTTTGCTGTTTACTTTTTCATGCTTCTTCTCATTCTTGTGTTTGAAAGTCAAATTTTCTTTTCAGCTCTGGTCTTTTCATCAAGAATGCTTGAAAGTCCTCTGTTTCACTGAAAGACCATATTTTCCCCTGAAGTATTATACTCAGTTTTTCTCGGTAGGTGATTCTTGGTTTGAGTCCTAGTTCCTTTGACTTCTGGAATATCCTATTCCACGCCCTTCAATCCGTTAATGTAGAAGCTGCTAGATCTTGTGTTATCCTGATTGTATTTCCACAATACTGGAATTGTTTCTTTCTAGCTGCTTGCAAGATTTTCTCCTTGAGCTGGGAGTTCTGGAATTTGGCCACAATGTTCCTAGGAGTTTCTCTTTTTGGATCTCTTTCAGGTGGTGATTGATGGATTCTTTCAATACTTATTTTGCCCTCTGGTTCTAGAATATCAGGTCAGTTTTCCTTGATAATTTCATGGAAGATGATGTCTAGGCTCTTTTTTTGATCATGACTTTCAGGTAGTCCCATAATTTTAAATTGTCTCTCCTGGATCTATTATCCAGGTCAGTTGTTTTTCCAATGAGATATTTAATATTCTCTTCCAGTTTTTTATTCTTTTGGTTTTGTTTTGTGATTTCTTGGTTTCTCGTAAAGTCATTAGACTCCATCTGTTCCACTCTAATTTTGAGAGAACTATTCTCTTCAGTGAGCTTTTGAACCTCTTTTTCCATTTGGCTAATTCTGCTTTTGAAAGCATTCTTCTCCTCATTGGCTTTTTGAACCTCTTTTGCCAATTGAGTTACCCTATTTTTCAAGGTGTTATTTTCTTCAGCATTTTTTGGGGTCTCCTTTAGCAAGGTATTGACCTGCTTTTCATGCTTTTCTTGCATCTCTCTCATTTCTCTTCCCAGTTTTTCCTCCACCTGTCTAACTTGATTTCAAAATCCTTTTTGAGCTCTTCCATGGCTTGAGCCCAGCAGACATCCACCTGGGATGTCTGGGATACAGAGGCCCGACCTCCACATCTTTCCCTGATGGTAAGAATCCTTCCTCGTCATCAGAATTGAAAGGTGGAAACATCTGTACCCCATCAAAGTAGCTTTCTGTAGTCTTATTTTTCTTCCCTTTTCTGGGCATTTTCCCAGCCAGTTACTTGACTTCTGAGATTCCTGTCCACCCCTGCCTAGATCTGCCCAGCTAGTGCTTGAGGTCTGAGATTCAAATGGGCTCTCCACGGCAGTCGTGGCTGCTATTCAATGTGAGCTTAAGTTCTGGTGCTCGGGTGAGGGCAGGGCCACCTCCCAGGCTCAGTTCCCTCAGGGGCTTTATGCAGAGACCTTCAGTAATGGAGCGGGTGGGTGCAGGGCCATCTCCCAGGCTCAGTTTCCCTCAGGAGGTTTATGCAGAGACCTTAACTTCTGCCTGCTGCTGCCTGCTGTCCTGGGCCACCGCCACTGCCTCTGCCACTGCCCCTGCCACTGCCTCTGCCGCTGCCTCTGCCACTCCCTCTGCTGCTCCCTCTGCCACTGCCTCCCAAGGGGGCCCGAGTCACGGAGACACCTTGCTCCCCTCTCAGCCAACTCAGACGTCTCTCTCACTGAGCGTCTGTGGGTGGAGGGACCTTCCCGGCTGCAAGAGGTTCTGTCCCTGAAGCCTGCTCAGATCTGCTCCTCTCGGCTGTGCGGCCAGGGCAGCATGTGGGGGACTCTGCTTTCCGGGGCACGACGGACCCTGGGGACGGCTCTCCAGGGCTCTCTGGGACAGAAATTTTTTCCACTGTGTTTGCAGTGATCCAGAATTTGTGAGGAGTTCTTCATGCAGGAAATATATGGGCTGTGGGTTCGGAGCTAGCATACATGAGTCTTTCTACTCCGCCATCTTTCCTCCACCCTCTGAAGTGCTTTTCTAAGTGTAGATTGTAAGTACAGGCATTCCCTCCATCTCTCTGTATCATCTAGAGTGAGCTTAAATGAGCTTTGGTCTTTTTAGTTAGAAATGAGCTCTCTGGTTGAAATGAAAATACACAACTTCTTTGTAGCAGTTGATGGAGTTAATGATGAAACATTTGGGTCTTTTTTTAATACAATCTCCATTATGTGACTATCTCAAGCAGTGCTATTTTTTAAAGTAAATAAAATAAAAAAATTAAACAGCATTTATATGTTTTTATCTCACACTAGGGGGAAAAAGAAAAGCAAAAGCCTTGTAACAAACATGCAAAGTTAAGCAAAACAAATCCTTTCACTGGCCATGATCAAAAGTGTGTGTCCTTCTGCATATTTATCACCTTACTTTCTTCGGGTCTCACTCTTCATCTTAAGTTCTCTGGAATCATGACTGATCATTGAGTTGATCCAAGTTCTGGAGTCTTTCCAAACTTTTTAGTTCTTACAGTGTTGTTATAGTGTAAATTATTTTCCTGGTTCTGCTTACATCATTCTTCATTATTTTATATACATCTTCGTAAGGTTCTCTGAAACTGCCTTCAAATAGTGTTATTTAGAACACTTTGTAGCTTTCCTTAAATATACGGTAGGTCATACTCTGTCAATCAATCAATTAACATTTATTAAGTGTCTACCTTGTTTCAGGTACTATCCCAAGGGCCGAGTATACAAAAAAGAGGCAGTAGAAAGCCTTTGTCCTCAAAGAACTCACAATCTAATGGGCGATCCAATGAGCAAACAAATATGTACAATTTATATGCAGGATAAAGGGAAAACAAGTTGGAGATATTAATTGAGAGGGGTTGGGAAGTCTTTTTATAGAAGATGGGATTTTTGTGGTGACTTCATGGAAACCAGGGAAATCAGTACATGGAGATGAGAAGGAAGAGCATTCTATGCATGGGAAACAGCTGGAGGAAATTTGTGGAGTCAAGAGATGCAGTGTCTTGCTTGTGGAACAGCAGAGAGGCCAATGTCACTGGATTGTGGCAGAGAGCAAGGCATAAGAGGAGTGGGCAGGTAGGGGGAGGCTAAGTTATGAAAGCCTTTGAAGGCCAAACAGAGCATTTTCTATTTGATTCTGAAGGCTATAGGGAGCTACTGGAATTTACTGAATAGGATGGTGAGATGGTCAGACCTGTGCTTTATGAAAATCACTTTGATGGATGGAGGACGGATTGGAGTGGGGAGAGATGAGGTACACAGATCCACAAACAGGGTATTACAGGAATTCAGCGAGTGTCTGCATTAGAATATTGGCAGCATCAGAAGGGGGGCATATTCAAGAGATTCCACAAAGGTGAAATCGACAAGCCTAGCCAATAGATTGGATATGTGAAGTGATAGATATTGAAGACTTGAGGATGATTCCTAGGTTGCAAACTTGGTGGCCTAGGAGGATGGCGTTGTCTTCTGTAATAGGTAACATAGGAAAGGGGGGAAGATTTAAGGGAAAAGATAATGAATTCAATTTTGAACGTGTTGAATTTAAGATGTTTGTTTGACATCCAGTTTGAGGTGTCTGAAAGGTAACTGGAGATGAAAGATTGGAGGTCAACAGAGAGGTTTGGGAAGGATAGGTAAATTTGAGAATAATCAGCATAGGTAAGGTAATTAAATGTATAGGAGCTTCTTGAGATCACCAAATTAAGTAGTATAGGGGGAGAAGAGAAGATGGCCCAGGACAGGATAGAACCCTGTGGGACACTTAAGGTTAGAAGACGTGATCTGGCTGAAGATCCAGTAAAAGAGACCAAAAAGAATCAATTAGATAGGTTAGAAAAGAACCAGGTGAATGGTATTCCATAAACCTACAGAGAAGAGTGTGACAAGGAAGAGAGCATTATCGACAATGTCAAAAGCTGCAGAATGTTCAAGAAGGATGAGGATTGAGTAAAGGTCATTTGATCTGGCTTGATTTTGAAGACAGAAGTTTCAGTAGAATGATGATGTTGGAAGTCAGATTGTTAGGGGTCAAAAAGAGCATGAGAGGAAAAATGGAGGCACCTATTGTAGACAGTCTTTTCATGAATTTTAGCCACAAGGAACAGAAGAGATATAACATGACAGTTAGTAACAATGGAATGATCAAGTGAGGGATTTTTTTTTTTTTTTGAGTATGTGGGAGACCTGCGCATGTTTGTAGGCAGTAGGGAAGAAGTCAGAAGCCAAGGAGCAATTAAAAACAAGTGATAGAGTGAGAATTGCAGAGGGGACAGTCTGTTGAAAGAGATTGGATAGAATGGGATCACTTCAGCAGGTAGAAGGTTTAGCCTTGGTAAGAAGTAAGGCCACTTCAACATGCTATACTTTAGTAGTTGGATTTTAGAAAGAATGAAGGATCACAAATCCAGAGTTGGAAGGGATCCTCAGAGAATATCTAGTCCAACATTCTCATTTTAAAAACAAAGAAACTGAGGCCCAGGGAAATTACCATGCAGGTAATAAATTTCTTAGGCAGAATCTGAACTCAGATCCTCTCACTCTGAAGCTAATGTTCATTCTGTTATACTATGCTGCTGTCTGTAACAGCAAGGACTCCAACATACAAGAAAAGCCTACTATGCAGGCTCTTGTATCTGCTTCCACCCTCTCCTTTTTTGGTTTCTTTTTTTAAGTGCTTATTTATTTATTTTTAGTTTTCAATATTCATTTTCACAAAATTTTGAGTTCCAAATGTTCTCCCCATCTCTCCCCTCCCCCACCCCATAACACCTTGCATTCTGATTACCTCTTCCCTCAATGTGCCCTCCCTGCTATCTCACTCCTACCTTCCGTTATCCCCATCTTCTCTCTTTTCTTGTAGGGCAAGATAGATTTCTATACCCCATTACCTGTTTTTCTTATTTCCCAGTTGTATGCAAAAGCAATTCTCAACATTTGTTTCTAACACTTTGAATTCCAACTTCTCTCCCTTCCTCCCTCCCCACCAATCCCCAATGAAAAGGTGAGCAATTCAATATAGGCTATATATATGTAGTTTTGCAAAAGACTTCCACAATATCCATGTTGTGTAAGACTAACTATATTTCCCTCCATCATATCCTGCCCCCCATTTACTCTGTTCTTTCTTTTTGACTTTGTCCCTCCCAAAAAGCATTTACTTCTAATTACTCTCTTCTCCCATTTGTCCTCCCCTCTATCATTCCCCACATCCCACTTGTCCCCTTCTCCCCTACTTTCCTGTAGTGTATGATGGATTTTCACACCAAATTGAGTGTGTATATTATTTCCTCCTTAAGCCAAATGTGAAGAGAGTAAGCTGCACTTTTTCCCTCTGTTTTCTCCTCCATTGAATAAGCTTTTTCTTGCCTCTTTTATGAGTGATAATTTGCCCCATTCCATTTCTCCCTTTGTCCTCACAATATATTCCTCTCTCACCCCTTAATTTTATTTTTTTAAATAGATATCCCTTCTGATTCAACTCAACCTGTGCTGTGCTGTGTGTGTGTGTGTAATCCCTCCAACTACCCAAATACTGAGAAAAATCTCAAGAATTACAAATATTGTCTTTCCATGTAGGAATGTAAACAGTTCAACTTTATAAAGTCCTTTATGCTTTCTCTTTCCTGTTTACCTTTTCATGCTTCTCTTGATTCTTGTACTTGAAAGTCAAATTTTCTTTTCAGTTCTGGTCTTTTTGTTAAGAATGTTTGAAAGTCCTCTCTATTTCATTGAATGACCCTTTTTTCCCCTTGAAGTATTATACTCAGTTTTGCTGAGTAGGTGATTCTTGGTTTTGATCCCAGTTCCTTTGCCTTCTGGAATATCCTGTTCCAAGCCCTTCAATCCCTTAATGTAGAAGCTACCAGATCCTGTGTTATCTTGATTGTATTTCCACAATACTTGAATTATTTCTTTCTAGCTGCTTGCAATATTTTCTCCTTGACCTGGTAATTCTGGAATTTGGCTACAATATTTCTGGGAGTTTCTCTTTTCCAGTCTCTTTCAGGAGATGATTGGTGAATTCTTTCAATATTTATTTTGCCCTCTGATTCTAGAATATCAGGGCAGTTTACTTTGATAATTTCATGAAAGATGATGTCTAGGCTCTTTTTTGATCATGGTTTTCAGGAAGTCCCATTATTTTAAATTATCTTTCCTGGATCTATTTTCTAGGTCAGTTGGTTTTCCAATGAGATATTTCATATTATTTTCCATTTTTTCTTTTGGTTTTGTCTTGTAATTTCTTGGTTTCTCATAAAGTCATTAGCTTCCATCTGCTCCATTATAATTTTTAAAGAACTGTTTTCTTCAGTGAACTTGTGAGCCTCCTTTTCCATTTGGCTAATTCTGCTATTTAAGGCATTCTTCTCCTCATTGGCTTTTTGGACCTAATTTAGTCAGCCTATTTTAAAGGTGTTATTTTCTTCAGCATTTTTTGGGTCTCCTTTAGCAAGTTGTTGACTTGCTTTTCATGATTTTCTTGACTTGCTCTCATTTCTCTTCCCTATTTTTCCTCCACCTCTGTTACTTGATTTTCAAAATCCTTTTTGAGCTCTTTCATGGCCTGAGACCATTGCATATTTATTTTGTAGGCCTCTGTTGGTAAGCATATTTCTTCCTCATGTGAAAGAATGGAAAAATACCCATTCTTCAAGAAAGTAACCTTCTGTAGTCTTATTTTTTTCCTCTTTCTTGGGCATTTTCCCAGTCAGTTACTTGACTTTTTAATCCTTTGTCAAGAGGGGAGTATACTTTGGGGGCCTGTAAGTTCTCAGTTTCTCCAAGGTGGCTCAATCAAAGGAGAGGAGTATATTCCTCTCCTGGCCTGTGCTC
The DNA here is from genome assembly GCA_023548195.1 of Bettongia penicillata ogilbyi. NCBI lineage: Eukaryota > Metazoa > Chordata > Mammalia > Diprotodontia > Potoroidae > Bettongia > Bettongia penicillata. Next base: position 752,000 of record JAJHZJ010000567.1, read on the forward strand.
TGGCCTGGGAGCTACCAAAGCTTTTCTGCCTAGGAGTTTCAAGTATAATTCCCTTTCCAGAGCCTCCACCAGCTCTACCACTCCAGCCAGCCCTTGTCATCACTCCTAGACTGCCACTCAGTACTGAGACACAGATCAGTGGCTCAATTCCCCTAGGTGCTTTAAGCTGAGGGCTCAAAAAATGGATGCTACTGCTGCTGCTGGTGCCACCTTCTGGGGCCAGAGCTAGGGGAGAATAATTTCTCCCCCAGGAGAAGAAGCTTTTTCACTTACCTTTGAAGTGACTTTGTTGTTTGTGGGTAGAGAGATCTGAGAACTATTGCTGCTGCTGAGAATTCCACCCCAGAGGTTTGTTCTAGTCCTGTCCCTACTGTACTGTGTGGCCAAGGCTGGACTGGGCTCCATGGGCTGTGCTCCATTTTGTACTCTGTATGATAGACCTTTCCTGTCAGCCTTCCAGATTACCTTGGACTGGAAATCTTTTTCACTCTGTCATTTTGTGGCTTCTGCTGCTTTAGAATTTGTTTAGAATAATTTTTTGCAGATATTTCATGGGCTGTGTGTAAAGAGGTACAGTATGTGCATCTTTCTATTCTTCCATCTTGGCTGTACCCTCATATATTTGCTTTTCTAAAAGGAAAGCAACTTTTGAGAAGTCAACAATCTGCTTTAATCAAGCACATATATCATTTACTTAGTTCAGGGGAAAAAGTCAGCACCCTGAACTTCAGAGAAAATACAAGCAGAGAAATAAAGACTAACAGACGGCTTCCAACTATCTGACCATACATAGCCACCAGAGAGAGAAGCAGCAACATCTGGGTTTTCAAAGTGGGGGTTTGTAGGGTGGGGTGGGGAGGTAGGGGGTTTCTTAGTGCCTACCCAGAGTCTTGCTTGGCCAAACAAACACTTTTTATATGTACACTTTCCAGAGCTAGAGAGCATCACAACCCTGAGAACCAGTACCTCATTAGAAATTAACAAAAGGTGTGGGCCTTCCTACAAAACAATCCCCTAATCAAACTTCCCTTAATGGGCAGGGCCATTAGTGGGTGGGGAAGACTCTAACTCTCATTAACATAATTAACATTATACCATCTTGTATTATAATGTGAAAATCTAGCTTCCTGGGAGATATCTGTGAGTCACCCTGCTTTATCTGCTATCATGTGATAAGAGCTGACTAGAGTTATGTGTTTAACCTTTCATATAGATTCAAGGACCAGTAGCAGTGCTTCTGGAGCTGCCAAGAATCCAAAAGCAACTCAGTGGCTGAAGAGCATTTGATTTTCATCTTTTTATAAAAGTATTCTTGATACCTTTTACCTTTACCTATCATTTCTAGATTTGCACCCCTTTGCGTATTGCCTGTTTGAATTGTTGCTTCTAACAAAGTAATTCAGTTAAGCAAAGGCACTGGATATAGTAACCTGATTTTACAAGGTATTCAGTGTTCAGTCTTTGGAGTACCTGTTTCGTTTTAGGGGGAAGGGAGAGTGTTTCATCATCTGTGCTTTAGAACCACATTTAGTTTTTCAGTTATTCAGTTTAGTTTCCTTACAGTGATTTTAAGATTCACAATGTTATAGTTATTATATCCTTCTGATTCCCCTCTTTTTCACTGTGTTCTTACCAATTTATCATTTTCTGTGTATTCCTCATAATTTTCATTTCTAATTGCACAATAATATTACATTCATGTGCTAGAGTTTGTTCAGTCATTCCCCAATCATTGGGTATCCACTTTATTTCAAGTTCTTTGCTATGGCAGAAAGCCTTTCTATGAATATTTTGGTATATGGTGCGCCCTTCTCTCTGTGTTTTTTGTTTGTTTCCTTCCTAGAGAATGTATTCTCAACCGTGGTGTTATTGGTTGAAAGGATTTTTTTTTTCATAGTTTAACTACTATTCTGGAAAAATTCCAAGTTCCTTTCCAGAATTTGTAGACTCATTCACAAATTCGCCAGCAGTGTACTTGTGTTCATACAGTCCTTCCAATGTTGACTCCTTTTTGGGTCATCTTTGACCATGTTTCAAATGTGAAATGAAACTTTATAGTCTTTTCAATGTGTTTTTCTTTTATTATTACTTATCTGAAGCATGTTTTCATCTGGTCTTTAATAATTTGAAATTCCTCTTTTGAGAATTGTTCTTATCTTTTTACTATCCAAAATGTATTAGAAAGATGTGCTTTAAAAAATAAGTTTTAATGAAACTTTAGGTTTCTATGAAATAGTGTTTGTGTGTGTGTGTGTGTGTGTGTGTGTGTGTGTGTGTGTGTGTGTGAAGATAGGAACTGAAGAACCAGCAAAGGAGCTGGAGGAAAAAAACCACCCAAATCCTTTCAATGGTTGTTCAATTTTAGGCCCATACATGAAAGGAAGATGAAAAGTTTGCCTTATTTCTCATTTCTAGTTGTGCTGCCTGTTGGGAAAACTATAATCCACAAAGCCAGGAGACATCACAAGGCTGTTCTAATAATTTTTCTGGGCTACATCAGAGACAGAGATGATGGGAATCTGAAGAGGGGTGGGACAGTGGGGAGAAGTCCAGCCTCCGTCACATCAATTACATACTGCTTGTTGTTTGATTTCTAGGAAAAGCAGGTTAGAGCTGTCTTCTAAACCACTTGAGTCTTTCCCCAGAGCTGCATCCCCAGAGTGGCAGGATATAATGGGCTGCCAATGGAAAGCTTTGAGTTGTGAGTCTCCACCTTCTGCAGATCTCTCTCTCTCAGACAGGCAGATGCCTAGACCTCCCTGGTGATTTGCTGAGTAGGAGTCATGGTACTTCTTGAAGTTAGTCTCCTTTCATCATACCTCACCAGCCCACTTGTGTCTCTGCTACTGAGATCTCTGTGCTTTAAGTTATTGAGGAGGAGGAAAAGAAATTCTTAAAACTGTGAAGAAATATAAAAGAGATAAAACTGTATTAGAGAATTGCACAGATTGTCCTTGGGGCAGTGCTCAGGCTAGATAGAATTATCGCTAAGAATTTTTGTATCTGGGGCAAATGCCAGTTATTGTGCCCTATAGAAGGCCTATAGTAACATCCTTTCACTTAAATATGAAATGGTATGATAGGAGACAAGGATCCCTAAACAATGGCTCAAGTTTGCTGCTGGGGAAGCCATTGCACAGTGGGGGGGATATTTAGGAGTAGAATGGGAAAAGAGTTTATCTTAGTCTGTCATGTAGTAATTTCCTTTTAAAACTAATTCATGCTAACCAGATCCTTCTTTGCTGAAGTACTTCTTGACAGGAGAGGTATTATTGTATAGGACACAGCATCTGGGACTTGGAGTCAGGAAGACCTGGGTTTGAATTCCACCTCAAATACTACCTATAGAACCTGAGGCAAATCTAATAACAATTACTTTTATCTAGCACCTACTATGTGTCAGGCACCGTGCTAAGTGCTTTATAATGATTATCTCATTTGATTCTCACAACTGGAGGCTGCAAGTGCTACTATTATCCCTATTTTCCTCAGATGAGGAAATTGAGGCAAACAGAGGTGAAATAACTTGAACAGCTTCACAGAGCTAGTAAATATTGGAGTCTGAATTTGAACTCAGGTCTGCCTGATTGCAGGCTTACCACTATATCCAATGCATCACGTAGTTACCCAGTCCCTTGACCTCTTAGGGCCTCAGTTTCCTTGTGTGTAAAGTGAGAGTCCCCTAAATTCTTTTCCAGTTTTAGATTTATGATCTTACTGCAAATACTATCGGTGCCCTTTAAATTCAATACCATGGGATAAAGCCCCAGTTATTCTGTCTTAATAAAGGCTGTGAGACTGTAGAGCAATACAGGTTAAATCATTTACAGTCTCATTGCCTGTGACTTTTTATTTTTTCTTGGATCTACATTTGGTTGGGGCTGGTGGTGGCAGCAATGTGTTTGTGTGCATATGCATGTGTGTGTGTGTGTGTAGCTATGGATGTATCCTTAGAATCTTGAAGAAGGAGAAAGATTAAAAAATTTTTTTCTCATGGATCCAGAGGACAGTGTGTTGTAATGGAAGTGCCCTGAACTTAGAACCTTCAGAGGATTAGGGTTCCAATATTGACTTTGTAGGCATATAATTTAATTTATTAGAGTCTCAGTTTCCCTATCTGGAAAATGTATGCATAGGGGTTGAACTAGATGATCTGAGACCCTTTCTAACTTTGAATCCTACGATCCAGTGGATTCAGGCAGCTCCCTCAGTGGTGGAGTGATCTTTCATTCTTTATCCAGACATGGGTTCCCTGGAGTCAACCTGACAAGAAACATGTGGTATATTTTCACCTCCTGACAACATATTCTGCTCCCATTTCAAGCACTCTCTCTATTGGATAAAGCTGTCACCTTTAATATGATTCTTTGAAGCTGACATGTCTGCAGACAGTTGAGACATCCAAGGTTGGGCTTTTTGGTTAATAATAATGATGTCACATTGTTGTACGTCTAAATTTTGGGATATCCTTTTCCTGACAACAATGCTGGAAGGTATGCAGGGCTAGCATTATTATCCTCATTTAAATGTTCTTGAGGGCAGAGATTGCTCCCTTTCTAGAAATCTTTGTATCCCCAATGCCTGGTGTACAGAAAGATCTTAATAAACGCTTATTGACCGATTGATTTTGTAAACTGAGGCCAACAGACATTACGTGATTCAAACTCATGTCTCTAAACTTCATATCTGTGCTCTTTTCTTGATTTTGCACAATGGTAAAAAGGAGAAAAGAGAGGTTAACCAAGGGGAACTCCACTAAAGGTAAATTCTCTTATTGGATCAGGTGGATATCATGAAACTGGAGCTTTGGGGGAATTTTACATGGAACCAAATACTTTATTTTAAAGGAATTGGGGGTCTAACTGACATTTCTTATTTTTCTGGTGGTGATGGTACAATTGGTAGGTCTTAGGAGTTAGTCCATTTTGTGCTAGGTCCTGTGCTAGCTATGACAGAACGTGGATATACTACCTCACCACCACAATGCACTTGGTACATAGCAACCAGATTCTGGAAGACCTCCAAGGAGGTACTAGTTTTTTAAACTACCATAAGTCTCCTTTCTGTGACCACCATTATACAATACTGATAGGAAAGATGGAAGGATGACCCTCATTTGATCCTCATGACAACCCTCAGAGATAGGTGCTATTATTATGTCTATTTTGCAGTTGAGGAAACTGAGGCAGATAGGGGTTATATGATTTCCCTAGGGGCATACAGCTAGTAACACCCAGCTACCAGGCTGAGGGCTCTGGATAGAATTGCCTTCACCACTCTTCTGTTGGGGTACCCACAGTTTCTTCCCTTTTCCAGATCTAAGATTAATTTCCTAATATTGTGAATCACTCAGTTTCAAGACTTTCCCACTAGTCACCAAGGCCTCTTTAGCTAGCTCTTCAGGGGAAGGGTCTACAGGTTCCCACTACCAAGTTCCCAGGGCTTCAAAGACTTTTGGCTTTACTAGTGGATGGATGGGTTTCGTTCTTTTATTTGTTATCAGAAGGCTCTTGTTGTCATTACACATTAGAATTGGCTTGCGATTATTTGCAAAGGGCTTGGTCTTTTGTGTTTTCTCCACTTTTGACTTCCCAATTCTCTTTCAACTAAGGAGGAGATGCCTCCTTGAATCCCAGCCCTCTCCAGCATTTTTGGGTTGCAGATTCATTTGGGATCATGGCTATTTGACTTTGGGAAGTTATACTAGATATTTATTGGTTTTTCTTAATACTAGATACCTTTTTCAGCTGGTGCCCCTTAACACCTGAATCTCCATGACTTACCTGATTGAGAAGCTTGTATGATATTAATGAGAACATTGGCTAATTGTTTTCAGCAAAAACCCAGAACCTTCAGAGGTAGGTGCTATTATTATACCATTTTACAGTTGAGGAAACTGAGGCAGATAGGGGTCATGTGACTTCCCCAGCATCACCCATCTAGTAAGTGAGGTCACATTTGAACTCAGGTCTTCCTGACTCTAAGTCTAGTATTCTATCCAAAGGGTTACCTAGCTTTCTGTTATACTCATTGGTCTAGCAATTTATGCTTTCAGAGTCCTTTCCCATTTATCATTGTATATGATCTCCATACCATTCCTGGGAGGAATATAAAGTTGGTATTATAATTCCTTTCTGACAGCTAAGGAAAGAAAAACCCAGAGAAATTAAGTGCCCTGTCCATGCATATACTGGAGCCAACTCAGACCAGCTCTAGTTAATTGTTAAACTTGTATTGTTACTATTTACACCTCAGAAATTAGCAAATGTTATAAATCAGGGCTTAATTTATTGTTTTGTTGATTTCTAAAATTAAGAGTGTAATTGAGAAAATTTAATGATGTAGATTAAAATTACTCATGTATAGTAATAATAATTATTATACTATGTTATGGAAATACTTACTGTATTCCATAAAAGAAATTCTTAGTTCAGCTCAAGTGCTGCTTCCAAAAAGAGGCTTCTCTTAATTCTTCCAATTGGTAGTTCCCTGTCCTATCCATAATGAATTTGTATTTATTTTGCTTATGTTTTGTGATGACTTATCTCAATACTTGTGACCTTCTCTGAGGAATGTAAACTCCTTGAGGGTAGGAAAAGTTTCATTTTTGTCTTTGTGTTCTAAGCACTTAACATGGTTCCTAGTTCATGGAAACCAGTTAACAAAATCCTGGTGAATTGAACTGAAAAAAAAATTGTAGTATGTCAAACATACTTTTTTCTTCTTCTTCATTAGTTGTTAAACATTCACCAGCACACCCCTGGTTACATGGCAAATGAGTGATAGAATCTGAACTGGACCTAAAGTCTTTTGATTACTGAAGACTTGGTTAATTCTACTGTACTCTGCTTAGATCTCATTCCATGTCTTGAAACAATTTAGCAAGTCAAAGCTAGGTGAGCCTTTGCTATAGTTAAGGGATGGATGATAGATTTCCTTTCCTTCGGGAAAGAAAAAAATTAGAGTATTTCCTACTTCTAAAAGCTAGTCAGTTTCTGTTTTGTGTATGGATTTTAGGGTTTAAAGTTATGTTAAATAGAGGAATCTGTATTTGATCCTACATGCAAAAGGGAATCACCAGAGATTTTTGAGCAGGCAAACGATGTTCCTTCCAGATGCCACCTTGGCAGCTGTGTGGAGGAGGATGGATCACATAGATCCCCATGCTCAAATAGTCTTCCTATCCTGAAAGATATCATGGTCTCTGCAGTCTTCACACTCTGAAAGAACCCTCTTCCTCTGCAGCTCCTTCCTCTGACTGGTCAGTTCCTCCTGAAATCTCCATTTTAAGGAAGGTCCAAGGCTTGCCATGTATACTACATCCTTCCCCTATTAGAATATAAACTCCTTCAGAGAAGAGACTGTGTCTTCCTTTGCTTCTATTTGTATTTCCAGCACTTCACTTAGTACAGCATCTGGTACAGACTAAGCATTTAGTAATATTTGTTGACTTGTCTCAACAACCCAATGTGGTTGCCAGCTCTGTATAAGTAACTGACTTGGAATAGGGGGCCACCCAACTAACTGAGCTTTAGATAGAGATGAAAGGAAATCTACAATCTCCCCCTCCCTAATATTTAGACTCCTTTATATTAAGAAAGCCCTTGAAATATAATTTAATGTTAATTTATTGTTTTATTTTTTAAAATAAATTTTATTGATTTTTTTGTTTTTTTTACTACCTGTATTTTTCCTATATTTCTCCTCTTCCCCCTCCCAGAGAACTACCCCTTATAATTTTTGAAGAAAATTTAAAGAAAAAATAAAAAGAAAAAAACAGCAAAATGAACCAAGACACTAAAAAATACGTCAGTAGATTTAATGTTACACACCTGTGCATCTATCCATCTTTATAAAGAATCAGAGTGTCTTACTTTATAATCTTTTGATGGAAATCATCTAAAGGTTTCCTGAACCTAGGTTTGCCCCACTGACGAGGTGTTTGAAGAACCACCCTAGGAACTTACAGTTAAGCTGAAACTGGAGGATTTGTGTTTATATAGTAAACAGTAGGCAGGTAGGGGGTGCAGTCAATAGAGTGCTGGGCCTGGAGCCAGGAAGACTCATCTTTGTGAGTTCAAATCTTAGATTTTTCTAGATCACAGTGAATGTGATTAGTAGTTTTCCTTTTGGCCAGTAATCCTGAAGATCTTCCCCTCCCAGTTAGATTTTTTTTTTTATTAAAGGGGCCATCCCTTCACTCACTTCTAAAAGATGCCTATTCACTTAATGGACATTACCTCATTGAAAGTGAGAATCTGAAAAGACCTTAAATTAAAAGGGCCAGGATCACCCATTGCATCTTGGGTCATCTCCAATCAACCTGATGAATATCTGGCCATTGATTCCAGCTGATTCTTGAAGAGAAAGTGAGACTGGTGACCTGGCACAGCCCTTCCTCACTCAAATCAAGGTCAACTCCAAGTTGTGCCATCATCTCCTTGTTCTTCAGAACAAAGGACAAACTCAACAGCCTGGCTTCAGATACTTGCTAGATGTGTGACCCTGGGCAAGTTACTTACCCCTTTTTGCCTCCATTTCCTCATCTGAAAAAATGAATTGGAGAAGGAAATTGAAAACCATTCAAATATCTTTGCCCAGAAAACCCCAGAGAGGGACACAAAGAGTGAGATAAGAGTTAAAAATGACTAATAGCAACAATAGCAACAGCCTATTCAATTTCTGAGGCTAAAATGACCTACAGGACCATCAGAATTATCATTGGCAATGCAGCCCCAGATCCTCTTGGCCAAAGGAAAACCAGAAGCATTTACATAAGCTGCAGACAAAATGATCTGATGCCCATTAATCCCCATTTCAAAGATGATAGTGTTACCTTCTTAAATGGCTGTTAATTATATTAATACAGACAGGGCAGGTAAGAAATTGAAAGCCTTCTGACACTGAAGCTAAATCACCAAAATCAAATGACTTCTCCCATGACAGATCCCTTTTCAGGTCCTCCCAGAGCATCTCATGTATTTTCTCAAGGGAGATGATGTTATCCCCACAAAGGTGAAGTATATAAGGAGGACTGCATCTCATCCTATCAAAAGAGCAGCTGGGAGTGAGGCACTAAGCACAGTACCTCTCTGGGCATCTTTAAAAGCATTTCAATTTCCTAGATGGAGGACAAGCCCAGGGGAAAAAAATGCAAAATGGTCCAAGAGAATATGTATTAGGGTATTGGAGTCAAACTCATCTGAACAGGTACCCAGTACAACTGGGAAGATTGCTGGAGACTTCAGAGCTAGGACAATCTCAGCTAACTACCCAGGTCATCTTGGGCAAGTGAAATAAAGTCCTCTCTTGGGGGTTTAGTTCACTTACTTGGAAAATGAGGAAGCTAGACTTGGTGATCCCTGAAATCTCTTCCATTTCTAACCTATGATTTTCTAATCCTTTAAGGCTTTCCCTTTTTTTTTGGGTGCATCTACCTAGGCAGACAATATGGTGGCTTGGGAAGAGTGATTGATGAATCTCAACTCTAGTACTTACTCTGATGGGACCTTGGGTAAGTAACTTAACCTACAAATAGACACAAAAAGGGATGTGTGTGTGTGTGTGTGTGTGTACGTGTATGTAAAATGACCTCTAAAATCCTTTCCACTTCTGAACGTATTATCCCGTGATATTCTTTCTCTACTCCATTTCAATTGTTTAGCCTGCATGGCTTAGGTCAGTGTTTATGGTCAAATTTATTTTCCTCAGTATAGGAATCTTTGGGTGAAGAATCATGGCACACTGAGTGTTTAAGTTGGCAGCAAAGAAGGATTCCTGGGAAGCTGAGTTACATGTCCTTTTGGGATTCCTCTGCATCTCCTACTTTTCTACCCACTCACCTTTATTTTTTACTATGCCTCCCCCAGGTCCTAAGCCAGCTTTTTACTTCTTAGGATAGAATTGCTATTATACCCTTCTTACAACAAACCAGTAAGAACAGATAACAGATCATGGAAGACCTAGGGATTAGGGAATATTGTGGAATACCCTTTAAGAACAACTGGTTTGTATATGTGTGGTGAAGAAATTCCTGGACTTAGAGTCAGGAAGCCTGGATTTGATTGTTTTACCTGGAGAATGGAAGGCATACAAGGAGACATGATAACTATCTCCAAGTATTTGAAAAACTGTCATGTGGAAGAAAGATCAAACTTGTTTTTTTTGTCCCCAGAGGGAAGAATTAGGAACCACCAGCAGAAGATAGAGAGGCTGGTTTAGGCACTAAGCAAGGGAAAATTTCCTAACAATTAGAGTCATGTAAAACAGGAGTAGAATTATCTTGGTAGGCAGTGAATTCCATTTCATGAGAGGCCTTTAAACAAAAGCTGTCAGGGATGTCATAGAAGGGATTTTATTTAGTTATGGGTTGGGCTAGATGGTTTCTGAGATTCTATTCAGCTTCAAAATTCTGCAGTTCTGATTTCCAACTCTGACACTTACCAGCTGAACAAACCACTGTTTTTCTTTGTGAATCAGATTTATCTTCCATTTCCTCATCACCCCAATACCACCACCACCACCATCAATAGCATTTATATAGCTCTTGAAGATTTGCAAAGCACACTACATTTGCTATCTTATTTAATTATATCTTTAAAAATGTGGAAAATACTTTACAAGTTACCTCACAGGGTGGGTGTAAGGAAGATACTTTACAAATGTCCTAGAAATGTGCTCTCAAAAACTATGTTGCTCCCTAGGTGCTCAGGGGGTAGTTTTGTATTACTGGTCCTTCTTTGTCAATGTTTTTCTTCTTTGGAATCTTTCTTCACCTTCATAACAAATGTTTTATATAAGATGTTCCATTCTTCCAGGCATACGTACTCATAACTGACATTTGAATAATGAGAGGAAGGATGCTTATATGGAAGAGAACGTGAGGGATTGTGACTACAGTAGTTAGAGGGTGAGAAAGAGCAGCTGAGAACCTAGTAGAGGATCCATGGTCATTACTATGGCAATGACCCCAGGTTGGGAGGTTGTCCTACAATTGCTACTATATCTACCTCCAATTATCCATGTAGTCTATTTGAAGAAAGCTAGGGTTTTATTTTTCCTCTTTAGGAAGACTTTGCAGTATACATAGTGGAAAGAACATTGAGATGGGGAGTCAGGAAATCTTGGTTAAAAGCCTAGCTCTATCACTTATTAAGAACATGGGTAAGTTACTCTCCCTGTGGTTCAATGTCCTCAACTGTAAAATGAAAGAATTAGATTGGACATCTTCCAAGGTCCTTTTTCGCTCTGACATTCTGTCAGTCCCTCTTGTGGATAATATAATAATACAATGTAACTATGCTCTTTTCCATTCTTTTAGAATTTTCCTCTTTTAGTGAGGAAAAGAACGATCCCTGAGTGTCTTTGAAAATAATACTGCTTATATTGTAAGGATGAGCAACTGCGAAAAACTTATCTACTCATATCAAGACAATGATCCCAGATAATTCCAAAGGATCCATGATGAAAAATTCTACCCATCTCCAGAGAGAGAGAGATAGAGAGAGAGAGACAGAGAGACAGAGAACTAATGAACTTTGATGCAGATTGAAGCATATTTTTAAAAAATTCTTCATCTTTTTTACTTTAGTTTTTTTGCAACATGACTAATATGGAAGTATGTCTTGCATAACTTCACATGTATAATAGAAATTACTAGCCTTCTAAAGAAGGAGAGGGGGGCAGAATTTATTAGGAACTTAAAATTATAAAAAAATATTAAAATAATTTTACATGTAGCAAAATATTTAACAAAATAATTTTAGAAAGAAAATGACATTGTTTTAGGTCATGAGTAACCTAGAGGAAGGACACACAATGGAGAATGATGAAATGACTTAGTATTTCTTGAAATTCAATGATTTCCTATTGAGTGAAAGCTACTCAAAGATAAGCATAGAGGGATTGGACCATAGATAAGAGGGTTATTCTTATTTAGTCTAGACATATAATCAAGGAATCTAGATCAGCTCTGGGCAAGTGTAGGATGGAGGTGCATCTGTGTCTGAACATGAAAACAAGAAAGCAGGAAAATGGCTTCAAGGAAAACAAATTATCTCAGTGCTGATTTTTTAAAAGTTATTATAACAGGATGAAGGTGTAATGGAGGAGAAAATTATTAATTTTAACCTTGATTATTAAATCATGATGTCGAAAATTTTTTGGAAATTAACACAAGTCTAAGAGGAAATCCTCCTTGGAAAAATGGTGAAAGAATATGAAGAAACTATATCCTTTAAAACAAATATTTTATTTGTGCTTTTTTTACTTTATATCACAGCCATTTCTATTCCCCCTCTAGACTGAACCATTCCTAGTGATAAAGAAAAGCAATTAAACAAAATAGTCTATCATTGTATATGATATTCTGTACTAATAGTCTCCTACCTTTTTGCCATGAAGGAGAAGATATTTTGTTTTTTCCTCCCAGGGAATTCCTATCTATTTTTCAATGATCAGAGATCAGTTTTGAAGGGGATCTCTGAATTTGCATGGTTTTATCCATTGTGCAAACAAATGGAGCAAATATTTTTCAAAAGAAGGAATGTACCAACCATTCTGTAGAGCAATTTGGAACTATGCCCAAAGGGCTACAAAAATGTGCATACCCTTTGCCCCAGCAATATGGCTTCTAGGACTGTATCCCCAAGAGATCATAAGGGAAAGGGCCCACATGTACAAAAATATTTATAGCAGCACTCTTTGTGGTGGGCAAGAACTGGAAATCAAGGGGATGTCCAACAACTGAGGAATTACTGAATAAATTGTGGTGTATGAATGTAATGGAATACTATTGTGCTATAAGAAATGATGAACAGGAAAACTTCAGAGAGTCCTGGAAAGACTTATATGATCTGATGCTGAGTGAAAGGAGCAGAACCAGGAGAACTTTGTACACAGCAACAACCACAGTGTGCGAGGATTTTTTCTGGCAGACATAGAACTTCATTGCAGTGCAAGGACTTAAAAAATTCCCAATGGTCTTTTAAGGCAAAATGTTTTCCACATCCAGAGAAAGAGCTATGGAATTCTATCACAGAATGGAGCAGATAATTATCTTTGTATTATATTTTGGTTTGTTTTATGATTTCTCCCGTTCATTTTAATTCTTCAATGCAACATGACTATGGTGAAAATGTATTTAATAGGAATGTATGTATAGAACCTATATAAAACTGTATGCTGTCTAGGGGAGGGAAGGGTGACATAGGAGGGAAGGAGGGGGAGGGAGGGAAAAAATCTAAGTTATATGGTAGTGATTGTAGAACACTGAAAATAAATAAAGTAATTGAAATAGAAGCCTAAATAAATAAATAAATGAATGAATGAATGGATGAATGAATGAATAAATAAATAAATAAATAAATGAGGAGAAATGTAAGCTATAAGGCTTGCAGACAGGAAGACCTTAATTCAAAGCTTGCATCAAACACTTATATTAGCTATATGACTCTCAGCAAGTTGCTTAGCATTGTTTGCCTCAGTTGCTTCATCTGTAAAATGACCTGGAGTAGGAAGTGGAAACCCCTCCAATATCTTTGCCAAGAAAACCCCAAATGGGATCATGAAGAGTTGGGCATGACTGAAATGACTGAACAGCAAAATTTGAAAAATCATTCAAAGTCACCTATAATCACATAGCTGCAGATTAAATTGACATCATCAATTTGCAATGATTATAAAAATGAGAAAATTTAGTGCTAGAACCACTATGAGAAGAGAGGCATATGCTAGTTTACAACTCAGCTACCAATGGAACTATGAATTGGTTCAATGATTATGGAACATAATTTTGATTTATGGAAAAAAAATTTTTTTTATACTTTGACCTTGAAATTCCACTGTTGGGATTACACCTCAATGTTAAGCAAAGATTCACAAGTAAAAAATTCATAGCAATATTATATGTGATTATATAAAGCTGGAAATCATGTACCCACTGATTGATTGGGGATTAGCTGAACAAACGGTGATGTATATGAATGTAGCAGGATATTATTGTGCCATAAAGAAAGATGAATATAGAGAATTCAGTGAAGTATCAAAAGACTTGGAGGAAGTGGTACAGAATGAAGAAAATAGAGTTAAAAAACAATGCACATAGTGACTCGAACAATATAAATAAAGATAACATTGGAAAGCAACAAGATAGTTCAGATGCCAACAATATTGGAAGAATCCTATTCAAGTTAAAATATCTACAAAACTGGAATGTGATGTGTGCTATAAGTCCAATCATGCTACTATGTGGTTTTGCCAATCTTATTTTTGGGAGACTGGTGGGAAGTATCTATTGTATTAAATCAAAATGCATCACTTTATAAAAAAAGTCAAAATTGTGTCTACATCAGTCTGAATTTCTTCTGTATGAAATTGAATGAGTCCATCTCTTCTCCCAATTTCATCTTCCTGAGTGCCATTTCTACTTCTTCACATAGAGCACTGGGTACTGTGATAGTGGAGTCCAATGGTGATACTCCCACTATTAATGACTTTAATAACAGATTGCTATAGAAAACTGGCAGATCTATCCTATACGTCTCTTTTGTTGTCCTTCTAGTTTCATTTATAAATGCTCTTGGCATGATCCAGCTTAGCCAACTCAAGTCAGTTCTTTATCCACTACTATTTCAGCCTCTATTTAGCACAGATTAGTTGCTAAATATTTCTTAAGTATTCATTTAATAATAATTATGGCAATCCTAGCTAGTATTTATATACTTTAGTACTTACAAAACACTTTACATATGTTATTTCATTTGATCTTTACAACAGTGTGGTTAGGTAGATGTTGTTATTATCCTATTTCATAGATGAAGAAAGTGAGGCATAGAGAGGTTAAACACTTGTCTAGGGTCATACAGCTAACAGTTGTCTGAACTCAGGTCTTCTTGATTCTTAAGTCATCAATCTACCAATTAAGCCACATAATGTGATGAAATGTGAATGATTGACTGATAAAGGCTTATTGTCCTACTCCATTTATGATTTTAATCCCTCATATTTGTATTTCTTTTGTAAAACTTTGTCATATTCCATTAAAATATATTTTTAAAAATTATGTTCTTAGAAGCTTAGATTTTGTATCTTCAAGGTCTTAAAGAAAGCAGATGCATTGGATGCCAGTTATAAAAGCAGTGGTTGCTAAGGGACCATTCAGTGTAAATCAATCCATGCATCCAAGTTCTGGTTTTAGATGGTCAGGTTAATAGAGACCATCAAGGTGTAGAAGGACATTTAGAAGAGAGATTGACAGTATTCTTGTAAAGATACATGCCAGGTTTGTGATCCCTATTTTGGCAACCATGTAGATAAGTAAGACAGTGTTTTGGACTAAGAGACAGGAAGACTTAGGAATGGAGAGTGCTGAGCAATGCTGACAGTGTGAGAGTCTGTCAGTCACAATAAAAAGTATTTTTTTGCTAGGGAAGGTAAAACTGATAACAGAAGTAAGGATACAGGGATTTTGACACCTGTGAAACTGCCAGAATCCCAGACTCATGTTTACAAAGTACTTTGGATTTTAAGGGCAAACATTTCAGAGTGAGATGAGGGGAGAATGTTTATTTGAGTCTGGGGAAAAGACAACTGGCTTCAATCAAGCAGTGATAGATAACTTTCTTTTCCACGTAGTAGATGCTCAAGACACATTTTGTTAAATGAATGAAAGGGTCAGTGAGATAAGTACATAAGAACACTTAAGTGTTTGTATTTCCTTTAATTGTTGTAATATCTTTGAAATTATTATGCTAAACAATATGAATTCATGGTCATGCTTACCTACTTTAATTAAATTCTATTCATTTTTTAAAAATAAAAAAGGTAATTGAATGGAAAGCCATGCTGTTTTTTCCTCAAGACACTGGAGGAAAGTTTAGCTGTTTAGGCTATGAGGCCATAAACAAAGCACCAACAGATGGCATATTCTAATTTTAGGCCAAGTACCTGGGAAGGAATAAACAGATTTTTGAAGTTTGGCTTTATAATTCTGAACTTATACAGTGACACTTTTCAGGAGTGTTTTAAGCTTAACATAGGATAATTCCTTAATCCAAAGAAATAAATATATCTCTACTGTTGTGAATTTCATGTATTATCATAGACTACAAGGGGAGATATTTGGGGGCATGGAGTCTTTTTTTTTGCACTCTTTAAATCATTCAAGATAGCTCCATCAATTGAGTGATGTTTTTGATAGGGGGATAGAGTGATGTTCTATCCGACAGACTTCGAAGTCATTCTGTCTTCATATAAGGCCAACCATGGACAAAATTTTAAGTCCAAGGTGAACAAGATTGCCCAGGTTCCCAGGTGCCATGTTAAATAATGCCATGATAAATAACTGAATCTTAGATTTTAGGGTCATCTAATACAATTTCCTTCCTGTTGCATCAATCTCTTTTTATACCATTTGTGACAAGTAGCTCCCTCATCTTTGAAAAAAATTCTACCGCTTTCTTTTATGCGTGTTAAATAGCACATATTTTCTGGAGGGAATGCCTTGTCCTATTGCCTCTATTCACAACAAGTTAGGGTATATCTTTGAGAGCCTTCCTATAGTCAATTTCCTCTTCAATTCATCCTCAGCATAGTTACAAAAGTGATTTTACAAATGTGAAGGTCTTCTACACAATAAATCCAATAGCTCACTATTGCTTCTAGGGGCAACTATATAAGCTATTGTTCATCTTTAGTCTTTAACAACATTGCCTCAGCCTACCTCCCCAAGTGTATTATATATTACTGACCTTCCTGCACTCTGTAATCTAGTGCAAGGATTTTTTTCTTCTCCTATGCACACACACATCACTTCATCTCCCACCTCCTTTCCTGGCATTAGCTTGAAATGCACTCTCCCCTTGACTGATTCTGAATACCACATTTCTGTCAAAACTCTCTAAGCAACATCTACATGACATTTTTTTTCCTTTTAGGGGTATCCTCTTTAAAAATTCACCTAGTATTCTATATATGTTTATTTACGTACATGTTTTCAACCCTAACAGAATGCAAGGAATTTAATGACAGGACATGTTTCAGTTTTTGTCTTTTGACCTGCAATGTTTCATGCAATGGCTGTTACTTAAATGCTTAATAAGTGATTGCTGATTGACTGATTGAAGTTAGCTCATAAGTAGTTAGAGATCTGGGAGTGGATAGATGCCATGGAGTGTTAAGAAGATGGGGAATGTTCTTAGCACAGAAATATGGAAATTACTCATAGTAAAATGAGAGGTTCCAATGTAATCTTTCTATGCATCACTGACTCCTTTTGTATATGACTGGTTTGCTTTTTCTCCACTCAGGATAAATAAATTGGAGTATTCCTTCCTGGTTCTAGAATCTAAAGAAACAAAGATCAGAGACCTACAGACTCTTTAAAATTGAAGGGACCTTAGAGATCATCTAATCCTGGGGTTCACAGATCCTAAGGAGTTTGTGAATAGATTTCAGGGGATTCTTGAACTTGGATGGGAAAAGATACATAATTATTTTCACTAATCTCGAACTGAAATTCAGCATTTCCTTCCATTATTTAAAAAGGTTATTCTGAGAAGGGCTCAGAATAGGCTTTACTACACTGCCAAAGGAGATCATGAAACAATAAAAGGTTAAAGATCCTTCATCTAATCAAACTTTTCATTTTACTGAAAAGAGCCTGAGGCTTGGAGAGATCAAACAACTTGTTCAAGGTCAAACAGGTAATAAGGAACAAAGCCAGAATTTTGCCCTCAGGATCCTGGACTCCAAATATAATGTTTTTTCCTCTCTTCCACCTTGCCTAGACACTTGTGTGATTCTGTATTATCTACCTAGTAAAGTGTAAACTCCGAATTATGATCCAGTTAAATTTAGACCATTTATTCTGTATTGCTTTCCTTCCCTCTAAGTCTCTGTTTCTCTCTCCCATCCTCCTCCCTTTCTCTCTTTTCCTCCTCTTCTTTCTGTCTCTCCTTTTCCCTGTTCTTTTTTATTTCTCCCCCCCCCTCTTTTTCTGTCTTCTTTTTGACTACTCCTCTCCTTTCTCTCTTTTTCTTTCCCTCCCTCAGGGTTTTGCCTCCCCCTATCCCTTCATCAGATGACTTGTAGGTAATTTTGAGAACTGATCACTCCCTAGAGCTTCCTGACACTTGCTGATCTTTCCCTCTAATGTTGCAAGTTTGTTTTTCAGCCTTTCTCTGATGGATGATTTGTGTCAGAACAGTGCAGTTTCTCCTGGAAACTCCCATTTTTCTTCCCAGCTGGTACTTTCTGCAACACAAATTTAGAGGCAAGAGGGAGAAAAAGAATTTCATGCAAATTGAAGGGAAAGGGAAAGATGTTTGGCATCCACGGAGCTTTTACCCCCTTCAGCTGACACAAACACATGCCCAGAGACCTAATTACTACATGGATTATAGGATAGTTGATCTAAATTCAAGTGACCATTCCTTGTAAGGGCGCAGTAAGGCAACAAATAATTACAACTTCAGCAGCCTTTTTGAACAGTGCGCTTCCATTTGTCACATTTCCAGGAAACAGATATATTGTTGGTAGATAAGGGATGGATGATGTATGGTTCCTAATGAAATATATCATCTGCAATAGATTAATAGTACTAATTCTGCAAATGAGGCTCATCTGAATTGTCAAAAGGTTGGATAGAATTATGGACTTCAGATGCTGAGGTTTTACCCACATTTTGGGGGAAACTTTCAATTTCCCTGAGAAATGTAGCTGTGTGGAGGCTAGAGTCCGATCTTCATGAATGACTCCTTTCCCTCAATGTTGTTTGACCCTCAGAATATCTGCAAACCTGTTTTCCTCTAGAATGTACATTCTAGCTTTTTCAAGCTAGGTACTATCTTGCTTAGTTGTGTATACATAGATGTTTATGTATATGTATGTATGTATATATAACCCAGTCTGGTCTCAGTCATGTCGGGTTCGTCTAACATGGAACCTGCTACATCCCCTACCAAATGGTGGGGGTAACCTCCTTTGACTGACTGCCTTCATCTTTGAAACTGCTTATTCTCTTTCTACCATTTTTGAACTATGCTCTTTTCACAGACTCATGTTTGTGTGGACACTGTAAACTGAACCAATGAGAGGGGAAGGACAACCCATCCCCTGCTTACCTCTCTTTTACCCAAGCTTTGAGAAACACACTTGGGAATGTCTGCTTCCATTCTGTGTTGCTTGCCCTCAGTTTCAAATGTTGGAGGCGATCTTCATATTCTGAGTTGAAGCCATAATAACGTTGGAACCAGGATTGAAGGTAGAGTGGTGCAACTAGCTAGCCTAGCAAGGAAACCCTGAGATCTAAGTTGTCTGACGCTCTAGCCTGAGTTGGGTTTTGGACTTGGAACTGGGACTGTATTTTATCGGAATTGGACTAAATTATGAACCTAATCCTCTTCCTTCCCTAAAGACTGAGACGGTACAAAGTGGGGAGGTGGATTACACCTCCCATGCGTTGGAGGCGGGGAATAAGTTTGTTTATTTGTGATTATACCTTCTGAAGTAAATATTCCTTGTAAAAGGTCCTATGTAACATATACTATGTATATATAAACATGTATTTGTGTATGTATATATCCCCAGAGTCTAGCATATACCACCATGTGCCTAGCCCATAGTAGACAATAAATATTTATTGATGGATTGATTTAGTAAGGCTGACTTCTAATATTGCTAGGGGAAAAACAACACAGTAGAGTTGGTTTTCTTTCATAGAATTTTATATCTCACCTCATTTCCCACTCCCAAGTCTTTCACAGGGTTCCTTGATTTTTATTTTACTCTGTCTACCTATAACACCTTGTTCTTGTCCTTAAGCTGTGTCTATATGATATGAAAACAACATGGCAATCCAGTCAGTTGCTCAAATAATTGCTCAGTGCAATGGGAAAAAATGAAAATGGTTGTTCTATGAATAGGCTTTAAAAAAATTGAATTGTTATAGAATTAAAATGATCCTTCTGGGAGTTGCATAGACATAATCGTGTCTTCTTTGGCTTATCTGCAAGTATATCTGAAAAGAGGACTAGATCCTTAAAGTTGGAAGAAATCTCATCTATCAGTGAGTCCAGCTTCTATTCAATTCATAATTTCAGTCCTGGCAAAGTGGACATCCAAATTTGACTTTTAATGATAAGGAGCTTATTATTCCCTGAGACAGTTCATTCCAACTTGGGTCTTTTCAAATGGTTAGAAAGTTTTTTCTTACAGGAAAATTAGATCTGTCTCTCTATCATATCTACTCATTGGTGTTAATTTTACCCACTGGAGTCAATAACAATAAGTTTAATCCCTTTGAGAGATGGCAAGTCTTTGATTAATTGAAGGATGCTATTGCATTTCCCTATGTCTTCTCTTAATAATAATGAATATTTGCAGTTCTTCTTTCAGTTGAACCTCATATGCTGCTGCTTTAAGTTCCTGACTCACTTTCAGTGATTTCTTTTGCTATGTTTCAAATTTTTGATGTTCCATCTAAACTATGTCACTCAGAATTAGGCACAAACTTCTAGATATGATATGACCAGAGCAGAATAGAGTGGCATTATTGTCTCCTTTCATCTACACACTATACAAAAGGCAACCTGGCATATTGGAGTTAAGAATACCTAGGTTTGACTCCCACCTCTGATTCTTGTAATTTGGTGACCCTGTGCAAGTCCCTTAACTTCTTTGTGCTTCAATTTCTTTATCTGAAAACATGATGCTAATAATAGCACTTACCTCACAGGTTTGCTGTGAGAATCAAAGAAACTGATGCATGAAAAGTTCTTTACAAATATTAAAACACTATGTAAATGTGTTCTATTGTTAGGAGAGGAAGCATGGCATAGCAGGTAGAGAGATGAGCTTGGGACCAAGAAGAATTTGTATGCAAGTCCTATTTCTGACTCATACTGGCTATGTAACCCCATCCTGGTTGCTTAAATTTTCAGTGCTCTATTAAACTTTTAGATTATAAGTTGCAGATAAATAGAGAGAGAATCTACATAGAAAGAGAATCTTTTCTTTGGGAGTTCCTATGCCAATGAAATCTCAGGTCCAGTCCTATGCTATTATTACTGATGTTATTATTATACAAGGATTAATTCAGGGGAGGAGCCAAGATGGCGGAGTAGAAAGACTCACGTATGCTAGCTCCGAACCCACAGCCCATATATTTCCTGCAAAAAGAAATCCCCACAAATTCTAGAGCACTGCAAGTCACGCAGAAACACAGTGGAAAAGATTTCCGTTCCAGAGAGCCCTGGAGAGCTGTCGCCAGGGTTCCATCGCACTCCAGACAGCGGAGTCCACCCCTGAGCTGCCCTGGCCGAGCAGCCCCAGAGGAGCAGATCCAAGCAGGCTTCAGGGACGGAATCTCCAGCGGCCACGAAAGTCCCTCTGCCCACAGGTGCTCCAGGTCAGTAAGAGAGACTTCTGGGCTGGCCGAGAGGGGAGCGGGGTGTCTCCATGACTCGGGCCCCCTCGGGGGGCAGCGGCAGAGACAGCATCAGAGGTAGCAGCAGAGGCAGCGGTGGCAGCCTGGAACTCCCAGAGCAGCAGGCAGAAGTTCAGGGCCATTACCAAAGGTCTCTGCATAAACCCCCTGAGGGAACTGAGACTGGGAGATGGCCCTGCCCCCACCCGAGCACCAGAACTTAAGCTCACATTGAATAGCAGCGGCACCTGCCATGGAAAGCCCATTTGAATCTCAGACCCCAGGCACTAGCTGGGTGGATCTAGGTGGGGGTGGACAGGAATCTCAGAAGTCAAGTAACTGGCTGGGAAAATGCCCAGAAAGGGAAGAAAAATAAGACTATAGAAAGCTACTTTGATGGGGTACAGATGTTTCCGCCTTTCAATTCTGATGACGAGGAACTATTCTTATCATCAGGGAAAGATGTGGAGATCGGGGCCTCTGTATCCCAGACATCCCAGGTGGATGTCCAGTGGGCTCAGGCCATGGAAGAGCTCAAAAAGGATTTTGAAAATAAATTTAGACAGGTGGAGGAAAAACTGGGAAGAGAAATGAGAGAGATGCAAGAAAAGCATGAAAAACAGGTTAATGCCTTGCTAAAGGAGACCCAAAAAAGTGCTGAAGAAAATAACACCTTGAAAAATAGGGTAACTCAATTGGCAAAAGAGGTTCAAAAAGCCAATGAGGAGAAGAATGCTTTCAAAAGCAGAATTAGCCAAACAGAAAAAGAGGTTCAAAAGCTCACTGAAGAGAATAGTTCTCTCAAAATTAGAATGGAACAGAAGGAGTCTAATGTCTTTCTGAGAAACCAAGAAATCACCAAACAAAACCAAAAGAATGAAAAAATGGAAGAGAATGTGAAATATCTCATGGGAAAAACAACTGACCTGGAAAATAGATCCAGGAGAAGAATTAATTCAGATTGATATCACATTAGCTCCTTTGATTACTATAATGACTGACTAAACATGTTGGCTCATATCGACTTTGCTCACCTAGGCTTATGCAAAATATTTTCTAGCACTTTGGGATTTGCTAAACTCTTATTTTTTTGTTGACCAGTGGAATTATTGTTGAATTATGTGACCTGGCATGACTTCTTCTCCTAGAGGTGATATTTATCCTTTCTGTAAAATATCCTTTTCCAATAATGGATTTTACAAAAAATAAAAACAGTATAAATAAGAATATGAAAATAATATATGACTGGAAAAAGAACTGAGCAACTCATGCAATGCAAGCAATGGATAAGATGAACAGCTTAAGTATCTAATGCCAAAATAAATTGAGGAAAGCCCTCAACATATTGGATATCCTTCCTACCACTATGCCCCATGGAAGATTTATGGAAAGAGATCGATGAGAGTTAAGTGGAATGAGAAAGTATAGATGGGTTGAAACCATACTATTGGAGAAATTACCCACATTAAAAAGGTCTCAATCCTTTGAAGCATTTCTTTCCTGTTAACCAAAAGATCCTCCATTACTGATCCATAGGGAATGCTCTGGATGACTTCATTCCTCTAGATTTGCATTGTGTGCTTCTCTGATGTTGGATTGTATATTTCCAAGGTGGTATTCATTAGTTTCTACACTTTAGGTTAAGGTTTTGGGTCTTTGGTAAACTTTACCCCTCCACCTACATTTTAAAAGCAAGGCTCAGAGATATGGAGCTGGAAGGTATCTGAGGAGCCATCCATTTAGTCTGATCCTCCTCATTTTCAGATGAAGATATTAAAGCCCTAGGAATTAATTTATTTGTACAATGTCATGTACTTGTGAGTATTAGAGATGTAATAAGAGTTAGAGATGGTATCTGAATCTAGGTCTTTTGACTATCAAAGCAGCATTTTTTTCACTGTACCATATTGTTGTGTTTTGCATAAAGTCTAGGGTATAGCTTCTATTCATGATGCATATCTGACATCCTTACCATTTGATGGTGAGAAGGAATCTTCTTGAAGTCTCAGAACAAAGGCATGGCAAAACAAGAAGTCCCTTATTAGAAACGAGGACTCAAAGGAGAAAAGAATAAAACGTTATCAAAATGTATAAATAAAGAAGACAGGCTGGTCATATAAAATGATGTCAAGCAGTGAATAACGTATGATCCTTTGGTATTCTTTAGATGTCAAGAAAAACTGGAGTAGGTTTTCAGGATGTTGGGTATATCATCTCTGGTAGACCCATGTAACAACATGGACAAGAGTTGCACAGTATATATAGGCATAAATGGGCCATGCGCTACCTCATTGGATGGAATGTTTGCAAATAGTTCACAGACCTATTTGCATATTATAAATAATAGAATGCCTAAGCTGAAGAAGGTGACCCAGTCAGTCATTTAGTAAAAAAAAAAAAGTGGTAGTAACTATTGTAAGACAAAGGATAAGAATCAGGACCGAAGATTTTGTTCATTAATCAACATTCAGAGAGACTGAAGTCCAGGACCGTTCAGGTCCAGGAACTTGGATCTCATGGGCACCAAGATAGTCAGAACCATGGAGAGTTCTAAGTAGAAACAGGAGGATGGATCTTGCTTTAGTGTTAGTCTATAGTAAATGGAAGAGTTTTATAGTTTGCTTTGGTGATTCCCTAGTTTATCATTATAAACTTTAACTTTCCACTTGAATGTAAGAGGCCTTGACATGTTTGTGGTGGCTTGTTTGGTGATGCATTGCTGTGTTGTGAAGACACTGTAGAATTCCTATTGTATAGCTGTTCTTTCCTGGCCTTGAGATTTTATAGCATCTCTTAGAATTCAATTTTACTTTCTCTGAGTGATTTCCTGGTTTTAGATACCCTACGAGAAAGTGCCAAGAAAACATGAAAACACAGATTTACCAAACAGATATTAGAGAATGGTGATTTTAATTACAAAAGAATTATTCTCTTACAAGATACCCTGTGGCATATCTTTTGAAAATGAACTTCCTTAGTGTGTTTAATGGTAGAGCGAATAAATAATCAGCTTCAAATCCAGGAAGCCCTAGATTCAAGTCCTACTTCTGACATATATTGGCTATGTAACCCTGGGCATGTGACTTAATCTCTTAATAGTCTAGACAACTCTTTCAGCCTAAAAATTGCAGAGAAAGTGCCAATTTGAAAAGATAGAAGGAATTTCTTCACCTGGGATTTCCCTATACCAATGAAGGCACAGACTCAGTATTTACCCCTATGTTTAAAATAGGTTTCATTTTGCAAATAGTAGTGATCCTGGAGCCCAAAAGGAATAGAGATGACTAGAAACTTTTAAAAGCAGAGGGGGTGGGTGCACTGACCTATTTCCATCCATAAATTGATAAGCATTTGTAAAGCACTTATCATATCCCAGGAATAATTTTAGGCTCTGCAGGTAAAAAGACAAAAGTAAGACAGTTTTTGTCTGTATGTTCTATGAGGGTTAGGAAGGTACAAACATATAGATATGTAAATATGAGATATATACAGAGTATATGCAAAGTAATTTGCAAGATACTAACAACTGGGGGGCTTCAAGAACTGGAGGTGAGAAGGTTGACTATTCCAGGAATGAGAACAGCTTGTGTAATGACAGAAATGGGAAAAGGAGTATTAAATATGGGGAATTGCCAATAGGCTAATTTGGCAGAAAAGTAGAGTCCATGCAGGGAAATAATGTATAGTTAAACCATGAAAATAGGCCAAAGCCACAATATGAAGAATTTTAAGTGACCAAGAAAGAAGTTTTATTTAATGCATTTAATACTGATTCCAAGACTCAGAACTCAGGCACGAATATAGTCAGGACTTTGGAGAGCTCCAAGCAGACCAGATTTTTTTTTTTTTTTGGAGGGGAGACGGCTGAGTCCTGTTTTAAGTGTTGTCTTACAGTAAATAAAAAGATGTTTATAGTTTTCCCTGGTGCCCAGGATGTAGTAGTATAGAAAGTAGATGCTTTAAAAATGCTCTTTGATTAACTGAGTGCTTTATACCAGAGGTAATAAAAAGCAACTAAAGCTTCTTGAAGAGAGGTTCTTTCAATATTCCAGGAAAGAGTTGATGAGAGTCTGAATTATGGTAGCTGCAGTGCAAATGGACAGAAGGGGACAGATGTGAGAGATGTTATGGAACTAGAATCAATAAGACACCTGATTGGATAACGGGAGTTACTAATGGTGAAACATTAAGTATGACTCTAGGTGAGTGGATGAATAAATCGAAGTCAATTGCGTCATTGGATTTTCTAGGAAACTACCTGGTCATTAATTTTCTGTGACCCTGACTTGTTACTCACTCTTGATTATCCATTTTGCTTCTTTGATCTTGGCACTAATATCAGATTGCTTGGTAAAGAGAAAAAAATTGAAGCTCAAAAGCTTGTAAAAGTGAATGTTGAAAACTATCTTTGCATGTAATTAGAAAAAATAAAATCCTATTAAGCAGATCTTGGCACTAGTATCCTTGACTCTATTACATATCTATCTTCCTTCTAGGATCTCTTACCTTTTGTTCCTCTCTGATATTTGGATTTTAATTTTTGGTGGCTCCCTGTCTGTCTTTGATACTGAGTAATATTTATGCATCAGGGTAATTCTAGATTCCTGGAATTCTCTCAACTGAAAGTCTCTCAGAATTTCATGTGATTTTCTTCCCACCATTCTGTACTCTTCCTATATGACATGCATATCTTCTCTGGTGACTGGGACCCAGGAGTGGTTATTCACTCCTCAGATTCTGTACATATTTGAGAACATGATATGGTAGAAATCTGGGAATATGGAAATGGATAAAGTGTTCTTCTTGTCACTTTTTTTTCCCTCTGACACTCTTGTCCTCAGCTGTTCTTTCTGGTCTTGTCCTCTGGGCTCCTTTTGGTTTGTCATTTGCATTGATTTATGTTTTGTGATCCATGTACTATTGTACAGAGAGGCTGAAGGGAGAATTTCCGATTTTACGTTTTATTTTTTTGTATTTATTTAGTATTTAATTTTCCCCCAGATACATGTAAAACAATTTTTAACATTTGTTTTTGAAACTTTGAGTCCCAAATTCTCTCCCTCCTCTCCTCCCTCATTGAGAAGACAAGCAATTTGATATAGTTTATATATGTGTAGTCATGCAAAACATATCCATAATAGTCATGTGATTCTACAATGTATTTTAGGTCTTTAGTAATAAGAACCCTGATGATTATTCATCATTTTAGTTCTTCTTAGTCAAATAGGTAAATGTAACATTGTTGTAGCTAAAAGAAAAAGGATATTAGAATCAGAAGACCTGGTTTCAAGTCCTGGGTCCACCACTTATTAGTTGTATGACCTTGGTTAGCACAGTGGAAAAAGTGCTGGATTCAGAATTGGGAAGATCTGGTTAATCCTGCCTCAGACACTTATTGGCTGTCTGGCTCTGGACAAACCACTTATCCTCTCTCAGCTTCCATTACCTCATCTAAAAGATGAGGGGGGAGGCTGTAATGACTTTTATGGTTCCATTGAACTCGAAATCTACCATCTCCTACTCTTCCTCCTTGAGGGTAGCTCTGACATATGTCAGCAATTAGGAAAATCCTATCTGGGAAAGGATGATTAATCCCCGTCTGCCTATTGAATTGGAGGTAGCATGTTACGGTGAATCTGTACCTAAATATCCATGAATAGATCAATCCAGCTATGTGAAAGGATCTGAGACTTCCAAATGAAAATGAGAGAAAATCAGGACCAGAGAATTTTCCTTAGGGACATATATAAAGCTTCATGTATGGTAGGAAGTACAGGCATGGGAAAGAAAGAAAGTCACCTTGTTTAGATGCTTACCAACCAAAATAACATCATACTTCTGAGATAAAGATATGTTGGTGATTTATTATTTTTACCCAGTGAAAGAGAATTTATGAAAGAGGTTTTAGCAAACCTATGGCTAGTCCACTGCATCTTTGGTCTGATCACCTACTTGAAATTATTGGATGCACTGGCCAATGGTTTTGTACAGTCACAGTTCAAGGGACATCAAAAGTGACTGTTAAACAAAGTCTGATGACTGGACATGATTTTGTAATGACAGAGATGGAACACTCACCATTAAGCCGCATTGGTGGAGATAAAAATATAAGAATATTGATATAATACTTTGATTTTTGCAAAGCATTTTATTTATATTATCATATTTGATTCTCATAGAAATGATGATAGTAGGTGCTTTTGTTATTCTCATTTAATAGATGAGGCAATTGAGGCTGAGAAAGATTAAGTGACTTTCCCAGAATGCCACAGTTAATGTGTCTGAGGTGACTTTGAGCACAGATCTTCCCCACTCGGGGTCTCATGTTCTGTTTGGTATACAACTTTTGTTTAGGTGGTATATAGAGATTTTAGTGGAAGTATACAAGAGCTCATCCCTAAGCAATCCTCTCTATAGTGTGGATGTCTTCCATATATGTAGGCTGGATATCTAGGATTGAGTATAGCTGTCCCATTCCAACTGTTGTCAGATTAGCTTATCGGATGCAAAGTTTAAAGTCACTTTATAGATGGGCTTATCCATCAGATGGCTCAAATTCAGTTTTCATAATAGGGACATTTTTTGATGATTGCAATGCTTGGGCATGTGGGCAATATTCAAGAACCTGCTGGAACCATTTCAAATGGATGTAATATTGATTGAATTGTCATGTGACCTCAAAGGGTTCTAAGTCTGTGTGATCATTGTGGACAATGATGCTATAGCTTCTATACACCTTTGATGTCATTCTTTGATGTATCAGGTGTGGTTTATCCTGTGAGCATCTTCTCCTAAGTAGTATAGAGCTTTTCCACAAAGGGCAATTTGTAGGAAAGACCTTGGTATGGAACAGGACACCGTGACTGATAATATCACACACATTGGTGTGCAATAAACTATTTCTTCAGATCCAGATACATCAATAGAGACTGAAATGAACTGGTTCTTGGAGATGTTAAAAGCTCCATCTGCCACTGATGCTCAGTGTCAGTGAAGGGTACTGTCCAAGTATGCAACCTGAGGATGACATGGTACAGCTTTGTCTTCAAGCATCATCTAAGCCAGCAGATTGTGACTTTTGGAGTCTCAAATATGCCTCACAGCATGACTAGTTCCCCAGAAGCCTGAAACAACTGTTGTTAGCACTCCACCATTCATAACACCCTATGCTGGGAACTAGTAATAAGGCAAGGCTCTCTGCTATTGGAGCTGTTGGTTGCTTTTAGGGCCAGACAGTATTTACCTCCTGCCTGTGTGTGTCAGTAAGACAATGGAAAGAGCATTTGCTCTGGAGGAAGATTACTTTAGTTTCTCATGTGTAAAATGAAATGATTAGAGTAGATGCTCTTTGAGATCCCCTTTAGCTCTAGATTTATGATTTTATAATTAGTAAAGTCATAGGTGGGTGCTTTTGGGAAGGAAGTGTGATCCCAATCTGAGGCCAGTGACTAACCAAGAATTTTGATTCAGCCACTCCAGTCAGACTTTGGGTATATACTCTGCATTAGCCATGTAACCTATTTCACCTTTGGTTATCTTACTTATAAACTGAAAGATTGAATTAGAAGATCTCTGAGATTCCTTTGAGATATGAATTCTATAAGTCCACGGCTTTCTACACATGGATCTTTAGGCAGAGGGATTTGGTGAAAGGCTTTGTGCTAAGAAGGTTAGAACCTAAATACCAGTCTCTTTCCCCCACCCAATTCAGTCATTGACCATACATTACAGTCATCACTACAGCTTTTAGTAGCCTTGATTATTCTTGGGAGTCTATTTCTGTCCCCATTAAGGTCAGGAATAAGTGCTCTTTTCCACAAATTATAGGAGGAAAAAGTCCTTGGGGGCAGTACTGCATGTCATCAGTCTCACTGAGTCACAGTGTGGTGCCACTTGTAGGAGAATCTTGACTGAGAAAAGAGTCTATTTGGTGTTTCTGTCTCCAGAGGATATGTGAGGTGCTCACAGAAATTGAATTCAATTTGACAAACATTTAAAGTATGGTGCTAAGTTGGGTATACAAAGACAAAAACTCAACAGTTCTTGTTCTCAAGGAGATTACATTCTATTGGGTGAGCATATAATCATTACATACATGCAAAATTATCTAAATTTCAAGAAGGGGAGAGTACTAATAGGTAGGGGCATCAGGAAGGGACTCATGTTAGAAGCGGCATCTGAGGTAGGCTTTGAAGGAAAGGAGAGATTCTAAGAGAATGAGGTGAGAAGGGAGTGGAATATTTACATGCCATGTGCACCCATGCAAAGGCATGGAGTTGGGAGATCATGTACCTTGAGAGGGCAACTAGGTGGTGAAGTGAACAGAGTGTAGGATTTGGAATCAGGAAGACTCATCTTCATGAGCTCAAATCTGGTCTCAGACACTTATTAGTTGTGTGACCTTGGGCAAATCACTTAACCGTACTTGCCTCAGTTTCCTCATCTGAAAATGAGCTGGAGAAGGAAATGGCAAACCATTCCAGTATTGTTCTCCTATACCCCAAATAGGATCACAGAGACATAACTGAAAATGACTGAATAGCAGGAACAGTTTACTTTGGACATCTAGCTGGATAGTTTTGACTAGAATGGAGAGTGTGTTAGGAGATGTGATATGAAATGTGATGGAAAAGGCAGATGGGAGTCATAGTGTAAACTTCAAATTCCAGGATGAAGATTCTGTATTTATTCCAGCGGGAACTGGTAGTCATCGAAGAGTTTTGAGTGGTGGGGTGTTTTAGGACCATCAATTTGCCAGCTGCCAAATATCACAGGAGCAGTCAGACACTTCCTCTCCAAACTAAAGCTTTTTAGCTTTTTAGTTTTCCTCAATCCACTTAATTCCTACTTTTAAACTGTATTTAGACTACCTCATTATATTCTTATAATTTCTTTATCAATTGTCTTTTTAGTCACTTGGAATTGTGAGGACCATGCTTGAGTAATTTAAACAGCTGTCTACAATTATCTTACAATGTTCTTTCAAGTGTTGGAGTCTCTCTGTGTCTGTGAGTGTCTCCTTATTTGTCATGGCATAGAAACTACCACAGTAGTTGTACCCAAAGGAATGTTTAATTACAGAATATGGAGCCTGTCCTAGGTTCTTCTCAGCTCTGACCAACCTCCTTGCCCCCAGCTCCCAGCTAATACCTTCGGCAAACACCAGTGATTGACTGAGATCTAGTGATTTCCAAATTAAAGCATACTCTTCTCATAGGATTATGAGATTTAGATCAGCTTCTGTAGTAGGTGACCACCCAAAACTGAGGAAAATGCTCCCTCAATGCTCAAACATATCCTAGTGACCCATCATTGGGCCCAAAATTCCCACTAGTAGTTAGTGGCTAAAATGTCACTGTTGGATGGGATGGGTTAGTTGTATTGATTTATTGCTGGTCATTAGTTCATATTAGTTTGGCAAAGGGATATTAACCTGGAGTCTTTGAACTTTTAAAAAATTGATCATTACATTTCAATATGATTGACTTTCTTTGTGATTCTATATATGTTTTTGCATTTAAAAATGTGAGTCTGAGAAAGGGTTTTTAAATGCCCAAGCAGTCCATTAAATAAAAAATGTTAAAAAGATCTTTGATTTATCACCTTTTTAGCAGACTGATCTGAGAATCAGAAGAGAATGGACATAAGACAAGTAAGTATTGCTTGGAGGCTAGGGAAAAGGCAAAGGTCAGAGTATGGAGTAATCTCCAGTTAAGTGGGATACCACAGTGGTAAGAACTGGATGGAGAGTAGCAGTGAAGAGGAAGAGAAGGATGTGTAATAAGATGGAAAAGAAATGTGATATAGTGAAAAAAATAACAAAAACCGTCTACTGAGCTTGAAGTCAGCAGACCTGAGTTTGAAACCTAGCTTCATCACTCACTATCTGTGTGACCTTAGGTAAATCACTTAACTGCTTAGAACTTGACTCTTAGTTTGCTCATCTGTAAAACAGGCAAATAACCTTCTCACTATTTGCCCCACAAAACTGATACAGGGATTGTTGTGTTTGTCCTTTATTGCCAAAGAAGACCGTGCCATCAGAGAAATGATGACATGACTTACACTTGACTTTGCTATGAGTAAGGGAGGGCTGTGTAAGGTCACCAGCCTCACTTCACCCCCAGAGCCATCTGAATCCAGTGACCAGATATTCATCAGGATAAGTGGAGATGACCCAGGATGCACCGGGAGACCTTGGCCCCTTTAGGCCAAGGTCTTTGCGGGTATTCACTTATGGTGAGGGAACACCTATTCATTGAATAGGACTGTTTAAGAAGCAGTCAGGGCATGGCCCTTTTAATGAGGCCAACAAAAAGAAAGACATCAGGCTGGGAGGGAAACAGCAATAGTTACATTGATAATCCCTCTAAAGCCAGGAGGGTCCAGAAGAGTCCTTAGGCAGGGGCCTGTTGGTGTCCCAGCTTTAGAGTGCAGTAGGTTTAAGGTTTTGGGAAAGGACAGGACAGGACAGGAAGGCAAAGGAAAGGAAACTAGACAGTAAAACCCAAGTCAACTGGGCATCTTTTGGCCATCCCAATTTATCTTCCTGTGGAGAGGAGAAGGAAGGAGAGGGGGAGGCAGACAGGACAGGAGGAGCTGAGTTACCCAACTAACTGGGTCTCCATTCAGCGTTGTGTTTGTCCTTCATTGCCAAACAAGACCGTGCCATCAGAGAAATGATGACATGACTTGCGCTTGACTTTGTTTTGAGTGAGGGAGGCCTGTGCAGGTCACCAGCTTCACTTTCTCCTCCTGAGCCATCTGGATCCAGTGACCAGATATTCATCTGATATAGGGAAAGTATTCTGTAAATGGTAAAGTGCTACCTCATAATTTGAAAAGACCTGAAGGCTTTTTGAAAGAAGTCCTGAAGATTTTGAAGGGGCCAGCCATTCCTAATAGTGTTTTCTTATCTGGTCTCAGTAGAACAAGGAGTAGGAAGGAGACTAGCATGGAAGCAGGAATACCTCCTTCCTCTTCTCCCATTTTCCTTTACATGCAAGGACGCCATTACTGTTTCAATCACTGTAAATATTAATAATAGAAGTAATTATCCTTTCCATAACTTACTAAAGTTTATGAAGCTCTTTCCTCATGATACTTCTTTGGAGTAAGCGATACAAATAATTTTAACCCTCGTTTTGCAGGTGAGGAAACCAAAAATGAGTGTGGTGAATGTTTGTCCAGAATTACACTGTAATTGTTAGGGTTGGGATCTGAGCTCAAGTCTGTGTCCTTTCCACTATAACATGAGCTAAACAGAAAGGTAAATTCACATCTGCCTGTATTTAATATGAAACAATTAATTATTATTTAGTTATTAATATTAATTATTAACTAATAATTATGGTTATTATTAATTAATACTCCTCTCCATATAGTGGAAAGAACAACGACCTTGAAATATGAAGACTTGAAATCGAGACTCAGCTTTCTCATTTACTAGCTGTGTGACCTTCAGGAAGTCACTTGTTTATTCTGAGCCACAGATTACTCATCTGTAGAATGGGGGGGATGTCAATAATACCTTTACTACTTTCCTCACAGTGTTGCTTTGAGGATTAGTATCAAATGAGATAATGAATTTATATGGTTTCGTAATGCTACATGAATGTTAGTATTATTACTGTTTAGCTATTTCACAAAGGGAATGGATTCATAGATTGTTGGAGTTGGAATAGATATCCAGAGTCCAACCTTCACTTAATAAAATGAAGGCCCAGGAAGACTAAGTGACAAAGAAGGCTAAATGATTATGTCAAGGTCACATGGGTGGTTATGGTTAAGATTTAAACCCAATCTCATTCCTAAACTATATTCATTTTTTTTGCTTGTTTGACTTTCTGGAATCACATTCCTGTCCTCACCTCCCATTCATGTGCTCCTCAGAATAACTCCATGACCAAGAACACAATCTGTCTCTGTCTTAGTCATTGACTTTTAAACAGTTATTGATTTCACATTTATTGGAGGCCCAATAGGATTGTTGCATGAACTAGATCCTTGAAATGGTACTTGGCTGCTCATTTTTTAAAAACAAAAAGCAAGTGCTAACCTCCTTCTTGGAGCTAACAGGGAACACTGTGGAATGACTGTAAATTGCTCTGAAGAGATAATAAAGTGCTCTGTGAATATTTAATGTAACTCTGTAATATTTTGAACACTTTTATCCCTTTCCCTCTCTTGTTTTGAGAATGTCTTTTATAGATTTCATGCTCTCCCGCTCCCAACTCTTCTCCTCCTCCTGTGGTCCTAATGTTCAGATACTTCTTTTTCCATCGCTTACTATCACCTGCCCTTGAAACAAAGAGTAGGGGTGGGGAGAGCAGCATAGTTCCCAATGGAGATGCTGGCCATCCTGTGCCCTACAACAGGAGCTAGCCTAATGAACTGATGATTCTCTGTGCAGCTGAATTTGAGAATCACCCTTTCCTATGTCCCTAAAATATCTTCCTTCCCTTCCCTGAGCTGTTACCCAATATTCACACTACTGGAGGTTTCACTGTTTCAGGAATGGTTTTGTGAAAGTATAGATATGTTACATTAGGAAAGATTATATAAACTAATACATTCTCCTTCACCTGTCAGTATGAATTTGTTAGATTAATTAAAAGAGAGTTGATTACTAAGGCAACGGGACACAAGAAGGGGAAATTTTGATGTGTAGCAGGCCATTGTCAGGGAGTACAGGTTTAAATGGGGTACTATGGTGGGAGTTCTGTGATAGTCTGAAAACACTGGGCAGCTGGAGCATGGCTGCTGGAAGGAAATGGTGGGATGCCATGTAGGGAGGGTGCTCATGGGCAAAGAAGATCACTGAACCACAAATTTAGAGCTGGAAGGGATCTTAGAGGTTATATAGTCTAACCTTTACAGTTTACAGATGAAGATCATAGATCTATCTATATCTTGGAAGAAATCTCTTTATTTAACAGATGAGGAACTTAGGCCTAGAGAGATTCAGTGACTTGGCCAAGATCATACAGTTAGTAAGAGGCCCAGTCAGGACTTGCATACAGCTCTGCTGGCTCCATATTCAATGCTTTTTTTCCACTGTACCCTGTTGCCTTCGTCAAACAAGCAGTTTCACAATCTTGTTCAGGGTTGTCTCTACTTGAAAGGGCTCTGATAACAATGCAGAAGAGGCTGACCTATATAAGAACTCCAGACTCTTTGCTTTCAGCCACTTTCAGGAGCTGAGCTCTCCCATTCCTTCAGCATCCCTTCTCCACAATTCTGTGGAGAAGGAAAAAGGATTGTGAAGGCTCATTACCTCACGCTCCTTGAAGCCTATTACATGGTTCTGCATGGACTCATAGGGCTCATCTTTAACTGCTAAGAGAGATGAGATACCATGGGTTTAAAATAACTTGAATATCACCAGGGTCACTTCAGAAGATGCTCCCAGCCAAGAAGCTGCTCTTCAGAATAAGAAAAAAAAATTCAACATCACACACAAGCACACAAAACAAGCTATTAGTAGCTCAGAGATGAGAAGGAGAGTTCTAGTTCTAGTGTTGGCTAAAAATGTCCATTCCTGGAACAGAGTTCAGAATGGGGTCACTTGAAGAAGAGAAGGGAGCTTTGAGGGAAGGAATTAGAAGGGGGAAAGCAGGGAGTAAAATGGGTTGGGATTCGTTTTGTTTTTTTTTTTCCAGGATGCTTTGGCATGTATGACTCTTTTGAAATAGATTGTAGACATGAGCAGGTCTTTTTAAGGGGCTGTGCGACTGGGTGGAGATGCAGTGGAGACGAGGGAATGTAATCTCCCAGAGTTGGCATGTTTAGTATGTTATTAATCTATGTGTGCTTCACACATCCCTGGATAATGGACTCTCAGTTACCTTGTTTGCAGGTTATCCTGGACAAGTTTCTAATCCCAACCTGGCTTCCTCTTGACACCCAGCCTGTGCTTCTCTTACTCTCTTTCTTCCTTGTCTTCCCTTTCCCTTTGACAGTGTGCTCAGGGAATGTGGACTGATTTTTCACATTAGCTGAAACAAACCATAATTGAGATGGTAAATCTGATGTTGCTCAGAAAACAAGGTAATGCTTTTCTTTCCAGAGCTCTGATTTTGAAAGCAGCTGTTGTTTGGAATGATCCATACTCACTTTTATTAGTGTGCATTGCAGAAAGTTTACTCTGGAAGGGGTCTACAAGGAGATCTTCTAGTCAATCTCCCATATCTTACACAGGTCCAGGGAAGTTAGGTGATATGCCCCAGAGATCCTAGACTAGAACCCAAGTTGCTTGACTCACATCAAGACTTCTTCCATGAGAGCTCACTGTCACTGAGAGTTCACTGAATTTTATCCTTCTGGTTGCCAATAACTTTTCTGAGTGGCCATTCTCTGTGTAAGACTATTTTAGGGACTTATAATGATAATGATAGCAATAACAATTGACCTTCACATGACACTTTTAAGGCTCTTTTCTTCACACAAGAGAATTTTCTTTTTTCCAATTACATGTAAAGATAGTTTTCAACACTTGTTTTTAATAAGATTTTAATTTTCATTTTTGACCCATTCTTCCTTTCTTCCCCCCTCCCCCAAACAGCAAGAAATATGATATAGGTTATACATATATAGTCATATTTCCCAACATATTTCCACATTAGTCATGTTGTCAAAGAAGAATCAGAACAAAAGAAAAAAAAAACATGCGAAAGAAAAAACAAAGAAAAGAGAAAATAATCTGCTTTTATCTGCATTCAGACTCCATGGTCCTTTCTCTGGATGTAGACAGCATTTTCCATCATGAGTCTTTTGGAATTGTCTTCCGCATTTGTATTGTTGAGAAGAGCTGAGATGATTAAAGCTGATCATGGCACAATGTTGCTGTTACTATGCTTGTTACAATGTTTGCCTGGTTCTGCTCACTTCACTCAGCAACAGTTTATGTAAGTCTTTCCAGGTTTTTCTGAAGTCAGTCTGCTCATCATTTCTTTCTTTCTTTTTTTCTACTAATTTAGTTGTTTTCAGTTTTCAACAATCACTTCCATATGTTTTAAATTTTCTCTCCCTCCCTCTCCCCTCCTTCCCCAAGATGCCAGGCAATATTATATGGGTTCTACACATACATTTTTATTAAACACACTTTCACATTAGTCATGTTGCATGGAAGAATTAAGATGAATGGGGGAAACCATGTAAAAAACCAAACCAAGCCAAAACATAACAAAAGAGAAAATAGTCTGCTTCATTCTGTGTTCTGATTCTATAATTCTTTCTATGGATGTGGATGACATTTTGCATCGAGTCCTTTGGAAATGTTTTAGATTCTTGCATTACTGTGAAGGGCTAAGTCTGTCAGAAACAGTCCTCCCACAATTGTGGCTGATATTGTGTGTAATGTTCTCCTGGTTCTGTTCATTTTACTCAACATCAGTTCATATAAGTCTTTCCAGGTTTTTCTGAAGTCCACCTGTTTGTCACTTCTTATAGTATAGTAGTATCCCATTACTTGATATGCCACAATTTGTTCAACCATTCCCCAATAGATGGACAACCCTTCAATTACCAATTCTTTGCCACCACAAAAAGAACTGCTATAATTGTACATTCGGGACTTTCCCACCTTTTATGATCTTTTTGGGACACATCTAGTGGTGTTACTGCTGGATCAAAGAGTACACAGAGTTTTGTAGCCTTTGGGGCATAGTTCCAAAATTGTTCTCCAGAATGGTTGATTCAGGTCACAACTCCATCAACAATACATTAATGCTCCAATTTTCCCACATCCTCAACATTTATCATTTTCCTTTTCTGCCATATTACCCAATCTAATAGGGGTGAGAAGGTACCTGAGATTTGGTTTAATTTGCATTTCTCTAACCAATATTGATTTAGAGTATTTTTATACAACTATAGATAGTGTTAATGTCTTCATCTGAAAACCACCAGTTCATATCCTTGGACCATTTGTCATTTGGGGAATGACTTGCATTCTCATAAATTTGACTGAGTTCTCTAAATAATTGAGAAATGAGGCCTTTATCAGAATCTGGCTATAAGAATTATTTTCCAGCTTTTTGCTTTTCTTCTAATCTTGGTTGCATTGGTCTTGTCTATGCAAACTCTTTTAAATTTAATGTAATCAAAATGGCCAATTTTGCATTTCATAATGCTCTTTATCTCTTTTTTGGGCATAAATTCTTCTCTTCTGTATAGATCTGATAGGTAAACTATTCTTGCTCTCCTAGTTTGCTTATGATGTTATCCTTTATGTCCAAAGCATGTACCCATTTTGACCTTATTTTGTTATACTGTGATACTTTTAAGTTTAGCAAAATACCTTTCATGTATTATCTCTTCTGATCATCACAGAAAACATTGTAAAGATAGGGAAACTGAATTCAGTGAGGTTAAGGGAATTGCTCACAGAAATAGTAAGTATATGAAGCAGGATTTGAATTCAGGTCTTCCTGACTCTAGCTTTAATACTCTATCCACTATACACCAGGTGCCTGTTTAGTAAGGGATGTTGCAAGGGATATTTCTTCACATATAGCATTATGTGACTTGACTCCCACTCTTGACAACTCTGCCTCACCCATCACACAGGGTGGGGCATTCATCTCCACCAAAGAGAAGAGACTCTCCCAGATAGGCTTTGGGACTGGGGCTACACTTCTACTGATGAAAACATAACTTTAAGGTTTCAGCAGCTCCAGAATTTCCACAGATATTTACTCAGTGTGAACTGACAGAATAGGGTGGTTTAGCCTTGGGAAATCCTACATCCAATTAACTAATGGAACTTATTTGATATTAGATTGGACTTCCAAAGTCTACCATTAGGTCTGAGTTTAGAAAAAGTGAATTTGAATTCTGAGTTTAGAAAAAGTGGATTGAATTTGAATTTGAAAAGTGGTTCAGCTGCTTACTAGCTTTGTGACCATTAAATCATTTCATCTTCCTATATGGCTGTCAATTTATCTATGAAATGAGAAATTTGCATTAAATTATCTCCAAGGTCACTTCTGGTTCCAGATCTGAGGTTCTTGTGATCAACAGCTATGGAACTCCACTTATGGCTTTGTTTCCTTCTCCTAATGTTCATCCATCTGCTTTCAAGTTTCTGTCCTGAAACTAGCTGAGCAAGTAGAATGTAGAGATTTTTTCTTTATCTTCAAAGCCCTGAAATGGCCCTAGTAAATTGTAGATTGAACACTTTATATGCTGCTCAATCAGCTCAAAGCAAATATTAGATATTTCCTTTTGGATCACTGTCCCACACACCTTTCCCTAAATTCATAGCTTCCTATCTTGATATACTTAATTCATCAATTTCTGGACCTGCCCCAGGAAAGGAATTCACACTATTGTGAATCAGACCTGTAACTAAAGTAGGTGACTTGTGGTCTTGTTCTGGGGCATCAAAAGCACTTACACTCCTTTAACAAAGTCAGTGAACAGTTATTTACTAAGCATCTACTATAGTAATAGTTAACATTTATATAACACTTGCTATGTGCCAAGTATTCATAATTATCTCATTTAATACTCAGAAAAACCTTGGGAGGTAGGTGTTATTATCTTGCCCATTGTATAGGTGAGGAAACTGAAGTTAAAGTAAACTTGCCAAAGGTCACATAGCAAACAGGTGTCTGAGGCTGGATTTGAATTCATTTTCCTGACTTCAATCCCAGCATTCTATCCACTTCTCCACCTAGCTCCTTGTTGTTTGTTTGTCCTTAACTTCTGAAAAAGGCCATTGATATTATGGGGTGATATCTTGCCTTGCACATGAATTGAATTTAAGTGAGGGAAAGTTGCACAAAGTCATCAGCCTCGTTCTCTCTCAGAGAAATCAAAGTTCAGTGGCAGGACAAAACCTGAGATGACTGGTGATGGTCCCGGATACAGTGGATGACCTTGGCATCTTCAGTGTCTGACCATGCTATAAGCACACCACAGAGCCTGCTTCCGCTGCCCTCAGTTCTTGTAACAAATTATTCTCCTCTACCCATTCCACTGGGGAAAGTCTTCATACACCTGAGAAAGGCACTCCCCCCTAACTCACTGATGGACTTGAGGCCTACAGCTTATACTTAACCTGGTTTAGCCCCTCTGCAGAGATTTTATTGTGGTGTGGTTGCTATGTATGCTACAGCTTCTTGGAGCTACAGGTGAGGTTGGGTGAACTGAACATGGATGAGCAGCCCTGGAGAGGGTTCAGCAAGTTGTCACACCAGAGATCCTAGTCCTTCTGAACACCCCATACACCCCAAGTTCCCTATTATATATATATCAGGCACAGTGATAAGAGCTGGAGATACAAAGAAAGCCAAAAACTGTCTCTGCCTTCAGTGAGCTTACCTTGTAATGAGTGAGACAACATGCAAATAATGAAGTAGATAAAAGTTGAATATAAAATAGATGGAAGATAATTTCAGAAGAGAGATTTCTCTCCCATAATTCAACTTTCTTTCCCCTTAAGCAGTTGGGAATGCTGGGAAAGGCCTCCCCCTTGTAGATGGTGGGATTTCAGCTAAGTGTTGAAGGAAGCCAGGGAACTAAGAAATAGAGATGAAGAGGGATCTTTCTAGACATGAGGGATAGTCAGGGAAAGAGTCTGGAGATGGGATGACAGTGTCCTGTACAAGGAGCAGTAAATAAGCCAGTGCTTCTGGTACATAGAGTACATTGTAAGAAAACTGGAAAACTAGGAAGGGATCAGCCTATAAATAGATCTAAAAATCAAACAGTTTTTAATGGATTCTGGAGGTAATAGGGAGCTGCTGCAGCTTAGTTAGCAGGAGTGTGACAGGTACACACTTTAGAAAATCACCTTGGTAGCTAAATAGTGCATGGATTGGAGTGGGAGAATGAATTAAATGCAGGAAGATCAGTGAGAAGGCTATTGAAGTAGTCCAAGAGAAAGGTGATATGGGGCCCAAAGTATAATCAATAGCAACTAGTTAGTAAGAATAATTGATTGAAACAGAAAATTAATAGGTGGAGTACCTGTCCTCCTTACTATCTGCAATCTGCAGCAGGATCCTCGCCCACACCTGCATTATGATGTCCTGGTACCTCCCCCTAAAGTGGCTGGACTCCCAAGATCTATATCTCCCTGATGATAGGGCACTATCCTTACTTTCCTCTCTCTTACCTACTTTAGCTGAACTTTTCTTAAAAATGATTTGAGGGCACGTTTCTTACAGTTGGCCCTGGACGTTCAAAATGCTAGTTTTAGCTCTGCGGTAATCGATCAGACTTGTGCACCCTGGGGCACACCATAGGGAAGATTCTGAAAACCAGTAAGCACCAAGAGAAAGGAAGAGAAGGATGCTGCTGGAAAGGAAGGTTAAGGAAGGACATTCCCTCTTTTGGGTGTTTAATATTAAATCTGTACTTTCTGTAATAAGAAATGACTTCAAATTGCAGAAAAATTCACATTCCAATCCAAATGCCCAGGGAACCATTTACTTCCCTGACAACATATGGCCTCATTAAAATGTATAATAATCACCTTTAGGATTTATATAGCTCCTTCCTTCTGAAGCCTTCATGATTAGGGCAGTTTCTCCAAATAACAATTAAGATGA
Organism: Bettongia penicillata ogilbyi; assembly: GCA_023548195.1. Classification (NCBI taxonomy): domain Eukaryota; kingdom Metazoa; phylum Chordata; class Mammalia; order Diprotodontia; family Potoroidae; genus Bettongia; species Bettongia penicillata. Next base: position 792,983 of record JAJHZJ010000567.1, read on the forward strand.
TGATTTTTAGTGTTTACAAAGTGCTTTCTTTTGTTTTATCTTCACAACAACCCTGCTCAAATAGGTAGTTCAGATATTATACCTGTATTTTGCATATGAGGAATCTGGTATAAAGAATGGTTTTTCCAAGGTTATGTAGGCTACTGAATGACAGAACTGGAACTTGAACCCAGTATCCTGACTTTGGATCCTATGTTCACAGCTGCCAGAAAGCCCAAGAGGTTGAGGGGCAATGTGATAATAGAAGAAATCTAAGCTGAGTATCAGGAGATTTGGGTCCTAACATCAAATCTGATTCCTTGGGTAAGTAATTTTACTTATGAGCCTAAGCTTTCACATCTATAAAATGGGGGTATAATCTACTTCATAGGGTAAATTCATCTTGCAGGGTAGATTTCCTTCATCTTGAAGGAAAGTGTTTTGTAAACCTTAAAATGCTTTATGAATGTGAGTTATTATTTCCCAGAGTCATATAATCATTGAGAATATGGGTTCCTTAAACTCCCTTCTTAATCTTCTTTCCTCTAATGCGGTTGTCTTTGATCATATCTCATTTTAAAATATAGAGAAGCAAGATATAATATAGCTCATAAATACATAAATTTAAGTACACTATGGCACATGTCTTATCACTCTAAAACACAATCACCGTACACAAAAAACTTTGATTTAGCAGTTTTTCTATAACATAATCTGTGCATATCATAGGATATTAGAATTTTTGGCCTTTATTTTAATTTAATTTAATATTTTAATTTTAGTTTTTAATAGTAAATGTATTCATGTATTATTTTAAGAATCACCTATATTTCCCAATATAGCCCCACCACCATGTTCCCAGAGAGATACTCTTTATAACAAAAAATTTTTTAAGAAGGGCAAAAAACCCCAGATCAGGAATATTAACCAATGTATTGAAAGTCTGACATCATATGTAGTGTTCCATATCCATAGTACTCCACCTCTGTAATGAAACGAGGGGAGATCCTTTCTCATAACTATTCTTGTGGCAAAGCTTCATCATTATAATTTCTCAGTATTTAGTTTAAAGTTCTTGTAGCATGGAGTGTTACTCCTATCTCTTGAGGCTGGTATTAAAAAAAAAAAAAAGAGTTCTACTTACTTTTTGAGGTGGGAGAGAGAAAGCATTCATCTAGTCCTGAATGTATCTAAATCTCTAAATGGCAGAATATGTTCTATTTGTTAATAGCAGAACAACATACTTGCATTGGAAAAACTCCCACCCCCATCCCATTTTAGGTTATGGGTATTAGATGTTCCAGAGGCAAAGTAGAAACCATCTTTTACCACCTGGAAATAAGATCTGAAGGACAACCAAGGTTTTCAGGGTCTCCAAAATCCTTGAAAGAGTTGGGAGCCTAAAGAAAGAAGTATAAGGGTCTTATTCTTATGATTTCCTATGGCAAGAACACACTGAATTGTCCAAAGACCCTCATGTTAATTAAATGACTAATGCTTGAGGCCATTCCATTTGTGAGACTACAAAATCCAGTGGCTTATGAATTTAAATGGCTCAGGAAATGAAGGCTCACTCTCATTATTCATGTATTTTACTTAAAGGTGGAACTCTCAAGGTAATGATAGGAAAGCTTGGACTTTATCATGTTGGAGGATCCTTTGGAATGAAGGGAACTGAGATCTTTCAATGTTGGGGAAGCAAGGAGATTATGACATCATTTGGTTCAGTTCAATTCCATAAATGTTTATTCAGTAAGCATCTCACTTGGCAGAGGAGAAAGGCTAAGATTCTAAGTACTGGACTTGGGAAACATTCAAGGACCTTTCAGTAGTCTGCTTCCATCACCAGGGTGATGGAATCATCCTAAAGGAAAACTAGGTGGGGTTTTAAGGTGGAGATAATATTAAGGAGATTCTTCAGAGTCAAGAGGAATATAAATCATAGATTTAGGCAGAGGTCATCTTATTTTATAGAGGAGAAAATCAGGGCCCCAGAAGCATAAGTGACTTGCCCAAGGTCACATAGCTAATAAGCCCCAGAGGTCATATTTGAATTCAGCTCCTTTTACTCCAGAGCTAGTACCATTACCACTATACTATACCACCTTGTATATGAATCAGCGTTTCTGGTAGGCAAGCAAACAGGCTGCAACAGAGACATCAAATAGTATGCCAGGGCATAATCTTTCCATATGCCAAGGCACAATCCTCCTCACTCTTGTGTACGTAACATTCTGAATATCTCACTTGTTATTCCTCCTCTACATAAAATAATTTATAGCCAGCAAATAAAGACCTCATGAAAATACAAGATGCGCTGGTGATGTGTTTGATGAATCAACCACTTGATATATCAGAGGGCCTTGTGATGTATGCATTGTACTACTGATAAGCACTTCATTTAAAGCAAGTCTGCGATTTAGAGGTCTCTCCTGACTCACAGGTGTACAGGGGCTTCCCTCTGCTCAACCTTATATATAAGTTTAGTTCTGGTGGATGCCAAGATAATCAGTTTAATCTGCGTGTCTTCCTGGAGGAAGGTCCTTGGTAGAGACTGCCATTCTGTGTTCATCTGGGGATGGGAAGGCTGGTAGAACTGGCTACAAGTCAAATCAATTACTGTTGGGCTAAAGATGGGATACTCAGACACCTGAAGACTCTGGTAGTGAGCATGTACTTGAATAAATTGCTTTGAGTTTTTTCCTGTTGGTACTGTGAGGAATCCTTACTGGAAAAGGCACTAGCACATCTTCTTGTTCCACCTATCTCTTCTCTGTTTCTTCTTTTCCTCATTAAAGCTTAGCTGATAGAAGGATGAAATGTGTATGTGGGTGGTGGATTGAAATACTTCCAGTTTCTCCCCTCCCACCCCAACTCTCTCTTCTCTCTTTTCCCTCACTGCCATCCTAGTTCACCACCTCATTTTATCTTGCTTGCATGATTGCAGAAGACTGCTTGTAAGTTTTTCTCTCCTCAGGCTCCACCTCCACCAGTCAAACTTGTTCATGGTCATCAGATTATACCTTCTAAAGTACAGTTCTAATTACATCATTCCCCTGTTCAAAAATCTTCAATGGAGCTTCAGAAATAGTTACGAGATGTGATATAGATGCAGGGGGTTGAGACTACTCTCTTTTCATCTTTCTACCAATGTCAGTGGCTGCCTAAGTTAGCTGTCAGTCAGCATCAGGCCAGCCAGAAGAATTTAAAAAAGAATTAATTGTCAGAATTTTGCTGATTTTTGTGTCGTGAATTGACAGCCCAGTCAGTGAGTGACCCAAGGATACTTGAAAGTTCAAGTTCACTGAATGTGTGAGCCCTCATTCTTGATCTTCTGCAGCTCTCTTCTGTTGATCTAACAGAAAAGGTCCCCAGCAGCATTCTGAGGTTGTCCACTATGGCAGAAATCCAAGTTAACATCAGACAGCACGGGAACTCAGACTATTGCTTGGTGTCTCCTCTGTGGAAAAATCAGTGGATTTGGAGTCAGAGGACTTGCTCATTACTGACTGTGGTCTGACAACTTGGTCAAGTTGTTCATCCTTTCTGGGCATTCTTCATTTTTATCATCTTTAAAGGAATCACTTGAATTAGGGCCTTAAGGCCTCTTCCAGCTTTGAATTTATAATCCTGTGATTCATAAATATCTAGGAAGCAAGAATTTCCAGCTGTGATCCAGGCTTCCCCAAATGGAGCATTGCTTCCAGGTGTTCCACTGTGGGTACAGGTCAGTTCTCTTAGATTACCTTCTTTTTTAAAATTTTTCAATGCTTATTGAGATAGTTGTAGCGTCATAGATTCAGAGTGGAAAGAGAGCACAGAGGCTGTCAAACCTAATCCCCTTCATTTTACAGATAAGGAAAATGATGTTTAGGACTAAATGACTTGCTCTTGGTCACATAGTAAGTGCCAGAGTCAGGATTTGAACCCAAGTTTTTATGGCTTTAAATGAAGCACACTGTCTGTTATTTCATCCTGAATGGGTACAGACTATAGTCTTCCTTTGTAGGATTTTTAAAATCACAATATTTTTTTCTTGGCTGGTTTTACTTATGCAGTACTGACTTTTATATCTGCTTCTACTTTGATCTCTTATTTATGAAACAGTCTTCACAAGTCAAGAGTATAAATATCATTTTCCATTACAGGCACATTGTTCCATTTTACACATCAATTTTAAGACAGAGGGTTTACAGGTTAGAGATTATATTCACATACAACTCCCAGTTCTAATATCTTGCACTATCTTTGCACTATGGTTGGGCTTGTAACTTTGGAAATTTCATATCAATTTATGTATTGATATGTGTTCATATCAACTTATATGTCTATATACTGGAGCCAATTCCTCAAAATGCATCCATTTGCAAATAATTGTGCTGTTTTTGAAGGGTTAGATGGTCTCTGTTCAGATTCAGAGGGTAATTTGGGATGATTCAAGTGCAAATTATCTCTGCGTCTAAGTAAAATAAGAGAAACAAAGACTTTCATTAAGAGATAATTATGAAGTATTTGGGCTTTACTTAATGTTGACTTTCAAGGTCAAAGAAGATAGCAGAAACAGTTCCCATTTAGGCAAGGATCTGTTAAATTCAGCTCAAGTGAAAGGCAATTTGACATTTATTTTAGAATCATACCATTTCCAAGGTGTATTGACACTGTGATTTTTGGTAAAGGAAGAAAAGGGACCTATGCTCTGGTAGAAAAAATAAAGGGCAAAGATTGGCAGCTTTCCCCCTCCTCCTCCATTATTTCTAAGTGCCTGCTTAAGAGTGACATTAAAACTTCAAGGTAGTTTATATAACTGGAATGAGTTGAGTGAGCATTGAAAGAAATTCCCTTGACCTAACTCAAGTGGGATAGAGGGCTGGGGGGATTCTTGTTGATGGGAGGTGAGAACAAGTTCATAAAAGATCTTGGCAGACACCACAAGAATCCTTTTATGTGCTAGCTAGGAGGGCTGTAGACTGGACTACAAGCTGGATTGTGTCGATCAGTCCACAAGCAGTGTTGGCTGGGAAAAGGCTCAAGGAACAAAGCATAGCTGAGGATAGTACCAGTAGATTGGTAGCTTAACTCAGTGATAAAGTAGTGAATGGAACCTGCAGAGGCTGATAAAATAAAACCTGAGGCAGCCAGAGAAAGCAATTGGTCTGTAGATATAGACTCTGCTTCTTTGGAAAGAAGTCTGTGTAGTTTCCTCCAGGGACTCATGTCTATCAAGGAACTATGCATCCCTAGATAAGGCGAGCAGCATGGGACACCACAGATGACAGTGGATTGCAGCACTGGAAGAAGGGTAAAATATGTTAGGCTGTGCTGAATTTCTGGAACAAACCTCCTAGAGAGAAGAGGAAGAGTTTCTGGATAACAGTATTCTTCAAACAGGGGAAGAGGTTCTTTGCCCAATTAGGAACCAGAGCTGATATAATTCTATGATGTTATTTGTATCTGCTTCCTAGACTGGTTTCAACTGCAGGAACATGAGGTCCTTGCCAGGATAAACTCATCACCTCTAATCTTATCACCTTGTTATTAACTCAAACTTTGACTGACACTACCTCCCTCAGCCTCCTTTCTCTTTGGATTAGAAAGCTGGAGGGTGAAATACCAAACTCCTCCCAATGCCTTTCTTTATAGATAGCAGAAACTGGATTCAGATCATTCTACTTTGCATCTGCTACCCTGCCTGTTTTCAATTCCATAGAACAAGATGCTCCCATGCTACGTACCCACTATTGTCCCATCCCCATCCCTTTTCTTGCCTCCTTTTTTGTGTTGTCTTCCAGTTTAAATTATAAACTCCTTGAGGGCAGGAGTTGTGTACTTCTTAGTAACTGTACTCCTGGTGCATAGCACAGTGTCTGGCACATGGTAGGTACTTAATAAATGTTTATTTGAATTTATAATAATATAAGGGATGAGAACAATTTATTTCAGTTGCCATAAAGGTAGCTAAAGCAGGTAAGGCAATGTATTAAGCATGGAGAATACAAAGACAGAAATGAAAGAGTTCTTCCAAAAAAGTTATATGGTAGGGGAAAAGGAAGTATATGACATATATGAAGATAGGTAAAATTCATTTTTAGTGGAGTTTTAACTTTAATGGGATTAACAGCTTAAAACTGTGTGAAAGTTTTTGGAATACTCTGTTCAATGTAATTTTGTGAGGCAGAGAACGCTAACAATTGGGGAAATCAGGAAAGGTTGCACACAGGAAAAGGTGCTTAAGCTGATCTTTGGAGGAAATTAAGGAGTCTAAGAAGTAAAGGTTATTCTAAGAGACAGAGGTATGACTTCCACATATGACCTCTAAAATTATAAACAGAATTAGTTATATGACATAAAGGTGTATGTGATTACTAATGGTACTTGAAAATAAATACCATGTATGAAATATATTTTAATACTTCAGTGATTTGTTTGCATACCCCTCCCCTGAGACAGATTAGAGCTCCTGTACACTTAGTAAATAATTTAATGAGTAGCTCCAGTCTGAAAATTAATGAAAAGACTACATACAGTTTGCATGACCATGGAAACTTAGTCATCCAATAATGCATACAGGACATAGTGATTGGATTTGAGTCAGGATACTTGAACTGATGGGAACTTTTCTTCCTCAAATATGCAGCTGTGGAATTGTATAAGTGAATCCAGTGGACAAATAAGTAAAAAAAAAAAAAAGAAAAGTTTGAGGACTTTGGTTAATTTGAGGTCTACAGTGTAGAAAGTAGATCCTCTCACTTAGTCAATTTCCATTGAATCATCATCTAAGTTGATAACTTGGGAGAGGCTAAGGATGGTTCACCAAATCTATCTAATAATCTCATCAGCATCCCACTACATTCACCCACCACTTTTCTTTGAAGGACATTTATTCTCCAAAATATCTCTTGAATTACTTTTTTCTTTTCTAAATGACAGCTCGAGGCTGACTCACACTGGAGAACGTTGGTTCAATCTCTCTTCCCATTGCCTTGGCACTTCACTCCTCCAGTTAACCTGTGCTTTATCACAAGACCCAGATGGACTGTAATATATTTTTTCTTTTCTTTTTAAAAATTCATTATTCATTCATTTTAAACATTCTTTTCTTCTTAAATTTTGAGTCCCAAATTCTCCCCGTCTCCTGCCCCTCTCCCACTCCTTGAGAAGGCAAGCAATATGATATTAGTTACACATTTGAAGGCATGCAAGGCAAGTGTACTTCAATTTGCACTGAGTTCATCAGTTTTTTTTCCGGAGGTGGATTGCATTTTTCATCATGAGTCCTTTGGAATTGTTTTGGATGACTGTCTTGACCAGAGTAGCCAGGTCTTTCCCAGTTGATCATCATTGCAATATTGCTGTTACTGTGTACAATGTTTTCTTGGTTCTGCTCACTTTGCTTTGCATCAGTTCACGTAAGATTTCCCAGGTTTTTCAGAAATCTGCCTGCTTCTCATTGCTTATAGCACAGTAGCATTTCATCACAGTCATATACCACAACTTATTCAGCCATTCCCTAGTTGATAGGCATCCCTTCAATTTCTTATTCTTTGACACCACAAAATGAACTGTTATAAATACTTTTCTACCAATAAGTCCCTTTCCCTCTTCTGTGGTCTCTTTCTGATACAAACCTAGCAAGAGTATTGCTGGGTCAAAGGATATGCACAATTTTATAGCCCTTTGAGTGTAGTTACAAATTGTTACCACCTCACAACTCCACCAATAACACATTAATCAGTGTCTCAATTTTTCCACATCCCCTCCAACATTTGTCATTTTCATTTTATGTCATTTTAACTAGTCTTATAGGGGTGAGATGGCACCTCAAAGCTATTTCAATTTGCTTTTCTCTAATCAATACTTATTTAAAGCATTTTTTCCCATATGACTATAGATAGTTTTGATTTTTTTAAACCTTTTTTTTTTTTTTTTTTTGGATTCAGGCTCTCCTAGGCTCCTAGTCCTTGAAGAGAGCTGAAGTTGTTTTTATCTCTTTTAGAGAGGTCTGAGAGGTTGTGAGGACTGGAGAAAATGTCTAGTCTGCCATTTTGTTGCTCATATGACTCAGAGACATAGTACATGATCAAAAAGCAATTATTGAATGCATACATAGTGGGTACTTAATAAATTTTTATTGATTAATTATTTTGAGTTTCTCTAATAGTTACATAAAGAACCCATAACCCATAAGTATACATATGTATTATTCATACATACATACATACATACAATTCTTAATAATAATAGCTAGCCTTTATGAAAGGTTTTAAGATTTATAAAGTACCTTTCAAATATTATCTAATTTGATCCTCACAACCATCCTGAGAAATAGATGCTATTTTTACCTTCATTTTACAAAAGAGGAAACTGAGGCAGATAAAGATGAAATGACTTGCCCATTTTCCCATAATTGATAAGAGTCTGAGTCTGGATTTGAATGTAGATCTTCCTGATTTCAGGTGATGAATTTTCTCTACTGTACCACTTAGCTATTCATTGATAGACTTTATATGCCCAAATAGATTGTAAAATTTTTAAGGGCATGTACTTGACTCTCCTTTTGTATCCTCTGGAGTACTTAGTACAACTTTGCTATTTGTATGGTAGGTCAAAAGAAATTTTCTTTGAATTGATGTGTTCAGGAAAATATTGGGAATATGAGATTATATTTGTAAGACACTTTTTAATCCTTCAATGATATTTATTAATAGGGATAACATTATTTTTCTAAAGAATCCACATAATTCCCGTATCTACTATATTATTTTTCTGCATGATACTCCCAGGAGTCAGGTATGGAAAAATTGTATCCTCTCCATTTTTAGTTGAAGAGAGAGAGGTACTGAGCCAGCATTCAAGGGAGTAGACCAGACACCTGCAGTCTAGAGCAGAGGAAGAAGGGGAGAGGGAGGGAAAAAACATCTAGTAGGTAGTTACTATGTTCCAGGCACTGTGGTAAGCACTTAAAATAGATTATCTTGAAGAAATTAAAGCTATCTATAGTCATAAAAATGCTCTAAATCATTATTGATAAGAGAAATGCAAACTCTGAATTACTATCTCATACCTATCAGATTGACTAATAAGACAGAAAAGGAAAATGACAGATGTTGGATGAGATAATGGACAAATTGGGACACTAATACATTGTTGATGGAGTTGTGAACTGATCCAATCATTCTAGAGAGCAATTTAGAACAATACCCAAAGGACAATCAAACTGTACATACCCTTTTATCCAGTCATAATGTTACTAAGTCTGTATCACAAAGAGATCATAAAAAGGGAAAAGAATCTACATGTATAAAAATATTTACAGCAGCTCCTTTGGTGGTGGCAAAGAATTAGAAATTGAGAGAATGCCCATCAATTGGGGAATGACTGAACAAGTTGTAGTACATGACTGTGATGGAATGCTATTGTGCTATAAGAAATGATGAGCAGTCTGATTTCAGAAAAACCTGTAAAGACTTCCATGAACTGATGCTGATTGAAGTGAGCAGAACCAGAAGAACACTGTACACAGTACCTGCAACATTGTGCAATGACCACCTATGATAGATTTAGGTCTCTCAACAATGCAATGATCCAATACAATTCCAAAAGTCTCATAATGGAAAATGCTATCCAGTAGAGAAAAAACATATGGGGTCTGAATGCAGATCAAAGAACACTATATTTTGTATGTTTTTTTCCCTTTTGTTCTGTTTCATCTTTTACAACATAACTTATATGGAAATATATTTAACATGACTGTATATGTATAACCTGTACCAGATTGCTTGCTGTCTTGGGGAGAGGGGAGTGAAGGAAGGGAGGAAAATTTGAAACTCAAAATCTTATAAAAATGTATGTTGAAAACTATCTTTCCATGGAATTGGAAAAAAATACTATCTATGAAAATAATTATCTTATGTGATCTTCGCAATAACCCTGTAAGGAAGGTGCTATTCTTATCTCTGCTTTTACAGTTGAGGAAAAACTGAGGTAGACAGAGATTGTAACTTGCCCAGTATTACATAGCTAGTAAGTCTCTGAAGCTGGAAAGGAACTGAGGTATTCCTGCTTCTATGTTCAGCACTCTAATCACTGTACCATTTAGCCAGGAAGGAAATTTGTTATAACCATCAAGCAGAAATTCTGATTTGTGGTACTGAAAGACAGTTGTTATTTTGCTAATAACCTTGAGAAAGGACGTCAGCCTTTCTTTCTTTCTGATACTACCTAGAGGTAGCCTATAAAAGCAGAACTAGCCTAGACTTCTAAGTTTGTGTCCCCTAAATGTCCCTTATACTGAGAACTGACATGAAGGAGGGCACAAGAACCAAGCTGTAAGCAGCCCTTGTGAGTTAGGTTATTAGGATGGCTTTCCTTGTGTGACTTCATTTGTATTCTGTTGTGCTTTGGGTATCCTAAGGGGGAATCCAATGCACAGTGGACCATGCAGCAAATTATTGGAGGACTCAGGTATAGAATAAGCTACTACTCAAGGTTGAGCAATGATGGCTGCATCACAAGGTCAGTAGTAGCTGTTCCCTTGACAATACCTACCTAAGACAGACAGTAAGGCACTGCAGAAAGAGCTCTGGATTTAGTTGGTAAGTTCCAAATGCAAATCTTTTATTTCCCTTTAATTCTTTCTTTGAGTTATTTTTAAAATTTGAAACTTAAATACAAAGTGGGAAAAAAACCCCATTGCCATGTACATAGCAGACGGTAAGAGAGAATCCAGCAGAGAACAATACATCTCCATTTCAACAAAACCAATATAATAAATACTACACATTGTTTTCAGAGCTGCTCAGCTTTTCTTTGCTTCCTTGTTAGTTTTTCTTGTTCTCTGCTGTGCATTTTTTACTGTGCACTTTTTCACCTCTCTCCTTCCACCACTCAAAGAAGGCTGCATACATAGATATCTATAAACATACTCATATATACACGTATACACTCATACACATTCATGTAAGACTTTACTATGCTTATTTCCTCCCATCATCTGTATCTCTAGAGGTGGATAGCATCTTCCTCCTTAAGTACAAGTCTTTCCATGTTTTTCTAAATCAACCAGTTCATCATTTCCTACAACACAGCTATATCACAACTCAATCACATCCTATCTGATTGTCTGTAAGAATTTTTCCCTAAATTTTCTGCATTCCTTCTATTCTTGGTTACATAGGTTTTTAATTACATAAGAAAATTTTAATTTAAAATAATTGAAATTAACCCTTTTACACTTCAACAATGCTTTTATCTTTTAATATAGTTTAATGTCTGATACTGCTAAATCTACTTCCTTTACATCTTTTCCTCCCTGGTTTGTTTGAAATCCCTGACTTTCTGTTTTGCAGAATGCAAAATTGAATTGAAAATTGAATTTGAAATTGAATGTTATTATTTTTTTCTAATTCAGTAAAATTATTTTTTTTAGTAATTTAATTGGAGATGACATTGAATAGGTAAAACCATCCTTTAAAATATTGTATTGGTTTTACCTTTCTATGAACAATAAATGTCACTTCAGTTATTTAGATCTGAGTTTAATTGTTTAAAAAGTATTTTACATTTATATTTATAAAGTTCCTTGTCTGTTTAGCCAGGTACATGCTCAGGCATTTTATACTGTCTAGGTATTTTAAATGGTCTAAAGCAACTTTAAATAAATATTGCTGACATATAATGCAGTTTCTCCATTTTCACTTTTGATTAAATCTATTTTAACTTTATCTTTGTCTGAGATCATGATTACTTTCCTTGCTTTTTTTTCCATACTAAATTCTACTTTTATTTTATCTCTGTGTGCATCTCTCATTGTGACAAAATTCTGAAAGTCTGTTAATTTGGTAAGTATCGATTTTTTTCATTCAGGATTAAACTTAATTTTGCTGGGTATGATATTTTTGTCTGCAATACCATTTCTTTTGCTCTTTGATATATAGTTTTCCAAGACCTGCAGTGTTTTAGTGTATGCACTGCTAAGTTTTTTGTAATTCTAACTGGGGCTCTGTAGTATTCGAATTGTTTTTTTTCTTCTTTTTGCTTGTGATATTTTCTCCTTAACTGTGGGTTTTAGAATTTGACTATGATATTCCTAGAGGTTTTCATCTTGGGATCTTTTTCAGGTGGTGATCAGTGGATTTTATCCATTTCCACTTTCTGCTCTTGTTCTAAAACTTCAAGATAATTTTCTTTAATTATTTTATCAAAATTCTTTTGTTGATTGAGTCTTTCAGGTAGTCTGATTATTTTTATGTTTTCTTGATCTGTTCTAGATCAGTTGTTTGTCTTATGAGATGTTTCACATTCTCTTACATTTTTTCATCCTTTTTATTTTGTTTTATTATTTCTTGGTCTCTTATAATATTGACAGCATTTTCTTGCTCGAATCTAGTTTTCAGGGAGTTGTTTTCTTCCTTAAGATTTGGCATTTCCTTTTCCAGTTGGTTGTCTTCCTTTTCATAATCTTCTCAGTTTTCTTGGATAGTTCTCACTTTAAAATTTTTTTCTTCAGTCTCTCTTCTTTGCTTTTTAAAGTCTTTTTTGAATTCTTCTAAGAATCTTGGAGAAGGTCACCATTTTGACATTACTCTTTGGGGTAGGAGAGATTTTTTTCTTTTTGCTTCAGTATCCTTTTCTGAAGATGAACCTGGCCTTCTCTGTTCTCATATTTACTGTCTATGGTTGGATTCTTTCTCTTTTGTTTGCCCATTTAAAAACATTTTTTTATCATCCTTTTAATTATAATCACCTGTAGGGTGAAGCCAAGATGGTAGAGTGAGAGCATGGACTTACCTTAGCTCTACCACAAATTCCTTCTAAAAAGAGACTCCGAACAAATTTTAGAGTGGCAGGATCCACTAGGAGACAGAGTGTGACAGATTTCCAGTCCAGGACAGCCTCAAAGGTCAACCAAAGTTATAATCACCTCTAATCTTGGGGTGTGGGGGATAGTGTCTCTGATCTCAGGTCTTTCTTACTGTTATTTTTTTTTAGCTTTGTCATGGGCCCAACTTCTGCACTTCTTTTCCCCTCCAAGCCACAGCTAGGGTCCCCCCCTGCCCCCTTCTGGCACACTATGCTGGAAATGCTCTTGTTCTCCAAGGACCCTCCAGTGGCTATAAACTTAAGTTCTCCCTTCTTGTCTAGAACCAAAACCAAGAACTCAGTTTTCCTGTAAGCACTTACAGCCAGCAGCATCCCTGACCCACTGCTTCTACACTCACTGGCGTGTGCTGGCTCCTTCTCACCTTCTACCACAGGGACCATGTCTTAGCAGGACAGCTGGGTCTGGCTTCCTATGGCAGCAGAGTTCCTTCAATCTTCCTGGATCAGAAGTCTGACTCCCCATACTGTCTGTGAGGTGAGAATTCCTGTGTCTGAGGCTGGGGCTACCTCCCAACCCAGTTGCCCCTAGGGCATGTTTCAGCAAGATAACCTGGAGGTTTTTACATTTCACTTAGGCCCAGTCAGTCCTGGGGTCTTTCTTCAGATCTTCTCCAGTTGTTTCAGGAGAAATGTTGCTCTGCAGTCTTGTTTATTTTCGTTGCTCTGAGTTCACCCTGAGACCTGTTTTGTCTTGTTTGTGGAGGAATTCTGGAGAGCTTGGAATTTTCTGACCTACTCCAACATTTTCTTAGAATTATCTCCCCCCATGTCCAAATTTTGATCTTCTACTTGTTGCCTCTATGATTTTGAGTAGGTGATTCAACTTCTCTGGCCATTAATTCCTTTTTATGTCAATTGGCAATTAGATAATGCATTGGAGAGAGGGTTGGCCTTGAAGTCACGAAGATTCACCTTCTTGAGTTCAAATCCAGCCTCTTACAAGACTGTGTGACCCTGGGAGGGCAAGTCATTTAACTATTTTTGCCTCAATTTCTTCCTCTGTAAAATGAGCTGGAAGAGGAAATGGCAAACTACCCTAGTATCTTTGTTAAGAAAACCCCCAAAGGAGTCACAAATCATTGGACATGATGGAGATGACTGAACCACACACATACAGTGAGGGAATTGAACTAAGTTGGTGCTTCCCATTTAGTTGTTCAAGAACCTGCTGGTGGTTCATAATAATGACTCAAGGGGTCTGTGTTAAAAATTCTTTAATGACAATTTATGAAGTAAATAATTGTAGAATATTATACATAGTATATTAAAGTATTCTGAGGGTTCACACCACCTACTTTTGAGTGAGGTTTTGAAATAATAACAAAATTAGGAACTACTGGAGTAGATGATTTCAAAGATCCATTTTTCCTTTAAATTTATAATGCTTATGAACACTTACATTCTCTTGGATATGTCCATGCCAAAGATCATGGCATCTTGACAGTAAGAGTGAAGTAACCCAGGAGCAATGATCAGGGTCCCACCTCAGTAAGTTCTGAAATGGCAATATAATGGGTCACCTTATAACTAATATTCATTCAGCAATTCTGAATCTCCTTGCTTTTATTCATTTGTGGATAACCTAACAGGGAGAGAAAGTTTGGTGTCCTTGTCAGGGCTATTGACAACAGCTGCTGTGTTGCTGTCCCCTCAGATCAAGTACTTTGCCTCCTTATTTATAGTAACATTTATAGCCCTCAGAGATACAAAGTAGTCTGTGCTTGTTTTGGGGCCCCTTCCAATTCCATTTATTTACGTCCTCTCTACTATATGGTCAGTGTTTTCTTCTGACAAGACAAATCCTCTTCATCCTGCAGTACTCTTGAGCTCCCCCAAAAATCTGTTTGTCTTATCCCCACTCAAAATTCTCTTTCCTTCAGTGCCTTTGATTTTGCTGAAATATTAAATTATTCATCAGCCTTAAGCAGGTTGCGATAAGATATGGTTGATTGATAGGTTTAACTTTCCCAGGGATATTTTTGTTTCAAAACAGGAGCTCCTAAACCCAAACCTCTAAATAATAGAATACGTTAAGGAATACTTTTGATTAAGGGACACAGTCCTCTTTCCTAGAAGTTTTTGAGATGGAAGGAGCTTAGAGATTATCAAGTCTACCCACTCCATTTCCTAGATGAGGAAACTGATGTTCAAAGGCCAGAAGTGACTTGCCCACTCTGTCACTTCCTCTGCTCTGCTTACTGACATCCCTGACTTTCTTAACATCTCAACTAAAATCTCATCTTTTACAAGAAACCTTTCCCAAACCCTTTTAATTCTAGTGCCTTCACTCTATTAATTATTTCCTATTTATCCTGTATATAGTTTGTGTTGTATATATTTGTTTTCATATTGTGTCTCCTTTTAGATTATAAGTTCTTTGAAGGCAGGGACTGACTTTTGCCCCTTTTGGTATTCCCATTGCTTAATGAGGTTCCTGGCAAATGGTTAATGCTTAATAAACGTTTACTGATTGACTGACTGATTGAATGCAGATAACCCAATTTTTAAGCCATAGTTTGAAAGCTCAACCAGTAGAATTTCTTAAGATTATTTACTTTTATGTAATAGCAAGTTTGTTTCCTCTTCATTTCCCAACCCCCCTCCTTAATTTTATTCCCTTGTTGAAGTGATAATAAATGGAGTCCAGATCTCTGCAAAATTAGGAATTCAAGTTGAACCAGAACATTTTTCCTGTCCAAGTTTTATTTTTTTATTTTTGATGGAACTTATTTTCAAGAAGGAAAAGGAATGAGTTTTGAAAAAAGCTCAAAGCTCTTTTCATATATTAAGACCAAAGACAAGACATCTGGCAATGGCCCAGGATATCAGGTTGAACTGATATCCAACTAAGCTCTAAGCACTCCACAGAGCTTGTTTAATTGTCCTCATAACTATTGGAACAAATTGTTCACATCTGCCCATTCTACCAAGGGAAGTCTTCACATGCCTAGAATAGACATCCCCCTAAGTCACCAAAGGAGTTGAGGTCTGTTGGTTACCCTCAACTTGGTTTAGCCTATCTGCCAAGACAGTTTATTGGAGTGTGACTGCTGCACAGGCTATATAGCTGGTTGGAGCCACAGGTGAGAGTTGGGTGGGAGTTGGACAGCAAATGAGTAGTCCTGAAAAAAGTTCTTACATCAGAGGTGTCAGTTCTCGCTGAACACCTCATACACCCTAGGCATGCCCATTGGTTCCTTGATGAGAGAACATAGAGAATTATGATTTGCTTTCAGAGTCTGGGGCTGTCACCAAAATGATGGGCCAACTAGGATGCTTGTATGTGAAATAACCCTCCTCTGTGATCAGCGAATTGATAGGCCAGAAGACTCTTATTTGGGCTACCCTTTTTGTTTTTAACTATTCAGAATATATAACAACATAGCAGAATGGATCTGGTGCTGAAGGTAGGAAAGTCTGCCCTCACATACAGTCTTTTTACCGTAGGACTTGAAAATGGTTGTCTTGGAGCAGAGGGGCACATAGAAGTTACCCATGCTTTCAGGCATCCTGAGAGCAAGGATCCTGAGTGTGGACTTTCTGAGCCCAAAGAATAGTGACAATTAGAGGCAGATGTGTGTGCCTACTGAACTCGAGAAGGTAGTTCTTGGGTAATGTTTCTGATCCCCATATTCCTACGTGAAGGAACATGATTTTAGATTCCCTAGGTAGCATGATCCCAGAATCTAGTTTTCTAGCCAGAGAAGGGATATTTCTTGGATGGTTTAGCCTAATGGGCTACCTGAAGTGTTAGAGTTCCTAAGTTTGAGAATTCAGGCATTGAACCTTCCAGACAGAGAAAGGTATATCCTGGTGCATTGTGTTCCTTGGAGATGAAGAGGCTCATCTAAACAGTCCCTGATAAGCATTTTGCGTGGAGAAAAAAGTTAGGTATTTGTACAGTGTAGTTCCAATGGGAAGGGAATTGCTTGTTTAGTTAACTCAAAATGAATTTAGTTTTTGAAGGAATCTCAGGCACTGAGAGGCATCATGAGTCTGGCAGGCAAGGTATAGGACCCTCTAAGAGAACTAGGGGACAGTGAAAATATAGGATGGCCCCCAGAGGAACCCCAGCTTCAGATCTCTTCCAATAAGACCTTATGGACTATTTGAAATATGTGTTTTTTTATGTGTTTTTGCAAGTCCTTTGCATTTTCTGTATTTTCTATAGGATAGAATAAAGTCTGTCCTAGGTTTATTCTTTGCAACATTGAATGTCTGCACAGAAGCCAGTACTGTTTGGGAAAACCTAAAGCATGAGCTAAATGTAAGATATATTTAAAAGTATCTCTGAAGTAACTCCAGGTAGTGCAATGAGCCAGAGAGAGACAGCGACATTTTGAGTAGTGGATCAGTATCTAGGCATAAACCTAGTCTAAGATAGCCTGTGATATTGAGGAAAGGAGAAGCAGGATCATGAGTTACATGAATGGCAGGAAGGAATTTGGCCTGTTGGCCCCAGCTGGTCAGATTGCTAGCAGTGGCATTCATGGATGAGCTCTAGCTTAAGACTAAGCTAATTAGGTTAGTGTATCTTTGATGTTTCTCATGTATCTTCAATCAAAAGAAGAAAGAAGACAATAGTCTGTCGTTGACAACCTATAGGGACGCAATATAATCTCATTGACTGGTTGTCTCCAAACGGTAGGAGACCAGACTTTTGCTTCAATTAAAGAGAAAAGATAGTATAGTGGAAAAGTTATTGGATATGGCACTTAGAGAGGCCTGGGTTCAATACTTACCTCTTGCACTCAGTAGTTATGTGACTATGGGTAAGTTTTAAATTTTATTTTATTTTATAAAATTTTATTTTATAAATTTAATTTTATTTATTTATTAATTTTATTTATTCCTCAGTTGAAAGGAATGGATTACGTGACTGTTATAGTCTCTTTTAGATTGAATATTCTATGAGCAAAAAGTGTAAGATTAATCAGCAGCTGAGCAGATTAGTTAGAACTTACCTTCCAATTTGAAAGATGCAACAAAAATCTTACTGAAGTATTATGAGTAGGAAAGAATCCATTTAATTCCCATTTGTAATGGTTAACTCAAAATCCTAATCGATGTGGTATATTGGATAGTCTTATACATCTGGTGTCAGGAAGATTTGGGTTCTAGTTCTATCTCTGAAACTTATTACCCCCATGGCCGCATGATATGGGCAAGTCATTGCATCCATGAGCCTCAGTTTTCTCATCTGTAAAATAAGGATTATAATACCCATAGTTCCTAATTCAGTGTTAGGAGGCTCAGACAAACTAGTGGACACACAGTACTATGCTTTTGTAAACCCTCAACTCCTCCATGGAGGAAAAGGATTTTAAAGTATTACTTAAATATAAGTTATCATCATCATCTTCATCATTATCACCATCATGCCAAGTTCAACATAAGAATATAGTAAGTTCATAAAATTTCCTTGTAACCAGGACGTAAGGATGGTAAGTGACTGAATTGTATGCCTCTGACAAATTCTTAATTTGAAAAGTATGTAGCCTTGATTAGTCAGAAAAAAAACAGTATATGAATAACAGTAAGAGACATGGCATAGATCTGGAGACCAAAAATAAATACCTGATGTAATCTCTATCCAATCCAGAGTCAATGAGGAGAATTTTAGAACCAGCTCTGAGCAGATCTGGTATGAATCAGGCTTATAGGGCGTAATGAAATAGGTCCAAACTGAGTCAAAGCTTTGCAGGAGATTTCAGTATGTAGAGTTGATTTGGATAGTGGGCTCACACTAGTTTTCACATTCGGTGGAGACAGATCAGTTTGCTTCTGGCCTTGGGGAAGGTTTTTCATCCTTATGGAACCTAGGAGTGTCAAACTAGGCCTGCTACCCTCCCAGTGGGTTTCTTACTTTTTGGGTGAGTACCAGCTGCCATTCTCACAGTATTTTTCACAGTTGTTAGCATACCACCCCATTCTCTAGGCAATGTACCAAGAAAGAAAAACAAACTTTGCTTCTATAGAATGAATTTGCATTTGCACATTCTTTTAGCATGGAACCTGAATGTGGATATATCTTTTTAAAAATTGATTGATGCATTTATTTAGTATTCTATTTTCCCCTAGTTACATATAAAAAAAACTGGATTGTGTGTCTTGTGAAAGTAGGTCTGTATCTATCCATTTAGGGCCAGTGCTTGGAAAAATTTTGACAGGTAGAATTCAGATAAGAAATTATGATGGAGGAGAACTTAGAGAGGACCACTGCCTTCATTTTGTAGACAAGGAATCTGAGAACCAAGTAGAAGTTTAAATGAGCTCAAGATCATACAGATAGTTATTAGCAGAGATGACTGAGACTAGAACTCAGGTCTCTAGATCCCAACTTCAGTGTTTTTTAAAAATTTATTTCTTTTCAGTTTTCAACATTCATTTCCACAAAATTTTGAATTTCAAGTTTTCTCCTTACCTTTCCCCTACCCCCACTCCAGGACAGTGTCTGTTCTGTTTGCCCTTTACTTCAATCTGCCTTCCCCTCTATCACCACCACCCATTCTCTTCCCTTCTATTTTCCTGTAGGGTAAGATAGATTTCTATACCCTATTGCTTATATAGCTTATTTCCTAGTTGCATGTAAAAACAATCTCTAATATTCATTTTTAAAGCTTTGAGTTCCACATTCTCTCCCTTCCCCCTTCTCAACCCTGCATCACTGAGAAGGCAACCAATTCAATAAAATTTATACATGTGTGTTCATGCAAAATACCTCTGTAACAGTGATGTGGTGAAAGACTAACTATATTTCCCTCTATCATGTCCTGCCCTCCATTTATTCAGTTCTCTCTTTTAACCTGTCCCTCTACCAAAGAGTTAACTTCCAGTTACCCTTTCCTCCAATCTTCTGTCCTTTCTATTACCCCCCCCTCTCTTATTGCCTTCCCCCCTGCTTTTCTGTAGGGTAAGATAAACCTCCATACCCAGACTGTATATGTTATTCCTTCCTGAAGTCAAATCTGATGAAAGGAAGGCTCACTTATTCCCTCTCACCTTCCCCTTTTCTTCCTCCATTGTAAAAGCTTTTATCTTGTCTCTTTTATGTGAGATGATTTACTACATTCTGTCTCTCCCTTTATCTTTCTCCAAGTGCATTCCTCTCAACCTTTAGTTTTCTTTTTTAGAAATCATTCCTTCATATTCAGCTCACACTGTGCTCTCTCTTTCTCCACATACATACACATATACATGTATACATATGTTCCCTCCAACTATCTTGATACTGAGAAAGGTCTCACAAATATCATCTTTTGTTAGGATGTAAGCTCGGTTTTCACGTAAACAGACTTGGGTCAGGTAAAGGTGAGGGCTTCTAAACTGCAGAGCTCTCACAAGGTCCCCCAGGGAACAGCTGAGAATTGAGGAGTGAAACACGAGCTATCTTGTTTTTCCACCTCTTCTTAGTGGAAACTTGCTGGGGAGAGCATCCCACCCTTGAGATTGGTCCATGGTCTGAGCACACCTGTTGTTAATTGGCTAAGGGGTTGAGAGAATGCATGGTGTCCATGAGCAAACTATGCAGCTGGGAGAGCTTAAATGGGGACAGGAAAGCCTGGGGGTTGGGTTCCTCTCTCCTCCGGAAGGAGAAGGGGGCTCCACGGGGAAAACTCGTCCTGCATGCTGACATGTAGCTGGTATCCAGAATAAAGCCTACACCACTGCTTCACTCTGGAGGTCTCTTCTCTCATTACCTTTATCCAGCTGATCACCAAAGACCTGAATTAGGTAAGAAGGATCCGGCAGCCCATGGCAGTTAGGCTGGACAATCTTTCTATGTAGGAATATATATAGTTTCACTTTAATAAGCTCCGTATGGTTTCTCTTTTCCTGTTTATCTTTTCCTGCTTCTCTTGATTCTTGTATTTGAAAGTCAAACTTTCTATTCAGTTCTACTTTTTTTTCAGTAAGAATGCTAGGAAGTCCTCAATTTTATTGAAGTTCAATTTTTTTCCCTGAAGAAGTATAGTCAGTTTTGCTGAGTAGGTGATTCTTGGTTTGACCTTTAGACTATCTTATTCCAAGCCCTTGGATCTCTTAGTGTAGAAGCTGCTAAGTCCTGTGTTATACTGGTTGTATTTCCACAGTACTTGAATTATTTCTTTCTGACTGCTTGCAGTATTTACTCCTTGAACTGGAAACTCTGGAATTTGGCTACAACAGTTCTAGGAGTTTCCCTTTTGGAATCCCTTTCTTTCTTTTTGTATTAATTTATTTGTTTTCAGTTTTCTACAATCACTTCCATAAGTCTTAGATTTTCTCCCCCTCCCTCCCTCCTCTCTTTTTCCTCCCTCCCCAAGATAGCATGCAATCTTATATGGGTCGTACAAATACTTTCTAATTAAATACATTTTCACCTTAGTCGTGTTGCATAGAAGAATTAAAATGAATGGGAGAAATCATGAGAAAAACCAAAACAAAACAAAACACAGCACAAGAGAAAATATTCTGCTTCATTCTGCGATCTGATTCCATGTTTTTTTCCTCTGGATGTGGAAGGCATTTTGCCCCAAGAGGCCACTGGAAATGTTTTAATTAATGTTTCATTGCTGTGAAGGGCTAAGTCTATGAGAAAAATTCCTTGCACACGGTGGTTGTTACTGTGAACAAAGTTCTCCTGGTTCTGCTCCTCTCACTCAGCATCAGTTCATATAAGTCCTTCTAGGCCTCTCTGAATGCTTCCTGTTTATCATTTCTTATAGCACAATAGTATTCCATTACATTCACATGCCACAACCTGCTCAGTTATTCCCCAATTGATGGACATGACCTTGATTTCCAGTTTTTGGCCACCAAAAAAAGAGCTACTATAAGTATTTTTTTACATGTGGGACCCTTTCCCATTTTTATGTTCTCTTGGGGATACAGTCCTGGAAGTGATATTGCTGAGTCAAAGGATATGTACATTTTTGTAACTCTTTTGGCATGACTACAAATTGCTCTCCAGGATGGCTGGATCAGTACAGAGGCCCACCAACAATTAATTAGTGTTCCTACTCTCCTACATCTTCTCCAACATTTATCATCTTCCTGTTTTATTTGTTAGTCAATCTGATAGGTGTCATGTGATACCTCAGAGTTGTTTTGATTTGCACCTCTGTAATCAATAGCGATTTAGAGCATTTTTCCATATGACTATAGATAACTTTAATTTCTTCCTCTGAAAACTGCCAGTTCATATCCTTTGACCATTTATCAATTAGGGAATGACTTGTTTTCCGTACATTTGACTCAGTTCTCTATATGTTTTAGAAATGAGGCCTTTATCATAGACGCTAGTCTTAAAAATTCGTTTCCAGTTTTCTGCTTCCCTCCTAATCTTAGTTGCATTGGGTTTGTTTCATAAAACCTTTTCAATTTAATGTAATCAAAATTATCAGTTTTGCACTTCATAATGTTCTCTATCTCTTGTTTGGTCAAAACTTTCTCCATTCTCCATAAATCTGACAAATACACTATTCCTTGCTCCCCTAATTTGTTTATAGTATCAATCTTTATATCTACATCATGTATCCATTTGGAATTCATTCTTGTGTACATTGTCAGGCATTGGTCTCTGCACAGTTTCCACCACACTGTTATCCAGTTTTCCCAGCAGTTTTTGTCAAACAATGAGTTCTTATCCCAGATGCTGGGTTGGGATTTCTTTCAGGAGGTGATTGGTGGATTCTTTCCATTTCTATTTTACCTTCTGGTTTTAGAATATCAGGGCAATTTCCCTCATAATTTCTTGAAAGATGATGTCTAGGCTGTTTTTTTTATCATGGCTTTCAGGTAGTCCAATAATTTTTAAATTATCTGTCCTGGACCCATTTTCCAGGTCATTTGTTTTTCCAGTGAGATACTTCACATGGTCTGCTATTTTTGCATTCTTCTGGTTTTGTTGTATAAATTCTTGATTTTTTATAAAGTCATTAACTTCTATTTTCTCCATTGGAATTTTTAAAGAATTATTTTCTTCAATGAACTTTTGAACCTCTTTTTTCCTTTTGGCTCATTCTGCTTTTTAAGACATTCTTCTCCTCATTGGCTTTTTGGATCTTTTTTTGTCATTTGGATTAATATAATCTTAAAGGTATTACTTTCTTCAACATATTTTTGGGTTTCCTTTAGCAAGTTGCTGACTTGTTTTTCATATTTTCTTTCATTACTCTCATTTCTCTTCCTAATTTTTCCTTTACTTCTCTTATTTGATTTTCAAAATCCTTTTTGAGCTCTTCCATAGCCTGGGACTAATTCATATTTTTCTTGGAGGCTTTAGATGCAGGAGCTTTGACTTTGCTGTCTTCTTCTGGCTGTATGTTTTGATCTTCTTTGTCACCAATGACATAAAAAAATACATGTTCACCCAGAAAGTACGAATCTATAGTCTGTTTCTTTTTCTCTCTTTTGCTCATTTTCCCAGCCAGTTTCTTGGCTTTTGAGTTTTATTAAATGGAGGGCTCCAGAAGTGGCCTCTGCTGCAGCAGTGGCTACAGCCACCCTGGGGTTGGGGCTGGACCATACTCCCCTCTCAGTCAGGTGAGAGACACTTCCCACTGACTTTGAAGCTGTCTTTAGTGTTTGTGGGTTGAGAAATCAGGAATTCACAGCAGCTGTCAGTGATTCAGTCTCCTAAGGTCTGCTCTAGCTCAGTCCATGCCAGCATGGCTCATGCTGAACTGCCCTCTGCTCCCAGCCTTGTGTGATAGACCTTTCCTGTCGACTTTCCAGATTACCTTGGGCTGGAAATTTTCTTTAGTCTATCAATTTGTGTTTTTTGCTGCTCTAGAATTTGTTTAGTGCCATCTTTTACAGATTTTTTTTTGAAGAGTTTGGGGGGAGACTTGCAACAGGTCTCTGATTCTACTTCTCCATTTTGGCTCCAACAACTTCAGTGTTTTTTCAATTACACCACCTGACTTTCTGGCCACTTTGAAGTATTTTCTTCCCAATACCCACTAGTCTCATACTGATTCAAGCTCCTACTGAATGAAAGTTCACTGTGAACTTTCTCCCCCTTTCTGGACACATTCCCCCCTTCCCCACCTCGTGACCATGCATGTCTTCCATATTTTTCTCTCTTCAATTACTTGTCACTCATCCTGCTTTATGATTCCCTCAAGATTGTTCTAAGTGATTAGCTAGCTGCTCTACTAAACCAACTCATGTCAGGGTGTTAATGCTAGCAATACACCACTCACAATCATGTAATACTTTAATATTTGCAAAACATTGCAACTACTGAGATAAGTAGTATAAATAGAGATTATACCAGCGATTTCAATAATTAAGGAGTTCTCATGTAAGAGGAAGGCAGGCAACTTTCCTGCATCTCATAGTCTTAGAGAGTTGTCTAAAACACTGAGAAGCTAAGGCATTGACCAAGGGCCACCCAACTCATATATATCAAAGGTATGATTTGAATTCAGCTTCCTGGCTTCAAGGTCAGCTGTCTATCCATGACGCTATGTTGCTATGTTATGAGGTAGTGGGAGTACAAATATTCCTATTATCCCCTATAAAAGAGAAAGCTGTAGTACAAAAATGTTAAATGATTACTCAGCTTAGGTCACAAAGCTACAGAATATACCAGCTAAGATTTTATCTCATCTTGCCAAGAGGCAGGGGATGGATCCAAATGACTTTGGAGCTTCCCTTTAAGCCTGATGAGTTTTTGAAAAAAAAAGGAAAGTTTGAGTGTTTTGTATTATTGAAGGCTTTTTGGCAACTTACAACAGAATAAAAAAGACTAGCCTAGAAAATAGAAACAAAGTAGAAGCATGGACCAGACATGATTTCCTCTAGGGAACAAAGGCCTGGTGACAGACAAAAATTCTCTCAATGGGGAGCTTCTGGGATCCCAAGGAAAACAAATAAACTGCTGATATCAGGGTCCTCTGCTGCAGTCCATGATCAGGCATTCTACACAGCAAAGCAAAGTCAGCGGGAAAATAAATAAACAAGAAAATGAAATTAAAACTACGTTGGAGATAAAAAAAGTAGGTTCCTTTCAGTCTACCAGATGTGAACCAAGAGAGAACAAGGCAAAACAGCTGTTGTGAGACACCAAATGTCCCCACACAACACAAAAGATGGTACATAAAACTTTGCCTGCAAAAAATAAAGATCACATAAAGCAGAAGTAAAAGTGCGATGCATGTGGAAGAAAAACTTGAAATGGAGGATCTGGATTCAAATTCTAACTCTAACACTTGCTTAACTGTGAGTTTGGGCATCACTTAGCTCTTCTAAGCATTAATTTTTCTTCTCTGACAGATGGAATAATAATTCCCTTCCCTTTCTTCTCTCTTTTTTTTGACTCTTGTAGGAGGAGATAAAGTTTGAGATGGGTCCAAAAGAATGAGCAGACACAGTAGTCATCACAACTATTTAGGATGGATTGCAAAATGAAAAAATAGATCTATGGATAAGATTAGATAAGAAACAGAAGCAATAAAATACAGGATCCCAGTGTTTGATAAATCCAATAATATGAATTATTGAAAAGGCTATCTTTTTGACAAAAACTGTTGGTAAAACTAGAAAAAAAATTTGGCAAAGTTGGGTTTAGACCATTTTATAACATATACCTCAGTATGGTCCAAATGGATATATAACATGAATTTAAAAGGTCATATCACCTCCCTCCCCACCTCATATATACACATTAGAGGAGTATGAATGCAGGTGCATTTTGTAACTATGACTGGGGAAATGATTTAAAATTTTTCTTGATTTCTTTTGTTTTTATATTACTTAATTTTTCTAACATTGCTCTATTCTGCTCCCAAATAATCCTCCCTTATAAATAAGAAGGTTTTTAAAAAAAGGAAAATAAAGTTTAGTAAAATTAACATATCAACTGGTCTAGATATGATATTCAGTGTTCCATCCTATTGTTCACCTTTGCAAAAAAGGGAAGGAAGGTAATTAATGATGAAATGATGATGATGATGGCTAGCATTTATCTAGCACTTTAATGTTTGCAAAGTTTTATAAATGTCTCATTTTATGACAGTTCTACCTAAATTAATTTACTTATTCAGTAACATACCAATCAAACTACCAGATAATTAGTTTTGAGAGCTAGAAAAAATAATATCAAAATTCATCTGCAAGAACAAAAACAGAATATCAAAGGAATTAATGAAAAGAAATGCTAGGGAAGGTGGCCTAACCCTACCGGATCTCAAATTGTATTATAAAGCAGCAATCATCAAAACCACTTGGTACTGGCTAAGAAACAGAGGAGTAGATCAGTAGAATAGGTTAGGTACTCAAGATACAGTAGTCAATGAATATAGCAATCTATTGTTTGATAAACCCAAGGACCCCAGCTTCTAGGATAAGAACTCACTGTTTGACAAAAATTGCTGGGAAAACTGGATAACAGTATAGTGGAAACTTGGCATAGACCAATGCCTGACACCATACACAAGAATAATGTCCAAGTGGATACATGATCTAGGTATAAAGATGGATACTATAAACAAATTAGGGGACCAAGGAATAGGGTATTTGTCAGATTTATAGACAATGGAGAAATTTTTGACCAAACAAGAGATGGAGAACATTATGAAATACAAAATAGATAATTTTGATTACATTAAACTGGAAAGTTTTTGAACAAACCCAATACTACCAAGATTAGGAGGGAAGAAGAAAACTGGGAAAGAATTTTTGCAACTGGTATTCTGTGAGAAAGGCCTCATTTCTAAAATATATAGAGAACTGAGTCAAATGTGCAAGAGTACAAGTCATTCTCCAATTGATAAATGGTCAAATCATATGAACAAGGAGTTTTCAGAGGATGAAATTAAAGTTATCTACAATCATATGAAAAAATACTCTAAATCACTGTTGATTAGAGAGATGCAAATCAAAACAACTCTGAGGTACCACATGACACCTATCAGATTGACTAACATGACAAAAAAGGAAGATGATAAATGTGGAGAAGATGTAGGAGAGTTAGAACACTAATTCATTGTTGGTGGAGCTGTGAGCTGATCCAGCCATTCTGGAGAGCAATTTGGAACATGCCCAAAGGGCTACAAAAATGTACATACCCTTTGACCCATCAATATTGTTTCTGGGACTGTATCCCTAAAAGATCACAGAAATGAGAAGGGGTCCCACACATACAAAAATCCTTATATCAGCTCTCTTTGTGGTGGCCCAAAACTGGAAATGAAGGGGATGCCCATCAATTGAGGAATGGCTGAAAAAGTTGTGGTATATGAATGTAATGGAATACTATTGTGTTACGAGAAACGATGAACAGGAGGACTTCAGAGAGGCCTGGAAAGACTTAGGTGAACTGATGCTGAGCGAAAGGAGAATAACTAGGAGAACTCCTACATAGCACCAACCACAGTGTGTAAGGAATTTTTCTGGAAGACTTAGTACCTTATTGCAATGCAGGGACTTAAAAAAAATTTCCAGTGGACTCGAAGCAAAACACCTTCCACATCCAGAGAAAGACCTATGGAATTGGATCACAGATAGAAGAAAACCATTTTCTTTTGTACTATGTTTTGTTTTGTTTTATGGTTTCTCCCATTCATTTTAATTCTTCTATACAACTTGTATTTAATAGGAATGTATGTGTAGAACCTGTATAAGATTATATGCCATCTCAGGAAGGGAATGGGGAAGGAGGGGGAAAAGTTTTAGATATATAGAAGTTATTGTCGAATACTGAAAACAAATAAAACAATTTAATTAAAAAAATAAAAATATGTCTCATTTTATCAAACAATTTTGAGAAGTAGTGATAATACTCTTCTAATTTTACAAATGATATTAAATGACTTGTCCTAGGCCACTCAGCTAGGAAGTATCTGAAGTTGGATTTGAACTCAGTTATGTTCTCATATTTCTTTTTTTGTAGACAAGCTTGATCGTTGTAATTTCACACTATTAAACTTTAATCATTTTTGTTGTTCTTTCCCTCTACATTTCCATAGCCATTATGCATATTGTTTTCCTGACCCTGTTTGCCTTGCAAGTATTTATCCTGTCTATGCAGCATTATCCAATACTTCTCTGTATTTATCATATCCATAATTTCTCATGGTGCAATAATATTCCATTACATTCATGTATCTTAATTTATACACAATTGAAACATCTTTTTGTGATAGCAAAGAATTGGAAATAGAAAAGATACTTGTCCGTTGGAGAATGACTAAAAGAAACCACAACACACTTGGCATATGAATGTATTAGAACATTGTAGTCCAGTAAGGCATGATGGATATGGTGGATTCAGAGAATCCTGGGAAGATTTGTGCAAACTGATGCAGAACAAAGTAAAATAAGGAAAGAACAATATCCATAGTGATTGTTATAATATAAATGTAATGAACTCTGAGTTATGAAAAAAATTAGTGATGGTCCTGAAGAACAGATGATGAAGCATGCCACCCACTGTCTCTCCTCAGAGGGGAAAGGCAGGTGACTGCCTAGAGGAGTAAAACATAGTGTACTTTGTGGTAGTTTCTGTGTCAAATGTTTTGGCCTGATTGTTTTTCTTTGTTACAGATGAGGATTTGGAGAGGTGGAGGGCTTTTATTTTCTTCTTCTAGAAATGTTTGTGATGGGGGCGACAAGGGACATCAGTGGAATGTGTTTTGGAAAAATAAATGAGAAAAAATAAATACGTTAACTTTTGGGGGAAAGGAGGGGAGGAGAAGAATGATTCAGCTTCAAGGGTATTCCAAATAAGTAAGGGAACATAAACCATGGTATAGAGGTAGAAAGTTTTCAGGTAAGTGCCTGGGACTGTGAAGAACCAAACCTGACTAGAATGAAGATTTCATGAACTTTATTGTTCAACCCAAATGTCCCTTGTTACCATTCTTAACAAAACATCTCCTTTCCTTAAGAAAACAAAGCAGTTTGACTTTCTCTCATGCCCAGAATTCCCTCCTTCCTTATCTTACCATCTTCATAGTTACTAGCTTCTGTTTTATTTTGGTTCTTTTGTATCCTTTACTTCTAGCACTTTTCCTGATACACAGTAGGCACTTAATAAAAACTCATTGGATGACTGAGTCATACTTAGATAGAAAGAATGGGACTCATTTTTTTTTTGGGTGACATTCTGCAGGCTGCATTGATCTTCATAATATTTTAGCATCTCCTTAATGAGATTAAAGGCCATTCAAAAGCAGTCAGACCCAATCCATGCAGAAAAAAGCCAAATGGATTAAAAAAATGCTTATTGTTCTCTCTTTGACATGAAATGATACAGCTAGCTAGTCCATTGGGTCCTATAGATTCTCAATGTGGTTGTCCACTGGGACAATAAACTAGATGCAGGATTGACTATGAAGAGCGAGAGGGAGGGTTTCATTTAGAAAACTTCACGATAATTTCAAATATACTAACATACTCCTTGACGACCCCAATTTTTTTTTTAGCACCAACATTTTATTGGTGATATTGTCCACCTAAACTCTGGAACATCCTAATCTCCTCCCAAAACAATCAAAATTGATGATGAGTGACCCAAATTATGAGTCTGGATTAATTATTATCTTGTTTTATTGGGGGGGATTTGTAATACTTTATACTAATAAAATCTCTTTTGTTTCCCTTCATTCCCCAGTTGGGCAAAATTTCACCTATAAGAGAGAGTATCCTCTCTTTTTGCAGTTCTGATCAGCTGCTTTTTAATTCCTATAGGAACAATCATGCAAACAAATGACAACATAGAGAAATTTGTTTCTTTTAAGAAAACACATATGGAAAGTGAATAGATTCTTAAAGAAATAAAGCATAGAATATAAACTCTGAGCAAAGTAAAAGATGGACAGGCGGGAGTTTTACCAGTTTAACCATTAGTAACAGAAGCAGTCATTACCATTCTGAATTAGGCCTAGATGTCTATGCATTATTCAGCTATAATCTTTTATCAGTATCTCACTTCAATTTGGAGCATGATGAATTATATGAGAAAAGTAGTATAAAAGATGTTGTCAAAAATCATATTTTTGGAAAAGAAATTGGTCTGTTTGTGTTTTTCTTCACTATACATTTTATGTTCAAATAAACTGTACTACTAACTGTTTGATGGTTAACCATTGTGCTCTCTGTCCTCCATGATGAAAACCCTACCTTCATTCCTGAAGGGTCTAGTTTGGGTGTTAACTACTTTATGCAAAGTAAAAGATGGACAGGCAGAAGTTTCACCAGTTTAACCATTAGTAACAGAAGCAGTCATTACCATTCTGAATTAGGCCTAGATGTCTATGCATTATTCAGCTATAATCTTTTATGAGTATCTCACTTCAATTTGGAGCATGATGAATTATATGAGAAAAGTAGTATAAAAGATATTGTCAAAAATCATATTTTTGGAAAAGAAATTGATTTGTTTGTAAGTTTTTTTCTTCACTATACATTTTATGTTCAAATAAACTGTACTATTAACTATTTGATGGTTAACCATTGTGCTCTCTGTCCTCCATGATGAAATCCCTACCTTCATTCCTGAAGGGTCTAGTTTGGGTGTTAACTACTTTATGAAGCTTTCCTTGAGTTCTCCTGTCTCATGATCATATCTCTCCAAAGTTGGAATAAAAAAACCTTCTACCTCTCATTGCTGATTCTAAATAAGTACTGAGTATACTACAACTGATATGTAGTTATTTTTTGCATTTGTTTTATACAAATCTAATAAAGATGTTGAATAAAATTTTTTAATGCTGCTTCATCAATTCAATTCAATAAGTATTTGTTAAATACCTACAATGCGAGAAATACGAGGGCATAGTGGAAAGACCACTCATGGAGACAGGAAGACTTGGATTCAAGCTCTGATTCAGACCTGGCTGTGGGATAATGGGCAAGTTATTTAACTGATTCATGCCTCAGTTTCCTCATATGAAAAATTAGGGTTGGACTTGATGGCCTTTAAGGACCCTTCATCTATAAACATATGATGCTAGGATATACATCCTGTCTAAGTGAGTTTTAGCAAGTTTCTTGCCAAGTTTCTCAAGGTCGATTGGTCATCCATCTAATTGATAAGGACAATAGGAAATTTTTATTTACTTGACTTTTCTTATGTGGAGAGTTAGGGCAAACTCTTTAGAGTAGTTATAGACCCCATCTAGGAACTTTGCAATGTTCTAGGACTTTATGTAATAAATCATTCACAACAGGAGTGGGTAGAGATTGGCACCTTAAAAGAATCCTTCCTTGACTTGTACTCTGCACTGAATCTTCTGCATGACAGTGGAAAACACTTCTGGAAAGTTTATGTCTTTTTTTATGACTTATCTACTATTAATGATCAGAGTGTCATTGAAAAAGGTTGTCTTTGTTGCTGTATCTTGCAAAGAATTTTATATAATTTTGGCATATACATTGGAAACACCTTGCTGGAGGAGAAGTTTTAAGATTGTTTTTCTCTATGAAGTTACATGCTATCTTTAAAGTCAACAAACTATAAGAAGAGTAGGATTTTGTATTCTCTGTATCTTGCAGTTATTTGTGTTATGGTGAAGATGTAGTCTATTGTAGAATATTGTTTGCAAAAGCCAATTTTCCCTTCTGACACCCTCATCAAAGATTTCTCAATGCACATGTAGTTTATTCTTATTAAAGTTTTATATATCCAGAAACATAAGCTCATAGGATTATAGTGGTGGAAATTCTGCTTGGTTTTTTTTTTTGTAGCAATAAGAATATTTTCCTATTTAAATATATCTTGAGCAGTGATCCTTTCAGCGCCTTTAAAATTGTGCCGTATCTAGCAAGAACTCCTTTGTGTGCAGGCGATATAGTCTAGCTGCTTCCCTCATATTTCTTTTCCTCAGTGTCATTACTACCTGTACAAGAACATCTGAGACTGGGATATTCTATTCTAAGAATAGTGAATCTGTTTCTCTTGATGGTGAAATATTTGCTATAAAAATCTTTATCAGTCTTTTCCTTCTGTCATTTATTTGTCACAGTTTTTTAGAGTTTCATCCTTAAGTACTTCTGGGCTGACTCTGCACAGTTAAGTCTCTGAGCAATCTTTCTTTACAAGTTTTTCTTTTTCTTTTATTACTGTCTGCAGTTTCTCACCATTTTATCATGTGTTACTGCTCAAAATCTTCCACTATGTTTCTTTGTAAGATTTTACAGGTGAATTTATTTTCTAAACCAGCGTTGCCCTTGGCTGTCCTATTTCTTCCACTTGGCAATTAAGTCAAATATTCGCTGTTTAAGGCTCATTGGTCTCCTTGTGAAAATTGATATACATCAATTAAGCCATTGTGTAAAACTATTGTAATTGGTTTCAATATCTTTTTCTCCATCCGTATCCTATTTTGAAGTTAGACAACTTATTTTTAACAGTTGTTTTAATGGTATACCATGTATTTTTAACTTTCATTCTTTCATGCAATTTTGTATTAATTTTAGTTATAATGAGTTGGTGGTCTGATGATCCATAGCCAACTGATTTAGAAATGACTCCCACATCAGTAATGAGTTGCTTCCTCTTTAATAAAAGATTTTATTTTTGTAATGTTATTCAGTGCTTACCATGTATAGTGCCTTTTAATTCTTTCCTAGGAAAAAATATTCATGGTTTTTAGATATGATGTTTGCAGGAATTCTATAAGTCTTTGGCCTCTTTCACTTTTTAAGTCCTAAACTGTGTTTTCCAACATTTCCTCCCTACCTTACTTACTCTTTTGTATTGAAGTCACTGTATACATTCATTTAATCTGGAGGTTCTTATCCAGGTCTTTATAGAATTTCTATACTTTTTCATTCTTTGTAACAGATGGTATATAAACTACAATTATTTTCATGGGAATCTTTCAACAAATACTTACCATGAACTCTGCAGTACAAGATGACCAAATGTCCCATTAAATTGTTTCTTATTCCTTGTGGATACACAATGAAATAAATTCCAATAGCCTCTTTATTTGTCTCTCCAAGGAGAACTTATGAGTCATCCTTCCATTTAGCTATAACTTCATTCTGTCTTCATTTACTCTGCAAATGTCAAGATTGGCAGAATTCAATTTCTCTAGTTGAATATACGCTTATAGGTGAAAGGGGTTCAAATTCATAATAATTCCAGCTAAGTTATTCTTAATAACTTGTTTAAAAACTGTCATGGCACCATCTTCTCCCTTTGTTATAAGCAATAAGAATTGCAGGAGAGCACTGTATAAGACTGAGGACCATCTGTATTGTTCATTGTTTAGGATGAACAGTAAAAACTATGTGATGGCCAAATAACTTATTACCAAGTATCCAGTCTATTGGCTTAACTTAGGATCATTCTTAGAAAGCAGACAAAATTTGCGGCTGAGATCACACTTTAAGTCCACCCAGCACAGAATCTGCCAGAGCTTGTAATCTGCTGGGAAGATCTTCATGAAACGAGATCCATGTCTATACCACAGCGAGGCATCTGAGGAGGATTTGTAGAGGTGCTCTGACAAGGTATGTCACCCCTGTATGTCAAAATAATATAAGATGCTTTAAAATATAGGTTGGGTAGGTGGCACAAACAAGTGATAATCAATGGATAGCCTGTTTAGGATCCTTGCAACGTCAAGAGAAAGCATATAAGTGGATTGGGTATTCCAATCCATTCGCAACCCTCCCCATCTCGTCCTTACCTGTAGAGAACTTAAGAGTAGAGATGGTTAAAACTAGCATGGGATAGGCAGGAATGATAAGCTATGATCTGCATACTTGGAAGGAGTACTCACAGTGATGAAGTATTTCACTTGAGTTTCATTTGTGCATATGCATACTAACTATAACTACATATAGTAGTTATATACTGCTATATACATATAGAAATCACTAAGTGATTTCTCCGTCATCTTTCTCATCTTATACTAGTTCTTGACATTCAGAGAGAAATTAGTGATTAGTGTATACATTCCTTGACATAAGTGCCTACTTCTTCTTCTTCACTTGGATGGGGTTCGTTGGAACCAGGTTAGGTGGAAGGGAAGGTCCTTCTAAGCTACTTTTACCTTCTGTAGCAAGACATTTTTGACCTGTCTAGCTGTTGTTGAGGGACCATCTCCATTTGTCCTGATCTATATCTTGCTACTGGACCCAGATAGGTCCAGAGGAGAAAGTGAGACTGGTGACCTTGCACAGCCCTCCCTCACTTAAATCCAATTCACTTACAAGTCATGACAACGTCTTTCCAATATGAATGTAGACGAACATTGCTTGTCTTCACAATTTTCCATTAGTTCTGGCAACCCCTCTTCCCCCAGGTTGGACAGTTAACTTAGTGCATTGCAACCCAATGAAAAATTAGCAACAGAAAGTTTGGATTATGGTAACATCACTTTGTATGCTCCTTACTGTAGGACCTGACAACTTTACACAGGGCTGTGTGCTTGCTTCCATGTTTTTTAACATGATATTTTCAGCCATGTTGTCAAATGCTTTCAGTGAGGTTGAATGTGACCTCAAGGTCAGTTACTACACTGATAGTAAGTTCTTTAACTTGAAAAGAACAAGGCTTTCTCTTAGAGTTTACTTTCCATCTAATCTGTATGTATCTTGTTTGTACCTAGTCATTTACATATTGCCCCTCCCATTAGAATGTGAGATCCTTGAGGACAAGGACTGTTTTCTGCCTTTCTTAATGGACCCAGTGTTTAGCCTGGTACCTGACACAATAAAGGTATGCTGACTGATTGATTGACTTTTACCTAGCTGCTATAAATTAATATGTATGCAGTGAACAGATCAGGAAAGATGACTTGGGTAAAAGTGATTTTCTGGCTTCTATTTCTAGTTTAGTCACGTTTTTCTTTTGAGATTCCACTCCATTGAGATCAGCCCCCTACCTTCTTCTCAGTTTCTATTACTTGTTGGGTCGTTTTATTTCTGTGCCTAACCAATGTTGTCACTCAGCAATTATGTGAGTATCCTACTCCAGAGGTTTGCTGGAGAAAAGAGCACATATTGGGATACATCAGTTGACAGTACACTTCATCAGAGCTGACACAAGGCATTGCTTATTAATTGTGGAAAAGATGAATTAGAAACAGCAGGTCTAATCTGGCAATTTTCATTCCTGTTAGGCTACTATTAATTTTATCATGAGCAAGAAGCCTAAAGAATTGGGCTCTGTATGAAGCAAATAAATTTGACTGCAACATTTTTATCACATTTTTTTTCAAGGCAGATTGGAAGTTGATATTCAAGACATCCAAATAATATCTGCAAGAACCTGTCCTGGTGAAGTTTGCTTTTATGAGTTGCTGTGTTGTTGTCATTTAAAAAACAATATCAACATCAACAGTAATTATTGACCTACATAATCTTTTTTGAGAAAAATGATTTCCTGATGTATGGCATATTTGGACTGCTTTGTGAAAAACACCATTTTCATTGGCCAGTTTTCATATTTTCATTGTTCAGTTCTAATATTTTACTGGATGGCACTGAGAGTTTGCAAACTAACGAAGGAAACAAGAAAGGAATAGCTCAAAGATACAGAGTCTCTGTGGCCAGAAGGTAAATGAAGAAGGAACCAGTATTGAGAAATAATTATCATCACTGCCACAATCTTCCGTTAGTACTGGCAACCCTGCCCACCCCCAGGTCTAATAGTTAACTTAGTGCATTGCAACCTAATGAAAAATTAGCAGCAGAAAGTTTGGATTATGATAACATCACTTCGTATGCGCCTTACTGTAGGACCTGACAACTTTCCCCTATTCACAAGAGTCACTGGGACATGATGGAGAGTTTGCATGGCAGGATTAAAAAATAAACAATTAAATTTATCTGTAGCGGACCACGGTTGCATGGCAAAGATCCAGCCATTTCATCATTGAAAAGGAACTTGTATGCAAATCTCTGATCAGATTGATTTTCCCCTAAGGCTATTAGCCAGCATGGTGCAGTGAATGAAGCTGGAATCAGAGAAGCAAGGATCCAATCTCACATTTACTACTTACTGCTTGTGCAACTTAGGACAAATCACTTTACTTCTTGTTCTCACTTCTAACTCTAGAAAGGAGTTGGATTAGATGTGATCCCTTACAATTCTATGATCTTATCACGTAGAATCAAATAAGAGTCCTGTATAGTCACTCATCTCTTGTTTCCTGTATCTTTATTTTGCAAGTGGGCACTATTCACCAGGGTGGTAACTAGGAAGTTTTTCACCTGCAGAGGAGAGAGAGAGAGAGAGTGGGAAGGGAAGGGAGGGAATGATTGGGATACATTACAAAAAAAAATATTGATCAAACTCCTATTACGTGAAGACACTATACTTAGTGCTGGGGATCCAAAGACAAAATGAAAAACATTTTGTTTTAGAAGTTTACATTCTAGAAGCTTATATTCCACTATGTATATAATAAAATAAAAAATCAAATCAAATCTGCAAATGTATGATATAAAAATTAAAAAATGACATGTTAACATACATACCTGAGAACCAGTGGGGCTTTAGAAAGGGCTGAGGAATGGTCAATATGGTGTTTGCTGCCTGATAAGTCCTGGCATTTCTCATGCCAGGAGCAGAACAGAGATCTGTACACAATGTTTATAGATCTGACCAAGGCCTTTGCACTGTTAATCATGAGGGTTTATGGAAAATTATGTCAAAATTTGATTGCCTGGACACATATGTCAATTTCACAGCGGCATGCCTGCCCAGGTTCTGGATAAGGGATACTGTTCTCATGCTTTTCCAGTCACTAGTGGAGTGAAACAGGGCTGTGTGCTTGCTCCTATGTTTTTCAGCATGATGTTTTCAGCCACATTGTCAAATGCCTTCAATGAAGATGAATGTGGCATCAAGGTCAGTTACCACACTGATATTCTTCAACTTGAAAAGATTACAAGCCAAGACCAAAGTGCAAGGACTTTTAGTGAATGATTTTTTTGTTTGCAGATGATTATGTACTCAATGAAACCTCTGAATCTGAGATACAACAAAGTATAGATCAATTCTCTGCCGCTTCTCCTAACTTTGCCCTAACACTAAGAATACCCAGGTGCTCCATCGGTCAGTACCATACTATCCATAAATGAAATCATTGGTTACAGCAACTGGAGAAGTTCCAAATGCTGTGGATAAGTTTACTTATCTTGGCAGTATACTTTCTAGGGATGTACACATTGATAATGAGGTTGACACATGCATTGCAGCGGTAGCTCAGTGTTTGGGAGGCTCCTAATGACAATGTGGAAGAGAAAAGGTATTACACTAACTACCAAACGGAAGGCTGACCTCCATATGTCTGTGAAACCTGGAGAGTATGGCAGCACCATGGCAGGAAACTGAATCACTTCCATTTGAATTGCCATAGGAAGATTCTGAAGATCATCTGGCAGGATAAGGTACCAGACACTGACGTCCTTTCCCAAACTAAACTGCCAAACATTTAAACTCTACTACAGAGAGCACAACTTTAATGGGTTGACCACATTTTTTAAATGCAAAATGTAGGCTTGCCAAAAAGACTATTTTATGGAGAACTCACACAAGACAACCGCTTATAACACAAGGACACTGTCAATACAGAGTGAAGAACCTAGGTATCTGTTGGGAGGCATAGGAGACACTGGCACAGGACCACACAGCATGGTGTACCCTCATCAGAGAAGGTGCGATGCTCTAAAACCAAAGTGGAATTGAAGTAGTTCAAAAGAAACACGAAATGCACGCATTTAAAGAATCTGCCCTAAATGTTCTCATGGACTATTTGTGCCCAACCTGTGGTAGAGTATTCCAAACTCATATTGATCTGATCAGCCACTGTAGGACACACTGTATCTTGACTCTAGCATAGTGATGTCACTTGGGTTGTCTTCAAGGATGAAGGACACCAATCAACCAACCATCAAAAACTTGTCAGTGCAAACGGAGTGCAGTAGGACTATTGTAAGTATTTCCAATCTATCCTGAAGCATTTTTCATAAGACTCATCTAACTGGTGGATAGAATGCTGGTACCATATGTGTGAACGTGTGTAGTGTTAGTGCAAGAAACTTTCTTCATTCCTCCTTTAAGAGAGGACATGTGCTAACACTTTTTGAGAAGAGCTCCATGGAAGAAAAAAAATACTTTGGAAGCAACAAATATATAGGGGAAATTGGCACCTCAACCTGTCCCTGATTTCTAGCTTTTTTCCCCAGAGACTTCAGATAATTTTCCCCTGGGTAAGATCATGGGCTTGCTCTTGTTGAACAAATGTCACTCCCATAGAAAGAGCCTTTTCTGGTGTATTCTAATATGTAGAACTTCAATTTCTGTTTGGTATATGATTAGATAAATGGATCTACTCACCAGTTACTATTTGTAATGATCTTTTGTGGAAATAAAATCAAGAAAAGGAACGAATCAAGTCTGTAGCTATGAGCTTGGGGTCACCGTCTCACAATAAGGAATAGTAAATGAGGAAGGAATAGCTTTTAAAAATTTTTGAACCTAAAAGGCATGGGGGGGCGGAGCCAAGATGGCGGACTAGAAAGACACACTTATGCAGGGTCCTCCCCACGGCCCATAAAATACCTGTAGAGAGGCGCTCTCAACAAATTTTGGAGCAGCAGAAGTGGAGAACAACAGACTGGAGGAGATTTTCAGCCCATGGTGAGCTGAAAGGCCCACAGAAACATTGGTTGTGCCGAACGTGCAGCCAGGTGTGGAGCCCAGCCCAGCCTTGACTGAGAGGCATGGTGTGATGAGACTCTGGGAAGAGGACACCTTGGGGGCAGAATCCCCAGCACTAGAGGGTCCTCAGATCCCTCAGCCCACAGATGCCAAAGGTCAGGGACAGGGTTTTATCAGCTGTCCAGGAAGGGAGAGAGGCTTTCCCATGGCTCTGGTGGCAGGCAGTTGTCACAGGGCCTGCACAGCAGCCCATATGGAAGCTCCATTGCTGGAGTGTAAAAACTCCTAGGGGCACTGAAGAACTGAGTCTTACCTTAGCCCTGGATGGAGGCCCTGGCCAAGTTGGTCTTTGTCGCAAACTTAATGGTGGCCCTGCCCATCCAGCTTATCTGAAAATCAGCCCCCAGTGCTGGCCTGGCAGAATTGGAGGCCAAGTGGCTGTGGAGAGGTATCTGCTAAGATTCTGAGCACAAAAATCCCTCTCTGCATCCAGGCGAGTACACACTTGATTGTGCCACCTTGGAGGAACTGAGATCTCACAGACTCCCAGAGTATACCCTACTCTTGACAAAGGACCCAAAAATCAAGTAACTGGTTGGGAAAATGCCCAAAAAAGGGGAAAAAAATAAGACCATGGAAGGTTACTTTCTTGGTGAACAGATATCTCCTCCCATCCTTTCAGATGAGGAAGAAAAATGATTACCATCAAGGGAAGACATAGAAGTCAAAGCTTCTGTATCCCAAGCATTCAAAATAAATATTCAATGGCCTCAGGCCATGGAAGAGCTCAAAAAGGATTTTGAAAATCAAGTGAGAGAGGTGGAGGAAAAACGGGGAAGAGAAATGAGAGAGATGCAAGAAAAGCATGAAAAGCAGTTCAACACCTTGCTAAAGGAGACCCAAAAATGCTGAAGAAAATAACACCTTGGAAAATAGGCTAAATCAATTGGCAAAAGAGGTTCAAAAAGCCAATGAGGAGAAGGATGCTTTCAAAAGCAGAATGAGCCAAAGGAAAAGGAGGTCCAAAATCTCACTGAAGAAACTAGTTCTTTCAAAATTAGAATGGAACAGATGAAGGCTAATGACTTTCTGAGAAACCAAGAAATCACAAAACAAAACCAAAAGAATGAAAAAATGGAAGATAATGTGAGATATCTCTTTGGGAAAACAACTGACCTGGAAAATAGATCCAGGAGAGATAATTTAAAAATTATGGGACTACCTGAAAGCCATGATCAAAAAAAGAGCCTAGACATCATCTTTCATGAAATTATCAAGGAAAACTTCCCTGATAGTCTAGAACCAGAGGGCAAAATAAGTATTGAAGGAACCCATTGATCACTGCCTGAAAGAGATCCAAAAAGAGAAACTCCTAGGAACATTGTGGCCAAATTTCAGAATTCCCAGGTCAAGGAGAAAATCTTGCAAGCAGCTAGAAAGAAACAATTCCAGTACTGTGGAAATACAATCAGGATAACACAAGATCTAGCAGCTTCTACAATAAGGGATTGAAGGGTGTGGAATATGATATTCCAGAAGTCAAAGGAACTAGGACTGAAACCAAGAATCACCTACCCAGCAAAACTGAGTAAAATACTTCAGGGGAAAATGGTCTTTCAATGAAATAGAGGACTTTCAAGCATCTTGATGAAAAGACCAGAGCTGAAAAGAAAATTTGACCTTCAAATATAAGAATGAAGAGAAGCATGAAAAGGTAAACAACAAAGAGAAGTCATAAGGGACTTACTAAAGTTGAACTATTTACATTTCTACATGGAAAGACAATATTTGTAACTCTTGAAACTTTTCAGTATCTGAGTAGTTGGTGGGATTACACACACACACACACACACACACACACACACACACACACACACACCACAGAGTGAATTGAATAGGATGGGATCATATCTTTTATTTTATTTTATTATTATTTTTTTTAATGTTCTACAATCACTTCCTTAAGATTAAGATTTTATTCCCCCCCGCATCTCCCCCACTACCCCCCTCCCTTCCCACAACAGCATGCAATTCTGCATATTTTCCTACTGAGCACATTTTCACTATAGTCATGCTATGTAGTTGAACTAAAATGGAGGAAATCATATAACAAATCAAAACATAATACACTATAACCCACACACGTACAAACATGATCTGCTTCATTCTGCGAATGACTTCCATATTTCTTTCTCTGAGTGTGGAAGGCATTTTTGCCTTAGAAAACCACCATTAGGATTTTTTTTTTTAGTAAGTTCTTGCATTATTATAAAGTTTCAAGTCCACCAGAAAAAACTCTTGCACACTGTGGTTTTTGCTGTGCACAAAGTTTTCCTGATTCTGCTCCTTTTGCTCAGCCTCAGATCATATAAGTCCTTCCAGGCCTCCCTGAAGTCTTCTTGTTCATCACTTCTTATGGTGCAATAGTATTCCATTACCTTCATATACCATAATTTATTCAGCCATTACCCAATTGATGGGTATCCCCTTGATTTCCAGTTCTTGGCAAGATAGGATCATATCTTAAAAAATGAAATTAATCAGTGAGAGAGAAATATATAGGGAGGAGAAAGGAAGAAATGGAATGCGGCAAACTATCTCTCATAAAAGAGGTAAGTAAAAGACTATTCAGTGGAGGGAGAAAGAGGAGAGGTGAGAGAAAAACATGAAGCTTACTCTCATCACATTCAACTCAAGGAAGGAATGAAATGCACACTTGTTTTGCTGTGAAAACCTATCTTACAATACAGGAAAGTGGGGAGAAAGGGATAAGCAGGGTGGGGGGGGATGATGGAAGGGAGGGCAGTGGGAGGAGGGAGCAATTTGAAATCAACACTCTTGGGGAGGGCCAGGATCCAAAGAGAGAACAGAAGCCATGGGGGGCAGGATAGGATGGAGGGAAAATAGTCTTACACAACACAACTATTATGGAAGTCATTTGTAAAACTACACAGATATGGCCCATATTGAATTGAAGGATGAAGAGAAGTTGGAAGCCACAGTTGTAGGAACAACTGCTTAGTATTGTTGTTGCTACTAGGAAATCAGAAACACAGGTAATGGGGTAAAGAAAGTTATCTGGCCCTACAGGACAAAAGAGAAGATGGGGACAAGAGAAGGAGGGATGATAGAAGAGAGGGCCGATTGGTGATAGGGAAAATTAGAATGCTCGGTGTTTTGGGGTGGGGGAGGGGATAAATGGGGAGAAAATTTGGAACCCAAAATTTTGTGAAAATGAATGTAAAAAGTTAAATAAATAAATTAATAATAACCAAAAAATTTTTTTTTTGAACCTAAAATAATCATGCCCATAGATCAGCAATATTTACAGGGATTGGTAGATATAATTCTGATCCAATACTTTTTTTTTCCAGCGGGGAACAGAGCTGCCAGCCATGTTACCCCTTTTACCGTTCACCTCATGGAAGGAATAAGTCTCCCTTAGAGTGGGATGGGCAAGATTCCAGAAATATCTATTAATATTTTACCTCAAGCCATCTGTCCATAGGGTTAGACTTCCCAGTAGAATATACACTTATCTGCCTGTTCATCCTGTGTGCCCCACTCAGTCAACTCCAAAATAAAAAGAAGGAAGGTAGGGTTCTTCCTAATCAATCTCTGCCTAGGAGTTCAGAGCCTGTACTCCAAGGAGCGCCTTCCATAAGAGAGGTGATCTGAGCACCAGGAAGTGGGTAGTTTGGGAAGTGGAGGAAGAGAATTTCCTTAATGGCATCAAAATGCAAAATATTAATATATAAACATTTTAAAAATTTCTTTTATTTATTTATTTATTTAGCTTTTTACATTCATTTTCACAAATTTTTGGGTTCCAAATTTTCTCCCCTTTTCTCCCCTCCCCTCACCCCAATACCCCAAGCAATCTAATTTTCCCTATCTCCAATCTGTCCTCTCTTCTGTCATCCCTCCCTTCCCTTGTCTCCATCTTCTCTTTTCTCCTGTAGGTCCAGATGACTTTCTATTCCTCATTAACTGTATGTCTTCTTTCCTAGTTGCAACAACAATACTAAACAATTGTTCCTAAAACTTTGAGTTCCAAATTCTCCCCATCCCTCCCTCCCCACCCATTCCCTTTGGGACGGCAGGCAATTCATTATAGGCCATATCTGTGTAGCTTTGCAAATGACCTTCCTGATAGTCGTGTTGTGTAAGACTAACTGAATTGCCATCCCTCCTAACCTGCCCCTCATTGTTTCTCTTCTGTCTTTTGATCCTGTCCCTCCCCAAGTGTTGACTTTCAATTGCTCCCTCCTCCCTTTGCCCTCCCTTCCATCTTCCCCCCCCCCCAATATCTCCTTCTCCCCTGCTTTCTTATACTGTAAGATAGGTTTTCATACCAAAATGAATGTGCATTTCACTCCTTCGTTTAGTCAAATGTGATGAGGGTAAACTTCTTGTTTGTTTGTTTTTTTTTTCCTCAGCTCTCCTCTTTTTCCCTCCACTAAAAAAATCTCCTACTTGCCTCTTAAATGACATATAGTTACCCCCTTCCATTTCCCCCTCTTTCCTCCCACTACATTTCTCTCTCACCATTTACCTTAATTTCTTTTAAGGTATGGTCCCATCCTATTCAGTTCAATCTGTGCTCTCTGTCTCTGTATGTGAATGCATGTGTGTATGTGTGTGCATGCGTGTACATGTGTATGTGTGGTCCCACCAACTACCCAGATACTGAAAAGTTTTAAGAGTTAGAAATATTGTCTTTCCCTGTATGAATGTAAACAGTTCACTTCTGGTAAGTCCCTTAATACTTCTCTTTGCTGTTTACTTTTTCATGCTTCTTCTCATTCTTGTGTTTGAAAGTCAAATTTTCTTTTCAGCTCTGGTCTTTTCATTAAGAATGATTGAAAGTCCTCTGTTTCATTGAAAGACCATATTTTCCCTTGAAGTATTATACTCAGTTTAGCTGGGTAGGTGATTCTTGGTTTGAGTCCTAGTTCCTTTGCCTAAATGTAGAAGCTGCTAGATCTTGAGTTATCCTGATTGTATTTCCACAGTACTGGAATTGTTTCTTTCTAGCTGCTTGCAACATTTTTTCCTTGAGCTGGGAGTTCTGGAATTTGGCCACAATGTTCCTAGGAGTTTCTCTTTTTGGATCTCTTTCAGGTGGTGATCGATGGATTCTTTCAATACTTATTTTGCCCTCTGGTCCTAGAATGTCAGGGCAGTTTTCCTTGATAATTTCATGCAAGACGATGTCTAGGCTATTTTTTTGATCATGACTTTCAGGTAGTCCCATAATTTTTAAATTGTCTCTCCTTGATCTATTTTCCAGGTCAGTTGTTTTTCCCATGAGATATTTCACATTCTCTTCCATTTTTTCATTCTTTTGGTTTTGTTTGGTGATTTCTTGGTTTCTCATAAAGTTATTAGACTCCATCTGTTCCATTCTAATTTTGAGAGAACTATTAAATTCAGTGAGCTTTTGAGCCTCTTTTTCCATTTGGCTCATTCTGCTTTTGAAAGCATTCTTCTCCTCATTGGCTTTTTGAACCTCTTTTGCCAATTGAGTGAGCCTATTTTTCAAGGTGTTAATTTCCTCAGCATTTTTTTGGGTCTCCTTTACCAAGATATTGACCTTTTTTTCATACTCTTCTTGCATCTTTGTCATTTCTCTTCCCAGTCTTTCCTCCACCTGTCTAACTTGCTTTTCAAAATCCTTTTTAAGCTCTTCCAAGGCCTGAGCCCACCCAACACCCCCCTGCGGTGTCTGGGGTACTGAGGCCCCGCCCTCCACATCTTTCCCTGATGGGAAAAATACGTTCTCGTCCTCCCCATCAGATCCGAAGGTCGGGATCATTTGCATTTGTTGGAAAAAACTCTCTAAAGTCTTATTTTTCTTCCCCTTTCTAGGCATTTTCCCAGCCAGTTACTTGACTTCTGAGATTCCTTTCCACCCCCGCCTGGATCTGCCCAGCTAGTGCTTGGCCTCTGAGATTCAAATGCGTTTTCCGCAGCAAGCTTTAGTTCTGGTGCAGGGGTGGGGGCAGGGCCGCCTCCTAAGTTCGGTCCCTCAGGGGCTTTCTGCAGAGACTTTCAGGAACGGAGCGGGTGGGAGCGGGGTGGGGGCCCCCGCCTCCTATGTTCAGCTCCC
This sequence comes from Bettongia penicillata ogilbyi, assembly GCA_023548195.1. NCBI lineage: Eukaryota > Metazoa > Chordata > Mammalia > Diprotodontia > Potoroidae > Bettongia > Bettongia penicillata. Next base: position 837,568 of record JAJHZJ010000567.1, read on the forward strand.
TTGGGGGTTTTATTCAGAGGTGTTTAGCAGTAGAGCAGGGTGGGGGCAGGGCCGTGTCCCCGGCTCAGCTCCCTCAGGTTGGAAGGACCTTCAGTATTGAAGATCCTACCTGCTGCTGGGGGATTCCTGAGTCCCAGGCCGCTGCCGCCTCAGCCACCTGCCCACGCCTCTGCCTCCGCCGCCTCCCGCCCCCGTCTCTGCCGCCGCCGCTTCCTCCCAAGGGGGCCCGAGTTACAGAGACGCTCCGCTCCCCTCCCCTAGCCCAGCCCTCCTTCTCACTGACCTGTAGCTTCTGTGGGCGGAGGGACTTTCCTGGCTGCCAGAGCTTCCCCCGGAGCTTCCCTCTCTGAAGCCTGCTCGGGTCAGCTTCTCTGGGGCCGTGGCCAGGGGTGGGGGTGGGGTCCGCTTTCCGGGCTGCGATGGACCCCGGGGATGGCTCTCCAGGGTTCAGTGGAACGGAAATCTCTTCCCCTATGTTTATGCACCCCCTGCAGAGATTCAGAATTTATGGGGATCTCCTTTTACCTCAATTCCATGGGTTGTGGGCTCGGAGCTCGTAAATGTGCATCCTTCTACTCCGCCATCTTGGCTCTGCCCCCCCATTTTAAAAATTTCTACCATGTAGGGGGAAAAAGGGTTATCCTCTGCCTTGAGGTAGACTATACAGAAATAAAACATGTAAGCAGACAGAAATAGGTGCATTATGCTTTTCTATCCAAAAGGATGCTATTATTTTCATCTACTCTAACTCTAATTTTCCTTACTGAATTCCCATTTAGCAGCAAAATGGTTTTGAACCCCAGGAGCATTAAAAGTAAATCATCCACTGTAAGGGCTACTTCTAAGTGATGTTCAATTTTTTTCTGTTTCCTGACTCTGATGTAAGTTTGGCGGAATTGAGAAGTTAAAGTGAGGAAAAAAATTAATCAAAAATGATAAAAGACTTTTTAAGAAACTCTGAGTGCAACTTCTGTAGGTGATTAGTGCTTGCTTCAGAAGTGGGATGGGAAGGTTGGGAACTTACAGGAAAGAGAAGGGACAGAGTAGGAGAAATTGAAGGTAGGGATGAAGTTAGACGTGGTTTTGTTGGAGACAAGTTCATGACTGAATGTTATTGTGGGGATGAGATGAAACCCATCTTCTCACCCTCAGCTGGTCAATGACCTGCCCCTTGAGGTCAGGCAACAGTCCCTCACTTTGAAGACCATTGCCTTAGAGAGACAGTAGTGGGATTTTAAGACAAAAGGACATCTATCTATGCATATGATTGCATCCTAGACTTTTAAACTTTGTATCTAAGAAAGTAATTAAGAATGATGGAAAGGGTTGGTTTTTTTCTCACCATCCTTGCAGTGGAAAGATTTCTGGACTAGAAGTCAGGAGACTTAGGTTCTGTTCCCAGCTTCTTCACTTTCAGTTTCAAAATTTTATGGTTTTGTGACTTCTTTTCCAATCTCCCTGATGTATGTTCCTCTTTGTGCTATATTACTGGCCTGGGAAAGAGTGCCCATTAACTATATCAATACGTCTATTTAATATATGTGCTTGTTTTGTCCTTAAACATCTGGAAAATGATTATTTCTAGGATATTTTCTGTCATTGTTTAGGTCTTTGTTTTTAGACTACATACCTTTGTTGGGAGAAGAGCCAATTTCAGGATGGTGTTGGGCTAGTGTTTGTTTTCGTCTAGTCAAATTGGTCTAATTTCTATTTTGTATATGTGACATTGCATCTCCTGGCTCCACCTCTTTGCATAGGCTCTTTCACCCCTCTGTCTCTCACAACCCTTGCCTGCCTTCAAGGTTCAGTAATTGCCTACTAATATGCACTTGCACACTTGCTTATTGAGTTATTAAGTGACAATGACTTTCTTCCATCCCACTCTGGCAAACTATACTGCATTTACCTTTATATATTTCGTATTTACTTTGCAATGTGGTACTAGATGTGGAGTCCAATCCAACCTCAGACACTTATTAATTGTGTGACCCTGGGCAAGTCACTTGATTTCTGCCTGCCATAGTTTCATCACCTGTAAAATGGGGATAATGGTAGCACCTACCTCCCATGGTTGTTGTGAGGATAAAATGAGATAATATTCATCAAGTGTTTTGAAAACCTTAAAGTGCTGTATAGATACTATTATAATTGCTATTAGCAATTATTATGTTTTTTCTGATAGACATGAACTTTTTGAAGACAGACTATATCAACTTTGTCAACACCGCAAAACTTCTCTGTAAATATTATATGTCTATTCTATTCTCTTTATATATATATCTATTCTACATAAATATTCTAATACATTCTATGTAAATATTTCTGTATTATATTATTTTCATAACAATATAATATAAATAATACGTTCCCCAACACCTAGTACAGTAGTTGGTACATAGGAGTTTCTTAAAAAGTCTTTGTTCATTTTTGATTAGAATTTTTTTCCTCTCTTCTGCTTCTCAATTTCTCCAAACTTACATCAAAATCAGGAGACAGATAAAGATTAAACATCACTTAGAAGCAGCCCTTATAGTAGATGATTTACTTTTAATTCTCCTGGGGTTCAAAACCATTTTGTTTTTAAAGAGGAATTCAGCAAGGAAAACTAAAGTTAGAATAGATGAAAATATTAGCATCCTTTTAGATAGAAAAGCATAGTGCGCCTCTTTCTGTTTACTTACATGTTTTATTTCTGTACAGTCTACCTCAAGGCACAGGATAACCCTTTTTCCCCCTACATGGTAGAATTTTTAAAAAGCCTATATATTAATTTTTGCATTTTGATGCTTCAGTGCATAGCACAATGTTTATTGATAAGGAATGCCCATAAATATCAGGCATAAATGAAAAATTCCACAGTATTGTGTTGTTGTGGTGTTAACCTGAAAATCTCCTCTCATAACAGAACTTGAAAAATGAAAATCTATCATAATTCTGCAGGTAATAGAAAGAACAGTATACAAAATCCTTCCGGAGACTGTGTGACAATGAGAAATCAGTCAATTGAAAAACATTTTTAAAGTGCTTGTTATGTACCAGACCCCACGCTAATCACCGGGGATGGGAACATACAAAGAAAAAGCACTTGCCTTCAAGGATTTTACGTTCTGTTAGAGGAAGGCAATGATACACAGACAGATATATGCCAGGTAATTTATTTTTGGGAGGCATGGAGATAAGGGAGTGAGGAAGGTACCAGCAGTTGGTGTGAAGCAGGAAAGTCCTCACCTAGGAAGTGGTATTTAGGTTGAGTTCAATGAGGAGAAAGGGCATTCCTGGAATAGGGCACAACCTGTACAAAAGCATAGAAATGGGAGATGGAATATTGTATATGAGAAACATGAAAAGATAAGTTTAGTAAAACTAAAGTGGATGTGAAGAGGAGTGCCACCAAATATTAGAGATGGTAGATATATATTAGAGGTAGCTTATTATGGAAAAGGATGCTAGGTAGGTAATAGAGTGGGGATGGTAGATAGGTGACAGGTCACTTGACCAACTGATTGGAGCCCACTGGTCCATAAACAACCAAACAGGAAGGCAAAAATGTGATGATGCAATTAACTGATAAAAATGTAAACTGTAGGTGGAGCATATATTTTGGTGTTCAATTTATATCATGGATTTGTATCATGATGAGCAAAAAAAAAGTTCTACTAAGAATTTAAGGGGAGTTAAACATGAAAGATGCTAATCAACTTGATGATTCGCTCAATCAACTTGATGTGATTATAAAAGTATACCTTTTCCTGAAGGACATATCCCATGGAAGTGCACATATATCCTAGTACCTTGCTGAAAGAAAATGAAATTTTTCTAATTGGCCACTGGTGACTACTGCTGCATCAATGATGCAATGGAGGTAAGGGATTGCAGAGGTGGACTCTTGCAGAAAAAGACACTTTTCTCCTGTGGCCTATACATTTTTTAATTTTATTTTCTGTCCCCTGACTTCTTGAACAGAATGTACCAAGTGGAGGAGGGAGAAATCCCTCCAAATCCCACCAAAATTGCTACTGAGTGCCTTATGGAATCTGGGGAGGCTGTTATTCACTTTTGGGAAAACACACATATACACCAGTCCTAAACTTTATTTTGGAGATTTCCCCAGAATAAAAGGGGCATGATATGAAAAGAGAAGCTGACTCCTTGAAATAAGCCCTAAGGATTCGGTCTCATCGTTGTCATCCCAGAGTCCTTGAAAGGGCTTTGGGCCATAGGTCTTACGTTCATTAATTTAGCATGTATATTGACAATTATTAATAGTGAGAGCAAAAGATCATAGATGGACAGTTCAAGTGAAGCACTGATATTCATAGAATATAAAAAGATCTTCAGGAAGGCCTCTAGTTTTGGGGGCAGAATAGCTTTTCAGGAGGACCCATGGCAGAATAAGAATGAGTAGGATGAGAAGATATAGATTGTAGTGTGTACTGATGCACGTAATGCCCTCAGTTATGATCACAGACTGATGGAAGAATTGACAAAATATAAATTTATTTAACTAATAACTAAAATGTGACATTAAATACCAAGACTATTGTTCTTTACCCTTTGGGGGAAAAACCATCTTAATGTTCTGGGCTAAGACACAGGAAAGCATCATTCTATGCTTGACTTTGTGTGATGGCAATCAGATTTGGATCTTTTGCTCTTTTTGTTTTTGTTTGTACCAAGAAGTATAATGCATCTATTTGAATGTGATTAAGGAGAAGCCTTCCCACCCATTGTCCTGCCTGGGAAGATTTGTAGGAAGTTCCATACCTTTTGCTAATGAGGCACTGGTTCTCAAGAGATGTGATGCCTTATGGTCTAAAAAGTGTCTAACAACTCTGAGGTGCAGGTTTTATTTTGGGGCTTACTGACTGGAAGTGTTTGTTTGGCCAGAAGAGGACTCTGGGAAACTCCTTAAGAAGATCCCCAGCTTGGAAAATCCAGATGTTGGTGTTCCCCTCTCTGGTGACTATGGTCAGACAGATTCAACTGTCTGTTGAATTCAGACAGAGGAAGCCATGCCTGTTGATCTTTGATTTCTCTGTATTTTCTTTGAAATTCAGGTTGCTGACTTCCCTGAACTAGGTCAATGATATATGTGCTTGGTTAAAGGAATGATGCATGTGCTTGGTTAAAGTGATTCTTAATTCTCCAAAAGTTTCCTTTCCTTTTATGAATGTAGTTCTTAGATAGCAGGCTTCTCTGGGTACATTGGAGTGCTTACTGATACACTTTGCTAGAAATTTGTGCTGTGAATTTGGTCAAATCCATTTTGTAGAGTCTCTCTTTTCCTTAAGGTGAATTTAAAGCATGATCTTCTATGTAAAACCCTTTCTAATTTTCCCTAATGCTAATGTCTTCCTACTCAAACTATGCTGTTTTTAACTATTTTAGATTTATCTGAGTTATTCACTTTATTAGTTATGCTTGCATAATTTTTATAAACATATATATATAATGTATGTATATATACAACTTCTAAATTATGTAAATATAATATATTTACATAATTTATATAGTATATATGTATATAACTTGTATTTTACAGAACTTTATATTCTATGTCAAAAAATAAATATTTATTAAGAATTTAGTATGTGCTAGGCACTGAGCTAGGGATACAAAGAAGAGCAAAAAATAAAAACAGAACTTTTCTCAAGGACCTTACATTTAATGTACTTATTGTCTCCCCCATTAAAATACAAGGCCTTTGTGAGTAAGGATAAATTCTTTTTCGTACTTGTATACCAAGATCTCCCATAGTACTTGGCACATAGTAGTAGTCACTTAATAAATACCTGTTGATTAGTTGACTGGTCTATCTGAACCTCAATTTCTTTTTTTGTTAAATGAGAGATCCAGAATAAATTATCTCCAAATTTCCTCTCCACTTTTGATATTCTATTATTCTAAGATCAAATGGAATATACACACACACATACATATACATGCACATATGTATGTATATATATGTGCAAATAAGATTTGGAAAGTATAAAACATTATAAAAATTGGAGGCATTAGTAGTAACATCTTTTTAATAACATGAAATATCTTATGATTATTGAATCCAATTCACCAGATAATCCTCAAACAGGTGTAGTGGTTTTAGTTCCTTTGGTACAAAAATGGTTCTGACTGAGCCTCTCCCCTCCCCAACATTTGAATGAAAACAACCTTTTCCAGAGGACAATAATCTCCACTCGGGAGAGTGAGACTAATGAACTTGTCAAAGCTCTTATCCTGCTGGGGTCCAGAAGGCTTTGCAGAGGCAGCTTGTTCTGACCTCCCACACACTGATATCTGTATTTAAGAAAGAACATGGAGCAGTAGGGAATGTGGGTTAGACTGACTCCAACAGACCAACTTCAATCTTACTCCAGGCTTTCCTAGAGGTAGTGATATTATTATATGCACTGAGGCCTAGCTATCTGTTCTCTTTCCTCACCCTCACCTTCACCCTCACCCTCACCCTCACCCTTTTCCCTGACAACTGGATGAATTTGGTTTAGAAATTGCAGTTTATCCTCAGATCCAAATTGTTTTATTCTTAGGAATACTTGGGACAACTGTCTAAGAAAAGAGAGAACAGAAGCGTAGTATCATGCTTAAACAAGAATTCCTTCTATATATGTGACAAGTGGTCTTGTAGCCTTTGATTAAAGAACTCGAGCGAAGGAGAAATGTGCTTCTTTCTCAGAGAATTAGATCGCTGAGCTTTCGGACAACTTTAATGGTCAGAAAGTCTTTCTTCATGGTGATTGTTCAGTTATGTTTCAGTTGTGTCTGACTCTTCATGAGCCCATTTGGGATTTGCTTGGCAAAGATACTGGTGTTGTTTGCTGTTTCCTTCTCTAGCTCTTTTTATAGATGAAAAAACTGAGGCAAACAGTATTACTGACTTGCCCAGGGTCACACAACTACTAAGTGTCTGAGGCTAGATTTGAACTTAGGAAGAAGAGTCTATCCACTGCTCAAACCTCCTCAGTTTCCTTGACATCTCCTAGAACAAATTAAAGAAATGTAATATCCTTAACACATAATAATCCTTCAAATGCTTTAGACCAGCTATCGTAGCCTTCCCACATTTTCTGTTTTTCAGAATAGAACCTAATCATTTCCTTCAATCAGTTTCCATGATATGAACTAGAGATTGTTCACCATCATGGTGACAGGATCAATTAAACAGTCATTTTTTGCTCCAGAGACATCCTTTTTGTATTTCCCAGGGCAAGTCACTTATCCTTTCTCAGACTCAGTTATTTAATCTGAAAAATAAGAATAGCAATAACTCAGTCCTTACTTAAGATTGCTGTGAGGATCAAAGGATACAAAGAAAGGCAAAAAAACCCCAAAAAACCAAACCCAAAACATACTACCCTAGTCCCTTCTCTCAAGACTCTTATGGGGGGAGCATATAAACCACTATGAATGTAGTAGGAAGATATATGCAAAATAGTTTGGGGATAATAGCAGCAGGAGGGCACTAATAATGTTACAAGCCTGTGTGTTGATCTTTATTTCTCTGTATTTTCTCTAAAGTTTAGGGTGCTGACTTTCCCCCCTGAACTAAATGAATGATACATGTGTTTGATTAAACTGATTGTACCCCTGAAGTTGCCTTTCCTTTAAGAAAAACAGATTAAAGAATCTGTGATAGCAAGCCCTCCTCTGTATGTTGGTGTCCTTGCTTTTACACTTAAGTACTAGGGATACAAAAAAAGGCAAAAAAAACCCCAAAACCAAAAAAAACCCACATTTTTTTTTAAAGTGCTTATCCTGGAATCAGGAAGAACTAAGTTTGAATCTGGGATCAGTTTCCTCATCTGTAAAGTATGCATGATAATAACTGTCTCCAGAGTTGTAAGAATCAAATGAAATGTTTTTAATGTACTTTGTAAACCTCAAAGTTCTATTAAAATGCTAGTTATCATTATTAGTGCCCTCCTGCCGCTATTATCCCCAATTTATTTTGCATATTTCTTCCTACTATATTCATAGTTGTTTACATGCTGACTTTAGCTGAGACTTGAAGGTAACTAGGGAAGGCAGGAGGCTTTCTTTTCTTTTCAGTTTTGATTAGACTTAAAAAATTCTAGGCAGACATATTTAGTCCTTTTCAGGTCTGTTTCATCCCTTATAATTTTTTCTAAACTAGGCTACCACCCAGATATACAAATCTCATTTTCAGTCACCATCTTTTTAATTAGCTGTTTGCTTCTCAAATGTCTTTGTCTTTTTCTGGAGTGCTCACTTTCAACTTGCAACTCTGATGAAAACACTAGTTGCTCTTCTAACATGTTACCTAAGGTTTTGCAGTCCTTGAGTATTTACTGGCAGTATCATATGTGCCCCCCAGGTGACTCATGTGAAGTAGGTAATAGTTATTAGGTGTGACAAGTCTTGGGTCCTGTACCCAAGTAGTAGTGCCAGTACCCCTCAGTAAAGAGTTGGCAAACATCACCATATGTCTTTTGTTGCTCTGATCCTTACTGTATCATGTCTCTTGGATCTATATCTGTGGTAATTTCTTGGGTTACAAGCAGATGTTTCATCCACAGAGATTGCAGTTTCCTCTTTCCATGAAAAACTTTATTATCTGCACTTGGCTTCAAACGTTTAATGGTCCTTCATCTCCTCCATCATATTCTTCACTGTCTATTCCATAGGTCAAAATTTCCCTCTGCCTCTTCTGATCTTTGTTTACTTTTAAATTAAAGCTCTTATTTCATTTATTTTTAAATGTATATTATTTTTATATCATATTAATTTCCAAATATATCTCTTCCCTCACAAAGTGAGCCAGCTCTTATAATAAAGATTAAAAAAGAAAAAAAACTGTTCAGTAAGAACGTTAGCTATATTTGACAGTATTTTAAATATTTCTACATCTGTGTTCCTCTACCTCTGCAGTGAAAGGAGGAAGGTTAAATTTCTCAGATTTTTCTTGATGTCAAACTTAGTTATTTTAGTTACATGAAGTTCAATTTTTCCCCTTTCTGTTTACATTGTTGTAGTCATTATACAAATCTTTTTTCCAATTCTGCTTATCTTATTCTGTATCAGTTCATGTAGTTCTTCCTATGTTTCCATTAATTTGCCATTTTCACTTTCATTTTCTTTAAAGATTCATTCAGGGGGCATAATCAAAATGACAGAGCAGAGAAGCACTCAATCAAACTCTCTTATCATTCTCTTTTAAATAACTCTAAAATAATGCCTCAAATTGAGTTCTGGAATGGGAGAGCCAACAAAGGTTCAGAGTATGATATTCTTTTAGCTCAGGACAACATAAGATGTCAGAAAGAGGGATCTGTGACATGAATGAAGAAGTTGGCCTACAGCCCATGTAGTTGAAGTATCAGTGATTAGACTAAGTGGTGGTGACAGAAGAAGCAACAGTTTTGGGAACTCTCAAGTCAGATATGGTAAGGGGGCCTGGCACCTGGGCAGAAGGAGATAACAGAGTACCTCTGAGCTAGCGCTATGTGCAGGGCCAGATGTTTTTTGGCAACTCTATTGATTATTCCCACTTCTTGGGTTCAAGGGTAAAGAGGAGTACTTTCAGTCACATGGGATCAGGAACCCTGAGGAACAGTATTGCTTGTGGTCTCAAGGTATCAGGGGTCCTTTCTGTGTAAGAACCAGAGTGCACATGAGGAGAGCAGTGACCACACCTCTCCCTGGATCACACCAGCTTGAAAGTTATGAAAATAACAGTGAGAAAATGCCTGGAGTTTGAAATAGAACCCATCCTCCCAACTCATTTGGGGAACAGAGCTCAACATTAACACAAAGTTCAAGGTCATAGGGTGGAAATATGAGCAAATAGGATGAAAAATGAGCAAATAAAAACAGAAAATAATCTAACCATAAAAATCTAATATGTTGACAGGAAGCTCGACACAAACTCGGAATAAGATAATGAAGTAATGACAGCTACAAGCAAAACTTCAACAAAATTGTAAATTAAACACAAGTTCAACAAGAATTCTTGAAAGACCTAAGAAATGATTTCCAAAATTAAATTAGAGTGGTAGAGGAAAAATTAGGTAAAGAAATGAAAGTAAAGGAAGAAAATTATGAAGAGACATAAAAAAAGACATGTAAAAGAGGAGCAAAAAATACTGAAGAAAACAACACCTTAAAACTCAGAATTTACAAAATGGAAAAAGCACAAAAATTTGCTGATGAAAATAAATGCTTAAACATCAGAATGGCCGAATAGGAAAGGAGATACAAAATCCTGCTGAAGAAAATATTTCCTTAAAAATTAGAATTGGCCAACTGAAAGCTAATGATCCCATAAGTCATCAAGAAACAGTGAAACAAAGCCAAAAGAATGAAAAAATGGAAGAAAATGTGAAATATCTCATGGGAAAAACAACTGCCTGGAAAAATGGATCAAGGAGAGACAATTTAAGAATTATTTAATTACCTGAAAATCACAATCAAATAAAGAGACTAGACATCATACTTCAAGAAATTATCACAGAAAACTCTCCTGATATCCTAGAACTAGAGGGTGAAATAGAAATTGATCAGTACCTGAAAGAGATCCCAAAATGAAAATCCCTAAATTCCAGAGTTCCTAGGTCAAGGAAAAAATATTGCAAGCAGCCAGAAAGAAACAATTCAAATACCATGGAGCCACAATCATTATCTATCATTTACCACATTAAAGGAGCAGCAGAGCTGAAATATTGTACTTCAGAAGGCAAAAGAACTGAGATAATAATCAAGAATAACCTACCCAGAAAAACTCAGTATTAATCTTTGAGGGGAAAATGAATATTTAATAAAATGGAGACTTTCCAGCATTCCTGATGAAAAGACCAGAGCTAAGGAGAAAATCTGACTTTCAAATGTAAGACTCAAAAGAAGCATAAAAAGGTTAACATGAAAGAGAAACCATAAGAGACTCAATAAGGTTAAACTGTGTGCCTTTCTATATCAGAAGATGATACATATATCTTCTAAGAACTTTATGATTTTTAGTGCAGTTAAAAGGATTTTACAAAAAGGATATGAGAGTGAATCAATTAAGTTGGAAAGATGTAAAGAAATGAACAGGTGAAAAAGCTGAAAGTCCTAGAAGAAATGGGAAAGGGAGAGGAAAAATTGGGGAAAATTATCTTACATGAAAGAGGTGTGCAAAGAAGAGCTTTTACAGGAGAAAAGAAAATGGAGGGGGAATTAATACTTAAACCTCACATCTAAATTGGTTCAAAAAGGAAATATATGCATATAATATATTATAATGTATATAATATACACAATATATTTATACACACAGTCATACTCAAGTGGCAATAGAAAACTATCTTATCCAGCTGAGAAGCAGGGGAGGAAGGGGACAAGAGAGAAAAGTGTGATAAAAAGGAGGGCAGATAGAAGAAAGCAGTGGTTAGGAGCAAAACAGACTTTACAGAAAGGACAGGATTAAAAAGAAAGGATAAAGATAAGAAAGTAGGAAGAAGAGAAATGCACATTTAGTACTCATAACTGTGAATGAGAATAGGATGAACTCATTCATAAAATGGACTCTGATAGCAGAGTGGACTGAAAACAAGAATCCAAAATTATGTTGTTTAGAAGAAACACACTTGGAACAGAGAGACAAATGCAGAGTTGAAATAAGGGGCTGGAGCAGGATCTGCTATTCTTCCACTGAAGTAAAAAAGGCATAGGTAATAATTATGAAGTCAGACAAAGGGAAAACAAAAATAGACCTAATGCAAAATGATAAGCAAAGAAACTACATTTTGCTAAAAGGCATCATTGACAATCAATATCAATGCTAAAAATATATGAACCAAATGACATAGTACCTAAATTCTTTAAGGAAAAGTGAATATATTACAGGATGAAATAGACCATAAAACTATACTGGTGAGTGAACACAATTTCCTCCTCTCAGAGTCAGATAAATCTAACCATAAAAAAAGTCAAGGAGATGAATAGAATCTCAGAAAAGTTAGGCATGATAAAACTCTGGAGAAAATAGAATGAAAATACAAAGAAGTATATGTTTTTCTTATCTGTACATGGTACGTTCACAAAATTGACCATGTATTAGGGCATTAAAAACCTTACAACCCAAACACAGAAAAGAAGAAACATTAAATGCATTCCTTTCAGACTACAATGCAATAAAATTACATTTAATAAAGGACCTTGGGATTATAGATTAAAAGCTAATTGAAAATGAGGCAATCTAATTCTAAAGAATGAGTGGGTCAAAAAGCAAATCATAGAAACAATAATTTCATTAAAGGAAGTGATAACAAGAGAATAAACCAAAATTTATGGGATGTAGACCATAAGGACATAGGGGAAAATTTTATCTTTAAATACATAAATAAATAAAAGAGAGAGAGAGCAGATCAACGAATTGGACATGCAACTAAAAAAATACTAGAAAAAGAGCAAATTAAAAATTTCCAATTAAGCACCAATTGGAAATCTTGAAAATCAAGGGAGAGGTTAATAAAATTGAAGGTTAAAAAACCCCAACAACATTGAACTAATCATAAAACTAGTAGCTGGCTTTATGAAAAATCCCAATAAAATAGATAAACAATTGGTCAATTTAAAAAAGAAAGAAGAAAACCAAATTACTAGTATCAAAAATTAAAACAGTAACTGCAACAATGAAAATGAAATTAAAGCAATTACCAGGAGTTATTTTTCTTAATTATATGCCAGTAAAACTGACAAGCTAAGTGAAATGGATGAATATTTACAAAAATATAAACTGCCCTGATTAACAGAAGAAGAAATAGTATGGTTGAACAACCTTATCTTAGAAAAAGAAATTGAACAAGTCATAATTGAGCTCCTTAAGAAAAAGTCCCAGGACCAGATGGATTCACAAATGAATTCTACTAAACATCTAAGGAACAATTATTCCCAATATTATATAACCACTTGAAAAAATAAGTAAAGAAGTTCTATTAAATTCTTTTTATGACAGAAATACGGTTTTGGTACTTAAACTAGAGAGGACAAAAATAGAGAAAGAAAACGTTAGATCAATTTATTTAATGATGGCTGATATAAAAATTTTAACAAAATATTAGCAAAGCGATTACAGCAATATAACAATATTACAGCAAAGATCATATATTATGATGCGGTAGGATTTATATCAGGAATGTAGGTATAGGTTCAATATTAGGAAAACTATGAGTAGAACTGATAACAACAATAAAAATAACATCAGAAGTCATACGATTATATCAATAGATGTGGAAAACTCCTTTGACAAAATACAAGGCCCATTCTAATGGAAAATACTAGAAAGCATAGGAATAAATGAGATTTTTCTTAAAATTATAAGTAGTATCTATCTAAAATCATCAGTAAGCATAATCTGTAAGCCGATAAACTAGAAGTATTTCCAGTTAAAGCAAATTTGCCCATCAATATTATTCAATATTGTACTAGAAATGCTATGTACTAAATACTATGGCAATAATGGAAGAAATGAAAATGGAAAGAATTAGAACAGGCAATGAGGAAACAAAACCATTACTCTTTGCCAATGATATGATGGCATATTTGGAGAATCCTAGGGAATCTCCTAAAAAACTAGTTGAAATTATTAACAACTTTAGCAAAGTTATAGGATATAAAATAAACCCACAAAATCTTTAACATTTTTATGTACTACCAACAAAACCCAGCAGGAAGAGATAGAAAGTGAAATACCACTTAAGACAATTGTAGATAATATAAAATCCTTGTGACTCTACCTGCCAAGACAAAGTCAGGGATTATGTGAACACAATTATGAAACACTTTTCATATAAATAAAGATCTAAACAATTAATTACTCATGGATAAGTCAAACCAATATAATAAAAATTACAATTCTACCTAAGTTAATATCGGTGTCGTATCAGTAAAACTAGCAAAGAATTATTTTATACAGCTAGAAAAAAATAATAAAATTCATCTGAAGGAATAGAAGCTTAAGAATATCAAGGGAATCAATGTAAAACAATCTTAAGGAATGTGGCCTAGCAGTTCCATATTTTAAACTATTTTACAAAGTAGTAATCACCAAAACAATCTGGTATAGGCTAAGAAATAGAGTGGCAGAACAGTGGAATAGATTAAGTACACAATAAATGTAGTGAATGACCCTAATAATCTACTATTTGATTAACCCAGAGATTCAAGTTTTGAGAATCAGAATTTAGCATTTGACAAAAAATGCTGGGAAAACTGAAAAGCAGTTTGGCAGAAACTAGTCATAGACCGACATCTTATACTGTTTACCAAGATACAGTCAAAAAAGATAAATGATTTAGATATAAAGGGTGATAGCATAAGTAAATTAGGAGATCATGGAAAAATGTGCTTATCAGATCTTTAGATAAATGAAGAGTTTAGGACCAAATAAGAGATAGAAAAGATTGCAGAAAGTAAAATAGATAATGTTAATTAAATGAAACTAAAAAGCTTTTGTACAAATAAAACTGATTTTTCCCAAAATTAGAAGGAAAGCATGAAATGCGAAAAATTTTTTGCAACTGATTCTCTAATTGAGGCCTCTTTTCTCAGTTATATAGAGAACTGAGCCAAATTTATAAAAATAAGAGCCATTTCCCAATTGATAAGTGGTTAAAGCATATGAACAGGTGCTTTTCAGAAGAAAAATATCAAAGCTATCCACAACAAATGAAAAAGTGCTCTAAATCGCTATTGAGTAAAACAATGCAAAATGAAATGACACCAAGACACTACCTCTTATCTATCAGACTAACTAACATGACTGAAAAGGAAAATGACAAATGCTGGAGGAAATGTGGAAAAATTGGAACATTAATGCATTATTAGTCGAGTAATGAGTATGTCCAACCATTCTGAAGAATCATTTGTAGCTATGCACCAAGGGCTTTAAAACTCTGCATACTCTTTGACTCAACAGCACCAGTACTAGGTCTTTATCTCAAAGATATCAAAGAAAAGAGAAAAAGACCTATTTATAGAAAAATATTTATAGCAGTTCTTTCTGTGATGGCGAAGAATTGGAATTTGACAGGATGCTTATCAATTGGGGAATGACTGAATAAGTAGTGGCATATGATTTTGATGGAATACTGCTGTGCTATAAGAAATGATTAACAAGACACTTGCAGAAAAATCTGAAAAGACTTATATGAATTCAATTCACAGTGAAGTGAGTACAAGCAGGAGAACACTGAACAAAGTACTAGCAATATTGCTAGAATGATGAACTGTGAAAGCCTTAGCTACTCTGATCAAGACAATAACAAGTCAATTCCTAAGGACCGGTGATGGAAAATGCTATCCACCTTCAGGGAACTGATAAATTCTGATTTCCGACTGAAGCATATTTAAATAAAAACAAAACTTTTTCTCATTTATTTTTGTTTGTGCTTTCTTTTGCAACAAGACCATTGTAATAATGTGATTGGCAGGAACTTACATGAATAACCAAAATCCAAGTACTTGCCTTCTTAAGGACGTGGGTACAGGGGAAAGAGAAGAGAAATTTGGAACTCAAATTAAAAAAAAAAAGACTCATGAAAATTCTTTTACATGGAATTAAGAAATATTGGGTGAAATAAAATAATTAAAACCAAAACAAAATGAAAGTATCCTTTGTCCTCCCCAGAGAGAAGAGAGTCATTCTTCAAGATCCTTTATTTTCTCCTCTGGGAGAAAGATAAGTCTGGGTTTTGACCAGAGATAACAATTACTTGACAATGACAAAGGACTTAAGCTATGCTACTTGCCATCTTTGTGGCCTTGTCCAAGTCCCTTTAACCTATGAGCCTCAGATTCATTGTCAGTAAAATAGGGATGCCACTTACCCTACTTCTTTTATAAGGTTTTTGTGGTGAACAAATCCAAAGGAATATCCATAAAATGCTTTGCAGCTGTTCAAAAAATTGTCTATTATTATTACTATTATTATTAGTAGTAGTTGCAGTAATGGTGGTATCAGTAGCAGCAATAATAATTAAACCTGTTTTAGAAATTAGTTCATCAGATTTCTTTAAAAAAAATTGTGGTTAACTCAATGGGAGGCAGAGCCAAGATGGCAGAGTAAAAGCACTAACTTACTAGAGTTCTTCCTCCAAGCCCAGCCAAATATCTGTAAAAAAATACTCTAAACAAATTCTGGAGTTGCAGAACCCACAGAATGATGG
Source organism: Bettongia penicillata ogilbyi (assembly GCA_023548195.1). Classification (NCBI taxonomy): domain Eukaryota; kingdom Metazoa; phylum Chordata; class Mammalia; order Diprotodontia; family Potoroidae; genus Bettongia; species Bettongia penicillata. Next base: position 853,749 of record JAJHZJ010000567.1, read on the forward strand.
AATGAAGCAAATCTCCAGCCCAAGACAGTCTGCAAGGTCAGCAAGAAGCATCTATCACACTATATTGGCAGCAGAGCACAGTCCAGCAAGGGCCACCCCTACACAGACAGGACCTATACAAGCTTGGAATGGGGATTGAGTCTCTGATGCTTAGTGTAGTTTCCAGACTTTACAACCGCAAAACATTGAGGACAAATTGGAAAGTCAGTGGAAAAAAACTGTGGGACCAGTGTAAGAGAGTAGAATGGTCTGGCCCCAGCCCCAGGGCAGCAGAAGCATCTGAAGATCCTGTAGCAGTCACAGCAGCAGCCTGGATAGCAGCAGCAGTGGCTGTTTCTAGAGGTCTAGGCCTATAGATTGTGTAGAGATCAGAACAGCTGACAGTACAACTGCTCCCCCCACCCAATTCCCCATGTAAGCAGAGAACTACCTTGACAGGGAGCTCAAAAGTCAAGTAAATGGCTGAGGAAGTGAAAAACTATAAAAAAGAATCATACTATAGAATCTTACTTTGGTGACAAGGAAGACCAAAATACAAAGAGAAGACAACAAAGTCAAAGTTCCTACATTCAAAGCCTCTAAGAAAATTACGAATTGATCTGAGGTCATAGAAGAGCTCAAAAAGAATTTTAAAAATCAGGGAAGAGAAGTAGAGGAAAAATTGGGAAGAGAAATGAGAGTGATGCAAGAAAATCATGACAAATGAGTCAACTGCTTCCTAAAGGAGTCCCTAAAAATGTGGAAGAAAATAACACTTTAAAAAACAGACTAACCCAAATGGCAAAAGAGATCCAAAAAGCCAATAAGGAGAAGGATGCCTTAAAAAACAGAACTGGCCAAATGGAAAGAGAGGTCCAAAAGCTCACTGAAAAAAAAATTCCTTAAAAATTAGAATGGAGCAGATGGAAGCTTATGACTTTATGAAAAAATCAAGAAATTATAAAGCAAAACCAAAGGAATGCAATAATAGCAGACAATGTGAAATATCTCATCGGAAAAGCAACTGACCTGGAAAATAGATTCAGGAGAGACAATTTAAAAATTATTGGACTACCTGAAAGCCATGATAAAAACAAGAGCCTAGACATCATCTTTCAATAAATTCTCAAGGAAAACTGCCCTCATAGTCTAGATCCAGAGGGTAAAATGGATATTGAAAGAATTTACTGATTGCCTCCTGAAAGACATTCCAAAAGGAAAACTCCTAGGAATATTGTAGCCAAATTCCAGAGTTCCCAGATCAAGGAGAAAATGTTGCAAGCAGCCAGAAAGAAAGAATTAGAATATTGTGAAAACACAATAAGGATAACACAAGTTCTAGAAACTTCTACATTAAGAAATAAAAGGGCCTGGAATATGATATTCCAGAGGTCTAAGGAACTAGAATTAAAGCCAAGGATCACCTACTCGGCAAAATTGAGTATAACACTTCAGGGGAAAAATGGCCATTCAATGAAATAGAGGACTTTCAGGCATTCTTGATGAAAAGATCAGAGCTGAATAGAAAATTTGACTTTGAAACACAAGAATCAAGAGAAGCATGAAAAGGTAAACAGGAAAGAGAAATCAGAAGTGACTTACTAAAGTTGAACTGTTTGTATACCTACATGGAAAGATAATATTTGTAACTCTTGAGACTTTTCTCAGTATTATGGTAGTTCAAGGGATTATACACATAAAGACAGAGGGCACAGGGTGAGTTGAATAGGAAGGGATGATATCTAGAAAAATAAAATCAAGGGGTGAGAAATGAATATATTGGGAGGAGAAAGGGAGAAATAGAATGAGGCAAATTATTTCTCATATAACAGAGGCAAGAAAAAGCTGTTTCAATGGAGGGGAATGGGGAGAGGTGACAGGGAAAGAGTGAACCTTACTTTCTTCACATTTGGTTTAAGGAAGGAATAACATGCACACTCAACTTGGTGTGAAAACCTATTTTACATTACAGTAAAGTAGGGACGAAGGGAATAAGTGGGTGTGTGTGTGTGGGAGATGACAGAAGGAAGGGCAAATGGCAGGAGGGGGTAATTAGAAGTAAACACTTTTGAGGAGGGACAGGGTCAAAAGAGAGAATAGAACCAATGGGAGCAGGATAGAATGAAGGGAGATATAGTTAGTCCTTCATAAGATGACTATTATGTAAGTGTTTTGTATAACTACACATTGCTTGCCTTCTCAGTGGGGATGGGTGGGAAAGGAGGTAGGGAGAGAAGTTGAAACCCAAAGTTTTAAAAATGAATGTTAAAAAGTGTTTTTACATGCAACTGGGAAATAAGCTATACAGGCAATGGGGCATAGACAAATATCTTGTCCTACAAGAAAGTAGAGGGGATAGGGATAAGAGAGGGGAGGGGTATGATAGAAGGGAGGGCCAACTGGGGGAAGGGGTAATCAGAATTCACACTGTCTTGTGGTGGGTGAAGGAGAGAGATGGGGAAAAAATTTGGAACTCAAAATCTTGTGGAAGTTAATGTTGTAAACTGAAAATAATTAAATAAATAAAAATGGAAAAAAAAATAAGGTGAACTGTGAGCTGGGCTCTATGGGAATGGGACCATGAAAATAGGTAACCATTTATTAGTATAGAGAACTGACGAAAAGAGTGGTTCCTTTCATTCCTAAATTCTCCATTGTCTAGTTTCTGACTGAAACTGGTCTCTCCAAAGTTACCAATGATCCGTTAATTGCCAATTCTAGTAGCCTTTTATCAATCTTTTTTCTTTTTGACCTCTTTGATCATGTCTTTGTCACTATCATGCTTTTCTCCTTGATACTGTATTTTCACTAGGTTTTCATGATATATTTCCTTTCTGGTTCTCCTCCTACCTGTTTGATCACTCTTTTGTAGTTTCCTTTGTTGGATTTTCATCCAGATTGTGCCCTCTGAGAGTGTCTTCTAAGGCAGTGGTGTCAAATAGAAATACGTAACCATCCCTGTAGTCTGTGTATTGATTTAGTTTTAAAATGTAATATCTCTATTTTGTCAAATATTTCCCAACTAAATTTTAATCTAGTTCTGTGCTCAGGAGTGTTGAGGGCAGTCTGCAGTCAATGGGCCTCAGTTTGATACTTCTGCCCTTAGGTTTATCCTGGCTCCTCTTCAACACCTGGAGATTTAATTAAAATGTCTATTAAAATAATTCTCAGATCTATGTATCTAGTCATAATTCCTTCTCTGGATTCCAATCTCCCATCTCTAACTGTCTATTGGCAGCCTCAAACTCTATGTCCCATAGATAGATTAAAGTCATCATATGCAAAACTGAACTTATTATCTCTTCCTCCTCTCTAAACCTTTCCCTTTTCCTAACTTCTTTATTACTATTGAGGGCAGTACAGTTCTCCTAGTAATTCAACCTGGGCATTATTCTTAATTCCCCACTTTTATCTTCCATATATACTGTTGCCAAGCGCTGTCGATTCTACCCTCACAATATCTTTCATACACGTCTCCTTTGCTCTTCTGACAATCACCCTGGTGCAAGTTCTCATCACCTCATGCCTGGACTGTTTCAATAGCCTCTGGTTGTTCTCCCTGCATCAAGACTTTTCCCATTCTAGTTCATCCTGCACTCAGCTGCCTAATTGATTTTCCTATGATGCAGGCATCCCTTTCCCTACTCATTAAACTCTAGTGGCTCCCTATTACCTCCAGGATCAAATGTAAAATTTTCTGTTTGAATTTTAAAGCCTTTCACAACTTGACCTCTTCCTTCCTTTTCTACCTTGTGTTTTACTCCCCTCCACTAGTCTACAATTTAGTGACACTGGCCTCTTTGCTATTCCTTCTAGAAGATACTCTGACTCCAAACTCCATGCGTTTTCATTGGCTATCCTTCATGCCTAGAATCCTCTCTCTCATCCTCTTTGCCTCCAGGTTCCCTGAAGTCTCAGCTAAAGTCCTATCTTCTGAAAGAAGCCTTTTATTTTTTTTCTTTTTTTTAATTTTTAAAAAAAATTATTTAATTTTTACATTCATTTTCACAAAATTTTGGGTTCCAAATTTTCTCCCCTTTTCTCCCCTCCCCCCACCCCAATACACCGAGCAATCTAATTTTCCCTATCACCAATCTGCCCTCTCTTCTATCATCCCTCCTTTCTCTTGTCCCCATCTTCTCTTTTTTCCTGTAGGGCCAGATGACTTTCTATTCCCCATTAACTGTATTTCTTATTTCCTAGTAGCAACAACAATACTAAACAGTTGTTCCTAAAACTTTGAGTTCCAAATTCTCCCCATCCCTCCCTCCCCACCCATTCCCTTTGGGAAGGCAGGCAATTCAATATAGGCCCTATCTGTGTAGTTTTGCAAATGACTTCGATAATAGTCGTGTTGTGTAAGACTAACTGTATTTCCCTCCATCCTATCCTGCCCCCCATTGTTTCTATTCTGTCTTTTGATCCTGTCCCTCCCCAAGAGTGTTGACTTCAAATTACTCCCTCCTCCCATTGCCCTCCCTACCATCATCCCCCCTTCTTGCTTATCTCCTTCTCCCCCACTTTCCTGTATTGTAAGATAGGTTTTCATACTAAAATGAGTGTGCATTTTATTCCTTCCTTTAGTCGAATGTGATGAGGGTAAACTTCTTGTTTTTTTCTCAGATCTCCTCTTTTTCCCTCCACTAAAAAGTCTCCTGCTTGCCTCTTGAATGAGATATAATTTACCCCATTCCATTTCAGCCTCTTTCCTCCCACTACATTTCTCTCTCACCATTTACCTTAATTTCTTTTAAGATATGGTCCCATCCTATTCAATTCACTCTGTGCTCTCTGTCTCTGTATGTACGTGCATGTGTGTATGTGTGTGTGTGCACACATGTACATGTGTGTGTGTGTATGTGTGTGTGTGGTCCCACCAACTACCCAGATACTGAAAAGTTTTAAGAGTTACAGATATTGTCTTTCCATGTAGGAATGTAAACAGTTCACTTTTGGTAAGTCCCTTATGACTTCTCTTTGCTGTTTACTTTTTCATGCTTCTTCTCATTCTTCTGTTTGAAAGTCAAATTTTCTTTTCATCTCTGGTCTTTTCATCAAGAATGCTTGAAAGTCCTCTGTTTCATTGAAAGACCATATTTTCCCCTGAAGTATTATACTCAGTTTTGCTGGGTAGGTGATTCTTGGTTTGAGTCCTAGTTCCTTTGACTTCTGGAATATCCTACTCCACACCCTTGGATCCCTTAATGTAGAAGCTGCTAGATCTTGAGTTATCCTGATTGTATTTCCACAATACTAGAATTGTTTCTTTCTAGCTGCTTGCAATATTTTCTCCTTGACCTGGGAATTCTGGAATTTCGCCACAATGTTCCTAGGAGTTTCTCTTTTTGGATCTCTTTCATGCAGTGATCGATGGCTTCTTTCAATAGTTATTTTGCCCTCTGGTTCTAGAATGTCAGGGCAGTTTTCCTCGATAATTTCATGGAAGATGATGTCTAGGCTATTTTTTGATCATGACTTTCAGGTAGTCCCGTAATTTTTAAATTGTCTCTCCGGGATCTATTTTCCAGGTCAGTTTTTTTTCCCATGAGATATTTCACATTCTCTTCCATTTTTTCATTCTTTTCATTTTGTTTTGTGATTTCTTGGTTTCTCAGAAAGTCATTAGACTCCATCTGTTCCATTCTAATTTTGAGAGAACTATTCTCTTCAGTGAGCTTTTGAACCTCTTTTTCCATTTGGCTAATTCTGCTTTTGAAAGCATTCTTCTCCTCATTGGCTTTTTGTACCTCTTTTGCCAATTGAGTGAGCCTATTTTTCAAGGTGTTATTTTCTTCAGCATTTTTTTGGGTCTCCTTTACCAAGTATTGACCTGTTTTTCGTGCTTTTCTTGCATCTGTCTCATTTCTCTTCCCAGTTTTTCTTCCACCTGTCTAACTTGATTTTCAAAATCCTTTTTGAGCTCTTCCAAGGCCTGAGCCCACCGGACATCCCCCTGGGATGTCTGGGATACAGAGGCCCCAACCTCCACATCTTTCCTTGATGGTAAGAATCCTTCCTCATCATCAGAATTTAAAGGCGGGAACATCTGTACCCCATCAAAGTAGCTTTCTATAGTCTTATTTTTCTTCCCTATTTCTGGGCATTTTCCCAGTCAGCTACTTGACTTCTGAGATTCCTGTCCACCTCCACCTAGATCTGCCCAGCTAGTGCTTGGGGTCTCAGGTTCAAATGGGCTTTTCATGGCAGGCATGGCTGCTATTCAATGTGAACTTAAGTTCTGGTGCTCAGGTGGGGGCAGGGCTGCCTCCCAGGCTCAGTTCCCTCAGGGGCTTTATGCAGAGACCTTTGGTAATGGAGCTCCTGTCTGCTCAGGGACTCCCAGGCCACCGCTGCTGCCTCTGCTGCTGCTGCTGCCTCTGCTGCTCCCTCCACCGCTTCCTCCCTAGGGGGCCCGAGTCATGGAGACACCCCACTCTCCTCTCGGCCAGCCCAGACATCTCTCTCACTGACCTGTAGTATCTGTAGGTGGAGTGACCTTCGCTGCTGCCGGAGATTCTGTCCCTGAAGCCTGCTTGGATCTGCTCCTCTGGGGCCGCTTGGCCAGGGCAGCTCAGGGGTGGGCTCCACTGTCCAGGGCACAACAGATCCCTGGGGACAGCTCTCCAAGGCTCTCTGGAATGGAGATCTTTTCCACTGTGGTTCTGCATGCCTTGCAGTGCTCCAGATTTTGTGGGGAGTTCTTCTTGCAGGAAATATATGTGCTGTGGGTTCGGAGCTAGCATACATGAGTCTTTCTACTCCACCATCTTGGCTCCACAAGAAGCCTTTTCTTAATCCCTCAATGTTTCCCTCTGTTATTACCTCCAATTTAGCCTGTATATGTTCTGTTGGTAGACACTTGCTTGTCTATTTTTTCCTCCATCATGATGTGAACTTCCTAGGGGAAGGATTGTGTGTTTGCTTTTCTTTGTGTATTTGCAGCACTAGCAGAATATTTGGTACACAGGAAACAAGGAAGAAATGCATGTTGACTTTGTCACATCAGAGGTTCCTCCCATGAGTGATATAAAGCCACAATTGGAGGCTTTGGCAAAGATTGTTAAGATGGATAGGGTAAAGACACAAAAAGAGGAAACAAGACATTGAAAACAAACTTAGCCAACTTTGATCAGGGGTCACTGTCCCCACCCTGGTAGGCTCATTAAACTATTGCTGGATTTTATCTCAGGGTCTCTGCACTTCAAAGAAAAGTAAAGGACCATTCTAGGTTATTAGGATGTCTTAATTAGGACATTATTATTAAAAATGGATGATGAAAAAAAGTTATTTTCTGGTGAATATATTCACTCTTTGTATTGGAATCCTTCAAAATGTTGTCTTCTGCTATTTCTACTTTTCTCCTAGGATTCCCTTTAAAAACAACTTCTCTAGTTTTTTAAAATTTTTTATAAAAGTGACATCTTGATGCTCAGAACTGTAACTAGTGTGAGACTTTGCCCCATGGTGCTAACAGTTAGGGAATGAGGGGAGATGCCCCTTCTCACTTACCCCAATACATATAGTGACCGCTGCTCAGCGATCACTTTCCCCTGACTTTCCCCATGCCTCCTGCAGTCCTTCTGTAGTTCATGTTTCTATGCAGAGCTGCCCTTCCCTTGCCATGGTGTCATTCCTTTTCCACATCTGTCTTTTCCCCTAAACCTCAGAAATGTGCTCTGCCTTTGTTTGGTGATTGGGGAGGGGAAAGGAGGGTAGACTAGTAGTATTAAAAGCTACTATAACCCTATAAAAGAAGAGAACATTTACATTGGACACAGAGGTCCTCTGTACCATGGACTAGAATTCTACAGTTCACCTTCTTTCACCAATCTCAACTATTTCCCCCGGGTGCTAGAGTTCATATTTATAGTTCTGTTGTAGTAGACTTAACAGTGATTTTACTGGTATAGGAAACCCTCAAGAAGGAGACTCCCTCAGGCAATGAAAATCTATACCTGTTTTGCATCTTAAAATCTTAGAGACTTGTCTATAAGTTAAAATACTTGCCTATTGTCATCAACGTTTATCATAGGTTGAACTTTAACCCAGCTCTTTATGACTGAGATGAGCTCTTTGTTTATTATGTCAAGCTGTAGGAGCATGCTCTATTGCACATATGTAATTTAAAAATCTTCAGTAACATTTGGGCCAAAGTATTATCCTCATACAAATACCAGTCTTCTCTAATAGACCAGAGGCAGCTTTGTGAAGCCCTATGTTACTGGGTTGGTGAAACAAGGCTTTTCCAAGATATTTGAAGTTGCTACCTAAATAATAAGGAGGGAACAGATATGACAGAAGCATAGCGTTAAAGGAGGAGGTGGGGTCATTTTGAAAGCCATCATAAAAAAGATATACGTTTTATGGTTCTGGAATATTTAGAAGAGCTTAGAATTTCTGGGAATTGTTTTTGAAGGTTGTGATATAACTGTTATAACATTAAAAAAGAAAGCAAGTTGCATTAAGATATGGTCAAATCAGTGATATTTCTATAATTTTTTACGAAAAAGATGTCTGTGATAGCTTCCACCTCAGACTTAAAATTTTTTTTCTTCTCTCTGCTTATACAAATTCCAGGAATTCAGAGATCTGAATTCTTGTTCCATTGTCAGAGACTAAAACCCTTATGTTAAAATTTAGAATAGAATTTAATTCATTGTAATAATAGCTGTAGACTTGTCTAAATGCTTCACAGTTGAGACATTTCCTCGAGGCCCCCCAAATTAAGTACAATGGAGTAATCAGTGAAGCATGCAAGCTAATTATCTGTAGTTGAATTTGGATTCAAAGCAGCCTTTGAAATGATAACTCCTAATGATTAGCATTAGTACCATTCTCCAAACACTTACTCCTGTATATACACATGGATACATGTTAGAGACTATATGTGGTGGAGATATGTCCATTCCCAAATAGACTTAGAGAATATAACATGTCCACTTGGGTCTTGAAACTTGGGGCCATTAAAAAGCTATTCAAATGATGTTATAGAAAGAATAGAAGCAAGCATATAATGAGAAGATGGAACTCATTGGAAAAGACCTGATGTTGGGAAAGATGGAAGGCAAGAGAAAAAGGGGACAGCAGAGGATGGGATCGCTAGATAGTATTTCCTCCAAAAGAACCTAAAATACAGTCAGACTTAATTCTCTAATTCAATTTGCTCACCATTGTCAGATTAATTTTCCTAATATACAGCTCTGATCCCATGGCTGCCCCATTCAAAACTTTTCTCACTCTTCTTGAATAGTTGAAACTCCTAAGGTTGGCATTTAAGGCCCTCCAGATCATATCTCTAGCCTATCTTTCCAATTCTCCCTTTCACTGTTGCTGACCATTTTTCTGCCTCTATTTATTTATGGAATACTTCACATTTTCTACAGTTGCTTTACATCTTATTGCAGTTTTGCTCATGTCAGTTCCTATATTTAGAATATATTTTCCCCATCTTTGTCAATATCCTACCAATCCTTCAAGGTCTAGTATCAATGATCATACCCCTGGAATGATCATCCCTCCTTATTCTGAATTCCTGTAACCTTGTGTATATCGCTGTGTGGCACTTAGTAAGTTCTTCCCAACCTTATGGTTACTCATATATATTCCTTTGCTCTCCTTCCCTTATGTCTTTAAGGGCAGGGACCTTACTTTTTATATCTCTGCATCTCCCACAGAGCCTCACACATATTAAGTGCTCAATAAATGTTTGCTAAATGAATAAATGAATGAATTATCCATGATCTATGATTAAGTCTGACTTTTCCTAACAGGATAAACAAACTTCTGCCTATTTCTCCAGGGATCTGCTTAGTTGTTTCATCAAAGCAGAGTTCTGTAAGCAGGAATATTTATAAATGCCTTTGGATGGGGTAATTGTCTTTTTTTCTATTTTTTTTTTATTTTCCTGAGGTCAGTGATTGGGTGAAATTTTAATGCTAACAGTCCTCTTTCACAGGATGTTGTTATTTCAACTGGTTCAAAGGCCCCCAAATAGATATTTATTTTTGGGGAGAAAGCCAGTCAGGCCATTCAAAGATGTTTTTGTTCAATAATAGCTGAAATAGTTAGTCTTTAAAGACTTCAAAGTATTTTATAGACTTATTTGATTATCTCATTTGTTTCTCACTGTGAGGAACACACACACTGTGAGGAAGGAGATACTATTATTATCTTCATTATTCAGAAGAGGAAACTGAGACTCAGATTAGTGTAATGAAAAGATGATATTTGGAGTCAGAGGAGTTCAAACTCCAACTTTGCCACTTAATATCTGTGTGACCTTGGACAAATAACTTCTTTGTCTCTCAGTTTCCTCATCTGTAAGATGTGAGGATTTGGTCTACATCAGGGATGTCAAACAGGCACATGAGCCTTTCCAAATTAGATGAAAATGTAATTGGAAAATTTTTAGGCAAAAAAATAAAAAATGCAATAGAACCTAGATAATGCTAATATGTGGTTTTCTAAATCAATGTGTGGCCTGCAAGGATCCTTATGAATAGGATAGTGGCCCAGTTTCCATTTGAGTTTGATACCACTGGATTGGTGGATCTCTGAGGTCTCTTCCAATTCTATTTTTATGATATAATAACCTATAACTTATCAAAGGTTATATAACTACTTAGTATATGGATTCTAAATCCAGATTTTCCTGATTTCAAGTTCAGTACTCTATCCACCATATTTTCAAAAAATCAATTCATTAACCAATTAATTAATCAAATTTGAGGTGCAGACTCTATTACACAATCATAAAATGAGTAATATTCTAACTATAGTATCAAATGTATCTATGATACACAGGCATATAATATTTTGGTTGCATTACATAAGCAGTGTATATTTATACTGTGTTGCCTAGGAATATTAATAACAGACTGAACTCAAATCCAGCAAACATTTATTAACTGCCAGGCTCCATCCAAGGATGTAAAAAAATCAATAAAACAGAGTTCTGTCCTCAGGGAGCTTATGTAACAAAGATCTAGAATCTGTAAGTTTTGGGTTCTAGTTTAGTGTAACATTGCTAATGGGTTGAGTAGAGCATTTTCTTCTATCATTCATATAAACATTCATTCAAAAACATTTATTAAGCTTTCAATGTTTATAGAGTCATGTACCATACCCTGGAGGAGATATAAAGTTTATATAAGGCAAAGTCCTTGTTGTTATGGGGATTACAGTAGTTGGATAAGACATAAATGCAGATAATTATAAAAAAAGATTATTCCTTGAGTGATATAGGTAATATTCGTAGATTGTGGGCATTTGAGTTATCCTCAATCGGTAGTCTCTCTTCACACCAAGAGGAGCGGTTGCAAGCAAGGAAGTTGTGGGCCACATAGGGTAAACTTTGGATCAATCTTGGGACCCAACTACAGGCAAGAAATAGGTTTTAGCACTTTGATGGAGGGAGTTCCTGAGCCCCTAGAAACACCCTTATTTTTGGTATTTTAGCCTTCTTGAGTAGGAAGGACAGGTCAAAAATGCAAAGTGTGGCTGGCACCTAAAGTTGAAGACATAGGGGACCACATGTGGCCTCAAGATTGCTGATTCTCCTCCCCCTGCTCCTGAAACAGTTTCAGTAGAGTGATGGGGCAGAAACACAGATGAAATCTATCCTTTGGAGAGATAGAATAACAAGGAAGTGGAGTTTTTCAATAAATTTAACCAGTGAATTTAATGAGATGAGAACCAGTGAATTTAATGAGATGAGATAGTAGATGGATTGACTAGTAGGGTCAAGGGGATGAACAAGGTCCTAGAAGAGGTTCAAGAGAATGGGATCAAGGGTACAGATAGAGGGATTAGCCTTAAGGAAAAGAAGACTTGTCGTTAATGGATGATGATAAAGAATTTTGAGGAATAGAAACATGGAGATGAGTTGAGGGATCTCATGTTAGACCCAATCTTCTCATCAAAGTGGAAGACTGTGTCACCTGCTGTAAACTGTGGGGTATGGGAATGACACTGATGGGAGAGGAGAAATAGAGAGGTGAGCAAGTTGGGAAAAGAAGGTTTGAGTAGATGCTATGGGGACTCTGACAAGAAGATTGGGGCAGAAATGAAGACTAGTTTAGCAATAGCTGAGGTCGTACACATTCTATTAAATTGGCAATGATTGAAGTTGTATTTTTAGTAAACGGGCCTGAAATGGTGTTCACATTTACCACTACATCATAAACCTTTGCCTCCTGTCTTGTGGATATATTTGTTTTTTATTTACCAGAACATCTATAAACCAAATTATTGATGAATTACCAGAATTGATCCACATAATTCAGTTATTATGTTGTATTCAGTCTTTTCAGTTGTCAAATCTTTCCCATTCATTCTCTTTGGAACTCTTTCCCTGTTTCATTTTTGGCCTTTATCACCACACACCTGGATTAGGGGAATGGTCTAGGTGATCTCCTAAGTGATCTCCCTGCCTCCATTTCTTTTTTGGCCTGGTCCTGTAATGTCATAGAATTTTCTAGTGAGGAAGCTCCCTCTATCAATGAAGTTTGGCATCTGATTTTCAAATTAGAATCTTAGCTCCCAGAAGATACTGCCAAGTTAAGTGACTGGGCTAAAGTCACATAGTATGTGTCAAAGGCTAAACTTGAGCTTACCTCCTCTTGACTCTGAGTACATTTCACTATTTAACCATGCTGAGCTGCCTCTGTTTCTGTCTCCCTCTAAGCAAGGGGTTCTAAACTTGTGGTTATTTGACTTGCTTTTAAAAATCCATTTTGATAATTTATTTCAATATAATTGGTTTCCTTTGTAAGTCTTTGCATTTTGTTTTATGCAATTAAATTTCAAAATGTTATTCTGAGAAGAGGTTTCCCACAGGCTTCACCAAATTGTTGAAGGGGTCCGTGACATAGAAAATGGTAAGAACTCTGGTTGTAATTTATCCTATATAGCTACCACATCAATCCTCTGAAAACATGGTTTGTACACGTCTGCTCCCCTATGCATTACTGAATACCCTTTACTGACTCCCTCCTGGCTACAGACTAAAGTTAAAAATCCTTAGCCTAGCATTTAAGGGCCTATGCAACCTGACCTTCTATGTGCCTTCTGCGCTAATCAATTTTGCTTAGCTTCCCAACGGTCCTTTTGTCTTTGTTCACTTTACCCACACCTGCTGTACCCTAAGGTCCCCTCCACCCCCTACTATGCATTTCTCTAAATATCTAAATCATATCATTAAAGCCTTCTTAGACTGAGTCCAAGCCAGTGATCACTCCCTTCTTTGGTTTCCTGTGGCACTTAGTGTCTGTACCATTCACTTGGCCAAACACAGGTGCTGTCTTCTATCTCTCTCTCCCTCCCTCTCCCTTTCCCTCTTTCTGTCTCTGTCTCTGTCTCTCTCTCTCTGTCTCTTTGCAAAGCTCATGAACCTATTTGTATCCTAGTGCCATGCCTTGCACATAATAGAGACTTTAAAATTGTTACTGTGGATGGTGATAATAGATGGAACATTGGCACAAGCAGCTATTTAAAGTCCTTCCCATACATTCTCTGAAAATGCTGTCATCGTTACAGCCTGGGGTTTGCTGAGGATAGTTTTGATCATTGGCCTATCTCCAAAGAACCACATTTGACACACTGCTGAAGGGCACTCATGGTGAACCTTGGTATACCCATGGAAGAACTAGAATTCCAAAGGCTCATTAGAAATCTTTGCCTATTTCATAATAGATGAACGAACACTGATATGGCTTAAAGGAGGGTGAAGAACTGATCCTGACCGTCAGACCACTGAAAGCTTTGCACCAGGGAAGAAAAGAACTTAAAAAGATACATATTCAGTAAAAACTCATCATATCTTTCCTCTATCAGTCTATCCCACTATGACTCTCTTTGATTAATATGTCTACAGCCTTTAATTATTTTCTATCATCTAACACTGCTCAAGGCTTAGTGAAAATGTTTATTAATAGTCATCTTGATCCATCAGGACCCACAGCATGGTTACCAATAATCCTGACCTGCACACTGAGATATGTTTTCATATTTTGTATTGTAAGCCTCACACTTTATTTATGAGGACAACAGTGATTGGAAAGGGATGCAGGGAGGGTGATGGAGGATCTAAGTAACAAAGCAGAGATCTATTTATGAAGCTTCACACTTTCTCGGAGCCAGACATTAGTAAGCCTGGATGACATTTGGCTAAATTAAAACAATGAGAAGCAAACAATGTCTTGCCACCTTTCAGAGTGGAAAAAAACTATTTGTGTTTTCAGTTTCCTCCCACTCGGAACCGAGTATTCCTTGTGCTGTCTTGATCCGATTTTACTAGATTGTAAGTTCCCAGAAGACAAAGACCCTGTATTAAATATCTCTGTACTCTACTCATTCTGTTTCATCTCCATATTCTCCCCCATACCCAGACAGTGCTTTGCATATATTAGATGCTTAATAAATGACTGAAATCTTGTATATATCATGGTTCAGAGCTTCCATACTGATAAGAGGTGGAATTCATATAGCATTTTGTACTTTTCAAAGTCTTATAAAATTTTTGTCTTTCCAGAGCCTCATGACAACCCATTGGTCTAGCTGGGGAAGAGTAATGTTGTGGTCTCCATTTTGCAGATGAAGAAACAGGATCAGAGAAGCCAAGAGGCTTGTTGAAAGTTGCAAGGTTATTTAACAAAATAAAGCACAGTAAGTCTAGGTTTCTGGATTCTTACTCCACACTCTTCCCCTTTATACTACATTTGTTCCCTTGGATCTGGATTTAATAGCCAGAATAGAGTGGCTAATGCTCACTCCCAGACAAATGTAAATTTGGGATATTGTTACTATTAATTCATCAGTACCTCAAACCCAGTGATTATTGTTACAAATGCATGGCCCAATTAACGAGTTTGAGTGTCCTCCATGATACCATGGTTAAAATTCAACATTAGTAATAGTTTGGATTTTAACAATGACATGTTGATTAAACATTTGCAAGCAGTATATGGGATTGTAAAATTAAATTGCAAATCCATACTATCTCCAAACACAGACATTGTCTTTAGTACATGTGAATCTCTCTCTCACACACACACACAAACATACACAAACATGCTCAAACACATAAAATGAAACAAGATTTAAATGGCCATGCAACCTTCTCATCAACCATTCTTTTTTTAAAATATATTTTATTTCATTAAATATTTCTCAATGACCTATAAAAATTAGCATTTAATTTTAAAAAATTTTGAGTTCAAAATTCTCTCCTTCCCATCATTTTTTCACTCTCTTGAGAAAGTAAGAAAGTTTAACATTCATTATATTTGTGAAGTTATGCAAAAACATTTCCATATAATTCATTATTGCAAAAGAAAACATATAAACAAAAGAAAAATAAAATAAAAAATTTATGCTTCACTCCTCACTCAGAGTTCATCAGTTCATTTTCTGGAGGTGGATAATAGCTTTCTTAATTCTCTTGGATCATTGCATTGATCAGAGTAGTTAAGTTTTTCACAACTGATCATCCCTATAATACTCACACATGTAGTATAAAGGGAAAAGTCTGGAGTAAGAATCCAGAAACTTTGTGACTTTCAATATAGTAACATAGCAGTTACTATGTTCAATATTCTCTTGGTTCTGCTCAATTCACTTTGCATCAGTTCATGTAGGTCTTGCTGGGTTTTTCTGACACTCTCTTGCTTGTCATTTTGTATAGAACAATAGTTATCCATCACAATCATATACAACAGTTTGTTCAGTCATTCCCCAATTGATGGACATCCCTTCAATTTCCAATTCTTCACCACCACAAAAGAGCTGCTATAAGTATTTTTGTCCGAATAGGTCCTTTTCCCTTTTAAAATCTCTTAGGAATATAGACCTAGTAGTGGTATTTCTGAGTCAAAGTGTATGCACAGTTTTATGGCCCTTTGGCATAATTCCAAATTGTTCTCCAAAATGATTGTACTAGTTCACAACTCCATCAACAGTGTATTAGTGCCCCAGGTTTTCCACATCTACTCCAGATTTTGATTGACCTTTCTTTTTCTGATATCAGTTAAGTGTGTAAGATTTGTGACTAAATTTTTGAGTTTTATCTTTCCATGGTTATTTATATTTGCTTCCCACATCCCTATTAAACTATAACCTCCTCAAGAGCAGATGATGCCTTGTACCTCTAAATATCCTCCACAGTTCCTAGAAGTGTACCTTACACATAGAATATTTTCTGTAAATGTATGCTGCATGAAAGCTGATTTATTAATTATTAACTAATTAAATTATTTAATATTAATTAAATACAAGCAATTTAATTAATGTTAATTAAATATATTAATTAATTTAATTAATATTAATTAAATGTAGTAATTACTTATTAATTAAGTCTGATTTTCCCTAAGGAAAATAAAATCCTACTGATAGATAACTAGTTTAATTATCTTCTTTTGCTTTTCAAATCACCACATTAAAATGACCAAATTAGAAATACTTTACAAGTCTTTTTGGAGGGCACTGTTTATTCTGTAAACTCAAGTCAGCTAGAACTTGATATTGCATTACTAATAATTAGCAAGTATTTATTAAGTACTATTATGTACCAGAAAATGCAGGAGAGAAATACGAAGAATGAAATAATCCTTGCTCCCAAAAAGTCTGTTGATACTTCAACTAGTTTTGGATATTTTTCATTATTTGAGTTGCTGCTCACTGGATCTGAAACTCCTAACCGGGTCTTTTGACTTCAGTTCATTCCCCAGGGAGTAGAGAGTTATTTTCAGTAAGAGTGCAAACAACAAGTGAATTTCAGAAAGACTGGAGATTTGAAGGCAGTGATGGTTAAGGATTGTTTGATCCATCCTTCAAGAGAAAAGAGCTGCTGCTACAAGGTGAGAACATAGCAATAATGACAAAGGCAGAGATGAGATGGAAGAAGACTCAAGTTTGACTTTTACACTTGAAAATAAAGAGTTTCTACAGGCACACATCTAATGTCAATTGAGAAATCTAGTTGACTTACATTCAGTCTTTGTAGTTTTTCTTGTACACTGCTTCATTCACAACTAAAAACTTCTTAAATTTACAGCCTTCATCAAATTTGAGAATTAATTTTCAGAGCAGTGCAGATTTTCTGGAGATGAAAAGGATTACATATTTATTTATGTATTTATTTGACCAGCTGTCATTCAGGGACCTTTGCCTCAAAGTCTGAAATGAAGGGAGGACTTTCCTGGGCCTGAAAGACCTACTTGTGATTGATTTAAATTCAAAGTCTATTATTGATTTTTTTTTATATTTTCCCTCTGGGGGATGCTTCATTTGTTTCTATAAATTGAGAAATTTGAGATCCACATACTTATGTATTATCATTCCAGTGGAATGCTGACTTCATTGGTACATTATTTGAGGCAAGTTAATCATATTTATCTAATGAATGGGGAAAAATAATTGCTATTTAATTTAATTTTGATAGAGAAAGGATCTTAGAGTTGGAAGAGACTTTACAGAAAGTTCATTCCCCCTTGGAACTATTATGATATCTCAATATAGCCACCCTGTAAAGATTTAAAAGGATTGTTCAAAAGGAAGTATTTGAAATAGACTAGAGTATTGGAGGAGACACTCCCTGCATTGTTTTTAGATAGATTCCTATTCTATGACTCTTGTTCAAATTGATTTAATAGCCATACTTATTTCATATTACCTCCCTTTACCCACTCGACATTTCAGCTAAAATAGTAGCTAACATTTATATAATACTTTAATGTTTACAAGATTCTTGACAAATATTACCCCATTTTATTCTCACAACAACCTATTATTCCCATTATTATCCCCATTTTACAGATCAGATGACTGAGGCAGACAGAGGTCAAGTGATTTACCCAGAGTTTCCCAGCTATTAGGTATTTTGAGGCCACATTTAAACTCAGGTCTTCCTAGTTCCAAGTCCAATTTTCTATCCACCTCACAACTTGGCTGCCTGCTTGATGTTCTTTAAGCTTAGCATTCCATCTTCTGTCTCTGGATCTTTGTATGGGCTGTTCCTTATGGCTGGAATGCATTCCCTTTATACCTTAGGAGCCATGACATTTTTTTAAGGCTCAGTTCAGGTATTACCTCATTCAGGTAGCTTTCCCCAATCCTCTTAGTTGTTAGAGCTTTCTTCATTTTTATTTAATAAATTTATTTGTTTTCAGTTTTCAACAATCATTTCCATAACTTTTAAATTTTGTCTCCCAACCTCCCTGAGACAACATGAAATTTTATATAAGTGCTGCACCTACATTCTTATTAAACACATTTTCACATTAGTCGTGTTGCATAGAAGAAATAAAGCAAATGGGAGAAACCATGAGAAAAACCAAACCAAACTAAAACAAAACATAACAAAATAGAAAAGAATCTGCTTCATTCTGAGTTCTGACTCTATAGTTCTTTCTCTAGATCAGGATGACATTTTGCCTCAAGAGTCCTTTGTGAATGTTTTAGGTCCTTGCATTGCTCTGAAGGTCTTTCAGAAGCAGTCCTCTCACACTGTGGCTGTTACTGTGTATAATGTTCTCCTGGTTCTGCTCATTTCACTCAGCATTAGTTCATATAAGTCTTTCCAGGTTTTTCTGAGGTTTGCCTGTTTGTCATTTCTTATAGTACAAGAGTATTTCATTACATTCATATACCACAACTTGTTTAGCCATTCCCCAATTGATGGGCATCCCCTCGATTTCCAGTTCTTGGCCACCACAAAAAGATCTGCTATAAATATTTTTGTACATGTGGGACCTTTTCCCATTTTTATGATCTCTTTGGGATACAGTTCTAGAAGTGATAGTGCTGGGTCAAAGGGTATCCACATTTTTTATTACCGTTTGGGCATAGTTCCAAATTGTAGAGCTCTCTTCTTTCTCAAATTATCTGTTTGCATGTTTTATTTCTGAGGAGAATGTAAGATTTTCAAGGGCAGGGATCAATGGTGATTGTTTTTGTTCTAACATATGGTTAGGTTTTGGAATGTAGAATAAGAGGGATTTTCTAGTATCTGATAGACGAAGATACATCTCCTAAGTCCTTTAGAAATTACCAGTAGGTTCTCAGGCCAGCCATCTCTTCATTTCCCATAAGGCATCTTCATCAGGTTTCAGAAACCATTTCACACTGAAAGATCACATCAGCCCTGGACCTCACATCTTGAAAATACTCTTTCCCCTGAGGACTCTTCCTCTGATTGGAGGGTGAAATGTACCTACCAGAACTGCCAGTTATGGAAGATATCCAGACCAGCTATCTCTTCATTTTTCACCAGATTGTACTCATCTGGATATCTGCATCAGGTCCCTGGATCGAGTACCCCTTCTCTCTCTTCCTTCTTAAGCTTTCTTTCATGTGTTGTCTTTCCCAATAGATTATAAGCTCTTTGGGGATATGATTTTTCTTTTGTCTTGCATTTGTACTTCTGGCTCTTTGCACAATACTTATATAACATAAGCACCTAACAAATTCTTTTTGACTTGAAAGACTTACATGAACTGATGCAAAGTGAAGTTGGCAGAACCAAGAGAACATTGTACACAGTAACCGCCATATAGCACAATGGAAAAAATGTGATTTAGCTATTCTCAGAAATACAATGATTGAAGACAATCCCAAAGGACTCCTAATGAAGCATGCTATCCACCTCCAGAAAAAGAACTCATATTGTCTGAATACAGACTGAACCAAGTTATTTTTAACTTTCCTTATTCCACTCTTTTAAAAAATTTTTGAGCCTTCTTGTACAGAATGACTAATATGGAAATGTTTTACATGATTACACATGTATAAGCTATATCTGATTGCTTACCCTTTCAAGGAAGGCAGAGGAGAAGGAGGGAGGGATAGAATTGGAACTCAAAACTTTAAAAAATTCTTAAAAAATTATTTTAACATGTAGTTGGGTTAAATATCATAAAAATGTAAAAAAATGCTTGCTGACTGGCTGATGTTGGAAGAAGAAAGTTGCCAGTGATTTCAAACCCCAGATCATTTCACTTTAGATGATACTGCTATGGGATGAGGCATAGACTTCACTGGGGTATGCACAGGTGGTAATGTTATAGAACATTGACAGAAGTTATTTGGGGCAGGCATAGAATGGTCAATTGTTGAAAAGTTCTCCCTAACCCAGCAATACTACTACTAGGTCTGTATCTCAAAGAGATAGAAAGAAAAAAGGAGAAGGACCTATTTGTACAAATATATTTACAGCTGCCCTTTTGGTGATAGCAAAGAATTGGAAATTGAGGGCATGTCCAACAACTGGCTGAACAAGTTGTGGTATATGATTGTAACGGAAGACTATTACGCTGTAAGAAATGATGAGCAGGATGGTTTCAGAAAAACCTGGAAAGACTTAGATGAACTGATGCAAAGCAAAGTGAGCAGAACCAGGAGAACACTGTAAACAGTAACAACAGAATTGCATTACTCTCAGCTGTGAATGACTTAACTATTCTCAGCAATGTAATGATTCAAGACAATTCGAAAGAACTCATAATGAAAAATGCTATCAACCTCCAGAGAAAGAACTGATGGAATCTGAATGCAGATCAAAGCATACCATTTTATCACTTTTTTTCTTTTACAACCTGACTAATATGGAAATGTTTGGATGATGGCATATGTAGAAACTATATCAAATTGCTAATTATCTCAAGGAGGGGACAGAATAGGAAGAAGGAGAGAGAATTTGGAACTCCAAATTTAAAAAAAATGAATGTTAAAAATTGCTTTTGCATTCATTTGGGATAAAAAGAAAATATTACTAAAAAATAAAAAAGATTTCTCCCTAGCGAGGCTTCCAAGTAGGTAGATTCAGGGTAGCGTAAGCACCCTAGCATCAGGAGAACTGGATTTGAGTGCCTTCCCTAATATCTATTAAAGCTGTGTGACTGATGTTAGGCAACTCATCTAACTCTTATGAATCATTGCCCTTATCTGCAAAAAGTGGATAATGATATTAACCATTTCTGTTTCACAGGGCTGTTGGCTAGAAAGGTGCTTTATGGAGATTAAAGCTCTCTATAAAGTGAAGTAGTGAATGGAAGAGAGACGTTTTCAGAAGGGCCTGAATTCGAGTCCTGCCTCTGACATAGACTGGCTGTGTGACCTTACACAAGTCACCAAACTGTTTGGTATTTTCCAGCAACTGTCTCTAAGACTCTAAGTTGCAAAGCAGGTACCAATCTGTATTTTTAAAGGGAGATTTCTTACTGGGTCTTCCCTTTATCAATGAAATTAGAGATCAAGTCTATTCCAAAAACAGAAAAAAAGTAAGAATGGGAGTTAGCATTATAATTGGGAAAGAGAGCTGACAGTTTCTTACTGAGAAACACAAACCAAATGTAGCTTTGCCCCAGTGTGATGAAATGATGGGGATAGAGGACAATCTACAGTAAAGTCCTCCTAGGGATTATCCAATTTCTCTTGCCTAAAGAGGGAATGTTAACATAGCAAATACTATTTAAATAGGTCAGATTTAGCTCTCTGAATTTCCACAACATTTATAGTCTTTGCCACACAATTTAACACTTAATTAGGTGCTATCTCAAATAATTTGCTGGCTTTTTCCCCTGTCACCCCAACTAGACTGTAAGTCCCTTGAGGAGAGGAGAATCTCCTTCTATTTAAATTTTTTTCTGCCAATAAAAACACAGGCAACCCCTTTTTGTAGAGAGAGATCATGAAAAATGGCAGCAGGAGGCCAGCTTATTTAAAAGGAAATTTTATTAAAACATATATTTTTAATTTCCTAGCACATCATTAGGTAATATCACATCACCCTGAATGTCTCCACACAATCTGTGCAGTTAGCACATAGCCCTGGGTTCAGCAACTCTGAAACAGTATCCAGTCTCACAGCCCCAGATAGTAGCAGACCCTGCCGCAGCAGCCATAGTTGGGTTTTGGAAGATTTTATTTACTATCCACAGGCCTCATTCTTGTAGTAGTTATTTAAATACCTCATATTTCTAGGCCAAGGGTTTTTAAATTTGGCTTCATTGACCCATTGTGTCTATGGATAGATTTCAAGGAGTCAGTGATGTTTTTTTTATACTTGGATGACTATATTCCAATATAATTGGTTTCCTTTGTGATCCTATGTATTTCATTTTGTGCATTTAAAAACATTACTCTAAGAAGGGATCCAAAGAAGGCCATGACAGTAAAAAATTTAAGAACCCCTCTTCTAGGCAGTGAGAGGTTGAAGAATGGGTGCTGGCCTTGGAGGCAAGAGCTGGATTGAATCCTGGTTCCCATAACTGTCCTTAACAAAAACTATGTGATCATGTATATAACCTGTATCTATCTCATTGCTTACCATCTCAGGGAGAGGGGAGAAGAGGGGAGGGAAGGATAGCATTTGGAATTCAAAACTTAAAGGAGGGCTGTGCAGGTCACCAGCCTCATTTCTCCAGAGTCATCTGAATCCAGTGACCTGATATTCCTCAGGATGGCTGGAGATGACCCAGGATGCTCTGGGAAACCTTGGCCCCTTTAGGTCAAAGTCTTTGCAGGTACTCACTTAGGGTGAGGCAACACCCATTCATTGAATAGGTCTGTTTAAGAAGTAGCTAGAGCATGATCCTTTAACGAGGTCAGGAAAAACAAAGACATCAGGCTGAGTGGCAAACAGCAACAGTTACTACTGATAATCATTCTAAAGCTAGGGGGGTCCAGGAGCCCTTGGAAGGGGTCCCTTGGAGTCCCAGTTTCAGAGTGCAGTAGGTTTAAGGTTTTGGGAGAGGACAGGGGACAGGACATGGTAAAGGACAGGGGAAAGGAAAGGGGAAAGGAAAGGAAAGGGAAAAGGAAAAGGGAAAGGAAAAAAAAGCCCAAATGATAAAAAATTATTCTAGCGTGTAATTATGTAATTGGGAAGAAATTATATATATATATATATATAATATTTATATATATGTATACACACATACACATATATATGTACTTCCTATATATACATGTGTATTACCTGTATGATTCCTGTATGACTTCCTATATATACATGTATATGTCCAGACATATAAATAAAAATATATGTATATATATAATATATACACATAAACAATACATATATAATATGTATTTTAAAAAACCAAACTACTGATCTTGGGAGGGACCCACAACATCTCTGGACTTCTTTCCTCCTCTCTAAAATAGGAACCCTGTTATCTTTGCTATTCGTCTCATAGAATTGTTAGGAGGAAGGGTTTGAAACCCACCAACAGGGTTTGAATTCTGAAAGAGCTTAAATTCTATTGAAAAGAAAGAATCTGTACTGACATCAATAAATATAAAATCTATGTAAAGTAAATAAAAGGTAACTTATGAGGAGAGGAATTGAGAGCTGAGGGAATTGGGAAAAAGTCCATGTAAGGGGCATTTCCTGCTTTTTATAAAGGAGGGCTTTTCTCCTTTTTTTCCTTCTTCAGTATTTGAGGATTAAACTGAACTTTGAAGGAAATCAGGGAATCCAAAAGGTAGAGGGAAGGAACATGTACATACTAAGCATGGGGAGAGGCAGGCTGTGAAATGAACCAAGCAGGAGATGGAATGTTGCCTATGAGGAACCCTTGTGAGGACCACCCAGTAGCTGCAAAATGAAAGGGTTGAATTCAGTTGACTCTAAAGTTCCTTCCAGTCCTAAATCTATAACCCTATGATCCTGTCCAAAGGTATATTAAAGTGAGGTTGTGAAGGGCTTTAAATGCCAAACAGAAGAGTTTGTATTTGAGCCTAGGGGCAATATGGAGCCACTAGAGATTTGTGAGCAGTGGAAATGACATGATCAGACCTGTATTTTATGAGTAATATAATAACCAACATTTATATAGCACTTGACTATGTGTCAGGCACTATGCTAAGCACTTTACAATTATTATCTCATTTGAACCCTGTGAGGTAGGTACTATCATTATCCCCATTTTACAGATGAGGAAACAAACAGAGGTTAAGTGACTTGCCCAAGGTCACACTGTTATGAGGACGAATTTGAAATCTGTGATTCCTGAATCTGAGTCTGGCACTGAAAATTACTTTGTGGAGTATGGATTGGGGAAGGGAGATACCTGAGGCAAGGACATCTTTTAGGAAGATTTTGTAGTAGTTCAGGGGAGAGGTGAGGAGGACCTGAAGTGGGGCAGTTGCCAATGTGACTGGAAAGAAGAGGACTGATGCATCTGTGTGGATGCAAAAGCCATCAGTATCTCCTAGCAAATAATCTAGGGCACTTGGAGCCTTGTGAAGGGCTCATGCCACTAGTCTTTAGGTGCCTCTGATAAGTATCCATTCTAGGACTTTGTATAGAGCTAAAATAAAGTAACTAGAATTTATATAGTGCTTTCAGGTTTGCAAAGAACTTTACAAATATTATCTCCTTTTATCTTCACAACAACCCTGGGAGGTAGATGCTATTATTAGGCACATTTTATAGATTAGGAAATGAAAGCGGACAGAGGTTAAGTGACTTGCCCAGAGTCCTGCAGGTAAGTACTAGGTTTAAAGTCAGACCCTCCTAGACTCTAGGTCTGAGATTCTATCTGCCACTCTGTGTAGCTGCCTCTGGTTCTGGTCATCCAGAAAGACTATATTGGGTGGAGAAGGGGAGACACTGCATTTTAAAAATGGAAGTCATTTCTTTTTCATCAGCACTCTAATTTAAATTCTGTCTTCTCTCCCCTGGGGGACTTTATGTGATATTAGGAAGTACTTATGTTCAGTTATTCTTAGAGATATTTCTTACAGACTGGGATTGGGGTTTAACTGTCTTCCTAAAACACTGGGTTTCCAGCATTCAAGGTCTCTGCAAGCCAAACCCTGCTTGTCTCTTAATTTCTCTTGGAGAAAAGTCAGTTATTGATCTCTGCGTTCGTGTCCCACATTCCCTAGCCCAGCGTCAGAGATAATTAACTGCCTGAGCCTTGAAAAGGGCTTTCAGTTCTAACATACATCTTCCAACATTTGTAAACAACAGTTAGTTAGAGAAGAAAAGGTAATATTTGCATGTTATTCTGTTTTCTATCATACACAATTTGCAGTTCAAAGGGAATGTATTAAAATGAATACCCCTGCAGCTCCTGTTTGCAATAGGCTTCAGAGCTTGATTAAAGCCTTTAAGTAAGGGTGAGAGCAGTCCTGCCTTCCTTTTTCAAATCTTGGGACCAGAATGTTGGTCAATAAAACAGCTAGAAAAATCCTAGGAAAATGGATGGTGAGTGCCTGCCCTCCTTTCCATTTCCACTGCTATGATTTCAAATCCAAATTACAATTCTCCATGACCATTATAGTCATCTCCTAAGAAGCCTTCCTTTCGTCTCCCTATACTCTATCCTATCCATTATTGTTCAAAAGTCATTCAAATCCGCATCTATGATTACATCACTCCCCAGCTCTAAAATTTTCAGCATCTCCCCACTGTCTTCTATAATAAAATCCAGATTCTTCAGAGATTCATGACCCATCATGATCTGGCTCCAGTCTAACTTTCCATTATCACTTCCCAGTAATCTCTTCACAGACACTGTGTTCTAACACCATTGGACTATTCATTATTCTCTCAATATATTCCATTTTCTCCTGCCTCTCTACCCTCACTCTCATAATCCCACAAAACTGCAATGTTTTGTTTTCTCTGGCTCTCAATCTGATTCTTCTCATCCTTCAAGGACTACTTCTTCCCTGAAGTCTTTTCTGATTTCCTCTAGTTAGGGTATTTATCTTTTCTATGAACTTACATAGTTCATTGTTTTTCTCATACATGCTCCACTCATTCACTATTTCATATTCTATTATTTTATTTACTCATGTACATGTCTTATTTTCTGTAATTCAGTGTAAATTCCTTGAGGGCAGACTATCTTATTCAACCTGGATCTACTATAGCTTAGCATGTAACTTTGTTAAATGATTCTGTGCATTTCTCCCCCAGAAGATAATTATGTGTCACCTTCTCTTTTATTAAAGCTTATTCCTACCCTTGAACCCAGGTGACCTGTATCTTCTGACCAAGGCCAGTCTTGGGAAAAATACTGCTCTCAGCAATATCTTATCATTTAATAGTCAGTGTTTCATAAGGACAGCTAGGTGGTGCGGTGGATAGAGCACCAGTGCTAGAGTCAGGAGGACTTGAGTTCAAATATCACCAGACACGACACTCACTAGCTGTGTGACCTTGGGCAAGTCACTTAACCCCAGTTGCCTCTTCATCTCCAGTCATCTTGATGAATATCTGGTCACTGGATTCAGATGGCTCTGGAGGAGAAGTGAGGCTGGTGACCTGCACAGCCCTCCCTCACTCAAAACAAAGTCAAGTGTAAATCATATCATCATTTCTCTGGTGGCATGGTCTTCTTTGGCAACGAAGGATGAACACACACAATCTTTCTTAATATATTCCTTTCTGAAGAATCTTCCTTGATAACAAAGAATAAAAACAAAAGGGAGGAGGAAGCTGTTTAGCAATACTAGTCAATGTATCAGCTAAGTCAGATGGTATATATGATCTTTGACATCCATAATTCTCTACTTCTGCAAAGAAAGGAAAAGGGAGTCATTTTCTTTTAAAGTATATTTAAAATATATCCTCTTCTTACTGCTTTATTTTCCCTCTCCTATCCTCTACCTACTCATAAGAAATTAGAAAGAAAAAAGGTAGCATATTGAAATGAACATATTAACTAATTTCTCCAATATATACTGTCCTCCACACTTATAGTCCTTTAACTTGCAAATAGGGAAGGGAAGTGAAAGCTCATATCTCCTCTTTGGGGACAAACTTGGTCATTATAATTATACAGTATGTAGCATTAAATATTTTTGATTCTTTCCATTTTTATTGTTGTAGTCATGTATATATATCTTTTCCTGTTTTTACTTACTTCACTCTGTATCAGTTCATGAATCTTTCCAGGCTTCTCTGAATTCTTCATATTCATTTCTTACAATCCATAATATTTCACATTACATCTAGGTGCAACATTTTCTTTGGTTATTTCCCATTCGATGAGCATCTACATCTCTTTCCAATTCTCTGCTACCACCAAAAATAATTCTATGAATATTTTGGTACATATGAGACTTTTCTGTCTTTGAATCCTTTGGGTTATATGCCTAGTAGTGGGAACTCTGGATCAGAGGTGATGAGCATTTTGCTCACTTTTTAAAATGTAATTTCTAAAATCTTGCAAATATTTCTTTTCCTGTGGAGATGGGTTCATCTATTTTTTTTAGAGATGCCTGGTCTTCTACGTGCTTCCAGCACAGACCATGTTCTGAGCAAAAATGCTCTTTCCCCAGTAAAGCAGTGGCATCACAGAGCAGACAGGGGAAATGTGAAATTCACTGTGATGAGTGAGCAACCTAGTTAGATTCACCTGTAGAGAAAGAAAAATCAATATTGAAAAACCATGTTCACATATCTACTTTCCAGGAGCTGATAAGATCCAGGGAGAGAGTCTTTACAGCCCGTCTAATGCCAATGCTTGCAGTAACTAGTTTCTAGAGTGTTAGGGCTTTTTGTGCCCAAGGTAATACATGTTCAGAAGTGGGTAGTTTTCTTCCTCTATAACTCTTGGATGCTCAACAATCCAGCCTCCACAAATTGCTCAAAACCTCATTTGAGTGGATGCCTGTTGCTTTCTGATTTTTGCTTGCCACTGAAAATAGGAGTAGAAAGAAGAGTCAATGTCTTTGGAATAAATACCCAATTTTCGAATTAAGAGGAGAACAGTAATCATCCTTTCTTCTGGGCTTTTTTTTTGTCAAAATTTCTTCCCAGGTATCTTCTGATGAGATAAATGCCTGAACCTAGAAATAAAGACTAATGATTTTCCCAGATAATCCATGAAATGACTCATGTCTGAAGTGGAACCTTGAAGATATTTACCACCAGCCATGACAGTTCATAATGAGGTAGCATAATGATAAGGGTCTATAGGATCCTAAATTTTTTTTACTCAGAATTCTGTACTCATTCTGAGGGAACGTAATGTTCAGATAGTTCTCTTCACCCTAGAATAAAGTGATGTCTTATAAACTAAGCCTTACTTGGTTGGTTGAGGTTGCATGGGCATGGCCCTTTGAGAAGACTGACCTTGGAGTTTGGAAGACATAACAATTCTCCATATGAGACATGACAGTTGTGTGGTCAGGGAGTAATCAATCTTTCAGGCCTCTTTATGTTACAGAATTGCCTCTGGGTGGGGGAAGCTTCTGAATTTTCCTATCAGACCTTTCCCCTATAATGACATCATAATTACAGGTCTAGAGGAAAAAGAAGATGCAGTTGTCTAGATTGGAAACTGCTTCAGATGATGATCTTCAGTTAGAGTCACTGGTCTCACGAGGTATGCAGGAAATCGAGAGCATGGTGATTCTGTTGCAAGGAGCTAGCACTCACCTTAGTGGGCTAAGTCTAGTAAGCCAAGCTCTTCCTGGCTCTTTTCTGCTTTTCCAGTCTTCTTTCTCTTTATTCCTCTCTATACATTCAAAAGCCCAGCTACTAGTCTCCTGGCTGTTCCTTGCTATTATAACTCTGGTCTCTTTGCTTTTAGATTGGATAGTCTCCACGCCTGGAATGGTCTGTCTCCTTCTCTTCTGTACCTCTTAGTTTACCTGGATTTTTTTCAAGACTCAGCTGAAATCCAGCCTTCTGTCATGGGCTTCTCCTGATTACCTTAGATGTCACTGTCTTCTCTCGGAGATTACCTTAATCTATTTTGTATATCTCTTGTTTGTATTTAGTACATTTTCCCCATGAGAATGTGATCTCTTTGAAGGTAGGGGCCATCTTTATGCCTTTTAAAAATCCCCAACACTTAGCATGTTGTTTAGTTTAGTACATACTGATCATTTAATAAATGCCTGCTGAATGATTGACTGACGTATTTATTTTGTGTCTTTAATACAGCACTCATATGCCATTAGCACTTCTGGAGCTGTTGATTTCCTGTTGGGGCTTTTGTCTGAAATGCAAGTACATTGCCATTAAAAGAATGACTGACCATCCTGGTTTCACCTAGGGATGGGGATGATTGGTCAATTATGTAATCAACAAATGTTCCTTTTGCCTCTCTCCTGTGTCAGAGGCTGTACTAGGCACTGGGGATGTAGTTATAAAGAATATACAACACTTTTGGAACAGTAGGATGAACCAGAGAAGTGAGAGACAAGGAAGGCAGGGAGACAAATTAAAAAGTTGTTGAGACATTCTGGGCAGGAAATACATTGCCTGAACTAAGGCAATAGCTGTATAGAGAGAAAGATCTGGATACAAGAGATGTTGGGATTCTAGAAAAGACAAGATTTGGTAAATGAGGGGGTGAGAAGTTCAGAATAATGCCAAGATGACAAACCCAAGACCCTGAAAATATGATGGTACTTTCTGTAGAAATATTTTATTATACTGAGTTATGGAAATACTTACTTTATTCCACAAATTAAAAATAAAGTAAAAAATTTAAAAAAGCAATAGGAAAATCTAGAAGAAAAGAGCATTTGTGGAAAAGATAGTGAGTTCAGTTTTAGACATGTTAAACTGAAGATGTATTTGGAACATCCAGTTTGAAATATCCAATAGGTTCTGAGGAGAGGTTGAGGCTCACTTTAAGCATCATCATCTTAAAAATGCCCAGAGGAGCTGATAAGGCTGCAAAGAGAGCAGGACAGGAGAAGAAAAGGCAGAACATTTGTCAAAAACTGACTGTTTCTAAGGCAGGGTTTCTTAATTTTTCTCCACTCAAGACCCCTGACTTGAGGATGTACACAGTGTCAAGTGTGTATGTTGTGTGTTCCAAACCAAGGCTGTAGTGCCGTTGTGGGATGCAACATAGGCAAGTGCTACCAGAAACACCTCAGATTCATTAGTGTTTGATTTTGAATTGACTTTTCATCATCGCACATTCAGAAACCTTTTACTATAGCCAAAATTTTAGAGACCCCTCTGGGATAACAACCCATAGTTTAAGAAGCACTGCTAAGGTTAGCCTCAACTTGTATGTGGGTTAGAATTGTACATTCTTCCTTTGTTGCTGAAGAAGACCATGCCATCAGAGAAATAATGACATGACTTGCACTTGACTTTGAGGGAGGGAGGGCTGTGCAGGTCACCAGCTTTACTTCTTCTCCAGAGCCATCTGAATCAGGATAACAGGAGATGACCCAGGATGAGGCAATTGGGTCTAAGTGACTTACCCACAGTCACACTCACAACTAGTGAGTGTCATGTGTCTGAGGTGAGATTTTGAACTCAGGTCCTCCTGACTCCTTCACTGGTGCTCTGTCCACTGTACCACCTAGCTGCCTGTGGGTTAGAATTGGAACCAACAGTAAAGAGGGCTAGAGGGAAGAGACCTGTCATTTCAAAGAGCCCTAACTGGAAACACTGTTAAAGATCAGCCAATTTTCTTTGGAGAGTTCATAAGTTATACTGTCTGTTGGGTCTGCATTGTTGATCCTCAACTCTGCAGGACTGAATTGAAGAGGATGATGAGATTCAGGATTTGGGTCACCCGAAAGAATTTAGAAGGCAGATATTCTTCTAGACAAGACAGCTTTATTAGTCAAAAGTGGTGGGCTAGTGGGGATAGGGGTGTGGGGTGGAAGGGCGAATGGGGTACTAGCAATTTGCAGGAAGACAAGGACTTGTTTTTATGCACAATATTTGGGCACAGCCAAAAAATGGAGTCTACTCCTACTTGAGTAGGTAAATACAGGGAAAGAAAGAGGCAAGAAGGGGAAGTAAGTGTACTGAAAACAGTTCAAGGTCTGTGATCACTGAACAAGGAACTTAACTTGCAACATTCGTTCCAGTATCAGGGGTGGCTAATCGCATCCACAGAATATGGGTTAAGGAAGCAAGGATTTGTTATCTGACCAAGCTTCCTGTTACCGGGCAGATTTAGACAAGGCCCTCATAGTTGCTGGGTGAAAGTTAGCCTCATCAAAATCAATGGTGATGAGCTATTAATTAAACAGATTAATTATATTGCATATGAATCAACATATAAATTTAAATTAATTATTATATGTCAAATATAAATCAAGTTAAATTTTGGTTCAGGTGTGAGAACACAAGATGCTAGCTAAAAAATTGTAGGATCATAAAGGACTTTCAAGATCCTCTAGTGTAGAAGTTCTTAACCTGGAGGTCTGTGAACTTGTTTAAAATTTTTTTTGATCACTGTAATGCAATATAATTAGTTTCCTTTGCAATCCTACCTATTTTATGCATTTTAAAACAGCTTTCTGAGAAGTGGTGCATAAACTTTGCCAGTGGGGTCCATGACACAAAAACTCCTGAAGTTTTCTACGATCTCTTCATATTAGAGTTGAAGAAACTGAGGTTATTGCTTAAGATATAACAGGCTGTAAGATATGCAGAGAAGAAGCAGAAGTTACTAAGTTCTTGGGCATTTGACCGACAAGGCTTTCATCAGCTCCTCATTATAAACTCCCTCTCTTGTCTGCAGTTGCAACTTCATTATTTGATACTTTAGTAATCTTCAACTATAATGAATCTTAAGCCTGTTTTCTCACCAAAGACTTGACTAAAATGCTCCTTTCAACTCACCCTGAACCTTTGAAGACTTAGTTATAATATGACCTTCTAGTATGTACACATGACCTTGACTAAGATGCTTCACAGAGCCATATCTAACAATTCTGGCATTCAACGTAAGCAATAGGGTTAATTTAATTGAATCTCATTGAGGGTAATCCTCAAGGAGATAGCACTTCCTGTCAGGATGCCATGAGGCTACTTTTGGGAGGATATTGAACAGGGTACTAGTATAAAGGAATTCATTTATGATTAAACTTCCAACCTCAGCTAATTAGTAATTACTCTCATTATCTAAGTGCTAAGCCCAATTGCTCTACCTTTTGAAAGAATGCAGGTATGGTCAGCATCCTTTATATTTCAGCGCTCTGGAACAAAATCTTGATTAAGTTGATTTAGTTATGGTTCTGGCCTTGTAATGGTAATTTAAATGGGAAGACCTTTCCCATCCATTAATAAGTCCATGTGACCTGCTTAAAACACATGGAAGCCTAAGTCACATGTGGTTCAGAGGAGCTTACTGAACAGGTGGAATGGGAAAGGTGGAGCAGAGCTGGGAGGAAATGAACAAGAGCAGTTAAGGGAGGAGAGAGAGAAGACACAGGCAGACAGACAGCTAGGATTGTGAATGCTTGTTTTTGGGAAGATCCCAGCTTGTGGGGAGTGGGGGAAGCTTGAGAATGCCTTTGTCCCCTGTAGTACTAATGTGTATTGACTTCTTGGCTACTATGTTGATTTGGCTTTCTGGTTTTGGGATTTGGCTTTCTCATGTCTGAATAAATGTTTTTCTTCTGCCTTCCAAATGGAGAGTCTGTTATACTTTGCAATTAAGGACTACTCTGGCATATTCATAGTCACCATCAGTGCTGTGGATATTGCCTTGGCGATACAGGTCTTTAGTACAGCTTGTTGATAAAAGATTTTGCAGATTTTCTTTCACTATAGGACATAAATCTGCTAGTAAGAGACTTTTAACTGCCCTCTTAAGTTTTTGTTTGTGGGAGAAACATTCTCATTTTCTGTTCCGTGCTCTCAGTTCTCAATATTTTGTTTCTCTGGTTTGCTAGAATGAAAGAAAATCACAGAACCATAACCTCAGAGTTGGAAAAGAATTCAGGGGTCATCTAGTGCAACTTATACTTAAACCAGATTCCCTTTTACAACGTATTCTTTAAGTCATTATCTAGAATTTGAAGAGCTCAAATGAGGAAGAACCTATTATTATGGAGTACTTAGGATCAGGAAGACCTGAGTTCAAATTCTGACTCAAACTGTTACTAGCTGTGTGACACTGGACAAGTCACTTGCCCTTTGCCTCAGTTTCTTTATCTGAAAAAAAGGAATTGATAATAGTACCTACTTCCCAGAGTTGTTGTGAAGGACAAAAATGAGATAATGTGTAAAATTCTTCACAAACTTTAAAACATGCCACAAATGCTAGTTATTATTGTTGATGCTGTTACTGTTATTACTCCCTGAGGCAGCCTAGTACATATTTTTGATAGCTTTAATTCTTAGTGAATTTTTCCTTATACCAAGCCTGCATTTGCCTCATTGCAACTTCTGTCAATTACTCTTTTTTCTACACTCTGGGGTCAAAAAGAACTATTTTATTCCTTCTTCTATGGGACAAATGTTTCAAGATAGCAATGATGATCTCTCCAAATTTTGTTTCTTCTTGGCTAAATATCCCTTGTTCCATCGGCTGATCTTTACCTGGCATAAACTGAAGACCCTCCTCTTTGCCTTCCTCTGGACAGTATCCAGATTATCAATGTCTTTTCTAAAATATATTGTCCAGAACTGCACACATTATTCTGGATGTGGGTTGACAAAGCAGAGCACAGCCACAGCATCATCTCCCTGGACTTGAACACTTTGCCTTTCTTAGTACAAGCTAAGGTTACATCAACTTCCTTGGCTTCCATAGCACACTGTTGACTCATATTGAACTCCAGTCCATTAAAAATCCCTAAATCTTTTAAAAACCAATAGCTATGTCACCACAACTCTCCATCTTGTCCTTGTGAATCTGGTTGTTTCTATTTTGAATTTTTAAAATTTAAATTTGCTGTTTTGTACTTGATGAACATCATCCAAAACAGTCATTTCCATATACACAGAATAGAGAAAAATGATAGTATGTGAAATCACAAACCTATAATACACAACTTACAATTTAAAAAGAACACACTAAATTTCAATTAATCAATAAATATTTATTCAGAGCCTACCATACTCCAGCTGATGTGCTAAGTGCTGGATTTCCACATCTAAATTGTAAAACTGTCATACTCTTCTGTGCTTCCTTCTGAACCTCCTTCTGTCTTCTATACACTTAGAGCTACTACAATGACCTTTTTTTCTTTTTTTCTCTTCCTTTCTGAGAGAATTGCTATGATTCCCCTCTCCTTTCTAAATCCTTCCCCAAATTACAAAATGAACAAAATGCCTCATTCTCCCTTGTATCGAATAATAATTATAAAACAGAATAATTTCACATGTTGGATATATCCAAAAATTTGTGTCTCCTTCTGTGCCTTGAGTACCCCACCTCTCTGTCAGATACCTGGTGGATAACCATCATTGATCTTCTAGAGTATTGACTACCCATCGCACTAACTAGACTGGTCTTTCAAAGCTGTTTTCTTTACATGACTATGTACAAAATACATACAAGGATTTTTTAATGGCATTAACAGCTGTGGGGGATAAGAGGGAAAATAGCAGAAAAATAATGGTGATAGTCTGCTGTCACCTTCAAATATAATTTCCTGGGAACTACTGGGCATTGCCACTTTAAATAGCACAACAGAGAAAAGAGAAACATCTTAGGGAAGTCCCAGGTCTCAAGGAAGTCATAACACACTTCCCAAGATACCTGAAACTCTTTACGCTCCTCATTTTACATATGCACACTCATACACACATACACACACAAATGCACACACACACGGACAGAAACAGACAGACAGACACAGATACGTTTGTTGAAAACATTGCTTCGCTTTTTCCTTCCTGAGAACTTTCTGGGCCTCTTGTCTGGGGTTGCTTCCAGGGCCTTCCCTCTTCTAGAGTAACTTCAAAGCTTATTTCTCATTGTTGATGCCTGGAGCTGGGGACGTCCAGCTTCTGCTGGGGATTGTGTTCCGCAAATTTTCTTCACCTTCTTGGAGGGCCCCAGTTGAGATGAAGGTCCCCATTGATTGCCTATACCTCTGCCATCCTCTCCTCCAGACAACATTGGCCAAGGGCAAAGAAGACTGCATCTTCAGCAGCCAGCTATAGCAGCAACAGCAAGAGGAGGAAAAAACCCAGTGAATGATTTCTAATACAAAAGTTGAAATGAGAGCAAACCTGCACATTGCATTATTTATGCTGTGTGTGCTAAGTCCACTTTTTTACTTGCAAAGGCAAAGGAAATCAATCTTTAATATATGTACAATGGAGGAAGAGAAACTAGTTCCTTCTCTTATTTTCTTTCCTCAAATTTCCTAAAATATTTGTCTTTAATCTTTTGATTAGGAAATAGAAATCTCTGCTTTTCACCACGGTCATGTAAGGATTCTGTTCATCATAAATGAAAAATGATTTTTTCAAATAGGAAACCTGATCTTCCTCCTCCTCAGAGCCAAGTTAGAAAGGGGAACCCACTTGGATCCAAAGTACAGTAAAATTGGAT
This sequence comes from Bettongia penicillata ogilbyi, assembly GCA_023548195.1. NCBI lineage: Eukaryota > Metazoa > Chordata > Mammalia > Diprotodontia > Potoroidae > Bettongia > Bettongia penicillata. Next base: position 888,965 of record JAJHZJ010000567.1, read on the forward strand.
ACCTGTAGTACTCACTGGGCCCTAAGCTTTAAATGTCAATGAATCATTGCATAATGGAAACAGGGTCTGGAACTCAGACATGCTCACCTTAACTGTCATCCCTAAGCACATTTACAGAGGAGTTGTAAGTTTATAGCACAGTGTAGTAGAAAGATCCTGGAGATGAGTTGTGAGAAGGTCCTAGTTCTTACCTTACCTCAACTAGTTTGCTCTCTGTCCTTGAATGGGTGATGCATTCTCCCTGCATGTCCCACAGGGATGTTGTGAGGTGAAAAGGAGATCATGAACACAAAGGTACTTTTGGAAATAACTGAAGGACCTGAGTTTTTTGTTGGAATGAAGACTTTCCTGTGTGGTAACCCAGCTAGGTTTTCCCAAGGCAATAGAGTAACTGTAAGTGACTTGCCTGGGGTCATATAGCTAGTAATTGTCAGAGATGAGGTTGGAATCCAGGTTTTTCCCAAATCTAAGCCTGACATTCTATCCACTATACCATGGGGCTTTTAGAGGAGATGGAGGGGAAGAAACCTAAAATCACTGGGAGCTATCCTAGCTGGGAAATAGGCCCACCAATTTATATGTCTGGCTCCCAGTTTACCTGTTCTCTTTTATGCCATGGACAAAACCGAAACTATTATTGTTTCTGTTTTCTTTTCTTTCGATTTAATCAATGATTGCTCAAGAAGACTTTTATCAAAGGATGTTCAGAGTCCTAGGAAATGCTAGTATTATCACCAGCTCAAGTAAATTTGAAAAGGAGAGAAATTTCTCTATTATGTTTTGACTTTGAAAAAAGTAATTTTGAAAAATGGCTTCTCTAAAAATTCAAGTTGTTTTTTGTGAATCAAGAACAGATTTGCATTTAACTCATCACTGTTGTTTGTATTCAATAGAGTATGTTAGTTGGATGGCTGACTGCGGTCAGTTACAATGCAATGCTACCTGGCTCTAAAAGGGTTCAGAACCGCAGGCCTGGTTTCCCTGGCAGTGTGTCTCTTCCGGTTCATTCATTCAACAATGCCTACCACATAGTAGGCACTTAATAAATGTTTGTTGAATTGAGTAAGTATGCATTAGATGACTATTGTTTACAAGGTAATATGTTAGACTTCAGGAATACCAAAATGAAAATGAAATAGTCCTTGCCCCCCAGGACATTACATTGTATTAGGGAGAGGGGAGACAACATGTAAATACATAAGTATATACAGTTTTATAATATTTATTTGTATAATTTTGTAACATAATTATTATAAATATTTTCTATTTCAGAGGAAGGCTACACAATTTGATGGATCAGAAAAGCCCTCATATAGGAGGTAGCAGGTGCTTGAGTAGAAATTTGAAGGAACCTGGGGATGTTAAGAAATGAATGGAAAGGAATAAAGTCATGCAGGAGCTGTGACATCTGCAGAGAGACCCTCTCTATCCATTCAGTGCTTTATAACTTCCTACCTCACATTAAATATTCATTTACGTATCCCTTTTTTGAGTGGAAAGAACATTTTTGGTTCAAATCAGGGGCCAAATCAATAAATCTTTCTGTGTTCAACACCATATTAATCATAGGAAATGAAGGGTATTAAAGGGTGGAAGATGTTGTATCCATCTTGAAGCAACTTATAATCTAGTCAGGAAGTAAAAGAAGGAAGCCAATATAAAACAATATAAAAGCAAATGCCAGGCTATGTGGGCCAGATTTTTACTGCTAAGTAATGCAAAGAAAAAAAGAAAGGCTTTTGGAATGAGAATAGTCAGAGGTCTGATGGGTTTCGGGCCTAATTCTACACTTCTGACTCAGAGATAATGCTATTTCATCATCACATCATGCTCTGTTTATGTTTTTTCAACTATAGTCACAGATCAAATTCAGTCTTGGTGAACCTTTCCTTCAAATATCCTGGCAGTGCAGTGGGTAGAATGGATCTGGAGTTAAGAAGTTCAAATCTGACCTTCAACACTTATTAGCTAGGTTGACCCCGGGCAAGTCACTTAACCCTTGTCTGCCTCAGTTTCCTCATCTGTAAAATAAGGATAAATTCTATTGTATGGATCAATTGAGATACTATTTATAAAGTGCTTGACACAGAGCAAAAGGCACTTAAGAAATGTTTATTTCCTTCCATAAAGGAAACTATACCCCAAAACAAAGAAAGCACAAGAGTTATTAACTCTGTTTTACTTCTTTAACATCATTCAATCTTTATTTCCTTTTCTTAACTCTCTAGCACGCAGTTGGTGCTTAATACATATTTTGTGAATGAAAAAATTGATAGATGACCCAGACTGATCATTTTTGATTTCCATGCCTTGGACCAGTCCTAGTCACTGGTTCCAGATAATCATGATTTTCTCATTTGACATTGCTTCTAACATCTGATAACTGACCGAGGTGATCTTGATAGGGGATAGAGAGGTCAAACCAATACATCAATCTTTCTGCTCTTTCCAGTATCCAATTCCTTACTCAAGCTACACCCCAATTCTTAAATTCTTTTTCCCAATTCCATTATGAATGTCTAGGAATTCTTGGTCCCTGTTTCTGCCTGAACTAGTAAAGGATTCAGTTTTACCTGATTCTCACGAGTAGGAGTTATTAACTCTTTTTGTGTCATGGACCCCTTTGGCAATTTGCTAAAACCTTACGGATCTTTTCTCACAATTATTTTGTTGTCTACATTTATAGTTGACTGAAATGCCAATTTCCAGTTAGATATTTAGTGAAAATAAAATAATTTTTTTCTTATCCAGATACATGGGCCCCCCAAAATTTGTCTACAGATCCCAGGAGAATTTCCATACTAAGTGAGGGAATCCTGCAGATCAGAATGAAGGAACTTGGCTATATCTTGGAACTAGATTGTGTTTAAGCATAAATTCCACGCATGTTCAGAATCATGGTGCCCCTTGATGAAGACTCTTTCTCTGAAAGGGGTATTTAGATATATGATGTAGAATAAGGCAACCATAGTAAAATGGAAGGAGTGCTGGGTTTGGAGTTAGAGGACCTGATCTCAAAGCCCAGCTCTGATACTTATCACCTAGGTGACTTTGGTTAAGTCACATAACTTTTGGGGGCTTCAGTTCCTTAATCTATAAGTGAGGCACTAGGACCATATGGCCTCTAAAGTTCTTCCCAGCTCAGTATGTATGACCATGTTTTTCTATGATCTTGTGTGTAGTGGGAGAACAGGGAGATCCTATAACAAATATTTATTAAATACCTACTGTGTGCATTGTTGGGCACAGAACACTGGACCTGGAGTCAGGAAGACTCATCTTCCTGAGTTACAAATCTGGCCTCACTTACTAGCTGTGTGACCCTGGGCAACTCACTTAACCCTGTTTGCCTCAGTTTCCTTATCTGTAAAATGATCTGAAGAAAAAAGTAGCAAACTACTCCAGTATCTTTCCCAAGAAAATCCAAAATGTGATAACAAAGATTTGGACATAACTGCAAAACAACTGAACAACAGCTTGTGCATTAGCCTGGGTAAAGGAGTTCCAACTTCACTTGGTAGGCAACAAAGGACCATGGGGGATTCTTGATTGGAGGGAGACAGGGTTTGATATACATTTAAGGAAGATTAATCAGGTGGTATGAAGGATACATAAAAAGGGGAGGCTACTGTAGTAGAGTCCAGGTAGATGGTAACAAGGACCTGTTCTGTAGCCATGAGCATTGGGAATAGGAAAGAGGAAACAGATACAAAAGAAAACTTAATGTTAAGTAATCACTTATCATCTTTGAATTCTTATACTGTTTTTAAAAAAGGAGACACCAATGCTATGGGCCTTGAGTTGACAAAAACCTTTCATACAGACTATGTCTACATTCATTCATTCAAATAAAAGCTGGAACTACATATGTTATGCTGAACTTTTGAATAAAATTTTTAAAAAATTACTTTCTTCCATAATGGAAAGTAGACCAGAGAACAATGCACAGGAGCTAATGACTCGGCTTTCCTTCATTTGTTCTTCTTTAATATCCTTATTCTGAATATTTCTAGGCAGCTGGTTGGTTTTGCATTTCATAGGCTTGGTCATCTGGATTATAGGCTGAATTTCACTGTTTTCTCCTACTGATTTGATACCACATCTTGCATGAAGGCCTCTTTTGATCCTCCTACTTGTTAGTATCCCCTGAAAATATTTTTACTCTGTGTATAAATTGAATTTGTTTATATGCCTACTTGTGACTTTCTTCAATAGAATACTCTGTAAAATTCTTAAGAAAAGAGATTCTTTAGTTGACTCTGTATCCTTAGCAGTTAGCCCAATGCCTGGCATGTGGTGGCACTTAATTAATGGTTATTGAATGAATAAATGAACATAGACAAAGTTTATACGAGAGGAGTTAGCAATGCTTTTTGTCAACCGAAGGTCCCATGTGAGAAAGACTTGAAAAATATATCTGCTTTAGGCCTGACTTTACCTTTTAAAAAAGAAAAAAAATCAAATCAAATAAAACCCAAGCCTCCAAAGTGATGAATATTTCAACTGAGTATTTAATTTTTAATCATTGGTAGTGGATGATTCAATCTGTATGAGAATGGAGCTATCCAGACCAGTCTAAAGGTTGAAGAATGAGTTATACAGAAAGCTTGAGACAGACTTCTTCCCTCTGCAGAAACATCAAGGAAACAGATGAAAAAAAAATTGTTGTCGGCAACTTTCCCTTGCTGAGCCCCAAAAACTTCATTGCTTCTCCTGTTAAAAGTTATTGGGATCTTCCCCCCTTCTGAAGTTTCAAAATGAAAAGAGAAAACTACCTACTCTTCTTTTCCTATGGCAGTCAAGGTTTAAAAGAATCCAACGCATTCTGGAATAGTTTACTTGCAAGTACTGGGCTCTTTAAATACAAATAATTAAAAAGTGTGGACTATATTTTCCACTGCTAGAACTTTGTTATTAAAATTAGTTGACTACCTTCAGTGATTACAAAGTATATGCTCCACTTTCCTCCCAATGATGAGGGAGAGGAAGGGAAAAAGCATTTATTAAGCACCTACCATGTGCCAGGAACTGTGCTGTGCTTTACAACTGTTATCTCATTTGATCTTTTCAATAACTCTGTTGTGAATTATTATTATTATTTTTAAAGTGGAGGAAATTGAGGCAGATAGAGGTTAAGTGACTCACCCAAAGTCTCACAGCTAGCAAGTGTGTGAAGTGGATTTGAACTCCATTGGGCCCAGGTCTCTATCCACTAGCTGCCTAAATAAGGAGAGTTTAGACATCTGCAGGTTCTCAATATTATGATTTATAGGGGGAATCAAGATGGCAGTTGATTCTTCCTGTAAGAAAATGGTTGACAGAGCTTGGAAGTTTTAGTTTGAATAGGGGGCAGATTTTAAAGTAACATTTTAGTAGTCTTAAGGTATTTTAAAAGCTATTATGGGATAGAGCAAGTTTTTTCTTATGAGATAATATGGTACAATGCAAAGATCATGGGACTTGGAACCAAAGACCAGTCTTTAACTCTACCACTTACTACCTCTATGACCTCATACAAGACATGTTCCCTTTCCAGACCTTAGTTCCATTACCTACAGAAGAAAAGGGTTGGACCTCTAGTTTGAAATTGATCATCTCATTCTCTTTTGGTTCAAAGAGCAGAGCAATGGCCAATGGGTGGAAGCTAGCTTGAGGCAGATTTTGACCCAATATAAGGAAGAATTTTCTAATCATTTGAACGATTCCTAAATGGAATAGGCAATCTAGTAAGGTATTTAGAGGTCTTTGTCACTGGAAATGTTTAAATAGAAACTGGATGACCACCTACCAAGGATAATAAGGAGATATCTGCTTTGGATGGGTTAGCACTTTTTGTTGTTTTTGTGGTTGTTGTGTTCGTCCTTGTTTTCTAAGAGGACCATGACATGAGAGAAATGGTGACATGACTTGCACTTGACTTTGTTTTGAGTGAGTGAGGGCCGTGCAGGTCACCAGTCTCACTTCTCCTCCAGAGCCATCTGAATCCAGTGACCAGATATTCATTAGGATGACTGGAGATGACCCAGGATGAGGCAATTAGGGTTAAGTGACTTGCCCAAGGTCACACAGCTAGTGTCAAGTGTCTGAGGTGAGATTTGAACTCAGGTCCTTCTAACTCCTGAACTGCTGCTCTATCCACTACACCACTGAGCTGCCCCTACTTTGGTGATAAGGTTATAGGAGAATGCTACGTCTGTATGATTCCACAGCTAGGATATTTACACATACATATCTTACTGCAAGTAACTCCACCCTTACACCTTACTTATTTAACTGACATTATGTGAATTTGTCTCCTTTTGGATCAGGAACTTAGGTATTTGAAGAAAGGAGATGTATCTTTTCTTTGTGTTCTTATGAAAATAGGGATTCCCAAAATAGGGAAAGTAAAGCAAAGAGTCAGTAGAATGGTTTAAACTGCTTTAGATGCTAAGAGTAGAAGTCACTGATGAGAACTGTTCTTACACCAGGCTATTATTTGACAGCAAACTTCAGAATCTCTTCTTATTTCTACTAATCCAGGGGAAGAAAGACTATACCTTATGTAGAATGAAAGATCAGATTAGTTCATTTCTAAGGGACATGCTTTTTGATAGAACCTTAGAGCTTGAATAGACCTTCAGTGTAGTAGCTGCTATCTTGTGTGATTGATCCTGACTGAGGTTCCCCTATGTTTGAATAGTTTTTTTTCTGGTTTCTTGAAGTATTTTCTCTTTTTGACCTGGGAGCTCTGAAATTTGGCTAAAACATTTCTAGGGGTTTTCATTTTGGGATGGGTTTTGGTGATGGGTAGATTCTTTCGATTTCTATTTTAACCTCTGATTCTAGGATATTGGGGCAATTTTCCTTGATAATTTCTTGAAATATGATTTCTAGCCTCTTTCTTTGATCATGGCTTTCAGGTAGTCCAATAACTCTTAAGTAATCTCTCCTTGATCTATTTTCTAGCTCAGTTTTGTTTCTGATGAGATATTTCACATTTTCTTCTACTTTTCATTCTTTTAACTTTCTTGATGTTTCATTGAGGTCAATATGAGTAGAAACTTGCCCATTCTAATTTTGGGGGAGTTATTTTCTTCAGTGAACTTTTGTACCCCTTTTTCCTTTTGATCGATTCTCCTTTTTAAGGAGTTATTTTCATCAGTACAATTTTGTGCCTCTTTTACCAATTCTTTTTAAAAATTTTTTACTTTCTTCAGTATTTTTGTGCCTTTTTTTACCAATTTGTTGTCTTATAATTTTCTTGAGTCATTTATTTCTTCACCCATTTTCCCTGTACCACTCTTATTTAATTTTGAAAGTCACTTTTTAAATTTAATTAACTAACTTTTAGTTTTCAACATTTATTTTCACAAAGTTTTGAGTTTCAGATTTTCTCCCTATCTGTCCCCTCCCTAACATCCCAATATGACATGCATTCTAATTATCCCTTTTCCCAGTCTGCCCTCCCTTTTATTTCCTCCATCCTTCATCCTCTTCTCCCTTATTTTTTTGTAGGGCAAGATAGGTTTCTATACCCCACTGCCCTATATATCTTATTTCCCAGTTGCATGTGAAAATAATTTTTTTTTAACATTTGTCTTTGAAATTTTAAGTTCCAAATTCTCTTCTTTCTTCCCTCCCCACCTACCCTCACTGAGAAGGCAAGCAATTCAATATAGGTTATACATATGCAGTTATGCAAAACATTTCCATAATAGTCATGCTGTGAAAGACTAACTGTATTTCCCTCCATCCTATCCTGCCCCCTTCACTTACTCTATTTTCGACTTTGACCCTTTCCCTTTTCAAAAGTGTTTGTTTCTGACTACTACCTTCCTCAATCTTCACTCCCTTCTATCATACCCCCCATCCCTTTCCTCCTTATTTTCTTGTAGGGTAAGATACCCAATTGAGTGTGTATGTTATTCTCTCCTAAAGCCAAATCTGATGAGAATAAGGTTGCTCATTCCTTCTCACCTCCCCCTCTTTCCTTCCACTGTGAAATATTTTTTTGCCTCTTTTATGTGAGATAATTTACTCCATTCTATATTTCTCTTTCTCCTTTTCCCAAAATATTCCTCTGTCACCACTTAGTTTTACTTTTTAAACATCATCCCTCCATATTCAACTTACTCTGTGCCATCTATCTATCTGTCTGTCTGTCTATCCAATTATCTATCTATCTACCTACCATTTTTTCCTCCAACTACCCTAGTCCTAAAAAAGGTCTCATGAGTTACAAATATCATCTTTCTATGTAGGAATGAAAACAGTTCAACTTTAATAAGTCCCTTATGATTTCTCTTTCCTGTTTACCTTTTAATGCTTCTCTTGACACTTATGTCTGAAAGTCATATTTTCTGTTTAGCTCTGATCTTTTCAATAAGAATGCTTGAAAGTCTTCTATTTCATTGAATGTCCATTTTTTTTCCCTGAAGTTTTGCTAGGTAGATTATTCTTGGTTTTAATACTAGCTCCTTTGACCTCTGAAATATCATATTCGAAGTCCTTTGATCCCTTAATGAAGAAGCTGCTGGATCTTGTGTTATCCTGATCATATTTCCACAATATTTGAATTGTTTCTTTCTGGCTGTTTGCAATATTTTCTCCTTGAGCTGAAAACTCTGAAATTTGACTACAATATTCTTAGGACCTTTCCTTTTAAGATCTCTTTCCAGAGGCAATCAGTGGATTCTTTCAATTTCTATTTTACCCTCTTATTCTAGAATATCAAGGCAATTTTCCTTGATAATCTCTTGAAAGATGATGTCTAAGCTCTTTTTCTGATTATGACTTCCAGGTAGCCCCAAAATTTTTAAATTCTCTTTCCTGGATCTATTTTTCAGGTCAGTGCTTTTTCCAGTGAGACATTTCACATTGTCTTCTATTTTTTCATTCTTTTAGTTCTGTTTTATGGTTTCTTGATTTCTCATAAAGTCATTTGCTCCATTCTATTTTTGAAGGAATTATTTTATTTTCTTCAGTGAGCTTTTGGACAATACTGCTTTTGAAGGCATTCTTCTCCTCATTACCTTTTTGAACCTCTTTTGCTGTTTGGGCTAATCTATTTTTTAAAGTATTATTTTCTTCAGTATATTTTTGGGTCTCCTTTAGCAAACTGTTGACTCATTTTTCATGATTTTCTTGGATCACTTTCATTTCTCTTCCCAATTTTTCCTCTACTTCTCCTCCATGATTTTCAAAATCCTTTTTGAGATCTTCCATGGCCTGTGACCAATTCATATTTTTCTTGGAGGTTTTTGATGTAGGAGCTTTGACTTTGTTTTCTTCCAGTTGTGTTTTGATTTTCTTTGTAACCAAAGTAAGATTATACATTTTGAGTTTTTTTTTACACTGTTTGCTCATGATCCCAGCCAAATATTTGACTTTCTAACTCTTTGTACAGGTAGGACTTTACTTCCAGTGGGGATGGGCGTAAGGGTTGGTGCATTGTCCCAAGCTTCAGGAATTTTGTATCAGCTGCTCAATCCCCCACCCTCAGTGGGCCCAGAGCTCTGGAAGCAACTACCCTAGCCACCACAGCTTCCAGCACCAGTACTCATTCTGCCCTGGGAACAAATCTCACAGAGTTCTCCCACTGACCTTCCATGTTGTATTAGGAGTCTGTGGGTTGAGAAATCCAGAAACCACCACAGCTGCTAGTAATTCAGTCCCCTGGTGCCTGCTCTGACCCTGTCCAAGCCTGCACAGCTGACTCTGTACTACATTCTGCTCTGCTTCCAACCTAGTGCAATAGATGGCTCCTGTCAATTCTCTAGGTTGCCTGGGGCTAGACATTTGCCTCACTCCATCATTTTGTGGGTTCTGCTTCTCTAGAATTTATTTAGAGTAATTTTTTACAGGTATTTGGAGTGGTTTGGGGGAAGAGCTCAAGAAGGTCCCCGCTTGCACTCTGCCAACTTCATTCTGCTCTCAAAATCACTTTTTAAGCACTTCCAGAATTCCTTACTAAACTTGTGTCCAATTCACATTTCTCCTTGAGACTTTGCTGTTTGACATCATTAGTTCCTCCTGAGTTTGTTCCTTGATCCTCCCTGCCACCATGTTATCTTTTTGTGGTCAGGTTCTTTTTTTGTTATTTGCTCATTTTTCTACCCCTTCTCTTGACTTGGAACTTTAGATTAATGTTGGGCTCTGTTCCCATCATGAGAGTGGGTAAGAAGAACACTGTCTTAAACTTCCTGGGTTTTTTATACAGTTATTTTCAGAGCTAATGGTAAGGGTTTGGAAGTTTTGGATGATTCCAAGTTGATGTTATCCAGGGAGAGATGTGGTCACTGCTTTCTTTGTCTGTGCTCTGGTCCTTATTCAGGAAGGCTCTCTGATCACTTGGGACTATAATTGACACTGTGTCTCAGGACCCCTGCTTCATTGTGATTGCAAGCAATACTTTCCTTCATGGTTCTTGATTCCTTATGACCAAAAGCAATACAACCTCTTAAGGCTCATACTCCCTCATGACTCAAAATACTCTTCTCTGCCTTTGAACTGTAATCTTGAAGTGGATGTAGGCAATGGAGTTGCCAATACAGTATTTGATCCTGTGTTCAGCACTAGCACAGGGGTCCATTTAATTTCTTTCTGACCACTTGCCAGATCCTCTTATCCTCTGTGGCATCTACTGCTGCTGCTATTACCATCACTAACTCCCAGCACTGGTATTGCATTCATGTGTACTCTGGGCCAGTCTTCACCTCTTTGTCCCAAACCTCTCCTTCTGACTTGGCCAAGACAATTGGGTTGGAAGAATGTTTCACCCTGACCTTTTGTTGACTCTGTCACTCCAGAATTCAATTTGAGGCATTATTTTTAAATTGTTTGGAGGGAACTGTTGGGAGATTTCAGCTGAGTATTTCCTCTACTCCTCCATTTTGGCTTTGCCTCACCCTCCAATTCATTTTTTTTTTTGGTGGTTGTTCTTTCCATTTACATTGTTATAGTCATTGCATGTACAGTTTTCTTGACTCACATAGAAACTTTGGAGGGAAGCAGAGACTTGAACGCAGGACTCCTGACCTAAAACCTAAAAGTAAAATTTATTTATGTATTCAGTTCCATGCCATAACTGTACCATGTCATCTCTCCCTTCCAACTTATGATTCTCTAATTCTATGCTTTAGTGTATGTAGTGAAACCTGATTTTTTTCTGCCTGTGAATTGGGGTTTTTGCATTTGTTGAAATAAACAGCAGTGAGGGAATTATTACACAACTGCTACTTTGACAGATGCTTTTGTTTGCCTCTACCTAAGGATGGAAGATATTTTCTTTTTCAAAAACTGAACAACTAAGTATGGTCTAGTATTGACAGCTGGGGAAATTCTGAAGTATTTTACATCTTGGTAATAATAGTTTACGCTTACAGTATCTCATGGCTTCAAAAGAGCTTCAGTACTATATTCTCTCAGTTGATTCTCATAACACTTTTCAAGGTGGGGGGACAGCTACTAAAATTGAGGATGATATGATTTGTTCAAAGTTACATAAATACTACAATCTAGTCAAGATCTGTTGCTCTGACTTTATACCAGGTTTAAACTAGGTTTCTTCCAGAAACCTCCTCTGGCTCATAACTTCACCCAAGATTTCCTTTGGGAACATTGGAATTTGACTTCTTTTGCCTCCAGCCAAGGTTTTCCCATGGAACATCAAAATCAAGAAATTAAAAAAAGTCAGAAAAGAACTTTCAAAAGACAAAAACAGAAACATCCAACCAAAAGCCTCTAGTACCAAAGGAGTTCACAAGTGAATTTTATCAAATATTAAAAGAAAAAAATATGGAGAAGGAAACAAAATGGCAGAGTAGAAGGACAGACCTGTAGAAATTCTGCCCCCATGCCCCATAAAATGCCTGAAGAAAAATGACTCTAAACAAATTCCAGAGCAGCAGAAGCCAGAAAACGACACAGTAAAAGAGATTTCTAGCACAAGACAATCTGGGTAGCCAACAGGACAGGTCTATTGCACCAAGCTCAGAGCTGAGTACAGTCCAGCCTTGGTCATGTGGCAGGGACAGGGCTGGAACAGATGGAATCCTGGGCAGCACCTGCAGTTCCAACATTTCTTACCCCATAAATGCCAAAGACAGCTTCAAAGGTCAGTGAGAAAGCTTTTTCACATGGGTGAAAAGGGAATGTGGTCTGGTCCTGGACCCAGGCGGTGACACATCCACTTTTGTAGTCTTTGGCCTGAAGACCCTGGGGGAATTGAGCTACTGATCTGGGTCTCAACCTTGAGTGTGGTTCTGGGTGAAGAGGAGCACTGGCTGGTGGAGTTGGTGGAGGCCCTGGAGAGGGAATTCTACTTGCAGATTCTGGGAAGAAAAGCTTATAATAGTTCCCAGACCAGAGCACAGGCCAGGAGAGGAGTAAACTCCTCTCCCTTGATTGTACTTGGAGGTACTAGGAACTTACAGGTCCCCAGGATTTTCCCTCTCCTTGACAAAGGACTCAAAAGTTAAGGAACTGGCTGGGAAAATGCCCCCAAAAGGGAAAAAAGTAAGACTATAGAAGGTTACTTTCTTGGTGACCAGGTTTTTCTTCCATCCTTGCAGATGAGGGAGAATAATGTATACCAACAGAGGAAGACATAAAAGTCAAGGCTTCTGCATGCAAAATCTCCAAATTAATCATGCAATGGTCTCAGTTTGTAGAGGAACTCAAAAAGGATTTTGAAAATCAAGTAAGAGAGGTGGAGGAAAAACTGGGAAGAGAAATCAGAGTGATGCTAAAAAATCAAGAAAAATGAATCAACAGCTTGCTAAAGGTGACCCCCAAAATGCTGAAGAAAGTAACACCTTTAAAAACAGAATACCTCAAATGGCAAAAGAGGTTCAAAAAGCCAATGGGGAGAAGAATGCTTTAAAAAGCAGAATTAGTCAAATGGAAAAGGAGGGTCAAAAATTCACTGATTAGAATGGAGCAAATGGAAGCTATTGACTTTATGAGAAGCCAAGAAATTACAAAACAAAATCAAAAGAATGAAAAAATAGAAGACAATGAAAAATATCTTATTGGAAAAACAAGTGACCTGGAAAATAGATCCAGGAGAGAGAATTTAAAAATTATGGAACTACTTGAAAGCCATGATCACAAAAAGAGCCTCGACATCATCTTTCATGAAATTATCAAGGAAAACTGTCCTGATATTCTAAAGGGTAAAATAGAAACAGAAAGAATCTACTGATCACCTCCTGGAAAAGATATGAAAAGAAAAATTCCTACAAATATTGTAGCCAAATTCCTGAGTTCCCATGTCAAGGAGAAAATATTAAGCAGCTAGAAAGAAATAATTTGAGTATTGTGGAAATACAATCAGGATAACACAAGATCTTGCAGCTTCTACATTAAAGGATCGATGGGCTTGGAATATGATATTCCAGAAGTCAAAGGAACTAGGATTAAAACCAAGAATCACCTACCCAGCAAAACCAAATATAACACTTCAGGGGAAGAAATGATCATTCAGTGAAATAAAGGACTTTCAAGCATTCTTGATGAAAAGACCAGAGCTGCATAGAAAATTTGTTTTTCAAACCCAAGAATCAACAGAACCATGAGAAGGTAAACTTCTCATGGAAGAGAAATTACAAGGGACTTACTAAAGTTGAACTGTTTACATTACTACATGGAAAGACAATATTTGTAACTCTTGGAACTTTTCTCAGTATTTGGTAGTTGGAGAGATTGTATACATATAGACAGAGGGCACAGGGTGAGTTGATTAGGAGGGGATGATATCTTCAAAATAAAATTAAGGGGTGAGAGAGGAATATGTTGGGGAAAAAAGGGAAAAATGGAACGGGGCAAATTATCTCTCATAAAAATGGCAAGGAAAAGCTTTTTCAATGGAAGGGAAAGGGGGGGAGGTGAGAGAGGAAAAGTGGAGCTTACTCTTATCACATTTGGCTTAAGGAGGGAATAATATACACTCTCAATTTAATATGAAAATCTATCTTTACTACAGGAAAGTAGAGACGAAGGTGATAAATGGTGTGGGGGAGATGATAGAAGGGAGGGCAAATGGGAGGAGGGAGTAATTAGAAGTAAACACTTTAGGGGAGGGACAAGGTTAAAAGAGAGAATAGAATAAATGGGGGACAGCATAGGAAGGAGGAAAGTATAGTTAGTCTTTCACAATATGACTATTATGGAAGTCTTTTGTATAGCTACACATGTATAGTCTATATTGAATTGCTTGCCTTCTCAGTGGGGATGGGTGGGGAGGGAGGAAGGGAGAGAAGTAGGTATTCAAAATTTTAGGAATGAATGTTGAGAATTGCTTTTTCAGGCAACTGGGAAATAAGAAATACAGGTAGACAGATACAGAAATCTATCTTGCCCTACAAGAAAAGAGAGAAGATTGGGATAAGGGAAGGGAGGAGTGTGATAGAAGGGAGGGCTGATTGGGGGAAGGGGCAATCCTAATGCACAGTGTTTGGGGGCAGGCAACGGGAGAGGTGGTGAGAAAGTTTGGAACTAAAAATCTTGTGGAAGTGAACGTTGAAAACTAAAAATAAATAAATAAATTTTAAAAAGAAAAAAAGAAATATTTGAACTTTACATAAACTTCAAACCGTATCAAAAGAAGGGATATAGTCTTTGCAAAGAAGCAGGTAGAGTCAAAACAGGAAAATTATAGACCAATATTCCTAATGAACATAGATGCAAAAATTATGATAAAATATTAGCAAAGAGGTTAAAATGATGTGTCACTAAGATAATTCACTATGACCATATTGATTTTTACTGGGAATACAGGTTGACTTTATATTAGGAAAACTATAAGTTTAATTAACTATGCTAATAAAAATTTTAAAATCATATGATTATATTAATAGATATAGGAAAAGCTTTGGACAAAATGCAAACTACATTTCTATTAAAAACACTAAAAAACAGAAATTAATGCGCTTTTCCTTAAAGTAACAAATAGCATATATCTAAAACCAGGAGCTACATGTAATGGAGATAAATGAGATCCATTTTCAATAAAATCAGGAGTTAAACAATGATGTCTATTTCCAACATGTCTATTTGACATATTACTAGAAATGATGGTTATAACAACAAGATAAGAAGACAAATTTGGAGAATAAGCTTATAAGACCAACAAAATGATTACTTTCTGCTAGTAATACGATGAGTACTTAAACAACCCTATGGAATCAACTAAAAGTTCATGGAACCAATCACTTCAGGTAACCTTCAGGATAAATCTGCACAAATTATCAACATTTCTCTACAATACAAATACAACTCAGAGAAAGAGATAGATAAATTCTATTTAAAATGACAATAGAACGTATAAAATACTTAAAAGTCTACCTACCAAAATAAACAGAGAGCTACATAAATGCAACTGCCAACAATTTTTTTTTTTTTTTTACAAAAATAGAGACCTAAATAATTGGAAAGAAAATTGCTCATGGATAGGACAAATCAATACGATAAAATTGCAATATTAGTCAAATTTATTTACTTATTTAATGACATACCAATTAAACTGCTTTAGCAGTTTAGAATTACATTATCCAACTAGAAAAATAATAATGAAATTCGTGTGGAGGCAAAAAAAGGTCAAGAATCCCAAGGGAATTAATACAAAGAAATAGAAACTTAGGAGCCTCATAGTGCTGGATCCCAAATTATACTATAAGTAGTAATTCTCAATATTTGTCTATGCATCTTCAGTAAAGGTAAATTACCCCCATCTTCCATATAAGTGCTTATGCTAACAGCAGTTCAAATATAGGAGAGATTTTATGTATCTGCATAAGAACATAAATGATTCATATCTAAGACCATAAACAGTTAAAACAATATTATTTTCTTCTGTGTTGGATTGGGACCTGTAATAGTTCTCCAAACTTATAGGACTAGCTAAGGGTTGTGGTTATGGTTGTGGTTCCAAGCTCTTGCCCTGTCAAGGTAAAAGGGCTCAGGGTTACTAGAGAATCAAGCAATGCTTGATGTCTGATGAGACGTACCTCATCCAAAAATCTATATAGTCTCTCCACAAAGATACAGCACTGAATGTTACAAGAGAGTCAAACTCTACCTCTAGATCTGCATGGTTTACAATGGTATTGAAGGTCAAGGTCTGAGCTTGCTCTTCTGATTTCTGGCCCTGTATTTTTCCACTTCTGAGATCTAGTTCCTCCTCAATCCAGCATTGTCTAGGAATTCCATTTTTTGGGTCCAGGAAACTTGGTTCAGAAATCCCACCATCACTCTACTGCTACCATTACACTGATACATGCAATTTTATAATCCATGGCTTATTGGAGAATATGTAGCAGACAACAGAGAGTGAAGGAGCTCTCCCAGTGGGAGCCTGAAAACTCATCTAAACTGAGAGAATCCAAGATCTTACTCCAGGGAAGGTTGCCTGAAGCCTCTAACTTATCCAGTGGGGTATAGAGACATGATGAAGATTGCTAATTCCTCTTATATTGGCTTCTTTCCAGAGTCTTATTCTCCTTTCAGCAACTTGAAGTGGAATTGGCATCATCCCATCTTCTCTTGCAAAACTGGAAGTCAGTAGCACCTGAAGAAACTCAAGAGACCTGAAGAGACTGAAGATATATGAAGAGGCTGAAGACTAAAGAGATTGGAACTCTCCTCCTTCCCTCTCTTCACAACTCCACTGTTTCTCTTTGATCTCCATCAGTGAGGAGAGAGTCCCATGGGAATGGACTTTGGGACTCAGATTACAGTAGCACAATCAGCTAAATGCAAATTCTATTGGACAGGGACTATCAGTCTAACTTCAAAAAACATTTATTAAAAGGCTACTCTATAAAGTACTGTACTATATTTTAAAAACCACAACAGCTCCTGTCCTCAAGGAGGTTACATTAATTTTTAACTTTGTATCTTCCACACCTGGCAAAGTGCCTTGCATGAAGTGGGCACTTAATAAATATTTATTAAACTCAATAAATATTGAATTAAATTTTTAAAAATACTTAAGGGTTCATTTTGGTAATCTTCATTTTGTTTAATTCCCTTTGTTTGGTAAATGTCTCCCTCTCCTGGTCCCCATGTACTTAAAAAAAAGTTCTCTTAGAATCTTCAAAAATGCCATATAGATAATTGGATAGAAAGTTCGACCTAAGGAATTTAGTTTCAGAGACATTTTAGTAGCTCTCTTGTACATGCAGAGCAGTTAATTTCTTGTAATTAAGTTTTTGCCAAGGAGAAAGATCCTGAACTCAAGTCAATCAAATCACCTCACTTGACTGAGTTAAATAATTAAAATTAAAGCATTCTATATCATAAGGAGTCATTCATCCATCTTCACTCATTGACTACCAATTTCATGGAATTGTAGAATGCTAAGGCTTGAGGGGACCTTGGAAGATCATCTAGTGAATCCAATCCTCTCATTTCACAGATGAAGAAGTATCTTTCAGTTGATGAGGACACACAGAGACTTATGCAGCAAAAGTCATCTCACTCCATCCCCTAACTCTCTCTCAAACACTCTCTGACTAACTTCCTAAAGATGCAGATCAGTGGAGAGGAGGATTGCTCTGAGGGTAAAAGTAGGTCTTTGGGGACCCATAGTCATTCCAAGGTTACATTTCAAGAGTGATTGTGTGATCACACACAACCACCCAAGGGGGTATAAACCTCTGCAATGGTGAAATGAACCATACTATCACTTGTAAAATGCTTTAAAACTTTTCCTTCAGTAACTAGATCTCACTGCTCAGCCCGGAATATGGAGGGATAGGTAATGCCAATATTGTCTTCTTGGCATTAGATACATTCGGTTTCATAAAATGGGTGCTCAAAGCATAAAAGACTCCCATATTGTGAAATGTTATAATCTGTTACTGGACATAAAAACAAAGGCAAAAACAACAGCAAAAAACAAAAAAAAAATTGAGATGCAGTATAGATAGGTCAATATTTCTTTTGAACAATTCTTAAAAGACTGTATTGTAAAATCTAGAGGAAATAGGGATCCACTGAAACTTCTTGAGCAAGAGAATAACATGGTCAGACCTGTGCTTTGGAAAGCATGGTTCATTTCACCATCGGAAAGGTTACTTCAGCTATCCAAGGGTATGCTGGAAAATATTTAAATTTTTAACAATTGGCTCTCCAGGAGAAAAAAAAATACCAATAGAGCACTTTTAAGTTTAATCTGAAATATTAACAATTTTCCATCCCTTTCTTAAGTCTAGATAATAAAAAATAATCAAGCCCTCATTTATAGCTAATTTTGCAGGTATAGGTACTCATACTGATAATTTAACAACAGGTTCTGATTCGAGCTAGCTTTAGCACATTTTTTCTATCCTAGTGAAACTCTATGTCCATTATTATGAAAATTCCCTTCCTCACCTTATATTTTGTTTTTTTCAAAGTATTGTCAGATATCGGTTCTTGTTCACTTGATATTTGTATGTATGGTGTGGTATATGTAACATTTGAGCATGTCTGTGTATTTATGGCCTGAAGAAAAATGGTCCAAAAAAATAAGTTCACAAACTTCTCCCTTGGCTACAGGAAATCCATTGAATCCAGATGATGAAATGAAGCCTTGCTTTTTAACCTCAGGCATTGCATAAAAGACAGTACCAAAACATACTGCCAGTAATCCAGTCAACACTGTCCCACAGGCAAAGCATAAATCTGGACTTGAGTCTTCAATCCACCTCCTTTTTTGTCAGTCATTAGCTGTTTGGCAACTGTGTCTTTTCTCTCAACTCTATTGTCATCAATATTAATTATTTAATTAATAAGAAATTAATACTAATGTTTATCAATACAATAACTCATTTGTATAACATACTTTCCTCACAACAATGCTGCCAGAGGTAGCATTACTGTTATTCGCATTTTACAGATAAGTAAGAAGAAGTTCGGAGAAAGTTAAATAACTCACTCAGGGCGACATGGTGAGTGGTGATCAATGGTCAGGCTGAGGCCCAGATCAGTTCGCCTGAATCTAAGAACATCAATTTCCCCATAATATCAATATTCAATATATTAAATTGTATCAGATACAGAAGGCAATAATTAGTACAGAATTACAGGATTCTAAGAAAGAGGTTGCCAACTAAGAAAAAAATAGGTGAACCTTCAAGGAGTTATTGGGTTTTAAGGTCCTAGGCCCATCTCAACGAGCAAACGTGAATAGGATCAACTCTATAGTGAAAGGTGAGGGATTTCAAAAGACTACCTTTCCTAAATACTAACTTCACATATGTCTCCAACCTATACTAAAGCCTGAAATTGCCATTAGAGTCACAGTTCTTTGGGTAAAGGCATTGAAAGTTCCTGTTGGAATATAGATGTATGACCAGGGAGGTTTAATTAAATGGAGAATGGGGAGACACCAGAAACGAGCCTCATGTTACTTTGCAAATGTGCCTAGTGCTGACCCAGCATCTCACAAAGGGACACAAATGTACAGTTCTATGCTCTGTGGGATAATGATGGCTAACAGTAACAATTCAAAAAGGAAAAAAGTGCCTCAGAGGGCCTAGTTTTCACTTTTATTACCCTATTGGAAAATTTAGAAGGGACCTGGATCATCAGTGCCAATGGCAATTTGTGGCAGTGAAGACCAGAAAACATTATTCCCTATTTCTTTATAGATGCTAGCTTCTGAAGTTCAACATCTGCATTTTGACATTGAAAGAGACCATGGTGTGGCAGAAAAATACAATGGAATCGGCATCAAAAGAGAAAATAGATTTCCGTTTCAAAAGCTACAGCAAGTGTGTCAATTTGGGGAAAAATATGAAACAGCTGTGCTGGAGGAATGACTGATAAGACAGACTTTGTTACCATAGACTAAAAATGCTGTTGTAGGCATGTTTTTGTCTATCAAAAACCATTCCTCAACATCCCCATCAAGAAAAAGCATGTTTGGTGTGATGTTAGTACCTTAAGGGATGACCTTTCTCCCTAATGTCAGAGACATTTGAGCTGAAGCAGTTACCCACAGTTACCTCTTTGAGAAGCAACCTGGGATAATTTATATCCCTTTCCCCAGATGCCTTAGAGGAAGATAAGTGGAAATCATTAGAAAGAAAGAGTATCTCTCTGAACCCCGAAAGAATGAATTGCAGGTAAAGGTGCAAATGACAGGAATGCTACTTAGGTTCTGACATAGGGGAGGAAAAGTAGCTTTTAACTCAACATGGTTCCATTTGAAGTGGGAAAAGGTGGCCGGTTTTAGGGGTCCAAGAAAGGGGCATTCCCAAAGACATTTGAACATACTTTTCATACAGAGGATGGGAGTGATAGAACCAGAGTACATAAAGGCTCAACTATTCTAGAGGCACTCTGCCTCCCAGAGATATAAAAAATCAGAAATCATATCAGCTGAGTTTTTGGTAGTAGGAAAAAATTGGACATCTAGTGGGCACCCACTTACTGGGGAATGGCTAAACAAATTATGATATGTAAATGAAGTGCAGTATTACCACATTACACAAAATGACTAAAGGACAGTCTCAGAGAAACCTGGGAATACCTATTTGAATAAATACAGAATGAAGTAAACAGAACTCAGAGAACAATTTATATAATAACATTATAAAAAAACAACTTTGAAATACTTGAAAATTGATCAGTCTAATGAAGCATGCTACCTATCCTCTGAAAGGAACAAATTCAATATATAGAATGAGCCATGGATTTTTGAATACAGCCAAAGTGAGAATTTACTTTGTTTTGTTTTACTAGGCTTATTTGTTACAAGGTTTCATTTTTATTTTTTTGTTAATTTGGAGGAGGGAGTATATAGGGAGAGAAAATAAATACTTATTAGTTGAAAGAAAAGAAAAGAAAAAATTTCAAAACACTCTTGACTGAAGTTCCAATGTAATTTCATTCTACAGATCAACTACTCAAGGGGAGAAACTACCACTTTCAGTTGGAGGCCAGATGACCTGAAGGAAGCACTAAAGTAGAGCTGAGGGATAGCAGTGAGAGGGCAGAGAGCAATGAATGAGTGGAACATTAAAGTATTTGGTAACTTGTGATCCTGAGAGTTTTTGGCAAAAGAATAACAGAGTAGGGGATCTTGGGTGGAACAATCTCTTTATTAAAAGGTGCTACCTAAGGAAATAATATAAATTGCTGGAATTTTATTGATAGGTATGAGGGAGAGCAGCTCCCTGGAGAGAGGGTATCCTAAATTTTTATGAATTAGATGTGTTTTTCATGTCTTATTTTATAAATAAACAGTTCTCTTTTTTTGAAGCGTTGTGAACCCAGTGACTGTAAGGGGTAATTAGTGGTTTACCCTTGGAGTATTACCATTTTCTTTAGCTTCCAGATTCTGTCTGGATAGGTACAATAAACCAGAGAAGTGAAAGTTCCCAGGTACTTCGTTTAAGGAGAGAATTTCTGACACAAGTTTTACACTAGCTTACAAACAGAATATAGAAAACATATTAAGATTAACCTAAGATGATTGGTGTTTTTATAAGATTGCTAATAAGCAAGGAGGTGTCAAGTATTGGACAACTCTTTCCAAGAATCCAAAGAACTCAATAGCCAGAAATCAACAAAGATGTAGTAAACACCTATGAAATGTAAGACACTTTGCCAGGTTCTGGAGAAGATCTGAAGATATATAATGAATTATCTTTTCTTGAAGGAGGATGTATTTTCCTACCTGTGGCAGAGTTGGGGAAGGGATGGGTTAGAAATGAGAGACAAAGATCACTCTGACTGAAATTTCCTGGTCTAAGAAGTGAGGAAAGACAGTGGCTGGAAGAGATCTTCTCAAGGAGGAGTTAGAAGCCTCAGATGAATCTTTTAGAATGGAATGGAGAATATGATAACAAGCAGAGAACCCATAATCACAAAGTGGTGTCTGGATCCAAAGTCTGATAAGGGTCAAACGGAGACTTACAAGCAATTTAAGACATGTGGTTTGGGGATAGGCCGAAGTGCGATACTGGGATAACAAAGGGAGTTGAGTTCCCTGAGAGTTCAACCCCCCAGTTTTGATTTGGTCAAGGATATTTTTATTCCAGATGCATGATGACCTTCCAGGTTCCTTTAGTTTCAGCTTGCAACTGACTGTGTTGCAGCCAGCAGCATTTTTCTGTAAGTCATGGTCTCTAAGTGATACTGGACATGAGTTTTACATTGTAATTGGGTTGGTAAGACGTATACACAAATAACCATGATATCAATTAGAATAAGTAGTTGACTGTCTAGATAAAACTTGATTAAGTGTTAACTATGTATGAGGCTCTATAAAAGAAAAAACTCTGAGTACTAAGAAATCAAATGAGAGATTATTTTATTTTATGTTTTACTGAGGGGGGAGGAGTTGACTCATTGGACTTTGTATAGTAGATCAAACCCTGTAACTGGTGTCAAACGACATGATTTTCAAGTTTCTACTTTACCATTGACTAGTTTCATGACATAGGTTAGTAATAGTTTCTCTGAGCTTCAATATCTTTATCAGTGAACTGAAAACAACAATAGTTGCACTACTTACATGGATTGCAAATTGGAAAACATAATATAATTATGAGCTATTATTATTAGATGAAAGAAGTGCTTTGTTGAAGAATGAGTGCGATAAATACACTTAATAGCTACACATGAAAAACCACATGTACAGAGGGGGCATTAATAAGCTTTTTTGACACTGATGATGAGGAAGATGAGTTGAATAGCTGATGGAGGTTAGTTTGATTAACACTGCTTAATCTCACTGTTTACTGTCAGAAAATTCATGCTGAAGATGTTTCATGTTCTAATTGTTGACATTTAGCAAAACTGGTCACAAGCTTTTATTAATCAATTCTTTTGGTCTGAGGGGTCAGATGATTGAAGGGAGAGATAATAATTGGATCATAGATATAGAGTGCAAAGGGACCTTAAAGATAATTGAATCCAATGCCCTTATTTTATATGTAAGGAAATTGAGACCTTGAGGGGTTGAGTGGCATACTGCCCCGCCCCCCACTGGAACCCAGGTCTATTTGATTTCAGATCCAGTTTTCCTTTCACTAGGCCACCTTACAGATGATTTTCTAGGGATTGTTCTACATTGACAAGAAGCTGAAATCTGTGGCAACAGCTTCCCAAATTTAATATCAGTTTTTCAAGAGCAAAGATCCAAAGAGGTAAGTAATAAGGGGCTTTGCTAAACCTTCACCTCATTCATGAAATCAGCTCTCAGTTACCATTTTGAAAAGGCCATTGTTATGCAAAAGCAACATTATCCAAAATTCTAAAGGGTAGTGTTGACTTGATTCTTGCTTCAAAGCTGTAGTTTAGAATGTCTGCCATTTCCTTCTTTTTCCCCACTGGTAAAGGGGGCCTTTATGCAGTCTTTCAAATGCAAGGATAAAAGCTCCACAGGCTGGGCTTTCTTTTGCCAAAAGCCTATGCTGAAGACAGGTCCTGTGGAGAGTGGAAATGTCGTAATAATGCAATTATCTTTGCTGTCAGCAATTCTAAAGGAGCCAATCTCTGGAACTGGAGGATACAAGGAGATAAACAGTCTTTCTAAGTTTTCTGCATTTATCACGTGAGATGATTTCACAAAAAGACTCATACTGGTTTTTCTATTGGTAATGTGAAGAAACAGCTTAAATTGTCCAATCTGGATTAAAAAAACCTCACTGATTTTCCATTTTTGGAAACGGATTTTTTTTTCCTTCAAGTTTTGGTTTGACAGATAGGCAGAAATCACATAATTAAAACAAGATTTCTAATCTTTTAGAATCTTTTTAGATTCTTCCCTTTAATGCCTTTACTCTTTTCCCTTCATTGTATTAGCCCATTCCCCTGGTCTCTTTCCACTCTAGACCTTTACTTTCTTTTTGACATTTGGAATAGGGACTGAATTCAATACAATAAGGGAACAGTTAGGGTTGTTCCTTATCTTCCCACTGAGGCACCATTCCCATGGAAGTGAATTAAGAAGACATAAAGGGGAATTTAACATTTAGGAGTAACATGAAATTACAGTTCTTTAGAAAACTGATAGTGTGGTATAGGGGGAAAAGATTGTTTCTGTGGAGTACCTCCCTTAGGGCTTGCTATAGATATTCAAGACAAGTTCATGGAAGTTTAGGGGTAGATCTGCTTCTCCAACACATAAGATGGACAAGCCCATCCTCCTTAGATGTATTTAAATTGGCTGTTGAGCAAAAGATGGTGGACATACTGAAGTAGTGATCCCTTGCATCATCATGATGGACAGAAAGCTGGTAGAGAATATTTGCACATGCCTTGAAGTGGGAGGGGGTAGGAGAAAGGGCTCCTCTTTTGCACATGTCAGGAAGCAGCTTCAACCCAAGCTTCCATGTGTTTTCTTATAATGCTCTGTTGACAGCAAGCACCCTAGCAAACCAAGGATGGCCTGCTAGTACATGGTCTTGAATTGGTTTTTCTTAAAGGAAAGCAACCTTAAAGGGGGCAACAATCACTTCAATCAATACATGTATCATACACTTAGTTCAGGGGAAAGGCAGCACTCTGAACTTCAGAGAAAATGCAAACAAAAATTACAAGCAGAAATTACAAACAGAGAAAATAGCATAAAGACCAACAGACAGGGCTTCTAACTGTCTGACCATAAGCAATACTTACATCACAGATCAATAGATAGATCCAACTGTCTGACTATCATGTATCTACAGAGTTACCAGAGAGCAAAGGACCAACATCTCAGTTTTCAAAGTAGGAGGGCTCCTTAATGGCTACCCAGAATCTCATCTGGCTAAATCACACAAACACTCTTCCAGTGAGTGATCCCTTAAGCAAAATGCTAACCTCAGAATATATATAGAGAGACATAAGGCATTATAACCCATGTGATTCATTTCCTAATTACCAAAAGGTGTGAAAGCCTTCAAGCAAGCAAACCTCCCCTAAGCAAATTTCCCTTAATGGGCTCCTTGTGAAATCTATTACTGGATGGGAAGATCTTCAACTCCCCTTAGCATTACATGCCCTGAGGGGGGACTACACTGTGATTAGAAGACACTAGTTTCAAATTTTAGTATGGTTGCTCCCTATGTAAATTTGGGCAAGATAATTCACCTCTTTGAGTCTGTTTCCTAATCTGTAAAATGGATAGGAAGAGAAGGTTGAATAAGATTACCTTTAAAGCCTCATCTTACTCTAGTTCTTTGACCCTATCAACTTAGTCCCTTTCCTTCTTGTCTCTAGGTTAAAATACTCTACCATCTAATCATAGATAGGATCACAGATTCAGAGTCAGAAGTTATGAAATTCATTTAATTCAAGCCCAAATGAGGAAATTCACTTGCTCAATGTCACACAGGTGACAGAGTCAGAATTTAAACATACAACATCTAAGTCCAGATGCAGTATTCATTTGACTCTATTGTACTACAATCTCTAACATCCATTATTACCTCTTTGAGAAATAGAGAAAGAGTTCTGTTTCCACAGACATGACATGTACATACTTCCAACCTTGTAGGAAAGATAACAAGATGTAAGTCAGAAGTAACTATTTATAACCAGAGCTATGACCTAGCAGAACTAGACTTCTGATCAAGTAAAAGATCAGAAGATTACATGCATGCTTAATGAGCTGTTCAATTTTAATCCACCACACCAGGGTGGAGCAAACTCATTTGAATGCACATGCAATGCATGACAAGGGAGGGGGAACACATCTAGGAGAAGGAAAGGAATAGGTGGTTCAGGAAGTTGTATCCACCCAATGGGGAACAGGGGAGGGACCTCGCAGTTGAGAATAAGAATTAAAAAACTGGCTTAGCCCAGTGCTTGGTGTGCCTCTTCATGAGTCAACAGATCTCTTGCAGTCTGTTGCAGGAGAACAATAAATAAAAATCTTTTTTCCTGTATTTATTAATGGTCGTGGAGTTTTGGGTAAGAAAGTTGTTTCTAATACCCCAATTTTATAGTTGATGAAACTCAGGCAGAGGATAAGTGATTTATCCAGGTTCACACAATTAATCAGTAGGAAAGGTGGACCTAGAATCCAGGACTGTTGAATATCAAGATCTGTTATCTTCAGTATATCATCTCTGCCTCTTGTTTCTCTGTATTATTTGATGTCTTCCCATTCCTCAGACTTGATTGGATCCCTCCACTCTAAGGATAGTTTCAACTTCCAAAGGAGTAAGATCAGGACAGTACTTGAAAACCAAGGGCTCCTTTGGCTAGATATCTTGGAAGTTCCAGTCCTTTTGAGAGATACTTTTCCTGAATAGAATTAAACTTGTAATAGCTGCCTAGTTTCTCTAAGTATGTGTGCTATTGAACAACTAAGTCAATATTATTTGGTTTTCATGTGGCATCTTAAGTTCCTTGAGGTCAAGGAATGTCTCATTTTTGTATTTGAATCCTTAGCATTTTTCTAGGTAATGCCTGGCATATAATCAGCAACGATAAGTGCTTGAAGATTGATGTATTACCCCAAAGGGTTCAGAGGTAAGAGATCCTCAATATGAAGTAGTAGTGGGAAGATACCCTCTGTGTAGTCTTTGTAATGCTACAACAGCCTCAGCTGAGCTACTTTAAATGTCAACTTCCAATAGCAAAAACTCTTTCGTGTCCCCAATATGACTAACTATGGGATGAGATGGAATTTTTTTTTCCACATAAGAAGGACAAAAAGACAGCTCTTTTCAGAACCCACAGGACATATAAAGTGTTAGGCAGAATTCTAAATTAAATCACAGCCTTCTTCATGATGACAGTGAACGATTTCAATGTGGGTTTGCTCTGATCTTTGTCAGTGGTATGCAAATGAGGGAGTTTAGATAATGAGAGCAAACCTTTTCATTTGGGTGTAAATTTTAGAAAGAAGAGAAAAAAAGAAGAGGGGATTTGTGGTTGCCAGGATATTATCCCACTCAACACAAAACAAGATTCCTAAATGTAGTAGATGGAGGAGGCTTTTCTTCCTGACATTTTGGGCCCCAGACTCTTAGGGATAGGAAAGACCTTGTTCTACCATTGGGTCCATAAATTCTTACTAATCAGGCCAGAGAAAGAAGTAATTTTTTTCAGTTTGTAGCATCATTAAGCCTCCAAAAAAGTCACCCTAAGAAAACTCACAGTTGTGATTTTCATTGCTTTGGATCAATGTGACCAGACTGTGACTTCTTGTAATATTGTTTTTTGTTTGCTTTGATGTGCTTAATTTTCAAATATTATCTTTTTATTATTGTAAATTTAACTTTTATTCAGCTTTATGAGGTCACTGGTTTGGGCTGGAAATGAAGCAGAGAGAAATGTGGGAGACTTTTCAGTCAATCAGTTAACAAGTCATTTATTAAGGACCCATGGTAGGTCAGGCACAGTATTGTGCATTGAAATTACAAAGGAAAAAACACATATTCCATGTTCTCAGGGAGCTCACATTCTAATGGAATAAATAGTATGCAAGCAATAGTATGCACATAAAATATGCAAAGTACATGGAAGAATTTTTTTTTGGTGGTACGACATGGCCATTGAAGGAATTTGTACAGGTTCAAGGCAAGATAAGAAAACTCACTTATCAATTTCCTAGGGGAAGATTCTACAGGTCTGGTGGGAAGAGGTTGGAATGGGAGTGGGGTGGAGAGGAAAGATTTGTGGGGTTAGAGAGAAAAGGGGTGGGAGACTATACTATACTAGAATATTTGTAGCAAGTCTTTTGTTTTCTTTTGTTTTCTTTTCTGTCTCATTGGGAACTGCTGATAGAAGAAGATAAGAAGATAAAGATATATTGATAGAGAAGACAAGTTTTTACAGAAAAAAACCCCCTCAAAAACCAAAAAACTCCCAACAAACCCAAAAAGTCTCCCAAAAAATTGTAGATAAAAGACAATCTCAAAGAGGGGGTATTAGCAATGGGGGAAGGGGTCAAGGGAGAAGACTGGGTAAAGTTTCTTGCAGATGGCCCGTTTTAGCTGAGTCTTAAGGGAAGCCTGGATGTAGAGGTGAGGAGGAAGGGCATTTCAGGCATGGAGGAGAGTCAATATAAATGTGTGGTGTCCAGAGATGAAATGTTCTAAGAACAGTAAGAAGGTAAGCTTTGCTGAATTATTGATTAAATAAAAGGAAGTAAAGTATAAGCAAAATGCAAAGTTAGGAAGGTGTCAGTTTATGAAGGACTATAAATGACAAGCAGAACATTTTATATTTGATTCTGGAGTAAACACTTGTCCTCCATTTCTTATATCTCTAGTTGGGGTGGTAGTGGACATGATGCCCAGGCAAAGGGGACAGAGTACTAGAATATGAGGCAAGGGACCCATCTGGGATTTAATTCTCTCTCCAACATTAACCCATCATGTGTCCTTGAATGAATCATTTACTCGGCTGGCTCACATCATTTCCCTCAACATCCTTCTACCTCTTCCCATTAGAACCTTAGACACTGCTCCTGGGAAGTTGAGTCCTGCTAAGTCAGTGCCATTAAGTGTCAGACTAGAGTCTTCCTGGCTCCAGGTCTGGCACTCAATCCACTGCACCACCTAGCTGCCCCTCCTGGAAAATAGCAAGTACTTAATAAATGCTTTATCACAGCTTCTCTTGTGTCAAGCTCCTCATGGTGCCTAGTCTTCAGAGCTGCTGGACTCAGCCCTTCTCTGAACTGGCCGCAGTCACTCAAGATGCCTGAGGAAGTACAGCATGGAGAGGAGGAGGTGGAGGCCTTTGCCTTCCAGGCAGAGATTGCCCAGCTTATGTCCTTGATTATCAACACCTTTTATTCTAATAAGGAAATCTTCCTTCCAGAGATTTCCAGTGCCTCTGATACCCTGGACAAGATCTTCTATGAGAGTCTGACAGATCCTTCCAAATTGAACAGTGGTAAAAAGCTAAGATTGATATCATCCCAAACCCTCAGGAGTATACTCTGACTTTGGTAGACATTGGCATGACAAAAGCTGATTTGATCAACAACTTGGGAACCACTGCCAAATCTGGCACCAAAGCTTTCATGGAGGCGTTTCAGACTGGAGCAGACATTTCCATGATTGGTCAATTTGGTGTGGGTTTCTATTCTGCTTATTTGGTAGCAGAGAAGGTAGTTGTTATCACCAAGCACAATGATGATGAACAGTATGCCTGGGAATCTTCTGCTGGTGGCTCTTTCACAGTTTGTGCTGACCATCAACATAGAAAGTGGGTATAAAAGCATGAGAAAATGACAAGCCAGCTACTTCAGGAGAGGTAATTGAAACTTCCATATAAAAACATTACCAGAGTTTCCCTGCCACTGGTGATCTTCTAAGACCTGCCACATTATTTTGGAAGAACCAGAGCTATTTGCAGTATGCTCATAGGTAGTAGATGGGGACAAGGTCAAGATTCAGGATAGTGCCTTCATTTAAAGTACTTTCAGGTTTCTGTTCCTTCATGTGTATTTGTATGATTTCCTCCTGTGGGATTTGAACCTCAGGGAGTTAGTTCTATCTGTATGTTCCAAGAGAACAAATGCCTTTAGAAAGAGATTCCTCCTCTTTTTTTCGTCTGTCCATGTATAGTGGGAATGAGATGGGGAAACAAACTGGGTCAGATTATGACAAATATTTGCTTTTAATAAAATCTGGGCTTCTATCTATTCCTCACATATGACATTCACATTCCTACTTCCTTGATTTTGTACTGGCCATTCCCTATGCCTGGAATACAATCCTTCCTTACATCTTTTCCATCAGGCACCAACTTCTGCACGAAGCCTTTCCTGATCTTTCCATTTACCAGTGCCCTCTCTCCTAAACTATTTTTTATTTATTGACTTTATATTTATGCTATATATTTTTATTTGTTGTCTGCCCTATTATGATACAAACTCCATGCAAGTATGAATTATTTCATTCATTCTTTTCATTCCTATCCTCAGGCAACTAGGTGGCACAGTGAATAGAGTGCTGGGTCTGAAGTCAGGAAGACTCATCTTCCTGTGTTCAAATCTGACCTCAGACACTTACTGTGTGACCCTGGACACAGCACTCTTTGCTTCAGTTTCCTCATCTGTAAAATGAACTGAAGAGGAAAATGGCACACTATTCCAGTATCTTTGCCAGTAGAATCCCAAATGGGGTCACAAAAAGTTGGACACAACTAAGCAGCAACAATATGCATCCTCATCCCATAGCATAATGTCTGGGACATTGTAGGTGTGTAATAAATATTTTTGATACATCCAATGAAAGAATGTGTATAAATCACTTTGCAAGTCATAAATTTCAGCTATTTTTATTAACTGTCTTTTATTGGTCTATTGACAGACGACTCTATTGACTAAGGATGTGCTTGATAATTTTTCTGGAATATTCCTTCCACCTCAAAAGGAAAGCAATATTAACTGGCAGGGAGTCCCATTACAGGAAGTTTTCACCATCCAAGTCTTTCATATCCAAACAAACTTTGGTCTCAAGCAAAGACTGTCTAGGGCTCTTGTGCTCAGAAAAGTACATTAAGGGTTGATCAATAACTGGAAAGTACACACAGTCTCATTCTTCCTTTCCATGTTTTTGTGTTGTTTTTGTCTCCGTGGGCTCTAAAGGAGAGAAGTTACAAAAGACTGACTTCAGGACTGGACAGCAATTTAATAGAGTGGAGATTCGTTAATGAAGCATTGTGGTACGGAGTATGGAGACACAGTTCAGAGGGTTACAGTTCTGAACTAGTTTTCTAACCCCAATTTACAAAGTGGAACTTAGTCCTGGAAATTTTGATATAGAGAAAAAAATAATACAACTACTTGTAGAAACCCAGGGAATTAATGAATCTCTCATCTCTTCAGAGTGGCTATATTTCTCAGTGGATAGAGAAGGCTTGTCCTGGAATCAGAAAGAAGTGACAGTTCAGATCTGGTTGCACAGATACTTACTAGTATCATCCTAGCCAACTCACTTAATCGCTGTCTGCCTCAGTTTCTTCAACTGTAGAATGAGAATAATAATAGCACCTACTTCCCAGTATTGTTTTAAGTTTCAAATGAGATATTTGTAAAGCACTTAATACAGTACCTAGCATACAGTAGATACTTACTAAATGCTTGTTTCTTTTCTTCTCCTTGTAGAGGCAAACCTAACAGTCACCTAACTGGGTACAAATCACTTACATTTAGTAAAAAAAATGGATCCTAGTTTTAAGGAGAACGTATAGATTTTTCTGGGCATGTGGAGGTTAATACCATTTTGTTTTTACCCACCTTTGTCCACACTGGGAATTGCTTTTTGTTTGTTAAAAGTAATTGGATAAAAAAAAAATGAGGCTTTTGTTTCCTTTCTTTTCTTTAGAAAGAGATTCCTCCTTTTTTTTCTATTCCTGTATAATGGGAATGAGATGGGAAAACAATCTGGGTCAACAATATTATGACAAAAATTTGCTTTTAATAAAATCTGGGCTTCTCTCTATTCTAAGTTAAGATTCAGAAAATGTCAGAGTCTGAACTATACTATTAACTTCCCTTGGGGGGGTCTTAGCTCCCAAGATTTTGCTGTTGTGGTGGTGTTTCTTCACGGACTGGAGCAGTCTGGCAGGATGATAGTATGTACAATGGAATTTGCACCAGATCAAAGTGAACTTGGGTGGGTCATCTCATGTCTCAATTTTCTTATTTGCAAAATAAGAGAGTGGCATTACTAGGCACTAACCTGTTGAGGTCTAATCTTTAATTGATTGCCTTTAATTTATTGCCTTTTTTCCTTTGAGCTTTATTTCCTCTTTTGAGTCTCTCAAGCCTGATCTTACCACAGGGCATGCCTGGCTTCAGTTTCTGCTTCTCCCTGCCTCTGGCATCATCCTTTGTCCTCTCTTAAGACTTGTCTTAGTTTGGGGCTTTTTATCAGGACTTGCTTAAACCTGGCTCTGCAATCTAGCTTGTCTTATCTCAGGGCATGTTAGCTTGAGGTTAGGCCTATTTCATAGTAAAGGCTAGACAAAGGATGGATAAAAGGCTGAGAAATCTTGGGAGACTTAAGAACAAAAACTCTGCTAACTAAGGACCCTCATTTTCTTTGGATTTGGCATCAAAAGACCTGGACTCAAATTACAGCTAAAGCACTTATAAGCTTTGTGACTTTGGGTAAATCTTATTTTGGGTAAATTCTTATAGTCTCAGTTTCTTTTTGAGCAAGATTCCATATAATAATTTTAACCTTCATAGGATTACTTTGAGGAAAGTACTTGTAAGATGTAATCAGACTGATTGATCATTTCTTGCAATGAGTACCTCTTCCTGTACCCCTCAAATACACTAGTATTGAGGCCTGAGCTAGTTTTCATTCCAGACAGGCCCTGTCAGAACAGCAGCTATTTTTTGGCATTTAAATTGGGAGACAGTCCAGAACATATTTCTCAGTGTCCAAAGTACCTGATTCATTCTTGGAACTCGCTAGCTCTCCAGGACATCAAGTAAGGAAGAAAATAACCAAGGCCATTTAACTCATCATGGTTCATCTTTACACAGAGGCTCAGGCAAGTCTGATATGGAAATGGATAGAAATGGCATATTTAAATGAAAATGCTCCCCCACAAGGGAAGAGGGCACTGTCTGGACTTAGAAAAAGCTCTGTATGACAAATTGTATGGGCGTGGTAGAGGTCTGCTGAAAGAAGGTTTAGGTTAGTTAGGAGAAGGATTGGGGAGGAGGAGGTATTGGAGTGGGAAGGAGAGAATCAAGACTTCCTTAAAATTATCAAAGAAAACTCTCCTTTGACTGAATTAGATGTGTAAGCCAATGTTGAATAGCAAATGGTGCTTTTGTTGGAAATTTGTAAGCAAATCCTTGGGTCAGATTACAAAGAGATTATGGAAGAAAACTGTAAAAGGGGAGGAAAAAACCCTAGGCAAATAAGAACAGAGAACAAAGCCAACTTGTCAATTGTTAATAACTAATGAGCATTTCCTCAACACACCACCTCTAAAATTATATGCACTGCACTCACTCCTCTTTGTTGAGAATTTTAGTTTGGAAACATAAGAACCCAGGCATATGTTTTTAGCTCACATGGTCTAAGGAACAGGGTTATAATAATCTATAGAATGTTGGAATTAATGAAGAAATGATAGGTAGTAATACAACCCACTTTCATCAGATTAGTCAGTTCTATTTTAGATCTCATTAGTGTCTCAATAAAAGAAGTAGGTGTGAGATATGCCAGTGGTGTTCACCTGCCAAGCCTTCTCCTCAGAGATGAAGAATAGGGCTTGTAAATTTGGCTGGATGAGGTTCATTGTCAGAGTCAAGGGTATTGGACTAAGATATGGTGCCACTTGGAAAGGACAAGTGTGAGGTAAGTGGTAAACCAAGCTCTTGATGGAGAATTGACTTTGGAGGGAGGGAAGAAGAGTTTCCCTTTTCTGTCTCTCCCCACTTCCCAACTAATTGTATTGTTGGAGAAAGTGGGACACAGCACATCCAGTCCAGAGCAGAGAGAAACATACTGTGGGCAAACAGGTTTTCTATAAAAGGAGAGTGGCTATACCTTTGTTTTTCCACTTTCTGTCTGGAAGGTGATAGATAGGCTTTGGGGCTAATGGTCCAAGGGAGCCAAAACCTTACCCTCATCCTTCAGACACGAGTACATGACCGTGTGTGTGTGTGTACGCTCATTCCTTCTTGATCTTAGGCAGATTTTCTGAGACAAAAGTGCCCATTTGATCCACAAAGTTCTGGAGATCTGGAAGTCCTATTAGAGCTACCACTGGCAACTGGAGGTCATCAGAGCACTAGAGGTCCATCACCAAAGAAGTACCTGCAAATAGGTGTGAAAGGACAGTCTCCTGAATACAGCAACAATTTATGGGAGTGAGACTTTTCATAATAGAGAGAAATAAAGGTTGTGTCCTTACAGGAGGCACCAACTGAAGATAACAGAGAGCTACAACTTAAGGACTTGTAAGGAGGATTTTACAAAGAAAAAATCCAGGACTTCTAGTAATGAGGAACTATGGGATATCCCTTTGCTACTTGAGTATTCTACTTGTTTTCAGTTAGTTTATCAGTCAATAAGCATTTATTAGGTGCCTATTATGTGCCAGGAACCATGCTAAGTGCTGGGGATACAAAAAGAGACAAAAGACAGTCCCTGACCTCAAGAAGCTTACCATCTAATGGGGAAAACAAGCAAACAAATACATGCAAACAAGCTGTATTCATAATAAATAGAAAATAATTAAGAGAGGGAAGATGCTAGAAATAAAAGAATTGTGAAGACTTCTTGTGGAGGATGCTCTGTTAGTATTTCTCATTCCCACTGTACTCTCCCTAGGGACCTTGTGTGTTTACAGGCACCTCCAGTTTAAATGAAATATTCTGTCCCCACTGCTCTTACTAGACCTCATTAGTAACTCATTTTTGAAAGCTTAAAAAAAGAGTAGGTAAAGTTAGAACAGAGTGATTATATGCAACAAGAGGAGAACCAATCAGGGGAGGTGGCCAGGAGAAGTCAGGAAATTAATCTGGCAAAGGAAAATGGAAGAAAAATGTGGTTATACTTTAGCAAGTAAATAAAACTGCAGTGAAGTTCAGAGACAGGAGGAAAACGAAGAAACACATTTAAAAGCAAGTCCTCTGAGTCAAGCTAGAGGAAATAATGATACAGTCATGACAGAACATGGGAAAGGGGAGGAATAATGCATCATAAGCTATAACTTTGAGCAAAACCATCTTGGAATCTTTTCAAAAAACTGATTGGACCTGTGATTTTTATGAGTGTGTGGTGCTACCAGTGAGGAAACTCCCATTACTAAGAGAGTGACCTGCCTAGGGTCACACAGCCAGATCTCTATCCATAATGCAGTGACTAGTGAGTAATAAGGAAGGGATCAGGTCCTATTAAGGACAAATAATTTTAATGACAGATATTTGGGAGGGGACAGCTGGTGAAGGATTGTAAGACAAAATCTAGGTCTGTTTTCCTAAGCTTCCTGATGTCGTATTTATTTATTAATCTGACTTACCACTCTCCTTTCATAGACAGTCCAGAGTTTCATGATTATTTTCTGGTTGGGAGATCATAGACTGAAATGAATACTAATGAAATCTATTTCAACCCCCCTCATACTATTTAATTTTCATTTTTAAGAATATTTTTTTTATTAATGACATTTTTATTTTCTAGTCAATGATGTATATATCCCACCCCCACACTTTTTACCAGAATTTGAACCCTGTCTTGTGACAAAGAAAAACAATTAATCAAAAAATAAATAATATAGGAATTGCATCTAAAATACATGCAACATTCTGCTCCCGGTCACCTTAGTCTTTGCTTGGAAGAGGAGTATAGCAATACTGTAATCTTGACGGCAGGTGTGATTTTGTCACTGTATCCCTAACATCTAGCATCCTGCCTGCCACATGCTAGGAGGTTCATGGAAAAGTTTAATTATGTGTTCTCCTGAACCACTTCTGACTTTAACAATCCCTCCTGTTTTTCTTTCTTTTTGGTATTCTTTTCATTTGCATTATTGTAGGCATTTCAGGTATGGTTCTGGTTTTGCTGATTTTACTGCATCAGCTCACATAAATATTCCGATGCTTTTCTGATTTGCTCATTTCTTACTGTTTTAAAATATTTCATTCCATTTATCTACAGTTTGTTCAGACATACAACACCTCATTTTTCTAGATGAAGCTATTGGATCCCCTTGCATAATTAAGTGACTTGCTCAAATTTATACAGGTAGTAAGTAGCTAAGGTGATTGAAAATCCAGGTCCTCCAACTCCAAAATCAGGGCTCTTTCCACTAGAATTGGAGCTCTGGAAGTGTATGTATGATACTCCAAATGGCATTCCCACATATTAAGAGGTGCTGCCTTGAAGGAGGGCTTGGGAAAGGACCTCTCATTGCCAAGCTTTTGGGAACAAAATAAGACCCTATTATTACCCTCCAAATGAATGAAGTTTCCTTAACCTTTCCTGGAAGTCAGGAAACCCAAGTCTAATTTGCCATATAAGACATAGATAAGGTAAGATGAGTCACATTACTTCTATGGGCTTGGATTTTTTTTTCTTTTGTGAAATGAAAGAGTTGTATTAAATGATTCCTAATTCTTTCCAACATTCTAGAATTTATTGTCAGACCAGCATGTGGCAAAGCTGTGAATTTGATGAAGTTTGTCTTTGTTTTGCCACTCTACTCTCTCAGAGCCTCCTTCCTTCCATGGGGTACCATATCTCTTCTTTCTTCTCTGTATTTATGTTTTCTTGAATCCCAATTCTTATGTATTACTTAACAAAGCTTAAGACTTTATCCCTCCTAGAGGGCAAAGGTCTTCTAGAGTGAAAGGAATGAATTTCTAATAGTGAAATGTAAGGTACCATGGTAGATTATTGAAGGATATATTATGAGTGGGGGCTGTCTTTCCCAGGATCATTCAAATTATATCTCATAGCCCAACCTTGCCTAACTCATATGACCTTGTTGAAGGAAAGTTTCTTAGCCTTCATTTCATTTTACATTTGCAGATAGTCTACAAGGCACCCACTGTTTCAAACATTCATTATATTTCTCTCTCTTAATTTTATCACTTTTTAAAAATTTATAAGCAGTTTAAATTATTAGCACTTGTCTAAACAATACCACCTCTATCACATCCCCCAAGAAAGGTTTTCAGGATGACTTCCAAATTATGTCACCTTCTAAAGCACTACCTCTGAAGTCTCAGCTGCATTGTGGGCATCACTTTGAGAGCATTTGAATAATTCATACCAACCTATAGCAACAACACATTTATGAAAGTGCAAATTGAAAAGTAAATCAGAAACTGCATTAAATACGAAAGGCTTTCAAGAGAGGTGTAGAGAGGCTAGAGAGGGCTTCATTTAAGTGGGGGATGTGGCAAGGATAGAATCTTAGGTAGTTCAGGAATACATATAATCCCCAGGGCTATCTTCTCCACAGAATTAAGCAGGGTATCTAAAGAGGCATTTTTAGTCATTCAAAAGTCCTAAAAGTCTTGTGGCCTTGGAGAGTTGAATGAGATGCTCTAATGGTCTCATATAAGCTTAGAAAGAAATGAGGGCCCAGAACAGGGAGAGCTTATTCATTTTCATTCAGGCCTAAGTACATTAATCAGTCTCTTTGGAAAAAAAAATGTACTGACATGAGTCATTTGGGAGCATCCTAAACTTTCACATGTTCTGTCACGGAGGGATCCAATCTACGGTAAATCTGGTCCCCTAGGAGTTTGGATGTGTTAGAGAAGCTATGCTCTAGCCATAAATTTAGCCTGCAACAAGAAAATTAACCATGTGAGGCTTCTATTGCTGAATATGCCTAAGAATCAAGTGAAAGAGTCATAGGATTATTTTTCTAGAACTAGAAATAATCTCAAAGGCCATTCAGTCCAAGTCTCTTATTATAAAGATGAGGAAACTCTAGCTGGGAGATAGGTATTAAGCGATTTGACCATAGTCTCACAGGAAGTTAATAGAAGAACCCTGTTTTAAACTTAGGTCCTCTAACCCTAAGTTTGACAGGATAGTTGTGTCCTTCCCACTGTACCATACTGTCTCTCTATATGTCTTCTTACCCTTCTTCAATGAAGGAGGATCATACCTGATCTAGTAACCCAGTGACCCCACATTTCACTTCACATACACTCTAGTTCCATTACCTGACATCTTTAGTTGGAGAAAATAAAAATGTAACAAAATATTATATATAATATTTAATAATAATAATGATCTTAGAATAAATAATAATAAATACAAGTATATAGCACTTTAATGTTCAAAAAATGCTCCCCTTACCATCACCTGTAATGTTAATTATGAGACTTAAAGATCTTCCCCATTCATTAATGGGCCTGCCCATTAAGGGAAGTTTGATAAGGGGAAATTTGTTTTGTAGGAAGGCCCACACCTTCTGTTAATTTCTAATGAGGCACTGAGCCAGAGGGTCATGCTCTCTGCCTCTGAAAAGTGCATATATATTCTGTGATGACGTTTTACGTTGGGGCTAACTCATTGGAAGTGTTTATTTGGCATGAGACTCTGGGTAGCCTCTAAGGAGTTCCCCAGCTTTGAAAACCCAGATGTTGGTAACTATGGTAGCTATATATGTATGGTCAGACAGTTGGATCTCTCTGTTGATCTGTGATGTATGTATTACTTATGGTCAGACAGTTGGAAGCCCTGTCTGTTGGTTTTCATTTCTCTGTATTTTCTCTGAAGTTCAGGGTGCTGACTTTTTCTCCCAAATTAAGTGAATGATATATATGCTTGATTAAAGTAGATTGTTGACCTCTCAGAAGTTACTTTCCTTTTAGAAAAGCAGTTCTAAGAACCTGTATAGCAGGCCCTCTGTGTATGTCAGGGTTCTTACTGATATACCACCGTACCAGGTGGGCAGTATAAACATTTTTATCTCCATTTCAAACTATTAGGAAACTGAGGCTGAAGGATATTAAAGAATTTGCTCTTGGCCACAAAGATAGTAAGTGTCAAGCCCTGGTCACTAGATTTCATGTCCAATCCTGTATCTGTGACCTTAGAAGGCCTCTTTATTTTGATCTTTTACACAAATGAACTTTCCAGATAACTGAAATTTACCACTGTAAGCATAAAACCTTAAAAAAAGATTATCATCTTGAAGAAGATAGTTACAAAAACTAGGCTACATACTAACTTTCCTTCTTAACAAGTGTACTAACAGTATTGAACCTTTTCTTGATTACTCAAGGCCAATTATTATTTATAGCGTTATTATATTGAGATTTGTTGAACAATTATTATTATATTGGGATTTATTATAATAATCAGTCAATAAAATTTGTTACATGCTCTAGGCATGGTGCTAAATGTTGGAAATAACAAAGGCAAAAATCAGATAATCCCTACCCTCAGGGAGCTTACATTTTATAGCTACATCTTAAATATGCTAAATTCTCCTCCCCCATCCCAACTCCAAATGATTGGGTGAAAAGATCACTGAAGTTCATTATATGGAAATAAAAGTGGGAAGTCCACAATAAAGCATGCAATGTCCCCTTGAGGACTATTGAATTGGATAGGGCTAATTGTCCTTAAATCGTATGAGAAGCTCTTTCTTGACTTGAAAAATCTGTTTTGTTTTTGTTTTTGTGTTTTGGGTTAGAAGTGACTGTTCTGGCTTATTCTGACTCCCTCCAGAATGTGGGAATCTCTGTATCTGACAGAACCCAGTTGCATGTTAACCCCCTCCCCTTGTGAAACACATGATGTTTAAGGTTCAAAAAATGAAGCAAGTTTGTTTGCAGGTCAATGAACCCATATTAGAGTCCATGTGGATAGCAGTTTCCACTAGCGAACAAACTTTTCTCAGAAGCCTCAGTTGCTGACATTTAGAGGCTGATTTTAAAAGCTTATTAGGTTTTTCTACATACATTACCTCATCGAGACCTCATAGCAATCCTTTGAGGCAGCTACGAGTAACATCACCATTCCCATTTTAAAGAGTAGGAAAAGGATTGAGAGAGGTTATTTTACTTTTAAATTACTTTGTATCTATATTTTCTTTACTTTTCTGTATACGTTGTTCCCTCTGCTTCTCATTGCAGAGGAGGACCTTAAGGTCTTTGAGGTTAGAGTTGGGGTTTTGGCTTTGTGTACCTAGAATATCTGGTCACTGGATCCAGTGGCTCAGAAGGGGAAAGTGAGGCTGGTGACTTTGCACAGCCCTCCCTCACTCAAAGCAAAGTCAAAAAGAAGGATGAACAAAGACCCGTGATTAGTCTGAGCTGCCTGAATAGGGACCCAGCTAACTGGGTAACTCAGCTTATCTGCTCCGTACTTTCCCCCTTCATTCTCTTCTCCAAAGGAGGGTAAATTTGGATGGCCAGTGGACACCCAGTTAACTTGGGGTTTATGGACCAGATTCTTATCTTCCTTCCTTCCTTCCTTCCTTCCTTCCTTCCTTCCTTCCTTCCTTCCTTCCTTCCTTCCTTCCTTCCTTCCTTCCTTCCTTCCTTCCTTCCTTTTTCTCCCTTTCAGTTTCTTCATCTATAAAATGGGAATAATAGCATCTATTTCTCAAACTTGTGAGGATCATGTGAGAAAATATTTATGAAATTTTTTGCCAAATTTTAAGTACTATATAAATATTTATTATCACTATAATTATCTCAGAAGAATAAAATTACAAAGTTCATTGGAGCTACCAAAGAAAAGTTTAAATTAGATTGACTTGCACATGAGAAGAGGAAGAAGACAACCTTGAGGGAGATAGTCTAGTCATGGAGTATGAACGAGACACAGTGAATGGATGCCTAAGTATTGTCTGTATCCTGAAGACATGATGGTGTGGGAAACAAGAAAGGGTTAAAGCTCCTCACAGCTTTAAAGGATAGCAGCTAATCCGAGTTGTGACCTAGCATGGTCAGGTAAAAGGTCAGAAACTTGTGTGCAGACTTGACAAGCTGTTTGAGGGAAGCCTATCAGAGGAGAACAGGAAGTGAGATGTTCAGGAGACTCCTTCTAGCCAATAGATGGCAAGGTGTGAGATTTGAATTTTGGAACCCTATAAAGAGACTTGCATTGGTCTGAACAGATTATAGCACTCCCCTAGGGGGGATGACTGTAAAAATTAATGAAAGTTTTCCTGATTTCATGATTATTCTTTGTTTAAGGTGAGCACTTCTCTCATAGTAGGGAATATGCCCTCTTCTTGCAAGGACCTTAATAAAAGATTCTTCTTCCACTTAGGACTTTTTAGTTTTATTATCAGGTTTATGTGAACCTTACGCCAGGTGGGGAGGGGGCACAAGGCGGGGTGCTACTTATGGGGAGATACATAATCTCTGCAATACCTATGAAGATAGCTGAACAATAATCACACAAGAGGAGGCACAAAGAAGCTGTGATCTATATTCATGGAGGCAATAGTCAAACTGATGAGAACACAGATTCACCCAAGTATGGGAAATTGAACAGCATATTGCAGACATACAAGCTACAAGATGTAACTATGATTTCCATAATGCATTTTGGATGGCATGCATGAGCTAGGTCAAAAATGAAACAAAATGGAAAACAAAACCCACACATGGTCATCAACAGAAAATTCAGTTCCATGTGTACTTTTGGATTAGATTTTGGGTTAGATAATGTACAAAATGAAAGAAATCCACATGATTCCTGATCTGTCAGAGTCTGCAATCTAAATTTGAATATTAAAAAAATTCTTGCTTATCTTCATGCAGTAGTAATAGTATTTGGAGGTGAACTGAAGTTTGTAGTGAGAATTAAAATTCTGCTCTTAATATTTCAGCATTTGAGAAATCTTCCAGTGCCAGTTATCAACTGGTTTAATCTATCAACTTCCACCTGTCTAGCAACACTTTTATGGACTTTGATGATCCATAAATAGAAAAGAGGATGATCCAAATTATTAGTGCTTTTCAGAACATGATGAGGAAAAAAATGCTGTCCTTCATAAGAAAGTTGATTCTTTCATCCAGTGACTAATTATTGAATATCTTTTGTTAACTGAATTTTTTAAGAAGATGGGAGCAAACTAGGTTTCCTTATTCTTTGTGTTCTTTATCATGATAAAGAAGTCCTTTCTGGTAAGAATTAAAGCAGACAAAATCTCCATTAGTGAAGCAATTCTATTTAAATTTTTTTTCTTTTTAAATTGAGAACTTAATAATCATCAATGCATACCAATATTTCAATAGACAAAGAAGACTAAGAGATACTTATGTCATTTAAGTAAAGAATAACTTGTGTAAAGAGCATTCTTCTAAGGCTATTGATATGACTTCAAAGGCTATCTAAAAACAGTAGGCAAAGGAAAAAGGCATGAACCCAAACAAGATAATCTGAATTTTCTAAATATATTAATTTTGTTTCATTTGAGTACTGTGACAGGGAACTTTAGAAGTGAGCTAAAATAAAGGCAGTGATGAAAAAATAATTGGAGTATTACAGGCTCTGAGAGTGGCAAGGGATCTCAGAAGCAATGTAATCCAAACTATTCCTGGGCAACCTGTGGGTATATCTTCAGCCTGCAATTTGATATGCATCAAGGATCTTTTAGAATGTTTCTACAACATAAGTTACATACAATCACTGAGCCTTTTTCATTCCTTCTGAAGTAAACTCATTCCAGGATAGATTCAATACATATAAGTCATGTTGAACAAAAATGTTATAGTCAGGGTTCTTTACCTTTTTGTGTATCTTGGATCCTTTTGGCAATTTTGTAAGACTTATAGATCTTGTCTCAAAAATGTTTTTAAATAGTAAAAAAGAAATGCTAAATTTCAGTTAGAAGTTAGTGAAAATAAAACCGTATTTCTTTTCCCTTTCGAAGTAATGGGATCCAAGTAATGGATTCAAAGTAATGATCCAAGGACCCTGGGAAAGGAGTCTATTGACCCCAGGTTAAGAACCTCTCTGTGAGGTTCTAGTTTATTGCTTGATTGTATATAACCTATTGTACCATTGAAAGAAAGATGTTCAAAGTCTTTGAAAAATACTGGGATGCTACTGAAGGAAATAGCATTTTTCCTGTTGAGCAATATGCTGTATGGAAATATTCTTTTCCCCACTGACCCTATGGCTGCTACAGCCCTTTTTTTTTACATACTGCTCAAAGCCCTGTGTTAGAGATATTAAACAAAGAGGAAAATTGCTTTTCATATTGAATGTAACCAAGAGGCTGAATACTAATGAGAGAGAGAGAAAGAAAGAGAGAGAGAGAGAGAGAGAGAGAGAGAGAGAGAGAGAGAGAGAGAGAGAGAGAGAAAGAGAGAGAAAGAAAGAAAGGAGGAGGAACACAAGATTGATGGAAGTACCCAAACATTTTATATTTTGACTTAAATTTATTGCTTTTTTTGTATTTTTCAAAGTACTTTTTCATATATTAACTGAAAATCACCGAAGGAAATGAAACAGGCATAAATAATGAATTGAGGTTAAACAACTTAAAGCAGTAGAAAACCCCAGTGCATCTGAAATAGATGGTCATTAGGTTCCAAGCCTTTTTGTTGTGACATAGACACACATCTGTGTAGACTATGGTAACAACTACTAGCCAGGCAAGTCTAAGAACTAGCTCATGGTACAGACAGAACCAGAATCATAGTAATAGAGCTGAGAGGATAATAACAACCAGCTTTTATAAAGTATTTTAAGGTTAGCACAACACATCATCATTTTGTTGTGGTTCAGCTGTGTCTGACTCTGCATGATCCCATTTGGGGTTTTCTTGGCAAATTTGCTAGAGTGGTTTGCTATTTTCTTCTCCAGCTCATTTTACA
Organism: Bettongia penicillata ogilbyi; assembly: GCA_023548195.1. Lineage (NCBI taxonomy): Eukaryota > Metazoa > Chordata > Mammalia > Diprotodontia > Potoroidae > Bettongia > Bettongia penicillata. Next base: position 932,172 of record JAJHZJ010000567.1, read on the forward strand.
GATGAAGCAACTGAGTTAAATGACTTGCCCAGGGTTACATAGCTAGTAAACGTCTGAAGCCAGATTTGAACCCAGGGCTTCCTGACTGCAGAGCCAATACTGTGCCACCGAGTTGCCCACCAGATCATATACATTATCCTATTTGGTCCTCACAACAACCCTGTGAGGCGCTTCCTATAATTATCCTCATTTTACAGAGTACAGCCCTTTAAAGGATGTTAGAGATCATGTACCCCAATCTTCTCATTCTACAAATGGGTAAACTGAGGCCCAACGTAGTTAAGGGATTTGTCTGAAACCACACAGATGTCAAGCAGCACAAGTGGAATTTGACCTCAGGACTCACAACACCAAATCTTGTGGGTACTCATTCTGCTGTACTATGCTGTCTCAACTCTGGTCTTGAGTTTTTTTGAATGCTTTAATTTGGAACGATAATTTTCTGGTACCCAAGATCAAAGTACTTAGCGAAGGACATTTTGAATGTGTTCTGGCTAGTTTCCACACTCTAGATGGCACTATGAATGGGGCAGATATCTCTCCAGTTGTTTGGTTAATATCTAGGTTGTATCCTTCTATGACTTGTACTAGTAGGTAACAGGAATAGTACCCAGCTCAGGGAGAAGGTATAAAATAAGAATTGCTTTCTCAGTTCGTTGTCCATATTTCTTCAGTAGGTTAGGGGATATTTCTGCTCCCAGCAGACATTTTAATGGTTCTGAGTCTGTTGTGCTTTTAAAATTGGATTAGCTATAGTTATTACAGTGCTCTAGGTTGCCAGTTGCCATATTCACTCCCATAATTACAGAAGCCAGTAGTACATGTGTTTTTTTCCAGAACAGTTTTCATCATCATGTTCTGCTAATATTGGCTTAGGCTTATGATATGATTTGAGAAAAGTTTTCCACTAGACCAAATTCCTCTGGGGAGATTATTTGCCCAGAATCAGTTCTGGCTTAGTGAAATGAAGGTTAAATTCCCTTTACCCCCTCAATGTCCATATTGTCACAACCTCTCTAGACTCTTTAGGCTTTCCTCATCCAAGGGGCTGTCACACCTTCTAGATTCCAGAACCTTCAGGCATTCTTTTCCCCACCTGTATGAACTTATACAAATCACTTCTTTGATTCTCAGTTTGACCAGATGACTAAAAGATTCCTTTCAAGGGACAGCTATTGGCACAGTAAATAAAGCATGGGCCCTGGAATCAGAAGGGCCTGTGTTCAAATCCTGGCCTCAGACATTTGCCGTGTGACTTTGAGCAAGTCATTTAGCTTCAATTGCCTTGTCTTCCTCCCTTCTAAAAAAAGATTCCTTTTATCTCTAAAACTGTAATTTTGCAAATCTAAAATTGCATGATCCCTCCCCTCCTCAAATACATCACTTTTCCTCAGGAATTTCTTCTATATTGTAAGGCTGGGTATTGATACGGAAGATAGGCTAATTAAGAGGAATTTGATGATGATGACTAGGCATTTTCATAGCACTTCGGGTTTCTTAGTGGACACCCTCATGATAGAGGGACACAAATTTGGATTTGGACTCTGAAGCTTTCAAGTTCTAGTTTCATTACTTACTAGCTATGTGACTTTGGGCAAGTTCAATGATCTTATTTTCCTCATCTCTAAAGCTAGGGGGATGATGATCTATCATATCACTTACTAATAGGCCTGTTGTATGAATAAAATGACATATTATATTAAAATACATATAGTTCCTACCATATATAAAACCTTATTCCTGCTTATAGCTGTCACAAGATTCTACAAGGCTGTGCCACCAGAAATAAAACCATGTTAGGCCCTGTTAGGCTTATAATATGACCTGCTGGTAGACTGCCTTCATGTTTGTTGAATTAGAGGCCCAGCCTAAGTTTGGTGATACTCATTGCCAGTTGGCTGTGGGATGATGAACTTTTTGGGCAGAAGAACTCTTCAAAGGCTGTATGCTAAACTGCAGGGATGCATCTACACCAGTTGGATTGCTGAAGTATTGGCATTATTATTAAGTATTACTCCAAATACTTTCTAGAACCTGGGGAGAAGTGAATTTTCCTTCCAAAGAGCTAGCATGCGAACAGGTGTAGGCAATGCTAAAAGTCATGAAGCATCCCTGGGAGAGAAGGCAGGAAATAGAAGGAACAGTCTTAGGTATGAAGAATTAGATAGTGAGAGAGACTACTGATGGGTCTAGCTGGGAATTTTGGAAAAGGGTAATTTTAGCTGGAAAGTCTGTCAGCTCTGCTTTGGGGATTCAGCCCTTACCTAGCAACATCAAGTTCATTACCCGGACCTTCAGGGAGGCCCTTTATCCACTTGAGCCTGGAGAGAGACAGTTGATTAGATTAGTTGCCCATGCCTGCCTCAAATCTCCCACAAGACCAGAAGAAGGAGGGCTGTTTTGGCCCAGGGCTAATGAGGCACTGGGTATGTGAAAAACAACCCCTGGAGAGGTTGCAAAACACAGGAAAAATTTAATAGTATCATCAAATATCCAAACCACACACTGACTTTCTTAAAATGTGCTCATTCCTTTGATCTTGTTTTAATGGATAATGCCAGTGGTATTTGTTTTGACCTAAATACCTTACAAGATTATTGAGGAAGAGAAAAAACATGCCATGTAAGAACAGCAAGCAGCCAGAATACCAAGCGTCTGGGGCTGATGAGATGATTTTGTGTCCTTGAGTCTCTATAAACTTTTGGACTTGGATTCCTTGCATATTCATGGGTTCTTATATGTAGATGAGAAGGAACGGTTGATTAAGGTTGTCAAGTTTTCCCACTCCAGAGTGGGGGAACTTTTGTACTCTGGAGAAGGCTCTTGAAAGTTAATTGGTCGTGAAGGTCTCTCTTCAAAGTTTTGCTTTGTTCCCGTCCTGTGCAGTCAGTCCTTCAGCACAAGGGAGGAGAAGAGTGTACGTGTTAGTCTTACTGCAGGAGAACAGATAAGTTTTTCCAATTGAGATTGGGAAATGTTTATTCATAGGTGAAATGACCCTAGATTCATAAACATTAATTTGTGGAAGTAAACTGAGCATTAGTGAGAGGCAGTATGGTTCAGTGGAATGAAAACAGGTTTTAGAGCCAAGATAGACCTGAATTCAAAGCCAGTAGTATGTATGTATGTGTGTGAAGGAGGTTTAATTTTTTTAAAAAAATTTATACTTTCAGGTGGAGACAGAGTGCAATATAGAAAGGAGGGAAAGGAATGATAGTTGTCTCTAGAAACTGTCTCTTAGTATGCCATCATGGGAATCTGTGCAGTCTCCTTGTGGGGGAATCATATAGTATCATCTTCAAGATGAATGACAGATTCAGAAATCTTAGAGTTGGAAATAACCTTATTGGTTATCTAGCCCAAACTCCCACCCTGTGCAATAATCTCCACTATAGACGGCTTAAGATGCAACTTTTGAATCAATTCATTCCATTCCTGAGCAGTTGTTGAAAAATGCTTCCTTACATTGAGTTGAGATCTGTTTCCTTGCAGCTTATATCTAATAACAGTTCTAGTAATGACCACGGCATAGTGAATGGATCACTGAATATGCAGGCAGTATTTCTGAAATAATCACATCAACAGTATATAAAAGGCAATATTGAATAAAAGACGTCATGGAGATTAAGAGTGTAGTTAACCCGAACTTGAGTTTGCAGAGAAATGCTGTTGTTTTTTGTTCTTGTCCTTTATTCTCCAGGAGGACCATGACATCAAGGAGACGATGCCGTGACATGCAGGTGAATTGATTTAAGTGAGGGAGGGCTGGGCAAATAATGCAATAGGGAATTCTAACTGCCAGGGCAACTGTGAAGGCAACTTTTCTTTGTGCTTCTCCCACCTCTCTGCCCTCTCTCTGACCTCTTGGACGATCTTCAGATGCTCTATATTACCAGAACTTCTGATAACTTTCTCAAAGCCCCTTGCTTCAGGAACCTTCTTAAGTGCCCATTTTCCAAGTTATCTTGCCCTCTGTCAGTGATTTTAGCTAGTTGTTAAAATAATCTAATTAAGAGAATTCCTTCTCAGGTATAAATTTCTGATAGGGCCCATGAGTGCTTTAAGAGATGTCGAACCAAAGAATTATCTAGTTGGTGGAATCTGAACAAGTCATCCAAGGCATAGTTATTCCTTCTACATCATAACTTTCCCCATTGTAATTTTGATATATCATGGGTCAGCATAAGAAATTAAATGGGAATTTTTGGGGAGTTTTGTGGAAGCTGCAGATGAATAAAAGTCAGCAAATGACACAGAGTCTGTGACCAAAGACTTAACCCAAAATTTTCAGTAGGGTACTGTAAACACCTCATTTGAAAAAAGAAAAAATATTCAGACTTCTATTCTGATAGGAAGCAAGGGCCAAAAAATTTTACATAAATTTTCTGGATTGTAGGGGCATAGTGCTCTAAACCCCGTGATGTAGAAGAGATAACTATAAAGGCAATACTTTCAGACAATCAGGGGAAGGGAATTGGGAAACCTACTAAATCAAGGTGGTGATAGCCTCTTTTAACTCTAAGTAGATTGTCCTTTGTTATCATTCATCATTTAAGCATTTGGTATTTTTGACATGGCAGCTCCTTAAAGGATGGCATAGTTTAGCAAAGTGGAACTTTTCTTTTATTATTATAGCATTTCCTTTCCCTTGAGAGTGTCCAATACTAAGGCCATCATGTAATGTCTGATTTTGAGGGTCCTTTGACCTCTATCACAGGAGAGAATAAAAAGGGGCTCAGAAGACATTATCGAGGAGTCAGAGGATCATAGGTTGAAAGTTAGAAGAGATGTTAGGGGTTGTTTAGTTTAATTCCTTCATTTTATCAATAAGACAACTGGTATTTTGAGAGATTAGATGACTTACCCAAGGTCACACTGGTAGTAAGCAGTAGAGGCAGAATTCCAACCTAAGTCCTCAGATTCTAAATCTAATATTCTTTGTCATCACCAAAATTTTCTTCATTTTCTATTCCCAAGGCCTTAAGCAGCTCAGAGTTTTACTCAAGATGCAAGATTTCTTCAAGTATATGCAACACATAGATACAAAGCAAAACCCACCTAAGAACAGCAGACCCCACCAAAACTTCACTTCTCTGCCACCTATCCCTTTAATAATTTTTTTCATGACAAAGAGTTCCAAATCAGCGTATAAAAAACTAGTCCATTAAACAACAAATCCAAAATTCTGGTTCCTTTTGCTTTAATAGCTGCCTTAGAGTAGACAAAAGGATGTTGCAGACCTCAGGGCCTGATAGCTCAGCTGTCCTTGCTTCTTTAGGGTAGTGAACCTACCAGATTTGGTGTGGTCAAAAGCAGATGCCTGCTTTTTAAAAAGACCATTGGTCATTTGTATTTATATTTGTATTTGTAATGGGGACCTCAGCTGTTTCCAATCAGATTCACTTGCTTTCTAGTTTATGTCTTCCCCAGGAATTAGCCTGGGTTTATTTATCGCATTTCCTACGTGGATAGACTCTGTGACTAAAAGTCTGCCACAAGATAGGGAGATGACTTACATTTTCTTAGGAGCTTCCATTTAGGAAACTGGCTTTTTGCCCCTTCCTGAAGAAAAACCCATTGAAGACAGCACCATGGAATGTTTGATGGCATAGAACTTGCTGATTCAATGCTGCTTTCCTTTGTCATCATTTTTTAGGGATTCTCTATAACATCCTCAGCTGTGAATTGCAGATTATTCCATTTTGGTGGAAAAATTGCACCTTTCATCAATTCTACTAGTGAGCTTTTTGAGAGCAGAGACCCACATTTATCTATCAGTTTTGAAGCTCCCCCAGATCCTTGCACAGTGAATCAATATAATAGACCCTTTATAAATATTTTTAAATGAATGTGTAAGTGAATGAATGGAATGAAGTAAAAACAATTACAGAAAATAATGATGGCATATAGTGCAGTTAAATATAACCAAGTTCCAAAATGTGTTGTAAGTGCTTATGGATAGTCAGAAAAAATATAGAAGATTTTTGACATGTTCAGGAGCAGGGTGGAGAATAAGAGATTTGTGCAAGAGATGGACCTTGAATTGAACTTTCAATGATGGATAGGATTTTGTTAGGCAGAAATGAAGACAGGAGGCATGCTACGATGAGAAAATATGAATGAAGTTCATATTGTATATATAGTTGTATATATAGGTATTAGTGAGGAAACTGATGAGGCTGTTGTAGAAAGTACATCTGAGAATAACAGGAGATAAGGTTGGATAGGTTGGGTGCGATGGATTGTCACGACTTAGAATGATGAAATATTTTAACTGAAAATTTTTAGAGATCACGCATTTAAAATCCCTCATTTTGTAGATAAAGTCACATATTTAGAAAGAAGTGGATGTGGAAGTAGAACTCAGGTCTTCTGACTGCTAAGCTGGTATTCTGTCCACAAAAAAATCTAATTCAAATATCTCAGGGCCAGAGAGTTGCAACTGATCATTATTCACATGAGAGTCTATGGTTGGATGGGAAATTTCTTTTTAGGACTCAAGTTCATAAACATTTAGCAGATTGTTTCCCCCAAATATTAGTAAAAACAGATGAGGATGATCATCGGATCTTTATTGTCCAGACAATAAAGGACAATGTTACCTAAGTCCTTGTTTAAGGTAAGCTAAGTGAAGGGTCGTCAAAGTCAAATATTATTTCCTAGTGTTTATCCCATTTGCCTCCATTAGCAGTTAGATTTCAGCTGTGTAGGTGGTAGTTCAGTATGTACATTTTGATTCATTCTAGCAAGGTTATAGAGGAGGGAAGCATAAGGGAGTTTACAGAAACACATTATCTCCCTGAACTTTCCCTCACCCTGGGAGCAGCAGCTGCAGCAAACTACAGAGTTGGGAGTTCTCACTTAGTTTCTCCTTTATCTGTGTCTTAGCGCCGTCTGTTGAGAGTCAGATGTGGCTCAGGGAAAAAGCTCTGGATTTGTAGCTAGAGGATCCAGGTTTGAATCCCTCCTTCGACACTTACTAGCTGTGTGATCATGGGCAAATAACTCCGTCTCTCTGGGTCCACGTTTCTTCATCTGTAAATGAGGCATTGGGCTTTGCGAGTCTAAATTTATGATTCTGTCCCGGGGAGGGGGAGGAAATGGAAAGCAGAGATAACCCAATGACCACAGAAACCTTTATTTCTACCTGGAGACCTTGAAATTGAGAGAAACCTTAGGGAGAAATTTTATTTGACACAGACTTGTTGGAATTGAAGACTGTAAGCCTTGGTTTTCTCATCTGTGAATTGAAAAAAAATTAGACTGGATAATCTCTAAAATGAGGGGGTTGGACTAGTTCTCTAAGTTCTCTTCCAGTTAAAGCATTCTATGATTAGAGTTGAGGATCTCAGAACCAAGGAGAGCTTCCCAGAATAGGTATATTGCTGTAGGTGCAAACTCCTACAGTATTTGGGGGCAGAGAAAAGAAATGAAGTCAAGATTTCACTCTGGAAATTCCAGTGAGGCTTTTGAAATTCCTGCTGGGATCTTTCCTAACTATCCATTCCACAATGATTTCTCCATCTGAAGTCCACTCATTGCCTATTCCACATACCTGACTTTAGCTTTCACTGGCTGTCTTATATTATTAGGCACTCTTCCATTTATGTATAGTTTATATTTCCAAACAGATTATCCAGTCCTTAACGGTAAGTAATGTTCTTCGACCTGCCTTTTATTTCTGTACTCCACAAAACACTTAAGATATTTCCTATAATACCTATTTGCTGATTGATCACAACTACATTGCAGAGTCATTCCTCCCCCATTTCATCCATCACCCATGGGATATGAAATAGGTGGGAAGGCTCCTGAGTTGAATATAAATATTTTTAGTGCAGGCTCTAAATCTGTGCTTATATGCATTCTGACAGCTATCACTCTAACGTGCATCTTTTCTGTACTCTTCCCCTTTATCATTATTGAATTTTAGAAGACACTGCTTTATCCCATCATTTTGCCAGCAGGGAAACTGAGGCACATAGACACCAAGCAGCTTGTTCAAAAGCATAGGATTAGATTATTGAAGAACTGGGACCAACACCTAGTTCTCTCTTTACCATTAGTCTAATGTTCCTATCCCTAGGGCATACTGCCTTATTATTATTATTTTTTTACAATCGACAGTTACCCAAAACCTAGAAATTCAACTGGGTCTTTGAAGCATTTTGGTTTTTGACTGGATTATATTGGTGATGTATTAGAGAAACCCTTTGTATCCTTACTTACTTTTTTCCCCCTTAAGTATATCAATCTTCAATTGGATAAAAAAAAAGCAAAGAGTGAGATATTCTCTAGGGATTTGTGTAAGATTAGAGCAGGTGTCCTGAACCAGCATGGAGAAAATCAAAGACATTGGATATGGCTTGTGTAAAGGAGAGACAGGAAACCACCACCAGATGGTTTAACCACAGGAACTTGGAGGTGGGGAGCCATCCTAACTGAGGAACTCTGCAGACATCACTGGCTTAGGAATTAAGCAGCCAGATGTTCAGCAGAGGCTGAGAAGCCCATGGAGTGAAAGGTAAGGCTACTTTGCCCCTCAAACTTCTGTACTTGGTTGCTTTTTGTATATCACAAAAGGAGAGGGTTGTCTTTAGAGGTAGCTTTTTCTGACAATTTTTCAATCAAAAGCAAAGACCATTCCCAGAAGAGTAGCTCTTTATATGTGTGAGCACGATTCACTCCAGGCAGGCACTTCAGGCACCCAATCTCCCTCTAGGAGATTAAATTCCATTACTAGACTCACCAAAAGAATGAGAAATCAGAAAAACATGGCAGACATTAGTCAAACAAATAAAAGAGTCAAATGTCAAGCCCAAGCCATGCTCATGTTTTTGATTGGGTCAATCATTGTCCTCACTACAAAGTAGTACTTAGCATGTAAGTGAGCCAGAAGATGTCTAATCAAGTCATGTGGGGTATAGGGAAGATAGAGAGGATAGGTGAAGGTAGCACCTGCAAATTGCAAAGTTGTGCACAGAAGCTTCTCTTACTGAGCATCTTTCTCTTGAGGAGGATACCATATATATCCAGTGAATAAATGTAAGATTTATATCAAGTAGATTTCTTGTGGGGAAGCACTAACAACTTTGGGAAGACAATGTCAGGAAAGGCCTCCCATAGAAAGTAACAAGCCTACTGAGCCTTAACATGTGCTAGGAGTTCTAAGAAGTGGAGGCCAGGAAAGAGGACTTTCCAGCACAGGAGAAAGTGTGTGCAAGGACATGGATTTAGGAGCTAGAAAACCACAAGCTGTCCAAATCACACAGGGTAATGTGGTTGTAATGCAGCAGGTAGTCTGGAAAGATAAATTGGAACCAGATTATAAAGATCAAAAAGGCAAAACAGAGAAATTCCAATTGAATTTATGTAGAATCTTGCCTCAGGTACTTATTAGCTGTGTGAGCCTGGACAAATAGCTTGATCTCTCTAAGTCTCAGTTTCCTTAATATGTGAAATTGTGATAAAAATAGCACTGAACCTCCAGAATTGTTATGAGCTTTAAATGAAATCATATATTTTAAAGCATTTTACAGACCTTAAAAGTGCTATATAAATACACTATTGTTATCATTGCTATTATTTTTAACAACAGTCCTATAGACAATAGAAATGCACTGCAGTTTCTTGAGCAGAGAAGTGATATGGTCAAACTTGTGTTTTAGGAATATCAACTTGGCAGCTATATGGAAAGGGAAAGGCAGCAAAATCGAGGGAAAAGCATCAAAAGCAAGGGAAACAATTTGGAGGCAGGAGCCGATAAGAGCCTGAATGAGGATGGTGACTAAATGAATGGAAGGAAAGGAATGGATGTGGGAAATGTTGAGGGTAGAATCAATATGATTTGGCAACAGAGATGGGGTTTGGGGGACACAGAGGAGCATGACTGGGGTTGTAAATTGCAGCGACTGGAAGGATGGTAATAACTTTTGATAGCATAGACAGGTTAGGAGATGGGGAGAATTTTTTGGGGAAAGAGAAAGGAGAGCAGGGAATTTTGCACTAAATGAATCTGAAGCCTTTGCAGATTTCCTCTGCTGAGTGTCCTCCCACCCTAAACTATTCTGTATTCATTCTGAATATATTTCATATATACTTATATACATTCCTATTATCTCCTCTATTAAAATGCGATTTCCTGGAGGACAGGGCATATCTCACTTTTGTCTTTGTATCTCAGGGCTTAGCACGGTCTCTGGTATGAAGTAAATGTTTAATAAGAGGTTGTTTATCAATTGATCGCCTGACTGATTGAACTTTTGCCGGGAAAGAGAACAAAATGGTGAGGATCCAGTTTGTAGCCTCAATTCAAAAGTGTAGACTTGGAGAGAAGCTGGAAGGAGCCCAAGGGCAGTCATTCAAATAACTGCAGTTCAGAAAATGGGACTACTGAGGAAAGATCTGTTGGGGACAGGGGGAAGAGGGGTTCTGTCTTGATGGAAGAGGGCATAATGTGCCAACCACTAGGCTGCCCAAAGCAAAGGGGGATGAAATTGAATTTCTTTTCAGTTCTCCCTACTCACATCCCCTGAATCCTTTTTTCCCCTCTTAATTCCCTCAGTTATCGTAGGAAGATTGTATATTCACTCTGTTCTATTTCTCAGAACAGGGAGAAAACATATGATAAATTCATTTTTGCTAAAGTATTAAAGATTAATGTGCATCTTTTCCTATACTGTTAGCTTTTTACTAAAGGGTCACAAGAAAAGGGGGTAATGCTTAGCCCAGTGAAGTGCGGCAGCTTATCACAGTGAAACGATCATTGGGATGGGAATTAGGTTCCATTGCAATGGAAACCTGAGTTCTATTTAACTCTCTGCCATAACTCATTGTTACCTATGCAAGTCATTTAACACCTCTGGACTTAATTTTTAAAACAAGGTTGGAATAAGTAGTTCCTGCTAGCTCTGACTAGATTTCCATGGATATTTAATGATGGAATTTCAGGCAAGTATGGGGGAAAATGTTTGGGGATAGACACCCTTCCCATCAAACTCTTATATCTAGGGGTACACTGACAGATGTTTACAGTCACAACATACTTTTAAATTGAGTTTGCTTTTTCTCCACCACTTTCTTAAATGTAGATGGTCAATCAAAAATCAATGAAGCCCTTATTTGTAGTTTCCTGATTTTTGAGGTGCAAATACTCATGTTGAAAATTTAACAGTCAGCTTTCTCCATCCAGTGTCAGCTTGTTCTAGCACACCTCTTCTTATACCGTATTATATAGTCTGCCTGTAGAGAAGTACAGTCCTGTTGATGAGGAATAAATGGACAACTATAATGAAAATAACAAGATCTGAGAACCAGAAAGGAGAAAACTGGAAGTATGTGATAAATGTAAACATAAGATGCCTGGAGTATGGCTAGCATGGGCTCCATGAGAGGAGAGAATGGTGAAGAAATCAGTAGCATATGCCCTGTAATAGAGAGGGTTAAAAAAATAAGAAATATATTTATTGGTATAATCATACTGCTTTTATCCAGGGTCAGGATATTGTTAAGGAATTTAGATGGGCAAGCATATACAGTATATGTAAACATATATATATACACACATATACATACATACATACATACATACATACATATATATATATATACTCAATATCTTAGTGCAGCTTTAAGCTACCAAAACTTTGAGGATAATCTATTTACATATAGAAAGCAAATAGCGGGATATAGGGGGATGTATACTTTGGATTAAGGGTCAGAAAAAATTAAACCTCTGGGCTTCATTTCATCACCCACAAAATCAGAGGTTTGTGAGAGGCAGGCTGGCTTCAGAAGATGGGAAGACATATTGAAATCCCACGTGGGACATATACTGGATACGTGACCCTGGGCAAGTAACTTACCTCTCAGTGCCCTTGAAACTCTAAGGCTAGACATAGCAGCGAAACTGATGATCTGCTTTGGTAGAGTGAATTTCTTCACTGAATGTTCCTTGTATCAGTGATATGACTGGTCTAGACTGGGAAAAAAATAAATAATGGGTTTGGATTAGATGACCTCTAAGGTACTTTCTAGCTTTGTCTGTGATCTGATGGCTCTGTGAGCTGAGTTCTAAGCTCAATTCTGCTAATAACCAGATGTGACTTGGGACAAGTCACTTCACCTCCCATGTAAAATGAAGGAGTTGTACTCTAGCTCTTTAAGGGTTCATTAAATCATATGTCTGTCTACTTTGATAACTGGACATAAATCCTTGATAGGGAGCAACAGAAGAAAAAGGATAAGTTGATTCCCAAACCAATCACATTACACTCCTTGGAATAACATGAATAAGACTATAGGGAAAGAATTTCATTGACCTGGAGAGGAGAAAGGACTGAAAGAGCGGATCGCATTCATTTTTAGTCAAGAAAAATGTTATAGGAAGATAAACTCTTCATCTTCCTTGAAGACAGATTAAGAAAAAGTCCAAGGTAAGTTTTAAGTTAGACATAAGAAAGGACTTTCTTAAAGAGAGCTATAAATTGTCCTTTGGAAGATATATTTATTTGAGTTGAGCTTATTATTTGCTTTTGAAAAGAGGGAAACAATTTCAAATGTCTGTCAATTCTATGAAGTTAAGGTTTCCAGTTCTGTTTTTAAGGTGGCCCAGGGTACTTTAAATAACTCAAATGCAGTAAAACTATTAAAAAATTAATTATTTTAAATAAAATAGTTGAAAATTTTTATGTTTATAAAAATACTATGCCTTCTAGGGGAGAGGGTGAAGAACAGAAGGTAAAAATGTAAAAATAACAAAAGCAAGCACCGATTCTTGTATTTTGGTGGTCTTAGTGTGCTAGTGCCTCCGGAGCCCTGCCAAAGATCTTGAACTTATTTGTATATATTTGTATGTTATATATGTGCCTATTGTTTCCTCCAAATAGAATGTAAGTTTTTTTTTAAAAGAGAGTCTGTTTCATCCCACCCTCCCACATAGAGACTGGTACATATGAAGAACTTAAGACAAGCTAAGTGATTTGTCGAGGGTCACCCAGATTTTCCCAATTCTAAGTTCAGCATTTTATCTACAAGGCTATACTGCCTATTTTACTTAACAGCTTGAAAACTACTGGTCACTAAAATAGGAGTCATTTAAAAAATAAATTGTTGGAGCAAAGGTCAAAATTACCAAATTTAGAAGAGTGTTTAAAGATGTGAAGGTAACGTATGTGATAGCTCCAATCTAATTTAGGTTTTAAACAGCTGTCAACTCTGAAAAATAGGAAATAGATAACAGTAAAGACATTGACTGTGATTATCACCTCTTCTTAAAGAACTGATGTAAAACAGTTGCCACTAAGAAGCCAGAACAGACCAGAAACTACCCCATCCAGCAAACACTTGATGTCTTTGCCAAGAAGAGAGTAAAGAACAACTGAAGTTTAGCTTATAAACTCATTTATAAAATGTGGAATTTTTTTTTCAGCAAAACCAACACATCGAACATGTCTGATAGTATATGTAATTTTCCACCCAATAGTCTCCCACCTCTGCAAAGAATGAAACAGGTACATTTTCTCCTCTCTCAGAACCAGACTTGATCCTTAAAATTACACGGCGTACAGTTATTTTTTCTAATTGCAGTCTTGTAGCTATTGTGTATGGTCTCCACCTACTGGCTTTCCAGGCTTCCTTTAAGTCCCAAATAAAATCCTACCTTTGATAGAAAGCCTTTCTCAGGTCTTTTTGATTGTTGTGCCTTTCCCTGGCAATTATCCTGTATATAACTTATTTGTACATATTTGTTTGATTATCATCTCTCCTGTTATCTTATGAACTCTTTGAACAGAGGGACTGCCTTTTGTATCCCTAGTGCTTAGTGCTGTGCTTGGCACATAGCAGACAATTCATAAATTTTTAGCTGCTTGATTCTGCTTTTGCTTATGTCACTTTGTAATAGCTTTCATATTCACTTCATTTTATAGAAAAGTAATATTCCAGTTATTAATGTACCATAATTTGTATTTTTAATATAAATTTATTTATTTAACTTTTTACATTCATTTTCACAAAATTTTGGGTTCCAAATTTTCTCCTCTTTTATCCCCTATCCCCACCCCAATACACTGAGTATCCTAATTTCCCCATCACCAATCTGCCCTCTCTTCTATCATCCCTCCCTTCCCTTGTCCCCATCTTTTCTTTTGTCCTGTAGGGCCAGATGACTTTCTATTCCCCATTACCTGTATTTCTTATTTCCTAGTAGCTAGAACAATACTCAACAGTTGTTCCTAAAACGTTGAGTCCCAAATTCTCCCCATCCCTCCCTCCTCACCCATTCCCTTTGGGAAGGCAGGCAATTCAATATAGGCCATGTCTGTGTAGTTTTGCAAATGACTTCGATAATAGTCATACTGTGTAAGACTAACTGTGTTTCCCTCCATCCTGTCCTGCCCCCCATTGTTTCTATTCTGTCTTTTGATCCTGTCCCTCCCCGAGTGTTGACTTCAAATCGCTCCCTCCTCCCATTATCCTCCCTTCCATCATCCCCCCCCACCCTGCTTATCTCCTTCTCCCCCACTTTCCTGTATTGTAAGATAGGTTTTCATACCAAAATGAGTGTGCATTTTATTCCTTCATTTAGTCGAATGTGATGAGGGTAAACTTCATGTTTTTTTTCTCTGCTCTCCTCTTTTTCCCTCCACTAAAAAGTCTCCTGCTTGCCTCTTGAATGAGACATAATTTACCCCATTCCATTTCACCCTCTTTCCTCCCACTACATTTCTCTCTCACTGTTTACCTTAATTTCTTTTAAGATATGGTCCCATCCTATTCAATTCACTCTGTGCTCTCTGTCTCTGTATGTGCGTGCATGTGTCTATCTGTGTGCGTGCACACGTGTACGTGTGTGTGTGTGTGTGTGTGTATGTGTGAGTGTGGTCCCACCAACTACCCAGATACTGAAAACTTTTAAGAGTTACAAATATTGTCTTTCCATGTAGGAATGTAAACAGTTCACTTTTGGTAAGTCCCTTATGACTTCTCTTTGCTGTTTACTTTTTCATGCTTCTTCTCATTCTTGTGTTTGAAAGTCAAATTTTCTTTTCAGCTCTGGTCTTTTCATCAAGAATGCTTGAAAGTCCTCTGCTTCATTGAAAGACCATATTTTCCCCTGAAGTAGTATACTCAATTTTGCTGGGTATGTGATTCTTGGTTTGAGTCCTAGTTTCTTTGACTTCTGGCATATCCTATTCCATGCCCTTCAATCCCTTAATGTAGAAACTGCTAGATCTTGAGTTATCCTGATTGTATTTCCACAATACTGGAATTGTTTCTTTCAAGCTGTTTGCAATATTTTCTCCTTGACCTGAGAATTCTGTAATTTGGCCACAATGTTCCTAGGAGTTTCTCTTTTTGGATCTCTTTCAGGCAGTGATCGATGGATTCCTTCAATACTTATTTTGCCCTCTGGTTCTAGAATCTCAGGGCAGTTTTCATTGATAATTTCATGAAAGATGATGTCTAGGCTCTTTTTTTGATCATGGCTTTCAGGTAGTCCCATAATTTTTAAATTATCTCTCCTGGATCTATTTTCCAGGTTAGTTGTTTTTTCCAATGAGATATTTCACATTATCTTCCATTTTTTCATTCTTTTGGTTTTGTTTTGTGATTTCTTGGTTTCTCGGAAAGTCATTAGACTCCATCTGTTCCATTCTAATTTTGAGAGAACTATTTTCTTCAGTGAGCTTTTGAACCTCTTTTTCCATTTGGCTAATTCTGCTTTTGAAATCATTCTTCTCCTCATTGGCTTTTTGAACCTCTTTTGCCAATTGAGTGAGCCTATTTTTCAAGGTGTTATTTTCTTGAACATTTTTTTGGGTCTCTTTTAGCAAGGCATTAACCTGTTTTTCATGCTTTTCTTGCATCTCTCTCATTTCTCTTCCTAGTTTTTCCTCCACCTGTGTAACTTGATTTTCAAAATCCTTTTTGAGCTCTTCCCTGGCCTGAGCCCACCAGACATCCATCTCGGAGGTCTGGGATACAGAGGCCCTGACCTCCACATCTTTCCCTGATGGCAAGCATTGTTCCCCCCCCTCAGAAATGAAAGGAGGAATCATCAGTTCCCCAAGAACGTAGCCTTCTATGGTCTTATTTTTCTTCCCTTTTCTGGGCATTTTGCCAGACAGTTACTTGACTTTTATGATTCTTCTCCAGCCCCACCTAGATCTGCCCAGCTAGTGCTTGGAGTCTGAGATTCAAATGCTGCTCCCCAGCCTCAGGGCTTTCAGTGGTGGGCACGGCTGCTATTCAATGTGAGTTTAAGTTCTGGTGCTCAGGTCGGGGCAGGGCCGCCTCCCAGTCTCAGTTCCCTCAGGGGGTTTATGTGGAGACTTCAGCAATGGCCCTGAGCTCCTGTTTGCTCCAGGAGCTCCTGGCCACAGCTGCCTCTGCTGCTGCCTCCCAAGGGGGCCTGAGTCACGGAGACACCCCGCTCCCCTCTCGGCCAGCCCAGATGTCTCTCTCACTGACCTGTAGCACCTGTGGGTGGAGGGACCTTCGCGGCCACCAGAGATTCTGTCCCTGAAGCCTGCTTGGATCTGCTCCTCTCGGGGCCGTGTGGGCAGGGCAGGGGTGGGCTCCGCTGTCTGGTGCATGAGGGACCTTTGGGGTCAGTTTTTCAGGGTCTCTGGAATGGAAATCTCCTCCACTGTGTTGCTGCACAGCTTGCACTGCTCCAGAATTTGTGGGAAGTTCTTTTTACAGAAAATTTGTGGGCTGTGGGTTCGGAGCTAGCATATGTGAGTCTTTATACTCCACCATTTTGGTTCCTCCCCTGTACCATAATTTGTTAACAGATTTCTAACTGATGAACATTTACATTGTTTTCAGTACTTTGTTACTACATAAAGTGTTGCTATAAATACTTTGGTTTACGTAGAACATTTCTTTCTACCTTTGAGCTCTTGTGTTCTGAGTTAAAAGTTATGGACATTTTAGTCATTTTGGTAGCATTACTCCAAATTTTTTTCCAGAATGAGTAGACTGCTTTGGAGCTCTATTGTCAGTTTTGTTTTTTTTCTTTTCTTTTTTTTTAGTGTGCCTGTCTCTTTACAGCATCTCCAAAATTAACTAGTCCCAGACTTTATGTAAGGTCTGGAATCTACCTGACTGGGTAGTCCTTCCTTCCCCATAACTATGGGGTGTTCTTTTGGCACCAAAGGAAGGAGACAAGGATCTCCACATACATTATAAATAATAGTTGAATAAATTATTATAAATCCTTACAAATGGGCAATCTTTGGTCTGGGGTGGCAGCTAGATAGCTTAGTAGCTCCTGGCTAAAGAACCCTAAAAATACTGGTGGTAATTACAGAAAACAGACAAAGGGAGAAGCTAGAGAGTGCATCACTACTGACTGGTGGATATTTTTGGTTTTCTGCTTAGTAATGAGCTTGGACATTAAGCCAATGTTATGTTGAAACATAAATTTGTGTATTGATCATGTGTACTTGTAACAATATTGAAAGTTATGGCTTTCATAGATCATAATACTTTACATTATGACTTAGTGTTTTCAGTATCTGATGAAATCTTATGATTTTTAACATGTCACCATGTCTGGCTTCTACTTTTCTCAGAGTTTAAGTTTTTATGGCTTTTCACTTATTATTGTATTTTACAGTTTTTCCCCAATCAGGACCCCATACTTTGTTAGCTTTGTTAATCTGCTGATTATGAGATAAAATTATAGAATTGTTTGGATTTGCATTTTTCTCATTAATAGTAATTTAGAATATTTCACAAGATTGTTTATAATTTATAATTCTTTTGAGAACTATTTTGTCATATCCTATGACAACTTAATCCCTGGGGAATGACTCTTGGTCTCATATGTTTGTATTGGTTGTCTCTATATTTTGTGACATCAGACCCTTTTCAGGGTATGAAAATGACCCTATTTTTCTCCATGACACAAAAACCCATCTTTCCAATAGATCTGGGAACCTGAAAGAAGGAAACTGGAGATATGTGATAAATGCAAACATAAATCCTTTGTGATGACACATAGCTGAAAATTATGGGGAAAAAAGAAGACATAATTGTGGATAACTTAAAGGTCAATGAAAAGTTGTGTGGTGGGTATCTGTAGGATGAATTATATTACTAATGATGACTTAATACATAAAAAGTAATATTAGAGACATTTTCAAGAATGCCTGTAGCTAGAAAAGGAGGTCATGTAAGAGGTTTTTTTTAAATGACAAGTCTGAATGTTGCAGGAAATATTAAAAGACCCAGAGGAAGGCCTCCAATGCATCGTTACTTCCTACAGTGAGAATTCATGGAAAAATATGGACAAGAACTTAACAGGATAAGAAGTATAATGGATTGAGTTCTCACATCTATGTGATAATCATGGTCTGTTGAAGTATGAAATATATTATTGAAATATTATGTTCTCCACTTGACAGATGAGGCACAAAAAATGCTAAGTGATACACCTCCAGTCATATAAGCATCACAACTAGAATCCAAACACATATTTGTTGACGCCAAGCTGAGCACTCTTGGCATGACATCACTTTCTGATTTTTATCAAAAACAACAATCATTCCCATACTAAAGCTCTGTGACTTGCCTTTTCCCTCCTCTATCTTTCATGATGTATTACTAGATTTGTCTTTACTCCAAGTAGGTTTTTTGATATATTGAAACCTTTTTTGTTGATCTCTGAGCTATTTGTTTGGCATTGTAGAAAAGTGATAAGAATGACAGTCTGTAATTATATAGTTGGGGAGAAGTTAATAGAAAATTTAATGAAAATACTGCACCCTCAATGTTCAGAGCAACGTTACTCCAAATGACAACTAGAACCCCTTTTATATTCAACTTTGACTCTGGAGACATTCACAAAGTACTAGCAAAGCCAGACTTCCAGTTGGGTAATATGAGTATTATACGTGGGGTAATTTCCTATTGACTATTTTAGAGTCATTCATAACCTAGCTCCTTCCCACTTTCATGGTCTCATACTAATCCTCATCTACCTCTGTCACCCAATGACACTTGCCCCCTCTTGTTCCTTACATGTGACACTAACTCTGAAATCCTGGAACTTTTACTGGCTGTCGCCCATGTCTAGAACACTCTCCCTCCTCGTCTCTAACTCCTGGCTTCTCCAGATATCCTCAAGTCTCAGATAAAGTTGGAACTTTTACAACAAGTCTTTCTCAGGCCTCCTTAATTTTAATGTCTTTGCTCTGAGATTATCCCCAATCTATCCTGTATATCTCTTGTTTGTACATGGTTGTTTGGATTTGTCTTTTCCACTAGACTGTGACCTCCTTGAAAACAGCAATTGTTTTTATTTTTAGCATGATACTTGATAGACAGTGAGTGTTTAATAAAATGTCTGTTGATTTAGCTTGATTTTTTCAGCCAAAGACTGGTCACAATCTGTGAATGATCCACTTCAATTTCCCCAAAATACCCTTTGGAAAGTTGCATGGGAAAGAGGTTAGAAAAGTTTTAGCTATGTAGGTAGTAAAATTTCTGTCTTATTATGAAGACAATCTCTTAAATGTCCCTGATTTCAGTACTTTTTTTCCCCTCATCATTTGGTGTGTTCCTCACTTAAACATTTTGAGCATCAATATTCACTTCATCAAATAGGAAAATGATACTTTTATTCCCTGGCCAAATTAAGAAAAAAATAAGGGAAGTGTTGAAGCAAAATGATTCTCCAATAAAGTCTCAAGAATTATAAAAAAACTTATCAGAAACTTTCTGAACTGAAGGGTATGACTATATACATAGAAAGAAAGATTCAGGAGACTCACTGAATCAACCCATCTATACCTGTCCATTATGTATAACCTTATCTATCCCCTCCATAAATTCACTGCAAGTGGTCTAACCAATGTGCGGGGTGCTTTCTCATAGTTTCTTAACATTGGAAGGTGTAAGGTGGCTATCCATTTATTTACAGTTTACTTGGCTGGTTTTTATCCTTTGTTTGTGGAGAGGACCAAAATGACATTACAATGCTAGAGTCAAGCAACAGTGTGTCCAGCTGTGGCTGAGCAGAGCAATATGAACTTAGAATGTTTTACCACAGGTTAGGTACAAGTCCATGTGAACATTTGGGGTGGATTCTCTAAATTTGCACTTCTTGCATTTCTTATGAGCTATTTCACTTCTGCCTTGCTCACAGAGTACAGCACCTTTTCTGATGTGGGCACACTACGATGAGGGGTCCTGTGTCAGTATCTCCATGTCATACGATAGATTTCAAAGTTCTTAATAGAGACCTTGAGTGTATTATTGTATCACTTCCGACCACCATGTGAACACTTGCCCTGTATAAGTTCTCCATAAAATAGTCTTTTTGGCAAGCGTACGTTTGCGTTTAAACAACTGCAACCAGCGCATTGGAGTTGGACTCTCTGAAGTAGAGTTTGTTATGCCTGGCAGTTTAGTTCAAGAAAGGACCTCAGTGTCTGGTATCTTATCCGGGTGATCTTCAGGATCTTTTAAAGACAATTCAAATGAAGGAGATTCGGTTTCTTGGCATGGCACTGATAGGCTGATGGGTTTCACTAAGGTCAGTGCAACAGCTCTGTATACCTTCATTTTGGTAGTCAAGCTAATATCTCTTCCCTTCCATGCTTTTCCTTGGAGTCTCCCAAACACTGAACTAGCTCTGACAATGCATATGTCAACTTCATTATCAAAGTGCACATGCCTGGAAAATGCTTTACCGAGGTGAGTGAACTTATCCACAGCATTCAAAACTTCTCCATTTGCTGTAACCAAATGGATGGTGTAGGGCTGGCTGATGGAGTATCTGTGTTTTCATTAGCACAAGAAACAGAGAATTGATCCATACTTTGGTGCATCTCAGCTTCAGAGGCTGCACTGAGTGCACAATCTTCTGCAAACAGAAAGTCATGCACCAGCACTCCCTCCACTTTGGTCTTGGCTTGTAGTCTTTTTAAATTGAAGAATGTACCATCAGTGTGGCAGCTGACCTTGATGCTGTGTTCATCCTCATTGAAAGCATTTGACAACATGGCTGAAAACATCATGCAAAAAGCACGGGAGCAAGTGTATAGCCTTGCTTCCCTCCATTGGCGACTGAGAAAGTGCAAGAACATTGTCCATTCTGCAGAACTGGGACAAGCATGCTGTCATGAAATTGATGAACAATGCTGATGAACTTCTCTGGGCAATCAAATTTTGACATAATTTCCCATAAACCTTCATGACTGATAGTCAGATCTACAGGCACTGTGACTTCTGTTCTGTTCCTGGCATTTCTCCTGGAGTTGTTGGGCAGCAAACACCATATCAACCATTCCTTGGTCCTTTCTGAATCCACAAAGGATCAACCTATTAGAAAGGACTCTGGCAAAAATCTCATCAGCAATGGCTAAGACTCCCTCCCATGATTGTTACGGAACAATCTATTTTATTTACCTTTATAGAGATGGACAATGGAGGCACCCTTGAACTCCTGAGGGAAAACCCCTCTTGCCATATAACCTGAAAACTTTCGGTCAGCTTTTGTATGAGCAATGGACCCCCTATCTTGTAAATCTCAACTGGAATAGAATCAGTACCAGGTGCTTCACCACATGAAAGGAGCCTAATGGCCCTCAAAACCTCTTCTTCATTTGGAAGTTCAGCTAAGGAGGAAGAGACTTGATTAATGGTGCTCTGTTGAGAACACTATAGAAGTGTTCAGCTCATCTCTCTAGGATCATATCCTTATCATTAATCAATGTGGCTCCATCAGCACTTAGTTGAGATGCCGCATAGATTTTTGGCCCATAGATAGCCTTCAGGACGTCATAAAAGTGCTTTGGCTTGTTACTGTCAGCATGAAACTGAACTTTATCTACCTTGTTACTGAACCAAGAATCCTGCATCTCTCTAAGCTTTTCTTGTACTTGTTTTTGGGTGAAATTAAATGGTGCCTTCTTAGAGATGGATGAACTATCCTGCAGGTAAACCTGGTGGAGTTCTCATTTTTCATTTAGCAGTTTCTGTATTTCCCCATCATTTTCATCAAACCAGTCTTGATGTTTGTGAGTATTCTGACCCAGGTGAACAAATGCAGGGCTGTACATCTCTGAAAGCTGCCCACTTCTTTTTTCTTTCATTGTTGCCAACTGTGTGTTGATGTAACTTTCCCTCCAAGTTGCCAATAAACTGTTTCTCTCAGAGAAGAGCTCTAACCTGTTGACATTGTCTTCTTGTAGTCATTTTGCCCCGGGGCTGCCTCTTTTGTTGAATGTGAATATTTAGCTTAGAGAGGGTAAGTCTATGATCAGTCTAGCACTTGGCACCATGCATCGCCTTCATCACTCTCACATTCTGTCTGTCTCTTCTCGTTACAATCACATAGTCTATTAAATGCCAATGTTTGCTGCAAGAGTGAATCCACAAAGTTTTATTGCATTTAGATAAGTGGAAGACAGTGTTAGTGATGAAAAGGTCATGACATGTACAATTCTTCGGTAGTAAGTGACCATTACTGTTGTTGTTTCCAACTTCTCCCTAGTACTCCTTGGCAAATCTGGTACTATGAGCCTACTCTGGCATTAAAATCACCCAGAATTATAAATGTGTCCTCTTTGACACATTGAAGATAAGGGTCTCCAGGTCTTCATAAAATTCTTCTTTGACCCCATCAGGGTTTGTCATGGTAGAAACATAAGCACTGATGATAGTGGTGCGACATTTTTCTGCAAGTATCAATCACACTGTCATGAGTCTGTCATTCACTTCTTTTGGTAGGCATACAAACTTGTTGATTAAATTAGTTTTGATTGCAAAGCCTACAACAGTTTCATGGCACTCTCCTTCACTGCTGCCACTCCAGAAGAACATGAACATGCATCAAGCTCCGACGTCAGTAAACGGGCCTTCATTTGTCAACCTTGTTTCACTCAGGGATGCTATTTGGATAGGTTACCTGTTGAGTTCTTTTGTAGCAAGAATGATATGTCTTTCAGGTCTGCTGGGTTTTGTATTATCTATAAGAGTGTGTGTATCCCATGTACCAATGATTAGTGGAATCGTCTTTGCAGATGTTTTTGTATATTTTTTGTGCCTGTGTGCTTTGACTGCAAGGTGGGATTCCCACCTACCATGTTAATCAGACCAGGGTTGGATAAGCAGACAATTTTTAGGACACCTTTTCTAGCCCCTTCCTCACACTTGGAGGTGAGCTGTGCAATCCTTAAAAGGCTGCTCAGACACCCAGTGGGCTGCTGAAATCCCACTGCTGCTTCCAGTGAGAATTGACCTTATGGCCTGGGCTGCCTGTATACAGAATTGTGACTACAGCACCCAGTGTATTCGTACCTGCTTCTTCTTCATTTTCCTGTCACCATAGGACTTTGAGATTGATAAAATAGTAAAATAGTATGGGTAATGTCTTTTGATTTGTACACAAACTGGATTCAAGTGAGGCAGAGTTGCACAAGGTATTTGGCTTCACTCTCTCCTCTAGTCGTCACAGTCCAATGGCAAGACAGAATCAAGACAACTGGTGATGGCTTAAGATGCAGTGGATGACCTTGGTGTCTTTGATGTCGAGCCAAACTCTAAGTGCTCCACAGTGCCTGCTTCAGCTGTCTTCATAGCCACTGGAGCAGATTATTCTCATCCACCCATTCCAGCAGGGGAAGTTAACTTGCCAATGGGTTTGGGACCCTCTGGTTACCCTGAACCTGGTTTATCCCATTTATTTAAATGGCATAATGAGGTGTGGCCATTGCACATGCTACAGTTTCTTGGAGTCACAGATGAGAGTTAGGTGGAACAGGTGGACACAAAAGGTGGAAAACAGTCCTGAAAAGGGCTTGGCAGCCCTCACACTAGAGGTACTATTCTTCTCTGAACCCACCCTACACCCTTTCACAACTCTTGTCCTTTTCCACAACACTTGTCATCAAATATTTAATAACTAACACATTTCACCTCATACTTTTTTTCTCTGAACTAAACATCTCTTTCTTTCCAATAATCTTCATGTGACCTAAACTTGAGGCCAGTCACAGTACTAGTTGCTTTCTTCTGGACACTTTCTAGCTTATTAATTTCTTTCAAAAAATATGACATCCAGAGCTCCACATAATACTCCAGAAGTGGTCTGACCAAGGCAGTTTCCAATAAGATTAACATCTCCTTAGTCCTGGTATTTAGATCTTTCTTAATGCAGTTGAATATTTCAAACTTTTTTTGGTTACCATATCACTTTATTGACTCAACCTTAGTTTTCTACTAAAACCCCTAGACATTTTTCAGATGAACTGCTAAATCATTTCATACTTGAGAATTTGATTTTTTGAACCCAAGAAGAAAATTTTGCATTTACCCTATTCAATTTCATCTTATTAGACTTAGCCCAGTATTTGGGTCATTTTTGAATCCTCTCATCCAGTATATTAACTATCACTGCAGATTTCACAAGCATGCCATCTATAACTTTAAGTAGGATAGGGTCTGAACTATTCCTTTGAGGATCTCTTTCCAGGCTGACATCAAACCATTAATATTTGTTCTTTGTTTCCTACCATTTAAGCAGCTCCCAACCTATTTTCTAGTCTGGGGGTATCAAATTAAAATAGAAATGTGAGCCATTAAACCACACGTGAGGATCCCTATAGGCTACATATTGACTTACAAAACCTCATGTTGACATTATTTGTGCTCTATTTTATTTTTATTTACTTCGTTAAGTATTTCCTAATTACATTTCAATTTGATTCAAGCCTTAGGACTTGCCAACATTGTGTCTGACACCTTTACTCTGTATCTGTCTACAAGAATGGTGTGAGAGATTATTAACTACTTTGATAAAATCTCAGTAAGCCATAAATTTAACTTTAATCCAGTCAAAAGAAAAGAGAAAAGAAATGAGGTTATTCTGGCTTGATCTTGATGATATCATGTTGGTTTTTGGTGACCATCATTTTTTTCTAGGTATTCACTATTCCTATAATAATATATTCTGTAATTTTGCTCCCTGTAATTTTGCTTTCTCTATTTAAAAAATTATGGTATTTGTCATTTACACTACTGTAGGAATATTTCTACCAATCTTTATAATCTTGATGAGATCACTAATAGTGACAGTAATGATAGCTACCACTTTTTAAAAAAGTACTTTAAAATGTAGTTCATCTGGTTTATGTAAATTGGACTCATCAAAGGCAACAAGATGCCACCTTTCTCTCTCCTTACTTATGTGTCTACTCCTTTTTAATCATTTGTGTGCTCTTTCCTAGTCTAAAGATCATTCTCTTTTTTAGAGAAAACAGACACAAAAGTTGAGTAATTCTGAATTCTGTCATCAGTTATCATCCCATCAGACACAACAAGTGGTTATATTCTTTCTTTGATCTACTTTCTCCAATATAACTTTTAAAAAGCACCATTTTTGTTGTCCTTGGATCTCTTCACCAGTGTCAGTTCACTTTAAACTTCAACGCTTCTGGTCCTATTCTTAAAGGACTATGACATGCTTTTGTATTCATCCTCTGGTTCCTGTCTTTGCTTGCATTTTATGCAAAAATTGGTTGGAAGTTCCTTATGCATCTATATTGGTTTCTTTAGATAATTGTCCCTTTTCTACCCCAGGGAAATTGTTTATCTTTGCATCTTTGGAATTTTATTCTTGGCAGTTTCCCCTCACTCTTGGGTTGACTTCCCCTGTTAGATGGTTGCTTGGTTGGCTGTTGTCCTTCATTCTCTAAGAGGACCAAAATGACATCACTACGCTAGAATAAAGTTTCAGTGTGTCCGACTACGGCTGATCAGACTAGAATGCTCTACCACACATTGGGTACAAATAGTCCATGAGAGAACATTTGGGATGAATACTCTAAATTTGTGTAACCTGTGTAGAATTTTACTGCATAAGTATCTATTTGACCTTCCTCTGAACCTTTTGAAATCTCTTCTCATGGGTTCATGTCAGATTAATAACAGCTTTTCTTACAAATCACAGATTCTAAAATGGAATGATCATTTCCCTGAAGGTTATCATTATTTCTACTTCAACAACCAATTGCTCTTTGTTAGTGAATATCAGAAGTGGAGTAGAATTTTCTCTTGTTGCTTCATCTTTGTTTTGAAGGAAAATGTTTTGCTTAACATAGATCAAGAAATTGCTTGTTGCTTTGCTTTTAGTAAACAGACATCTCCAGTATGTGTCCTGCTAATTGAAGTTCCTTATTACCACTATATGTTACCTCCATGTTAGGCTTCTGATCTGTTTCCTTTCCATTTAGGAGATTTATAATATACTGTAAAAGCAATATCCCTTATACTTCTACATCTGTTGACTTTAATCCCAAACTTTTCCAGTATACTTCTGTATTACTGGATTGCCTTTCGTGATGCCATGGTTTTTTATTATATAATGCTACCTATTCTCTGCCCAATGCATTCCCACTCCTTTACCTAGCCTCTTTCTTTTGAATAAAATGTGCCCTTCCAAACCATATATCATCATGTGACAGATCCAATAAGAATTCACTGTACTTCTGAGGTCAAATTTCCTTATTTGCCTGAGAATCTCTAATTCATCTCGCTTGTACCAATACTTGGTGAATTTGTGTTATTGAATTCTGAGGTCATAAATTATTGGATTTTATATATTAGGAATTTCTATCTCTCTTTGTCTTCCGCACTATAGCTACTCATTATGATATCTAGCCTAGTGAATATGTGTATACACATACGTATGTGTAGTTTTCTTCCTCCCCTTCCTTTTCATTTCAAAGTCTTTTCATTAGATTTACAAGTTTTCTATCAAATATATATTTTAGTTCCCCTTTGTTAGATGTATTCCTTCACTGGTCAGGAGCCTGCCTTTCATATAATATGAGCCCTTGTCCAAAAAATCCAAATTTCCTTCTTGGATACCTGTTTCTCTTTCCTTCCTTCCTTCCTTCCTTCCTTCCTTCCTTCCTTCCTTCCTTCCTTCCTTCCTTCCTTCCTTCCTTCCTTCCTTCCTTCCTTCCTTCCTTCCTTCCTTCCTTCCTTCCTTCCTTCCTTTCTTCCTTTCTCTTCTCTTCCTCCTCTTCCTCCTCTTCCTCTTCCTTTATGTCCTCTTCCTCCTTCTTCTTTATTTTTTTTGGACACCAACTTCTTAAACAGCTGTTTACTTTCCAAATCTTTTTGAATTTCTTGCCGTTGATATATATGCAACAGTGGTAAAATACCACCTTTGTTCCTAAGATCTTCAATTTATTGCACAAGTCTTTGTCATTTTCAGGTCGATTTTCTAGACTTCTTCTGGATGTAGCATTCATGCCCATTAACAAAATTGGACCATGGTTGTCTGGGATGGCACGATAGTGGGAAGAGTTTCCATCCCTGCTGGTGTACTACCTCCTTTCCATTTTTCCCTCATCCAGGCTTCTTGGCTTCTCGTAGTGTTTGAATGAAATGAGAGCTAACAACTACATTCTTTCTTGTGAGAGGAAAGATCACCAGGCTTTACCTTCCACTGTCTCCTAGAATCTTCCCAATCTTATTATCTATCTGGCCCCTATGTCCTGCAGTCCCACAGCACTGTAATTTTAATAACTTACAGAAAGTAAAGCCCCCTAGTCCTTCCCATCCACCTCATGGTTGATCTTAGACTTCTAGGACTTTCTATCTGTCAAAGCTAAGCTTCCTTAGATGTGTTGTCTCTTCCACTTGAAGGCTAAGCTTTCTGGGAATGCGGTCTGTCTTGATTTTTCTATTTGTATACCCAGTGTTGATCAGTGTTCAGCATAGAGTAAATGCTTAATTTTTTTATTCAAATGAGATAATAACTGTAAAAGCTATTAGGACAGTACATGGAATATAGTAGGTTCTTAATAAATGCTTCTTCTCTTAATTTATTTACTCACGCACACACTGTTCTCTATCATTTCTTATACACCAGACCTAGGAAGAGAGCAGACCCATGTATTTTTGTCAGGTCAGCATCATGCTACTAGCCACTAATAATCCTCTTTTCTTGCCCTGAGCCTTACTGGATGATTTCTTACCAGACACTCATGGATTGGTTGACTAGAGGTTTCTTCCTTTTCCTCCTCTTCTGAAAAAGCCTTTGGAATTAGATTAAGAATTAGCCTTAGGAACTAGGTCTACCAAGAAATTATTTAAACTCCAGGTATTCAGAGATCTTTCTTTCTGTAAGCTTTTATATAATCTTCTTTCATGTCCCAACCATCTTCCACAGGTCAGGATTTCCTTTTGCTTCATTCATATTGAAGTTCTTCCATTTTCATATCTTTCCTTTTCTTTTTAGTTTGTTTTTAAGGCATGCTTTCTTCTTCTAGCAACCTAGAAAAAGAAGGACTGCAACTGAGTCCCTTTGACTTCTCTTCCAGAAAGAAAACTACCTTGCACTTTGACTACAGACAATAGTTACTTGACCATGGGAGAAATACAAATTTCACACGCTCAATGCAAATCCTTATGAAAAAATTTCCTGTTCTCCATAAGTATTTGTATTTCTTGCTCCTGTGAAAGACTGCTGGTGGTGTTCTTCTGTTCCTGAGATGTCATACTCTTACACTTGACACTTTGACAGCCATACCCAGCTTCCCTTCCTGCACTAATGTTTTACTTTGTCTTATTGTGCTGTGTGCAGTGTTTCTACTGGATAAGTGGCACAGTGGGTGAAGCACTGGCCCTGGAATCAGCAAGAACCGAGTTCAAAGTCAATCTCAGTTACTAATTGTATAAGCCTGGGAAAGTGACTTCTGTTGCCTCAGTTTCCTCAGCAACACCTACCTCACAGGGTTATTGTGATGATCAATTGAAATAATACTTGCAAATCACTTAGCACAGTGCTTGGCACATAATAGGCCCTTAATGAATGTGTTTTCATTTCCTCTCCTCAAAAACAAATAAATGAAGCAAAAACAAAAAAACAAAACAAAACAAAACAACAACAAAAAAAAGAAAAGCAAAAGATAGTCATACATCTATACTATGATTTTCTCCATAGATCTCAAAGTTCTTTTTGCATTAAACTAGTTTTCCTACCTGAACCATTCCCTTATCCATCTAGTAGTAGACAAAGGACCTCTGCCAGATTTTAAAGTAAAGTCTATGGCAGACTCAAAACAAATGATTGAGATGTGGTGACTTCCTTCTAAGATTCCATATGAAATCCAGAATCATCCCATACTGTATTTGATGAAGAAAGAGAGTAGATTCAGGGAATATCCTTGGTGGGAGAAGGGAGGAGAGCGCATTCTTTGGTAAGTGTGATATTTCAGGGAGTGACTGAACAAAAAACACCTCCCACCCCGAAAAGGGAGGAGGAAGTTTAGAATTTGGAGCAGGGTTTGGTAAGGTGGCAATGATGGAGAGAGACTGCAAAGTTACAATCATCTTTTGCCCTATTGCCAGATCAGCAGAGCTTAGTTACCTAGCCTCCAGGAAGCAAAAGCTAATGTGTCACTTTGCTCTCTGTAAAATGGCATAAAATTATTTTTTTTTCTATTTCACAGAGACCTTTTCCTGTGCAATTAAAAAAAATCCCTCTCTACCACAGCAATTATCTATAATTACTAATGAAAACAGGTGTCTTAAATGCCTTTTAAAATTTAGACATGAATGCATCGTTATTATAATAGGCAACTACCAATATCCAATTTTCAGTGAGATGTTGAGATCAAACATAATGCAGGGGAAAGCAGACAAACAAAGGAAGTGGGAGCTTCCTTAGATGCTATTCATTAAAAGAAATCTGGTGGAGGGCCAAAGGTTGACAAGCAAAGTGGTGAATTTCTATTAAAATGAAGGGTTGGTGTTTCCTTAGTGTGCAGAGCAATGGGCCCTGATTGGCTGAGAGGAGAAGAAAATGGGAACCACTTAAGGGGAATCAAACTCCCTTAGTCTGAAGCCCTTGTTAAAGAGCAAAGTGGAAGGAAATCCATTTCATATCTTTCATTCAAGTTTTGAGAGAAGTGACTAAGCTACAATCTAAGTAATAAGCAGGCTTCTTTGATCAATGCAGCCACTCAATATGGATCTTGTTATTATGAAGAGTAGCAGCTTTCATGGAGAACCAACCATGTGCTTCTTTTGGTGAAGGATGTAGGGCTGCTATGGGGAATCAGGCAGCTAGGTGGTATCAACGTGCACAGAGGGTTTGGCCTGGAGTCAGCAAGAGCCATATTCCTGAGTTCAAATCTCGTCTCAGACACTTTCTGGCTTTGTAACTCTTTGCAAATCACTTAGCCCTCTTTACCTCAGTTTCCTCTTCCATAAAATGAGCTGGAGAAGGAAATGGCAAACCATTCCAATATCTTTGCCAAGGAAATCTCAAATAAGATCACAAAGAGTTGGACATGACTGAACACAGAACTATTCCTCATTCAGAGGATCATAGATTTACCTAAAGGCCATCTGCTCCAACCCACTAACTTTGCAAATGAGGAAACTGAGACTAGAAAGGCTAAGCAATTTGCTTGGTTACATAACTAATAAATGTTGAAGAATTGAAACCCAAGTCATCCTGTCTCTGAGTCAGCACTTTATTCACTACTAGGCTGCTCCAATGGTCTGAATCAGGCTGTTGCTGCATCACTCAAACTTTAGAGTTCTGGAAACATGCACACCTCAGATGAACCTCAAGTATTTACAATAAGTGTCTATAAAGGTGTCTACAAGGCATGCCAAGAAGACCACAGAGATGAGGAAAACCAAAGAATTATGCAAAGGCCAACAGAAGGTCCATAGTGAAGAGAAAGGAGAGTAGTATGGTAGAAAATGGACTGAATTACAAGTCGGAGAGACCTAGGTTCCGGTCTTGGACAGATTCCTTAAATTTCTGTCCTGAAGAGTGTCCATTTGTAAAATGAGGGAGTTGGACTACATGCCCTCCAAGTTCTGTGAACTCATGTCTCCCATTTTTAATGTTTCTCTTCTTGATCCTTAGAGGCTATTAAAGCTTAAAACCAGATTAAGACTTTGGGGACAACTTGTATACAGATATATATATTACTATTATTATAAACAGCTTTTATGATGACTCCATTTGTTCCTCCTTTTTGTAAAGTTACAAATGTCAATCTGAGGTTCCAGAGATGCTAATTGATTTGCCCCAAGTCACACAAGTAGTAAGTAGCAGAGTAGAGACTTAAACTCATCTTTCCTGAATCTAAATTCAGTTTTGATTATTCTTTCCATTGCAGTATTATGCCATGTTGCCTGCTTTTTTATATCATTTCATTGAAGAGAAGCTGGAATTCTAAAAGGTCAAGTAAGTCCATTGTCATACAGGCTTGTAAAGTGGTCAAAATGTGATCAGAGTATGATACTTCTGATTTCAGATACAATGCTTCAAATTTAAAAAAAAGTGTTTTATTGTAAATTTAACTGTCAACAAAAATTTTATTTTGTAAGAAAGTAAGAAAATGTCTAAGAAACTACAAACTTCCATCATGTACAGTTTGCTTTTAAAGAAACACATATATAGGGTTTGGAGCCAAGATGGTGGAGTAGAAAGATGCACATACTCTAGCTCTTCCCCCACAGTGCATGAAATACCTGTAAAGAATGACTCTCAACAAATTCTAGAGCAGCAGAAGACACAGAACGATGGATGGGAGGAGATTTCCAGCCCAGGGTGACCTGAAAGGCCAATGGGAAAGGTCCATCACACCAGACGCTCCAGGAGGAACAGAACCAGAACAGGCTTCAGGAGCGGAATTCCCAGCAGCAGCAGATCCTTCAACCCACAGTCACCAAAGACACTTCAAAGGTTAGTGAGAGAGCTGTTTCACCTCCATGACAAGGGAGCAGTGTCCTCCCTTAGCCCAGGCCTGAGGCAACTACACACAGTAGAGAACTATTGTTGGATAAAGCCCCTGGGGGAATTGAGCAGCTGATCTAAACTTCAGCCATAAGTGGCAGCCCCACCCCTACCTAAAGACCCTGGGGGAGTTGAATAGTTGATCTGTATCTCAGCCACAAGCCAGGGAATAAACTCCTCTCCCTTGGTTGTGCCACCTTGGAGGAACTGAGAACTTACAGATACCCAGAATATACTCTCCTCTTGATAAATGACCCAATAGCCAAGTAGCTGGTTGGGAAAATGCCCAAAAAAGGGAAAAAAATAAGACTATAGAAGGTTACTTTCTTGGTGAACAGGTATTTTCTCCCATCCTTTTGGATGAGAAAGAACAATGCTTACCATCAGGGGAAGACATAAAAGTCAAGGCTTCTGCTTCCCAAACATCCAAAATAAATATGTAGTGGGTTCAGGCCATGGAAGAGCTCAAAAAGGAATTTGAAAATCAAATAAGAGAGGTAGAGGAAAAATTGGGAAGAGAAATGAGAGTCATGCAAGAAAATCATGAAAAGCAAGTCAACAGATTGCTAAAGGAGCCCCCAAAAAATGCTGAAGAAAATGACACCCTTAAAAATAGGCTAACTCAATTGCAAAAGAGGTCCAAAAAGTCAGTGAGGAGAAGAATGTTTTAACCAACAGAATTAGCCAAATGGAAAAGGAGGTTCAAAAGCTCACTGAAGAAAGTAGTTCTTTAAAAATTAGAATGGAACAGATGGAAGCTAATGACTTTAGGAGAAACCAAGAAATTACAAAACCAAACCAAAAGGAAGGCACACACACAGAGACATGTGTGTGTGTGTGTGTGTGTATATATATGTAATCAAAATTGCTTTGTTTTTTAAATTAATTTTTCTTTTTTTAATTAATAAGTATTTATTTTTTCCTTCCTACCTTCTCCACTGAAGAAAAAAATAAAGAAAAAGAAAACAAATATGGATGATCAAGTAATACAAAATCTCATGTTTGTCATGTCATAAAAAAAGGATGATTCATTCCACAGTTTTAGTCCAATCTTACTCGATCATCCTTTTGGAATCCTGGATGGTCATTGCTTGGAATTAGAATCCTTATGACTTTAAAAGTTCTTTATTGTTACAATTTCACTATATAGTAAATTATTCTCCTACTTCATCAGTTTATGTAAGTCTTCCCAGGTTTTCTCTGCAATGGTCCCCTTCATAATTTTTTATTTATACAGAGCCTAATTAATATGCAATAATTTGTTTAGACAATCCTCAACTGGTAAGATTCTCCTTAGTTTCCAGGTTTTTGTTACCACATACACACACAAAAGAGCTGTTACAACTATTTTTGTACATCTAAGTTCTTACTTCTTTCTTTGCTCTCCTATAGCTAGGTTAAAGGATATGCGCAGCTTAATAACTTTGTGGACATTATTCTAAATTGCTTTCCAGAATGACTTTTCAAATCCATAGCTTCAAACGGTGCATTAGCATACTCATTTGACCACTGCACCTACACTATTTGTAATTTTCTCTTTTTGTCAACTTTGAGTGTGAGAAAGAAATTCATAGTTTCCAAATTATTGTTGATTTGAATAATTTTTTCATACAACTATTGAAACCATAGAATTATTTCCTTGAGAACAGCCTCTTCATATGCTTTGACCACTTATCATTTGAGGAATGGCTCTTATTCTTATTGAATCAGTTCTCTCTTCTCTTTGAACTTCTGTAGACCACTTCCTATTAACTCATTCAATAATCTTTGTCTTCCTTCTCTATTGTTTGTTCCTATTTATCTCCACTCTCTTTTGTTCATTATTTATTTCTCTCTCATCTGACTGTGTTAGTAGCTCACCTAGTCCTGTTTTCCCCTGTTTATTACACTTATACTAAGGAGTTTTATGACGCTTGATGATGGGTAGAGCCATTAAACTAACAACCTACCCAATGTGTGATCCTCTTCCTAGCCATCATGCTCCTCCCTACCTCCTAATTGTAGGAATCTGGATGTATACTAACCACCTAATGATAGACCAAATTTTACAGTCCAACCTGAAGCAAAAGTAACTACTGGTACATGAATCCCCTTAGGGCATTTTGCTGGAAGCCTGTTCCCTTATACATTCTGACAGCAGTCACCAGAACATGAATGTTTTCTCTTGTGGACTGCTTCTTCATTTAGAATTGTTAATACTGAAGTGGCTGTTTGACATTAGCATGAGAGAGGAAACGTCAGTAGTAATTTTTCTGGCCCACGGTAAGTGATAGAAAGGCACTTACCTTTCAAGAACCATTTGGCTTGGGGAAGAATCTGGAGGTACTGAGCACTGATGGGTTTCCCAACACTGGGAGGATTACCAGACCTATGAAACAAATGTTACTCTCATTATTCTTTAATGTCAGCCAATAGAATTCACTCAGTAGACAATGGAGAATTCCCTCTTAAATGGTGAATGAGAGGCTAATTTTGTTAAAATTGAAATAAAGTACGTCAAAACTTCTTCTCAACCAGAAGCAATGGAGACTAAATAGTATTGCAGTGGGAGTCAGAAGACCTGGATTTTAGTTCTAACAACTATATAACTATATTTATTAATATATAACTAATAGCTCATTATTAAAAACTATCTAATAACTAAATAAATCTACTAATACTTATCTGTGTGTATTTGGGCAATAACCTCACCTCTCCAAGTTTCAATTTCCTCATACATAAAAATAAGGATATTTGATTGAAAAGTTCCTAATAGCTCAAACTCCACCATTTAGTCTTCAAAGATACTTTTACCAAGAGATTATCTTCCTGGTTTGGGATTCCTTGTAAGTAACCTTGGTCTCCCCATCTAACTTGCCAGGGAAGAGCAGGAGATTGGTGCTAGTCTGTTGACTTTATTTTTTCTAAATTAAGAGCCATTGGTTAAAATTCATACAGCCATTCAAATAAGTTTGATTCAAAGGTAGCCTAGAGAAGGGAACACAGACAATGAATAATAATTCAAACATTTGAAAAATGAAGAAAGAAGGAAGAAACATTTATATTTTACCTGCTATATGTGTGTGTAAAGGCTTGTATAAAATGTTACCTTATCTGATCCTTACAAGAACAGTCTTCTAAGGTGGGTAGAATTATTACTATCATTAGCAGCAGCAGCAGCAGCAGCAGCAGCAGCAGCAGCAGCAGCAGCAGTAGTAGTAGTAGTAATAGTAGTAGTAGTAGTAGTAGTAGTAGTAGTAGTAGTAGCAGTATAGTAGTATTCCCATTTTACACTTGAAGAAACTCAGGCACAGTGGTTAAATAATTTGTTCAGGGTCACACAGCTAGTAAGCGTTTGAGGCTGTATTTGAACTGAGGTCTTCCTGACTCCTGGCATTGGGCTCTATCTTCTGAATCACTAGCTGTCTCTAAGAGAGTGTAGCTTATTCTCAAAAGTCATAGCAAGAGGTACCATGTAGAAGGTGCAGAGGCAGATTTTGGTTTGATTTAAGGAATACCTTTTTTTTTTTGTAAATTAATTGTTTTCAGTTTTCAACAATCACTTTCATAAATTTTAAATTTTCTCTCACTGCCTCCCCATTCCCTCCCCAAGATGACATGCAATCTTATATGGGTTCTACACATATATTTTTATCAAATACATTTTCACATTCGTCATGTTACACAGGAGAATTAAAATGAATGGGAGAAACTATGAGAAAAGATGAAGCAAAACAAAACATAGCAAAAGAGAAAATAGTCTGCTTCATTCTGTGTTCTGACCCTATAGTTCTTTCTCTGGATGTGGATAGCATTTTGCATTGAGGCCTTTGGAAATGTTTTAGGTGCTTGCATTGCTGTGAAGGGCAAAGTATATTAGAAACAGTAAGGAATTGCTTATTAATGCTCAGAATTGTCGCCAAGTGGAATGAGGTGCCTCAGGGAAGTAGTGGATCCCTTATGGCTAGAGATTTTTTAGAGAGGACTAGTTAATCCCTTGCTGAAGATGTTGCAGAGGGGTTCTTGTTCAGGGAGAGGTTAAACTAGGTGGCCCCTGAACTCCTTTCTAGCTCTGAGGATATAGAAAAGATATAGCCTTGCTTTGATTGAATGTAACTTCTTTGCCTCCAAGTTTGACATAGTGGTAAGCCCAGTCAGCACAATGTGTCAAGGCTGAGAACCTCCCCTATACCTGGCGCCCTTGCCCCACCTCTACTCTTCTGCTATTCTACTTTTCTTAGCTATTGTTCTTCAGCCTTATCTGCCCCTTTGTGACCTTACATAGGGTTTTCTTAGCAGAGATACTAGAGTGGCTTGCCTTTTCCAGCTCATTGATGAGGAAACTGAGGCAAGCAGGGTTAAGTGACTTACCCAGGGTCACACATCTAGTCTGAAGCCAGATTTAAACTTCACAAAGATGAGTCCTTCTGACTCAGGGTCTGGTATTCCACTCTTTGTGCCACCTAGATTTTCCTCCTTGTGCTCAAACCTCAGTGCCTTGGATACATTCATTGCCTTTTAGAGGAAAAAAAGTGAAGACAAAAACCAACCATTCTAGATTGTGTGGAGTAAATATTGCTACTACCACTTTTATAACTCAGCCTCCCAAGAGTGCCCTTTCAACTTAGCACTTGAAGTTTTGGTGAAATGAATTTGTTCCCCAAATTCTTGCCGCAGCTCTTTTTGATTTCACCATGCTCTTAAAGAATGATATGATGAGGCACTTTTACAGGTAGCATCAAAATGGACTGTCTTCATGAGGCTCTTCTCTGAAGAGAGCCTGCTAGGAATTTTTATCATCACCTTCTCCCCTTTAAAAAAATCCTTGAACTAGAGCAGTAAATTATTGCTTAAAGTTTCATTAGTACTCCTTGGCAAGGCACTCTCCTAGGACATCCCATGTCACTTTTTCTCATAAATTGACTGCTATAAATAACCCGTAATTCTTCTATAATCAGAGAAATGGGGCTCTAAGTTATCTCCCACATACATTAAAAACCATCCTTTCCTCTCCCCCAAATTAATCTTGTTAGAAAACTATTTTGCTACCAGTATCTCTGCATCATGATATAATCTTATCATTCAATAATCCCATTAGGAATTGACATCACTGCCTA
This sequence comes from Bettongia penicillata ogilbyi, assembly GCA_023548195.1. NCBI lineage: Eukaryota > Metazoa > Chordata > Mammalia > Diprotodontia > Potoroidae > Bettongia > Bettongia penicillata. Next base: position 969,057 of record JAJHZJ010000567.1, read on the forward strand.
ATTTTATTAGCACCCCAGGAGCATTTGCCCCAACAGGAAGCCAAATGACAAAGGTTTTCCATTAAGACACTCTCTTCATTGTTTTTTAAAAAACATCAATCAACTGGTTTGGGAACCAATATGCCCTCTTTGTAACTGGTCCAAGAGACCTTGAATACTGATGAATGGGGGTGAGGATCAGTCTCCGTGGGAAACACAAAGTTCACATAACTGTTGGGTTGAATGACCTATAATGACCTTTATCACATCATGTCTCGGCTATTGTAATAGACTACTGGCTGGTTTCCCTGCTGAAAGTCTCTCCCTCCTCCAGCACATCTACTGAGTTATCATTCTGATCTTCCCAAAGTGAAAATCTGACCATGCTTCTCCTACCATCCCCCCAATTCAGTCAACTTCAGTGGCTCTGCACTGATGTCAGGAAATACAAAATTATCTATTTGAATTTTAAAGCTTCCATAACCTGAGCTCTTCCTATCTTTCCAGTCTTTTATAATCACAGAAATCTAGTCTTCTCATGCCTTACATCTCCTTTATACTCTGCAATCCAGGACAAGTGTTCTTTGCTATTTCTTGTACATGATAGCCCATCACCTGGCATTTCCACTGGCTGTCCCTTAAGGCTGGAACTCTCTTCCTCCAAGTCTCAGCTAAAGTCCTCCCTTCAACAAAAATCCTCTCTTAGACCTCCTTAAATTTCATGTCTTATTTCCAAATGTATCTCTTATTTACCTTGAATGTATCCTGTTGTACAACTATTTGCATTTCTGTCATTAGATTACGAGTTCCTTGAGAGCAAGGTCTTGTTTTTGTTTGTTTTTCTTTTCAAGTGTGTGTGCGTGCGCGCATGAGCGTGTATGTATCATCAGTGTTTAGCACAGCGCCTGCCACATAGTGAATACTTAATAGATGCTTGTTAACCGACTGACTCTAAAAGAAGTAGTTTGGAACAGATAATCTCTTATGTCCCTTCTGGTTTTGATATCTTACAGTCCTAAATTAATTTCTGAGTAACTCTGGTATTTAGAACTAGATTCTAAAGTTAGACACTAGAGATTTAGGGTAAAGTCTCATTTTCTGTTTCTGTGACCAAGGTTAATTACTTTTCCTCCCTCGGGCTTGCTTCTTAGGAAAATAATGACAATGAATTATAATATTTTCTTAAACAGAAGCAACGACAGGGGACATCCATTCATAATTCTCATCCTCTCCATAAGGCTACATCACAGAATGCCTGAATTTTGGAGTTGGAACAGACCTTAGAGGCCATCTAAATCCTACCCAACCCTGAGAGGATACGCCATTATGACATACCTGACAAGTAGTCCAATAGAGTGTATTTGAAGACATACAATGAGAAGGGTTTCTCTGATCCCATGGCAGTCCTTTCCAATTTTGAACAGCTTTGATTGTTGGAAAATTTTCCTTTATATATATCTATATATCTATATCTATCTATATCTTAAATTTTTTCTTTATAACATCCACTCATTGTTCTGTGTTCAGCCCTCTGAGGTTAACAGAATAAGGTAAGTTCTTCTTCTCCATGACAGCACTTTAAATATTTGAAGGCAGCTACTATGGTCATCTCTCCTTCAGGCTAAGCATCCCAAATTCCTTCAATTAATCCTCATGTGATGTTAACTCAAGGCTCTTCACCATTTTGATTCTTTCCTCTGGATACTTAAACTGTGGCAACAGAATTTAACACAATATCATAGATATGGATGGACAAGAATAAAGCATAGAAAGATGATGGTCACCTTAATCAGGGAAACCATGTGTCTCTGAAATGAAATCCAAAATCTGTTAGCGTTTTGGGCAAACACTTCTTACTGTTGACTCAGAGTCAATTTTCAATTCATTGAAACACTGAAGTATTATTTCCCAGACAAACACTAATAATGCACCCCCCCGCATTGTACTCATGAAACTGTTTTTTTGAACCAAAAGTATAAAACTTTACATTTATCCTTATTGAATATCATCTTGATAGTTTCAGCCCAAAGTTAAAGCCTGCCAAGATCTTACTAAATGGCGACTCTGTCATCCAGGGTGTTACCTGGAACATCAGAAATATGATAAAATGTCAAGACAGATTCAGAATTCATGTGTCACTTTGTAATTTCTGGAATTTGCACAGAACCCTAGAATACCACATTGTTTCCAAAGAGAAATTCACAGTAAAGCATATGAATTCAGTTGGGTCATCCACACTAGAAAAACAAAGTGAATGGAAAAAACTTATTGCCCAGTTTATGACACGCACTCATATCTATCTATCTGTGTGTAGATATATGTATATACATAAATATATGTATGTATATATCCACAAACACACATAAATATATATATTATATATATAAACATAAATAATCTTGGACAAGCATTGCAGATAGATAATCATAATCTGAGTCTAGAATTGAGTAGGAGAAAGGGAAAGAGCTGGAGTAGCCCAGTGTATGGCACATAGAGGATACTCTGTGTGCTATTTTCAATGATCTAGACTGCCCACTACAGCAAAAGCTCTTTGCATTAATAATAATTTTCTCTAAATGGTTCTAAATAGCCAGAAATAATAAAACATCACAATATCAGAAGAATTAAAATGAGAAATAACCCAAAGGGCAATGAGAAAAAATGGTAGGCGTCAGCAGACTGTGGCATGTTACCAATGTGTGGGAAAAGCATAAAAAATGCCAAACATATGCATAACTGAAAAAGGAGGAAGGCTGGTCATATAGGGAGAATGAGAGACAACAGATGGTTGGCCTGAGTGGTAGATAAGTGCTCCCGAGATATTAAAAGAACAATAAGCAGATCTTGGGCACAGGACCATAGATTTAGCATTGGAGGGGACTATAGCCTCTAGTTCCACTCCTTCATTTTACAGACAAGGAGACTATGGCCTAGACATGTCATAGGATCTTAAACACATAGGCAAGAGCTGGAAGGGACCCCTGCAGTAATCTAGTCATCCATCCCCTCTCTCTTATTTTAGAGATGAGAAAACTGGAACCATGAAAGTTTTCATGATTTGTCCAACAACATAGGTAGCAAATGGTTCAGCTGTGACTATACTCCATAAACCTTAAACCATTATATAAATGCTAGTTATAATAATAATAAGTAAAAAATAATAAAAGAATTATTCCTCTACCTCCAAATCTAGTGTTTTTCTCACCATACTATGCAATTGGGAATATATGGGAAAGTAGCATCAAGAATTACACAGGAGGAGAAGATGTAGAGGGGTTTCAGTTCATATCAATAGAGGGATTGAATAGCTACATTGTTGAAATTACACATCCATCAAAGTGTCAAACCAAAGCAACAACCTTGTAATGAAAATTATCTAAATCATATCAATTTTAGGGCAAGGATAAGGAGTGAACTTGTATTTTCATTGGTATAGAGGACTTTCAGGTGAGGAAATTCCCTCAACTGACACAGGTCAGCATCTTCTCTGCAAATTCTAGTTTCAGAGAGTTGCCTGGAGCACTAAGTTAAGGGATATGCTCCAGGTTACATAGCCAATATGTGCTGGATGCAGGACTTCAAAGGAGGTCTTCCTGACTCTGAGGTCAGCTATCTACTATGCCACACTGCCTGTTGCATCTACTATATACAAAGGAAAAAGAAAGGCTAAAATGGTGATGTAATCTGCCCTAAGTTATATGTAGGGAATGTGGCAGAATTGGGACTTAGGTCTTCTGACTCCAAGGTCAGAGATGTTTCCATTATATCACAGCTCTTTCATAGTTCCTTGTGATGGTGTTTGCTATAATTCAGTTTGATTCAATGAACATTTATCAGGCAGTCACTAGGAGTATCTGAGGAATGCTACTTACTCGGTCATTTGGAGAAGGTTAACATTCTAGGGATTTGTAGAAATACAGACACCAAATATAAAAGATCTGTATCTTCTGTTAGCTCAGCTTCTAAGACATCTAGAAGGAGAACTATGGGTAAAAGCTACCTATCAATTCATCTCTCTTCCTACTATGACTCATAGCTGGTTTGAACCTAGGATTTGTGGACTTTGTGGATGGTGAAAAAATCAGCCTGCAAAAGGACTGCCAGATATTGGTGCCTTAGTCATTCAAGAGAAGTTTTACCTCCCTGGATATGTGCTTAGATGATTAGAAACATATGTACAAAACTAGAAAACATTATTTTTTAGCTCCCTGATTGACCCCCCACTATGATACTTGCAATAGGGATAGATTAACTGTGATTTATTTAATATATGGCATTCCTAGATGAAGGAACTTCCTCTACCAATGCAGATAACATCTATTCTGCAATTTAACTGTCTTAGAGAGTTGATTAGGGTGCTGATTCCATCTCAGTCAAGATCTACAAGGCAGGGCTTCCACTGCTCATACTGAAATCTTCTGGGTTATATGGCAGAAGGAAGCCATTCCACAGGAGATCAAGTCTTCATAAAGGAAAAGGGAACAGGATATTTTGTGACAATCACAGGAGAGTCTCTCTCTTAGTTACTGCTTACAATATTCTTGCCAAAGTTCTCCTTATTAGGCTGATCCTTCACCTGCAAGATATATGTGACTTCTGTAAGTGTCAAGGAATGGAGGACATAGTACTTGTTGCTTAACAATTCCAGGAGAAATGCCAGGAGCAGAACAGAGATCTGTACACAGCGTTTATTGACTTAACCAAGGTCTTTGATAATGTTAGTTATAAGGGCTTGTGGAAGATCATGGCAGAATTTGATTGTCCAGAGAAGCTCATCAGTTTTATATGCCAGTTTCATAATGGCATGCTTGCACAAGTTTTGGATAAAGAATGATGTTGTCATGCTTTCCCAGTCATCAGTGTGTGCTTTTTTAGCATGATGTTTTCTGAGATCTGCCACTTTTGCTAATTCTGACCTGACAGTCAACATCAAGGAAACAGAAGTTTTCTACAAGCCAGCACTATGCCATCCATATGTAGAAATACTGGTTGCAGCAAAAGGAAATATTTTGAATGCTGTGGATAAGTTCACTTACCTAGGCAGTATACTTTCCAGGGATGTACACAGAGATGACAAAGTTGACACATGCATTTCCAACACTAGCTAAGCATTTGGGAGGCTCTAAAAGTATGGGAGAGAAGAAGTATTAGACTGCATACCAAACTGGAAATCTACAGAGTTATTGTGTTGACTTCATTGTTGTATGCCTATGAAACCTAGAAAATCGAGCAATGCCTTTAAGACAATTAAATTAGTAAAACATGGAAAGACTTGCACAAAATTGAAGAGCAAAATGGGTAGAACCAAGAGAACATTGTATGCAGAAACAGCAATAAGTTATTTTGATTATTATAAATGCCCAAATTAACTATAAAGAACACATGAATCACTTCTCTTCTCAGCAATGCAAGAACCTAAAATAATTCCAAAAATTCATGATGGAAAATGCCATCCATATCCAGAGAAAGAAATATATAGTCTGAATGCAGATTGAAGCGGGCTATTTTCTTTTTTGTTTTGTTTTGGTTTTCTTTCCCATGGTTCCTTCAATTTGTTCTAATTCTACACAACATGACTAATGTGAAAATAAGTTTAATAGGAATGTATACGTAGAGCCTATATTGGATTGCATGCCATCTGGAAGAGGGGAAGAAAATTTAAAACTTAAGGAAGTAAATGTTGAAAACTAAAAATAAAGAAATTAACTTATTAAAAAAAAGAACACAGGAAGAAAGACACTATCTGTGTCCAGAGAGAAAACTGATAAATAGAAGTATGTATAGAACAATTTCACTCACTCACACACACACACACACACACACACGCATGCACGCATGCCCACGCACACACACCTATTTTTATCTAATGGTAGCCATTTCTAGGGTGAGTGGGGGAGGGTAGAAAAGAAAAGAAAAGGAAAAAATTTCCAGGATAATTTTGTTGTATATTTGAGAGGAGTAGCAAGTTGTGCTTAATAGATTTGTAGTTTCATGTACAATCATCTTTTTTAATTTTACTATGTTATGGAAATGCTTGTGTTATTCCATAAATATGCATTAATGCAAAAAAATACAAAAGGGAAAAAATTGAACCACTTCCATTTGAATTGTTTTTGGAAGATTCTGAAACCACCTGTCAAGCTAAGGTACTGGATACTGAGGTCTTCTCTCAAACTGAACTTCCAAGCACTCAAAGTCTATTGCAGAGGGCAATTCCTCTGGGCTGGCTATGTGGCCCAAATGCCAAATGTACATTTACCTAAAAGACAGGTTTATGGAGAACTTAGACTAGAGCAGTACAAGAACAGTCTCATTGTCTCTCTGAAAAACTTTAGTATTCATTGTGAAACATGGAAGACACTGGCACAGGACTGCTCAGAATGGCAAGCTTGCATCAAAGAATGCTCAATGAATTGTGAGCAAAGTAGAATTGTTGCAGCACAAAGGAAATGTGAGCTGCAGAGACGCCTCCATCCCAAATGTTCAAATGGACTACTTGTCCTGACCTACTGTGGTTCCAAGCTCATATTGGACTGATCAACTGTATACACTTTACCCTGACTGCAACATTGTGAGGTTATTTTTCCTCTTCCAGTATGAAGGACAAACAGGCACCCAGAAGGGTTAAATGATTTGCTCAGTATGTGTGAGAAGCAGAACTTGAATTCAGGTCTTCCTCGTTCTGAAGCTGGTTCTTTGTCAACTATACCATGCTGCCACGCATTACTTGCCATAAATCTGAGATTCCTGATATTTGCGGAATGTGGGATTGCCATCCATGACAGTGACAACTCAGCCTAGCTGACTAACTCATCTCTGCTTTGCCTGGAGGCTATGAAAACCCAAGTCTTTGAGCTTAGTATCTAATAGATTTTCTTTCTATTTATTTTTCATGAAAACTTATTATAAATAGGCTGCTTGAAAAAAACTAATGAGCTGTAATAAATTTGCATACTCATGAAGCTTGTTCATTTATTCATGGACCTGGCACACAGAATGGTAGTATGGGATGACATTAATTCTGCTAGAAGTTACTGGAGAATATATGCCACACCAAGCTCATGACTTTAGCTCACTGAAAGAAAATATAGGCTCTCCTTATTTTTTTTTATCATAACATATCCCTGAGAATATTCTAGTATGGATAGAATATTCTACTATGAAGAGGTCAAAAGGATAGTTCCTGGGAGTGCTCATTTGCAGTGTTAAGGTCTTTGGAAATTCAGTGCAAAACCTTGAATTTAAATCGTGAAGGAGAACACTCCAGGCTATCTATAGTCTATGCTTAGGATAGTGTCTTCCACAAGGCATACCCTTACTAAATATATATTGATTAATCCGATGATGTATCTGGGACCCAAATGGATGAGCAGATCTTTTCTTATAACCTTGAATGTTCTTTATGCTTATAGCATGCAGACCAAAGCAATACTGGGCTACAGAAGAGTCCTGAACCGTTAGCCAAGAGACCTACACTCTAGTACTAACCTTGTGCTAGCTGTTTGACTTTGGGTAAGTCATTTCCATCTTTTGTGTTTTAGTTCTCCCATAAGTGAAGTGTTACCAATAAATTAATCAACAAACATTTATTAAATATTTATCTTATGCCAGGCACTATGCTAAGCACTGGAGATACAAAGGAAAATTGTTCATGCCCTTAAGGAGCTTTCTTTGATAATAGATTTATATAGAAATTTAAAGTTTGTAAAGCACTTCACACATATTTGCCTTATTTGATCCCAACAAGAGTTCCATAAGATAGATGCTAATATTGTCCCTACTTTACAAATGATGAAATTGAAATTGGGGGAAGTTAAGTAATTTGATCATGGTCACAGAACCAGTAAGTATTTGTGGTAGCATTTGAAGTCTTTTGGATCCCAAGTCCAACACTCTACCCACCATAGCACCTAGCTGTTTACATTCTAATGGAGGAGAGAACATTTATACAAATAGATATTGATAAGATTCATAGAGAAGATTCTAGATAAACTTAGAGGGGAATGTACTAGCAACTGGGGAAATTGGAAAAGGACTCCTGCAGAAGGTGGCATTTAAGTTGAGTGTTGAGAAAGTCAAGGATTCTAAGTCAGAAGTGGGAAGGGAGAGAATTCCTGGCAAAAATGAGAGTTAATGCAAAGGTTTGGAAATGGGAGATGGAGTACAGTATGAGAGGAACATCAAGTAAACCAATATGGTTGGACTCTAGAGCACATGGAGGAGAATAATGTGTAAGAATACTGGAAAAAAAGGAAAGTGTTGGGCTGTAAACAGCTTTAAACACCAAACAGTGAAGTTAGCTGGTGACCAACACTGAACGAGAGAGGATCAAAGAGAAGCTGAAGTTCTGCATAAGAATTTTGAGAAAAGGATCAGTTTTTTCCTTCATTCAATCAGCATTCATTTCCAAGACTCCAATCAGCATCAACTTCCAAGACTCAACTGAAAAAATGGACAGAGTGGTCCCAGTTTGTCTTGTCAATATCCTCTATATAGAGAATAAGTTGCTGCCTCTTGATGTTTTCCAGAAGATGGAGCCTTTTCCTTCCCCTTGAAATTATGGACCTTCTGAAATTTTTATCAAGAATACTGGGTATTGCAGCCATGATTTCTTAAGAGCAAGCCTTCTGTTAACAGTGGGAACTGAGGAAAAATACGGACCAGTTGAACCACTGTTGAAGTAGTCTTAAGAAACACTCATCCAAATGAAATGAGTCTGGGCTTCAGATAGCCCATCAATGCAGTATTACAGCTTACTTAATCATGGGCAATTTTTGCAGAACTGGGCCTGAGAGCATGACTTGTTCTACTTTGTTAATAGATCCTAGAAAGGTAGACAGGGAGGCAGATAATTAGGCAAATACAGCAGTTATTTTTAAATTAAATTTTATTTTTCCAATCAGCGAAAATCTACCTTTACTACCCCAAATCCACAATCTTCTTTGACAATGCCCCTCCCTCAGTTATAATGAAAGGGGAAAAAGTCCCCTTTTTTGTCTGTAAACATGGATATTCAAGCAAAGCTCCTTTCTGCAATGGCCATGTCTAAAAATATATGCCTTATTTTCATTCTGAGTCTTCCGACTTCTACTAGGTGTTGGGCGCCATGTTTTATCCTTAGGCTTCGGGAATCCTGGCCAGTCATTATGCTGATCAAAGTTCTTAAGTCTCTCAAAATTATTCATCATTATCATATTGTTGTCAAAGTATAAATTGTTCTTCTGGTTTTGATAATTTCACTCTTTGTCAGTTTAAACACATCTCCCCTGGTTTCTCTGAAACCAGCCCTTTCCTCACTTCTCATAGCACAATAGTTTTTCATCACATTTATACACTATAACTTACGTATTAATTCCCCAATTAGTAGGTACCCCATATGATTCCAATTCTTTACCACCTCAAGAAGAGCTATGCATTTTTTGTAAATCTTTAGTTGATTTGTTTTGCTTAGAGCTTATCCCTTTTTATTTTAATTTTTTTCTGAAATGCTTTTTTTGCTTTAAATAGCATTTTATCTTTTTCCCAAATTACATATCAAGAAAATTTTTAGCATTAATTTTTATAAAATTTAGAGTTCAAAATTTTCCCCTTCCTTCCTCTCCCCTCTTCTGAAAAATAGTAGGCAGTTTGACATAGTTTATACATATGTTATCAGGTAAAACATTTTCATATTCATCACAGTTATGGAAGAAGAAATAGAACAAAAGAAAAAATCCAGGAGAAACAATAAAGTGAAAAATACATCCTCTGATCTTCATTCAGAGTCCATCAGTTTTTTATCTGAACATGGAAATATCCTTATCCTTTCCTTATGAGTACTTTGTACTTATCTTGCATCATTGTGTTGCTGAGAAAAGCTGAGTTATTCGTAGCGGATCATCATACGATGTTGCTCATACCACGGATAGTGTTTTCCTGGTTCTACTCATTCCTCTTTGCATCAGTTAATCTTTCCAGGATTTTTTTGGAAATGTGCCTGTTTGTTATTTCTTATTACACAATAGTATTTCATTACATTCATATACCACAACTTGTTCAGCCATTCCCCAATTGATGAGCATCCCCTCAGTTTCCAATATTTTGCCACCATGAATAGGACTGCTATAAATACTTTTGTCCATGTAGGTCCTTTCCCCCTTTTATAATTCCTTTGGGATACAGACCTAGTAGTGGTATCATTGAATCAAAGGGTATGCACAGTTTATTGTCCTTTGGGCATAGTTTCAAATTGCTCTGGAGAATGGTTGAATCAGGTCTGAACTCCACCAACAGTGCATTAGTGTCCCAATTTTTCCACATCCTCTCCAACATTGATAATTTTCCTTTTTTTGTCGTATTAGCCAATCTGATAGGTGGGAGGTGGTATTTCAGAGTTGTTAAATTTGCAGTTCTCTAATCAAAAGTGATTTAAAGCAGTTATTTACATGCCTAAAAATAACTCTGACATCTTCATCTGAAAACTGCCTATTCATATCCTTTGACCAAGTAATCCCTCCTTTAATATTCTTTCTCCTCTCGTCTCCTCTCGTTTCCTCTTGTCTCCCTCTCCCTCTCCACTCCTCTCTCTCTCTCTCTCTCTCTCTCTCTCTCTCTCTCTCTCTCTCTCTCTCTCTGTCTCTGTCTCTCTCTCTCTCCTTTCTCCCCTTTGTCTTCAATTTCCCTGTTGAGTGAAATGTTTAGTGTACCCAGTTCTGTGAGTGTATTCTCTCCTTTGATCACTTCAAATGACAGGAAGATTTCAGTGTTGGGCACTCTCTCTACCCTTTCCTCCTTGTTTGGATAGACTTCTACCCTGATTATGCAACATAATTTTCCTCAAACTTCCTTTCCCTTCCCTTCTCAATTTAGTGTATTCCTCTCCTCTCTCCCTTCCATTCTTCTTTTAAAATCATTAAGACATAGCAGACCTAAGGCTTTCCATCCAATTAGATGCCCTCTATAACTCCTGATGATGATAGGGTTAAGAGGGGACATTCATTATCTCCTCATATAAAAATTATCCATGTAGGATAGCTTGACTTAGTTGTTTGTCTGTTCATTTATGATTAGCTTTTCATATTTCTCTTAGCTATTCTGTTTGAATTTCAAAACTTTATACAGCTGTGTTCTTTTCATCAGAAATACGTAGAAGTGCTCTATTTTATCAAAGGTTTATTTTTTTCTATCAGTAGGTTTACACTGTTTTTCTTGGTAAGTTATTTTTGGCTGTACACTTATATCTTTCCCTTCTGGAATATTATATTCCAAGCTCTCTGCTCTTCTGTAGTGGTGGCATTTAAATTATGTGAGATTCTTATGAGTGGCTCCTCAGTATTGAATTCTTTCTTTCTGAGTGCTTGCAGTATTTTTTCTTTGACCCCCAAATCTTTTGATTTTGCCTATAATATTCTTGGGAGTTGTCTTTTTGAGAATTTTTTCAGTAAGGGACTGGGTAGATTATATTTCCAAGTTAACCTCTTGTGCTAAGAGATTTAGCCAGTTTTCTCTGAAGATTGCTTGAAATATGGTGTTTAAGTTATTTATTTATTTTTTGTGGGTCATGGCTTTCAGGTAGGAAAAAAATTCTTAATTTTTTTCTTCTCAATGTATTTCCTGAGTCAGGTGTTTTTGCTTTAAGATACCTTATATTTTCTTCTACACTTTCGGTTGTTTGGCTTTGTTTTTAATATTTATTGTTGTCTCATGGAGTCACTGGCTTCTTTTGAGTTTAATTTTCGGGGAGTTTGTTTCTGGGAGAAAAGATTTGTACCTCCTGTGCCAAGGCTGTTAATTTTCTTTCTAATTATTTCTTATATAACTCTCATTTCTTTTACAATATTGTCTTATAGCACTCTCATTTAATTTATAAAAAACATTTTAAAATAATCCTTTTCTAGGAATTCTAGCTGAATTGTTGCCCAAGCAGGTTTTTTTTTTGAGGCTTGTGCAGATATTTTGTCACTCTCTTCTGAATTTGTGTCTTGAAAATCCCTGTCACCATAATAGATTTTTATGGTAGAATATATTGTCATTCAAAACTCTTGGAGAGTTCATTGTTTTTGGATAAGTGAATATTCTGGATACCTAAGGTTTTAAGTATCTAAATTATTTTCTCTTTAAAAAAATGTATGATGAATTCACTCTAATATTTGCAGGGGGTAAAGAGGAAGACTATGGGTGTAAAATAATGAATGGTGACTGGCTTTGTTGAACTCTTTCTCCCTTTCCTTTGTTTCTTTCCTTTATTAGAAGAGATGGTTCTCTGACTAGAAAAGGGGGAGAGGGAGGGACATATTCAAAAAGGAAGGTGATTTAAAAATGAATACTAATTAACATCTAAAGAATCTGGGGTAGAAATCTTTCTGAAATGTATTTTGTCCCTCCTTGTCTTCTTTTAAAAAAAGGAAGATGAGATTACCAAAGTTTGTTGATGTCCTCTGCTTTTTAATCACATTAAATTTCTTAATATGCCCTCTCTCCTCTCATCTACTTATTTTGTCGTTCCTTTGTAACAAATATTTTAAATAGAAACTATCTTAATGAAACCAAATGATACATCAACTATGTTTGAAGCACATGCAATATTCCACACCCTCTACCTAGCTAATGAAAAAAGAAGTACATTTTTTTAGTCACTGCTGTGGTCAAGTGTATGTTGTTCTCATTACCCCTGTGTTCAACTATCTTCACTTTATTTTTTTATGTCTTGTCATTTTCTCTGATTCCTTATAGTTTTTGTTCTTTTCTGGCACAACAGTATTTTATTTATCTACCACAATGTGTGTCTGTTCCCAAATTTATAGACATCCATTTTATTTTTAGGTTTTACTACCACAAAATCATTGTTATTAATATTTTTTTATTTATGGGGCCTTTCTTTTATGAGTCTCCTTCAAGGCATTCGTCCAGCAATGGACTCTCTGGATCAAAGAGTATTGGCATTTTAGTAAACACTTTTTCCTTCTTCACATAATTCCAGATTGTTTTTCAGAATGTTTAGAACCACTAACAGTTCCACTATGGTCTGCTGTACCTACCTTCCTATAGTCACTCCAACATTCCATATTTCCCATCATTTATCATCTTTGCCAATTACCCTTTCACTTTTCATTTGCCAATTTCAAATCACTTAGATTTGGAATTGTATTTAATGTGATTATTAAAGTTTGGGAAATTCTTCTTTTGATAATTGTTTGCTCAATTCTTTGATCATTTATCTATTGTGCACTTCTTGTCCTCCTCAACAGTATGTATTGAGCAGAATTTTGTCTTTTGTGGTCGATCATGATTGATTAGAGAGATTGGTGCACAGTGCTAGATTTAGAATAAGGAAGCTTTTGTGCTACATCTGCCACATGCATGGCCATAGATACGGGAAAGGGAAGGTAATGAACATTAATATATTGCCATTTAGTCATATACTGTGCTAAGTGTCCTTACAAACATTTCATTTGATACTCTACAACAACCTTAAAAGGCAAGTGCTTTTGTTATCTCTAGTTTCAAAGGCAAATGGGAGGCCAATTGACTTGCCCAGGGTCACACACCTAGTAAGTATCTGAGGCCAGATTTGAACTCAGGTCTTCCTGGTTCCAGGCTTGGTACTCTATCCATCTTATGACCTAACTCTCTCCATTCACTTGAATTCTCTACTCAATTTCCTTATCCATAAATAACAATAACGATATTTGTAATATCTGTCTCATAGAACTAAAACAAAATAAAAATAAATAAAAAAATAAATCTGTCTCATAGTCTAAAATGAAGTAAGGCATGTAAGATATTTACAGATTGTAAAAGCTCTATGTGACAATAATATACTTTCCTGAGAGAGGTCTAGACTTGCAGTTTTGTTGACTTGGAGGAATACTCAATGTGGAAACTTGTATCAGTGAGGTACATCAAATGTAACCTTTCTGAAATTTTTAATCTGAAAGAGATACCTTGGCCACTGCTAAGGTAAATGACTTGACAAAGTCACACCGCTGATAGTTGCAGAATGTCAATTATTTTGCTGACTGAGGTGTGATTCTATGTAGACTTGTGCTTATTGAAATTCTAAAAATCTTTTTAAATAAATAAATAATGAATAAAGTCTTTGAAAAAATTGAGTTCCAAATTCTCTCTTCCCTCCCATCCTTGCCCCTACTCTCTGAAAAGGCAAGCAATATGCTATCAATTATACATGTGAAATCATGCAAAACATATTTCCATATTAACCATATTGCAAAAAAAGCAAGAAAAATGAAGTGAGAAAATTATACTTCAATTTGCACACAGAGTTCATCAGTTCTCTCTCTGGAGGTGGGTAGCATTTTCCATAATGATAAAAATATTTTTTTAATATTTATTTTCCTGCCTCCTTTACCATTGCCCTCTATATACTAGGTTGTTAGATGTTTTTTCCTACTCTTGCCCCTTGTGTCTGTGTCTAATTTCTTTTTTTCTTCTGATTTGCTGCTTCTGATCTGCTATGGGCTTGGAAACCAGATGGTCATATTAATTAGAATTGTTTGTCAAACAGTTATAAGAGGTTCTGAATAAAGGTCTAAGGAGGGTCTTCAATTACTAAAGTACATAAGCTTTAGTGTGAGGACCTGGTACATGACATAATAAAAAGACTACTGTAGTTGGAGTCAGAGGACATGGGTTCAAATCTTGACTTGGCTATATAAGTAATTATAGGCAAACATTTAACCTTAATAGTCATTGATTTTCTCATGTGAACATAAAAGTTTGGTACTAAGTGATTTCTAAAGTCCCTTTCTACTCTTGATCTTTTATTATCTACTCTGGATGCCATAAAACCTCTTTTCATCTTACCTGATAATTCAATAATTTAACAAGTATATATTAAACACTTGCTATCTGTCAAGCACTCAGGATACAAAGAAAAAAGAAAATTGTCTCTGCCTTCTGGGAGTTTATGTTTTCCTGAATTTTGACTTTGTTTTAGAAATATAATGTATGAAAACATGCAAAGTAGGCAAAATCTATTTTCAGCATTTTTAACTCCCTTTTCAAACCCTTATGCATCCTATATCCTTCCCCTAATCCCCGTTGCTGATGCTGAATTGTTTCAGTTGTGTCTGATTCTGTGACTCCATTTAGGATTTTCTTAGCAAAGATACTGGAGTGGTTTGTCATTTTCTTCTCCAGCTCACTTTACAGATGAGGAAACTGAGGAAAACTAGGTGGTGTGACTTGCTCTGGGTCACACAGCTGGTAAATGTCTGAGGCAAGATTTGAATTCAGAAAGAGGAGTTTTCCTGACTCCAGGCTTGGTGCTCAATCCACTGTGCTACTCAGTCTGAATTTATCCCCAAATATCTCCATACAGGTTTCACTGTAATCCATCCAAAAGTTGGATGCCACTTTCTGCCAATTTAATGTCTCATTAGCTGCTCTCTGAAAATCCCCTGTTCCCATTACTTTCCAGGAGTCTGTACTTGCAAATTTTGATCCCCATTAACCTATTTCTCTTCTCCTGCAGGACAGTAAACCATCTATGGGGGGAGGGGGAATCATAAAATCAAGTTAATTTAGCCAGATACAGATTTAGGGTATGTAATTTATCCAAGCCCTCACTGCTGCTCCTTCTAATGAACCCTTATCAACTCCCTATATCATTCCCCACAGCTGTTTGAAACCTTTTATTATTCAGTCTCAGTAGCTCTTGTCACAGAAGGAAGCCAATAAAAAAAAAAAAAGAAAAACTAGAATTATGGTGTTAGTGACAATGTTATCCCCTATATACAGACAGCTGCATTTTAAAAATGGAGTCTTGAATGGTCAATGTTGAACCCAGAGGAATACATCTCTAAGGGGGAATATTTTTCCTAATTTAAAAAATTATATTTTTTCAATCAGCAAAAATATCCTTCTCTTTTTCCTATGCAAATCCTACCCCTTCCTCTAGAGGAGAATGAAAGCAAAACAAAACCACCATTACAAACATGGATAATGAAGCAAATATGTTACTGCATTGGTAATGTAAAAAAATGTGTCTCTTTCTGTACTCTGCGACCACCTGTCAGGAAGGTGAATAGAACATTTCAATATTAGTTCTCTAGAACCATGGTTAGTCATTACACTGACCAGAGTTCCTAAATCTTTGAAAGTTTCTTTAAAATATTTTTTACCATATTGTCATTGAATGCATTGTTCTCTTGGTCTTTCTCATTTTGCTTTGCATCAGTTCATATAAGTGTTTCCAGTTTTTCTGAAACCATTCCCTTTTTCATTTTTTAAAGTGCAAGAGTATTCCATCACATTCATATATTTCAGCCATTCTCCAACTGATAGGTACTCCCTTGAGATGCTCATTCATTGCCACCTCAAAAAGATATAAATATTTTTGTCTATCTTTAGTTAGAATTTGCTTTCCTAAGGACTAATACTTCCCATAATCCTCATTCCCTCTAGTGCTTCCTTCTTCCTTTTACTCTTTCCTTTCTATTTTCCTGTTGAGTGAAACATATTTCTTCTCTCTCTCTCTCTCTCTCTGTCTCTCTCTCTCCTGCTTTGGCCAGTTCAGATAAAATAATAATGAAGTTTACATGTCAGCTGCTTCCCACTTTCCTCCTTGTTTGTATAGATTTATACTTGTCCCTCCTTAATCATGTGAGATTATTTTCCCCAACCTTTCTTTCCCTTCCCTACCTTCCTTTAATGTATTCTTCTTCTTCCTCTTTTCTTTTTTGCCATTTTTTTTCTGTTGAGATAAGTAACACAATAGAAACTTTCCTAGGACTTGTCTAATCAGATTCCCACTATGACCTCTGATGCTGATAGGGTTGAGAGGGGACATATATCATGTACTGATATTTGAATGTAAACAGTTTGTCCTTGTTTAGTCCCTTATGATTGTTCATTCGTGTTTACCTTTTTATGTTTCTTTTAAGTCTTATGATTGAATTTCAAAGTTTTTGTGCATTTTGGCACTTTTTTCTGGAATGTTTGGAAGTACTCTAGTTCAATAAAAAACACATTTTTCTCCTTCAGGATTGTACTCAGTTTTGTGGGGTAAATTATTCTTGTCTATAAGTCTATATTCTTTGCCTTTTGGAATATTATGCTGCAAACTCTTTGATCCTTTATAGTGGTGGTTATTAAATCATATGTGATTCTGATTGTGAACACTTGGTGCTTGAATTCTTTCTTTCTGGCTGTTTGCAGTATTTTTTATTGGTCTTGAAAATTCTGGATTTTGGCTATAATGTTCCTGGGACTTTATATTTGAAGTTTCTTTCATGAAATAACCAGTTGATTCTTTTTATTTTGAATTCACCCTCTGCTTCTAAAATATTTAGGCTCTTTTTAAAAATATTGTAACTTTCAGGTAGTTCAGTCATTCTTATTTTTTTTCTCCTTGAATTGCTTTCCAGGTCATTTGTTTTTACTTTGGGAATAGCTTACATTTTCTTTTATATTTTAGTCTTTTGATTTTATTTTAATATTTAAATTTAAATATTAAATATATATTATATTTAAATTTAATATTTGGTCCATTCTAATTTTTAGGATGTTTTGTTGCTTGGGGAAGTTTTTCCCCCCTCTAGTGCCAAGATGTTAATTCTTTTTCCAATCATTTCTTATATAACTGGTATTTATTTTCCAATTTTAGCACTCTCATTTCATTTACAAAAACATTTTTAAATACCTTTAAAAAATTCTAGAAGGCATTCTAGTTGAATTATACCAGAGTTTTGTTGGGTTTTATTTTTTTTGAGCCTTTGTAGATGTCTTGGAGTCTTTCTCCTCTTCCAGATTTGTGATTTAAGTATCCCTGTAATCATAAAATGGTGGGGTTCTTCTTTTGATTGCTCATTTTACCAACCTGCTACCTGATTTTGCACTTCTTGTTAGGGTTGAGTTCTGGACACTTCTGGAGGGAAGATCTGAGTTCATCCTGTTGTTGCTTCCTTGGGATATAGAGTGCTGTTACATCAGTATTTCAGGAATATTTCAGACTGAAGATTTGCAAGCCTTCAATGTTTTCAAAGTGGTCAGATACATGGCAAAGTCTTACTTCTCCTCCCTTGTTCTAAGCTTGTGAAGTTCCTGACCTGAGTTTAGATCTGACCATCAGTAGATGGTTGCTACACTTAGCTGCTATCATCCAGCTAGGAAACTCTCTGGCTCAGTGTCAGAATTGTAGGCTTCCCTTTGGTCTGGAATTCCTGTGCTAGTTATTCCTCTGTAGGCATTACCCTGGACTGGAAGCTGTAATAGTGACCCTGCTCTCCTCCTGGGATTGGAATAAGTCAGCTGCTTCTTGCTTCTGAACTCTCCTCTTGCTTGGTACACAGGGCAGGGCCCATGACCATTCCTTACCCCAGGAGCAGGTCTCCTTCATCCATCTGGATCTGTAACCTGGAACTTAGTAATGGATGACAACATTGCCAGTTGGCATCTGTTTCTATCTCAGTGCCCAAATATGGTTCTGGGACCTCCTCTTGCCCCGATGCACAGGCTGTGCAAGTCCTATTCATTTGGTCAGACTCTTTCCTCAGTGTCCACAACTTCTCTATCTTCTTGTGCTGATCTGGGCTAGAAAATATCTTTTTCTTTGGTTTTGCCATTAGTATGCAGTCTGACACATTTTTTAGATCTGTTTGGAGGAGTTTGGGGACAACCCACTGTCCTATTCCTATGCCACCTTAGCCCTAATCAGGGAATTTCAGAAATGCTATGCTAGTTGGGTAAATAAAGTGAATATGCTGAAAGTTAGGAAGGTCTTTAATAGTATCCTGTGATCATATATTTAGAAAAGGAAGCAGCCTTATAAGCTATTCAGTTCAATTCCCTCAATTCAAAAATGAAGAAATTGAAGATCATAGAAGTTAAGTAACATCCAGGGTCATACAGCTCTATGTATCTGAAATGAAATTTGAACTCAGATCTTCCTGATTCCAATTTATATTATGTACCATCTAGTTCCCTTTAGATCTGTTTTAGATGTCAACATATAGAAGGGCATCTATAGTGCTTATGCACACAACTCTGCACACAAAACCACTGACATTTTTCTTTCCTCTTTCCCTAAGTAATAGAATTGCAAAATAGTAGCTTCAGAGATTGGAAAATTCTGTTTTGTCTTATTTGCCCTTTTAAAGTATGTTGCTTTTGCTAAGTTGAAGAAGACCTCCTCCTCATCTTTTTTTCCCCAGTGGTAGATCTCAATACTATACAGACTTGCCTCATTTTCTCTCCATCATAAAGGGAGGATAATCACAATTAACTTAGAGTGGGCCATCTCCAGGGCCAGTCATAGTTGAGTGACTGTATCAGGATTGAGCATTAGCAAGATATATGCTCCATTGTAAATGAGTTAATTGGAGGTAACGAAAGCATAAGGCTGCAATTTGTTTGGTGGTTACTTAGACAGAAATAATAGTTAAGATTGAATAAGTTTGCATAATGAGAGTGCCACAAAATCCTGTTATCTACTATTATTTTTACAATAGCTCAGGCTCAAAGAGCAGAAGGCCAGTTTACAAGCCTGGAAAAATAAATCATAAAGGATAGTTATTCTCTCCTCTGAACCTTACTCCATCTCTCCTGCTGTGCTAGTCTCCTACATGATGATGGGCATGAAATTCATAAATCCCTTTCTCTGCTGTAAATTCTATTCCTGATGGAATGTCCTTCAAGGCAAAGGGAAGCATTAGAAGAAATCAGGACCAGATGAAATGAATACTGGTTTTAAATAAAAAAAAGTAGTTTAAAAGTAAAGATTTAAAAAATCTTATTTTAAAGTTGTCTACATAGGCCAGAAAAATGTATTTAACATAATATGCAAATATTTCTCTGAGAAGGCTAAGGGGATTTTTGGAAGCATATTACTCTAAGAAGTCTTTCTATGGGCAAGAGATTTTATAGAATAAAGCAGAACAGAAGAAATAGAACACACACATGCACATATACATACATATATACACTCACATACACATATACACATACACATTCTCTGCGAATAGGGATTGCTTCATATATTATTTTTATATAATGGCATGGCATAAAGTACTTAAAAAATACTTGTTGAAGAAGAGAATTCTTAGAATGGCCAATTTAACCCTTTCATTTTACAGATGAGGAAACTGAGAACTGAAATGATCATGGTCACACAGTCAGCTAGCAACAGTTCGGACCATCATTCAGTCTTCATGGGACCCAAGATAGTATAATGAGCAAGAGCTCTGGATTTAGGGTCAAACCCTGAGTTTAATCCTTCCCTCTGCCATCTACTAATCTGTGTAACCTTGGGCAAGGCACTTGTCTCAGCTTCAATTTCCATATGTAAAATGAGAGAATTAGATTAGACGAACAATAAGATCACTTCCAGTTATAATTTTATGATTTATGATTCCTTATCCAGGTCTCTCTCCAATACACCACATTATATGCATTTTAAGCGAAAAAAAATTATGGCCCCCCCTCCCAACCCTAAGCCCTTTATTTTTTCCTAACCGAAAAGTAAATAGTTTAAGCCAGCTTTCATCAAGAAAGCTGGAGCTACATTTTTCAGATTGGTAAAATAATGGTTCCCATTGGCTGAATAATGATGATCAGATGGTAGTATCATGGTCTAATGTGAATTTTGGCAGCCTTTATTCTGATTTTTACAAACACATGAGAGTAACACCTACCACCCACCACCCTGATGCTTATCTGAGCCATGGCCACTTGTTTGTCAAAAGCTAACTCAGGATAAGAATTTCCTGATCCCTTCTCCTTTTGTCCAACTTCAGGAAAGGGTTAGAAACCACATGTCAACCAGGGAAATTATTCATGAAGGTTGAAAGTTTGGAGTCATGGTTTATAGTCATATCTTTGTCACTTAGAGATTATGTGATCTTGGGCAAGTCATTTAACCTGTTTATTCCCTAAATTGTACAATGAGAATAATAATTCATATCCTACCTGTCTCATTGGGAGGCAAGGAAAACCAAGTGAGATGAAAGATGTAAATTGTTTTCAAAGTATGTGCTCAACAGTATATAATTGATACACAACTAATCAGACAGCAAATACACACAAAATACCTGCTGTATGTAGAGCATTGCACTTAGTTCAGGGGGATGTTGTTGATGAGGAGAAGAGAACTCAGAATGTAGGTGGGTTCAAAGATCATCCAATTTAATCCCCTCATTTTACAGAGGAGGCAACTGAGAATTGAAATGATCATGGTAACACAGTTATCTAGTAGTAGAGTTAAGAGCAGTATTTGGTTCTTATGGGAGGCAAGATGGTACAGAGGGAAAGAGCTCTGGATTAAAGGTCAAATCCTGAGTTCAAACTTTGCATCTGATTCTAAAATCATATGTATATTTGACATGGTTCCTACTTTTGAGATGCTTGCTGTCTAGTAGGGAATAAGATATTGACACAGATATCATACTCAATTTTACATAGTTAAATGCATTGGAAAGAGGAAAAAATAGTTCTATGTGAGGTCTGAAAGGGAAGACCCTTTACATATAGAGGGTTAAGAGAAGGCTTTCTGGAGAAGAAAGAATTTGAAATAATCTTTAAAGAGTGGGTAGGATTTCATCAGGATGGACATTTGAGACACAGGAAACAGTATGAATAAAGGAATGGAGGTGTGAGAACTCAATTAATTCTTAGGGCACAGGGAACTGTCCAGTTTGATTTAGATGCAAAGCATGTGATGAGAGCAGTATGATAAAAAATGAGGAATATAACTGCATCAGGTTATGGAGAGCCTTGAATGCCAGACATAAATGAGTTTTTAAATGTTTCTTGATAAGCAATTAGGAGCTACTGGAGATTTTTGAACAGATGAGTAACCTGATCATGTCCATGCACAAGGAAGATTATTTTGGTTGTGGGGTGAAGCATGGATCCACAGTGCAAAGACCTATAAGGAGGCTATTGCAAATGTCTAGATGGTGGGCAATTAGGCCCTAAACTAAGGTGGTGGAATTGAGAATTGAGAGAAACAAATAAGTGTCAGTGTTGTTGAATAACTAGAATATAAAGGAAATCACAAAAGGTCAGGAAGAGAGAAGAACAAAAAATGATGCTGAGGTCCCACACGTGGGAATGAAAGAATGAATGAACAAAAAAATTATTAAATGTTTATTACATGCAAAGGACTTTGTTAAGCAGTAGAGATATAAACAGAAAAGTAAGACAGCCCCAAGATACTTATATTCTAATGGGAGCCCTCCCTCAATTAAATTCCAATCACTCTGCATGTCATGGCACCACACCTTAATGTCATGATTCCCTTTGAGAACAAAGGACAAACAGCAGCAACATCAATTCTAATGGGCAAGAGGACATATATGGAAAGTTTCAGATATAAATCAGATGGAAAGGTCCCATATTTCCTAGGATGAAATGACAAAACAGATGGTAATGCCTCTTCTTTGAAGTCATTTCCATTGATAAAATCATATCAAACAGTGCCAATGACTTTGGTAGCAAGTCTTCAAAAGTTATGGATATAGCAATTGCAGGAGCAGTTGAAAGACTTTATCACTACAAGAGCTACTTTTAAGGATGATGGCTGCAAAATGTTGGGTTGGAAGCATTGCTATTGGGTTTAGAGTCCTGATCTGTCTTCATTGACTTGTGATAGAAGATGGTGGTCACAATGGTGGTGGTGATTTGCTTTGCTTGGTGCATTACCTCCTGTAATTACCTCCCAGGGTGATTTGCTACTTCAGCTAAGTTGACTCAATTGCTTTGTGGGTATCATTTGTTTGGCAGTTGGTAGAAATAGTTGACCCTTTCTTCACAAGAATGGTTTCCCCAACACACAGGAGAAACCAGATGAATGGTGGTAGACAAAAATAGGAATGTGAGAAGGATCATGATTAGGAAGAAATAGAATGAGTTCTGTTTTGGACATCTTGAGTTTGTGATGCCAGTGCATCTAAATGGAGATGAGCTGTAGGGAGTTAGAAGAGAGGACAAAACTAGAGAAACAAATTTGACAGTCATCTACATAAAAGTTATCATTGAAGACATGTTAGTGAGGAAGAGTGTCCAAAGAGAGAATATGTAAAGACAAAATGAATAAATTTGTGGGAACATCTTCATTAAGGACCCCAGAGGAAGAAGATAGGACAAATGAAAGAGACAGAGAAAGAGAGTCAGGAGTATCATCTTTGGAGATGAGGGAGGATTGAGTGTCCATTTGATTAGGTGGTAAATAACGTTTAAAACTGTGGAGAGGTCAAAGGCAATGGATACTAAAATAAGGATAATTGGATTTGGTGGTTAAAAGTTTATTAGTGACAATAAAGAAAGAAGTTTTAGTATTGTGGTAGGAATTAAAGTCAGTAGTGAGGATGTGGAGGCAATGGGCATAGAAAACTTCTTCAAGAAGATGGGTAGTTGGATGGATTTGGAGAACCAAAAGGTACTTTTTATGTAATTGGGAGAGATAGGAGCACATTTGCCATTAGAGAGAAAAGGGCCAGTGTTAAGAAACTGAAGAAAAGTGAGAAAGAGAGGATGACTGCTAAATTAATGCCCTAGAGGAAGTAAATTGGAATGAGATTAAGGACAGACATAAAAGAATTATCCTCAGTGAGTAGTGGGGCTATCTCTTCTTCAGTGACTAGAAGGAAGAGAAGAGAGTGAAAAGCTTCTGCTGAAGTTTTAAGTAATGGAATTGCAGTGGTATGGGGCAGTTCATATGCACGAATTCTGTCCTCTCAGTAAAGTTGAAGGCTAATTAATAAGTTTTGAGTGCAGGGAATTGTACTTGGATGATGATGAGAAGAGGGAAGGAAAGAATTGAAACAGCTTTGAAGAATGAGATTAGGGAAATAATGGTTCAGTAGAAAGAACCAGTGAGGAACCAGATGAATTATGTACCCTGAATATATATGGTGGGTGAAATCAACATGATTTTGTAATTTTTTTTCAACTGATGCTTTTCATTCCTAGAGGAGTAGAAAGATGGGATGGCAGTGATGAAGACTTGGAAATTAGGAGTCATGGAAGGTCATTGGATCAGTGGATTCTAAGAGAATAACTAATAAGACACAATAGAGGCAGCTAAATGGCCTAATAGTTAGAACCCTGGTCTAGAATCTGTGTTCAAATCCAGCCTCAAAATCACTTAACCTTTTTTACCTCAGTGTCCCAATTTGTAAAATGGAAATAATCATAGTACCTACCTCCAAGGG
The DNA here is from genome assembly GCA_023548195.1 of Bettongia penicillata ogilbyi. Taxonomy (NCBI): domain Eukaryota; kingdom Metazoa; phylum Chordata; class Mammalia; order Diprotodontia; family Potoroidae; genus Bettongia; species Bettongia penicillata. Next base: position 993,185 of record JAJHZJ010000567.1, read on the forward strand.
ATAAAATGAATAATAATTGTAAAACACTTTGGAAACTTTTAAATGATATATAAATATGAATTATTATTATTGAAATTTCAAACCATGGTATCAAGGCTTTATATGGAAGCAAGTGAAACCTGGAAGGATGAGATAGACCATGAGAACAAGAAAGCTTCATTGGAAAGAAGGCCATGGTAAGAGTTTAGTATCAATGAGAGAGTGAGAGAGAAAAATTGGAAATTGCTGAAGAGTAGACCTTCAAAATTCTGGAACTTGGATGGGGGCATTATACTTGTAATCATGAAAACCTGGGTTCAACTTCCACCTAAAACACTTATTATCTCTGTGACATAAGGCTTATCATTCATATTCTTTATGCCTTACCTTCTTTCTCAGAAAAATGAGGGAATTGGACTTAAAATTCCCTTCTACTTGCCAATCTGTGATCCTATGTGGCATATTTTGCAACGATGAGATCTTAGGTTGTCATAGCCACATGACTGAAGTGAGAGTGGAGAAGATCATTGGAATTGAGGATTCTGATGAGTTTTGTAGGCAAGTTGTATGAGAGATTATCAATGTGAATACTGGAGTTCTCAAGGAGGTTGGCAGGAGATGGGATAAAGGGACAATTAGGAGTCAAATACTACCATTATTCAAAAAGTTGAAAGAATGACCAAGAGATTGAGATGGGATAGCCACAAAGACTGGGACAAGATGATGCAAGTAGATTGTATGGATTGCAAAAGAATGGATAGGTAGTTGAGAGCTGACAGAAGAGAAATAATTTTGAAGTAATAATGGGGAGAAAAGGGCATGAATATCCCTCCTCCTAAACCTGTGAATCAGGGAAATTGGAAGAAGTGAACACTAAGTTGTAAGAGGGTTAAAAGAAAGATACTCTCTTTAGGGAAGAAAAAGGCTTCTATTCACATGGAAAGGTAAAAGGATGGTTAGTAAAAAAATTGAAGGATATAGGGAACTTTATTCATAAAAGAATCAAGGTTTCATGGTGTTAAGAGTTTCCCTAATGCCAGTACTTTCTTAGTTCAGGTTTGACCTTAGGACAAAAAGAATCACTCACAAGTCATTAAAACATTAACAAAAGAAATTTTACTTAGCACAGCTAGTATTACTAGCTTCTTTAGATTGAAGCCCCCACTTCTTCATATGGGAATGTCATGAAGGATATGAAGACTCATGTGTTCTTCCAATCCATCAGGTCAGAGAGTCTCTGACTCTATCTGAGTGGCTTTGTTATGCCATTAGGTGACGAGGAACCTGCATCAAAGATGGGGCCAATCAATCCTAAGGACTGATTTGTCTTCTTTAAGGGAAAATGGACCCCTGTTACAGGAGAGAAGGAGGAAGTTTGGGCTTAAGCCAACCATGTGACTGGGGAGAGGAGGGAGGACTAACCTATATTGTGGTGAAATGCTGGTAGATATTAGTCATATCACACAAGGTCATAGTGGATTGGGCTAGAAGTGGGTATATTGAATTGAAATAAATTTGGGGAGAAATGGGGTGATTATAATAAAGGCAAATGTTCAGTAGAAAGTAGTATGGACAATATGGGCATCTTACTGGCACATGAGGCTGTGAGAAAAGGGTGCTGCACCTGGAATGAGGATTGTCTGGTATAGATCTTTGGTACAGAAGTCAAGTCACGTAACCTCTCTGTGATTCAGTTTCTTTAACTGTAAAAAAGAGAGAATTGAATCTGATAGATCCAATTGATCTTCTAATATCTATTCTTGCCTCATAATCTGTGATTTTATGTTCTCTGCTACATATTAGACTGAGATTTGGGAGACAGCATTGAATTTAGCCAAGGAGGATTTTCATTTAATGTGACTCAAGAGGCTGAGAAAGAATTTGTGTTTTGGTTTCTGCCTCCATCAGATATTCCTTTCAGGTATACTGTGGCTTTTTGATTGAGGAATGGGATCTTGGCACTTTTTATTTTGTTATCCTTGGATTTGGGCAAGGGAAAGGGAAAGGATAGCAGAATGGATGTCAGGATTCCACAAAGAATTTTGAGGTTTTCTGTAATGACTTTTACAAAGGCAGGAATGGACAAAAAAAGACATACCATTTTTTGCTCCATCAAGTCCTTGATGGCCATGTCTTCCAGTCATGATTACCCAATGCCATCTATATGGAAAAAGTTATTATTATGGCTGTGGGAGACCATTTATTAATTCGTTCAATACATTTTTTCTAAAGACCTACCCATTAAGTGAAGGGCCCCTTGCTAAGCACTATGGAGAATACTAAAAAGAAAATGATAGTCTGCCTTTTTGAAGCATATATATTTAGTGATTTTATATATATACATATATATACATATATATGTATATATATATATATTCTAGTAAGCGGGATAAAATATAAACACAAATGACCACACTACAAGGAAAATGCGAAAATTCAATGAAAAGCAAAAAATTCTATGAGAGTTCAAAAGAGTGATAACTTACTTCTTGCTGGTGGAATCAGGGGAGGGCTTCATTGGGAGGTCTAGTATTTGAATTGGGCTTAATAGAGAGGCAACAATTGACTATAGGTAGAATGGGGAGGGCAAGACATTTCAGGAAGATGGAATAATATGACAAAATACATATTAGCAAAATAGCACAGATAAGATGAGTCTAAATTAGCTAAAGTAAAGTCAGAAAATGGAAGTAGTGTTTCATAAGTCTGGAAAAGTAGAATGGGGCCAGTGGAGGACTTTAATTGTCAGGCAAAGTGATTTGGACTTTATTTATTGAATCATTATGAGTGAGAAAATGACAAGATCAATAAATAATATTGACAGATTTTCTCTAGTGTGGAGTTCGTGAATTTCCAGAGAAAGGAAGCCAATTTATTTTACTATTTAAAGATCTCATCCTCATTTTCATAGCAGAGATGAAGAGCTGCCTCCAGAAAGGACTTCTGAATCTTCATGCTTCTGTGAAATTTGTAACCAATTTCCTAATTTCATTATTCTTTAAAAAATATTTTTTTGTTGAACTCTTTTTCTGTATAACCCCCAAATTTCCCAATGTATCTCTCCTCCTCTCGGTGAGTCATGACTTATAGCAAGAAATAAAAACCAAACAAAAATATACATTCAGCAAAATTTACCTATACATTGAAAATTTGTAGGTGATTTTCAGGTCTTGATGGCCCTGGGGAAGGGGCAGGTCTTCCAGTGATACTTCCTCATGCCATATGTAGTGAAAGGCATTATTGTTATTACTCTGTGGGACCATTCGTTACTTTATTCAACAAACACTAAAACACTTATTAAATTCAGGGTATATGATAGGTACCATAGTGAATTCAAAAAAATATGACATAATATCTGTTTTCTTGAAGCTTAAATAGTCTAGTGACTGAGACAAGATGGGCACACAAATGACCATACTGCAAGGTAAAATGTGAAAGTTCAATGAGACAAAAGGTACTATGGGAGTTTAGAGAAGTTGGTTTTGGCTGAGAGAATTGGAGAGCACCTTCCCAATCATTGTCCCTCACTTCTGCATAACGGAGAAGAAATCTCCTGCTCACATCACTTGTTTGGGGTGAACTTGGTCATGACAATTTTGAGGCTTTCAGTTTCAGTTGTATTGCTAAGACTGTTACTTATATTGTTGTAGTCATAGTGAAATTAATTTGCATTCTCCATATTGCATTCTCCAATTGCATTCTTCATATTGCATTCTCCAATTGCATTCTCCATATTGCATTCTCCATATTGCATTCTCCAATTGCATTCTCCATATTGCATTCTCCAATTGCATTCTCCATATGTTTCTCCATATTTACCATACTCAATCATATTCTCGAGCCACAACTTATTTAGCCATTTCCTACTTGAGGATGTTTTGTTTCTCATTCTTTGCTACTACAAAAGGTCTTTAAATATTCTGGCTTGTATGGATAGGTCCTCCTTTTTATATCATTGATCTCCTTGGGATGCCTAGTGTTCTTTATCAATTCTAACACAATTGATTTTCCATTTCTTTGCAGAACAGGAATACAAAGGCACCAGTACAATTCTTCCCAAATAACTCCCTTATTGAATTTCTCTTGATATGGATATATGAAAGGACAGGCATAAGAAGCACAATACAAGTGTGTGTATCTCTTTGTGTATATCTCTAAAGGCAAATGCTGCTCATTTGGGTCCTCATTAAGAGACATTCTTTTGTTTTAGACCTAATTTCGGATTTTATTGGCATAGCAAACTCCCAGTGAGGAAATTTTCTTTACCAAAGCAAAGTACATTTGGCATCTACTTTGTACCTTAGAGTCCTAGAGAGTTACCTAGAGCACTGTAACTTGCCAAGGTCACACAGGCAAGAGGCAGGAATAAGCCCAGATGTTCATGGCTCTGAGACTGACTCTCTAGCTTTTACATTATTCTGCCTCTTATTTTTTCTTCACATCAAGAATTGATTCATATGAAATGCAAGAAAGATGTTTGAGTAGCTTCATAGACTCCTAGATCTAGGGTTAAAAGGAACCACAGAAGTTACTGAATCCAAATTCTCTAGGAATAAGGTGAAATGACTTGCCCAAGATCATATGTGCAGGAAATGGCAGAGCCAGGATCAAAGTTATTGTAGTCTTTCCATATTAGCATGCTAAGTAGTGCAATGGATAGAGTACTGGGCCTGAAATCAGAAAGACCTGAATTCAAATCTAGCCTCAGATATTGCCCATGGCTAGCTACTTGTCCTTGGTCTGCTTCACTTTCCTTACTTGTAAAAATGGGCATAATGGGCACAAATGGGCACCTAGTTCTCAGGGTTGTTGTGAGAATCAAATTACCTAATGTTTATTAAGCACTTTTTAAACCTTAAAACACTACTCAAATCCTAGCTATCACTATTATTAGTATGCTGCTTCCCTCTTTTTTTTTTGTTAAATGAAAAATCAAATAACACATGTAAACACATTGCAAACCATAAAGTAATATATAAATGCTAGGTGTAGTGGGTCGTATGGATCTCATATTGTCCATATTTTACCTCAGAGTTTTCATATTTGTTTACCTAGAACACTGTGAGTTTGTGAGTTTTGTTTTTTGGTGGAGAAGCTTATAAATTTTTGAAAGTGCTTAAAATGGCCTATAAATTGCTTCAATCATAAATATATTGATTGTGTATGAGAAGATACTGGCTTACTTTTCCATGAATTCCACTTTGACTTGTTTTCTTGCCTTGAACACAGCTAGGAAAATTTTTCTTCCACATTTCTTCCCATTAATTTGGCATCAGAACTACTCACCCGGTAGAAGAAAATTTTTAAAAGGCTATCATTTCTAGAAGACCTCAATTTTCAGTTTGTATTACTGTGACTTGAAGGAAATCATTTATGACTGATAACCAACCTGAGTCTCAACTCCTGGAAAATTTCTGGACTCTGACTTGATTTGGCTGTGACATTGTACAGCAGTAGCATTTAGGGTTATCTAGAAGATGAACCCCAGGAGGCTATAGCTCTGTGATTTTGTTTTTATTTTCCTCTTTTCTCCTCTACTCTGAGTTAAGGAAATAGGAATAAATTTTTCTGTTACCAATGCTTTAGAGACAGAAATTCAATTAACTGATGTATACCGAACATTTCATTGTTCTAGATGGTGAAGGAGGATATAAGAGAAATGTAGGACCTGATCTCTACCCTCCAAGAATTTACAACTTGAATGGGAAGGCAGCAAACACACACACACACACACACACACACACACACACACACACACACACACGCACACACACACACGCACACACACACATTGAGAGAAATGATTATTAATAGCCAATTATTAATATTGGGATCCTGGATTTTTTTCTCTTTTTAACTTCCTCATTCAAGGCTCAGTCCTTGAAGGTCAGTCAGTCTCTGAAGGACAGGTCTGGCAATGAGATCTGCCTAACCCTTTCTCATCAATATTGGGTAGGATTTCATCCAACCAGAAGAGTTCTGAGGTTCTTTCTTGAACTGAACCGCCAAGTTTAACTTAAACTCTACTGTAGAGTGTGTAGCTACGATGGGCTGGCTATGTTAAAACGCCAAATATATCTTTTCCTAAAAGACAATATTATGGAGAACTCACACAGGACAGCGCTCATATGGTGGTCAGAAGAAGTGATACAAGAATACTCTCAAAGTCTCAGAGCTTTGGAATTAATTGTGTAACATGGGAGACGTTAGCACAGGATGTGGCACAGGATGAGGGCATGCCAGTATGGTATGCCCTATGCTCTATGAGCAAAGCAGAACTAAAGTAGCTCAAAAGAAATGCAACATGTTAGAGAATGTACACATTTAGAGAATGTACCCCAAATGTTAACATGAACTGTTTGTGCCCCATCTGTGACAGAACATTCGAAACTCATATTGGTCTGCTCAGTCTTGGTGGGAAACCTTGTTGACTCTAACACAGTGTGTCATTCTGGTCTTTTTGGAGAATGAAGGACAACCAAACAAGTCAGACTGAAGCGTAAACAGAATCTAATCTAGGTTAATTCTAGTTTTAAAGCATTTGGTTCGTGGACTTAAAATCCCATTGTTTAATTTGAGTGGTCTAGTGGAGATGGGTTCTTTCCTCTAGAGTGCTGGAGGTAGGAATGGTCTGGGTGGAGATGGATGCCTTTGTCCAGACAGCTGAGCTTGGGTGAGTCCCATGATCAAGTCACTTTCTCAGCAGGAGATGAAGACTTTTGGCCCACCTCCATGTTAGTATGCTCACCCCCTCCCTGACTGTTCACCAGTCATAGTTGATTGCTGCCTGTTGGAGAAGCTGCTTTTCCAAAGATATTTAAGCATCTGATGATCTCCATGGTCTTTGTCTTTGGTTACTGAGGGAGAACACTAACCATCAATTTATTGATTATTTGCTAGCCTAATTAATAAATTGATTATTAATTACCCAGGGCTTCTCCTTTGTCTCAGTGCGCACATATACACACACGCACGCATCTACAGTCAAATACCAGGCAATTTGTGATTAGATTTATTAGGGTTATGATCTAATTATTCAAAAGGAATAGAATAAATCCTGGAAACTCAGGGAAGGAGGATATGACTAAGGGGGTAAATAGAGGAATCATGGAAGGCTTCTCAGAGAAATAGGAATTCAAGGATAAGTGGGATCTTGACATCATTTTCAGCATCATCAATACATATTAGCTATGATCCCTGTTCTGAAAGAATTTAAAATAGCAATAATTGAATCTAACCCGTTCATTTTACAGGTGAGAAATAGCATGGAAGGGCTTGCCCCAGGTCGTATAGCTAGTTTGTATCTGATGTAGGATTGAACCCCAATCTCCTTCACTCCACGGCCATTGCACAAGTCCACTTAACCACAAATGCTACCTTCTTCAAGAATTCATTCCAGATTCCTTAAATTGTTAGTGTTTCCTGACCTTCCTTTGCATTTATTTTGTATTATTCTCCTGTGAACACATTGTTTTCTTCCCACTCAGTAGAATGTAAGATCCTAGAGCACAGAGATTGTTTTCTTTTCAACTTTGCATCCCCAGTACCCAACACAGTGCTAGACACTTAGTAAATACTTTATAAAATACTTCTTGAATTGAGGAATAATGAGGAATGAGACAGGTAAAATATTTATTTTTGCAAGTAACTTGGTTTGATCTGTACAATACCATGTAGTCGAAGAGACACAAGACCCGCTGGCATAATATTATAGCCTGGTGTCACAGTTTGTGATATCAACTAAAAATGAAATGCTTATTATGGTCCAAGTACCAGGGAAGGACACTGTGGTTCAAGAAGTTACAAGGCTGGTAAGTGGGACCACAGTGGGATAGATTTATGTTCCATTTTTAGGAAAACTACAAGAATTAATTTGGTCATGATTTCTGAAGGGGGTAGGGAGAGAAGGCTATGCATAGTCTGAGAGCAGGCTGTGGAGAAGGTGGTTGGAGAAAAGGGAGTGAAGTCATATATGGCCGGGGCTTTCCTGAAATAGTACTCTAGGAGTGGTGGTTACCAATCTAGAGAATGGGGTCCAGGCTGAAATTTCCCCTAGGGCCGTGGTTTCTGATGTTGGTGGTAAGAAGGCTGGCCAAGAGGCAACCTCCATCTTGCTATCCTTCAGGGCATTTTTCTGGGGTTTCAGATAAGCAGACTTTTGGTCCCTACTGTTAGAGCTAACATTGCAGAACACAGATACTTCATATGAAGTTCCTGTCCCTTTCCTGCTGAGTGAGTGCTAATATGAAATATTCCTATTCTCAATAATTCATATCTGATCATTTGCCACTGCAAACTTTCTGAAGAGTTGACATTTTACAGTACACATTTACGACTAATTTAAAGAAAGCTACACAGTGTACCCTGGAGTAAGTAAATGCTTTTGTGGTGTCAGATTTACAATGGTCAGACATAGCCCAAGCTGTACACAGGTTATATTTCCTTAGCAAACTGAAGGCAACTCTGTTTCTTAGGAGGCTAAAGAGCCTGAGAGTAACTGAACCAGCAGGCCCTGATGAGATGCATTCTCTGAGTCCATTCCTTTATTTATTTTCTCTTCTTCAGTGCCTGGCAAAAGAAATCACTGTTAGGATGTTAATTCATCAGCCAAAATAGCATCTGGTTTCTCAGCTGTGCTGTAGCCCCCAAAGCTTCAAGCCACACGGCTGGGCAAAGCAGAAACACGTCTGTATCTGAGAGCAGGAGCAGAAGGAGCAAGCTAACTGAAGGCTGTTAATCCCCTTTTGGTGAGGGGAGGGGAGAAAGACTTGTCTCTCTTGACAGCTTCACAAATATCTGTCACACACTCTCCAAGTGGAATGATGGGGTGGCATTGATCCTACTTTTGGTGGGATAGGGGTCTGTGATATCTTTGCACCCCAATTCTAGTTTTAAACCTTACACATAGTAGGTCCTCAAGAGCTGTTGAATTAATGACCCAGTCTTGAAATCTTAGTCATCTTTGTCTCCTCCTCTGTCATCCCCTCAACTGCTAACTTCAATTGGAGGACCATCTCCAGTTCTCCTGATCTACGTCTTGACACTGGACCCAAATGACTCTGGAGGAGAAAGTGAGGCTGGCAACTTTGCACAGCCCTCCCTCACTTAAATCCAATTCACTTGCAAGTCATGGCATCTTCTGCCCGATGTCATAGTCGTCTTCGAGAATGAAGGACAAACAACTCATGTTGATTCCACTTTTACACTATACATGTCACCTCTTTTCCAATCATAGGATTATTATGTTCATTCTTTACCTCTCACCTGGCATGGCATACCAGCCTCTTAACTAACTCATTCATTTAGAACCGGAAGGGACCTCAGGGATGTTCCAAGTCTAGACTCCTTTCCTTTCATTTTATAAATAAACAATTCCAAGAAGTGAAGTCCCTTGCCCCAGATCATAGGTAGTAAATTAGAAGCAGGATTTGAATGCAAGTCTTTCTGATTCCAGGTCCAGCACTCTATCCACTACATCCGTGACTTGGATCAGTTCCTGTTCTAATCTATCCTTCTAATCGTTGCTAGAATAATATTCCTAAGACATCGCTCAAATCATAATACCCTACTACTCAAAACTACAGGAAGGGTACCCATTGGCTACAGCATCAATTCTGACCTCCCTTAGTCTGGCATTTTTGCTTCTCTGATATGGCTTTGGATTCTCTTCCTATCTTATGCCATATCACTGACTCCCTTCATACACTCTATGTTCCTAGAAAACAGGACTATTCCTCATTCTTTGAACTGAATCTGCTTTTTCCTACTTTCATGTCCTTACTCACACTAGACCTGGAATATGGTCTTCCAAACTCTGCCTGTTCAAATCTCACCTGCCTTTTGAGACCTACCTCTGGTGTAACTTCTTATGGGAATTCCTCCCAGTTAAAAATAATCTCTTTCCCTTTAATGCTTCTGTGGTAGTTTTCTAGGGAAAGTAATGTGTTATTGTAGAAAATCTACTGGCTCTGGAATCATAGACCTTGGGCTCAAATCTCACTTTTGCCACTTACTTAGCTGTATGACCCCGGGCAAGTCTGAGCCTCAAGATGATCTCCAAAGGGCAGTTCTATCATGGTACAGTAGATAGAGTACTAAATCTGAATTTAAATCTGACCTCAGGCATTCACTACTTGTGTGGTCCTGGGCAAGGCCCTAAACTTCTGCTTGCTTCAGTTTCCTCAAGTGTAAAATCATCATAATAATAGTTCCTATCTCTCAGGGTTGTAAGGATCAAATGACATCATGTTTGTAAAGTGCTTAGCACAATGACTGGCAAATAGTAGATGCTTAATAAATACTTGTTTCTCATCTTTCCTCCTCCTTTCTACCTGTTTGCCTCTTTATTTCTTCCGTCCCTCCTTCCTTTCTGATCCCTTCCAGCTCTGAGCCTATGATTTTGTGCACTTAAATTCCATTTTTCTTTCTATATATTATTGCATATCTCTTTCTTGCCCTTGCTTTTGTTGTTTGGTTGTTTTAGTTATGTCCAACTCTGTGTAGCCCCATTTTGGGATTTTCTTGGCAAGGATACTGGAATGGTTCGCTGTTTCCTTCTCCAGCTCATTTTACATAATTCCCCTTACCAGATGGGTAAGCATTATAAGGCCAGGGGTTATGACTTAATAATCTCCATGGCCACATCAACTGATATGGATCTCATATAGTAGTAGATGAACAAATATCTGTTGAACTGAATAAATGATTGACTTTTCCTGCATCTTTCATCAGTCACTTTGGTTCTTTTCCTGTGTTTCCCTCCTAAATAATATGCTCAACTACTTACAATTTCTACCAACCCAGAGATGCCAGTTATTGTATTTCCCAAGAGAATATTCTCTCTAGGCTTTTGGAAAGATGAGTTTTCAAGGCTCCTCCTTCCAATAACTGAGCCCCTAGCACCAAGTCCTTTCTACATAATCTCTAACCTAGGGCAGAGACATATTTCCTGGCTTTATTCTGTCTTCCATATGAACACGCTGACATCGTCAAATTACCTTTCCCCTTTACTTATCCTATGGTACACTTTCCTCACAAAGTCTCCAGCACAGCATATGTTCCTTCAGTCTGTTAGTACGCAAAAGTATGTACTAATAATCCCTTGGAGCTCATGTTTCTTTTTCTTCTAATATCCAATTCTCACACCATTTACAATTTATGAGGTACTGTATGTACACTATTTAATTTCAGAGGTAATATAGCATAGTGGGTAGAGAGCTGTCCTTGGAGCTTAGAAAAGCAGGGTGTGAGTCTTACCTCTAATTCATACTGGTTATATGATTCTGGGCAAGTCACAGGTCTTCTCAGTGTTCTAGATAATTCTCTAGAACCATAAGTTACAGAGAGGATGCCCTCCTGTATTGGCTGAGAGTTTTCTTACCAGGGAGCTCACAACACTGGTGAAATCTCAGTCCTGTCCCTATCCCTTTGTTATTTTTTTTTGATATATTCTTCCTTCCAATCATTCAGGTTCACAACCTGTATCTTTCTTGACTCTGTTCTCCCTTACCATTTCTTGACTTGGTACCTCACCAGTTACTTGTTGATTTCCTTTTCCACAGTATTCAAAATCTCTTTCCTGTTTCTTCACATAGACTATCCCAGTTCAAGCTTTTATCACCTATTGTCTGGACTTCTGCAGTAGCCTCCTAATTGGTTACTTTGCCTCTAATTCCTCCTTTCTCCAATCCATCCTTCAGATACCCTCCCCTCTTGACCCTGTTTCTGACTTTCTGACTTCAAACCCATGCCTGTATAGCTGTTTCATCCTGGGACTTCCCTCAGTACCTGGGGTCTCCTTATGAAACATCTTACTATCCCCTTTGCCTTCTTACTATGGAATATCTCTCTAAAAGCCCTCCCTCTCCTCTAACTTCTCCCATTGATAAGTTCTCCATTTTTTTTGAAGGTCTCTGTGTGTGTGTGTTTGTGTGTGTATGTGTATGTGTGTATGTGTGTGTGTGTGTGTGTGTGTGTGTGTGTGTGTGAGAGAGAGAGAGAGAGAGAGAGAGAGAGAGAGAGAGAGAGAGAGAGAGAGAGAGATATTTGTCTTATCCCATTAGAATATAAACTCCTTTAGGCCAAAGATTGTCTTCCTTTGGCTTAACATAGCCCATAGAAGGTATTTAACAAATGCTTATTTCCTCCCTTCCACACAGCTACCAAATAAACATTGCTAAAGCATAGATCTAATCATGCTATACCTCTGCTCTAGAAAATTCAATGGCAACTTATTCTCCCTTGGGCAAATTGCCCTGTTTGATATTTAAAGCCCATCACAGTTTGGTTCCATCCACCTCATCTTTCTACTCTGATTTTATATTAATCCCCATCGCACATCCCCATCTCTGCTTAGTTCACCTGGCCTATTTATGGCCCCTGCTGTCTGTCCCCTTGTCTGGAATGCTTTCCCTTCTTATCCCTGCCTCTTGGAATCCCCATTGCTCTTTGAGTCTCTGCTCGAGCACTGTCTTCTACATGAGATCTTGTCTGATGCCTGCAGTTGTTAATGTAATGTTCTCTCCCTCGGAAATTCTGCTTTGTACACATTTTGTGTTTGCTTATCTGCAGGTGTACTGTAGCAGCCACCTCCATCTCAGGAGATCATAAGCTCCAGGAGGGAAAGAATTGTTACCACCTAGCACAGTGCTTATCATATAGTATACTGTTGTTAAGTCATTTTTAGTAGTGTCTGACTCTTTGTGACCCCAGTGGGGTTTTCGTGGCAAAGATACTGGAGTGATTTGCCATTTCTTTCTCCAGGGTTGTTAATTTTACAATTGAGGAAACTGAGGCAAACAGAGGTTAAGTGACTTGCCCAGGGTCATATAGCTACTAAGGGTCTGAGGCTGGATTTGAACTCAGGTCCTCCTAACACTGGCCCAAGAGCTCTATCCACTGTGCTACCTACCTGCCTCATCATATATTAACCACTTAAGAAATCTTTGTGGAATTGAATTAAATCTTGTGAGCAAGGTAGAGCAGGAATAATTGGCTCTAATTTATGGAGACTTGAAGCAGTTTGCCCAAGATTATAAGGTTAGGAAGTAGCAGGTCTTCTAATGACTTCAGCATTAGGTTTGCTATGGTCTTCTGCCTTTTATAGAGGAAGTCCAACATATGCAGATTAGGTAAATTTCAGGACTCAAGAAATAGGTAAATTCTTGTCACTCAGACTAGAGACACACATTTTGTTTCATCTATTAGGGTCTTAACAATTGCTTCTTCTACTCCCAGGCCAAATGCCAGGGCCCTTTACCATCTGCTTCCTTGGCAAAAAGCAAGGTAATTTTTCTGCCTGGGTCCTAAGTCCATATCTCCATTCAAACCATCTACCAGGGATGGGCAACCTGTGTCCTCGAGGACACATGTAGTCTTCTAGGTCCTCAAGTGTGACCCATTGACTGAATGCAAACTTCACGGAATACATCTGAAGGCTGAATTCAGCCAAAGGGCTGCCCTTGAGGACCTACAGAGCCACATGTGGCTTCAAGGCTGCTGGTTTCCCACCCTTGAATTGTCAAATGCATAGTGGAATAGTATTCCTTGACAGGTGTTCATCCAGCCATTGCTAGAATACCTCCACAGACTGGGAATTTGCTTCTTTTAAGGTAGCCTATTTCACTTTGGGCCAGCTCTAATTATTAGGATTTTTCCTTATATCAAGCTTAAATCTGCCATTCTACAATTTCCTCTTATAGCTTCTTATTTTGTCTCCAAGAGTCAACTTAAATCAACCACTCTTTCTATTCCTACCTGAACCCCTCCTGGATGTTATCCCTCTAGTCCTTCAGAAAGTCTTCATCTAGAGTTTCTCAATTTTATCTTGTTTTCTCTAATATCAAATCCTCACACTACTCAAACTGTTCATTCTGAAGTCCTGTCTGATTGCTTTCTCTTTCTTCACATCTCTCCTAAAAAATAAAAACAAGATCCTGCGAATCTTCCTATCAATCTCCTCCTCTCAGTGTCATATATTCACTGAACTTTTCAATATCTCCTCTGAGGTGACTGTCCTATTATTTCTTCCTTCCCTCTCTCAGCCCCTTAGCCCTAAATTGGATATCACATAGATGAGTTATCCATTTCCTGGTTTAATTGTTCCTTTAGCATAAACATTAACCTTGGTAAAGTCCAATTTGCATTGTGATTACTTCCTGCACTATCAGAAAGAGTTGGTTTTAATCCAATGCACGTGTGGTTCAGTAAGAGACTTTTCCCTATACTTTGCACATGGCTATAATATGCAGTGACAACTACATATGTTTCATAATTGATATATGCAAATATTGTCAGAGAGGCAAAAAATAGTGAAAGGTCATAAATAAGGGGCCAGATTGATGGTTTAACTAAAGGCATGTGGGATTCCAGAAAATCTTCATGGAGAAAATGAATCTTAAATAAGTTTTGAAGGAGAGGAAAGGCACAATTTTGATGCAGGGAAGAGAGGTCTGTCCAGATGGGACAGTTGGCATAACTGTGAAACTCCCATAAATATTTTACTGCTTCTCTATTTAGAGTTTTTTCATCCTAAGACATGGGGCAGTTGGAATGAAAGGTGGTATAGGCAGAACCAGCTCAGTCAGGGGCTGGAGAAGGATCATTTCTTGGTGAACAGATGAAGGGGAGCCATATGAGAATTTTGCTTTGAAATATATTTCTGGGGAAAAAAAGTGGAGGCACCAGAGTAATTGAGTGGCAAGATGCAATCTGTCTGCAGAGAGGAGCTGATGGTAAGTCTGAATGTCCCTGATTTTAGCTTGAAAAGGAACTGTGTATTCCAGGAAGAAAGCTTACCAAGTTCAAATAACAATGTCATTGAAAATTCAAAGACCGCAGCATTATGGAATCTGAGTTAAAAGACACTGCAGAGATCACATAGTACAGCTATTCTCAAACTTTTTGGTCTCAGGACTGCTTTAAACTGTATAAATTATTGAGTACTCTCCCTGCACCCTCCAAGAGCTTTTGTTTATATGGGCTATTCCTATAAATATTTACTGTATTAGAATTTAAAATACCTTAGTATTATTATGAATACGTCTCTGGGACTCCCAGGGGTTCCTGAACTATACTTGAGAACTGATCTAGTCCGACCCACATTGGAATAGGATTCTGCTCTTTACCATTCCTGACAAGTGTTCATCCAGTCTTTTTCCACTGTTGGGGGACTCATTCCTTCAGAAGTCATCCCATTCAACATTTAGACAGTTCGTTCTGAGGAATATTTTCCTTATATCAAGCTGAAATCTGTCCCTTAACAATTTTCTCCTGTGGTTCTTTTTGCTGTTCTCAGGAAACAGCTAAAATCATCTTTCACATAGTAACCCTTCAAATATTGAAGGTACCTATTAAAGCTTTCTTAAATCTCCTCTTCCTTAAGCTAAACACCTTGAGTTCCTTCAGTTGAGTCTCTAATCCAGGGACCTTTTTCTCGTGCTGGTAACACCTCTACCCCATGGCCTCTACACCATGACCACAAACCTCCACTTGAGGAAGCATCACACTCTCTATAAACCCAGACCAACCCATTCCTTCTCAGACTACTTCTCCACCTTACACAAGGCAACCTGCATCATCCCTCCACCTCTACCCACTTCCCTTCCCCAGCTACAATGATGCCAGCAGGAACTTCCTTTTTGCTTATATTTGTATTTTCAGGGCTTAGCACAGTGACTGACATATGGTAAGCATTTAATAAATGATTTATCTAATAAATGTTCTTTATCATCTCTCTACCTATCTGTTTATTTCTGACTATTTTTCTATCTCTACATGCTTCTTTCCTTGCTTCTTTCCATTTCTTTTCTTTCTCTCTCTTTTTTCTTCCTTTCTTTCTCTGTATCTTTAACCCAGAGATTCTGAACTTGAGGTCCATGGATGATGTAAATTTCTAAGGGGAACTTGGATGGGAAAAAAATTTCACTTCATTTTCACTAACCTCTAACTGAAATTTAACATTTCCTTCTGTTAGAAATGTAAGCAACAAACATGATAGGGAGTCCAAAGGCTTTATGAGATTGCTAGGGGGGCCCACAACACAAAAAAGTTCAGACCCCTTCCTTTAATCTATTGAAATCTGCATACACTATTAGTTAGTCTGCAAGCATTCAGTTGAATTTAGAGACACAGGACCAGGATTTGAATTCTGGTACTGTCACTTACTACCTCATACCTTTGGCAAGTGGTTTTCTTTGAGGACTCTCCATGTGGAATGAGGGAAGAAGCCCACTATGCCCTGGGGAAGCACACTTTCCTCTGGATTAGTTTTCATTTTTAGGAAATTTTTCCTTACAGATTAAAGCCAAACACGGCCCTTTGCAAGTTCCAACCTGTGTAATACGGAACAAACCTAGTTTCTCATCCAAGTGTTGGTCCTTCAAGTAAAGCTATCATTCCCCACCCCGTCCTTTTATTCTCCAGGTTAAACATTCCCAGTTTCTTCAACTGATTCACATATGGCCTGAAATGAAACTCGAAACTTCACTATCTTAGTTGCTCTCCCTCCCGCTTCTCTCTAGGTGTCTACTATGCAAGTGATGGCAGCTACCAGAATCATGGGCAGAGTACCCAAAAGGAATTAATAAACATATTTAAATCTCACAAATGTGAACGGCACATCTTTCCATTTTGAAACAGAACCTATCACTTAAGATTTCCCCATAATGATAGGAAGGAAGTCACTAGGGTCTCAGTCATTCAAGAATCTCCTAAGACACACACACACACACACACACACACACACACACACACACACACACACACACACACACAACCATGCTAGGAACTGGCAATATAAAGACAAAGCACAATCCTTGCCCTGAAGAAATTGACGTTCTTTTTCTTGGGGAAGGGGGTGATGGGGCACACGATCCCAATGAAGTAAATATAAAAAAATCAAAGTAATTTCTGAGAGGACATAAGTCTTGAAGGAATAAGGGATTCTATGAGGCAGAAAAAAAGACGGACTGCATTCCAGTTATGGGAAACATCTTAACAGGGAAGTATCAAGTGAATAGCAAGTCAGCCAGTTTGGCTGGCATGTAGATGAACACTTCTAGGTTTTTGCACAGGCTGTACTTCATGCCTGAAATGCCTTCCCTCCTTACCACACCTCTTGGAATCCCTAGCTCCCTTTCAAGCTCCTCAATCTTTCAGGAGAGAGACCCGTTCTGATCTCCATAGCGGTTGGTTTCTTAGCCTCAAATTACTTTCCTGTTTTTTTAATGAACACATAGATACACATATTGTTTCCCCTACTGGAAGTGATCTCTTTGAGGACTGGGATTGTTCCATACCTATATGTGCTTCTGCGGTGTCTTAACACAGCGCCTGGCATATAGTGTGTGACTGAAGACATGAATGAGAATATTGAGAACGAAACCCGGGCTTTTGCCCTTGAGGGACCTGTCCTCAAGTTGTGCTGCTACAACGAGTACTTTGTGCTTCCAGCTTGCTAACATCTCCCAGGTGCGTGCTGAGACCCAGGGATGCTGAGCAGGCTGGAGGAAGCTGGGGCAGCGACGACGGGGAGAACGACTCAGGCATCAATCTCTTCCCGATGCGTTCTGGGAAGGAAAAGTGACCTGGCACATGTGTGGGCTTTGGTTGCCTCGGAGACGAATCGGTACCGAGAACCGGGAGCCTCCTCTCTTCCCTTCGTTCCAAACCCACAGAAGCCGGTAATATTTAGTAGAAAACGTGCCAGATTCAGTTAGAGACCTAGGCTTCGAATCCCAGTTACACTACTTACTATCCCCGTGATCCTGCACAAATCACTTTAATAACTCAGTGCCTCCGTTTCCTCATCTGTAAAAGGGGAATGACACTCACTCTCTGCCTTGCAAGGTTCCAATGAGATCGTTTAAACTCTAAAAGGCGAGCTGTGGTCAGGTACAGGGTCAGAGATTTAGAACTGAAACGAAGTTCAATTTAAAAGAGAAGAACCCAGGGTCAAGAGAGATTAAGTGATTTAAGAATCACAGAACTGACAAATATTAGACAGAATTTGAACCCAGCTCCCCCATACCTCTAGTCTGACATTCTATCCACTACCACCATGCCTCCCAGGCAAGCGGTAGTAGTAGGTACTTACTAAATGCTTGTTGAGGAGGCAGCTACGTGGTGCAGTGGATAGGGCCATAGACCTCAAGTTGGAAAGACAGATTCAGATTTATCCTCACACACTTCCTGCCTTGCAGTCTGCCTCAGTTTCCTCAACTGTATGAACATAACAGGACCTGCCTCTTAGGGTCCTTGTAGGCTCAAATGGGATAGCATTTGTAATGTTCTTAAAGCTACTTTATAAATTCTAGCTATCATTTATTTAGTTTTATACTAACCTAAGTCATTTAATTGTGCCACAAGAAAAACTGACCAAACAGTACCCCTAAGTTTATTCCACTATCTGGCAGTCTCAGTTCAATCCATTTTAACAACTGGTGAGTAATAATGACAACTCACATTTGTACTCAGGGTAGTAGTGGCTTTGGAGTCAGGAAGACTTGAAGTCAGGTCTCGCCTCTGACATGTAGGCTATGTGACCTTGGGGCAAGTCATTTCACCTCTTAGTGCCCACAGGCAACTCTCTAACACCATAATTGCACATCATTGGGCAATCTGCGTTGGTACCAGGGAATTTCCTCACATGAATGAAATTATAAACCTGGACCAAAAAATAACTCATATTTATATAGCACTTTAGATTTTACTGTGTGATAACAGTGAAAAGAGTGCTGTCTCTGGATCTCTCCACTAATCCGTAAAATGAGAAGATTAGACTGGATAATCTCTCAGGATCCTTCCTGCCCAAAATGTATGATCCTATGACAGATCCTCCTTAACAGCTTCCATTCCAGGCTCTCCATCTCCACTGCTGCCATCGCAGTTCAGATTCTTATTACCACCTTCCTGAACTATGAAACTGATTTCTACCAGATCTTCCAACCTCCCCTTTTCCTCATCTAATCTATCTTCACATACCAGAGTATTCTTTCTTGTGTATGGAGATACGATCATGTCATTTTTCTGCTGAAAAATCTCCACTGGGTCATAAGGAAAGTTCAAAATCCTTTGTCTGGTATTCCAGGCCCCCCATAATCTTATATTACCCTATATTTCCCTCCTTATCTTTTACTACGTTACTCCAAGTACTCTACAACACAGGCAATTAAAATGTTTCCCTCTCTCTTCAGCTGTGGAATTCCTAAATATTCATTCTTTAAAACCTAACAAGTAACCTCACAGAATCACAGGTGCAGTTGGAAGAGACTACGGAGGTCATGTTGAGAATATCAACCAGGCTCTCCTGGAAAGCTTTGATTCATCAGATTTGCAGACTTACACTTTGGGATGAATCTATTTTTTAAAAAATTACTTAATTAAAATAATCTATCTATCTATCTATCTATCTATCTATCTATCTATCTATCTATCTATCTATCTATCTATCTGTTTGGCAGGGGAAGTCAAGGGAGGCAATCAAGGTTAAGAGGACTGGTTGGAATCACATAGCAGGTTGAGGTCACATTTGAACTCAGGTCCTACTGATGACAGATTTAATTTTGAGAAAAAAATTTTTCCCTGTGTGGAATTTAAATCTGCTTCTCAACAACTTCCCCCCATTACTCCTGCTTCTGCCCTCTGAGGTCAAATACAACAAATCTAATCCCTCTTCCACATGACAATCCTCCAAATACTTGAAGACAGCTATCATGGTTTTTTTAGTTGTCTTTTCTCCAGGCTAGCCATCCCCAGTTTCTTCAACTGTCTGTTATATAACATGATCTCTAGCCTCCTTTTAACATTCCAATTGTCCTTCACTTTACACTCTGACTTTTCAATGTCTTCCAAAAATGTGTTTGCTTAGAAATGAGCATATTACTCCAAATAAGGTCTGATTAGGACTGTCACCTTCTTTGTTTTTAACATTGAATGTAGCCTAAGATCTTGTGAGTTTTACTTTACCTCATTCTGTTGTTGACTGCTTGAAGTCCTCTAAAGTCACCCAGATATTTTTCCTTTTTAAAAATTTATCAAATTTTATTTGCTTTTCTTTCTTTCCCACCTCCCTATCAATTGGGAAGTCAAGAAAAACAAAATCTCTATTATAAATATGTATTGAATCAACCCCCAGCTCCCAAGTGCCTGAATTGGCCATGTCTGAAAAAAGAAAGAAAGAAAAAAAATCAATCTGTTCTCTTGAGTCTATCACCCGTCTAATTGGATATAGGCAATATGACTCGTTATGAGCCCTCTAGAATTAGGATTGCTCGCTGAGTTGATCAAAGGTTCTATGTCTTTCATTGCTTGTCTGTACAATATTGCTGCTGCTGTGTAAATTCTTGTCCTGGTTCTGTTTTCTGATTCATACAAATTTTCCCAGGTTTCTCTGAAACCATCCTCCTCATCATTTCTTAGCAGCACAGTCCACATATTTTCCACAGAAATTGATGTCCAGATATATTTTTCCCCACCCTGTAGCTGTACAGATGAACAGGATTTTACATTTTTGCCACAAAATTAATCTTATTTGATTCTAGTCTCACTTTGTCACTCAATATGTTAGTTAGATGAAGGCTTCTTACAATGGGTTGTAGCATGATGTAGACTTAGAAATCTAGACCCTAGAGAGAAAGATATTTTGGACAAACATGGCCTCAGAGACCCCTCAAATAAAACCGTATAGATGACTGACCTTGGCTTTATGGGTTCTTATCTCTCCTTTTACCACCTCTGATAACTGGGTCCCAGTTGACACAGAGTATAGCAGAGTTGAACAAGTACTGATTTGGGGTTTGAAAACCTGAATTTAAATGCAGTTCTTCTCTTTCCCACCTGTGTGACAGGAGTTCATCTTCAATCATCCTGATCTGTATCTTGCCATTCAACCCAGGTGATTCCAGAGGAGACAGTGAGGCTGGTGACTTGGAGCACAGCCTGCCTCACTTAAATCCAATTCACTAGCAAGTCATGACATCACCTTCCTGATGTCGTTGGTCCTCTTTTAGAACAAAGAACAAACAATGAACAACGAACAATCTCCAGGGTGTCAGAGATGGAGCCAATCATGGGTGTCTTGGGCGATACAATACAGCAAACATGTTTGCAATGTGCTAAGCATTTGAGGTTGAGGTATTTGGTGACTCAGTGGATAGCGAATGATGCTGTGCCTGGAACCAGGAAGACCTGTGCTCAAATTCAGCCTCAGACACTTTCTAGCAGGGTGACCCTGGGCAAGTCACTTGACTTTTGATTGCCTGACAAAAGTGAATCCACTGGATCCACTGGAAAAGGAAATGGCAAATCTTTACAGTATCTCTGCCAAGAAAAACCCAAATGGGGTCACAAAGTGTTGGACATAATTGAAAAACAACTCAACAACTCAATAAACACTGAGTATACAAAGATAAAAAAAAAATAGTCCCTGTCCTCAAAGAACTTATATTCCAAAAAGAAACCTCTAGTCTATTGAACAATCCCCGCCTCCAGAACGTGGAAAAGAGCCTGCCAGTGAATCATGCTGGGGATGTTTATTGTGACCTGTTTTATTTCTACTCACATTGAAATCACCCACCCAGTGATTTGGTAGAGTGGCCAAATCTTCCAAACAGGAATGGGAGTGGGGGAATAGTTACATAGGATGGTATGACCTCTTTGAAGTGTGCACTCCTATGGAAGAAAAAAGCATGGAGTCCTAAATGGAGGCCTAAAAGAATGAATAGACAGACCTTTGAAGGTATGGTTCTGACCAGAGATATTTCTAGCAGTTCTGAATACATTTCAGGACCTTGGCTTCAGGTTAATGGAGACCAAGAGCAAATTCTCAAGACTGTTTCCAGACTTGATGGTCTCTTGTTCTTTTGACTCTTTCTTGGAAAACTTTATGGTACGATATTAAGATCATAAACTTAGAGATGAAAGGAATCTGGGAGTCCATTTCCCTCGTTTTATAGATAAAGAAACTGAGGGACACATAGGCAGTGAGTGAGGTCTTTGTATCTCCATGTATAGCATTCTACCTACTGTAATCTCTTAGGTTTTAACATTATTATTATTGTTTTATTTGTTTTCAGTGTTCTACAACTACTTTCATAAAACTTTGATTTTTTTACCCTTCCCTCCCCGAGTCAGCATACAATTTTATATAGATTTTACACATACATTCCTATTAAATATGTTTTCACCTTAGTCATGTTGCATAGAAGAATTAAAATGAGTGGAAGAAATCGTAAGACAAACCAAAATATAATACAAAAGAAAATGATCTGCTACATTCTGTGATCGAATTCCATAGTTCTTTCTCTGGATGTGGAAGGAATTTTGCCTTAAAGGCCATTGGGAATCTTTTAATTCCTTGCACTGCAATGAAGTTCTAAGTCTATCAGAAAAAATCTTCGCACACTGTAGTTGTTGCTGTGTATAAAGTTCTCCTGGTTCTTTCTGCTCCTTTTGCTCAGCATCAGTTCATATAAGTCTTTCCAGGCCTCTCTGAAGTCTTCCTGTTCATCATTTCTTACAGCACAATAGTATTGCATTACATTCATATACTACAATTTATTCAACCATTCTCCAATTGATGGGCATCCCCTTGATTTCCAGTTTTTGGCCACCACAAAGAGTGATGCTATAAATATTTTTGCACATGTGGGACCCTTTCCCAATTTTATGGTCTCTTGAGGATACAGTCCTAGAAGTGGTATTGCTGGATCAAAGAGTATGTACATTTTTGTAGCCCTTTGGGCATAGTTCCAAATTGCTCTCCAGAATGACTGCATCAGCTCACAGCTCCACCAACAGTGAATTAGTGTTCCAACTCTCCCACATCTTCTCCAACATTTATCATCCTCCTGTTTTGTCATGGTAGCCAATCTCATAGATGTCATGTGGTACCTCAGAGTTGTTTTGATTTACATCTCTCTAATCAAAAGTGTTTTAGAGCATTTTTTCTTATTGCTATACATAGCTTTGATTTCTTCTTCTGAAAACTGACTGTTCATATCCTTTGATCATTTATCAACTGAGGAATAACTTCTTTTTGTACATTTCACTCAGTTCTCTATATATTTTAGAAATGAGACACTTTATCAGAGACACTAGTTGCAAAAAATCTTTCCCAGTTTCCTGCTTCCCTCCTCATCTTGGTTGCATTGGGTTTGGTTGTGCAAAAACTTTTCAATTCAATGTAATCAAAATTATCCATTTGTACTTCATAATGTTTTCTGTCTCTTGTTTAGTCAAAAATTCTCTCCTCCATAAATCTGATAAATACACTATTCCTTTCTCCACTAATTTTTTTTTATAGTATCAGTCTTTACACCTAGGTCGTGTACCCATTTGGACTTTATTCTTGTGCATGGTGTCAGGCATTGGTCTATGTCTAGTTTCTGCCATACTGTAATCTAGTTTTCCAAGCAATTTTTATCAAATAGTGAGTTCTTATCCCAGAAGCTGGGGTCCATGGGTTTATTAAACAGGAGACTGCTATGTTCATTGGCTACTATGTCTTGGGTACCCTAACCTATTCCACTGGTCTAGCCTTCTGTTTCTTAGCCAGTACCAAGTGGTTTTGATAATTGCTGCTTTAAAATACAGTTTGAAATCTAGTAGGGCTAGGTCACCTTCCCTAGTATTTCTTTTCATTACTTCCCTTGATATTCTGGGCCTTTTGTTCTTCCAGATGAATTTTGATATTATTTTTTCTAGTTCTACAAAATAATTATCTGATAGTTTGTTGATATGGCACTGAATAAGTAAATTAATTTAAGTAGAATTGTCAATTATATTATATTGGCTCAGCCCACCCAAGAGCAACTGATGTTTCTCCACTTAGACCTGACTTTATTTGTGTAAAAAGTGCTTTGTAATTGTGTTCATATAGTCCCTGGGTTTGTTTTGGCAGGTAGACTCCCAAATATTTTATACTGTCTACTCAAACTTTAAATGGGATTTCTCTTTCTATCTCTTGCTGTTGGGCTTTGTTAGTTACATATATATAAATGCAGAAGATTTGAGTGGGTTTTATTTTGTAACCTGCAACTTTGCCAAAGTTGTTTATTATTTCAAGTAGTTTTTTACTTGATTCTCTGGGATTCTCTAAGTATATCATCATATCATCTGCAAAATATGATAACTTAGTTTTCTTCTGTGCCTTCTCTTTCTTTATCTTCTCTAATTACTACAGCTGACATTTCTAGTACCATATTGAATAACAGTGTTTCACTCCTGACCTTACTGGAAATGCATCCAGCTTATCTCCATTGCATGTAATGCTTGCAGAAGGTTTTAGGTAGATACTGCTTATTATTTTATGCAAAGTTCCAGTTGTTTCTGTGTTCTCCAGTGTTTTCAATAGGAATGGATGTTGTATTTTGCCAGAAGTTCTTTCTGCATCTATTCAGATAATGTAGTTTCTGTTAGTTTTGTTGTGGATATGATCAATAATGTTAATAATTTTCCTAATATTGATCCAGCCCTGCATTCCTGGTATAAATCCTACCTTATCATAATGTATTATTCTCGGGATTATTTGCTGTATTCTTTTTGGTAAAATCTTATTTAAAATTTTTGCATCTATATTCATTAGAGTAATTGGTCTATAATTTTCTTTTTCTGTTTTGGCTTTTCCTGGTTTAGGTAACAAAACCATATATATATATATATATATATATATCATAAAAAGAATTTGGGGGGACTCCTTCTCCAATTTTCCCAAATAGTCTATGTAGTATTGGAATTAATTGTTCTCTAAATGCTTGATAAAATTCACTTGCGAATTTGTCTGACCCTGGAGATTATTTCCTAGGGAGTTCATTGATGCCTTGTTCAATTTCTTTTTCTGAGATGGGGTTATTGAAGCATTCAACTTCCTCTTATTTTAGTCTGTGCAATTTGTATCTTTTAAAATAATCACCCATCCTATTTAGATTGTCGAATTTATGGGCATATAGTTTGGCAAAGTAATTTTTTTATTATTGTTTTAATTTCCTCCTCATCGGAGGTGAGTTCACTCTTCATTTTTGATATTGGTAATTTGGTTTTCTTCTTTCTTTTTTTAATCAAATTGACCAAAGGTTTATCAATTTTATTGGTTTTTTTCATAAAACCAACTCTTACTTTCATTTATTAGTTCGATTTCTTATTTTTAATTTTATTAATCTCTCCCTTGGTTTTCATTATTTCTAATTTGGTATTTACTTGAGGATTTTCAATTTGTTCTTTTTTGACCTTTTTCAAACTTCATGCCTGATTTATTGAGCTCCTCTTTCTTTATGTTGTTTATGTAGGCACTCAAAGATATAAAACTTCCCGTGAGAACTACTTTTGCAGTATCCCATAAAATTTGGTAGGTTATCTCATTATTGTCATTCTCTTGAATGAAGTTGTTAACTGTTTCTATAATTTGCTATTTAACCCACTCCTTCTTTAGAATTAGTTTAGTTTCCAATTAACTTTTGGTTTATGTTTCCATAGCCTTTGATTACATATAAGTTTTATTGTGTTATGATCTGAGAAGGATGTATTGACTATGTCTGCCCTTCTGCACTGAATTGTGAGGCTTTTATAGCCTAGTAGATGGTCAATTTTTGTATATTTATCATGTACCACTAAGAAAAAGGTGTATTCCTTTCTATCCCTATTCAATTTTCTCCAGAGATCTATCATATCTACCATATCCAAGGTTCTATTTACCTCCTTAACTTCTTTCTTGTTTATTTTGAGGTTAGATTTATCAAGTTCAGAGAGGGGGAGGTTGAGATCCCCCACTAGTATAGTTTTGCTGTCTATTTCTTCTTGTAATTCCCTTAACTTCTCCTGTAAGATTTTGGATGCTGTACAACTTGGAGCATATATGTTTAGTAATGAAATTGTTTTGTTGTCTATGATGCCTTTTAGTGGGATATAGTTTTCTTCCTTACCTCTTTTGATTAGATCTATTTCTGCTTTTGCTTTGTCTGAGATTAGGATTGTTATCCCTGCTTTTTTTATATCAGCTGAAGCCAATATATTCTCCTCCAACCTTTTACCTTTTACCTTATGTGTATCTCCCCTTTTCAAATGTGTTTCTTGTAAACAACATATTGTTGGATTATGGTTTTTAATCCATTCTACTATCCATTGCCATTTTATGGGAGAGTTCATTCCATTCACATTCACAGTTTTGATTACTATTTGTGTCTTTCCCTCCATCCTCTTTCCTCTTGTTTGTGCTTTTAGTTCTCCCTTCTCCCTTTCCCTCCCTAATGGAGTTTTAATTTTTGACCACAGACTCCCTCAGTCTTCCCTCCCTTCTTTCAGCCCCCCCAAGTTTAATCCCCTTTTCCCTTACTACTTCTTCCCTCCCTTTTGACCTCCCCTCCCTTTTCTTTCCCCCTTCTTCTCCTACTGCCTATGAGCTAGTTGTATTTCTATACTTAACTGAGTTTATTGTAGCCTCCTTGAATCCAATCAGATGAGAGTACCTCTCAAATAATGCTCATCTCTCTCCCCTCTTTCCCTCTTCTGTAATATATTTTTGTGTCTCTTTCTGTGATGGAATTTATTTTTTTGTGCCTCCTCCTTTTCACATCTCCCATTGCAATCCCTTCGCACACTTAAATCACATTTGTTATCATCACATCATTTAATTTATACCTACACCTTCTATCTCAGTAGATCCCTTTTACATTTCATAATAAATATACAATTCTCAGGATTAACATGTAGCATCTTCCCTTATAGAGATGTAAACAGTTTGCCCATGTTGAGTAACAAGTTTTTTTCCCTCCATTTACCTTTTTATGCCTCTCTTGAGACCTGTATTTGAAGATCAAATTTTCTGTTCAGTTCTGGCGTCTGGAAATCCCTTGTTTCATTGAATATCCATCTCCTTGCTTGAAATATTATGCTCAACTTTGCTGTGTAATTAATCCTTGGTTGTAGTCCCAGCTCCATTGCCTTATGGAATATTGCAGTCCAATTCCTTCTGTCTTTTAATGTAGAAGCTGCAAGGTCCTGTGTGATCCTGACTGTAGCTCCTTGATATTTGAATTGTTTCTTTATGGCTTCCTGAAATATTTCCTCATTCTCTTGATAGTTCTGGAATTTGGCAGTAACATTCCTTGGTGTTTTTAGTTTGAAGTCCCTTTCAGGAGGTGAGTGGTGGATTCTTTCGATGACTATTTTGCCCTCTGGATCTAACACTTCTGGGCAATTTTCCTTGATAATTTCTTGGATAATATTGTCCAGGCTCTTTTCTGAGAGAAAAGAGCTTTCTAGTAGACCAATAATCCTTAGATTTTCTCTCCTGGTTCTATTTTCCAGGTCAGTTGTTTTTCCAATTAGATACTTTTCATTTTCTTCTATTCATTCTTTAGATTCTGTTGGACTGATTCTTGATGTCTCATAGATTCATTAGCTTCTACTTGCCCGATTCTATTTTTTATCAGATTGTTTTCTTCAGTTAGCTTCTGCATCTCCTTTTCTATCTATCCAATTTTTTCTTTTAAGGAGTTACTTTCACCAGTTAGATTTTGTAGTTCCTTTTCCATTTGTCCAATTTTCCTTTTTAAGAAGCTGTTCTCTTCGGTGAATTCTTTTTTCATATTTTTAAAATAATTGACCAGTTTTTCTTTTGTTTCTCCATTTTGGGTTTTAAAATACTTCCAGAGCTCTTCCAAGAAGATTCTTTGTGCTTTTGACCAGTTCATATTCCCTTCTGAAGTTTCAGATGGAAGTATAGTCTCAATCCTGACCTCTTTGGTTTGTGTTTTGGTCCTTGTCCCCATAGAAAGATTCTATTGTGTTTTCTTTTTGCTTTGCTTTTTACTCATGATAATAACCCTTTTCCTAACTTTTAAGGTAGATGTCTGCACAGGGAGCTCTGTCCCACACTTCTTGTGCCTAAAACTTGAGGCTTTGTGTGTTGTGGCCTCTGGTTCTTTCAGTTAGAAATTAAATGTTTCAGCTTACCTGGTGCTGAGCTGATTGGTGTTTGAAAGCAGAGGCCAGTTAGATCTTTTTGGGTTTCTTCACAGTTGCCCTGGAGGTAGTTTGTTAAGTGTTGGGGAGGGGAAGTCTGGACACTGGAAGCTCCTCTGCTGAGCTAGAGCATAGGCAAACTCCACTTTCTGTGCTAGTGTCTTCCTGATTCCACTGGGGTGCTGAGGCACATCTGGGTTCCTGGTGTTGGCAGTTACTGGCTTTACCCCCCTGCGGTTCAGGATCTTCTCTCAGTTGGCTGAGGTGGAGCTGTCTGGAACAGATCTGATCCTGCACTGGTCTCCTTTGGCCCCAGCAAGAGGGATCCTCTTTAGTGATTTTCCTAGCTTCATGGGCTAAGGGACTGTTTACCCCTTCTGCTGCTCCCACTGTTCCAAGGTTTTTCCCAGGGAAATATTCTTTGGGCTTGTCAAGGTCAACAAGTGGAGGGAGATAGCAACTACTGATCACTCTGCCATCTTGGTTCCTGGAACTGGAAATCCCTCTCAGGTTTTCTTGGGAGCAAGGCAGCAAGGCCTGGGCAAAGCCGTAACTAGGGTGAGAATGCTAGGTTTTCCCCTAGGATGAGACATTTAGAGGCTTCTGATAGCACCAAATCATTTAACCCTGTTTGCCTCAATTTCCTCATCTGTAAAATTGAGCTGGAGAAGGAAATGGAAAACCACTCCAGTATCTTTGCCAAGAAACCTCAAATGGGGTCATGAAGAGTTGGACAGGACTGAAAAGTACTGAGCAATAATAAAGGGGGATTCCTCCCTTGCCCAGCTCCACTCCAAGCAATGATGACATATCCACGCTTTCAGCAGTGTATAAACCTGAGGTTACTAACAATATATTTCCTATCCCCTGAATTGCACCTAAGGTGAACATCTTCCCCACTTGACCCAAGTAAAAATATTTGTAGTCACTGTTCTGGATCTAGAGGACCCAGCTACAACCTACATTTCGATCCAGATTAGTAAGAGTTTAGAGGTATTTATCTAAAGTAGAGCTGTTGTCTTCTTCCTGTAAAACCCTGAAATCCATCTTCCAAGGCTGAACCCTGGAGTTGCTGGCATCATTCAGTGTGAGGGCTTAAATGAAAACCTAGTTTAAAATGCACTGTAATTCATGTCCAAAGAAAAATTCTATATTTGGAGTCAGGGGGCCTGGGTTCAATGGCCAATCCTGCTCTATGCAACCTGTGGGATGGTAGATGAGACACTTAAAGTTTTCTGGGGTTCACTTTCCAATCCATAAAACAAGTTTGGGCTAGGTGATCTCTAAGGGACTTTCTGCTTTTAGTATCTCAGGATCTTTATTATGGAAGGGAACTTTAAAGTGCAAAGAATCTAATCCTTTTATTTTACAGATGAGAAAACTGAGTCTCAGAAAAGTTAATCAGGTAGTTAATTCAGTGGATAATGGCCCTGCCCCTGTCCTCTGATGCCTACTACCTGTATGACCCTGGGCAAGCCATTTAACCTCTATCTGCCTCAGTTTTCTGAACTATAAAATGGGGAGATTAATAGCACCTATCTCAGAGAGTTATTATGAAGATTGGATGAGAGAATATTTGTAAAGTGCTTAGCATAGTGCCTGGCACATAGTAGGTGATTAATAAATGCTTATTCTCTTCTCCTCTTCCCCTTCCCCCTAGTAGCTTGTTCAAGGTCACACAGGATATAAGTGTGAATCCAAGTTCAGTGTTCTTTCCACCGTCTGCAATCTAGGTCCAATGTTCTTAATTAACCTACTCCTTTTCTAATGTCTCCTTTAACAAGTTACCTGATTTTTTATTCCACTACTGGGGACCAGTTCCTTTGCAGTTATCCACAGTCTCTTATTCAATTCCCTTTCTGACCAATAGATACATTTATGATGCAGCAGGGTCAGTCAACAATACTTGACTATGCCCATGAAGGAGAGTAAAGATAACCCTGTGACCTTGTTCTAATTAGCAAAACTAACCTATTCTGGGCGATTTCTTGGGACATATCAGCATCTCAGAGCCTACCTCTGCCTCTCTCTACCTCTGCCCAGCATCACAGTTCTCTGAGATCTCCACAGGCTTCTGTAATGGCAAGGACACCATAGCAACAGAAGGTATTTGACTCATCCAATGACATTTCTCCTTTCCCACAAACTGAAAGTGACAGTAGGCCCTAGAGGCAGTAAACACTGGAAGGGGAATTATGGCACTAAGGGAAATAAAATAAGATTTGTGACCATTGGTTTGAGTCATTCATTACTTCTGCCTCCCGAAGATGCCAAAGCACATAGACATTCTTTTGGAAGGGCTTGGCTAGAAACCATATAATTATTGATGGCAATTAATTCATTAGGGACTATTGGTTTCATTTTATTAGCCAGCTCAGTCTTCAATACCTTGTTAGACTGAAGTGGGTCGAGTGCCAGGGCATAGGGATAAGAGCAAAGAAAAAGCCACTAATGTGTTTTTGGCTGAAGGGTGTTGGATGAAGTAGATGAAATAGAAACAGCCACTGTAGGTGAGACTGGTTCCTCCTCAATGGATTGGCCTCCAATCCCTGAGTAAAGAATAATGCAAATTCTTACTAGCCTAACTGGTTAGTAATCCCTTACATTTACATGGGACTTTGCTGTTTATAAAAACAAAACAAAACCAGCTACATGATCTGGTTTGATTGTCGTATGCTAGGGCAAGCATTATTATCATCTCCACCTTACACAAAGAGAAATGGAGGTTCAGAAGAATTGAAAAGTCATGTCCCATACGAATAATAAACACGGATTTTCCGACCTCAAATCTAGTATTCTTTCCACCACAGGACAGCTGTAAAAACTTCCTGGAATACCTTTCTATTCAGCCCCTGAGTCAATATGAATGAAACACCACTTTGAGCAGAAGTCAGGAATTGGCCTTATATATAATTCGAATGAGCAGTATTCACCTTTATGCTGTGATTTCTGGGGTACTTGTAATAATCATAGCAATAGTATGTATTTATTATTAGTCACCCTTCATTCTCAAAGAGGACCAATGATATTGGGAGGGTGATACCAGGATTTGCAAGTAAATTGGATTTCAGTGAAGCAGGGTTGTGCAGAGTCATCAGCCTCACTGTCTCCTTCAGAGCCATCGGAGTCCAGGGGCAAGACATAGGTCAGGATGACTGGTAATGGCCCAAGATGGAGTGGGAGACCTTGGACTTTTTAAGCTCAGGTCTTTCCCAGGTCTCAGTTTGTCTGAGGCAATACACATTCAGTGATTGAAGGATAGGCTTTGATGTTTGCAATGTACTTAGCAAATATTATCTCATTTGATTCCCAACCTTGGGAGGTAGGTGTCATTTTTATCTCCATCTGACAGATGGTTTTGAGATTTTGAGGCAGTCAGAAGTTAAATGACTTGCTCAGGGTCACATACTTCTAACTGAGGATGTCTGACCTAAAAATTTGAATTTAAGTTTCCCTGACTCCAAGTCCAGTACTCTATCCACTGAGCTAAGCTACTTCACAGTGTCCAAAATTATATCATTGTTTATTTAGTCCAGTCAGTCTCTAAGCATCTTATTTTAAGGTGCAAATACATGCAGAAAGGGCGGACAAACTCTCAAGCTCTTCTCAAATTCCATTGTCAAATACTTTTCTCTTTGAATGCTAGTTGAAGTTAAGATTATGAGGGGACCAGAAGGCTGGTGGATAATAGTGAGGACAAAGTCAGTCTGGACACTGGCAAAATTGTACTCTCAGTTTGTCTGATTTGCCCCTCTACATGTCTCCCCATCCTTCAGATCTTTTCTTCCAAACCAGAAGAAAAGAGTTTTCTTCCAAACTCCCTGAAAGGAACCTGATAAATTATTACATTATAGTATTCAATTCAATTCAATTCAAAAGGATCCTAGATTTTAGAGACAGAAATTCAGAGATTATTTGGTCTAACATGTTTATTTTATAGAGGTAGAAAATGAAACAAAGAGATGAAGTCACTTACTTCCAGCCACACAGATATTATTGACCATAACCATGATTTGAACATAGGTTTTTCTGGCTTCAAATCTATTTCCCTTCTAGTTCCTAAGACTGGCTAGGAGGAAGGACAGAGTGGAAAACAGCAACCAATCCCTTTGCAATATTGTATAACCCAGTAAGCATCACTGTTAATGTTTATTTGTATTTTTAGGTTGACTATCTAGAAGTCATGTCAAAGCCTCATCTTTAGGTCAGATAGAAGAAAGAGAGCAAAGAAAATTGCCAAGCTGGCATGATCATCACCAAGCATGCTTCTTAGCACTGACTGCATGTAATCTCAACCACATATGCCCTGTCACACTATAATACAATGGCCAAGTGTGATTAAGTGTTACAAAAGAAGCTCAAAGGGCTCTGGGGATTCTGAGAAGAAGAGATAGCATCTGGTTCAGGGATCAGAGAATATTTCATAAGGGAGATAGCATCTGGCCTGTTACTCAAAAGATGGTGTTAGGTAGGAATATGATAGATGTAAATGGGGAGTTGGGGGCAGGGAGAGATATATTCCACATATACAGTCACTATAAGTAAAGGCACCAGCATAGAAAAGTACTTGATATATTCAGAGAATGACAAATAGCATAATCTGATGGTATCCATTGCAATAGGACCAGTGTCTCTCTGATATATGACTTTTTTCCTGCCCACAACAAGAGGAGGCTTTACTTAAAATAAGACAAAACTGCCCCTGGGACTTGATTAGCCTTGACTTCCCTGATAAACCTCTCTGGTCATCAAGGGGCTTAAAAAGTCCAAGTTATATGAACGATTTACTGACCACATGCATTGCCATGTATAGACAGGCATGCTGCCTCTTCTGTCCAGTGACACTGGGGGAGGAGAGTCAGCTCCTCAAAGCAGTCTTGCAAGAGAACAGATACTGTGGGGTGCAAAGACCAAATAATTTCCCACTGCTTTTCTACTTTTTTCCGTTGTTCATTACTCAATCAACCAAACTGAGAATTCCAATTAATGTGTTGGCATATGATGTAGGCATTCACTAATTGTAAATCCTTCATCTTTAATACCTTGATTTGAGGGAGTGACTTTAGCAGGTGGAGTATAGGCACCAAGTGTCAAACAGAGGGGAGAATCTATTTGGATTCTTTACAGATATCCCTCCAAACATATCATTCTAATGGCTATCATGTTTGTACAAGAGAATGGCCCTGTCTCAGATCCCACCCTTCTCAGCTTTGTATCTGGATGACTCTGTGACTCAATTTCTCCCATTTGCAATGTACACATCTTTATCTCTCTCTCCCTTACAGTGTTGTTGTTAGATGAGTGGGGTCAACCTATAGGCTTCTTAGTGACCAAAGTGGTGTTATTATCTGGAAAACTGGCACAGACAATCTTTGCAAGACCATTTTAAAAATCACATCTGAGAATCTGGCAGAAAACACCTGTTGTAAACTGCAATAACAATTGTGTCATTTTGAAAATGGAGTTTTAAATTTCCACTTAAGTGCATCGGTTTTTTAAAAAAATTGTAGAGTGTATATGTGTGTTTTCCCCAAAACCAAAGTAGTTTTGATTGACTTAAGGTGGTGGGAAATCAAGATACTATGGAGGGCAAGTAGAGAAACTGAAAGAAACAAGATGAAAATGCTTTAATAAATGATGGATTTTGATAAATTACCCCACTCGGCAGAGTTTCAATTACAGAAACACATAGTTTACACAAGTAATTACTAAAGGAATTACCACAGAAGCATATTCATCTATTCATTGAATTATAAGGCATCAATTCTCCTCCTGATTGCATCTTCAGCTCCAACGATGGCAATCATAGCCTCACACAAAACTTTAATAACACAATCTTTGTTGAATTAAAATATGCCATCAGACAGGAAATGTGAAAGGGACCGATAAGAAAAGGCTGTTGATTCATATTCAGAAAAGAAATGGCCTAAGGGAGTTAATTGTAAAGCAAGAACTTTGACAGTTGAAAGTTAATTAAGAAAAGCTTCTGTCCCAAATAAGGTTTTTGATGCTGTTTGGTATCTCATGGCCTTTTCATGATGCTTGGATGATCAGAGCTATGTCTGAATGAGTACCAGAGAGTCTTCCTGTTAGAAGCAGTAATGCCATGAAACGATGTTTTCATCCTTCCTGTAAATCCGACCTGCTACGTTGTACCACCAATTTTTGTTCTAGGTCCAGGGTGGATTTAGCAATCTTAGTGAGAGAGCCGCTTGGATAGTGCCAAGGATAAAATGTGGGATTTGTACTCTGGAAGACCTGACGTCCTCCTGCTTTAAAACACTTACTTGCTGTGGGATCCTGGCAAGTCAACTTAACTTGTCCAAGCCTTGGTTTCCTCCTCTGTAAAATGAAGATTAATTATAGCATCTTTCTCATAGGATTGCTTTAAAGATTAAATGAGATGATAGATGTAAAGTGCTTTGCAAACTTTAAAGTACTAGCACTAATGATGACCAAATTGTCTCTGAACCATTTGACTCAGGCGCTTAACTCTGGAATTTAGAAAGCCTCCCGACCACTGTCACCATTCTCAGCCAGCAGAGAGAAGCAAAGTTTACCTTTACACTGTGACTACAAATTACTCTAAGTCACGAGTTGTCTTTCCTGTGGATATTTGCATTTGAAGTCATCACTCTGTGAGGACTGAAAGGGTTTTTTTCCTAAGAGAATAATTTCAGGCTCTGGATGGATAGAGGGCCAGTATCCTCTCAGTAGTCCTGCAATCACATCCGTTACCCATGCTGCCTGTACAGAAGTCCAGCCTTACCTGTCAGGATAAATTGCTTTACCAATATACCAGCTGACCTGGACTCACACATATTCTATCCCCTCAGAATTATCATTATTATTGCTCGTGTTATTTTGTCTTTCTTCATATCCCCAACCCATGCTTAGTACAGTGCCTTACACATAATAGGGGCTCATTGATGGTCCCTTAGATTGTAAGCTCCTTGAGGGCAGTGATGATCTTTTGGTTTCTTTTGTATCCCCAGCACTTAGTGCAGTGCCTGGCACATAGTAGGTGCTTAATAGATATTGACTAATCCGCTGACCGTTTTAGTCAACAATACACTGAGTATTCAAGGATTAGATATGGAATTTGGGCACATGACAACAGTGCTTTTATTTACTGCCTCATAGAAGAAAAATCTCTTTGAATTTAGTATAAAGATCCTTGAGATAGGAATCACAGTCCCTGCTTTTCCAGGGATGCTTGTGCCATGTTATGTATGTCACATAACCCTGGGCAAGTATTTTACTCTCTCTCCCAGTCATATCTTCTGTAAAATGGAGTAATGATTGTACCTTTCTTCATGATGCTATTGGGAGGTTCCAATGAAATAATGCATATAAAATGGTTTTCAAACCTTAAAGTGCCATATAAATGCGGGCTATCGTCATCATTGTCATCTTAGAAGTAATGTTATGGTACATATAGTATATTATACATTATAGTATCTGGAAAAGGTCAACTAGTTCAGCTTCTTCATTTTACAGGTGGAGAAACTGAGATTCAAAGTGATTTTACAGAATGGCAGGATGCCAGAGTTATAATGAACTACAGTGACCCATACCCGAAAAAAAGTATCTCTTGTAATAAATATGTATACAATAAGTGGCAACTCAGTCCTTGTTTAAGATGTTCAGGACAGAGAAATCTTCTATACGAGAGGCAGATTATTTCATTTTCATTGCTGTTCAATTTTCTCCAACTCTTCATGACTCCATTTGAGGTTTTCTCAGCAAAGATACTCAAGTTGTTTGCCTTTTTCTTCTCCAACTCATTTTACAGATGAGGAACTGAGGCAAACAGGGTTAAGTGGCTTACTCAGGGTCACATAGCTAGGAAGTATCTGAGACCAGATTTGAACTCAGGGAGATGAGTCTTCCTGACTCAAGACCCAGCAGTTTATGCATTAAGCCTCCATCTAGTTGCTCTATTCCATTTTTAGATAGCTTTAATGATGGATGCTATATCTTAACATAGTTTAAGATTGCATTGGCTCTCTTGGCTGCCACATCATATTGTTGATTCTGGGATCACTGTTCACTAAATTAGCTGATGTCTGGTTGTATCTCTTCCATTTTGTACTTTGATTTATAGGATCACTGATTTAGATCTGGAAGTTACCTTGAAAGTTGTGTTTTCAGTCTGCTGTCCCAAGCCCAGGTATTGAAGTGGAATAAATAATGGACCTGGAAAAAACCATGGATGTAAGAGAAGAAAAAAACCAAGCACTTATTAAGTGCCTACTATGTATCAGGCACTATGCCAAGCTCTATAACTGTTATTCATGTGATCCTCACAAAAACTTTAAGAGGTAGCTGCTATGATGACATCCATTTTATGATTGAGGAAACTGAGACAGATGCAGATGAAATGACTTGCCAAGGGTCTGAAATATCTTTGAATTCAGGTCTTCCTGACTCTAGATCCAGAGATCTATTCACTGTACCACCTAGCTGCCTGTACATGTAAAAACAAGACTTACTTAGCTTGCAAGGATACAGTTTTCACATGCAGATCAAGGAAACACACTGACAGTCTTGGTGAGGATCTATTGTTCCAATATCTTCTTTCTGGTTACTCAAAGAGACTTGTTCAAAAAGGTTGCCAACATAGTGGTTTAGGTGAAGAAACTTTCAGGTTTTAGGAGACCTAGACCCAAATCTACCATCCTGCTATAAATATTTTTGTACATGTGGGACCCTTTCCCATTTTTATGATCTCTTGGGGGTACAGTCCTAATACCGATATTACTGGCTCAAAGGATATGCACATTTTTGTAGCCCTTTGAGCATAGTTCCAAACCGCTCTCCAGAATGGTTGGATGAGCACACAGCTCCACCAACAATGAATTAGTGTTCTAACTCACCCACATCCTCTCCAACATTTATCATTTTGCTGTTCTGTCATGTTTGCCAATCTGATAAGTGTGATGTGGTACCTCAGAGTTGTTTTGATTTGCATCTCTCTAATCAAAGTGATTTAGAACATTTTTTCATATGATTATAGATATTTTTAATTTCTTCCTCTGAAAATTGCCTGTTCATATCCTTTGACCATTTATCACTTGGGGCAAATCTACCATCCTAATGCTGGGTCCCTTTATTTTTATTTATATTAAAACAATTTAATTAAGATTTTTTGTTTCTGTATCACCTAAATTCTCTACTCTCCCCCCATATTCCAGCCCTTAATCCCTCCCGGAGAGCTATCTACTAAGAATATTTTCAATGCTTGTATAGGATGGTCAGAGCAAAGCTCTCTGGTATGCTTGAAGCTGTCAGTGTGGCAGTCTTCCATCCAGGAGTATTCCCTAGTTGAAATGAGGCTTGACATTTATCTATGCCATAGCTTGAGGACTTCCCCTTTGAAATGTACACAGGATCTGTACTCTTCTTATAGTGTATCTGGGTCTGAACTTAGCCTATCATAGAAGTCATCTGATTCAATCCCTTAATTATAGAGGGGGAAACTGAGACCCAGAGAGGATAATTGATATGTCAAAGAAGCTAAGAAAATATGGCATGTTCAGTGGCCACACTCTAGTAAAACTCTCTCAGCTGATAAGCTACTTCAGGTTGAGAGTTACTGACAGGTCTCAAACCCAACAGTGAGTGAGGCAGGGTGTCCACACCAAGCAGGTGAAGACTTTCCTGGTGGAATGGGTGGATGAGAACAATTTGTTCCAATGGCTATGGAGGTGACTGAAACAGATTTCACAGAGTACTTAGAACCTGGTAAGATATTGACAATACCAAGGTAATCCACTGTTTCCTGTGCCATTGCCAGTCTTCTTGACTTTTATTTTGCCACTGGATTTTGATTAACTCTGAAAGAGTGAGACTGATGACTGTGCACCTCTGCCTCACTTAAATCCAATTCACACGTAAGTCAAGATATCACTTGTGACATCATTGGTTCTCTTAAAAATAAAGATGAATGAAAACTATGTGCCAGGTACTAGGCTAAGCACCTTTTAAAAAGACAAATGCTATCTCATTTAATCCTCACAACAACTCTGTGAAACAAATATTATCCCCATTTTACAGATGAGGAAACTGAAGTTGAGGCAAACAGGGTCACACCGCTAGTAGGTGATGAGGTTAGAGGTGAATTTAGGATTTCCTGAGTCAAGGTCCAGGGCTCTATATACCTCACCATGTACTTTCCTCAAAGAACACTGACTTTAGAGTCCGAGAATTGATTTAGATTCAAATCCTATCTCTGGTCCTGACTGAGTGATCTTAGGCAAGTCAGTTAACTGATCCAGAGCCTCAGTTCTCTCATTTGTTAAATAAAAGGACTGGACTAGATGGCCTCCAAGACCTCTTCCAGTTTAAATCTAGGATTCCATGTCTCCAGATCCAGCATTCATTACAGTATACCCCACTGCCTTTCATGAAGTTGATATTTTGAACTAGAGAGTAAGACTAGAAAATTAACCTAATTTAATTTCATCTCATTTAGCTTAGCCCAGTGTTCTAACCTGTCAAAGTCTTTTTTCCATCCCGATTCTCTTGTGGAATGTATGAGCTATCCTTCCTAGCTTTGAATAATCAGTAAATTTGCCCGAGGTCACACAAGTAATAAGTAGTGGTGACAGAATTTGAACTTTCTGACACCAAATCTGGTGTAATATTCTAACAATGAATGAGCAGGCCTAGATTTACCCAGTGGACTAGGAGACTTCTTCATCACTGGGGATGAAGAAGAATCGCATCTGTTCCTCTTCTACGTTCTCACTTCTACTGGTGCAATTCACAAAACTGCCCTCATTCCTTCTCTCTCTCACTTTCAGCCCTTACTGGAAGGCAAATGACAAAGCACCAGCTGGAGAAATTCAGGGAAGGCCTCTCTCCTGACCAGAACCAGATAAATACCCCTCCAAGCTCCGCCCCCTCCCCAGTGTAGCTTTGCCAAAGATAACTGCCACCCGGAATTGACATAACTCCAGAAAGCTTAAAAACTCCTTCAAACAATTATTTTCATATTTAGTCTCATAATACCCAGGGAAGAAATAATTAGAGTCACAACATCTCAGGTTTGAGGTTACAACACATTTTAAAGATTGATGCTAAACTGAATTGAGAGACCACAGTGATTATAGAACTGCTTTAAGATATTATTTTTCCACAGTTGTATTTATTTATTCAACCTCATTTCTTCCTATCTAACAATGTGAATCAATGCTCCAGCTAGACTGGCCTCTATACTGTTCCCTAATACACTACAACCTTTCTCACTACAGTTATCCCTTCCACACTGTGACTTTCCCCATTGTGATTTTGATATAATGTGGTTGGCATAAGGAATTAAATGAGAATTTTTGGGGAACTTTATAAAGCACAGATAACATGTAAAGGCCAGCAGATGACACAGGAAAAGTTTAGAAACTTGGAAATGCATAAAAAAGTATGTATAGTATTACATAACATCAACATATTTTTATCTTTCAATATCATAATAATTCAGACTTCTTCCCTGGTATGAAAAAAATTTTAACTGAATTTTCTGGATTGTGGGGGCTCTGAATTCCCAACCCCAGAGATATGGAAGAAGTAACTGTTTGCAGAGGAAATACAAATAATGACCAAATTCTACATATATCCATTGTCTGAATGAACTAAAAACACCAGAATGCAAATTTCTGAGTGTTAAAAGAAAGAATATTTCATAATCCAGATTACCTACTCCTAGGATGAGGAAGTAATTGACCCTCCCCACTCCCTGCTGTTTATCCCACCATACATTAAACTCTTTCCTCACTAAATCCCTATAACATTTAGAGACTAGACTACCCAGATGACATACTTATCACTTTTCCTACCTTGCTATCTTTTCATATCTGTTTCAACTCATAGAGTACCATCCCAGTTAAGGACCTCAACCCCTCTTCCCAGTCTATCAAAATAGTTTCCTAATTAATCCCTGAACTGTCTTCAGGTGCTGCTCTGAGGCTTTGGGACAACCTATATAGCACACACAAGCTTTTAAGTTCAAAGCTGCACTAAGATTTTTGGGACAGCTTTTAGTGCAGATTCCTTTGGTTGGACTAGGTGACTGCTTAGATCTTTTCCAATTCCCAGGTTCTGTGTCTCACTTAATTTTTTAGTGATCACTTTGGTTGTGGCAAGGAGAGACAACAAGGGTCTCAAGTACATCAGAAAGTCAGTTTTTGACCCTCATGTAAATAATAAGAAAACTTATTTCTTCCAGTTCTCACCCAAGTTTCTAAGAACAAATTCTTTCTTTCTCTCTCTCTCCATATGTATATATATACACACATATATGTATATATATGTATATATATACATATATATGTATATATAGTCTCTCTATATATCTATGTAGATACATAGAGAGTAAAACAGATGGACAGATAAAGATATAGAGATATATAGATTTAGCTGGGTGTGTTCTGCCCTGCCTTGCACAATTTGCCTCACTGGGTAAAAAAGTTTAAGTACTTTGAAATTTGATTTTTATGTATTTATTAGCTGATGTGATCATTTTAGAAAACTCAAAAAATATGATTGTCAATAGTTCTGCCAAACTTCAACCATAGAAAATCTGGACTCAGGAGTTTGCTTCCCAATCATTAAGGTATTTCTTCTCATTGGCTGTCAGAATCTAAGAGGAAAACATTTGATACAACATATTTACCTTCAGAATCTTAAAATACTAAATGGTTTTCTATGGGGTAAGACTAAGAGGAATTTTGCTGTTATCTTTAGCCAATGGGCTGTCATTATTAACTATTTAGGTCTATTGCTTAACTCATCCTTACATCTACCAGTAGGTCACAGCCCTCACTTGATAATCAGTCTCAGAGAGTTGCCTGAAACATAGAGAAATCAAACGATTTGACCAAAGTTATATGACCAGTAAGTGTCAGAGTTAGGATTTGGACTCATATTTTCTTGAATCTAAGTCCAACATTCTATTCATCATGCATTCTTTTTTTTTCCTTGTGGAGGCAATTGTGGTTAAGTGACTTGCTCAGTGTCACACAGCTAGTGTTTTGAGGCCGGTTTTGAACTCAGATCTTTCTGACTCTAGAGCTGGTGTTCTATCCACTGTGCCACCTAACTGTCCCAAAACTCTATTCTTAAAAATAAATATCTTCAATGGAATTGAAAATGACCATCCCCTTAAACTGGCTTTGACTCTTAATATTGTTTTCAGTAATCTGACCACTCATATAACCAGAACACTAAAATAAGACTAATAAGAGAGTTAAGTTGGAGGATGGATTTC
This sequence comes from Bettongia penicillata ogilbyi, assembly GCA_023548195.1. Classification (NCBI taxonomy): domain Eukaryota; kingdom Metazoa; phylum Chordata; class Mammalia; order Diprotodontia; family Potoroidae; genus Bettongia; species Bettongia penicillata. The sequence goes on from JAJHZJ010000567.1 coordinate 1,034,388, forward strand.
TGTAATTTTAAAGTAAATCTCCTGAGGCCTAAGGAAATGATGGCATCATCCTATATAATTTCTCATGAAAGTAATTATACAGACAGACATATACACATACATATGCAATGCACAGTACGTACATTCATACTGCATGATATATATGTATATATATATATATTTATATGTATATACACACATCCATGCATACAAACATACCTACATATAGAAAAGACAGCATAGTGTAATGGATAAAAAGCCAACCTTGAAGATCTAAATTAAAGTCCTGCCTCTGACACTATCTGTGTGATTTCTATGATTTGCCCAGGTCTGTGAGACCCTAGGTGAGTCATTTTAACCTCTTAGTGCCTGCCCCAAGTAAGTCTTTAAGACCATAATTTGTAGAGTTATTTATCAATTGATAGGAGTAATTTACTAATTAGGGACGGTACCCTATACTGATGAAAATACAGGTCCAGTGTAAATACATACATGAACACATGCACACATATGCACATATTAAAAACAAATTAGAGTCAAGTTAAAACCAGCCTCAATAGTTTTTCAGTCATATCTGACTCTTTGTGAGCCTATTTAGGGTTTTCTTGGTAAAGATACAGAAGCAGTTTGTCATTTTCTTCTTCCTTGCCATTTTATAGATATGGAAACTGAGGTAAATGGGGTTAAGTCATTTGCACACAACTAATCGGTGTCTGAGACCAGATTTGAACTTAGGAAGATGAGTTTTCTTGACTCTAGGCTATCAGTCTATCCACTGTATCACCTAGCTGCCCTTGATACTCATGCCATGGTGATCAGAGGATTGGTCGTCCTACCATGTGGTCTAGTTAAAGACCGACAGAAAGTAAGGTTATCAAACACTTTAAATGGAATTCAGATAAAGCCTCCCCAAGGCATATTAAATTCTAAATGCAGTGAGACATGTGTGTGCGTGTGTGTGTGTGTGTGTGTGTGTGTGTGTGTGTGTGTGTGTGTAAAGCACATACATGCTGAATTATAATAGATCCTGATGGAAGACTCTGGACTCTGCCATCAGGGCTAGAAATGAACATATGCTTTAGAAGACTGTTGCTTCCAATCTATGTTCTTTAGGAGGAATCATAGCAGCACAAAAATCCATGGATAATTGGATGAGTTATTTCTTTAAATTATACTGTCTTCCAAACAAGACATCTGAATCTCTTGGTACCCTAAGGTCTCTCTCTCAGTTGAGAAACTGAGGCTGTACCATGCTGCCTTTATCTTCCGAGGACCAGCTTAACTAAGGGCAAAAGGATTCATCATTAGAAGGCTGGCTATCAAGAGAAATTACTTTGGATACAGGAAATAATGATGGGGATCTTCTACTAAGGTGAGGGAGACATGATCTAAATGGCTAGAGGTAATATCGATGCCAGAGCAGTAATGATTATTGATGTGTTAAAGTAGGGATAACAGAAATGGATTCCTCAATGTGATAGAAAGAATGGTTATTTTACATAGATTGGGATAGTTTTTCTTTAAGGAAGCAAAAAAGATGTCTTCAGGACTTGTTTGGTCCATAGCCCAGCCCACATGGAGTTGGCTGTAGTCTAGGTACTGGGCAGAGTTCCAACTCCTCTACCTTGGGTGTTTCTGACCCAGTATCGCTGTCCTGGAGAATGCAGAGGCAGAGAGGATCTGCATCTGTGTTCGTAAAATGTATCCTTTTTATAGTAAATAAAGTTATCTGTGTTGCATTTTATAGACTAAAATGGTTTTATTGCATTCCCATCGTGAGCTTGAGTCACTAGACTAGCCTGAGCTAGGCCTGATCCAGAATATTTTGGGTAAAATTATAGTTTATGTACTCTATATTAAAAAAAAAAGAAAACCATCTACCACTTCAAAATCATGGATTCATTGGTTAGAAACTGCTTCAAAATCCTTAATGGATTGAAGTCCTGGAGCAATTTCATATTGTATGTGGAAAGTTAGCAGTTTACACTATTGCACACTATTTTATCTCACTGGAAAAATATAAGATTTTCTGTGTCTTCCATTAATTTCTCATTAGCCTTTGACTCTGTCGTTGAGAATGGTCCATGGCTGCTAGGTGATGCTGTGGATGGAGCCCTGGGTCTGATATCAGGAAGTCCTGAGTTCACATTTGGCAACAACCAATAATAATTATCTGACCCTGAGCAAGTTGCTTCATTTTTGTTTTTCTCAGTCCCCTCAATGCTACAATAAGAAATATAACAGAGTCAATTTCCCAGGGTTGTTGTGATGATCAAATGAGATAACATTTGTCAAGCACTTAGTACAAAGCCTGATGTATAGTAGCCACTACAAAAAAGCTAATTCTTTTCCTCTTCCCTACCACCCTCCCCCATGGACCAAACTGGCATAGATCTTGGTATTGCTCCTAGGCTATATCATGACACTGCTAAAATTTGAATTAAAAATCTAAAAATTAGAAGGAAAAAATTAAAATGTCATTTGGTTTGCTTTTGACTCTGTGGCACTACTGGTTTTTGTCATGGATTAAATTCTAATCTTAAATGGTATAAAATTAATCAGTAAATCAATAGGCATTTATTAAGCATTTTCTATAGGCCATGCACTGTGAATATGTACTTGGAATACAAAATATAAAGATAAAAATGAAATATTTTCTGGGATCAAGTCATTTTCATTACATAGCAGGAGACAACATGCACCTATATAAACATATACAAGATACGTAAAAACAAATAAAAGATGAGTCTTGAACAGAAAGCACCTGTAGCTGGAGGTAGGGGAAAGGGAGGCTCAAGGAAGGTCTCATATGGAAGGCTGCATTTGAGCTAAGCTTTGAAGAAGGCTAGAAATTCGAAGGGGGCAGTAGTTAAGGAGGGAGGATCTATATTTCATTCCTGCTTCTTTTTAATTTATATGTGAACAACTTCTGGGGCTTTTAGATGAATTAAACATTTTTTATTTTTAAGAAAATTTTCCAATTAAATGTAAAAACATGTTTTAAAATTTTTGAGTTCCATATTCGCTTCCTTCTTTGTTTCTTGCACCCTCTATCCTCGCTTTGAGAAGACAAGAAATTTGGAATAGATCATACATGTGCAGTTATATAAAATATATTTTCATATTAACTATGTTGTTTTAAAAAAACACAGAACCCCACACTAACCCCAAAATAGGAAAAATACAGAATGTTAAAAAAAAGTGTACTTTGATTTGCATTTTGACTCTGTCAGTTCCTTCTCTGGAGGTAGATTTTACTTTTCATTTTCAATCTTCTTGGAATTATTTTGTATCTTTGTATGGCTGAGAATGGTGAAAGTCACAATTGATCATTATATAATATTGCTGGTACTGTGTACAATGTTTCCCTAGTTCTGCCTATTTCATTTTGCATCAGCTTATATAGTTCTTTTGAGGTTTTTTTAAAGCATATGGCTCATCATTTCTTATAGTAGAATAATATTGCATCACAAACATATACCACAACATGTTCAGTTATTCCCCAACTGATGGACATCTCTTCAATTTCCAATTCTTTGCCATGACAAAAAGAGCAACTATATATACATATATATATGTGTGTGTGTGTACTTATATATATACATATCTATATACATGTTTACACATAGGTCCTTTTCTTTTTCTTTTTTTTTAAATCTCTTTGGAATACAGATCTAGTCTGTTATTGCTCTGTCAAAGGGTATGAAGTTTTTATAACATTTTAGGGATAATTCCAAACTGCTATCCAAAATGTTTGGATCAGTTTATAACTCCACCAGCAATGTATTAGTATCCTGATTTTTTTGCATCCCCTCCGACATTCGTCATTTTCTTTTTCTGTCATTTTAGCCAGTCTGATCTGTATGAGGTGGCATCTCAGAATTGTTTTAACTTTCATTTCTCTAATCAATAACGATTTGGAGTATTTTTCATATAAATATAGATAGCTTTGATTTCTTCTTCTGAAAAGTGCCTGTTCACATCCTTTGATTATTTATCAACTGGAGAATGATCCATATTCTTATAAATTTGACTCAGCTCTCTATATATTTGAAAAATGATTCCTTTGTTAGAGAAACTTGCTGTAAAATTCCTATCCAGCTTCCTGCTTTTCTTCTAATCTTGGATGCATTATTTTGTTCGTGCAAAAACTTATAAATTTAATCAAAATAATCCATTTTATATCCCATAATGCTCTCAACCTCTTGTTTGAGCACTGATTCTTCCTTTACCCATAGATCTGATATGGAAACTTTTCCACGTTTAATTAATTTACTTATGGCATCACCTTTTATGTATAAATTATGTACCCATTTTGACCTTACCTTGATCTATGGCAAGATATGTTGGTCTAAGTTTTTACCAAACTGCTGTCCTGTTTTCCCAGAAATTTTTGTTGGATATTGAGTTTTTGTCCACAAAGCTTGAATTTTTGTGTTTATCAAACATAATAAACATTACTGTGGTCATTTACCGGTGTATATTGTGTGCCTCATCTATTTGACTGATTCAGCCAGTACCATATTGTTTTCATGATTAATGCTTTATAATACAATTTGCTCTCTGATACTGCTAGGCTCCTTTACATTTTTTTCATAAATTCCCTTGATATGTTTGACCTTTTGCTCTATCAGATGCATTTTGTTACTATCTTTTCTAATTCTTGCAAATTATTTTTTGGGCGAAAGGACCCGTCTGAGGCGATGGTGCACCCCCTGACCCGCACCCGGAGCCCAAAGCCGGAGTCCTAGTGGAAGCAAGAAGGGGTCGGAGCCAGAGCGTCCTTGAGCTCTGCTACCCCACTGAGGCAGCTACCGTGGGCGGAACAATGAAGACGGTGCTGATGGTGGCCGAGAAGCCATCCCTGGCGCAGTCCATCGCCAGGATCCTGTTCAGGAGGAACATGTCCCGGCACAAGGGCCTGAATGGAGCTTGCTCAGTGCACAAGTACACTGGATCCTTTAGTGGGCGTACCGTCCACTTCAAGATGACATCCATCTGTGGCCACATCATGACCTTGGATTTCACTGCGAGATATAACCACTGGGACCCAGTGAACGCAGCGGAGCTCTTTTAGCAAAGCGCCCCTGAGAAGAAGGAGGTGCACCCTAAGCTGAGCGTGGTGAAGTTCCTCCAGGTGGAAGGGAGAGGCTGTGACTACATCGTGCTCTGGCTGGACTGTGATAAAGAAGGGAACAGCTGCTATGAGGTCCTCGACGCTGAACAAGCCTCGGGACAATGAGAAGACAGTGTTCGGAGCGCTCTTCAGCTCCATCAGACACAGACGTCTGCAACGCCATGGGCCGCCTGGGCGAGCCGACCGCAACGTGGCCCTTTCGGTGGATGCCGGGCAGGAGCGCAACCTGCAGCTCCGCTGCGCTTTCGTAAGGTTTCAGTACAAATATTTCTAGAAGTACGGCAATTTAGACAGCTCGCTCATCTCCTTTGGGCCGTGTCAGGCGCCCACTCTGGGCTTTGGGGTGGAAAGACACGATAAGATCCAGTCATTCAAAGCAGAACTGTACTGGGTGCTCCAGGCCAAGATTAACCTTGACAAGGCCATTTCGGTCCTTTTGGACTGGGACCACGTGAGAGTGTTTGACTGGGAGATCGCACAGATGTTCCTGAATATTACCAGAATGGAGAAGGGACGAGCTGGAAGGAAGAGGTCAAGCAGAGACTCCTGGCCCAGAACACCCTGAAGATGCTCCGAATGGCCAGCTCATCTCTGGGTGCCTGAGGAAGTTGGGAGGCTGCCTGGATCCTGACCAGGCCACGGAAGCTGGACATCTCTTCGGAGAGAGCCAGAGGGGCGTTAGTCTAATTAAATTAATTTATTTGGTTTTAGTTTTCAACATTCACTTCCAAAATCTTTCCAGTTTTTTTATTTTCTCCCCCTTCCCAAGACGGCCTGCAATCTGATATAGGCACTGCACATAGATTCTTATTAAACATTTTTGCATAAAAAAAGAATTTTGGGGATATTTAGATTTGTATGGCACTGAATAAGTAAATCAATTTAAGTAAAGGTGTCATTTTTATTATATTGACTTGGTTTATCCTTGAGCAATTAATATTTTTCCAATTGACTTTGTGTAGAAAATGTTTTAATTGTGTTCATGTAGCTCCTAGGTTTGTCTTGGGAAGTAGATTCTCAAATATTTTACATTGTTTACAGTTATTTTAAATGGAATTTTTTCTTCTATCTCTTTCTGCTGGACTTTGTTGGTGTACATAAAAATGCTGGTGATTAATGTGAGTCTATTTTATATTCTGCAAACTTGCTGAAGTTGTCAATTATTTTAATTAGTGGATTGCTTAGAATTCTCTAAGTATACCATCATATCATCTGTAAAGAGTGATAGTTTTATTTCCTTATTTTCTATTCTAATTCCATTTCTTTTTCTTTTCTTATTGCTATAGCTGGCATTTTTAATACAATATTGAATAATAGCTTTGGACTCTTTTTTTCATGATTTTCTTTTATTGCTTTCATTTCTTTTCCCATTTTTTCTCTACCTCTCTTATGAATTTGAAAAATCCTTTTTCTCTTCAAGGAATTTTTTTCCATCACCAATTCAAAATTGTTTTGAGACTTTGCATGCAGTTGTTTTGACTTTGTTGGCTTCTGAATTTGTGTTTTGATCTTTCCTATCATAGTAATTTTATGTAGTAAGGTTCTTTTTGTTGGTGTTTGCTCATTTTTCCAGCCTGTTTCTTGATTTTTAACTTTATGTTGAAGTTGGGTTCTCCTCCTGCAGTAGAGGCACTGTCCCAAGATTCAGGATTTTTGTGCTGCTTTTCAGAGCTAATTCAGGGGGGTCTGTAGATTTTTCTTCCAACATCATATCATCTAAAGAGAGGTGTGGTCACTGCCCTTATGCTCTGCAAGTGATCACAAACACTCTTTTCTGCCCTAGAACTATAGTCCAAAACTTTTCTCTTAAAAGATGAGGGACTAAGGTCAAGAAGAGGTTAAATGAAGGGCCAAAGTTCAAACAAGTGGCAAAAGATTTAAGCTGGGATTCAAACCCAGCTCCTTTGACTCCACATGCAGAGCTCTCCAACAAATATTTATTAACCACTTATTATATACCAGACACAGTATTAAGAGCTAGAGATACAAAGAGAAAATGAGACTTCTTTGTCCTCCAAAAGGTAAAATTTTTCCCAGCTGCTACAACACGATGGAGAGAACACTAACAACTGAGGCATCAGGGAAAATTTTGCAAAGGAGTACCACCTGAGCTGAGTCTTGAAAGATGAGGAGAGGATTCTGGGAAGATAGCAGAGTAGGTCAGAAAATTCTGAACTCTCAACATTATCCCCCACAAGAAAGATGAAATAGCTCCTTAGGCTGAACATTTAGCAGTAAAAATAAATAAGAGTAGCTGCACAATGTCCATACTTCTGGGACAATAGAAGAAGATCGGAAGAAAAATCCCAGGTTGGGGCTTGGTCTGCGTGAAGATTAACTGCCTCCAGGCTGGGTCCTAGGTCCTCTTAAATAATAAGTGGCAAACCCTAGGGTTGGATGGATTGGGAGGCTCCCTCAAACTCAGGCATAGAAACTTTTACTCCCAGATAGAGAGGAGAGTTGTGCATGTGAGGGAGGGAAGCTCTGCTGACTAGAAACACCAGACCTAGCTGTGCTGCAGAGAAGGAGATGTGGTGCGATCAAGAAGGAACCAGTATATGCCTGGTAAGTGCAAAAGCAGTAGGGTGGGAATGCCACTGTGTGTGGGCACTTGCAAGAAGCTGGAGGTCTTGGTCCCAGTTCTAGGCCAGAGAGGAGAACTGAAGATCTGTGGCCAAAGAAACCATCCGTCATACCCCAAGACTAGCCGTGACTAAAAAATATTAAGTTATTGACACTCCAAAAAGATGCACAAGCAAAGGAGAAAGAATCCAACCATAGAGAGTTACTATGAGAATAAAAAAGACTGGTGTATCTTCAGAGGAGGATATTGAAGCAAAGAGATCCTTTTCTGCCCCAAAGAGTAACATCAAATTGTCACCTACCCAAAAAGAATTCATAGAGAAACTTAAAAAAGACTTTAAAAATTAAATGAGAGAGATTGAAGAAAAACTAAAAAAAAATCCAAGAAAAACAAGAAGGTTATGAAAAGAAAACCAGCCAATTAGAAAAGGACATTCAGAATCTTAAGGAAGAAAGTAACTTCTTAAAATTTAGAAGTGGGCAAGAGGAAGCCAGCAAAGTTATAAGAGATCTAGAAATAATTAAACAAAATATAAAGAATGAAAAAATTGAAGAGAAAGCGAAATCTAAGATTGGGAGAGCAGGTCAAGAAGAGAAAACATAAGAATAATCAGAATAACTGAAAGCTATGATCCAAAAAAGAATCTTGATACAAAAGAAAATTGTCCTGAAACATTAGAAGAGGAGAAAGCAGAAATAGAAAAATCTGATAAATTATCACCTGAAGTGAACCTATGAGGAAAACCCACATGAATATTGTAGTCAACTTCTGAAATCCACTGCTCAAGGATAAAATAGTACAAGCAGCAAGAAAAAAAATTACATATGGCAGTGCCATGGTTAGAATCACACAAGATCTACCAGTGGCAACACTAAAAGACTGCAAGAGCAAAAGAACTGGGCATATGGCTGAAAATATCATTCCCAGCAAAGTTAAGCATAATTCTGAATGGAAAAAAAGGACATTTAATGAATTGTCAGACATTTAGAATCTATTACGAAGGCTTAAGACTAGCAACTTTAACCCCCAAATCTTTGGGTTTGGACTCAGCAGGCTTGGGGTCAGTAGGATTACCAGCCTTAGAATCACTGGCCTTTGTGGCCTTAGCATCATCAGACTTGGCTTCCTTGAGATTTGGCTCGGCAGCCTTAGAATCAGACTTGGTGACCTAGGCATCAGACTTGGTGGCCTTGGAATCAGACTTGGTGACCTTGGGATCAGTGGGCTTGGCAGCCTTGGGGTCAGTAGTTTTGGCAACCTGAGAGTCAGGCTTCATGCTCCTGGGGCCTGGGCATTTGGTGCTGTCTGTAGGACCTGACACACTGTAGGGTGTGACCAGCACACCAGGCATTGGCCTTAGGGATCTTGGGTTGGAGGATTTTGCCCTTGGAGGCTTTGGCGCTCAGGACCTTGAATCCTGTACTCAGGCCTTGATGACTTTGGTGTTGCTGTACTGCATCTTCTTTAGTTCCTTCTTGTTGTGTTTCTTCACAAAGTGCATATTCCTCAGAAATTTGGGACCAGTTCTTTTCATAGATTCATATGTCTATGAAGTTATGTTTCTTGATGCCATTTCTGTGCCATTTTTGCGATGGGTTATGGGTGGTATGCCTCTTAGACTTAGCCATCTTTACAGTGCAGACTGTGTTAACAGGTACTCCACTGACCAGAAGAGGTCAAAGCAAGAGAGAGAGAAAAGTGTCTAGAGTTATTTTAAACAGAGTTTCTTTTACTATCTCTTGCAGAGTTTCATTTGTGATTATATAGAAATGTTGATGATTTATGCGAATTTACTTTATATCTTCCTCCTACTACTTGCTGAAATTATAAATTGTTTCAATTAAATTTTTAGTTGAATCTTTGGGATTTTCTAGGTATATCATCATATCATCTGCAAAAACAGAGTTTTTTTTAATCTAATTCCTTATTTTGATTCTTTCTATTTCTTATCTTTTCTTAATGCTATTGATAGGACTTCCAATACAATATTGAACAATACTGGTGAAAATAGGCATCCTTGTTTCATGCCTGATCTTACTGGGAAGGCTTCTAATGTATCCCTATTAATATTTGTTGATGATTTTAGATAAATGCTTTTTATCAATTTAAGGAAAAATCCACTCATACCAATATTTTCACGTGTCTTTTTTTAAAAATAGTAATGAGTGTTGAACTTTGTCAAAAGCTTTTCCCACATCTACTGATATAATCATATAATTAAAAAAATTTTTATTATTGCTGTAGTCAACTATGTTAATAGTTTTCTTTATGTTAAACCAATCCTGCATACCTGGTATAAATACCACTTGATCATCAAATGTAATCTTTGTAATGTATCATTGTAATCTTTTAACTAGTATTTTATTTTTAATTTTCATATCCATATTCATTAATGAAATTGGTCTATAATTTTCTTTCTCTGTTTACTCTTGCTAGTTTAGGTATTAATATCATGTGTTTCATAAAAGGAGTCTGGTATGATCCCTTTTGTATTGGAAGTCTCAGGGATGCTCATCAATTGGGGAATGGTTGAATAAGTTGTAGTATATGATTGTGATGAAATACTACTGTACTGAAAGAAGTGATGAGCTCAATAATCTTAGAAAAATATGGAAAGATTTGCACAGAATAATGAAGAATTAAATGAACAGAATCAAGAGAACATTGTATATGGTAACAGTAATACAGTTTTAAGAATGACTTGGAGTCACTAAGTTATTTTGACTATTGAAAACACCCAAATTAACTATAAAGGAAAAATTAACACTATCTGCATCCAGAGAAAGAACTGATAAATACAAGTGTATTTATGGAATAATCATATATATGTATATGTGCATACATACATATATGCCTATTTGCGTCTATCGGTAGTCATCTCAAGGGCAGAGGGGTGGTAGGCAAGAAGAAAAATGGAAAAAACAGAGAAGTACATGATAATTTTGTTGTACGTTTGAAAGAAATAGCAAGTTGTACATAGAATGTTTGTAGTTTTATATGCAACCTTTTCAAAAATTGTACTGCGTTATGGAAATGATTAATTTATTCCATAAATTAAAAATAAAATAAATTTTAAAAAGCAAGAGAAAAGAAGGAATTGTGGGCATCGGGGAAGACGTGTGCATGAATATACAGAGGTTGGATAAGGGTGTGTTGAATTAGGGACAGTAGCTTGATAAGAGAACAAGGCAGGGTCTTAAATATTCAATATGAAATGTCAGTTCTGCTCCTTGTGATTTGATTCAGACTATATGGACCCCTCTTTAGTCAGAAAAACTGAACCTTTTTACTTCAGACACTTACTAAAGAGTTCAACAATGAATGGCCAACATTTGGCACTTGCCAAAGACGCTCTCTCACCCTGCTCCTTCTTTCCAATTGAATTCAACATTTATTAAACCTCTGCAGAATACAATGCCAGTTACTGACAAAGATAGAAGGCTGAATGATGGTTCCTTGATACCATGGAGCCTATAATCTTTAAAATGTTTTAAAATGCTTTATTCTAAGAATTTTAGTTTGAATTTGATAAATATAAACAAGAAAGAACAATTCCTCATGAAAAGCACAATGCAAAAGATACTTTATGTGAAACTTGATTATATATAGCTTGCTTTAAAAACACACATATAATAAATTCAATTTATTACCTTCAAAGTTGTTCAGCTTATCTGTTTTCTTTTGAACTTTTCCGTTCTCCAACATGCCTTAAAATGCTTCAAAGAGTCTCTTGTTTCTTTTCTTTTCTTTTCAGCAACAGTATCTCCACTCCACCGTTCAAACCCCCCACCTGTTGCAAATAGATTAACAGAAACATATTCCTTGTAATGTAGTCAAGAAAAACAAATCCATGCTTTTCTCATGCTCTAAAATGCATATTTCATCCTGTACCTTTGTCTATCACCTTTCTATCAGGGAATGGATAGCATACTTCGTTACTGTTCCCCTGGAGTCATGGTTAGTCACTTCATTAGAGTTCTTAAGGTTTAAAAAGTTGGCTTTTTTTTTTTTAATAATGCTTATCCCTTTACTACTTGCATTGATCTTCTAGTTCTTTTCTCTTGATTTTTCATCAGTTCATTCAAACCTTTTGACATTCTCCTAAAATCATCCTTGTCATCGTTTCTTATTGTGCAATAATATTACATTACATTTATTTATCATATGATTCTAGTAGTGAATTTGACTGTTCTTGAGGAAGAGTTACAATTGTTTTCCAGAATGGAACAGCTGTACTAATTTACAGTTCCATCATCACTGCATTAATGTGCCTGTTTTTCCACAGTTCCTTTAATATTTATCATTATCTTCTTTTATCATTATTGTCAATCTAATGGATATAAAATGAAACATCAGAGCTGTTTTTTTTATTTATCTTAGGACTTCAAAGCATTTTTTATGTGACTATTAATCTCTTGGATTTCTTCCATTGAGAAATGCCTATCCATATCTTTTGACCAAAGAAACTTTTGAGATCTTTGTTATTTGAAAAAGGTAGTTAATTGGCTACATTAAATGTGTAGATTGACTAGATTATTTCAGTTCTATCTTTATATGAATTTATGAAGCAATGTACCTGGACCATAGTATCTCCATTAAAGTATTTCCATTGAGTTAGTATTTAATGTTATACCCTCACTTTTCATGGAAAAACAATTAAAGAAACAGTTACATAGAACTTCCCTCCTTAATAAAACCGTAGGCTTGGACATTGACTGTTTTGTTGCTCAATACACATTGTTAATTTGCAATATTGTCCATGTGTCAATTTTGTGCTTTGAATTAGTGCCAGAAAAACATTTACCTCTGCAGACAAATTTGTGCATTTTTATTTTCTGGCAAAATTCTAGAAAGCATGGTTTGTAAGCACTTAGTTGTAATGGTAATTTAAACGGAGAGATCGTTCATATTCATTAATAGGCCCATGTGCACCTGCCTGGGTCAAATGGGAGCCTGAATTACATGAGTCTGACCCTTATGGAGCCTGTGGTGGGAGGAATTTGCTGAATGGGTGGAACAGAAAGGGTGGAACAAGAAGAGGCAGAGCTAGAGCAGAGGTAAGGGAAGCTAGTGAGAGAACTGTCAGAACTGAAGGATTCTGGCAAGCGGGCAGCTGGCTATGAGTGTGGGAAGGGCATTTTTTTAAAAGTAAGCTTGTTTGTGATTTGTTAAAGATTGCTTGTGATTTGTCTAATGGAGCTAGTTTGTGGGAAACCTAGCTGGGGGAAGACTTGGGGCTGGTGTTGTTCTTTGCATTGTTATTTTGTGTAGATTTTTGTTACTACGATGGATTTGGCTTTCTGGTGTCTGAATATATGTTTTGGTTCAGTCTTCCATGTGGAGAGTCTGTGGTATTTTGTGATTCAGAATTGCACTGGGATATTCATGGTGGTCATAGATGCTATGAATATCACATTGGTGCTACATTAGTTCATTAGGAATATAAAGAAGGCCAGATTTCCATTAACTTCCATAACTTCCATTAATTTTTTTGGACGATTGTTAGAGCGACAGATCAAGAGAATGTTATGAACAAAATATACCTGAATTTTCACCACATACTTGGCAAAGTACCCCATGATAATTGTGGAAAAAAAAGGAAAGATGTGGATTTGATGGTGACATTAGAACTGATCGCATATGCAGATTGAAAAAGGTGGAGGTTAATGATAAATATCAATTATGGAGGAAAAGCTTTAGTGGAAAAATATCTCAAAAAATCTTGTTCTTTTCCCTATTCTGGTCAACATTTTTATCAATGATTTTAATTTAATGCTTATCAAGTTGTCCACTATGTTAGATAATGGATTGGTATGCAAGACTGTATATATATATGTATATATATATATATATACATACATACATATATATGCATACATGTATGTATTTTATATGTGTATGTATACATATATACATATTATGGGTATGTGTGTGTACGCACATATAGGCTAGAACAATGAGTTCAATACTATAAGGTCAAATTTAATGTAGTTTTTTGTAGAGTCCTAGATCTTGGGTTCAAAAAAATCTACCATGCAATTGAAGGTTGAGAGAGGTATGATTAGAAACTAGCCTGGATATTTTAAAGAATGGCAAACCCAATATGAATTGTTTGACATAGTAGTCGTTAGAACAAAAATGTATCATAAAAGCTCAAACAACCTCAGTCTGTATTTATAGAAGAGTAGTGTCTGAATTGGGTTCATAGTGTCATTGTACTTCGTTCCAGTCAGAACACATCTGGAATATTATGTTTAGTTCTGGACACCAGAGTTTAGGAAGAAAATTAACAGGGTGCAGCATGCCCAAAGGGTGACATTCTAGGCTTTGAGGATACTCAAAATTATACTACAGATAGCTTGATTGAAAGAAATGGGTAGTGTAGTCTAGAGATGATAAATATTTTCAAGTTTTTGTGAGCTTCATGTAGAGGAGATTTGACTTGTTTTACTTGATCCTGGGAAATTATATCAAAAATCGGTTGCCCAAAGAAGTTCATCAGTATTGTATGTCAACTTGATGGTGACATGTTTGCTGGATAATGGATTATGGTCTCTCAACTTTCCAGTCACCAATGGAGTGAAGCAAGGCTATGTGCCTTCACATGGTTTTTAGCATGATATTTTCAGCAATGTTGTCAGATAGCTTCAAAAAGGACAAACATGGCATCAAGATCAGCTACTACATTGATGGTAACTTGAAAAGGCTACAAGCCAAGACTAAAGTGAAAGAAAAATTGGTGCATGATTTTTTGTTTGCAGATGATTGCTCATTCAATGCAACCCCTGAAGCTCAGATGCAACAAAATATGGATCAATTCTCTTCTTCCTTGTGCTAAATTTGGCCCAAGAGCTAACACCAAGAAAACACAGGTGTTCCACCAGCCACCACTACACCATCCATATGGGGAACCATCAGTTACAATCAATGAAGAAATTTTGAATACCATGGATAAGTTCATTTAACTTGGCAGTATATTTTCCTGGGATGTACACATAGATGATGAGGTTGACACACACATTGCCAAAGTTAACTCAGTATTTGGGAAGCTCCAAAGGAAAGTGTGGAAGAGAAGAGGTATTAGATCGACTAACAAACTGAAGGTTTACAGAACCATTGTGCTGACCTCATTGTATGCCTGTAAAACCTGGACAGTATACCAGTACCATGACAGGAAACAGAATCACTCCCATTTGAATTGCCTTAGGAAGATTCTGAAGATCACCTGGCAGGATAAGATATCACTGAGGTCCTTCCTCAAACAAAACTGCCAAGCATTTAAACTCTACTGCAGAGAATACAACTCTGATGGACTACCCACATTGTTCGAATGTCAAACATATGCTTGTCTAAAAGAGTATTTCATGGAGAACTCATGCAAGGAAGGCATTCTCATAGTGGTCAGAAGAAGCAAGGAAAGGACACTCTCAAGGGTTCTCTGACGAACTTCAGAATCAATTGTGTGACACGGGAGATGTTGGTAAAGGACCTCCCAGAATGGCATGCCTGCATCAAAGAAGATGCTGTACCCTATGAGCAAAGCAGAATTGCAGTAGCTCAAAAGAAATGTGACTTGCAAATTTATAGATATCTCTACTCCAAAT
Source organism: Bettongia penicillata ogilbyi (assembly GCA_023548195.1). Lineage (NCBI taxonomy): Eukaryota > Metazoa > Chordata > Mammalia > Diprotodontia > Potoroidae > Bettongia > Bettongia penicillata. The sequence goes on from JAJHZJ010000567.1 coordinate 1,049,692, forward strand.
GTTCATCTGGATTATTTGTTCACAACCTGTGGTAGTGTTTTGAGCTCATATCAGAAGTATACTGTACCTTCACTCCCAACTATGGGGATGTCATTTTGATCCTCTTTGAGAATGAAGGATGGCAAACAACTAACTTGACACTGGAGGACAGAATGAGGAGCAAGGGCTGAGTTACAGATAAAAAAAAAGTTTTGGTTCAATATGGTGGAAACATTCTATGCTTTTAGAGTTATACAAGAATGGAATTTGATGCCTCAGCAAGTTCTCCACCAATAGATGTCTTTCCATAAAAACTGGATGATGACTTTTCAAGGATGTTATAATCTACTACATCTGACTGTATTATCTTGTGAAACATATACCTTAAATAAATTGTTGGGGTTTTTGTGTGATGAATTGATTTTTTGTTCTACATGTAGTTCATTTCCCCAAGAGCCATACTAAAAATAATAGCTATCACTACTGGAACGAACGTGTTTTCCCTGATAAATGTTTCAGTGAGTTTCTATTGAATTCAACAAAAACCAGAATCAGGTTGGGATTCTTCCAGTGTTATTTTTTATCAAATTTAGATAGAAGTATACATTGTCCACTACCTAGGGAAAGCTTCTTACGCAACAATTATTTGGTAATCTGATTGTACTCCTATGACCAATGAAAGCTACGCTAATGATTTTTCCCTTTCCTCTACACTGCCCCCTCATCTTGGTTTGTTTCAGTATGCCTGGCTGGATTTGCTTCCCCAAACTAAGGTGGAAGATCCTAGCTGGCTCCTTTCTTTATTATTTAATGTTTTGGTCAATTACTGAAACTTAAATACACCATGAGAGAAAGAAACATATTATAAACTTAAATATTGAAAGAAATACAAAATAAGAAAAGAAAAAAGCAAGTCATGTGCTCAGCAGAATGTGAGAGATTATTCAAAATATATAGCAATAAATTTCCATTTTAAGAAAAGCTATATAATAAATACTATACATTGTAAGGGGTGCTATCCATTTTTTAATTGTTTTTTCTTTTGATCTCTACTGTGCACTTTTTACTTTGTTCTTTTTCCCTCTCCTTCCCCCTCAGAAAGCTGCAATTAAGCCCAGATATGTTTATGTATAGATATAGATACATACACATATACATGGACACATTTTGTTTGTGTGTATCTCTTATTTCCTATCCCTCCTGACTCCTTCTACTTTACTTTGACCCACTACCTTGCCCTCCTATTACTTAATCTACCCCCTCCAAGGGTCTCTCCCTTATCCTCTCATTCCTACAAACCTAAACACCCTTTTATACCATACTTTGACCTATTCCTTCATCCTTCCTTCTAAAGATCCCCCCCTTATCCTCCCATTCCCATTAATCTAAACACCCTTCTATGTCCCCCTTTTAACCTATTCCCTCACTTTCCTCTCTAGAGATCCCTCCCTTATCTTCTCCTCCCTACCTATCCTCTTAATATTTTATTTCCTTCTGAATTTAGATCTTTATATTCTTCTAGATATATATGTATTGTTCCCTCTTAAACTCATTCCCAGTGAAAGTAGGTTTCTAGAACTAACAGCCCTCCTCCCCATCCAATTCCTCTGTGTCAATTATACCTCATTTGTATAAGATAATTAGCCTTTTTAACTGTTCCTAAATAGTTTTACTTTTAAAAATCATATCATACTCAGGTCTGCCCCTATCTTTCTTATGAACTATTCAATTAATAGTAATGATCTTAGACATACATTTTCCATAAATAAAAAGTAAACATTCTGTCCTTATTGAGTCCTTTGTAAGTAGTCTTTGGTATGTACCTTATATTACCCTTGGCTCTTGTATGTCAAATTTTCTATGAAAAGTTCAGATTATTTTGCTGAAAATCTGACAGTTCATTAGATGTCCATTTTTTTTTCATTCAGTATTATGCTTAGCTTTGTTGGGTGTGATTGTTTGGGTAGAACCCCAATTCTTTTGTTTTTCAATATATAGTGTTCCTGCAGTCTATTAGTGTTGCAACTTCTAGGTCTTGTGTGATTCTAATTGTGTCTCCACTATATTTAAATAGCTATTTTCTCATTGCTGAAGGTTTCAGAATTTGCCTGTAATACTCCTATGGGTTTTCCTCAGAAGATCTCTTTCAGGTAGTAATTGGTGGATTTTTTCTGTTTCTGCTTTTCCCTCTTGTTCTAATGCTTCAGGACAATTTTCTTTAATTATTTCCATGTATCATATTGTATCTAAATTCATAACTTGCAGGTAGTCTGATTATTCTTATGTTTTCTTGACCTATTCTCCAGATCACTTGTTTTTCTTTTAAACTTTTCCACTTTCTCTTTTATTTTTTCATTCTTTATATTTCATTATTTCTTGATCTCTTAAAACTTTGCTGGATTCCCCTTGCCCAATTCTGATTTTCAAGGAGTAATTTTCTTCCTTTTCTAATTGGCTTACTCTCTTTTCATAATCTTGTTTTTCCTGGATTGTTCTCTCTCTCTCTCTCTCTCTCTCTCTCTCTCTCTCTCTCTCTCTCTCTCTCTCTCTCTCCCTCCCTCCCACCCCCCCCCCTCTCTCTCTGCTTCCTCAATCTCCCTCATTTGATTTTTAAAGGTTTTTTAAAGTTCTTCTATGAATTCTTTTTGGGCAGGTGACCATTTGACATTATTAGGATAGAATAGCATTTCTTTGCTACAAAATCCTTCTCTGAAGATGATCCCTGACTTTCTCTATCTCTGTGGTTGGATTTTTTATCCCTTGTGCATTTTTTTGTACTGGTAGTAAATTAATATTTTTTAATCACTTCTAGTCTTGGAGTATGGGGCACAGTGCCTCTGGACTCAGATCTTCAGTTCTTGTCTCTGGCCTAGAGCTGGAACCAAGACCTTCAGCCTCCTGTAAATGCCCACACCCAACAGCATTCCCACCCTACAGCTTCTGCACTTGCCAGTCGTGAGCTGGTTCCTTCTTGTCTGCTTGTCTCTGCAAGTACAGTTGAGTCTGGTATTCTTGTCAGCAGAAGTTACCTTGATCTTCCTTAGCTCAGATGCCCAACTCTCCTCACTATCCCAGGAGTAAGATTTCCTGTGGTTCAGTGGAGGCAGCCTCCCACCCAATTAATCCCAGGGCTTGTCTGCTGTTGTTTAAGCAGTTAAGCCTATGGTATTTTTCATATGGGCCTAAACTTGGCCTGGAATTTTTATTTAGATATTCTCTGATTGCACCAGGAAGACCCCTGTTCTGCCTCTATACTTACTTATTTTTATGATTCTGTATTTACCGATTTCATCTCTTTTGTAGGGGAACATCTTGAAAGCTTGGAATTTTCTTAGCAGTAGCTAAGCTCATCTTCCCAGAATCCCCTGCTGGCTCCTTTCTTAGAAGAAATGGCAGATCTAATTTATTTTGCTTAGAGTATATTGGGTATCATCTAGTTCCTTCACCTTAATGAAGAGTTTCTCTGACACTTAAAGTTGCAGAATCTTCATACTTCCAGTTTCTGAATAAGTGGCTGAATCTGTGCAAAAATCCATTTTACTTCTAAATGGTAAAAACTACTATAGTATATATATATATATATATATATATATATATATATATATATATATATACATATATATATATATATCCCTTATCTTGATGATGAGATACCCATACTGGAAGGAACTAATGCCATTTCTTTTCCCTTTTAGAAGTAGATGTACATCTTGAATAACTTGGTCCAGCTGCCCAAAGGAAGATGGGTGAGGAGGGTATTTGGGGAAGGAGCAATGGGGCTCCTTTGCTCCAGTGAGAGTTGCTGAAATAAGTAGGAGTTGTACTTCCTGGGATACTGGAAGAGGAAAAGAGATAGGTGCCAGTGACACCATAAACAAACATTAAATTAGAAACAAAGACTTCTTAGACTGGCAGAAGGAGAAGTTCCCTTATGTTCCTTCACTTAAAATCAAATCCTGCTCTGTGAGTTTTGACACTATGAGGACATCACGAGTAACAATAATGATAGCTAGCATTAAGGTAGTACTTAAAAGTTTGCAAAGTGATCTACAAATATTATATCATTTTATCTGGGGCAGCTAGGTGGTGCAGTGGATAGAGCACCAGTGCAGGAGTCAGGAGGACCTGAGTTCAAATCTCACCTCAGACACTTGACACTCACTAGTTGTGTGACCTTGGGCAAGTCACTTAACCCCAATTGCCTCATCCTGGATCATCTCCAGCCATCTTGATGAATATCTGGTCCCTGGATTGAGATGGCTCTGGAGGAGAAGTGAGGCTGGTGACCTGCACAACCCTCCCTCACTCAAAACAAAGTCAAGTGCAAGTCATGTCATTATTTCTCTGATGGCATGGTCTTCTTTGGCAATGAAGGATGAGCACACACATTTTACCTACACAGCAACCATAAGAAGTAGGTGCTATTATTATCTTCATTTTACAGTGCCCTTCTCTGAGACAAATGTCAAGTGACTTGTCCAGTGTCACACAGTGAGTAAATTTCTAAGGTCAGATTTGAGCTGGTCATCTGGGAAAACTACAAGCTCCATTTTCAGGAGGAAAACCGAATTACAGAGAATGATGTGCTAAAAAAAACTGCTGGAAGTGTGGAGGGTGAAGAAAGCAGAGAGATACTGAGCGCCACCTGTTGGAAGAGAACCAAAATGCAGAGAACAGAAAGTAGAGATCTGAGCAGCACGCTACAGAGAACAGTGAGACAGAATGAAGGCTGACAGTTCTGCAGTGATATGACCATCACCTGCTGGGAATGAAGGATTTAGCAGTGTATCAAAGGATGTGGGGACTGACGAGGAACAGAAACTGCTGACAGAGTTTGAGAGGGATAGAAGAGAAGCTGGAGATAAACTATGCCTTAGGGGTGCAGTGAAGCCGGCAAAAGGATTCAGTCAACAAGTGTTCCTTAAAATGCTATTATGAGCTCACCACTGTGCCACCAGACACAAAAAAAAATGACAAAAACCAAGTTCCTTTTCTCAAGGAGTTCATAGTCTCATAGACGATAGAACATAGAAATAAGTAAATTCTTAGACCAAATAATGTTGTATTTGCCCTTCAATATAGCATAAATGAAAAAATGATCTCAGTAGAAAGATGCTAGCCATTTGGAGTATTGGGAAAGTCCTTCTGAAGAAGACAGGATTTGAACTGAATCTTGAGGCAAGTCAAGAGAAGGAAGTGAGGAGGGAGAGCATGGCGGTCAGTCATTGAAAGGGCATGGAGTTGGGAGATGGAGTGAAATTTGTGAGGACCTGAAAAATGGCCAATGTTACTGGATGATAGGATGCATGGAGGGAGCAACATATAAGAAGAATGGAAAGATAGGTTGTGAGGGTATTTTTTTAACCTTTTAAACTTCTATTAGTAGTTGTTTCTGAAAAAATCACAGTAGTTAAATTACTTTAGATTCATCAAGATAATTTGTTTTTAATTTAGAGCTTTAACTGTGTGCAACATAATGCAAAATAAACTAAGCAATGGATTTCTATTACTAGCTGTTATCAAATGTGTTATTCTAAATCAGTGAGTCTATTCGTTAAGAATGATGTGGAAAGTAAAACTGAAACAAATTTGTGAGTTAAGACTGGGCTAGGGGATTGTGGGCTCAATCCCTCAGCCCAGTTGAAAGTGCTTACAAAGAGCTTCTTTCTTCACGCTGAATATTAAAGTGTCCATTGAACAATTTTCTATTGGAGACATAAATCCTGGGGAAGGTAGTCAATGGCTGGAGTTAGGTGCCCTGCTTCCACAAGATCCAGGATTTAGCTAAGATTTGAGCGTGGGTAAGCACAATGGCTGCCTAGCCACTCAATGGCATTCTTCATGCCTTTAAAAGTTTAGGGACCAGAGTTACATTAAGTTAGAGTCAAACACAGAGTTTGTTTATGAGGACAAAAAAAGCAAAATCAAATACATATCCTAAAAGCTCTTTCCATTTCACTAGATATGGATTTCAGTTCAGCCAGTTTAACAGTGAGGGATATCTTGGCCATGTGACCAACAACCTCAAAATCTTTTTTCCTCCAGAACAACTCTGTATTTCTGCTCATGGCAAGAGTGAGAACATTCCAACAGTTTGGTCCTGAATATTTCTGTCTGTCTATCTGTCTGTCTATCTATCTATCTATCTATCTATCTATCTATCTATCTATCTATCTATCTATCATCTCTCTATATATATATCTATTTATCTCTCTATCTGTATGTGTGCATGCACATGAGCGCACGCGCGCGCACACACACACACACACACACATTGCCCTAGAAATACTAGGGTCAAGTTGGGAAGGGCACTTCTGAAAATACAAAGAAAATTGATTGGCTGGGTGGAGTGGGGACAAGGTTCAGAGGTCCCAACATTTCACTTGCTTTAACCTTCTTCCTCCCCATTCTCATGAGGATCAAACTCTCACACAAACCAATGTGGGAAAATGATTCTCCATAAGACACAGAAATACCCTTCCTGTCTCTTCTTTTCCTACTGTCAGCAACAAGAACAACAAATCCAAAACATTCTTTCTTCTTCCCAAGGAGTATGTGAAGCTGTTGCATGAGGAAGGGATCTTCAGGGACCTATGAGAATTCTTAGGGCCTCTCCAAAAGAGAGATGCTCCATATGAGGATGGAGATGGGCAGGGAGCCTATTGTCAGCTGGCTTCTTCTTGATCCATGAGGTCTTCTAATCCATTGACTTGGTCATTGTTGTATAATAATAAAAATTCCTTAATAACTTTCAGTGCAAAGTCCATTTTCTTAAATTTGTTCATTAACTGAACACATTCTATTGTCTTTTCCTCTGAATACTGGCACATTTCCAAAACACCTTCTGCCAGAATGAGATCAAAGCTCTTTTTACAGAGCTATCCATGTGCAAATAGTCAATAATTTACTTTATATTTTTTCCTTTCTTCTTCATGACTTTCAAGATGCAATCATATGAGTAGCTCATGTTGACCAATGTCATTTGAGATTTGAGCTAATCTGGTCACACATGGCCATTCTCTAGGGGACAATGCTTGCAGGTTGGCATACTGGAATTCTGGGGACAGCAGGGGATGTTGTGACATCCTCATATGAAGCATGACTGTCAACCTTGTGTTTGGAGATGATGATTCTTCTGTAAATACTGACAAGACAGGCAGAGAAGGAGCTAGGATAAGAGGAATAGTGCTAGTATTTCCTTGCCATTGTCTAAATTTAAATCTGGAAGTCCCATTCTAAGGTGTCCATTGAGTTCGCTAGCATTGTTTCAGGAGCAAGACTTTAAGGGATTCAAGAAAATGCCATTGAATAAGCAGGTGGTGCTGTGAAAAGCGCTTGCATGCTTTGCTGTCTTCTGTTCGCTGCCATGTGAGTCAAGTTTGAGAAAGGGAAGAGATTTGATATTGCACACAGCAGAGAGCGGTAAGACATCTTTTCAAAGTTACCTAATCATGGTAAAGTGATAAACCAGTGAGTTTGTGAAGGGGCTTGAAATCTAGTGCAGTCCATTCTAGGGATGCCAAGAATTCCTGCTCTTGTAACACAGACCCAGAGCCTTCTTTGGGCAAATTATTGTCTAAGATCTGGGCCACAGTAGGCCTACTTGTACCAATGGGAATGTTTTTCAGGTCTTTCCCACCAATAACTTTTAATTTTATGCTGTCAAATGGGTCTTCTTCATATTCAAAGTCAATGGGGTTGAAATCTGTCTTTTTATGAGGTGGACTGAGAAACTTCTATGCTGCTGACATGGGGTTACAGTGAGAATATTTTGCTGTAAACTGTCAAGGATACCGTTAATGGGAAGTATCATTTTTGTCAGGCAGTGTGTCTTGGAGAAACCCCTTTTTCTGTCACTCTCGGAGCCACTCTTGGGATTAACTTTGGGTTCCACTTTTTTCAGGTTTGTCACTCAGCTTCTCACTGAGCTTCCTGCATTTTCTTTATGTCTTGTGTGCACGCCCCGTCAAGGAAAAGTCATATTGTGTTTCCCTGACAGTTTATAAACAGTCAGGTAAGGAGAATTCAATAGGCTGACCAAAGCTAGGTGGTGTTTTAAATTTGTCTCCTATCTTAAATGGGGTATTATCAAATAAATTGAAAGTCCATGAGCACAGAGACTTGAGAGGTATCATTGCCCTCTGTTGATCTACCATCCTGTCCCAGCCTCTGCCCCTAGGGAAAGCGAGAGGCAGCACCTCCATCTCTGCTCTCCACAAGCCATGAAGGTCTTTAAAAGCCAAACACACAGGACTTTATATTCGAGGGAAAGCGAGAGGCAGCACCTCCATCTCTGCTCTCCACAAGCCATGAAGGTCTTTAAAAGCCAAACACACAGGACTTTATATTCGAGGGAAAGCGAGAGGCAGCACCTCCATCTCTGCTCTCCACAAGCCATGAAGGTCTTTAAAAGCCAAACACACAGGACTTTATATTCGAGGGAAAGCGAGAGGCAGCACCTCCATCTCTGCTCTCCACAAGCCATGAAGGTCTTTAAAAGCCAAACACACAGGACTTTATATTCGAGGGAAAGCAAGAGGCAGCACCTCCATCTCTACTCTCCACAAGCCATGAAGGTCTTTAAAAGCCAAACACACAGGACTTTATATTCGATCCTTAAAATTATAAGAAATCAGTGAAGTTTCTTGAATATGGAGGTAACAAAGTCAGATCTGTGTTTTAGACAAATAACACTGACACAAGTAGAGATGTGATTGGAGTGGGAAGAAACTTGAGGGTATGGGACCAATCTGGAGACTATTGTAATAGAAAAACTTCACTGAGGTGCAAATTATGTAAACAGAGAGAAGAGAATGTATATGTGAGAGGGGATGAAGGTGGAAATGACAAGACTTGACCACAGATTAGGTGAGATAAGTGTGAGAAAGAAGTTAAGGATGCTGCTAATGTTGTTAGCTTGGATTACCGGGGGGAGGGTGGTGCCCTCAACAATGATAGGGATGCTGAAAGAAAGATTTTTGGGGGAGGGAATAATGATTTCTCTTTTGGACATGTTGAATTTAAGATGTCTATGGGACATCCAGTTGAAAATGTCCAAACAGGAGTTAAAATGAGGACTGGGGCTTAGGTGAGAGATTAGGGTTGGATATATACAGATTTAGGAATCATCTGCATAGAGATGAATCCATGTAGGCTGAAGATATGACCACATAAAACAGTACAAGGTTAGGGTCATCAAACTATGGCCCATGGGACACATCTAAAGCACTATTTAAAAAATTTATTTTGAGTTCCAAATTTTCTCCCTATCTCTCTCCTGCTCCCACCCCAAGACATTGTGTATTCTGATTACCCCTTCTCCCAATCTGCCATCCCTTTTATCATACCCCTTCCTTCCCTTATCCCCATCTCCTCTATTTTCCTATGGGGCTAGATAGATTTCTTTGCCCCATTCTCTTATTTCCCAGTTGCATGTAAAAACATTTTTTAACATTCATTTTTAAAACTTTGAGTTCCAATTTCTCTCCCTTACTCCCTACCTACCCATCCTCACTGAGAAGACAAGCAATTCAATACAGGTTATACATGTGTAGTTATGCAAAAGACTTCCATAACAGTCATGTTGTGAAAGGCTAATTATAGTTCCCTCCATCCTATCCTGCCCGCCATTTATATTTATATTTATAATTTTTAAAAATATATACATACTTTTTATTTGGACTGGACTTGTGAGCTTAGGAACAGAGAACACTTAGGGAGGTAAGTCTGTCTACCAATGCAGATTGACACTTGCTCTGCATATAATTTAAGACTTAACTGGTCTATGTTTGCATCACCGTAAGGATGAGGAAACTTCCTCCGGCAATGCTCGTTGGCAGTTATACTTTCCTTAACCTCAGTACTTTAAATAGCTCTCTAAGGGTATATAATCCACAGAGATTTCAAACTGAATTGGTAGACAGTTTCCTTATCTGGGAATTTCCTATACCTAGGAAATCTGAGGTCCAATCCTTAACCTTATCCTTGTCTTTATAGTCTCAAGGAGTTTCCTGAGACACTGAGAAGTTGGGCTAATATCCAGGGCATTCCAGCACTTAGCACAGTGCATAGCACATAGAAAGCACTTAATAAAGGCTTCCTGACTGCTTGAATTATCCAATAGCATGAGATGCAGACTCAGACTAGTTCTTTTTCACTTCAAGGCCTTCTCTCTATCAATTCTATCATTTGACTCTCTGTATGTGCTCTATAAAGGACATATGAATAAAGATGCTATCCTAGAGAATAGAAACATATACATATTACACACACATATACATACACCTACATGTGTAAATACATGTATATATGTGTATATATACATACACACATGTGTGCGTACACATATATACACACATAAATATACATATATACCTATTTGTGTCTAATGGTGGAAGGGTGGGGAGAAAGGGAAGAAAAAAAAGAAATTTTCATGATACCTTTATTGTATATTTGGAAGGAGTAGCCAGTTGTACATAGTAGATTTGCAGTTTCATATACAATCACCTGTAAATACTTGTCTTATTCTATAAATTGAAAATAAATTTTACAAAAAGATAAAAGTATCCCTAATATGTTGATTCAGATGGATATTTCCTCTGTTGAAAAAGCTAGCTCTTAGGTTAGGTTGTGGGTGACAAAGGAATAGGATTGACCAGGAGCATCCAGAACTGGGAATCTGCAGTAAGTAACTAGTGCAGAAGTTCTCTAACTTCTTGGCTTTGTGGATCTCTTTAGCAGACTGGTGAAATCTATGGACCCTTTGGCAAAGTAATGTTTGTTTCCTACATTCACATTTGAAGGAAATACAAAAATTCCGTTAGAATTAGTGAAAATAAAAGGGTAATTTTCCCACCCAAATTTATAGATGAAATAAAATCCATAGTCTGTGAGCTCCATATTAACAACCCCTAGTCTAGTAAATACTATAGGGTTTAGTATGTGACTGGTTAAGTCTAGGGAGGTCAGTTAAGACAGAGAAAAGCAGTTAGTTTTGGTCAAGATATTTGAAGAGGGGCCAGAGTCTAAGTACTTAAGGAATAGTGTTAATTTGTATTCTCAACACTTGATTCCAGGGCAGGGAGTATTCTCATCCTTATCTAATACTACCAGTTTGGGTCGGGGTGTATGTGGCTCTGGGTCTGCAAATATTGATCATAGCCATTTACAAACCTGCAGGCAAATCCTGTCCCTGACTGAGGTAGGTGCAGAAATGCTAAGGTTACTACAGAGCAATATCTCAAGTTGCGCAGCAGTTCTGGGGCCCACAAAATGGATTAATTTAGTGGAAATGGTTACCTTGATTAACTGATACAGCAGCATTAGTCAAGTAAACTGATCATAGGGTCACAGGTTTGGAGCTAGAAGGGATTTTAGAGACCTTCTAATCCCGAGTTTGTATACGTGAGGAAAATGGAATCAATAGAGTTAAAAGTCTTGACCATAGTTAAACGTCAGAGGGAAGATTAGAACCTGGGTTTCATGCCTCCAGTGCTCTTTCCTATGTGCCACTCTTGGCCTGTATATCACTTCTTTCAGGTCACTCACCCTCCCTTTCAGCATGGAAAGATGTAATGAATTTCACTTGCTGTTTCCTTTGTGCAGCTGAGGTTTCCCTTGTGATTCTGCCCAATGCAGAATCTTCACTTTATAGGCTGCAATGTATCATGAGTGAGGAGGCTGGTATTTGGGAAATGCCAAGAATTCCCAATAACATAATTCTCTCCCCTCCTTCAGTCTGGCCAGCTAGTGAAGTTAAGACATCATAACCCCAAAGGTCTCCTCGATGAGAATATGAATGTATTGCTTCACATCTCACCTTGACCATCTCAGTGGCTTCAATATCTCTGCTTCTGGAAACCACCCGAATTGTTAGGACTCCTAAGGGTAAATGGAATGAGACTTTGTGAGTTTTCTTTTTGGTACCCTGAGGCCTTTATGTGATACAGTCTATCTTGTATTCAATTGAGTCCCTCAGTGCCTGCTGGTTCTTTGCTAAACACAACCTGCACAATTCTGTTCTGGCTGTTATCTTTTCTGACTTGATTTTTCATTGCAGTCTGCACTGAGTTTTAAACATTTATGTATACCTTTAATGTTTACAAAGTACTCTTTATATATATTATCTCACTTGATGAGAATAATGGTGATGTGTTTACCATTTTAGTTGGTGTACTTCCACAGATCTTGCTACAAGAAGCCCAAAGTATTCACCTGGATCATTCTATACATTATTGTGCATTGTGCCAGATAGTATCTTGATCAGGAAATTCAAGGGAAAAATCAAAGTGTCATTTTTTCCAGCCCAAATCAGCAAAGGGAGTCAGAGGGGACTATCGACAGTGAGAACAGGGTCTATCCAGGTATACACACAGGACATTCTGGCACAGGGAGAGACTGTGCAACCGGGCAAGAAGAGGTCTCAGATTGAAGAGATAAGGCAGAGACTTTGTGCAGGGTACAAGGAAAGGTGCCACTTATTGTTAACTACTTAGTTCTGGGTCACAGATCCGGAAAGAGGAGGGTACTTGAATCTAGGGGTAGGTCTAGAATGAGAAGGAGTCATAGGCTATATATTGAGCAAAGAGAAAGTTCAGAAGCAAGCAGGAACTGCGTAGCTCTCATCCTAGGAAAGGAACAGGGAAAGCTCAAATTCAATACCCCCCAGAAAATCAGACTAGACCTTTCCTCTGCAAGTACATAGAACATGACATCAAGTCTGAAATCAGGAAGTAGGCTGGACAATGAGCAAACAAATGAAAAAGAATACCACCATAAAATGCCATTATGGTGACAGGGACAATGGACATAAACCTAGAAAAAGAGAATGACTCCAAGGCATCCACAAACAAAACCTCAAATTATAATACAGTATGGATACAAATTCAACTAGAATTCCTCTAAGAGAAGTAAGTTTCAAAAATAGTTTCAAATGTTCTTACAAATTAAATGAGAGCATTAAACCATAAAATAAACGAGAGCCATATAAGAAACAATTAGAAAGAGAATCAGTGACTTTCATAAGAAGCACAAAATTCTGCCCAAGCAACAAACTCCCTGAAATTTTGAATGGACCAAATATAAGTTAATGACTCCAACAGAGCAAAACAAACAAATGAATAGCAACAAAAACAAAAAAAAAAACTGGCCTAGAATATAGATCAAGGAGGGAATAAATCATTGGAATACCTGAATGTCATTATCAAAAAAGGAGCCTAGATGTCATATTTCAAGAAATCTTAAAAGAAAATTGAGCAGATATCTTAGAACCAGAGGTCAAAGTGGAAATAGAATCTACTAGTCATCTCCTGACAGAAACACCAAAATTAAAATTTTGAGGAACATTATAGTCAAAATCCAGAGTTCTCAGGTCAAAAAAAAAATACTTCAAACAACCAGAAAGAAAAAATTCAAAAGAAAATATTCAGGATCACATACAATTTAGCTGCCATCACTATAAAGGAACAGAGAGCCTGTAATACAATATTCCAGAAAGCATAAGATATAGACCTAAAGTCAAGAATTACTTTCTCAGCAAAAATGAATATAATCATCTGGTCAGTGGAGGTGGCGGGGGGAAGATGGTGAGGGATATGGAAATATGGATCCTTAATGAAACAGAGGACTTTTGAGCATCAGTAATGAAAAAAACAAAACAGAGCTGAATAGAAACTTTGAAGTTCAAACACAGGAATTAAAGGAAACAAAAAGGTAAACGTAAATGAACAACGATAAAGGATTTAGCAGGGATAAACTGTTTATATTTGAATATGGGTAGATAATATATGTGTCTCCTCTGAACCCTGTCATTGTCAGGGGTCACAGAGGGGGTCTGATTAAACAAGGCCTGGGAAGGGTTTTGTTATGTCTTGATGATCTTAAAAGAAGAATAGAGAGAAGAGGAATGAACTGAATGGGGGGAGAGGGAAAAGAAAGCAAGGCTAGGAGAATTATTTCAAAGAATCAGGAAGTATAAGTATATATTTATAAAAATAAAAGAAAGGGGTCATGGGGGAGAGGTTGATTTGAACCTCACTCTCATCTGAACTGGTCAAAGAAGGGAAGAATATATATGTATACACACACATACACACACATATTTACACACACACACACATACATGCAGTTTTTGTATAGAAAATGCATTTCCCTCAACAGGGAAATAGGAAGTAAAGGGGAGAAAAGAAGATGAATTAGAGGGAGGGTAAATTAAAAGTTAGATTTGTCCTAAGCAAAACAAACTCTAACCAAGCATATACAAAAAATATTTATAGCTCTTTTTAAGGTGGCAAAGAATGGGAATCGTAGGAGGTGCCCATCAATTGGTGACTGGTTGAACAAGTGGTGGTATGTAATTGAAGTGGTATACTGTCAATATAAGAAACATAAGAAATGATAAAGGGTATGATTTCGAATAGAGAATGGAAACAGGAGAAGAAGTGATGACAATAATGTGGCTAAGACAAACAAGTTGAAAAGAATTAGGAGCTGATTAGTATAATGACCAACCTCCAGAGGGCTAGAAACATGCTATCTATATACATACAAACATGCTACTCACCAGATAGGCATATAAACATGCATGTACATATATATATATATGTCTATAAGTCTATATATCCGTCTATCATTTATATCTTTTGGACATGGAAATTTGTTTTGCTTGACTATGCATGGTTGAAACAGTGTTTGAGTCTTCCTTCTCATTTGGGAAGGGGGAGTTAAGGTAGAAAGGGGAAAAAGCAGATATTTTCTGTTAGAAAATCATAATAAAATATGAATAGTTAAAACACATTCACACATTTCTTACATGCAAAAATACACGCCTCATTCTACACCTGGAGTTTAACATGTCTGGGGGTATGCTGCATGCTTCATCACTTCTCTGGAGTGGTGGTTGTTCATTGCATTGATCAGATTTCATAAATCCTTCAAAGTTGTTACGTTTCTATTGTGCAGATTTTTTTCTCCCTACTTCTCTTGTGGTCATCTCACGTCTCTCTGCCAAGTTGATCCCCTTCTTCTATGGATGACTTCCTCTTGTGCCTCCATTTTGTGTGGAGGTCAAGGCTGGCCAGCCTTCGTTCCCCTCCCATCTCTGTTGCTAATGTTCAGGACTTCAAAGCCATGCCTGAACTGCTGTTTCATCCTAGAACTTTCCTTGGTGTCTAGGATTTCTACACCTTGGAACATCCAATTATCCTTGTGACTTTCTCATCCTGGAAAATCCCTCTTGCAGGCTGGCCCTTTTCCTATTGGTGAGTCCTTCTATTTTGTGGAGGGGACTAGACTGGCCAGCTATCATGTATTTCCCTTTTGGCTGCTACTGAATCTCTAGACTTAGAACCATTGCCCCCTATGCTGGGTATCTTCATTCTCTCTCCCCTCCCCTTTCAGTTTCCTTCTGTGTATAACCTTTTTTCATTAGAATATAAACTTCTTGAGGGAAGGGATTCTATTTTTTGCCTGGAGCTTCTTTGTCTGTGTGGTTGAGTAATTCATTTTTAGAGAAGCAGGAAGAAGATGAATGATTTACCCATAATCATGAAACCCGCATGTGGGTAAGATGAATATACTACTCTATGCCTTGTAGTCTTGTATGTAGTAGGTGCTTAATAATAATGATGGTGGTGACGATTCCTGTAAACTGGCTTCTGCAGCAAATAGCTCCCGCAGGACAGAATTTCCATATGCATACGGTGCATAAGGGAATACAATTCACCAGTTCTTTTATTGTTGGGGGATAATAGGAGACCCACATTATCCAAAAATGCCTTACTTATGGGACAGTGAGCATTCAGAAAATGTGGACTGAATGCTCTATCTTAATGGGTTAATTCACTAAGAACAGAGAATAAGGTTGGCTGTTCATTGGCACAGGTGCTGAGGGCAGCTATGGGAATTTTGGGCAAGCTGAAAGGAGGGCACATAGTTATCTCTGAGCCAGGTAACCTTTGGTTAAACTTTAAATGCAAAGTTCATATTTTTTTCTATTGTATTTTAAATGAGCAGCTTCCTGAAGAGCTTATGGGTTCCAAGAGTCCGTGGCATCAGGAAAAGCTGATGTGTGCTCATAAGCAGAGAAGAGAATGGTATGTTTACAAAGGGAAGGCACAGGAAGGCACAGACCTTATGCCACTAGTGCATGTGCGGAAGGCACCAAGGCAGAGGCAATTAAGAAACATATCCTGCCATTTGATTCATTTAAAAAAAATAATTAGAAGAAAAAAATCAGAAACTGAGGTGGATCTTGTCAGTGGCAAGTCGACTGTTATTGGCTCTAATTTATTTGATTCTATTAATTTCTCATCTTATGTTTGGACTGATCTATGTAGCTTATTAAGAAGAGCCCTCAAAGACTCAAGGTGAAGGGGTTAATAGGCTGACATGGCAGTTAGTTGAAATCAACTTTAACTTTAGTTCTTTAAGTGAAATGAGAGCCCAATGAATTAGAGAGGCAGAAAGGTTCAGTGCAACCAATAGGGTTTGAAATTACAGGAGAATTGATCAAAGGTAGAAGGGACCTCAGAGACCACCTACTCCAAGGAAATTGAAGCCTAATGACTTTTCCAAGGTCACATAGGTAATAAATACCAGAGGCAAGATTTGAACTCGGCTCCTCTGACTTCTAAGTTGATGCCAGAGGACCTTGGCTGATACCAGGGTGTATCTCCAAAGCAATATTCACAGTGCTGATGGTAACAATGTATATGCTGGCGTAGTTCTCAGTTGCAAAGTACAAAAGACTCTCTATATAGAAGGCAGAAGAAAAATATTTATTCAGACACCAGAAAGCCAAATTCCCAAACCAGAAAGCAAAATCTGTCATAGTGACCAAGAAGTCAATATACATTAGCATTGGTGGGGACATAGGCATTCCCAAACCTCCCCCACCCTGCCAGGGCCTTCTCACAAACAAATACTCAGGAGCCTTGTCTGCATTCTCTCTCCTCTGTCCCAACAGCTCTCACTAACTTCCTCCTGGTTCTTCTCCACCCTTCCTGTTCCACCTGTTCAGCAAGCTCCTCCTACCACATGTGACTTAGGCTTCCCTGATTTAAGCATGTCACATGGGCCTATTAACGAATGAGAAAGATCTTTCCATTTAAATTGCTATTACACAGGGATATGCCATTTACTACCTGAGTGACTTTGGGCAAATTGCTTGACCTCTCTGGGTCTTACTGCCCTCATTTATAAAATGAGGAAATGGAGCAAACCACAGATACTTTGTCATATTGGGCTGCAAAAACCTTAAAATGTAATTGAGAAACATTAAATAAAATAAGTAAAAATACAATAGATTGTAGGTAATGTTCATATGTGGTTTTCTAAGTCAATAAGTACCCTACAGGGATCCTTAATGTACCATTTAGTTTCTATTTGAGTTTGACATCACTGGAGTAGATGACTTCTAAACTCCCTGATCTAAGACCCTACCAACTTAGTTAAAGCTAGGACAAGTATGGACTGCCATAATGATGATGTTATATATAAATTCAACATTGATATACTTTATTTACAGAGATGATGCTACTGATTCACTGTTGTAGGCCTTACTACTATTACTATTACTAACAACTATTGAGTTGTATATTTAGTGACAAGGATGGATTTCCTGACCCAACCACATCATCTTCCAGTTCCCCCTTATGGGGGGCACATATGACTTAAGGACATGATGTTAGACTCTGAAATAGCGTGATGTTCCCCAAGAGAAAGAATCCCCTTCTAGCTCTGAGTTTCAATGGTTCAATTCAGCAAAATTTTTACTGAACACTTGCTATGTATACTGGAGAGGTATAGTAGATAGTCAGACACAAAGCCAGGAAGATCTAGGTTCAAGTCTTAACTGGTTGTGTGAGTAACAATCTCTTAGTGTTCTAGGTAACTAACAATATAGGTTATTGACCTGCATTGGTAAAGGTCCCACCTCATTTGGGAGTTCTCTATAGGAATGAAACCTCAAGTCTGTCCCTATCCTATCTATGAATAAGACACTAAGGAGAGATATGATAAGAATGTGTAAGAGAAAAGGCTTCATTTTAAGTCTTGCTCACCCCTATCTAGGCTAGCTCATTATTTACTATATCTTTATTTATACTATATTTACACTGTCTTGGTGTTTGCAGTATAATGTTCGTAAAAAAAGAATAGTGTGAGATAAAGTTAGAAAAGTAATCTGGGACCAGACTTTAGAGAGTGCTGAATGCCAGCTTAAGGAATTTAGATTTTTTCCCCCATTAGGCAAAGAGGTTGTTGAGCAGGAGAATGGCATTATTAGAGCTGAACTTTTTGAATCAAGTAAAGAGGTTCCAATGTATGGATTCCTTCTATCCAGACCACTAATGGAGACCCAACTCTTCTAAGGAGTTGTCCAAAGCATCTAGTGTTAAAGTGCTGCCCTCGGTTACAGTTAATCAGTGTCAGAAGTGGTGTTTGGACCCAGGTTATGCTAAATACCAAGTCTAATATCCTCACTGCTTTCCCATTCTTCCTCTATGCAGAAGAGTACTCTGGGTTAATTCTTGGAGGTGATGCTGCCTCGACTCTGTCAGGGTAACATTGGCTACAAACCTGTCTTTGGGGTTTAAAGAAAAGAAGGAAGAAAAAATGATGCTCACATTCTTTCCTTAAATCCTTAGAAATCCTGAAGTCAAATTAGACATTGAAACCAAGCTTATTTTTGTTTGAAGCTATAGAGTTTAGAGGCCTGGCTTTCAGCTCAAGCCTGCTATGGTGGCTCCTAGGGAATGAGGTAGCAACCATAGGAGGCCAATATCATTAATCATGTTTTTGAATTTATCTCAGTATAATCAAGTCATGGGGAGAAGTGGGTGGAGCTGGGAGGTAATCAGTATTGAGTATTTATGCCTTGCAGTTTTTAATTATTAGTTTTCTCAGAAACTTTAAAAATATTTCAAGAGATTTCCCAACTTATTTCAAGTTCCTTCCTTCCTTCTTCCCTTCCTCCTTCCCTCCTTCCTTCCCTCCTTCCTTCCCTCCTTCCTTCCCTCCTTCCTTCCTTCCTTCCTTCCCTCCTTCCTTCCTTCCTTCCTTCCTTCCTTCCTTCCTTCCTTCCTTCCTTCCTTCCTTCCTTCCTTCCTTCCTTCCTTCCTTCCTTCCTTCCTTCCTTCCTTCCTTCCTTCTTTCCTCCCTCTCCCTCTCCCTCCCTTCCTCTCCTCCTCCCCCACTCTCTGTCTCTCTCTCTCTCTCTGTCTCTCTTTGTGTGTGTCTCTCTCTCATATAACCCTGGCTTTTCTTTTCCTTTTCCCTTAATCTCAGAGCTTCGCAATGTGAAAACTGACAGAACTCAAAGAAATAACTGAAAAATTCATTTAGATTTCAATACGACCCTTTGGATAACTCCTTTATCTCATTGTGTGGAATTATTGGAAATGAGATTTTGACATGGTTTTGAACAATCTTCTTATATTGTGAAAGAATAAAAACCTACTCCAGAGAGTAGCAGTCAGATTTTTCAATTAAAAGTCTTCTGTTCGTGGACCTCAGTGCTTCCCTTTAGATTAGGTACAGCTGTTGTACCAAGAATAATAAGGTGACTGTGCCCTTTGACTTCTTCAGAGGATTCGTTTCACGAACAGATTTTCAAGTAACTCTTTTCTTTCTGACATTGGGCAGTTTAAATGTGAAGTGTGGATACATGATGGGTCTTACTTCCAGGGTGGGAGCTGGAGGAAAGCTATTCACACTGAATGAATACCAGTTATAGGAAAGGCATCCTTAGAGGCTGGGAAAACTGAGGTTAAGATCCTCTCACAAAAAGTTTCAACTCCATTTTATTTCATTGTCCTAAAGGATAATGTATTTCCCTTCATGTTGGAGATGAAAAAAGTGTGCCTTAGAGAAGTTGATTCACCCAAAATTACATAGCTAGCAAATCTAAGAGCATAAGTTTAAGCCCATGCCTTCTGACTCCAAATCCAATGATTTTTCCACCAGTTACTACCCTTGGTAGGGAATAGGGACTGCTTTTGTCTTTATGTCCCCCAGAGCCTATGACAGTATCTAGCACATAGTAGGTTCTAATTAAATTGTTTAATAGGATTACAACACACTGCCTAGTTTTTGAGATATAGCAAATTTTATTGCTCTCTTTCCCTAACTAAGGAGGAAGGTTTTTCAACTGTTTTAAAATCTTTACACCAACCTGACCCACTTTTGGGGGGGAGAAAAGGAGATGGTGGGTAATTCTGGCTCAAGTGAAGAAACTATTTGAGAACAGTTGGTGGCCACAGATTGTATTTCACAAAGGACAGAACCAAGGAAATAGGTTTGCATTGAAGCCAGAAGGATTTGTTAGATTTGTCTGAATTTTCTTTTAGAAGCAAAGAATTCTTTTGACCCTGCCTGTAACTTGAAAATCATTTTTGTTAAAATTTAAAAAGCAAAAACTTTGCTTGGATAGCATATTAAGGCTTATCAAAAAACATCTTGCCAATTTGAACATAATCCTATATATGTAGCATAGATGGATTTAATTGAAGAATTAGAATTAGAATATGCTTAAAACACAACCTAGAGGGAACATATTTTAATTTTTCTTTGATGATTTTGGAGGCCCTTTTAGACTTTTTCTTATCTCAGTCATTATTATGGACACCAGGGAATGATGGATAATAGACATTTCTCTTGTGTGGAATGGTATTTCAAAGAAAAATACAAAAATCTCAGAGTTAAAAGTGACTTCATAGGTTAGTTTGTATCTATTTTGCATTTATTGTCATCCATATTATCTTCTTTGATACAACATATGTTCCTTTAGGGTCAGCACTGTTTCAATTTTGTCTTTTTATACTCTGTGCCTACCATAGCACATGAAATCCGATAGGGGCTTAGTAAAAGCTAATAGTTTGAAGGGCAATCTTACCTTGAACAAGATCTCCTTCTACAACATATAACAAGAAACCTTCCAGCCCTCTGCACGACCACTTCCCTTGAGGAAGAAACCACTACCTCCCATGATAACCTATTCCATTTTGTGTCATTCTAATTTTAAGGAAATTTTTCATTACTTCAAATCTAAAATTTCCTCTTTCAACTTTTACCCAGTACTTCTAATTCTGTTCCTTGGTCCAACCAGGGTAAGTTTATTCCTAAAGTTCAGAGAGGGGTAGAAAAGGCCAAGAAGCATCATCAAGCACCTACTCCATGCCAGGCATTATTCTTTACACTTTACAGATATTATCTCATGTAATAGAGTGTTATACTTAGGAGTCAGGATGAGTTCAGATCCGTACTTTGCCATGTAGCTGTTTAGCCCTGTGAACCTCCTCTCAATCTGAGCTTGCTCATTGTAAAATGGAAATAGGGCAGTTAGGTGGCATAGTGGATAGGGTGCCAAGCCTGGAGACAGGAAGACTCATCTTCCTGAATTCAAATCCAACTTTAGTTACTTATTATCTGTGTGACCGTGAGCAAATCAGTTGACCCTGTTTGCCTCAATTTCCTCATCTCTCAGATGATCTGGAGACGGAATTGGCAAAGCACTCCGAAATCTTTACCAAGAAAACCCCAAATGGGGTCATCGAGAGTGAGACATGACTGAAAATGACCGAACAAAAACAAAATAGGTATAAAAACACAAAATAGGTAAAAAAATCCACTTCTTGGGGTTATTGTGATGATCAAATGAGTTAACATACATAAAACACTTTTCAAATCTTAAAACACTATATAGATGTTATAAAAAGAAAATAATCTTATTATGTGCAGTCAGCTATTTTATCATCTCTGAGCCTTAACCAGTCCAAATGTCCCCAAGTCTTCATCCTCCTGATCACTCTCTTTTCAGTGCTCAATAGCTTATCATTTCCCTTCTTAAAATTTGATTCCCAGAATTAAGGGTAAATTCTCCAAGAATATGCTAACCCATTCAGAGGACAGTACCAAATAAGAGAACAGATATGAGTATATAAAAATAAAAAAGTATAATACAAACGACCATAACAATACACCTTTAATTTTAATAATTTAAGTTTTGCTAAGTTCTTTCCTTACAAAACTCCATAAAATAGGTTGGACAAGTGTTATTATTACCTCAGTTTGTATTGATGGAGAAACAGGTTTTGAGAACCTAAGTCCCTGTGCCCAGGGTCATGGGACTACTAAGTGTTTGAGACAGATTTTGAATTTAGGTCTCCTGACTCCAAATCAGTATAACCACTGTTTCATATTGCTTCCATATACTAGAGATACAAAAATACTTTTTGAATAATGTGCTTGGTTTAGCATGCATTAGTGCATGCAGAAGTTTTGCTTTTGTTGCTGTAGAGTTTTTTTTAATTCATGTTCAAGTCTTCATGACCACATTTAGGGTTTCCTTGGCAAAGATACTCGAGTGGCTTGCCATTTCCTTCTCCAGTTCATTTTACAAAGGAGAAAACTGGAGCAAATAAGGTTAAGTGACTTCCCTAGGGTCACATAGCTAGTAAGTGTCTGAGGCTAGATTTGAACTCATGAAGTCCTGCTGACTCAAGTCGTGTACTCTACCACCACGCCATTCAGCTGCCCCATGCTTTTACGTTAGTACAATTAACAGAATGCTATTGAAATATGGATTATCTGCTAGGCAAATTATTCTGAGAATTAAATATGTCTATAGACCCTTCGATTCTCTCAGATGATACTGAGTAATATCATAAAATCTCTTCACTAGAAAACTTTGAGAATCAGGGACTAAAAACAATAAATAAAATGACTACAATAATGTGAATTTGAAGGAACATTGAAGAAATGTGAATAGAAAAAAGACCAAAAGTGAATGTTGCGAAATTATAATGGGCAAACATGGTTTGAAAGAAGAGACATGGCAAGACATGCTTAACCATTTGCAGAAGTGTGAAGTTCACAATTGCTGCACATTGCACATATTTTCGGACATTTTCTGATGTATGCTTACTAATTCCTTTTTTTTGTCTTTAAGAGGCTATTTGTTATATGGGATGCCTCTCTGGGAGAGGGGGGTTCTGGGGAAAACTGTGGTAACATAAAAAAAGAAAAGATATCAATAAAGGCTTACTTGAAAAAAAAAGAATCAGTGTCTAAACATTGGGGGACATAGATGTATAATAGCATCACTTAGAGGCATAAAGTCAGACCAAGTTAAGAGCTTCAGAGCTGAATGAGACCTTAGATTCCATTTAGTCCAATTATCTCATTTTCAGATGAGGCCCACAGAGGAAAAATGACTTGACGAAGGTCACACAAGTATTAAATGGCAGAGCTGGAATTTGAATCCAGGGCTTGTTGATTCCTAATCTACCGGTACTATTCACTCTACCAAGCCATTCCCTTGCCACCTCTAAGGGCCTAGGATTTGCTTTTGAAAAATCAAGTTGGTATTCGGTTTTGGATTTTTCTTTTCTTTTTCTGGTAATAACATTCTTCCACTGAATCCCCCAAAATAGATTCCCAGAGAGAGTTCACTGCCCAGGGAAAGTATTTTGAAATTGAGATTCTTCACACACACACACACACAGACACACATACACACACACACACACACGGATTCTATGTTTTCCCAAACATTTCCCTTTGTCCCTTAGCTGCAAAGACCTGGTGATAATCATGTTTAGATTGTGAAGTCTCTGCTATTTTCCAAGGAAGAGATCACAATGCCAGCTGAGGAAGAGTTTCAGATCATTTCCCATAGCCCTGCCTTTTCATTAGTTTCTCATGGCTCCAAGAAGTAAAATCTATGAGAATAATATAACATTCCCCCATCCATCCCTTTCAATAGTAAATTGTCCTCACTGTTCATCTCCATTATAGCTTTGTAATAGAAGGTCATGCCCCAATATGTGAGACTCATGTTTAGAAGCAGGCAAATTCAATACATCTTAATGCTTTTGATCAGAAGCCATGTAAATAGGAGACAAAGAAAAACACAGGAAACAAAAGGGAAATGGGGAAATGGGTTATTTAGTCAGGGACATGTATTGCATCTTATTTATTGCATAAAGATAGTCTTAGCTCATGTGTTATTTTGATATATTTTCAGAACAGCAGGAATTCTGAACTAAATTAAACCTATCTACTAAACTTCAGTTTTTTTCTCCCATAAATATATTCTTAGGTTCTGATATTTCTTTAGCATTCATTTTCCAAATAAAGCCAGGAAGAGCTGTGTACTTGACAATACCTTGATTCGCTTGGTTATATACACATAAAAAAGAGGTTGTGGATCCCTTGCCCACCAGTGGTTGTGAGGTACTGACATCAGGTAGGAGTTCCAGCGACATCTCTAGTTGTCCTGATCTGTATCTCACCACTGGAACCAGATGACTCCAGAGGAGAAAGCGAGGCTGGTGACTTTGCACAGCCCTCCCTCAATTAAATCTAATTCACTTGCAAGTTATGACATCACCTTCTTGATGTCACTGCCCTCTTCAAGAATAAAGGACAAACAACAAGAGTGGATTTAACTAATCGACTCTTTTGGTCCTTTCCTACTTTAGAATAGTACGTCTCTATGTAGATCCATCACAAGGATGGATGTGAAGTGATGGGGCTCTACCCCAGGTCACTGAATTTGAAATACAATGAATTAAGAATATCTATCCTTTTAGGTCTTGAAATGGTTCAACAATATAGAAACATCAGAGCTTAGCACCTAGTTAGCAAAAACTATTAATTAAAATGGGAAGCTCTTGGATGGTAGGCAAAGCTAAGCTGCTTCCTTCCTACCCCATGGCCTTTCCAACATGTAAGCATCATGCTGCATGGAATCTCTGTCTTGCTTCCTTGTCCTACTGCCCCTTGCTGTTGCATGGTTTATGGCACCTTCTCTAGGTAGAAAAATTAAGTTTTGACTCTGGCCCTATTATGATAATTGGGTGAGGCTAAGCAAATCATCTCACCTCTGAGAGGTAGCTGGATGACTCGGTAAATAATGGACTGGATCTGAAATCAGGAAAACCTGAGTTCAGATTTGGCCTCAGACTAGTAATGTGACCCTAGGAAAGTCATTTAACCTCTGTTTGTTTTAGTTTACCAGAGAAGGAAATGGGCTAACCACTCCTGTGTCTTTGCCAAGAAAACCTCTCAGTAAAGTCTTATAGGGTCATGAAGTGTTGGACATGACCGAACAACAAGTCATCCAACTTGAGGCCTTATTTTTCTTCCCTGAAAAATGAAGGAGTCTCTAAAGTCCCTTCTACACTAAACATTCTGTAGTTCTATGACACTTTGGGTCACACTGATCTCTCTTTCCTCTGCCTTTTAACACTCATTGTCTACTCTGTATCACATATTTAAGCATTTGATCATTAGCTGTTTTGCATTGTTCTCTAGTTGTATCTGGTGTTCTAGTAATGTATTCCTAACTGTATGTCTAAATCCTTCGTGTTAGGAACTCTGTTTCATACCTTTTGTTATCCCTCATGGTCCTTAGCATTGTGCTAACCACATATATAACAAATATTCAAAAAACACATTTTAACATGAATTATATCCATTACTCTTTTAAGAAAACTTTTGGGTCTATAGCTCTTTTTTTTTTCCTTTTTTTAAAAAATATTTATTTATTTAATTTTTGCATTCGTTTTTCACAACATTTTGGGTTCCAAATTTTCTCCCCTTTTATCCCTTCCCCCCACACCAATACCCCAAGCAATCTAATTTTCCCTATCTCCAATCTGCCTTCTCTTCTGTCATCCCTCCCTTCTCTTGTCTCCATCTTCTCTTTTCTCCTGTAGGGCCAGATGACTCTCTATTCCTCATTAACTGTATGTCTTCTTTCCTAGTAGCAACAACAACACTAAACAGTTGTTCCTAAAACTTTGAGTTCCAAATTCTCCCCATCCCTCCCTCCCCACCCATTCCCTTTGGGAAGGCAGGCAATTCAATATAGGCCATATCTGTGTAGTTTTGCAGATGACTTCCCTGATAGTCGTGTTGTGTAAGACTAACTGAATTACCCTCCATCCTATCCTTCCTCTCATTGTTTCTATTCTGTCTTTTGATCCTGTCCCTCCCCGAGGGCTGACTTCAAATTGCTCCCTCCTCCCTTTCCCCTCCCTTCCATCATCCCCCCCCCTGCTTATCTCCTTCTCCCCCTCTTTCCTATACTGTAAGATAGATTTTCATACCAAAATGAGTGTGCATTTTATTCCTTCCTTTAGTCAAATGTGATAAGGGTAAACTTCTTGTTTTTTATTTTCTCAGCTCTCCTCTTTTTCCCTCCACTAAAAAGTCTCCTACTTGCCTCTTAAATGACATATAATTACCCCATTCCATTTCACCCTCTTTCCTCCCACTACATTTCTCTCTCACCATTTACCTTAATTTCTTTTAAGATGTGGTCACATCCTATTCAATTCACTCTGTGCTCTCTGTCTCTGTATGTGTGTGCATGTGTGTGTGTGTGTGCATGCACGCGTGTACATGTGTGTGTATGTGTGTGTGCGTGCACATGTGTACGTGTGTGTGTATGTGTATATGTGTGATCCCACCAACTACCCAGATACTGAAAAGTTTTAAGAGTTACAAATATTGTCTTTCCATGTGGGAATGTAAACAGTTCACTTCTGGTAAGTCCCTTAAGACTTCTCTTTGCTGTTTCCTTTTTCATGCTTCTTCTCACTCTTGTGTTTGAAAGTCAAATTTTCTTTTCAGCTCTGGTCTTTTCATCAAGAATGCTTGAAAGTCCTCTGTTTCATTGAAAGACCATATTTCCCCCTGAAGTATTATACTCAGTTTTGCTGGGTAGGTGATTCTTGGTTTGAGTCCTAGTTCCTTTGACTTCTGGAACATGCTATTCCACGCCCTTCCATCTCTTAATGTAGAAGCTGCTAGATCTTGTGTTTTCCTGATTTTATTTCCACAATACTGGAATTGTTTCTTTCAAGCTGCTTGTAAGATTTTCTCTTTGACCTGGGAGTTCAGTAATTTGGCCACAATGTTCCTAGGAGTTTCTCTTTTTGGATCTTTTTCAGGTGGTGATTGATGGATTCTTTCAATACTTATTTTGCCCTCTGGTTGTAGAATGTCAGGGCAGTTTTCCTCGATAACTTCATGGAAGATGATATCTAGGCTCTTTTTTTGATCATAACTTTCAGGTAGTCCCATAATTTTTAAATTGTCTCTCCTGGATCTATTTTCCAGGTCAGTTGTTTTTCCCATGAGATATTTCACATTCTCTTCCATTTTTTCATTCTTTTGGTTTTGTTTGGTGATTTCTTGGTTTCTCGTAAAGTCATTAGACTCCATCTGTTCCATTCTAATTTTGAGAGAACTATTATCTTCAGGGAGCTTTTGAACCTCTTTTTCCATTTGGCTAATTCTGCTTTTGAAAGCATTCTTCTCCTCATTGGCTTTTTGAACCTCTTTTGCCAATTGAGTGAGCCTATTCTTCAAGGTGTTATTTTCTTCAGCATTTTTTTGGGTCTCCTTTACCAAGGTATTAACCCGTTTTTCATACTTTTCTTGTATTTCTCTCATTTCTCTTCCCAGTTTTTCCTCCACCTGTCTAACTTGCTTTTTAAAATCCTTTTTGAGCTCTTCCAAGGCCTGAGCCCACCCAACATCCCCCTCGGATGTCTGGGGTACCGAGGCCCTGCCCTCCACATCTTTTCCTGATGGCAAGAATATGTCCTCCTCCTCATCAGATCCGAAAGTTGGGATCATTTTCATCTGTTCAAAAAAACTCTGTATAGTCTTATTTTTCTTCCCTTTTCTGGGCATTTTCCCACCCAGTTACTTGACTTCTGAGATTCCTGTCCACCCCTGCCTAGATCCGCCCAGCTAGTGCTTGGGGTCTGAGATTCAAATGGGCTTTCTGCGGCAGGCGCAGCTGCTATTCAATGTGAGCTTTAGTTCTGGTGCTGGGGTGCGGGTAGGGCCACCTCCCAGGCTCAGTTCCCTCAGGGGCTTTATGCAGAGACCTTCAGTAATGGATCGGGTAGGGCAGGGCCGTCTCCCAGGCTCAGCTCCTTCAGGTGGTTTATGCAGAGACTTTCAGTAATGAAGATCCTGCCTGCTGCTGGGGGAGTCCTGGGCCTCCGTGGCCGCGCTGCTGCTGCCTCCGCTGCCACCCCTGCCTCTGCCTCTGTCGCTTCCTCCTGAGGGGCTGAGCCACGGAGACACCCCGCTCCCCTCTCGGTCAGCCCAGGCTTGTCTCTCACTGACCTGTAGAGTTTGTGGGCGGAGGGACCCTCCCGGCCGCCGGAGGTTCCGTCCCTGAAGCCTGCTTGGATCAGCTTCTCTGGGGCCGCGGCCAGGGCAGTGCTGGAGTGGGGTCCGCTCTCTGGGGCACGACGGACCCTGGGGACGGCTCTCCAGGGCCCTCTGGAGTGGAAATCTCTTCCACTATGTTTCTGCACACCCTGCAGTGATCCAGAACTTCTGGGGAGCTCTTCTTACATTAAATTTATGGGCTGTGGGTTCGGAGCTCTCATATAGTGCGTCTTTCTACTCCGCCATCTTGACTCCGCCCCAGGTCTATAGCTCTTAATTGAGAATCTTAATTGTTGGAGGATGCTTCCATAATGGTTTAATTTGCTGTGTAATTGAGGTCATGAACATGTCAACAACCATTGCAATTTGTAAGAAAAGACTTTGGGTAAATGGATGTCTAAAAGTTAGGATTGTAAATGGTAAGAAGGTCCTTGGAAACAAAGCATAAATACCCGTTAAAGGAAACCTTCATGTTCGCTCAAAATAGGAGATGATTGATCTTACATAAAATTTCAACTCATTTAGTATAATCACTGTTAGTGTCATCTTTGAAACACACATGTAATAAACATATATGAGAAAAGACATGTGTAACACTCGTAGCCTACATTCAGGCTTATGTTACCAAATGGATGGAGAGAGGGGAAGGAAGGGATATTTATGTGTCAAGTTTTATTACTTGAGGCTTTCTTAGTTGACTGTAGAAATTTAAACCTCTCACAGACATGTTCGGATTTCATTGAATATGTCAGTAGATGGTAAACCTCTTAAAAACAATAACCATTTTTTACTTTGTCTTTTTACTCATCACTCCAGGTATAGTTCCTTGTACATACATAATAGGCATTTACTAAATGCTTCAGTTACCATGTAAATTGCACTTATCTATTGTTTTTAAATATATTTTATTTTCCCCCAATTACATGTTTAAAAAGTTATTTTTTTTTTAAATTTTGAGTTTCAAATTCTATTCCTGCATTCATTCTTCCCTCCCCTCTCCTCTCCCTGAGATGGTAAACAATCAGATATCGGTTATACATGTGCAATAATGTAAAACATTTCCATATTAGTCATTTTGTGCAAGAAGCCTCAAATAAATGAAAAAGAATGAAAGGAAGTGAAAAATAGCATGCTTCAGTCTATATTCAAACAATGTCAGTTCTTTCTTTGGAGGTGGATAGTATTCATCATTAGTCTGGGATTGTCTTGGATCATTGTATTGCAGAGAATAGCTAAGTCATTCACAGTTCATCATGCAATATTGCTGCTACTGTATACAATGTTTTCCTGGTTCTGTACACTTCATTTTGCATCAGTTCATATAAGTCTTTCCAGGTTTTTCTGAAATCATCCTGCTCATCATTTCATATAATATAATGATATCTCATTACAAACATATATCACAGTTTATTTAGCCATCCCATAATGCATATATCTCTTCTTAAGGAATATTCTTAGACAGTGCCAGGGTCTCACTCCAGCTAACAATGACTATTCTTTTAACACTTCTATGATCAGGACCCTCATTAATGAATTCATTAAAACTGTTGTTTTGAGGTCAAGATTTAAGGGTTTGTTTGTTTCTTTTTAGTTTGTTTTGTTTTAAACTCCTGACAGGCAGCTAAGTTAAGTAGTGCCTAAGGTACTGGGCATAGACTCTGAAAAAACTGAGTTCAAATCCAGTCTCAGGCACTTACTAGCTATGTGACTCTGGATTAGTCACTTAACCTCTGTTGCCTTAGTTTCCTCAATTATAAAATGGAGATAATAAAGCCACCTACCTCCCAGGATAATTATGAAAATCAAATGAGATAGTACTTGTAGTACACTTAGCACAGTGACTAGTGCATAGCAGATGCTTAATAAATACTTGTTTCCTTTGTTCCTGACATATGACTTAATCTTACGATGTCAAGTTAAGCAGTTAGATCATGCTGTGTTTTTGTATTTGATCTTATCTCATTGCTATAACACTTGGACTTACCCAGTAAGGCCCCTTGTCATTTGACTTCCCACTGTGACTTTTTCCAACCCGGATCAGAAACTCTCCAGATTTGTAAATTTAGAGACCACATTCTGTATCCCAGGGGAGCTAATACACTCAGATTTGGATACTGCCCTGGGGCTAATCTGTCCTAAATGGTGGATAAATGAGTGACTTCACATTTCATCCATTATATCTAGCAGCATACTGTCTGGAATGCATCGGACAGTACACCATCATTTCTTTTCTAGTAGCAAAGAAAATGTTTATTTGGTTATTTGGGATAGGGAGACAGGAAGGATGTCTATTTAGATGTTTACTAAGACACAAGGTCTACCAAGCATGGGCACTTAGTCATTTGTCTTGCTAACATACTACCCTTCTCTCATTTTTCTGTCTCCCTTTCTACCCCCTCCAATAGCACCAATAACAAAAAATCATCACTATTGGAAAAGAAAATGATAATCTATTGTCCTATGTTTCCATTCACAATGACCATGGCTCTGTTTTGGTTGTTTCATTTTGCTATTGTGTCTCCTAGAAGTAGCTCTCTAGCTTTTGAATCTCTGCATCCCCACGCACCTAGCATAGTGCATGGTTTATAGTCAGTCCTTAATCAATCTTTGATTTTCCAAACCAACCTGGAAATATTATGTGAAATCCCTTTCCTTCCAGATTTTTGCAATTAAATCCTTGATAATTAATTGCTCATCAGTCGGCAGGTGATGCCAGTGATGGTTGCTGCAAGTAGCAATCACTGTGTGAGGTTACCACAATTATTAGCCCCCTTCACGTTGATTGGAATTTATTAATGGGTGCCAGGGAAATAAGAGATTGTTCAAGATGATATGTAATATCAGAATTTCATCAGTTGAAAATTGTGGCCTTGCTCTTGAAAATAGTCTCTCAGCAGTGAGTTTCTGGTAGAAAATGTTTTCATGTTCTTACAGCTTCTCTTCAGTAGCATCTAAAGAGCTATCTAAGAATGAAGGTATTCTCAGGCTCAGAGAATCACAGAGTCAGACCTGAGAAAGGGCCTTAGGGAGCATTTAGTTCAGGGATTTTGAAATCTTTTTGTGTTGTGCCACCTTTGGCAGTCTCTTGGAGTTCATGGATTCTTTTGCAGAATAAGGTTTTTAAATGTAAAAAAAAAATAAGATTAAAATACCTAAGATTCAAAGGAAAGTAAGTTTAAATAAAGATATATTTTTTTCCATTCAAGTTCACAGACCTGTGGGGTTCTGTGGATCCCAGGTTAGATCCCCTGGTTTAGTCTATCCATTTTCTGGATGGAGAAATGAAAATATAGTGGTTAAATGACTTGCCTAAAGTCATGCAGGTAGGAAGTAGAATAGCTGGAATTTGAAAGGAATGCCCAACATTTGGGGAATGGCTTAACAAGTTGTGGTATATGAATGTAATAAAATAGTATTACACTGTAAGAAGTGACGAACAGGCAGACTTCAGAAAAACCTAAAAAGACTTACGTGAACTGATGTTGAGTGAAATGAGCAGAACCAGGAGAACATTATACACAGTAACAGCCACAGTGTGTGAGGACTGTTATTGATAGACTAAACCCTTCACAACAATGCAAGGACCTAAAGCATCCTCAAAGGCTCTTAAGGCAAAATGCCATCAACATCCAGAGAAAGAACTATGGAACTGGAATGCAGAGTAAAGTAGACTCTTTTCTTTTGTGTTTTATTTTGTTTCTCCCATTCATTTTAATTCTTCTATGCATCATTACTAATGTGAAAATGTGTTAATAAGAATGTATTGTAGAACCTATGTAAAACTGCAAGCCATCTCGGGGAGGGAGATGAGAGGGAAGGGGAGAAAATTTAAGATTTTTGGAAGTAATTGTTGAAAACTGAAAACAAATAAATTAATTAAATATTTAAAAAGAAAAACAAAGTTTTAGAAAGCCTTTTTCTCTTTATATGTAAGTAAGTGCAAAATGAATAGGTGAATTGAAAGCTATGGAGAAAAAAATATATCTGAAAGTTGAGAATTGGATTATAGTGCTAACTCTGCCACTAGCTATCTGTGTAACCTTGGGCAAGTCACTTTGCCTCCCAAGTTTCAATTTCCCCTTCTCTAGAAAGAATTAGATGATCTTCTAGTAAATTCTAGGTCTTACATTCTAATAGGTCTATGAAATTGCCAACTTGTAATATAGGAGCTACTTGAGTAAAACCTATCCCTATAAAGGAAGAGGAAGGCAACTGGAGGAACCCTGTCTCTTCTATTCGGATTCTATCTCACTCTACATTGCCCTTTTCCATTTTATATTCTGTATGGATAAGAACTTTTCCACTAAAGTCATATTCTGATGCCCCTCATGGTGTGTATGTAGTACTGATTCCTACATGCTCTTATAATTCCCACTGGATTGGAAATGTTTTGGGTATAAGATTGGAAGAGTCATATGGGAATCAGCTTCATCACTAGAACAGTCAGAGAAACTCATCACCAGGTTGGCCAAAGAGTGAAGAATGCTTTGGTCCTATCAGCCATCTAAAAAGCCATCTACTAGGTTGCATAAAATTTGCAAAGTGAATTAGTGGAGAGAAGATTCATAACAATGAAATCATGAATCCATCAAGTATGGGAGAGTAATATTAGAACTCCACAAGACAACCTCAACAGGTTAGTTACCTTCTTTAAGTACATAGGATTTCATTGAAGGGTATATTAAAAGTGAAGACAGCACTTTAGATAACCTAAGGTACCTCGAATGATAGTTTTAAAACATCTTAGTAGGATAGGGAATTCCACAACTGTCTGTTACTGGTTAGTCTCTTGGAGCATTTCTAGACTTCAGGATGCTAGATCCTTTTAGGAGCTGTCTAAGGAGTAATTAGCTCCATCCAAAGCACCATTATGATAAAGTAGAGGCTTAGTGTGTGTTTGTCCTTCATTGCTGAAGAAGACCATGCCATCAGAGAAATGATGACATGACTTGCACTTGACTTTGTTTTGAGTGATGGAGGGCTGTGCAGGTCACCAGCCTCATTTCTTCTCCAGAGCCATCTGAATTCAGCCACCAGATATTTATCAGGGTGACTGAAGATGACATGAGGCAATTGGGGTTAAGTGACTTGCCCAAGGTCACACAGCTAGTGAGTGTCAAGTGTCTGAGGTGAGATTTGAACTCAGGTCCTCCTGACTCCTGCACTAGTACTCTATCCACTGTACCACCTAGCTGCCCTGTAGAGGCTTAGTAAATATTTACTGAATTGGGTGATACAATGGTTGTTTCACAAACAATCCCATCCCTCTTGGACCTAAACTGTCCAAGTAATTCATTGTGTTTTTCTTTCCAAGTAGGACACTGTGTGGATTTAGTCAGATGCCCTGGGTTGAATTCTCAGCTCTGCTATTTATGGCCTTAGGCATGTCATTTAATCTCACTGAGTCTCAATGGTAAAAGAAGAAATTTGGAATAGGTGACCTCTAAAATCACTTCGAAGCTCTACATTTATGGTGTTACACTATGAATTGAGTTTGCTTAATTCCCTTTAGCAATCTCCGTATGTTAAGTGTGAGATTACTTCCACTTTCTCCTATTATGCAATTTTAATGGCATTTATGTAGAGTTGCTCTATACATGTAAAGCTTTCCTTCCCCTGCTCCTACCCCCAACAGGCATGATTAAGAAATATCCTTGATTGATGGAAGCATACATTTCAAACATCACATGCACAGAATAGAAAAAACCTTTTGACTCATGCTCCAGATGTTCCAAAGAAGATGCTGTTCCCCAAGAGTTCCTCGGCATGGCACCCCAAGGCAAGGAAAGAGCAGGTGATGGCTAAGGAGGAGGCAGTGGTAGGGGGCACTTCACATTATCATCCTTGCTGACCAAGTCAGTGTCTCCTTTGACCCATCAGGTCAAGTAACAAGAAAGGTTATTATGAGCTCGTCCTAGAAGATTCAAAGAAACACGGAATATTGGAGCAGGACGTGACTTACTATACCATACCAGTTCACCATGAACAAGAATCCCTTCTAAAACATCCCCAGCAAATGACCATTCAGCCTTTCTCTGGAGACGTCAAAGAAAGAACCCTCTGTCTCCTGAGGCAGTCCATTTTATTTATGGATAGCTTTAATTTTCAGGGAAATCTCCTAGTTCAGCACTTAATCCACTATGCTACACTATCTTTTTAGATCATAATTCTCCTTAACGTTGATCTTCTCACCTAATCTTTAAGTCCTGATCCACCAGCCTTCTAATAGGTCAAAGTACATTGACCATATGTGCTTTAAATCCAGCTTAGATGATGAAATCTAAGGCATGCTGACATAGTTAATGGGTCACAAGAGATGAGGTCTGCTAAGTAATAGGAAATTTGAGATTCTCCTCTATTTGATTTCTGGGAACTGTGTCTTTAAACATGTTTGAAAATATTACTTTTTCACCAGAAAGAAAGGAAGGAACTGAAACCTCTTAAGAGATTTAAGAGATGAAAGGTGGGCAATGCACTTGGGGTAGGATGGGATTTTCTCAAGATGGTGAAGGGTGTGTGTGTGTGTGTGTGTGTGTGTGTGTGTGTGTGTGTGTGAGTGAGGAGAGAGAGAGAGAGAGAGAGAGAGAGAGAGAGAGAGAGAGAGAGAGAGAGAGACAGGACAGAGACAGAGAGACAGAGACAAAGCAAGAGAGATAGAGTAGACAAACAGAGACAGAGAGAAAGATGAAGAGAAAGAGAGAGAAGAGACAGATTATTCTAAATCATCAGAATTTATGACTGGGGGTTTACCATGAATCAAAGAGATTATACTGACAAATGATATTCTAATTAACCTCAAAACAGGGAAAAGAACAAATCATGTGAATGAGCAATGGTGTGTAGGGAAATGGAGTCTCAGTAAGTAACTTCTCCGAAAGCAGGGTCTTGAGCAATGTATTATGGAATACGGTGTAAGGTGTTGATCTAAGTAAGTCTAATTAGTAAGTCTAGATGGCTTTCCAGTTTTTCCCAGCAGTTTTTAATCAAAGAAGGCTTTTTTCCTAGACAATTTATCTTTTCAATTTTATCAAACACTAGATTATTGAGTTCCATTGTTTCAGTTTTCTTCTTATCTAGTCCGTTTTGTTCAATTAACTCTACTTTTTAATAAAGAGATATACACATAGATTCTTACAGGAGTTCCCCAATGAGCTTTCCTGCCTTCTCTCTCTCCCTTTTCCAAACTAGATATTCTTTAGACTGCTGTCAGAATGATTCTCTTATGCATAAATTTGATCATGTTATTCCTTTGCTTAGAATTCTTTCATGGCTCCCTATTGCCCACCAATTAAAGTTCAAACATTTTTGTGTGGTATTGAAATATTTCTGTAATGTTCTACTTTTCTCCTATTGGGACATTCTGACTTTTCTAGACTTATTTCATCTTACTTTCCTAACATACTATATGAATTCAATTGCCCCCCAGAAATGTCCTTTCTTTCTCTGAGAGGAATTGTGATGTTGTATAAGGACACTGGACATGGAATCAGAAAGATAGGTTCAAATTCTACCCCAAATAGTTTCTAGCTTTGTCACCTTGAGTATGTCATTCTCTATGCCTCATTTTCTTCATTTGCAATACAAGGGGGTACAATTTAATGACTTCTCAGTTTCCTTCTAGCCCTAAATCTATGATCTCACTTTATAATCTTTTGTGCATGCTGTTTCCTATTCTTAGAATGTTTTCCTTTCCCCTCTTCACCCACTGAATTCCCACCCACCTTTTAAAGCCCAGCTTGGTCTGATCCCTACTCTTGGTAATGATTATCCTTATAGCTCACATAGGACTTTTTTGTCCCTCTCCAACACACTTACCAAATATTGCTGTGTATTACAGTTATTTATTATGTATTATTATATATTACAATTATTATGGTATATTTAAAAATCCCTCAAATGGAAGCCAAGGTCCATGATGATGGGGACCTCATCTTATCTAAATTTTACCTTTTACTCTTCCTCCCTAGTATAGTGTCCTACATACAACAGGTGCTTAATAAATATATATTGAATTGATTAAATCATGTCTTGTTGAGCCTTTTTTATATATTGTGCTTTTATGCTGTACTTTCTGTGACATTATGTATGTCGAAGGGAAACATAATCCATCGTTAGTATGACTTAATTTCTTTTTGTTACTTTGCAAAGAAGATGATACTAAGAGAAGGAAGCAGTTATATCTAACTCAGGGAAAGGACATGAAAGGATTCTGGGGAAATACAGTGCTCTGTCAGAGGAAGGCTGGTTGACATCAGCTGCCACAGTGTAGGTTTGGGAGTTTGAGAACATCAGGCACAATTGTACGGGGGCATCGAAAGGGGTCATGGTGGGGGCATGTCTCCTTTGTTAGTCAGCCTAGGGGTCTTCCTACTTTGCTCTAAAAATTCCTCTACATAGTGCAAAAGTATACTGACAAACATGATTGTGATCAACTAATGGTTCATTACCATATGGCTAGAAAACAAGTTTCCTTCAACCTGTCTACATTTGTTTAAACTTTGAGAATCTGGTCTGTTTCTCTCTGTGGCCTTGTCCCTGGTCAACGGACCAGTCAGCCACATAATCAGTCAATATTTACAGTATACCCAATGGAGCCAAGAGCTGAGCTAGGGGATTGGGTCATTAATGGCTTCTTGGAGCAGCTTCTGATTTTTCCTGGAAGCCCAACTCCATTTGAATGATCTTTTGAACTATTTTGTCCAGCAAAATTTCAGTTCTCAGCTTTATGATTTCAGAACAGAAGTCTCCTCTCTGTCTGGTTTGACCATTTCCAGAATTTTATAATGAACAATATTAACCCCAAAGAAGTAGAATGAATGAATGAAAGAGGCATCTATCCAGTATTTACTGAAATAAGGCATTTATTAAATGCACAATACTAAGCACAGGGGATACAAATGGGAAAGCAAACAAGTCTCTACTCTCTAGGAGCTCATACTGTAATCAGGGGAGGCAACATATATAGGAGGTTTCAGCTGTTTTCTTTAATGCCATTTTCATTGATAAATCTTTATCTCTTTTTGATGTTGAATCATTTGGCTTATTCCAAGGACTTTGATGGGGCTCCTGAGGAGGGAGGGGCTGCAGCACCCGCAGAAGAATTTGTAAATTGCATCCCCACAGGGATGGATCCCCCTACGAATGATGGCTGTGAAGAGGGCTGGCAACAGAACTGTGGTCTCCCAATTAGGGTGTGGGGTTGCCTACTATTTCCAGGACTCTTAGTCTTACCATCAACGGCAGTTGGTTAATGATTAGTGCTGTTGGCAGCAAAGATGGTTGGCCTCTTCTCCACAAACATGATGGTTGGGAGGGCCAGGTTAGAAGCAGGGCCAGTGGTATGGATGGCGCTGCTACTTCTTGGGACTTTGGAGCTGTCTCCATTATGTTCTGAGGAGAGGTAGTATTGAGGTAGTGGTAGTGGGTTGAATCACCTGGCAATGAAGATTCCTATTTCTCTCTTAGGGTGCCTTACTTCTTCATGTAGGTCGGCTAGTCTGCCCCAATGGCAGAAAATCTAACTACTAGTAATTTATGTTATAATGTGGTGCAGATACTCTAGCATTATACACATGTTCTCAGTCTAAGAGAAAATTTTATGATATTGTGGAGAATTTCTGGGACTTATGCAATTTCTGCTCCCTGAAAAATTGGACAATTACATTCCCTTTCTCTCTCTGTCCAGGCTAACCTTCTATTTGGAATCCCAGAGCCCTCTTGGGGAGAAGGCCTTGATCTTGGAGAAGTATAGTTTCCATAATCTTTAGTTCTAAGCTCTTCTCTTTCTCAATATTCTGCACTGATGACTCTTTTCCCTCTCCTAGGCTTAGAGTCTCAGTGATAGCAATGATTTCCATAATCATGTCACCTTAATTGCTGCTGTCACTGCAAGTATTGAAATTAATTTTGATTTCTTTTTGTTTCTGCTTAGCTCCTCGAATGTGACTAATGTGATTATTTTTGGATTTAGCTCTAACCATATTCCCAGCAATTTTGTGAACATCTGAAACCTCAGTTTTAGGGGTAGGGCTGCCTGCTGCCCCACACCATTCAACACAAATGTTGAAAATTTCAGAGAAGAGAATCAGCACTCTTAATGCCATTTCTGTCAACTGTTACATGAAATGCATGAGCATTGTGACTCCAGATTCCATTGTCTGTATCTCAATTAAGTCTGTGTTGATTCTTGGTTTTATTGTAAGGTCTCCACGATGCCAAGCATCCTCAGGATGACTTAAATAATTGAATTTTTGATATATGCTCTGATCTTAGCCCCGTTTGGAATTATCTCTTTCCTTTCCATTCATTCTGGTCCTTCCTTCAAGGTCTACCTCAAAACGCAACTCCTCCATGAAGTTTTTCTTGATTAATCTCCCTACATGGTCATTTTTCCCTTGCCTTGAACTCTCTCAACACTTATATAGTTTGTGCCTGAAAAATAAGTGTGATGATACATTGCTATGGATATTTTCTTTAGTTGTCTGGGATAGGGATAGAAAGTGGACCTGTGATTTCACTGGTGTTACTGTTTGTCTGTTGGGCTTGAAGAGGCCTGAAATGACATCACTATGTTTATGTCAAGGTATAGTGTGTCCAACTATGGCTGATCAGACCAATATGAACTTGGAAGGCTCTATCACAGGTCAGGCACAAATAGTTCATATGAACATTTGGGGTGGAAATATCTCACATTTCTTTTGAGCAACTGAAATTTTGCTTTGCTCATAAAGCACAGTGCCATCTTTGATGCAAACATGCCATGGTGGGTGGTTCTGTGAAAGTGTCTCCCATGTCTCATAATTGATGACAAAATTCTTCAGAGAGACCTCAAGAGGGTCCTTGTGTTGCTTCTTTTGGCCTCCATGTGAGTGCCTGCTTTGTGTGAGTTCTCTTTAAATAGTCTTTTAGGCAAATGTATGTTTGGCATTTGAACAACGTGACTAGGCCATCATGGTTGTGTTCCCTGTAGTAGAGTTTGAATGCTTGGTGGTTTGGTTGAAAGCAAGGATTTCTGTGCTTGCTACCTTATCTTGCCAGGTGATCTTCAGAACCTTTCTGACATGATTCAGACAGAAATGATTCAATTGAAAATATCTGAACAATAACGAGAAGTCCAGTGAGGTAGGGAGGTATTTTTGTTGCTATTGTTGAGTTGTTTCAGTCATGCCTGACTATGACTCTATTTGAGGTTTACTTGGCAAATGGCTTACCATTTCCTTCTCCAGTTCATCATTTTACCGATGAGGAAACTGAGGTAAATAGGGTTAAGTGACTTCTACAGGGTCACCCAGCTAATACATGT
Source organism: Bettongia penicillata ogilbyi (assembly GCA_023548195.1). Classification (NCBI taxonomy): domain Eukaryota; kingdom Metazoa; phylum Chordata; class Mammalia; order Diprotodontia; family Potoroidae; genus Bettongia; species Bettongia penicillata. The sequence continues at coordinate 1,089,170 of JAJHZJ010000567.1, forward strand.
CTGAGGCCAGATTTGAATTTACAAAGATGAATTCTGGTTTCAGGCCTATAATTCTTTCCACTGCATCACTTTAGAGGGGGACAGCTTTCAGAATACCCTAGGCAATAAAGGACAAAAATTAAACTTACTCTCATGGGTAGATATTCTTGAATACCACATCAGGATTCCATGTAGCAGAAGTGGCATGAGTGTCTGGGTCACACAGGACACAGAAGGCAATAAGGTGGACAGAAAAGGGGCAGACAATCCTCTAGAAAGTCTGCCTTCTGCCTCCCAATAAGTAGTGCAATCAGTATATAGTGATTAAGTGGTAAAGAAAGTTATATCCTAGCAGAGGGGTACAATTGTTATAGATACTTTGGAGTAGACATCCAGGGCTAAGCAAGGAGACTGAGATACAGTGGTTGTGCAAAGGCACAGGGTTGGCAGAGAACTATAAGTTATAGACATGGCTAGAGAACCATTACTAGGACCCAGTGCACCCTCTGGATATTATCACTCTGGGGAAAAGTCCCAATCATTCCATCCTAGTTACACCTCTAAATTTAATCTAATCCTCTCATTTTACAGATAAGAAAACTGAGCCTTGGAAAGGAGATATGATTTTCTTAAGATGAAACAGTTAGCAAAGAGCAGAGCTACAAATACAACACAGCTCTTCTGAGTTCTGATAGAGCATACAGTGGTTTTTCCATTTTGCCTTTCTGACTATCAGGCTGTTTATTTTCAAGGTCTTTGCTTTGTAGAGATATAAAGTCTCCCACTATGAAAGAGGCAGCACTTACAGGGCAGAGAGGGGAAGAGATCTCATTGCTACGAATAACCTAGCACAGATTTTAGCTGGTATGTTCCTCTTTATGCAAGTAGTAAGATGGAAAGAACTGATGAGAAAGCTCTGTGGTGGTTCTCCAAATTCTGAGAAAGAAAAGGAAACATGAAGAGAAGAAGACTGTCAAAAGGAAAAAAATGAAGCAGTGAAAAGAAGCCATTATGCCATGAAGACTTCAGCTAGCCTGACATTAATCACTAAACCTGGACATAGTAGAAATGGACATGATGGGTAGTAAAGATAATTGCTTCATGATCCTACTCAGTGGGCCAAGAGAACTGACTTCAGACTTGGGATAAATACTGTGAAAGGCATTCAAAACAGAATCCATTGGGGAGTAATTGAAGGAATCTGGGAGATTTCAAGTATTTAATCAATACAATGCTTTGATCAATTTCAGCCTCAGTGTAGATGATTAATGAACATGTGAGCTGGTTCTGTTCAGGAGGAAAAGTAAAAGAAATCCAGTTTTTTTTAAAAAAATTATAAGGGATGTCTTTTTGTGAGGCAAAAAGGCAGGGTTATTTTAGGAAATGAAAATGTTGTAAAAACAAAGAAAGAAGTAGATATTGAAGAAAAAAAATGAATCAAGCTTTTGACAATTTGGAATCATCCTTATGGGTCAAATTATTTGTTACTGCTAATAAGCCTCTTACTTTTTTCAGAACTAATCGAAGTAGAAGAAGATAGGATCCTTGGAAGACATAGATCTGAATCCTGGCTCTTCTGTTTACTGGATCTGTGATCTTAGGTAAATCCTTCTTCCATCTGGATCTTATTCCTTAGCTGCCTTATCTGTAAAATGAAGGGGTTGGATCAGAAATATAAGGTCTTTTTTAGCTCTTATATTTCTGGTCTGATCCTTGATACTTATGTGATGAAGGCAAGGAAATTAACCTTTCAGAGACTCAGTTTCCTCACCTGTAAAATGGAGATAATAGTACCTCTAGTACATATCTCAAAGGGTGGCTGTGCAGATCATATGAGAAAATGTATGCAAACCTGAGACTAGTATAAATGTTACAATATTTGTTATTATTAGCCTGTATCTCATTCTTCTCCTTTTATTCGATGGGATTCATACAGAAATTATCCTACATGCAAATCACTCTCTTGCTTTCTTCTTTTACATTTCAGATTCTATTGAACAGGTAGATAAAACTTGCTTTTTATAGTTAAACAAATGATTTCACTTGTAACTATAATGATTTCAGAAGTAACAGATGTAACTTGGAGCACACTGAAAGCCTTCTTAATGCAACTCCACAAACAGATGGGATGACAGGCATGAACTCATCGTGTTCTCACATGATTATGATCTCTATGTTTTGAAAGCATTTTGTTTCATGTAGCTTGGATATTTTTATTATATAGTATGGCATTCTTCAGTTTTTATTGGTTAGGGTAATATAGGTGTGATTGTGTGGGGGTAACAGGGTACTCTGTAATAAGACTTCCACCATGCAGTGCAGTTTAATACTTATGTCCCAGTCTCTTAGATGGCATAAGGCATAGAATGCTAACCCTGGTATCAGGAAGGCCTGAGCTCAAATCCTGTTCCAGACACCTTTTAAACTATACTGCTCTAGGCAAGTAATGACCTCATTTTTCTCATATGTAAAATAGGGAGGGGGAACATTGCCACCTAACTCCCAGAATTCTCATGAAAATCAAATGAAGTGGGAGTGGGGCCAAGATGGCAGAGTAGAAAGATACACATACTCTAGCTCTTCCCCTACAGCCCATAAAATACCTGTGAAGAAAGACTCTCAACAGATAATGGAGCAGCAGAGGCCACAGAGTGGAGTGGAGGAGATTTCCAGTGCAGGGTGACTTGGAGGGTTGGTGGGAAGGGTCTGTAGTGCCAGACACTGAGCAGAGCACAGCCCAGCCTGGGTCACATTGCACTTAGAAGAGCAGGGCCAGAGCAAATCTCTGGGGTGAAATCACCAGCAGCAGAGGTTCACAGATCCCTCAACCCACAGGTGTCAAGGGTAGCTTCAAAGGTCAGTGAGAAGGCTTTTTTACATCCATGACAAGGGAGCAGGGTCCTCCCCTAGCTCCGACCCAGGCTGTGGCAGCAGTGGCAGCAGCAGGCAGCAGCTGGCATCTGTTGTTCCATTGTTGGAGAACTCAGCATAAAGCCTCTGGGGGAATGAAGCAGCTAATCTGAACCTCAGCCCTGAGTGGTGGCCCCACACCTGCCTAAAGTCTGGGGGGATTTGAGCAGCTGATCTGAATCTCAATTCTGAGCCAGGTGGGGAAGTAAACTCCTCTTGCTTCCTTGTGCCACCTTGGAGGAACTGAGAATTTACAGGTCCCCAGAATATACCCTACTCTTGACAAAAGATCCAAAAGTCAAGTAAATGGTTGAGAAAATGCCAAAAAAAGGGGGGGGGGGAATAAGACCATAGAAGGTTATTTTCTTGGTGAACAGGTATTCTCTCCCATTGTTTTGGATGAGGAAGAACAATGTTTACCATCAGGGGAAGATATAAAAGTCAAGGCTTCTGCATCCTAAAACCTCGAAAATAAATATTCAATGGTCCCAGCCCACAGAAGAACTCAAAAAGGACTTTGAAAATCAAGCAAGAGAGGTGGAGGAAAAATTGGGAAGAGAAATGAGAGTGCTGCAAGAAAATCATAAAAACAAGTCAACAGCTTGCTAAAGGAGACCCAAAAAAGCTGAAGAAAATAACTCCTTTAAAAATAGGATAACTCAATTGACAAAACAGGTCCAAAAAGTCAATGAGGGGGGGTGGAGCCAAGATGGCAGACTAGAAAGACATACTTATGCAGGGTCTTCCACACAGCCCATAAAATACCTGTAGAGGGAGACACTCAACAAATTTTGGAGCAGCAGAAGTGAAGAACAACAGAGTGGAGGAGTTTCCAGCCCACAGTGACCTTAAAGGACCATGGAAACATCGGTTGCACTGGACATGGAGGCAAGCATGGAGCTCAGCCCAGCTTTGGCTGAGGGGCACTGTGCAACAAGACAAGACTCTGGGAGGAGGACACCTCTGGGGCAGAATCTCCAGTTGCAGTAGTGGGTCCTCAGATCCCTCAGCCCATGGGCACCAAAGGTCAGTGACAGGGTTTTATCAGGGGGCCAGGAAGGGAGAAGGGCCTTCCCATAGCTCTAGCAGCAGGTGGCAGCCACACAGCCAGCACATCAGTCCCTACAGAAGCTCCATTATTGGAGCATAAAATCCCCTGGGGGCATTGAAGAGCAGTGTCTTACCTTAGCTCTGGGTGGAGGCCCTGGCTGAGCTGGTCTTTGTCTCAAACTGAATGGTGGCCCTGCCCAACCAGCTTATCTGAAAATCAGACCCCCATGCTGGTTTGGCAGAGCTGGAGGCTAAGTGGCTGTGGAGAGATTCTGGGCACAAAAATCCCTCTCTGTGTCCGGATCAGTACACACTTGATTGTGCCACCTTGGAGGACTCAGATCTCACAGATTCCTAGAGTATACCCTGCTCTTGACAAAGGACCTAAAAGTCAAGTAAATGGTTGGGAAAATGCCCAAAAAAGGGAAAAAAATAAGACCATAGAAGGTCACTTTCTTGGTGAACAGATATCTCCTCCGATCCGTTCAGATGAGAAGAACAATGCTTACCATCAGGGAAAGACATAGAAGTCAAGGCTTCTGTATCCCAAACATCCAAAATAAATATCCAATGGACTCAGGCCATGGAAGAGCTCAAAAAGGATTTTGAAAATCAAGTTACAGAGATGGAGGAAAAACTGGGAAGAGAAATGAGAGAGATGCAAGAAAAGCATGAAAAGCAGGTCAACACCTTGCTAAAGGAGACCCCAAAAAATGCTGAAGAAAATAACACCTTGAAAAATAGGCTCACTCAATTGGCAAAAGAGGTTCAAAAAGCCAATGAGGAGAAGAATGCTTTAAAAAACAGAGTTAGCCAAATGGAAAAGGAGGTTCAAAAGCTCACTGAAAAAAATAGTTCTCTCAAGATTAGAATGGAACAGATGGAGGCTAATGGCTTTATGAGAGACCAAGAAATCACAAAACAAAACCAAAAGAATGAAAAAATGGAAGAGAATGTGAAATATCTCATTGGAAAAACAACTGACCTGGAAAATAGGTCCAGGAGAGACAATTTAAAAATTACGGGACTACCTGAAAGCTATGATCAAAAAAAGAGCTAGACATCATCTTTCATGAAATTATCGAGGAAAACTGCCCTGATATTCTATAACCAGAGGGAAAAATAAGTATTCAAGGAATCCACCAATCACCACCAGAAAGAGATCCAAAAAGAGAAACTCCTAGGAACATTGTGGCCAAATTCCAGAGTTCCCTGGTCAAGGAGAAAATATTGCAAGCAGCTAGAAAGAAACAATTCAAGTATTGTGGAAATACAATCAGGATAACATAAGATCTATCAGCTTCTACAATAAGGGCTAGAAGTGCATGGAATATGATATTCCAGAAGTCAAAGGATCTAAGACTAAAACCAAGAATCACCTACCTAGTAAAACTGAGTATAATACTTCAGGGGGAAAAGTGGTCTTTCAATGAAATAGAGGACTTTCAAGCATTCTTGATGAAAAGACCAGAGCTGAAAAGAAAATTTGACCTTCAAACACAAGAATGAAGAGAAGCATGAAAAGGTAAACAGCAATGAGAAGTCATAAGGGACTTACTAAAGTTGAACTGTTTACATTTCTATATGGAAAGACAATATTTGTAACTCTTGAAACTTTTCAGCATCTGTGTAGTTGGTGGGATTATACACACACACAGACAGAGAGCACAGAGGAAATTGAATAGGATGGGATCATATCTGAAAAAAAAATGAAATTAAGTGGTGAGAGAGAAATATATTGGGAGGAGAAAGGGAGAAATGGAATGGGGTAAATTATCTCTCCTAAAAGAGGGAAGCAAAAGACTTTTCAGTGGTGGGAAAAAGAGGGGATGTGAGAGAAAAACATGAAGCTTACTCTCATCACATTCGACTAAAGGAAGGAATAAAATGCACACTCATTTTGGTATGAAAACCTATCTTACAATACAGGAAAGTGGGGGAGAAGGGGATAAGCAGGGTGGGGGGGGATGATGGAAGGGAGGGCAGTAGGAGGAGGGAGCAATTTGAAGTCAACACTCTTCTGGAGTGACAGGATCCAAAGAAAGAACAGAAGCAATGGGGGGCAGGATAGGATGGAGGGAAATATAGTTAGTCTTACACAACAGAACTATTATGGAAGTCATTTGCAAAACTACAGAGATATGGCCTATACTGAATTACTTGCTTCCCAAAGGGAATGGGTGGGGAGGGAGAGATAAAGAGAAGTTGGAAGTCAAAGTTGTAGGAACAACTGTTGAGTATTGTTCTTACTACTAGGAAAGAAATACAGGTAATGGGGTATAGAAAATTTTTCCAGCCCTACAGAACAAGGGAAGAGAGGGATTTAGAAAACAAGGCAGATCGATAATAGGGGCAATTAGAATGCTCAGCATCTTGGAGTAGGGGAAGGGGAGAAATGGGTAGAAAATTTGGAACCCAAAATTTTGTGAAAATGAATGTTATAAGTTAAAAATAAATAAATAAAAGATGAAAAACCAAATAAATAAATAAATGAATAAATAAATAAATGAAGAAACAAACAGATAAATAAATGAATAAATAAATAAATAAAAGGAGAAATATATAAGAAATAAAAGCCAATGAGGGGAAGGATGCTTTAAAAAGTAGAATTATCCAAGTGGAAAAGGAGGTTCAAAACCTCACTGAACAAAACAGTTCTTTAAAAAGTAGAATGGAACAGATGGAAGTTAATGACTTTCTGAGAAACCAAGAAATCTCAAAACAAAACCAAAAGAATGAAAAAATGGAAGATGATGTGAAATATCCCACTGGAAAAACAACTGACCTGGAAAATAGATCCAGGAGAGACAATTTAAAATTTACAGGACTACTTGAAAGCCATGATCAAAAAACGAGCCTAGACATCATCTTCATGAAATTATCAAGGAAAACTTTCCTGATAGTCTAGAACGAGAGGGCAAAATAAATATTGAAAGAATCTGAAGATCACCTCCTGAAAGAGATCCAAAAAGAGAAACTCCTAGGAATATTCTAGCCAAATTCCAGAGTTCCCAGGTCAGGCAGAAAATACTGCAAGCAGCTAGAATGAAACACTTCGAGTATTGTGGAAATACAATCAGGGCAACACAAGGTCTAGTATCTTCTACATTAAGGGACTGAAGGACTTGGAATATGATATTCCAAAAGTCAAAACAACTAGGATTAAAATCAAGAATCACCTACCTAGCAAAACTGAGTATAATATTTTAGGGGAAAAACGGTGTTGCAATGAAAGAGAGGACTTTCAAACATTCTTAATGAAAAGACCTGAGCTGAAAAGAAAATTTGTCTTTCAAACACAAGAATCAAGAGAAGCATGAAAAGGTAAACAGGAAAGAAAAATCACAAAGGACTTACTAAAGTTGAACTGTTTACATTCCTACATGGAAAGACAATATTTGTAACTCTTGAAACTTTTTCCTGTATCTGGGTAGTTGGAGGGATTATACACACATGCATACACACATACACATGTATGTGTGTGTGTGTATACACATATGGGTAGAGACAGAGAGGATAGAGAGCACAGGGAAGTTGAATAGGAGGGGATCATGTCTAAAAAAAATAAAATTAAGGGGTGAGAGAGGAATATATTGGGAGGAGAAAGGGAGAAATGGAATGGGGCAAATCCTCTCTTGTAGAAGAGACAAGAAAAAGCTTTTCTCATGGAGGGGAAAATGGGGGGTGAGAGGAAAAAGGTGAAGCTTGCTCTCATCACATTTGGCTCAACAAAGGAATAACATGAACACACAATTTGTTTTGAAAATATATCTTACACTACAGGAAAGTAGGGGAGAAGGGGAAAAGCAGAGTGCAGGGGATGATGGAAGGGAGGAGCAATGGGAGGAGAAAACTGTTAGAAGCCTGGGGAGGGACAAGGTCAAAAGAGAGAATAGAAGAAATGGGGGGTAGGATAGGATGGAGGGAAATGCAGTCTTACACAAAATGACTATTATGGAAGTCATTTTCAAAACTACACAGATATAGCCTACATTGAATTGCTTGTTTTCTCAGTGGGAATGGGAGGGGAGGGAGGAAGGAAGGGAAGTTGGAACTCAAAGTTTTAGGAACAAATGTTGAGAATTGCTTTTGTGTACAACTGGGAAATAAGAAATACAGGTAATGGAGTATAGAAATTTATCTTGCCCTATGAGACAAGAGGGAAGATGGGAATAAGGGACAGGAAGGGTGTTAGTAGGGAGGGCACATTGGTAGAATGGGCAATCAGAATGCAAGGCATTTGGGGTGGGGGGGGAGGGGAGAGATGAGGAGAAAATTTGGAACTCACAATTTTGTGAAATGAATGTTGAAAACTTAAATAATAAAAATAAACTTCTCATTAGAAGTAAAATAAAATAAAAATAGAGTTTTTAAAAGTAAGGAAAAAAATTTATATAATAAATACTACACAATTTTTTCAAAGAAATAAAAGAAAATCAAATGAATTAATGTTTGTAAAGTCCTTTGCACATAATTGTCAAGTGCCTGAAAACAGTTTAAAGTGTAATTAGGAAACATTTAAGAAAGTAAATAAAATGCAACATAGGTAATGTTAATTTGTGGTTTTCTAAGTCATTATGTACCCTATAAGGACCTGTTTCTGCTTGAGTTTGACAGCACTAGCTTTGCAAACCTTAAAGTACTTTATACTTTCTAGCTCTTCTCATTATGAATTAGGATATTTTGATGTCTGCATAATGTTTCAAAAGTCTTGGTGCAGTTTGAAATTTTCACTATGACTTTTGGGATGCTTTTTATTTATAATATGGGTATTTACCATCTGACAGTCCTTAAAAGAAGATAGTGAACTTTTGATGGATAATTCTAGTCACCAGATCATGTTTTGCTAGGTATTTGATGAATTACTAGGCAAGTGATGAATTATCACAGCTGGCAGTGATGTGTTGCAGTATTGATATTTGCAATGGTAAAATGCAAATGTCTTCAAAATCTGCAATGATCACTAAATCTGGGTTTCTCCTTTTATGATTTCTGGGAATAATGACCTGATCCTTAATTGCCATTATCAACTTCTCTATCTCCATAAGGAAATCCATGAGATTTAACCATTTGTTTTATACTTTGTTGAAAAGCTGTTGGCTGGATTCATGTGACGTTCCTATTAAAGAATCTTGTGATTCTATCACTGACTCTCAGAGGCAGCTAGATGGCAGGATGAGTGGAGGCATGTAGTGGAGGCAGGAAGTTTGACACTTACTAGTAGTTTAACTCATGAAAAGTCACTTCCCTTTTTAAGCTTCAGTTTCTTCATTTGTAAAATGGGATAACAATTGTACCTACTTCTCAGTTATTTTGAGGATCCAATGAAATAATCTATGTAAAGTGCTTTGCAAATATTAAAGTGTTATTTTGACATTAGTTATTATTACTATTATAATATTGTGAAAATCATAATTTTCTTATTTAGTGATACCATTAATTAATGTTAATAAATTATTAATTAATAAGCAATATTATTATACTATTATCTTATTCTGCAATCAATCTATCTTGTCTTATTTCCACATAGTTTCAATTTTCTTCTGCTAGGTCTTTATATCTTGAATCTTTTTGTTCCACATAGCTTAGAAAGTATGAATATATGGCATGCATAAAGACTATTTGATGGAGAACTCCCATGGGGCAGGCAATCACATGGTGGTCAGAAGAAGCAATACAAGGACACTCTCAAGGTCTCTCTCAAGAACTTTGGATTCAACTGTGCCACATGGGAGATACTGGCACAGGACCGCTCAGAATGGCATGCCCACATCAGAAAGGGTGCTGTGCTCTATGAGCAAAGCAGAAAGGAGACAGCACAAAGTAAACATAAGATGCACGAATTTGGAATAGCCACCCTAAATATTCAAACGGACTATCTCTGTGCCCAATTTGTGGTAGAGCATTCCAAGCTCATCAGACAAACTGAAACTTCACTTTATCATGGTGGTGTCATTTTGGTCCTCTTTGAAAATGAAGGACAACAACGAATTTGGCTTGGCAAATATCTGCTAAAACATTGCTCTTAAGTTTTTATGGATCAGTATTAATATCTGGGAAGTTATGTGCGAATGGTTTCACCTGCAGCAGTATTCCAGTTTAAGTACAGTATATTTAATTGTCAGGTATATTTAAAGGATATTTATAGAACAGGGATTTGTCATCTGTAAATTCCTAAAGGATAGGGAGCTTCTGGTATATGATCTTAACCACCTGATTGTATCTTCCTAGGTAACTAGCCACTGAAGAATTTTAGTAATTGCAACTATATAATTGCACAATTTTCATTGCGTAATCAGTGCTGATCAATGAATCTTTGCTGCTTTAGCATAACCTTTCTGTTATTTATGATGACAATGATCTGATTCTGAATCAGAGGTTTATTCAACCATATCTTCTCTATTTCCATTAACAAATCTGCACGACAGATATTTATTCAACACTTTGTCAGCATATTACTAGTTGAATTTAAGTGGTTTGTCGTACATGGAATACCTTATGATTCTACCCTTAGAATGTGGACTTTTCATAGGTTCTACCAGGGAGAAAACACTTTCAGTTACATTTACCAAACAATTGGTTATTATTCTTTACTATTGCTTTGTGAAGTGAGGTCTGTTTTCTCCAAATTATTTCTGTTAAATTTCAACCTGTTTATCATGTGCTATGAAGAAGTAAATCAATCTTTGTCCTTCTTTTATGACAAGGATATGTTCATTTTTTTGTGACTGCCTTAGGAGGACGTGCCATTTGTTTCATTAACCGATACATGTTTTTGTTAGAGCATCTTTTAGAGCCATTTTTGTACATTTTACTGTATACTTTTAGATTAATATTACATATATGCTAATTGCTCCAAATCAATTTTCATTTTGTCTTATTTTAATTATATATTTTATATTACATGTATTTTTACCTTATTCTCTTAGGTTTCGACTTCAAGATGTCATTTAGTTTCTTGACATACTGTAACTTGCCTCAGTTTTTTCCTTGACAGTCTTGTGCTCTGTGTACCTTTCCTGGAGAAGAAAAAGGTATCTGTTAGTATTACCATCATCCGCTGGCTGAATTTGAACTCTAAATTCAGACTCAAAGCCTTTAGTTTCTATTCATCTTTGGCACATATTAAGCACTTGATAGTTATTGAATCAAGTGTCATTTTTAATATTGGATAAAGTTTCCACAAGATGAAGTGGCAACTTAATGTGGTTTTCAATGGAGTCTAATAACTTCATATTATTCAGTTACATCAAATGATTAATCCAGTGTTTTGGTATGACTCCGTCTTTAATGTGAACTCCATATTCATTTCTGTTCAGGAGTGATGATAATGGATTTAAAGTTTGGCAGAACCATAGTGGGCTTAAACAGTCTCACTAGAAGATGTCATATTTTATATCAATTATTCTTGACATTTTTGAGTTGGTGGCATGTTTTAAATAAAGAACAGCTTTCCATATGGATACTAAATACTGTGGCTTTTCCCACTATGTTTGGGTTTTGTATATTTGTATATGACTGAGTCAGGAGCTAAAGACTTCGTGATAATAGATAAAGGTGCCATAAATGTTACAGAACTCTTAAGTGGCTTGTGTAATTATCAATGAGTCTATAATAAATGGCTTCCTGTGATTTCTTAGCACATCTTATTTGCTCCTCAGTCAATATATTGTTTTCTTATAAGTATTTATAGTGTTCTGTTTTGAGTGATACAAGCTGTGAATGCTTTGCATAAAATACAGAAACATATAATTGACTTACATTTGGAGAGGACTTTGGCTTTCCCATTTTTTGGTAACAAATATGTGATAACATCTGTTAATAAAGAGGAGCTCAAGCTTGTATCAGAAAAGAAACTGGAGAGGTTCTTTGCTAATAATCATGGACCACTTCAAGCCTTTTAAGCCATTTATCTATCTTAAACAGGCTAATTACTTTCCAGTTTTGCAGAGAAGCTAGAGTTTTGGTTACTTCCCTTGATATCACTCTTCTATCATTCGTTATATTTATAGATCGTTATGATACTTGTTTTTAGTTTCACTCAAGTTATACTATTGTGGTGTTGGACTTCTTTTGACCATATAAATGGTCTGGAATTTTCCACATTCCCCCTTCCCTTCTTTAGGGATACCTTTCTTTAATTTGTTTGCTTCTCAAGCCTCTACGGCAAAATTTCAAACTTATGTTGTTTATTACTTATTTTTTTATTTCTTCAAGTCACTTTGACTTCTAATCTTTTGGTTTTAACATTAAATTATTGATTAAAGATATTAAGAATTTCTGCTATTTTTTTTTTAAATTTCTATTTTAGATGTTTTTGTTGTTGATGCCTTTAAATTAGCTAAATGGTATTTAAGTTTTCTGTCGTGCTTAGCGGCTAGATATTGGCCTAATATTCCAATATCTCCTTTTAGGTCTTCCATGATTTTCTCAAGACATTTCTGCCATGGTGGTATTTAATATTGTCCTTTGCAGTATCTCTAAGCAGCCCAATCTTTCCTCCTATAGTGTTTGCCATGACAATCGCATTATTCTCTGTATCACAGCTATTTGGGTATGTATCTTATTAGGTCTACTTGATTATAAGCTTCTTGAGGGCAAGATCCAGGTTATTATCTCTGTATCCCCCTCAATGCCTAGCACAGTACCTTGAACTGCAAAAGTACTAAATAAATGCTTGTATTAACTTTGTATATGCTTTACATTAATCTGTTTATGACAAAGGACTCTTAAACTTCCATGAGTAATCTATGATGAGGTTTCAGGAGGATCTATTAACTTTGATGAGAAAATTTAACCTCAATTTTCACTAATCTCTAACTGAAATTTAGCACTGCCTCCCCCTACTTAAAAACATATTATTTTGAGAAGGGGTCTGTAGGCTTCACCAAAGGGGTCTATGACAGAAATAGAAAAAGACTGAGAATCCCTGGTATACAAACTTGCAACCTTCTAATAGGATGTAAGCTCTTTAGGACAGTGTCTGATATGTTGGTCTTTATCTTCTAGAGCCTAGCACAGTGCCTTGCATAGAGTAGATAGCAGGGGGTTCATAAAAGTTTATTGAGTCAATTTTATCGAATGATCACACAAGAACAGAGCTAGAAATGATCAGTTCTCCTGTTACCTGGAATCTGCAAGTGAAGCAGCTGGGGCCGGGGCTGGGAATGGATCATGGTATCACTAGAGTGGTGACAGGTTCTGCCACAGAAGAGTCATGGAGCTAGACTGATGATCAATATCCCCAGCAGGAAGAGCAGAACATGTTTCCGCTCAGATCAGTGCATCTGCCTGATGTTTGCAGAAGGGGCTTACAAACAAGACTGGTGGCTGCTGTGCACAGAACCTAAATTGTGCAGATCTTGATAAACCTTTCATTAAGTGGCACAACATGCTGCTTTGGCTTCCGATCTAAATTGCAGGGATCTATGGATGGGTAGGACATGATGGCTGTGGCAAAGACAAAAGCATAGTATTTTCTAAGAAGAGTGCTGCAACTGGGGTGCAAAATATGTCATGGACTTGAATCATTTGTATTTGAAAAATGAGGAGTTAAGTCTCTGATTCCTTAGGTACGTGCCGTGTTGGAGCTCCTGATAGACTGCTCATATCACGTAATGCTCTATGGGTGACATGTCAGGAAGAAAACTTCTTAGCAGGGTTGCTGCCAGCCAAAACACACAAAGGCTATCAGATATCTTAGAACCTTGTTAGCAATTTCTTCTATGGTCTAAGAGGGCTCAGAGACAAAAATCTGATGCCAGGCTTAAAATGACAGAATCATTAATACTGCCCTTAGTTTCCCAAGTGAATTGGTAGTCAGCAAGTAAGAAAAGCACTTTAAAATATATACAAGAGTGGCCTACATACACAAATAAACATTTAAAGCTGATTTGTACATGTTCATATATACATCATGTTGACACATGGATGATGCTCACTTTAAATTGTTAACATAAAAATAACATTAATATGTTTACTTTAATGTGTCAACATAAAGGTAAAATATGTATACATAAGGGAGTGGTTTGCTTTTAAGGACCAATTCTTTGTATAGAAATATCTAATACTGATACAGTAACATATACAAACATCATGCGGTTGTGCACACATATTCACATATACATGCATACACATGCAGCTAGGTGGCATGACAAATATAATTCTGGGTCTGGAGTCAGGAAGACCTGAGTTCAAAGCTAGCCTCAGACACTTGCTGACTGGGTGACCCTGGGCACATCATTTAGCCTCTGTTTACCTTAGTTTCTTCATCTGTAAAATAAGGGCAATAATAGCAGCTACCTCCCATGATTATTGTAGGATCAGATGAGATTATATACACACATTGGCTGTTATCACCATCACCATCATCACATATCTCCACATATTGTTATATATATATATATACACACACATACACACATATACACACACAAACATATGCACCAACATGTATATTTACACATATAGTATATGTATATATGTATACAGCATATATGTGTATCTGTATATGTATATAGCATATACATATATACATACATGCACAGACACACATATATATGACACACATGGGTCTTAGTTAATACCTGACATCCAGGAGCTAGGGAGACAAGACATGTGCAAAAACCAAAACATGAGACCATCAAAAGATGTTAAGAAGAGACAAGACATTATTATATTTCAATCTTTGTCTCTTTATCCATATCATTCATCTCTGTCTGTAATTTGCATATCATTTATCTCTGTGTCTGTATCTTTATCTGTATTTACACATCTATCTCTCTCTGTCTCTATCAACATACCTATGCATATATACATACACATATACATATGTATAAACATATATATACATATATATCAGTTACACATGTCAATATTATGTATATAGTAAAGTGTCACTCTGTGCCTTGGAATCCCTTGTGTCCTTCAAGACTCAGCCAAAGTGCCACCTTCGGCATGAAGCCCTTGATTATCTTGTCAGTTACTAGTACCTTGTTCCATTACCCATTGTCCCCATTACTGTGAATTCATCTTGTATTCTTGTATTGTTCTGCGACCTACATGTGCACATATTTTCTCCCTTGTTAAACTATAAGCTCCTTGAAGGTAGGCACTATTTCATTTTTTGTCTTTCTATCATCAGGTCTTAATAAAGTGCTTGGCAAACAGTAGGCTTTTAATAAATGCTTATTAATTGGTTGATTGAACTAGAAATTACAACAGAATTATAGTGGTTAGAATCAGAAAACCAGATTGAAATCTTGACTCGACTACTTATTAAAAGGTGACACTGAGGAAGTCACTTTGTTACACTTTAGTTTCATCATCTATAAAATGGGGGCAATGATATTTGCATTATGTAATTACCCCAAAGTTTTTACCAGGATCAAATGAGATAAGGTTTGCAAAAATGCCTTATCAATGACTATGCCAATATGACTACAGATGCTCTTATGATGTAAGATGGCAATTTTCAGCAAAGGAAAGAAAACACATAAAAGGAATTTAGAAAAGTGAAGAAGGCCAGAATGATAGTGATAATTCACTTTTGCTTAGTATTTTATGGTTTACAAAATGTTTTCTTCACAGCAATATTTTGAAATAATAGATATTAGCGTTCATATTGTACATGTGAGGAAACTAAGGCAAAATGAGTTGTCCAAACTCTCAGAACTAATGAACGAAAGGAACTCAAACACAGATCTTCTGATGCTAAAGTCTTGAGGTCATGGAAGTATGGACCTGAAGCTTGAAGTGACCTTAAAAATCACAGACTCCAGCTCCCTAATTTAAAGATAAGGAAATCTAAATTGAGAGACACCAAGTCACTCGCCCAAAGTTACATATGTGTCAGTGGTGGGGTTTAAACGTAGATCCTCTGAACCCAGAGCCATTTTTGTTTTTTACTTTCATTTCTTTGCTTGCCATCTTTTTAATGAACTGCCCTGAGGACATGAGACTTGAACTGGGTGCTGGGAGATGTATAGATGATGAGTTGGTAAAGAAGGTATCCCATTCAGGGAGATGAGCAAGAAATAAGATAAGGCATGGAAGTGAGCAGTGTGTGTGTGTGTGTGTGTGTGTGTGTGTGTGTGTGTGTGTATGTGTGTGTGTGTGTGTGTGTGTGTGTGTGTGTGTGTGTGTGTGTAGAGCTACCTGGCTGCCTGACAAAGAATTTGTATTTGAGAGAGAATCAATATGTAAACACTTGCTTCAGTATTATCCACTGTCTTCTGAGTTAAGAAACACATTCTAATCTGTGCATGTTTTTGTTAGTCAATTTTGAGTGGAGCCTGTCTCTGTATCTCACTTTCCTCTTTTTGAAAATGGAAATAATAATGCTTTTATCTTCCACCTCCCAGGTTGGTTTGAGGATAAAGTGAAATAAATGTATCTCACATGGAGTCACAGAAAATTGGAGTTGGAAAGAAAAGGCCTCAGAGGCCAGATCGTCCGACCTGTACATGAACAGGAATTCACTCAAGACAACTGTAGCAACTTGTCATCCAGTCTTTGTCTGAAGACCACATATAAGAGAGAATTCACTTTTTTCCATGACAGCCCAATGCACTTTTGAATAGCTCTTCATTTCTGTTTGCTTTTCTCTTTCACAATACATGAATCTGTTTCTATTTAACCTCAGAGTCTAGTCATTGCTTTTAGTATGGCCTTTATGAGCCATAGGATACTAAATAAATGACAACTATTTTTTTTTACTATGATAAGTGGAAGCATAAAACATATAGAAGGCTAAGCTTATAATCAGAATACTGAACATGGATTCAAATCCCTCTTTTGATACTTGTTAGCTGTGTGACCCTGAATAAGTCCCTTAATTTCTGTATGTATCAGGCAAGTCGCTAGGACTTATCTTGTAAGTTAAATGTTCTTAACCTTTTGTGTCATGAACATCTTCATGGGTCTGGTGAAACTTATGGATGCTTTCTAAGTATAATGTTGAAAAAAATACCAAATTTCAGTTAGACATTATTAAAAAATAAAGATGAAATTCTTTTTTCATCCAAATTTGTGCATCCACTGGGATTTATCCATTGATCCCTGGACCCAGGGATCAGGTTAAGGATCTCTATTTTAAATCATAGCTCGGTTGCCATACCTATTAGTGGAGGGAGTTCTCACACCATGAATTTCCTATGTTGATAAAATCACACATCTTTCACATGTTCACATTCTACTATGAAAATGGAAGCTTTGTGGGGTGGAAGAAAGTGCCCTGTACGTGGAGTCAAAAGGCCTGGGTTTTAATCCCTTCTGTAATACTTATTTGCAAAGTGACCTTGGACAAAGCACATTTCCTCTCTGAGTTTAAATTTTTCATATTTGTAAAATAAGGGATTTTTACCAGATGATTTGGAAGGTTAGAAACCTCCAACAATCCAGAATTCTTATTAGAGGCAGCTGGTGGCACCTCAAATCAAGAGGCCTAAATTCAAATCTGGTCTCAGGCACTAGCTATAGGATCCTTGGCAATTCACTTTACTTCTACCTACCTCAGTTTCCTCAGTTATAAAATGGGGGTGATGATAACAATATAACAACACTTACTTCCCAGGGTTGTTGTGAGAATCAAATGAGATAATATTTTTAAAGCACTTATCCCAGTGCCTGGCACACAGCACATAAAAAGTTCTTCCTTCCTTCCTTCCTTCCTTCCTTCCTTCCTTCCTTCCTTCCTTCCTTCCTTCCTTCCTTCCTTCCTTCCTTCCTTCCTTCCTTCCTTCCTTCCTTCCTTCCTTCCTTCCTTCCTTCCTTCCTTCCTTCCTTCCTTCCTTCCTTCCTTCCTTCCTTCCTTTTCTATTCCTATTACTACAATCACTATGAGGGAGTATACCAATATCGGTTCACTCTGAGCATGCCATTGTCCCAGTTATAGCACAAGAATGCAAGCCCCTCCTTTGAGGGTAGAGAAGATTTCATTTCCATTTAGGCCCTCTCTACCCATCTAGAGGAGCTAAGAGGTGCAGTGGATAGAGTTCTGGGCCTGGAGTCAGTAGGACCTTAGTTCAAATCTGCCCTATACACCTACTACTTGTTTGACCCTGGGCAAGTAACTTAACCCTGTTTGCCTCAGTTTGCTCATCTGTAAAATGAACTGGAGAAAGAAATGGCAAACCACTCCAGTATCTTTGCCAAGAAGACCCCAAATGAGGTCACAGAGAGTTGGACACAACTGAAAAATGATTAAACAACACCCCTCCTTACAGAAAGGGTGGACAGGAATATCATCGAGCAACAGTAACAACACCGTCAGGAATTGTGTGGTTGCTAAAACAGCCTCCTTGAGAAGCTAGCTCTCCTCATCAAAATAAAGCCTTTCATTTCCAAGTGAATAATCACCTACTTCACTTTGTGGCATTCCAACAGACAGCCACGAGGATCTCTGTTCAAATCAAAGACAGACAGGATGATGTCAGTTTCCAAAAGGGAGTTGAAGTTGCTACAAAGTAACTTGCCAAAAACTCCCATTAGACTTCACGATTTGATTTTTAATCCTTACACTGATGAGCTCAGGTCCCAGCGCAAAATGGATTAGTTCTCAATGTCACTGAAATATTTTCCGAAGGTTCATTTAACCTCAACCCGTTAGGCAAGGAGCCAGCTATTCGTCTTTGGCTAAAAAGTGATTCACCCTATTTAAGCAATAATGCTAGGAACTTGTGTAAGCCAGCACGTCACTATTTGCTCACAAAATGTTCTGGTGCACGTCTGTTTGACTTGAAGGACTCACCACTTTTTTTCTAACCCAACAAGGAGAATGGGGAGCAGAGGGAGGTGGTTTGTTGTCATAGTGATACATTTTGAGCTGCCAAGGAGAATGAAGTATGCACATTTCTTTTTCCCCCCTTCTTTCTTGATGGCAGCATGGGTGGAGAGATTAGTGATTTGAAAAGTATAATTTGGAGTTTTTGTCACTTGAGGATCTTCAATACCTGGTTGCTTCATGAAGGGAAATTGATCTCTGACCTCTTAGCTGACAGAGAGGACTTAGTGGACTGTTAATAAACGTGGATTGTTGATCTTGAGCTTCTGTGTCATGAGTCAAACAATCACAGAATGTCAGAGCTCTGAGGAACCTCAGAGATCACCTAAGCAATCAATCAGCAAGTAATCCTTATTGTGACAGTGACTACTCTGACCCTTGTTGCCTGAAGGTCAGATATGTTATGCTTCAGTCAGACAGACAGTCGATAAACAGATGTTTAAGTGCCTACTATGTTTGACACACTGTGCTGGGGATGTAAAGAAAGGCAAATTGAAGTTCTGCCCTCAGAAATGTCACAGTATAAGAGGGAAGACATTTCATTAAAAAGGTGCTGAAAGGGAGAGGGGAGAAAGAAATTATGGAGCATGGGGCATGAGGAAGGCCAGTAGTCCAACTGGTTGGGAGATTATGAGATGGATCTTGGAAGGAACTTCCTCCTATCCATCCTCCACCCTCTCTACTCCTCTCCCAGGATACTACAGGGTCCTAAAGAGGATTTAAGGGTGTCTGCATCCCCCATTGATGATATTCTCTCAATTTTAGGGGTCCCCTTCACCCCACTTCATTTTACAACTGAACAGTAGGATGAACTTTTACAAAGGAATATTTTCTTGAAAAACAAGAAAAAAGCATATAAGCATCACCCCCATACTTTGGATCATAACTCTCTCCCCATTTCCTATTCTGGGAAAGGGGAGAGGATTAAGTTCATATTTAGTTCTAATTTAGTTTCTATATAGCACAGATGAACCAAGCCCCCAGTCCAAAGCCTCACCTGGGGGCACCCTGACTTCTTGTGGCTTTCCTGCTGGGCTGGTTGGCCACACATCTGGTCTGAAATCTTCACTCCAAGGTAATGGCTGTTTATTGTTCAGTCATTTTCAGTCATGTCCAATTCTTTGTTTCTTGGCAAAGATACTAAAGTCGTTTGTCATTTCCTTTTCTAGCTCACTTTACGGACCGGGAAAGAGGCAAACAAGATTAAATGATTTGCCCAGGGTCACACAGCTAGTAAATGTATGAGACTAGATGTGAACTCAGTTCTTTCTGACTCTAGGCCAAGTACTCTATCTACTGGACCACCCAGCTGCCTCTAAGAAAACCCCAAGCCTTATTCTGGGGCCACAGGGTAAAAGAGAGAGGGGAGTTTTAGAAGGTATTCCTCTCCCTTCACCAGCTCAATTCAAGATGCCCATACTGTGGGTGCACTTGGACTTTCCCCTTTTCTGGACACCTTGGGAAAACGACATAGGGGTGGAGAGTACTTTCAGTGTATGAATTCAAGGGCTGAAATGAGCTTCCAAGATGTTTCTGAAGCATGGTGGAGAAAGTCTAGAGTGTATCACAGAGAGGAGGGAAGAAGGTATTAATTGCAGTTTTACATCTGCTGCCTCATTATATCCTTGCAACAACCCTGTGAGGTAAATGCTATTTTTATCCACATTTGACAGATGAGGAAAGTGAGGTACAGAGAGTTTAAATGATTTTCCTAGTGTCACATACTTACTAAGTGATTGTGGCCTGATTTGAACTGAAGTCTTCCTGATTCCAAGTCTAGCACTCTTTCTAGTTGTATGTGGGGGGCTGGGAGGGAATAAAGTTCACCTCTTTTAAGAATTCCCATAACTCCATGGATTTTTCGCAAATAGATATGAATCTGTTCTGTAAATCTGATGTGTGCCTTGACCAAGGATCTGTGGGTACTCATCCATTAAGTTAATCAATCAACATATATTGAACACTTACTATCTGTAAAGCCCTGTACTAGTTTCTGTGGGGAATACAAGAATACATTAGATACAGCCCCTGCCCTCAAGTAGCTTAAATACATCAATGTGTCCTGGCTGTAGTAATATAATTTATTATTTGGTGTGAGAAAGAAGCACCATGAATATGAAAAATGCCAAGTGATAGTATTTTTTTCCTGCCAACCACATGATCAGTGATGAAATTATAGGTCAATAAAAGATTTCAACTTTTTTGGAAATGTCCTTGGAAATGCATTTTAAATGTCTTGATATAAAACTGGAAATATTTCCACTTTGTTTCATTGCATTTTATGATTAGAGGGAATTTTGATTCCTCAAGTGATAGGTAAATTTAATGTTCTGCCTAAAGAAGGGAAGGACAACTGGTGGATAATACAATTAGGAATTTGGATAGGAAAAGTTACAAAAAGGGAGAGTTGGCCTCCGGGAACGAATGCTTCAGCTAGTTAAACCTCTGTGATCTATTTCCATGCCTAGAAAACCTCTTTTTTTAAAATAACATTTTCTTTCCAAAAAGTCAGATGAAACTATTTGATTGGCAGCTCTACTTTACTACCTGGGACATAAATTTGGAGGTCATGAGAGGGAACAACTGCCAGCAAAAAGCAATTTCTCCTTCTCTCTCAACATGACAAATGACATTCAGAAGGCAACTGAGGCGCAGACTGCAGGGGTGATGGGTATTTTGGGGAGTTGGTGCTGCTCTTATCCACTCTAGGTGGGCACGTGCCAGAGGCATGCTGGGAAAGACAACAATTGGACTCTTTGGAGAAAATACATATGCACAGGCATTTTTCAGCTTAATCTGCATTGTTCACATTTTCTACATCCCTTTCTTGTCTATGTAATCAACAGAACAATAAATCAAGCCTTGATTTGTAGCAAGTGCTGATTTCTGAGGTATAAAAGCTCACATTGAAAATTTAACAATTGGGGCAAGCTTCTTAAGCCTGCCTGCAACATACTCCAACACATATCCATGGAGTAACAAAGTAGGGTTCCCAGCGAAGGGACTGGCATTGACCAGTGCTAGGCATATTAGGAGGGAACAGATGGGGCATAATGATGAAATATTGTGAGGGTAAAGATGATGTGCTAGAAATGAAAATATTTGAAAGGTACTAGATAAATGGTTATTGGTGAAGATGATAAAAATCATTGGATCATAGATTGAGAACTGGAAAGGAACTATATAGATCATCAAATCTAGTTTGTTTTATAGACATAGAAACTAAAACACAAGGAGACTGAGAAAATTGTACAAGGTTATGTAGCAAATAAAAATCTGAGGCAGTATTTAAACCAAGGTCTTCTGGATTCTAAGTCCAGTACCCTGACAAGTTATGCTAGCCTAGTTATGCTATACTATACTATCCCCTCTCATCCCATCCTATCCTATTCCTACCTATCCCATCCCCTCCTATCCCATCCTATTCTATCCCCTCCTACCCCATTCTATTCTATCCCCCTATCCCATCCTTTCTTATCCTATCTCATCCTATCCCTTCCTATCCTAACCTTCCCTATCCTATCCAATCTATCCTATCCTATCCCATGCTATCCTATCCTGTGCTGTGCTATGCTATCCTATCCAATGTTATCCTCTGCTACCCTATGTTATCCTATCCTATCCAACTTGTTATTGTACTATACCATACTTACACTATACTATGATTTTGGAGAGGCATTGGGATAACTATGCTAGTTTCAGAGTCAGGAAGACCTAGATTCAAGTCCCACATTCGGCACATTTGTGATTGCTGCTGTAGCTGTTCATTTGTTTCCGTTGTGTTCAATTTTTCATGATCCCACTTTTTTTTTTTACAAAGATACTGGAAAGATTTGCTATTTCCTATCTGCAGTTTGTTTTACAGATGAGGAAACTGAAGCAAACAGGGTTAAGTGACTTGCCCAGGGTCACACAGCTAGTAGTAGTAGCTCACACAGCTGTCTGAGGCTCTATTTGAATGCCCAGAGATGAGTCTTCCTGACTCCAGGACTGGCACTCTATTCAATATAGTGCCACCTAGCACTCCATCTGACACATACTGGCTATGTTACCTTGGGTTATGCATTTACTCTTGCAGTACCATAGGCATTTTCCAAAACTTTAAGTATTAGAAAGGGTGCCAACTTTTGTTGGTAGAAGAATTCTCTTCATTCAAACATTCCCAGTAGCAATGAAATCACTGGCGCAGTCCCTATCTTAAGGTATCGGCTGATTTGTCTCAGATTACTCAGGGATTCAGTGATGAAGACTAGGGACCAGTGTTGGGGAGTTGGGAGAGGTAGAGGTGTTCATCCTTCAGTTAAATGTTAATAAATATTTAATTGCTTTTCATTTTCATTATGAACATGACAAATGTGAGCATTTTTTAAAAATAAAGAATAGAAAAGAGGATTGTGTATGAAAATATGAATCTGTTCCATATAACTTGTTTTTGTAAGCACGTATTAAATTTACCACACTCGTTCCAACATTGCTCTGTTTGCTTGTTTCCCTTTTTAGACTTTTATTCACAAATATTTATTGAGCACCTACTGTATATTAGCTTCATTTTTTTCACATTTATTTTATTTTTAATTCATGGAATAAAACAAACATTTCCATAACATAATATTATTAAATGATCATTGCATATGAAACTGTGAATGTATTATATACAACATGCTATTCCTTTTAAATATGTAATAAAGTTATATAAATATCTTTTTTCTTCCCTTCCTCCCACTCTACAGATGGCTACCATTAGATACAAATAGGCATACAAATGTATATACATAGACATATATGTGGAAAATTATTCTATACATCTATTTGTCAGTTCCTTCTCTAGCAACAGATAAAGTCTTTCTTTATATGTCCTTTGTTTTTGATTTGGATATTTCTACAAGTCAAAATTACTTATTCACTCAAAGTCATTCTTAAAACAACATTGTGTTACCATATACAATGCTCTCTTGGTTCTGCTGGTTTACTCTTCATTATTTCATGCAAGTCTTTCTATGTCTTTCTAAGATCATTGAGCTCATTGTTATAGCACAGCATATTCCATCACAATCATGTAGCACAACTTGTTCAGTCATTCTCCAATTGATGGGCATCTCTGCAATTTCCAGTTCTTTGCTATCACAAAGAGAGCTGCCATAAACATTTGTATTTACTCTTAATCATCACTGAGAGAGCTACAAAAGTAGATGACATAGTTCCTGCCTTCAAAAAACATATGGTCTAATCACAGGAAAGAAACCAACCCACTTGGAACCATTGGAGGATGGTTGCTAAGCTGTAGAACTAAGCCCAGGTGTAACAGATCAGTGAAAGGAGAGTGGAGGCTGGATGTGAGCTGTCAGAGTAAGTCATAAAAAAAGCTCAGTTTTGTGAGTCTTTT
The DNA here is from genome assembly GCA_023548195.1 of Bettongia penicillata ogilbyi. Classification (NCBI taxonomy): domain Eukaryota; kingdom Metazoa; phylum Chordata; class Mammalia; order Diprotodontia; family Potoroidae; genus Bettongia; species Bettongia penicillata. Next base: position 1,113,274 of record JAJHZJ010000567.1, read on the forward strand.
CTTTTCTTAGTCTGATGCATTTAGAGCTAGAAGAGGCTTTAGAGGTCATTTAGGTCCCCTCCTCTTCTTGCAGCTAAGAAAAATGAGGCCCAAAGAGGTCATGGAGTCATTGGTTAGCAGCAGAGCCTGGCATCCTTTGGCTCCCAATCAATTTCTCTTTTCACTTCATGAGGTTATCTTCCTTTCTCAACATTTGCTGATAGAGGGGTATCTGAATAAAGTCAGACACTCAGGACCTTTCTTTTCTATCTCAGACTCTTGACGCCTCATTTGCATCCCAGGTGGGCTGTTGAGGAATCAGCAGAATGCCAAATTTTCCCACTTGCCAACATCTCCAGGTCTGAATCAGCCAAACCAGCCCTGAAAAATTAAAAGACAGTTCAGCTCTAAATGATTCATATAACTCATCATCAATATTTATAGGCCACATCAGGAAGAGGAATGCACTTGAAGTTCATTCATTTATAACCCATACATGTCTCTAAGAGTGTATTAGGCACTTGAGCTCCGGGTCATATTTATTTACATATTATTTCGTGTGGTTTGAACTTCCGATGAACCACCACCTGTGGAAGACCTAAGCCTGAAGCCAAGTTCTGATGGCCCATCTGTGAAGAGGTAGAAGGCCTGGAGGAGAGCCTGTGGCCTCCCTTCTCAGTGAGTACTCTTTTATGTTATTTTTCAAATGTTTCTAGATGCAGCTGCCCCTTTGTGAACAATCTTTTCCCCGAAGAGTTTTTTTTTCCAGGGGGCTACATACATTTGGTGCTACTGAAAATCATCACCCTCCTGAGCTCATCTAACAGCTCAAACTACTGAGATGCGATTATCCATCCCTCACTCCTTCTTCCTTCTTCTCTTGGCATGAGTGTCTTGACCTTCCCTTTCTTTTACTAACTCCATGAGCTATACTTTTATGTCTTCCACTCAGCTGTCAAACTGATCTTCCTAAAACGTAGATCTGGAGGTGCCACTGTTTCCCCCCTACCCAGTCAATCATCTTCGGGGATTCCCTACTGCCTCCAGAATCAAATAGAAAGTCTTCTGTAAGTCTTTTAAAGCCCTACATTACCTGGTCCCTTCGTACCTTTCCCATCTTCTTATACCGTATTCCCTGCCGTGTACTCTGTGATCCAATGACTCCTTTTTCATTCTCATACAAAACATTTCATCTTCAGACAATGAGTGTTTTCACTGGCTGCCTCCCATGCCTGGATCTCTCTCCCTCTTCATCTCTCCCTGCTTCTTTCCTGGCTTCCTTCAAGTCTGTTATAGACATCTGCAAGATGCATTTTCTGGTTCTCCTTAATCTTTGTGGTTTTTTTCCTATATTATTATTTTCAGTTTATCCCGTATGATATAGCTTGCTATATTTAACGGAATTCCTATATAATAATATAACTATAATCATAATTGTTTGCATTTTCCTCCCCCATTAGACGGTGAACTCCTTGAGAACAGAAGCCATCTTCAGCATCTCTTTGTAAATTCAGCACATAGTAAATGCTAGTTAACTGACATCCCTTTCACATTTGAACTACTTGAGGAAGCCACACAAATATAGCCTTCTTTGATTATGCACTGAATTTCCCCTTCACCATATGTTTTTTATTGTCTTATACTAGGGGAAGAGGACAATATCTGTGATTTCACTGGTTTAGAGAATTCTAAGGTGAGGAAATTTGCCAATGAACCTTGGCATCTTTTTACAACTTCCTTCCCTTGAGAATTGTCTAAAGACTGAAAACTTAAGTGACTTGCCCAGGGGTTACTTCAGATATGGGACCAAAGTCCTTCTGGCTTCAAGGCTAGCTCTCTAGCCACCTTCCTCATTTCCTCTGTTCTTATTCTTACAGTTATAATCTATAATTCTTCTGTAATATGGGCAGAGGAAGTTTTTGTCTTTCATGGACAACTTTGTAGCTATTTTGGTTTGCCCCCAATTTGGTGGAACTACTGCTCACTGGAGAAAACTCCGGACAGAGGCCTTTGGGGACACCTTGTTCCTGGATGCAAGATTGTGCTGGGTAGGTGTGGACCAGGAAGTGGGGCAGCCAGATATGATAGAGAAAAAACAGCACAGACTGGAAGAAAGATATAGTGGCCTCATGGAGAGACAGCAGGAGGCACGGACTTGGAAGAAGGATACATAGCTTTCTGGAGCAGCAATTGAGCTGTGGGGAGTAGACATTGGTGGGACCTTTGGGGATACATGGGGCAGTCTGCTGATGGTGTGATGATTCAGAAGCTGGGCAACAGGTTTCCACAGATTTCTATCCCTGAGGCTTCAGTGTTTTCTAGCCTGCACTGCTGAGACTACAGGAGAAAATAAAAAAAAAAAAACAAGCTCAAGGAGGATGCTTCAAGACCCTAAACTTCCCTCCTGATGAATGAAATCATATTTGTTCAGTGGATAGTACAGCATCTGGAACAAAGTAGGTGCTTAATAAATACTGTTCCCCTTCCATGGGTGCAAAGAGTTAGATGGACTTCAGTGCGTCTATTTCCTCAGACAGAGATGTCATCCAACACAGGGAAACTGAGTACAAGGGGATTTTCCTTAATTAAATGCCTTTTACTTTTAGATTTATGACTTGGTATAGACATATACTTATGGAGAGTTGGGTTGTGGTTTTAAACAGTTGATTAACCAAAACCACACACTCAGAAGTAATAAAGGGTCTCCAGAAATGATGTGCAGACTTGCTGAGAGAAGAAGGTTCTGATATTACATTTCATTACTTCAGAAAAATTCATGATTGTGTTAGTGTGGGTGTTCCCTTCACCAATGAAGATTGCAGCTCCTTTGCAACTTTTCTGTGGTTATTGGGGCCAAAGAAAGAAGACAATAAACATCAACTCTTACATTGTGCTAAGTGCTTAACAAATACTATCTCATTTAATCTTATTATTAAATAATCTTATTTATTTTTAAGCCATTTTACCTGCTAGGTGCCAGAAACTATGCACAACTGGCAAGTGTCTGAGGCCAGGTTTGAACTCTGGTTTTCCTGAGCCCAGAACCAGCTCTCTATCCATTTTGCCACTTAGCTGTGTCAAAGAATTCATCATGTTGTGGCTAACTTGGTGATTCCCATTCCCCAAACTAGTTTACCTGATCTTTGGACAGCAGACACACAATGTATCATCAGTCCTATAGCTTGATAGAACTTGCCAGGGCTGTTATGCTCTGAAGAACATCTTCCTAACACAGAGACATCAGGTTTAGTCACTGAATTAAAATCACAAGTGAACAAAAAGCCACTGAACCAAGATAAGTGAAAGTGACTGTCACTTATAAAACAAAGTTCATTGAAGATCCTTCGGTCTATGTTTTCCAATGACCAATCATGGCAGGAAGTTAGCTGCTAAATGGGTTGGGGTCTCACCTTGTCAGAAGAGACACTTTAAGACCTAGGGAGCACTCATCTTCACAGCTCCCAAATTTCACAGGATGAAACTTGTCACCACAAATGCCACTCCTTTCTTTACCAAGGGCCTACAAAGACTTTATTTCACCCATCCAGGTACGGCCTCCCATAAATCACTCTTTTGTCTGACCCTTCTCAGCACACGCCCTTTTTTCTGGCCACAGAGACTTGAAGAAATCCTAATGTGATTCATTTTTCAGATGAGGAACCAGAGACCTAGAGGGATGTAATGCAGTCATTCCTCCCACATTGCTACTTTTCCCATTGAAGTTTCCATATATTGTGGATTGGCATAAGAAATTAAATGGAAATTTGGGGGGAGTTTTGCCAAAACTACAGACAACACTTGAAGGCTGGCAGATGATGCAGAGCCTATGATCAAATACTTAACCCAAATTTTAAAATAAGATCTTATAAACATGGTACAAAAGAAAAAGAAAAAAATTCAGACTTCTCTAGTACTAAGGGTCAAAAAATTTTACTTGAACTTTCCAGATCAAGGGGGCGCCATGCCTCTAACCCTTACGATGTGGAAGGGGTAACTACAGTAACAGTGTGGCGTGGTGAAAACTGTTGAATCTGGAGTTAGAAAACTTCCCTTTTTTATCATCATCATGCAATGATACTGACCTCCTTGCTGTTCCTCCCACAAAACACTCCATTTCCCAGCTCAAGTGTTTCCCCCAGGCCTAGAGTTCTCTTCCTCCTCATCTCTGCCTTCAGACTCCCCTGGTTTTCTTCAAATCTTGGCTAACATCTTGCTTTCTGCAAAAATTTTCCCAGGCCCCCTTAATTTTAGATCATTCCTTCTGAGACTATCCCAAATTTATCCTGCATATAGCTTGTTTATATATAATTGAAGTCTCCTTCCTTAGACTTTGAACTCCTTGAGAGCTGGCATTTGTAACCGGCACACAGCAGGCGCTTCATAAGTGCTTGTTGATTGACTGAATACCTGTGTGAAAATGTACAAGTTATCTAACTTTTGTGGAAACTGAGAGGGTTTGGCTAGAGAACATCTGAGGTCCCTTCCAGATGTTAAACTCTAGCATTGAGAAAGGGTGGAGTCTATGATTGTATGATGCATCTAGTAAGTGTCTGAGGTCAAATTTGAACTCAAGTCTTTCTGATTCTAGGTCCAGTTTTTTATCCACTGTGCCATTTAGCTGCCCACACATACACAAAAATACTTATATAATGTATGTATATTTACATTATAGATTATATATTATACATTATTTATACATATATGCATTATATATATTATACATGTACACACACATGTATGTGTATGTATATGCATGTATGTTGAGAGAGAGAGAGAAAGATCTATACTTCTACTTATCCTTTCAGGCTTAACTCAGATACCACTTCCTAGTCTAGGAAGCCTTCTCTGATATCCAGAATTGACATACCTACCCCTCAGATCTCACTCACAAAACACTTAGGGAAAGTAACTCTCCAATGTACTTATTTTTTTAATGTTAGATAGATAGGTAGATAGATAGATAGATAGATAGATTGATAGATGTAGATAGATCTCCAGGGCTGGGGAACCTATGACCTTGAGGCCACATGTGACCCTCTAGTCCTTCGCTGTGGTCTTTTGACTGAGTCCAACAGAACAAATCCTTTTATTAAGAGGATTTATTCTGTGAAGTTTGGATTTGGTCAAAGGGCCTCACTTGAGGTCCCAGAGGGTCACATGTGGTCTTGAGGCTGTAGGTTCCCCACCCCTGACTGATTCTATACCCATTCATATCTATGTATAGAGATATCTATAAAGAGATTTATCTATATCTATAGAGTTAAAGTGAAATCTGAGGGGGAGGTTTGAGGCTCCTGGAGATTGGGGAAGGCTTTCTAGAGGAAACAGGATTTTGGTTGGGCTTAAAAGGATGAATAGAAATCTAATGGGGGAGGGAAGACATTTTAGGCATAGGGGGTAGCCTGAGCAAAGGTATGGATGGTGAGAGTACACAGTATGTTTTGTAGCTACAGAGAATAATTTTGTTTGGGGGCATGATATAGTGCATGAGATGACAGGAAAGATAGGTCTGTGTGAGGCCTTGAATGTCCAAGAATTAGAAATTTACTTGGGAGACAATAGGGAGTCATTGAATATTTTTCAACAGAAGAGTGACTCCACTAGAAATATGCATAAAAAAGATGAGTCTGGCAGAGCAATTAAGAGGGGACTTCTCTCTGTGAAGGTGGTAAGAAAGGAAGCTGTTGCAGTAGCCCACATGGGAGGGAGGATATCCCTGACACAGGGAATTGATTTAAGAAAAGGTACAGATGTGAGAGAGTACTGAGTTGTTTTAGATGTAGGGGGTGTGTGGAGGATTCAGAGTCATTTAGCTAAAGTGTATGGAATGAAGTATTAAGAGCTAAGGCAAAAAATGTAAGGTGTGTCCACTTGTGTGAGGCCTTGAATGCTAAATATTTGACCCAGTTTGACCCAAGTCTCACCACTGCACAAGCCCTACTATTGTCACTGTTGTCCTTTAAACTTGATCAATCTTAGTTCTCTTGGTCAACTGTGGCATAGTGGAAAGAATATTAGACCGAGAAGGAGAAAGACCTGGGTTTTAATCCTATCTCATGCATCTACTAGCTAAGTGATCCTGGCCAAGTTGCCTAACCTCCCTGGACCTCAGTTCATTAGTAAGATGCAGGGCTGGACTGGATGACCGTAAGGTAGTTAGAGAGTAGTAGACAAAGTTCTGGGTTGGAAGTCGGATGACTTGAGTTCAAATCCCTACTCTACTACTTGCTACCTGTGTGACCTTGGGAAAGTTACTGCCCTCTGGGCTTTGATCTCTTCATCTATAAAATGAGTGGGCTAAACTAGACCTCAGCCCTCTCTGGGTTTATGATCACTGGGTTTCTTTTTACCTTTAAATCCATGGCCCTATGAACCATCTTTAAAACCTTTGTCTGGAGGGGGCAGAGCCAAGATGGCGGAGTGAGAGCAATGACTCACCTAAGCTCTCGGACAAACTCCTTCAGGTACCTCTGAAAGGAGAATCTGACCAAATTTTGGAGGTGTGGAATTGAGTGGGAGACAGACGGTGACAGATTCGGAGCTCAGGTTGGACTGAAAGGTCCACGGGAAGGATCTGTTCCGTGGGGGTGAGCCCACAGCGCACAACGCAGCGTGGCCAGCGCAGCGGAGCAGGAGAGATCAGAGAAACCTGAGTGGCACACGGAACCAGAGGAATGGCACCCAGGGCAAAGCTGAACTGAGTCAGTGAGAGCCGCGGAGTGGCAGATATCAGCACAGCAGCTCCTGAGACCTTCAGCCCGAAGATCAAACTTTGGTAAGTCACCTACTCGAACTTCCAGGAGCCAGGATGGTGGAGTGATCAGTAAACGCTCTCTCCTCACCCCTTGATGACTGTGAAAGAACCATAAAATATTTCCCCAGAAAAATCCCAGATCAGTAGAGATAGAAGAAGGAGACAAATAGTCTCATAACACCTGAGATGAGGAAAATATCTAAGGGGGATTCCTCCTACTGTGGCGGAGGCAAACCGGAAACACAGAGGACCCAGGGCAGAGAAAACTCACACTAGGACCCAGGCAAGCCTCAGCGCCAAGAGAGGAGCCCCAGGAGGGGTGGGAACGCACATTAGCATCTAGGCATACCTCAGCTGTCCAGGGGAATCAGAAAGACAATAGGGCAGCTGGAATCACCAGCCCCTGAGCTTGCCTTTGCCTCAGTTCAGCTGAGGAGATCTCCTGTGACCAGACCACTCCTCCTCCACACTTAACAAGCTAAACCCAGGGCTGATCAGGGAAACACCAAACAAAAACCTGCTTTTAGCTTTTTCAAACATCAGCTCAGCAAAAAGTTCTCTAGCTTCTGACTGAAAGAACCAGAAACCACAACACTCAATCAACATCATGAACAGGAAAAAGCAGAGGGCCGAAAGAACCATAGAATCTTTCTATGAGGATAAGGACCAAAACACAAACCCCAAAGAGGTCACAGCTGAGACTGCACTTCCACCTGAAACTTCAGAAGGGACTATGAACTACTTGCAAGCAAAAGCAGCTCTCCTGGAACAGCTGAAGAAGGAAATGGAAGATAAACTGGCCAATGATTTTAAAATTATTAAGAAAGAATTCACTGATGAGAACATCTCCTTGAAAAGGAAAATTGAACAAATGGAAAAAGAAGTTCAAAAATTAACTGGAGAAAATAACTTCCTAAAAGGACAAATGGAAAAGGAAGTACAAAAATTAACTGGAGAAAATAGCTTCTTAAAAGGAAAAATTGGGCAGATGGAAAAGGAGATACAAAAGTTAACAGAAAAAAAAAACAATTTGATAAAGATTAGAATTGGGCAAGTAGAAACTAATGACTCAATGAGACAGCAAGAATCAGTCAAACAAAATCTAAAGAATGAAAAGATAGAAGAAAATGTAACATATCTAATTGGAAAAACAACTGACCTGGAAAATAGATCCAGAAGAGAAAACTTAAGAATTATTGGCCTGCCAGAAACCCAGGATGGAGAAAAGGGCCTGGACAATATCTTCCAGGAAATCATCAAGGAAAACTGCCCAGAAGTACCAGATTCAGAGGGCAAAATAGTCATCAAAAGAATCCACCACTCCCCTACTGAGAGGGATCCCAAACTCAAAACCTCAAGAAATATAGTTGCCAAATTCCAGAGCTATCAAGTGAAGGAGAAAATATTACAGGCAGCCAGAAAGAAACAATATAAATATCAAGGAGATACAATCAGGATTACACAGGACCTTGCAGCTTCTACATTAAAAGATCGAAAGAACTGTAACCCAATATTCCATAAGGCAAAGGAGTTGGGACTACAACCAAGGATCAACTACCCAGCAAAGATCAGCATAACATTTCAGGCATGGAGAAAGTCATTCAATGAAGTAAGGGATTTCCAGAGCTGCCTGACCAAAACGCTAGAACTTAATAGACAATTCGATCTTCAAATGCAGGTCTCAAGAGAATCATAAAAAGGTAAACAGTGGGGGGGGGGAGGAACAACTGGCTACTCAATTAGGGCAAATTGCTTACCTCCCTATAAGGGAAGATGATACCTGTTAATCTTGAGAACTGTGTGTCTATTAAGAAATATAAAAGGGATATACATAGGGGGAACGGGTATAAAGTAAATGATATCATGATAAAAAACATGATTTAAGTATGAGAAGGGATTGTAATAGGAGTTGTGAAAAGGAGGAAGCAGAAAATGGCAAATTACATCACAAGAAAAGTACAAAATCATAGTAGAGGGAAAGAGGGGAGGGAGATGAGCATTGTGTGAGAGGTACTCTCATCGAATTTGTTTAAAGGACGGAACAATAAACTTAAGTAGAAAATCCTAACTAGCTCTGTAAGCAGTGGGAGAGGAAGGGGGAAGAAAGGGAAGGGAGGCAAAAGGGAGGGAAGAAGCAATAAGAGTAAAAGGGAGTTAAAAGGAGGGGGGCTAAAAGAAAGAGGGGAAGCAGCAAGAGGAGGTGGTGAAAAGTGAATACTAGTGAGGAGGGGAAGGGAGACAGCAGAGCTAAAAGCACAAATGGTGGGAAAGAAGATGGAGGAAAATACACAGATTGTAATCATAACTGTGAATGTGAATGGAATGAATTCTCCCATAAAACGGAGATGGATAGCAGAATGGATTAAAAGCCATAATCCAACAATATGCTGCTTACAAGAAACACATTTGAACGGGGGGATACACATAGGATAAAGGTTAAAGGATGGAGCAGAATATATTGTGCTTCAGCTGATGTAAGAAAGGCAGGAGTAGCAATCCTAATCTCAGACAAAGCAAAAGCAGAAATAGATCTAATCAAAAGGGACAGGAATGGAAACTATATCCTCCTAAAAGGCACCATAGACAATGAAGCAATATCATTACTAAACATGTATGCTCCAAGTGGCATAGAATCCAGATTCTTAGAGGAAAGGTTGGGAGAGTTGAAGGAAGAAATTGACAGCAAAACTATACTAGTGGGGGACCTCAACCTCCCTCTTTCTGAACTTGATAAATCTAACCTCAAAATAAACAAGAAAGAGGTTAAGGAGGTAAGTAAAACTCTAGATAAGGTAGATATGATAGATCTTTGGAGAAAATTTAATGGGAATAGAAAGGAATATACCTTTTTCTCAGCAGTACATGGAACATTTACAAAAATTGACCATGCACTAGGACATAAAAATCCCACAATCTAGTGCAGAAAGGCAGAGATAATCAGTGCATCCTTCTCAGATCATAATGCAATAAAAATTATATGTAATAAAAGGCCATGGAAAGATAAAGCAAAAATCAATTGGAAACTAAATAATTTAATCCTAAAGAAGGAATGGGTTAAAGAAGAAATCATAGAAACAATCAACAACTTCATTCAAGAGAATGATGAGACAACCTACCAAATCTTATGGGATACTGCAAAAGCAGTTCTTACGGGAAGTTTTATATCTTTGAATGCCTACATAAATAAAATAGAGAAAGAGGAGATCAATGACTTGGGTATGCAGCTGAAAAAGCTAGAAAAAGAACAAACTGAAAATCCCCAAGAAAATACCAAATTAGAAATACTGAAAACCAAAGGAGAGATTAGTAAAATTGAAATTAAGAAAACTATTGAATTGATAAATAAAACCAATAGTTGGTTTTATGAAAAAACTAATAAAATTGATAAACCTTTGGTCAATTTGATTAAAAAAAAGAAAGAATAAAATCATATTACTAATATTAAAAATGAAAGGGGTGAACTCACCTCCAATGAGGAGGAAATTAAAACAATAATTAGAAATTACTTTGCCCAACTTTATGCCCACATAATTCGATAATCTAAATGAGATGGATGAATATTTTAAAAAATACAAATTGCCCAGATTAACAGAAGAGGAAATTGAATATTTAAACAACCCCATCTCAGAAAAAGAAATTGAACAAGCCATCAATGAACTCCCTAGGAAAAAATCTCCAGGACCAGATGGATTCACAGGATTCAAACCTTTAAAGAACAGTTAATTCCAATACTATATAGACTATTTTTGAAAATTGGGGAAGAAGGAGTCCTCCCAAATTCTTTCTATGATACAAATATGGTTTTGATACCGAAACCAGGAAGAGACAAAACAGAAAAAGAAAATGATAGACCAATTTCTCTAATGAATATAGATGCAAAAATTTTCAACAAGATTTTAGCAAACGAATACGGCATCTTATCAAGAGAATAATACATTATGATCAGGTAGGTTTCATACCAGGAATTCAGGGCTGGTTCAATATTAGGAAAACTATTAGCATTATTGATCATATCAACAACAAAACTAACAAAAACCACATGATTATCTCAATAGATGCAGAAAAAAGCTTTTGACAAAATACAACACCCATTCCTATTAAAAACACTGGCGAACATAGGAATAAAGGGAACTTTCCATAAAATAATAATCAGTATCTACCTAAAACCTTCAGCAAGCATTATATGCAATGGGGATAAGCTAGATGCATTTCCAATAAGATCAGGGGTGAAACAAGGATGCCCATTATCACCATTATTATTCACTATGGTACTAGAAATGTTAGCTGTAGCAATTAGACAAGATAAAGAAATTGAAAGAATAAAAATAGCCAAAGAAGAAACTAAGTTATCACTCTTTGCAGATGATATGATGATAGACTTAGAGAATCCCAGAGATTCAAGTAAAAAACTACTTGAAATAATGAACAACTTTGGCAAAGTTGCAGGTTACAAAATAAACCCACACAAATCTTCTGCATTCCTATATATTAGCAACAAAGTCCAAGAGCAAGAGATAGAAAGAGAAATCCCATTTAAAGCTAGAGTAGACACTATAAAATACTTAGGAGTTTACCTGCCAAAACAAACCCAGGGATTATATGAACACAATTACAAGACACTTTTTGCACAAATAAAGTCAGATTTAAGTAAGTGGAAAAACATCAGTTGTTCATGGGTAGCCCGAGCTAATATAATAAAAATGACAATTCTACCTAAATTAATCTACTTATTTAGTACCATACCAATTAAACTATCAGATAATTATTTTCTAGAGCTGGATAAAATAATATCAAAATTCATTTGGAAAAACAAAAGGTCCAGAGTATCAAAGGGACTAATGAAAAGAAATGCTTGGGAAGGTGGCCTAGCGCTACCACACCTCAAATTGTATTATAAAGCAGCAATTATCAAAACCACTTGGTATTGGCTAAGAACGAGAGAGGTAGACACATGGAATAGACTTGGCACTCAAGACACAGTAGGCAAGGAATATAGCAACCTCCTGTTTGATAAACCCAAAGATCCCAGCTTCTGGGATAAGAACTCACTGTTTGACAAAAATTGCTGGGAAAACTGGCTAACTGTGTGGCAGAAATTAGGCATAGACCCATGCCTGACACCGTATACAAGAATAAAGTCCAAATGGGTACATGATTTAGGTATAAATATTGATACCATGAATAAACTGGAGAAGCAAGGAACAGATTTATGGAGAGGGGAAGAATTTTTTTCTAAAAAAACGATAGAAAGCATTATGAAATGCAAGATGGATAATTTTGATTACTTTAAACTGAAAAGTTTTTTCACAACCAAACCCAATGCAATCAAAATTCGGAGGGATGTAGTAAATTGGGAAAAAATTTTTACAGCTAAGTTCGGCAATAAAGGCCTCATATCTAAAATATATAGAGAACTGACTCAAATATATAACCATACAAGTCATTCCCCAATTGACAAATGGTCAAAAGGATATGAACAGGCAATTTTCAGGGGAAAAAATCAAAGATATCTATAATCATATGAAAAAGTGCTCTAAATCACTATTGATTAGAGAGATACAAATCAAAACAACTCTGAGGTACCACATCACACCTATAAGATGGGCAAACATGACAGAAGAAGAAAATGATAAATGCTGGAGAGGATGTGGGAGAGTTGGAACGCTAATTCATTGTTGGTGGAGCTGTGAGATCATCCAACCCTTCTGGAGAACGGTTTGGAACTATGCCCAAAGGGCTACAAAAATGTGCATACCCTTTGACCCAGAAATATCGCTACTAGGACTGTACCCCCAAGAGATTATAAAAATGGGAAAGGGTTCCACGTGTACAAAAATATTTATAGCAGCACTCTTTGTGGTTGCCAAGAACTGGAAATCAAGGAGATGCCCATCAATTGGGGAATGGCTGAATAAATTATGGTATATGAATGTAATGGAGTACTATTGTGCCATAAGAAATGATGAACAAGAAGATTTCAGGGAGGCCTGGAAGGACTTATATGTCCTGAGGCTGAGCGAAAGAAGCAGAACCAGGAGAACTTTGTGCATAGCAATGACCACAGTGTGTGAGAGATTTTTCTGGTAGACTTGGAACTTTGCAATAACACAAGAACTTACTGAGAAAAAAAAAAATCCCAATGTCAGTCTTCTAAGGCAAAATGCCTTCCACACTCCGAGAAAGAAATATGGAAGTCATTCACAGAATGTAGATTGTGTGTGGGTGGGTTTCAGTGTATTATGTTTTGATTTGCTATATGATTTCTTCCATTTATTTTAGTTCGACTACATAGCATGACTATAGTGAAAATGTGCTCAACAGGAAAGTATATGTAGAACGTATACAGAATTGTATGCTGTCACGGGGAGGGAGGGGGGTAGTAGGGGAAGGGTTGGGGGGGATAAAATCTTAACTTTAAGGAAATGATTGTAAAACATTAAAAAAAAAGAAAAAAGAAAAAAAAGAAAATTAAAAAAAAAGAAAAAGAAAGAAAACCTTTGTCTGTAAGCATTTTCACGACCATCCCCCATGTCTGGAATGTTCTGCCTCCTCATGTCTTGCTCTTGGCTTCATGGTGTCCTCCAGGTACCAGCTAAAATCCCACCTTCTGTAGGAAGCCTTTCGTGACCCCTTTTAATTCTAGCACCTTCTCCTTCTTATTTTCTATTTAGCACGTATATACCTTGCTTGTACTAGCTTGTTGTGTCCCCCGGTTAGATTGTGAGCTCCTTTAACGCAGGGACTGACTTTGGACACTTTCTTTTTGTATTCTTGGGGCTGAGCACAGTGCCTGACAGGTCCATGTGCCTCATCAATACTTATTGACTGACTGTTTCAAGGATATTCGTATTGAGAGAGACCCAAAGGAATTTGATTTTGCTGGGAGCTCTCTATCATTTGAGCCATTGAATTGTACCAGGTGATCACAGGATTTTTGCCTAGGAAGGCTTCCCCTGAAAAAGACGGTGTTTCTGAAGATTATGACAATTTTTTTCTTGAATTAAATCACAACACTGACTTTTTCCTTTGATCAGATGAATATAAAATCCTTTGACCAAATGGTATCTAAATTTCCTACTAAAAACAAACATTCTCTTAGCAAAGGGGCGTGAGCATTCCCTTGAGAGCTACTCTCCCTATAGGGCATGAACAGGGCTCTGCTTTAATTAAGTTCCATGTTAAAGAAGACCCAGTATTTTTTTCATCCAGTAAGTGGCCTGAGGGGATGTGGTATGGGTAGGTGTGTGTGTGTGTGAGAATGTGTGTGTGTGTGTTTGTGTGTGTGTGTAGGTGTATGTGGGGGGAAGAGCTAGAGTGTACATCAAGGCATTTCTTCCCCTTTCCTTCTAGTCTACTCTACAGAGCTGGCATATTGGAAAATTCAAACAAAGCCCTGTTTCATGATCAGCACAGGCAACCAGAGGCAATGGTGAGCCTTTTCTTCAGCTAGACAATTGATTATTTACCAGTCTGCTCCTCAGGATGCAGCCTACCTACTGAGAACCCAAAACACATTATTCTCCAAGAGGAAGCTGTCTGGGCTTCCCATTGGGTCTCTCAGTCTCTCATCTAGGACTCGGCTCCATCTGTGTGTTCTGTTGAAATGAGAGGTTCCATTTGTCAGAGAGGTGAACAAAAACAGCGACATGATACCTGGTTCTGCCTTAATATGTGCCTGCAGATTTTGTGGATAAATAGATAATTAGCAGCAGCAGCATTTATATAGAGCTTTAAGGTTTGCAACCTTACCTGTTACTTCATTTGATGTTCATAACAATCCCTGGAGGTAAGTGCCATTATTATTCCCATTTCATAGATGGGCAAACTGAGGCACAGAAAGGTTAAGTGATTCACCTAGGGTCACACAGCTAGTGAACTTGTGGGGAAAGATTTGAACTCAGACCTTCCTTATTATAAGGCTAGCGCTGTATTCACTATGCTACCTCATTGTCTCCTGATTATTTGTTTTTGTTTGGTTGTTTCAGTCGTGTCTGACTCTTTCTAACCCTATTTGGGGTTTTCTTGGCAAAGATACAGGAATAGGTTGTCATTTCCTTCTCCAGCTCATTTTATAGATGAGGAAACTGAGGCAAACATGGTTAAGTGACTTGCCCAAGGTTCCACAGCTAGCAAATGTCGGAGGCCAGATTTGAAGTCAAGGCATCCTGATTCCAGGCCTGGTGCTCTATCCATTGCACCACCTAGCTTTTGGCCTCTAACTGATTAAAGATCAGCATTTTGGTAGAGTGGGTCCAGCCAGGGTCAGATACTATTCAATTTTGTTTTGACAAAAGACAAAGGTTAATGTCACCATCAGGGAAAAGCAGCTAATATATTTATATCATAGTGCTCTGGCCACATTTTTATTGTCAAAATTAATCATATATATAAGTTGATCTGTCATGATTAAGGTTATTTATGGCCATGAGAAGTAAGGATAATGCCTTTCTTCATGTCAACCCTGTAGATATGTACCTATGTATAGGAGATGAGTAA
This sequence comes from Bettongia penicillata ogilbyi, assembly GCA_023548195.1. Classification (NCBI taxonomy): domain Eukaryota; kingdom Metazoa; phylum Chordata; class Mammalia; order Diprotodontia; family Potoroidae; genus Bettongia; species Bettongia penicillata. Next base: position 1,128,503 of record JAJHZJ010000567.1, read on the forward strand.
ACTGCTTGGAGAGTCAATCTTTTCCCTTTTGCTCTATCTCTATAGCTTAACACAGCGCTTGGAATACAGTGTCAAATAAATGATTATTGACTGACTGACTGATGAACAAACTGGCAGTATATTGACTCTTTGGCAGTGACCAGTGAAACAGATAAAAATTCAAAAGGGTCTTTAATCCTAAGCAGACCCCATCTTCTTCTGCAGAAAGAGTGGCAGAATGATGATAAGGTTACAAAGAGGATCAAGAGTCACACAGTTCTCAGACCATGCACAAACATTCATGTACTTGTTGGCTGGAACTCAATGCACAGTCTTTATCCAATGGCTAACAAAGTGATACTTTCCTGGAGGAATTAAACTACATCCATATCGACATTCCAATCACAAATTAAGCCACAAAACAAAGAAATTGAAGCTAATTTGCAGAAAAGATAACTTAAAAGTTTTCAGAGTTGGTTTTATTATCTTTCCATGGAATGGTAAGTCCTCTTGACTTGCAGTTCTTTTAAAAAAAATTTAATTTATTTCATTTTTAATTTCTGAAGCAAAACAAACATTTCCATAAATAGTAGAACATTTTTTTAAAAAAGTGATTGCACGTAGAAATGCAAATCTATTATTTACAACGTGTTATTCCTTCCAAACATACAATCAAGTTACCTTATCACTTTTCTTTTGCTCCCCTCCCTCCCCATCTTCTACTCTAGAGATGGCTACCATCAGACACAAATATATGTATTTATGTAAAATCATTCTATACATACTTCTATTTATCTGTTCTTTCTCTGGATGCAGATAGCATCTTCCTTCATAGGTCCTTGTAGTTGATTTGGATATTTATAACAGTCAAAATGACTTAGTCATTCAAAGTTGTTCTTAAAATAATGTTGCTTTTATTGTATACAACAATCTCTTGGTTCTGTTTATTTCACTCTTCACTATTTTGTGCAAATCTATCCATGTTTTTCTAGAATCAATGAGCTCATCATTTCTCATAGTATAGTAGTATTCCAGCACAATCATGTATCAACTTGTTGAATCATTCCCCAATTGATGGGCATACACTCAGTTCTTAGGTTTTTTGCCACCACAAAGAGAGCTGCTATAAATATTGTGAAACATATAGGTTCTTTTCCTATTCCTTAAAAGTCTTTGGAAATAGACCTAGTAGTGGTATTACTGTGTTAAAGGGAACAGAGAGTTTAATAACTCTTTGGGCATAATTCTAGGGTGCTTTCCAAAATGGTGGGATCAGTTCACAGTTCCACCAACAGTGAATCTCATTGTTTCCCGTCAACATTTGTCACTTTCCCATTTTATAATTTTAGTCAATCTGGTAGGTGTAAAATGATTCCTCCAGGTTATTTTAATTGCCATTTATCTAATCAATAATGATTTAGAGCATTTTTATGTGACAATAAGTTATTTTGATATCTTCATCAGAAAACTGCCTGTTCATATCCTCTGACCACTTATTAAGTAGGGAATGACTTGTATTCTTATTCTTTAAATATTGGAAATGTGAGACCTTTATCTGAAAATTTGTCTATAAAATATCCACCACCTCCAATATTTGGCTTTCCTTTTCATCTTGAGTACATTTGTACAGAATGTTTTTCATTTACTATAATTAAAACTATCCATTTTGCATCTCACATGGCTCTCTATCTCTTGTTTATTCATAAATTGTCTTTCCATGTGTCTGACAGGTAATATGTTCCATGTTCTCCAAATTTTCTTGTTATCTCTCTCTTTATATCTAGGTGATATATCCATTTTGACCTTACCTTGGTAAATGGCATAATGTATTGATCTATGCCCAACTTCTGCCAGACTGTTTCCCAGTTTTTCTAACTTGTTTTTAACCAAATAATGAATTTCAATCCTAAAATATTGTCTTTACCCTTGTTAAATGCAAGGTTACTCTATTTATTTGCTTCAGTAAATTGTATGTCTACCATGATCCATTGATCTACTTTCCTATTTACCTGGTATCAGGTACTTTTGATAATTACTGCCTTATCATATAGTTTAAGATCTGAAACTGATAAACCTACTTCATTTACATTTTTAAAATTAGTTCCTTTTATGTTCTTGACTTTTTGTTCTTCCAAATGATTTTTGATTTTTTTTCTATTTCAGTAAATTTTTTTTGGTAATTTAATTGGTGTAGCATTGAATATATCAATTAGTTTAGATAAAATTGTCATCTTATTCTGTTGACCCTGCCTATACATGAACAATAAATATTTCTCCAATTATTTAAATCTGATTTTATTTGTATAAAAAGTTGTTTTTATAATTGTGTTCATATAGTGCCTGGGGTTGTTTTGACAGGTGTACTTTCAGGTATTTTATACTATCTAGAATTATTTTAAATGAGCTATCTCTTATTATCTCTTCTTGCAAAGTTATGTTTCTGATATATATGGAATTGGAGTTCTTATGATAAGTATAAATAAGCAGACCATCATGAATATAATTTCAGCCTATAAACCAGCATCTGTTGCAGACATTGAACATCCCTAAAGATCATGACAAAGTTCTGCAAAGTCAGACTATACTTGTATACTTAGTGACTTCAACGCAAAAAGGGGTACAGGGGTTAATAATGGAAGCTGGGGTTGATAGCTCTTTCCAAAATCATTACCAGGATAATTATTAGCAACTGAAATGGGTTCACATTTAGATAATAGCCATTGATTAAAGCTATCTGAGAGAAGCTCTCCAGTATGTCTTTCATATAGATAACAGCCACTTGTGACCCTTGTCTGTCAAAAAGTATAGAATATTCTATACTATACTGTTCTATTCTATTCTATACTGTTCAAAAGACCAGTTATGAGTTTATAAAGACTGTCAATGAACTCAACTTTATCCTGGTCACTCAGCACTCTTATGACATTTGAAGCAAAATTAAAGATGAAATTTTACTAATAAACGATGAGAACCAAGAATTTTTTCTTTATTTAAATATGAGAGCAGTTCAGACTAACATTGCCTTCTGCTGGAGACAGAATGTTGCCTAAGAACACTGCTATCAATTCATTGATGCCTGTCACCTATAGACATGGAAGATATCAGGCATGGAAAAGAAACATTGAAGGCAACCACATTCCAGCATCCTTTGTCATCAACTTGTTCACATCCTTCAATTTGTTGTTGTTCACTGGTTTCAGTTGTGTCCAACTCTTCATGAACCCATTTGGGGTTTTCTTAGCAATGATACTAAAGTGGTCTGTCATTTCCTTCTCCAGCATATTTGATAGATGAGGAAACTGAGGCAAACAGAGTTAAGTGACTTTCCCAGAGACAAAGAACTAGTAAGTGTCCAAGACCAGATTTGAACTCATGAAGATGAGTCTTCCTGACTCTAGGTCTGGTCCTCTGTGCCATCTAGCTGCCCCCATATATTCTTCAAGAAACCTCCTTTTATTTTGCAAGGTTTTCATTGGTCTCTGCTTTTGCTCTTTAGTGTGGTGGTAACATCACATGATCATCTGTCAAGAGAACCTTTGCAGTGATGATGATGGGGATGAAGATGAAGGCAGCCAGGTGGTGTCCTGGATAGGATACTGAGCTTAGATTCAGGAAGACTCATCTTTTTGAGTTCAAATCTTGCCTTGGACACTCACGAGCTGTGAACCCTGGGCAAGTCATTTAACTTCCCTCTGTCTCAGCTAAGGATCAAAGGAGATAGTACATATAGCATACTTAGCATTGTGTCTGGCACATACTTAGCATTTAGGAAATACTAATTTCACTCCTTCCTTTGCGTTAAGAGTGGGAGATACCACGTTTAAGGGTACATCTTTAGGCTATATTTTTTGCTGCAGAGTCAAATGCTTTTTTGGAGCAAACAAAAAATGCATACAATAGGATCTTATATTCTGTATTTCTATGTTGTGGGACTATCTTAGTTGTGTAACTGAGTGATAGGATCTGCTGCTGAATATTGCCATTTTTAATCAAAGTTACTCTCAATCTAGGGCAAGGGTGGGGAACCTGTGGTCTCCAGGCAATATGTGGTTTTTTAGGTCTTTGGTGTAGCCTTTTGACCGAGTCCAAGTTTTATAGAACAAATCCTTTTATTAAGGGGATATGTTCAGTGATGTTTGGATTCAGTCAAAGGACTGCACTTGAGGACCTAGAGGGCCACATATGGCCTTGAAGCCACAGGTTCCCCATCTTTGGACTAGGTTGAACTATATTGCAATTCTTACAATTGAGAAGGCTTGTTAAATTTTCAGTGTGAGTACTGACAACTCTGAAATCAGAGAATGCTACAAATTGGGGCATGATATTTCTTCTTGCTGGTTTTCTAGACTTGGGAAGGGGATGGAGAAAATGTCAATAATACAGATTAAATTGACAAGTTTGTTACGTTGACATTCTTTCACCTGGAGAACTGTATGTTAAATATTTACCAGCATATTCCTGATTTCCATTCATGTATAACTAATTCTCTTCAAGATTTTGTAAAGACGATAAAGTAGTCTTATGAGTCAGTCAATTAGCATATGTTAAATTCCTACTATGTGCCAAGCATATAGATCACAGCTTTTGTTTTCTTATATGCAATGAGTATGTCAGTATGAAGAGCTGTACTGGATTTTGGGTCTAACCTTTCTTGTGGCAGGCTACTTTTGCTCTAGACATTTCTTACCTTCTCTTTGCCAACCTTCCATTTTCTGGAAATTGTTATGTCTATGCTTGTATAATTGTCCCTCCCATAGCTAATTCCTGACATCTTCCTGCATTCAGCTTCAGACATAGAGAACAAACCAGGTCCATCTAAGGGAGAAACTTGTCCCTTCTTTGCCAACTTTAAACTCAGTTATTGCCTATGTTATCAAGATATGCTGTTTGTATTACTAAACTGATTCAGATTTGAGGGGCATCCACAAGACATCTTGTTTGCATGTGTTTTTTTTTTTTTTGTTGCCCCTACCTCTGTGATTCCTCCCTTCATTATTTCCTTAGGTTTCTCCTTGGGTTAGGTGAAATGCACCATAATAATGTCCTGTTCCTTTAAGAATTAGCTGCCTTGCCTGATGCTTTTGTGAAATTTCCTTGGGGATAGAGCCAAGATGGTGGAGTAGAAGCAGAGACTTGCTAGAGCTCTCCCCCCAAACCTCTCAAAAATCTGTAAAGAATGACTCTGCAAATTCTATGGCAGCAGAGGCCACAAAATGACAGACTGAAGCAAATTTTCAACCCAAGACAATCTGGAAGGAAGTATCTGTTGCAGCAGGCTGGGAGTGGAACAGTTTGGTGATTTGCAGATGGAACTGGAGCAGTCCTTAGGGAACTGAATTGCTGGCAGCTTCTGCAGTTTGCAGACTCCTCAACCCACAAATGCCAAAGACAGATTTGATGGTCAATTGAGAGGGACTCTCACCTGACTGAGAGTGGAGTGTAGTCTGGCCTCAGTCCGGGCCCCAGCTCAAGCCAAAGTTGCTTCTGGAGTCTTCCACTTAATAAAGAGCTCAAAAGTCAAGTAATTGACTGGGAAAATGAGCAAACAGGAAAACAAAAAACAGGCTATTGATTCTTACTTTCTTGGTGAAGTGGTATTTTCTTATGTCATTTATGATGAGGAGGATGGAAATATACAACCAGACGAAGACAACAAAGCCCTGAGAGTGATGCAAGAAAATAATGAAAAACAAGTCAACTCTTGCTACAGGAAACCCCCCAAAATGTTGAAGAAAATAACAACTTTAAAATTAGACTAACCCAAATGGCAAAAGAGGTCCAAAAAGCCAATAAGGAGAAGAATACCTTAAAAAGCAGAATTGGCCAAAATGGAGAAAGAGGTCCAAAAGCTCACTGAAGAAAAGAATTCCATAAAAGTCAGAATGGACTAAATGGAAGCCAGTGACTATATGAGAAATCAAGAAATTATAAAACAAAACCAAAAAAAAGTGAAAAAATAGAAGACAATGTGAATTATCTCACTGAAAAAACCACTGACCTGGAAAAAAGATCCAGGAGAGATAATTTAAAAATTGTTGGACTACCTGAAAGCCACGATCAAAAAAGAGCCTAGACATCATCTTTCAAAAAATTATCAAGAAAAATTGCCGTGATATTCTAGAACCAGAGGGTGAAATAGATATTGAAAGAATCCACTGATCAGCTGCTAAAACAGATCCCCAAAAGAAAACTCCTAAGAGCATTGTACTCAAATTCCAGAGTTCCCAGGTCAAGGAGAAAATATCACAAGCAGTCAGAAAGAAACAATTCAAGTATTGTGGAAACACAATTAGGATAATATGAGATTTGGCAGCTTTTACAATAAGGGATCAGAGGGCTTGGAATATGATATTCCAGAGGTCAAAGGAGCTAGGATTAAAACCGAGAATGACTTACCCAGTAAAACTGAGTATAATATTTCAGGGGTAAAAATGGTCATTCAATGACCATTCAATTCATTCTGTTTATGTTTATATGGACATCAATATTTATGGCTATTTCAATATATAGATCTATCTAGACATCAATAGCTATATCTATAGTCATGTCTAGTCACTATCCTTCACTTTAAGTGCCATTGTTACTTTCAAATGTTGTTGTTTCTTTTCACCCCTAGTAAACAATGCAAAACTTTGAATAGATTCCATAAAGTAGACATAAGGAATATTGTAATAGAAGCAGTATTAATCAATCCCAAACCCTCCAATTCTACTTCACCTTCAAATTTCAAGATCTTTCTGTATTGGCTTTCTCTATTTGGGTTGCCTCAGAGAAGTCTGAAGCTTTTACCTCTGGGACAAGGGAAAGTCTATTTTCCTTCCTTTGTTTTAAATCTTTACTTAAAAAAATAAACAATATTAATCATTAGTGGATCTGAATCTCTGAACAGAGACAGCACCTGACTTTCCTGTCTGTGTGTGTGTATGTGTATATATACATGTATTCTTATTCTTATATAGTTGTTTATATGTTTTTCCCATTAGATTATGAACTTCTTTGAAAGGAAGATGATCTTTTGCCTTTTATTTTATTCTAGTAGGTGTCTAATAAATGCTTATTTGCCTTTGCCTATGGTCATTGAGGAGGAACCATCACCAGAAACAAAAACACACAACAAATAAAAGGGAAGGGGAGAGATAGAGAGACAGAGACAGAACAGGAGAGAGAGAGAGAGACAGAGAGAGAGACAGAGAGAGACAGAGAGAGACAGAGAGAGACAGAGACAGAGAGATTGACCAACAGGTAGAAGAGAGGAGGAAGTTGTTTCCAGTCATGGGGTGTAAAAGATGAAATGAGTGAGGAAACAAAGCACAAACAAACAAAGCTCGAGCTTCCAAGCACATTCATTTATTAAGCAATGCAAGCCAATTGTCCAACAAATTGGGACCAAACCTTCTCTGCTTTGGCAGTGTACCCTGAATATAGAGGGAGACAAATTTTTACAAATTAAAAACAATCAAATAAGACAAATTAATTAAAAGAAAACAATTAACAAGGATAGAAAATAATCTGATTTCTAATTGGAAGAAAGATTAAGGACTTTCCAGATTCAGAGGGGGAGAGTAAATAGGTACAACTCTCTGAATTCAGAAAAAGAGTTGTACCACTTCTCTCTCCAAGGGTCTGTATTCAATCAAAAGTACATGGAAACAATAACTGATTGATCAGTATGGGGCTAGTTTTCAGATAAGACATCAGTTTCTTGAGATAGATAAACGTGAGAAAATGCTTTGCATCCATCTTCAGATCTGGCTGAGTTTCTGATCAGCATAACCTAGGACCTTACTTAAGAGTCTCTGAGCAACAGGTAGAGGTGGTCCAGTGTCTCCGCCATGCAGACCTAGGTTCATATAATGCAACAAAGTCCTCTCAAATTCCCACAGTTGAATAAAATTTCTTCACAAGACAGAATGGACTCGACCCATAAATGAATAGAACTGAACTAGATCCAGAAGTGAGTCACAAGATGGAGTCAGTGTAGTTCATTCAGTTCCCACTACCACGTGCTGTGCTAAATCCTCAGTTCTCTCAGTGATGAGGACCTAGCCTAGACTGGTGGCCATGTGAATAGGAAGATAGAGATGTTGTAGGGGTAGGTGTTATGAGACTTAGCAACCAACTGAATATGACAGGGTGGGGTGGCGGGATGAAGGAGATGGAAGAATCAAGGATGGTCCTGAGGCTGCAAATTCACTGATGCTATATGGCAATCATGAAGCACCATAATTAGAAGTATCAGAATAGTAACTAATCCCAAGGGTGATAGTGAGATGTTAGTGGGTGTGAGTAAGCATGCTAACAATGATGACCTGCATGGGAAAACTGATACAAAAGACCTCAAGGACTTTGTCCAGAAAAAGAAGTGAATTACTTGTGCAGTATATTAGTATGTGAGATAATGGAATTATTTGTCTGATTGTGACATCAGTGCCCAGAAAAAACTAAACAATGGATGGACTCAAGTATATTAGGTATGTCCTTTGGAGAACTTATGGAAAGATAAAAATAAACATCTCATAGGATGAAATAGGTTGTCATCTATGCTGATGGAAATTTTGCCCACATTGGTGAAATCATCAATCCATTAAAGTAGACTTTGAATATAAACATGACAGCTACATTCTCTTTATCTTTTTAAAGGGACAACATTATCAGATGCTGGGCTTCATGCATATGATAGTAAGTAAATAGTAGTAGTAAGAAATAGATTGATTTCCCAGACCATGGCTTAAACAATTGAGATAAAGTGGATGGAGTTGATCTTTCACCCTTATCCTGACTTTTTCCTTTAAAAGCCATCCTTGACTTTCACCTGTATAGAAATATCTGAGTGAGGGGAATGGTAATAGGGACCCATGGTGACAGAATTGAATACATTTGTTCTGACTCCGAGAGGCTTACATAAGCATTAGAAGATGAATTATTGAGGTTTAGGAGGAAGAGAGCAAAGCTGCTCAGAAAGTAAGGTACTCATAATGTGTAAGGACATGGGGATTAGCGAAGGCAGGCGAGACGCTCCTTTTTGGGCAGTATTCCAAGTTCTTGGGCCATATGTTTAATATATAAGATCAGGGTCATTCATAATTGCTACTAGAATAAAGACTAGTGTTTATTTGCTGAGTGTCTTCTTTTCTGACTAATTAACTTAAAAAAAGCTGTACAGCCAGTAGTTTCTGACCCTCCAAAGGCAATTAGACTGAAATATTTTTATACCCCTGGCTTCTCCTGCCAAAGGAATGGCTATAATGAGCGATCGGTGTGTAAATAGCTCTCTGCCTCTAGCTAATCATTTTGGCTTCAGTTGTTTCTCGTGGTGATTGTGACAGCTTACATCACACCATTCACAATCCCTATGTCTTGTAGGAATAATAGCTGGCAAAATGTGAAACTCTGGAGTCTTTGGAAAGTGAGAAAATAAAGCATTTTAAAGTACCTACTGTGTGCCAGCCACTGTGCTAAGTGCTTTACAAATATCATCTCCTTTGAGATAAGAGGAGGTACGTAGTCTAATTACCCCCATTTTACAGTTAAGAAAAGTGAGGCAAACAGAGTTAAGTGACTTGGCCATGTCTACACAGCTAGTAAGTGCTTGAGGCTGGTTTAAAATCTAGTGTTTGTGACTCCAGGCCCAGTGCTGTGTCCCGTTTGTTGTTCATCCGTCACTTTCAAAGAGGATCAATGACATCAAGAGGGTGATGTCTTCACTTGCAAGTGAATTGGATTTAAGTGAGGCAGAGCTGTGCAAAGTCACCAGCCTCACTCTCTCCCCAGAGTCATCTGAGTTCAGTGGCAACATATAGATCAGGAGGATGGAAGATGACCCTAGATGCAATGGAAGTCCTTGGTCTTTTAAGGTTAAGGCCTTTTCCAGATCTCCTCTATCCGCTGTACCAGCGAAATGGACACTATTTTTCTACTTATGTAGCTTAGAATTATTCTAGTCTTTTGGCTGTTATATCACAGCGTTGGCTCATTTTGAATCTAGTAGATGCCTAGATCTTTTTCACATAAACTGCTTAACGGATATATAATACACATTTTTATGCATATATACATATACATACTACTCACAAGCACACATAGAATTAGAGCTCGAAGACACTTTAGGAGTCATGTAGTCTAAGCCCCCTTCATTTTACAGATGAGGAAGCTGACAGCCAGAGAGGTTAAATCACTTGCCCAAGGTCATACAGGTAGCTACCACCAGAGACAGGTAAACTCATGTCTTTTGATTCTAACCAGTGCTTTTTCTATTGTATCACAATCTCTCCCACCCTGTAATCCTGGAGTTTATTATCCTTTGAGCTAAAGGTCAGGATTGTATATTTATTCATATTAAATTATGTCTTGTTAACTTCATCCCCCTGTTCATACCTAAATACCCCAACAATTCTCCAGGGCACCCAATTTAGAGGAGCAGGGGATTTGGTTGTGCCATTTTAATAGATCTGAAGACCCTGAAGATAGTAGAGTTCCTTGCTAGGGAAGACATAGTTGCCCCCACACCCAGTTTACCTCGTTAAATATCTGCCCCACCTTCTAAGATGTTAAAATAACGTCCTGACTTTCTATAGATAGGTTCTTGAATCTAGGATAGCTCTAGTTAATCTGCTTCCAGTTCTCCTTAATTTGTGTCCTCACATACTCTGTTTCTTCATACCATAATTCTCACTATGTTCTGCTGAAGATCAATTGAGACCTTTAAAGTCCCAATTGCCCAAGGACTCTGGTAATTACCTGCCCACCCAGCCTGGTGCTAGACCTCATGTCTGGCCGCTCTGTAGTGGCCATTTCTGGCCATCATCAACTGATGGTGAAGGAAATGGAAGATGGAATTCATACAACTGAAGTAAATCATGTATCTCCACATCTGCTCCTGTAATTTGTGGCCACACCTGGGGAGCTATCCATCCCACCTTACCTTTTTCAGATTCCTCCTGGCAAATGGGTGAGTAGGACTGTATTCTGAAGTATATTTCTTGGGAAAAATTTTTCATACAACTGAGATGCTCCTATGTGTTGCTTGACCCAAATCTCCTTCTACTGGGCAAGATGACAACCAGTTGCACTGTGGTAACTAGCGAACTGATGGCTTAGATATGGGTTGAGGAGAAAAGCAAAACATTCAATCATATAATAAAGAAATAATAAAAAGGAAGGATAGAGTCGGGTGATAAGGGAGGAAATTAAGGGAGAAAGATGAGGAGTGAGAGAAGTTGACCGAAATCTTTAAAAGGGCATATTAGATGACTGCCAATAAGCTGAATAAGGCAAGAATTAGAGCAAGAGTTAATTCCTATTTTGAAAGATATTACACAGCACGACTTCATGATCTAGAGCCCATGGGCCAAGATCAGCAATTAAATAGGGGTTAATAATGACTAACATTTATGTAGTCTTTTAAAACTTCAAAGTGTTTGATGTGTCTCATCTAACTGACTTAGAACACCACTGTAAGGTAGGCATTGCAAGTAATATTGTTCCCACTTTACAGATGAGGAAGCTGAGGCTTTGAGAGAGAGAGAATGTCTACTGACTAAATCTAGTGTGTTAGCATTTATAAAGGGCTTACTCATATAATAAACACCAGATACGGAATGACAAGACTTCAGCTGAATCATGCTATATACACTATAGCTTCGGGTCTCAAAATATGATCTGGTGATAGGTCTTTCATACCCTATTAGGCGTTTGTAAGGTCAAGGTCGTTTATAATAACACTAGACATTTTAATACTATAAGTATTTTACAATACTATAAGTATTTTGGGGGCCACACAGTTGGTAAGTGTCAAATGTTTGAGGCTGAATTTGAACTCAGGTCCTCCTGACTCCTGGGCCAGTGCTCTATCCACTATGCCACCTAGTTGCCCCAATCACTATAAGGACTGATAGAGCTAACCTACTGAAACTAAAACTCTTTGGGGATCTTCAGTTTTGAAGAGTGCAAAGGGTTCCTGAAGGATGCAGTGGATACACCATTGAGCCTGGAGTCAGGAAGCCCTGAGTTCAAATCTGGCCTCAGACATTCATTAGGTGGCCCTGGGCAAGTCTCTTAACACTATTTTCCTCACTTTCCTTATCTGTAAAAGGAGCTGGAGAAGGACATAGTAAGCACCTCCAATATCTTTGCCAAAAGAACCCCAAATGGGGTCTCAAAGAGTCAGACATGACTGAAATGACTGAACAGCAGCAGCAATGAAAAGGGCTCCCAAGATCAAAAGTTTGAGAACTGCTGAACTATACCCTGCTGTTCCTAAGTAGCTATATGACATTAAGCAAAATCACTCTGTGCCTCAATTTCCTCATCTTTAAAATAGAGGCGATCCTTTTTGCTCTGACTGGCTTCAATTTTGTTGTGAAAATCAAATGGAATGATATTCATGTAAGGTTGTTGAAAAATTAGATAGCAGTAGACAAATTCAGCCCTGAGCAGGGTCCAACTGGGGCTATCCCTGTTCAGTCCTTTAAATGAAAGATGTGGAGATAGTGAAGGAAAATGGAGGACTGAATCAACAAGACTTAAGGAAAAGATGAGGGTGGCTTGGCCTAAATGCTTTCCCATCCGTGTCTAGATGGCTTATGTTTCTATCCATTACCTCTGTTAACAAAGGGCTTTCTGCCTTTGATAGGGAACGTTTCCCCAAATGATGCATTGCCTTCTCAAGTTCTTCCCTTGAGCTTCTGAGATATGGCTCACCGGCTTCCTTACATCTGAGCGAATGCTAATCACTAACAATACTCATAAATATAAGGTGCTCTTAGGTGCTCTTGAGATTTAGATGTATGGCAGAACTCTTAATTACATAATCTTAATGAGAACACTGACTATCAAGTAGCTGGCGGGATACTAGAAGGTTATTATTAATAAGTGCTCTGATGGAACCATAAAGAATAATGGGTTTTATATGACTGTAACTAGTGCAATTCACAAGGCCTTTGCTGTCTGGAGATCTATGAGCACCAGGGAATCAGAGAGAATCAGAACAAGATTTCTGGGGTACAGAAAGTAGCCAGGCTGAGGTGGATTTAAAAAAATGAAAATTTCTAGGAAGCTAAGAGGGCCTTGAAGGATCATAAAGTCCAACTCCCACTGATATAATTTTAAAGAAAAGGAAACAGCCCCAGACATACTTTTGTATGGTCACATAATTAATCAGTGTCAGAATTAAGACTGGAGCACAGGGCTATAGACTCTGTCCAGTGTTTCAGGATTTATAATTAAGACTCTATCTCCAAGAATAGGTGACAAGAAGTTTGCCAGTAGTCCATCAATCCAAGTTCTGGGCTTACATGGAATATATTCAACTTAGGGTTGTTACTCCAAATCAGAACTATTTTTACTAGATTTCTCTCTAGGTATCTCAAAATATAGCTCATGTTTAGGTTTCCTCTGATATGGGTGTAAGGGCCTCTGGCTTCTATATTTCACTATACAGAAAAAACAGAAAACAATGGAGTTAGATTAGCTTATGAGCAAAGACACAACTCTTCTCCCCATTTAGTGAATCCATCTTTCTATCAAGAGATGTATACGTACAGTTCAAATTCACAGAGTCATTCATTGGTTCCAACTTGCCTCAAAAGGGAAACAAACTTGGGATTACCAGCTAGCCAGTCCCTTCCAACATCTCAGAGAGGTCTGCCTATATTCCAGGGATATATACAGGTCTCCAAACTTCTGGTGTCACCCTTGGGAGTTGGATTTCCCCAGACAGAAATGAAATTGGATTTACTTGAAATTCAACTTCCTTCCCATTGGACTTACATGGTAGACGAGAGCAAAGTCAGTTTTTTCTCCTTGGTATTTTGGTTTATTCCCTTGCTACTCAGGAAATCATTCTTCTTTTCCTTGTGGACTATATACCTTGAGCTCTCTAGGAATGAATGTGACATTATCCAGGAGATCCCCTTTCCTAAGAGACTGGGATTCAGGGGCTTTAATTATTTGGTCACATGGTTCTCTCCTCCTGGGGCCACATGCAACTGTTCTGGGTCTATACTACTTCTATGGTTAGTTCAAGGACCTCTTACATCTCAACCATTACTCCAGCATCCAGCTGACATAGTTTGGGTCAAGGGACTCCAGAACTGCCTCTACACAGCTTGGTTTAGGTAGTCAGAATGTGGGAACTTATTCCACCTATTGGGACACAAGGGTAAAAACATGAATCATTAGGCAGTGAAAAAGCTTTTTAAAAATTTTTGTTTGTATTTTTTATCTACTATATATCAGGCATTGTGCTAAGTACATCTCTATCTATATCTACACCCATATATATGTGTGTATGCATATATACACACAAAGAGATCAGATGGAATATACGAATGGGACTAGAAAAGGCTCTCATGGAATGTAGAATTTTAACTGAGTCTAGAAGGAAACCATGGAAACTGAGCAGAGGTGAGGGAGCAGGTTATTTAAGGCATGGGAGACAGTCAATGCATAGAAACAGGAGATAGAATTTGGTGTTTGAGGAGCTGAAGGTGAGCTTTTGTAGCTAGCCAAAAGGGGACCAACTTATCAGAAGTCAAACGGAGGAGCTCATGTTAGATCTCAAAGGTGATAGGAAGGCACTAGAGTTTACTGAATGGGGGAAGGAGTGTCAGTCATACTTGAACTTTATTGTTTAAATATTTTGGTTTTTTCCAATTAGATGTAAAAACTATTTTAACATTTATTTTTAAAATGTTGAATTCCAAATTCTCTCCCTTCATTCTTCCCTTTCACCATTCCCTAAGGTGACAAAGAGTATAAGTTATTCATGCAAAACACATTTCCATCATAGTCATGTTGTGAAAGAAAACACAGATCGGAAAGGGAGAGGGGGAGGTGAAGGGGAGAGGGAGGGGGAGGAGAGGAGAGTAGAGGAGAGAGAGAGAGAGGAGAGAGAGAGAGAGAGAGAGAGAGAGAGAGAGAGAGAGAGAGAGAGAGAGAGAGATTAAAAATAGTACACTTCGATCTGCACTCAGACTCTATCAGTTCTCTGCAGGTGCATAGCACTTTTCATCTGAAGCCCTTCAGAATTGTCTTATATCTTTATATTGCTAACAATGGTTGAATAATTCACAGCTGACTATTGTACAATGTTGTTGTTTCTGTGTACAATGTTCTCCTGTTTCTGTTCACTTCATTTTGCATCAGGTCATGTAAATCTCTCCCATTTTTCCTGAATCCTTCCTGTACATCATTTCTTATAGCACCATAGGATTCCATCACAATCATCTTCTTCTGTCATCCTCAAATGATAGACATCCCCTCAATTTCTATTACTTTGCATAAAAACAGCTGCTTAAAATATTTTTGTATGTAGAAGCATTTTTTCTTTTCTTTTTTTGTGGATTTCTTTAGGGTAGAGACCTAGTTGTGGAAATGCTGGATCGAAGGGTTGGTTATGCACAATTTTAGATTCCTTTGGCATAATTCCAAATTGCTTTTCAGAATTGTAGGATCACTTCATAACTCCACCAAGAGTGCATTAGTGTTCCAATTTTCTAATTGTCTCCAACAGTCATCATTTTCCTTTTCTATCATATTAGCCTATCTCATAGATTTGAGGTGGTACCTCAGAATTGCTTACAATGTACATTCCTCTAATCAACAGTGATTGAGAGCATTTTTTCCCCACATGATTATAGGTAGCTTTGATTTCTTCATCTGAAAATTGCCTGTTCATATTCTTTGACAATTTATCAATTGGGGAATGACTTGTATCTATAAATTTTCCTCAGTTCTCTCTGTATACTTGAGAAATTAGGCCTTGGTGAGAGAAATTTGTATAAAATCTCACCTTACCCCCAATTTCCTGCTTTCCTTCTAATCTTGGCTGCATCAATTTTGTTTGTGAAAAAACTTGCTATAATCAGTGTTATGCATTTTACTTCTTCTGATGCTCTCTATCTCTTGTTTGGCCCTAAATTCTTCTTTTATCCATAGATCTGACAGGTAAACGCTTCCATGTTCCCCTAATTTCCTTATTTTGAAACCACATACCCATTTTGACTTTATCTTCCATACCTGCCCTTTAGAAAAATCACCTTGGCACCTGAGTGGAGGTTGAATGAAAGTGGAGAGAGACTTCAGGCAGGAATAGCAAATATAGGGCTATTGCAGTAGTCTAGGTAAGAGGTGACAAGGACCTGAATTAAGATTGTGGCTTTGTGGGTAGAGAGAAGACAATATGTCACTGCATCAAGGCTGCCATTATTGATTCCTGGGGATCAAGGGGAAGTGGCAAAAGGCTATGTACATGCAGAGGCTTCCTCATCCTAACAGTGGTGACTCAAGTCTCATTTTACCTTTGCTCCATTTTAGTCTGTGCTCTGCTTTCTGGGTCTGTTTGAAAAAATAAAGAAAGGACAACTTTGTAATTAAAATTCCCTTTCTATAGGCCCAGTTTTCACAGTCCTATCTGATCAATTATTTTCCAAACTCTGGGTTTTAAAGAAATCCGCTCAAACCCTTTGAGACATCATGTAACCTCATCAACTTGATCAGATAACTCTCTGGATCAATTACCTAAACCTAGAATATGTGTAGAGCCAGGAAGTTGTTTATAATCTAAGAAGATACAGCAAAGGTCTTATGTAGGTCTTTGAAAATAACAGAAAATTAAATGTAGAGTAGTTGTATTAGAAGATAAGCCCTGTTCACGTCAGCCATGAACAATGGCATTAGTTTCATGACTTTAATTGTGAAAAATGGTTATACTTCTGTGAAAAAGACACTTCAAAGAAAATTTTTTAAAAAAAGAATGATTAGATTGCAAAACTTGGAATATTTTTACCTATACTACAAAGGATTTCAAGAATGTGTTGGTCATGTTGGCAACCTGATTCATTTCTCTCTTTTGGAGCTCCAAAGTGTCAAGGATAAAGCCTCAACTTCAGGAATAGATTCTTTTAGTAAAAGAAGAATGGGGAACATTGGAAGAGAAGATAAATGACTTTCAACCATTTGAATGTTCTCTAGAATATACTCCAGTGGTAGATTATATGAAGAAATCTGGCATATTCTCCTTTGTAACTTTGAATTGGGGAGGTCTTTTTAGAAAAGGAATAGAGAGAATTTCTGACAGGGACAAATCTATTTGGCTCTCTCTCTCTCTCTCTCTCTCTCTCTCTCTCTCTCTCTCTCCACTACCTTCCCAAATTAGAAATGGTTGAATGATGAAATGACAATACAAATAAGTTTAACAAACCAAAAAGGGAGAAAAATAAAAGGAGGGATATTCTTTAAGAAAAATTACATTGAATTCTTGAAACATCTTTAATAGAAATTGCCTTCTTACTAAGACTTTGATAAGATTAGAAATGGGGGCAGAAAGTAGGAAAACAGGGAAGATCTCCAAGGGATCTATTCCTCCATTTTTCTTGACCAAGAAAATTCCTTCTACTCTTAGATGTGATGTTAGAGATTATTGTAGATCTTAAACAACTGAGGGCTTGATTCTCAAGATATCTGAAAGAGGAGAGAATACCAAATGCTTGGATATATCACAGAACTTATTACACCAAAAAAGGTGACCAAGAAAATATTAATAATTGCAGATCCATATGGTTGCATTCTCACCTCTCAAAAATGTTTCTGGAGTCTAGGTGGTGGGGCGTAGCCAAGATGGTGGAGTAAAAGCAGGGACTTGCTTGAAGTCTTCCGCCAAACCCAACCAAATACCTGTATAAAAATTATTCTAAACAAATTCTGGAGCTGCAGAACCCATGAAATGACAGAATGAAGCAAATTTCCAGCACAAGACAGCCTGGAAGGTCAATGGGAAGCATCTATGTGCCATCATGCCAAATTTCCAGATCATAGTCCAGCATGGGTCACACTGGCATAGATGGGACCTGAGAAGGTCTCAAGGGGACTGAATCATGGGCAGCTGTGATGATTTCCAGACTTCTTAACCCCAAAATGCCAAGGACAACTTGGAAAGTCAGTGGAAAAAAATTTGTCAGTCTTGTGTGAGAGAGTAACACAGTCAGGTTCCAGCCATAGGGTGGTCAAGGGGGCAGGGCAGAGGAGCCTGAGGCAGCAGCCATAACAGTGGCAGTGGCAGTTTCTGGAGCTCTATGCCCACAGACTGTGAGGGGATGGAGTAGCTGACACTACACCACCCCATCCCCACGGGAAGTAGGAAACTACCTTGACAAAGAGTTCAAAAGTCAAATAACTGTCTGGGAAAATGAGCAAACATAGGAATAAAAATCAGACTATAGAATCTTACTTTGGTGACAAGGAAGATCAAAAGATATAACCAGAAGAAGACAAACAAAGTCAAAGCTCCATCCAAAGACTCCAAGAAAGTATGAATTGGTCTCAGGCCACTGAAAAAAAGAAATTTTAAAAAAAGAATTTTAAAAATTAAGTAAGAAAAGTAGATGAAAAATTGGGCATAGAAATAAGAATGACACAGGAAAATCATGAGAAATGAGTTAACTGCTTGCTAAAGGGCGTCCAAAAAATGCTGAAGAAAATAACACCTTAAAAATAGACTAACCCAAATGACAAAAGAGGTCCAAAAAGCCAAGGAGGGGAAGAATGCCTTAAAAAGCAGAACTGGCCAGATGGAAAATGAGGTCCAAAAACTCACTAAAGAAAATAACTCCTTAAAGATTAGAATGGAACAGATGAAAGTCATTGACTTGATGAAAAATACAGAAATTATAAAACAAGACCAAAGGAATGAAAAAATAGCAGACAATGTAAAATATCTCATTGGAAAAACAATGATCTGGGAAATAGATCCAGGAGAGAGATTTAAAAATTATTGGCCTACCTGAAAGCTGTGACCAAAAAAAGAGCCTAGATATTGTCTTTCAAGAAATTATCAAGAAAAACTGCCTTGATATTTTAGATTTTGAAGGTAAAATAGATATTGAAAGAATCCACTGACATGCTGAAAGACATCCAAAAGGAAAACTCTTAGGAATATTGTAGCCAAATTCCAGAGCTCCTAGGTCAAGGAGAAAATGTTGCAAGCAGCCAAAAAGAAATAATTTGAGTATTGTGGAAACACAATCAGAATAGCAGAAGATTTAGCAGCTTCTACACTAAAGGATCAGAGGACTTGTAACATGATGTTCTGGAGGTCAAAGGATTAAAACCAAGGATTTAAACCAAGAATCACCTACCCAGCAAAACTGAATATAATACATCAGGAGGGAAAATCATCATTCAATGAAAGAGAGGACTTTCAAGCATTCTTGATGAAAAGACCAGAGCTGAGTAGAAAATTTGACTTTCAAATACAAGAATCAAGAGAAGCATAAAAAAGTAAACAGAAAAGAGAAATCATAGGTCACCTACAAAAGTTGAACTGTTTACATTCCTACATGGAAATATAATGTTTGTACCTCTTGAGAATTTTCTCAGTGTTAGGGTGGTTGGCGGGATTATAGACAGAGGTCACAGGGTGAGTTGAATACAAAGAGATGATATCTAAAAAATAAAATTAAAGGGTGAGAGAGGAATATATTGAGAGAAGAAAGGAAAAAATAGAATGGGGCAAATTATCTCTCACATAAAAGTGGCAAGAAAAAACTTTTTCAATACAGGGGAAGAGGGGGAGGTGAGAGGGAAAGAGCAAACCTTCCTCTCATCAGATTTGACTTAAGGAGGGAATAACATGCACACTCACTTGGGTATCTAACACTACAGGAAAGCAGGGGGGAAGAAGATGGAGGATGATAAAAGAGAGGGCAAATGAGAGGAGGGGGTAATTAGAAGTAAATAGTTTTGAGGAGGGACAAGGTCAAAGAAGAGAATAGAATAAATGGGGGGCAGGATGGGATGGAGGGAAATATAGTCATTCTTTCACAACATGACTGTTATGGAAGTGTTTTGCATAACTACACACGTATAACCTATGTCAAATTGCTTACCTTCTCAGTGGGAATGAGTGGGGAGGGAAGAAGAGAGAGAAGTTGGAACTCTAAGTTTTAGAAACGAATGTTAAAAATTGTTTTCACATGCATCTGGGAAATAAAGCATATAGGCAAATGGGATATAGAAATTTATCTTACCCTACAAGAAAATAAAGGGAAGGGGGATAAGAGAAGGGAGGGCAGATTGAAGGAAAGGGTAATCAGAATGCATGCTCTCTTGCAGTTGGTGGAGGGGAGAGATGGGGAGAAAATTTGGAACTCAAAATCTTGTGGAAGTGAATGTTGAATACTACAAATAAATTATAATTAATAAAAATGTTTCTGAGAATAATTTATCCATGTATGGAAAACATCTTAGATGAATGCAGGAGAAGGGAACAGGCAGGTTTTTAACAGACCATATCTTTATAATTATGCAATTAGTAAAAATTGTAGAAAATGCAAGATCCATATAATTTAATGGTTTTTGACCACAAAAAGCATTTGTTTCTAGAAAGTGCGGCTTTAAATGGTCTCCTTCATCAAGGTGTCTCTCATTCACATGTCAAAATTATACAAGCTTGAATCTTGTTAAAAGAGAAATAACTTTCTAATTATTATAAGATGAAGTACCAAAGTTAATTTACATTTACTGCTAAACCAATCAAATTATCAAAGGGATACTTTATAATCTGATAAAATTATAACAAAATTCACCTGGAAAAGCAAAAGATTTAGACTATCAAGGGAAATGATGAAAAGAGGCAAGAAGGAGGAAAAATAGCCCTTTCATCTATTGAATTATTTCTCAAATTATGTTATAAAGTAGTAGTCATCAACACCATCTAGTAAGAGAGGTAGATCAATGGAATAGACTAGATAGGGGAAATCAGAAACAATAGAACTCCATTAAACAATAGAACTTCATTAAAGCAGAAAACATAAATTACCCAAGAAAGAACTCCCTATTTGATAAATACTAATGAGAAAAGTGGAAGGCAGTATGACAGAAAGTAGGCTTAGATCAATACCTTATACCATATTCCATAAATGGCAGCATGACCTTAATATTAAAGATCATACTATACAAAAATTAGAAGAGAAATAAATTATAGACCTATCACAGATATGAATAGGATATATATTCCTAACCAAACAAGGGAAAGAGGTAATTATGAAGGATAGAATAGAAAACTTTGACTATATAAAACTGAAAAATTGCTGCATAGATGAAATTGATGCACTTAGGATAAGGGAAGCAGTAGACTGGAGAAAAATTCTTCATATCACATTTCTCTGATAATGGTATGGTATCCGAGAAACAGTTGACATCTATCTATCTATCTATCCATCTATCTATCTATTTATTTATTTATCTATCTATCTATCTATCTATCTATCTATCTATCTATCTATCTATCTATCTATCTTTCTATCTATCCGTCCATCTGGCTATCTGACTTTCTATCTGTCTACATGTCTATCACAAATAGCTATTTACTAGTAGGTAAATCATCAAAGGATATGAATACACTTCTCAAAAGAATTTCAGAGTATCAACAACCACATGAAAAAAAAACCCCTCTAAATCACTAGTAATAAGAGAAGTACACATCAAAACAACTCTGAAGCTTCATCTCATACTCTGCAATTGGCAAAGATGACAAAACAATGGTAAGAGTCAATATTTGAAAGGTTGTGGGAAGATAGGCACACTTATTCATTGTTTGGTAGAACTATGCATCAAAAGAACCATCTTGGAAAACAATTTGAAATTATGCAATTAAAGCAATCAAAATCTCTTTACCCTTTGAATCAGAGATTCCATTACTCAACTTACACCAAAATGAAGGCTTTGGTATGAAGAAAATTTCCATGTGCACCAAAATATTTCAAGCAGCCCTTTTTGTGATAGCAAAGAATTGGAAAGAAAGTAGAAGCCATAGTCTGGGGGATGGATACACAAATTGTGGTACATGAATATAATGGAATATTTCTGTGCTGTAAAAAATTATGCATGTGATGGATACAGAGAGGGGTGCTTTATGTGTAGAGTGATAAAGAGTGAAGTAAGTAGAGCCAAGAAGACAATATATATACTGACTACAGCAGCATAAATGGAAAGAATAGCCATGCAAAACATTAAAAGAGAACGTTGCAAAATTACAAAGAATGATTTGACTTGAAAGAAGAGATATGAAAGGATACTTCTAATCTCCCTTCATAGAGTTGAGAGGTTCACAGCTGTGGCACAATGAAAAGATTTTTGGATTTTTTCAATATATTGATTATTTGTTCCATTTTTCTGTTTTTTTTTTTGTTTTGTTTTAAAAATCCTATTTGTTATATGTGATGGAACCACAGGTGAGAGTCAAGTGCCAGGAGGACACCAAAGGTGGATTAGTAGCCCTGAAAAGAGCTCAGCAAAGCCTCACACCAGAAGCGATAGTCCTCCTTGAACACTCTTGCACCCTAACATGTCTTATAAGAAAAAGTTGTTGAAATGGAAGATATGAGCATTGAAAAAAGACAATTTGATGGGTGGGAATGAGATTAATAGGTGTCTTCAAGGATTTCAAGTTTTGATCATGTGAGAGATGAATTAGTCTTTTTCTTCCTCACCCTAGAGAAAATCTTAGAATTAGAAGCAAAGTACGAATGATACAAAGAGAGAGATTTTAGCTCGATGCATTTAAAGACTTTCTAACAATGATCACTTCTCAAAAGTGAGATCGGTTTCTTTGGGGGATAGTAAGTTTTCTCTCTTTGGGAATCCTCAAGCAGTTTTAATGACCACTTGTTGGAGATGATGTTGAGAGAAATCCTGTTCAGAATTTATTACAAATTATTAGTTATGTGAATCTAGGCTAAATTGTTGGATTGCTATGAATGTCAGCTAAGAGTATGTATTTGACCTGTAGTTATACAATATTACACTGCCCTCTCTTCTCAAATCCCTTGGTCCCTTTTATTATCTTTACTCATGCATGAGAAACTCTAATGCTGGATCACTACCACTATCTGTTTCCTTTGCTTCTGCTTCTGTGTTGGTGAATCATGCAGGAGGAAGTCTACAAATAGTGCTGACTAGACCCAAAGCAAATTTATGTTATTTAATCTGTCACGGACCTTTATTGTAATAGAGTTCTTTCGCCCAGAAATGTTGGAATGGAGAACTGGTGGATGGAAGGGAATGTTTGTGTATAGGTACGTATATATTTATTTTTCATTCTCCAATTTTCTAGGAGATTTTTGATAACATGAAGAATTCTCTTCCAGGAGAAAAGACACATAGTTAAGATATGAAGAAGCTATGTGGGAAAATAGATGAGATGGACTGTGAGTTGGCTCTTCCTTCTTGTTCTTCTGAGTCAAGAGGGGATGATAAGAAGCAAGGAATGCAAGGGTACATGAGACTTTGGGGTGTAGAATGCATGGTGATGAGAAACGATATGATTGGCTAGACCAACAAGAGAAGACTGGAGCAAAGAGAGGTTTGGGGAAAAATATCAAACTGGAGATGGCATAATTGCTTCCATGAAATAATTCCTGGAGAAGTTATCTTCCACTTTCTATCTATGCACTTTCTTTTCAGTTTCACCTCAGACTTGTATTGAGAAGAAGTAATGAGGAGGTGGGGAGGAGGGGGGAAGAGAGTCACACCAACCTCCTCAAGCTTCAAGTCATAACTCAACATCGTTTATTTTGTTTAATGCTTATTTATGGTGTTGGACTAGTTGAAATTTCTATTAAGGAAATGACATTAATTATGATTTGTGTACGAGCCAGTAAGTGTGCAGTTTAAGATTGATAGAGGGGAAGCTAATGTATAAGGCAGAGAAAATTTTCACTAGCTCAGGCTGAGATGTGGGCAACCCATTTAGAGATGGATTACCTGCAATTTTAGTTATTTTTGAGTGATTTGTATCCCAGATTGCTTTTGAACACAGAGAGTCTTAATGAGGAAATGAGCCAGTAGTAGTTGGAGAAGGAAGTTGGACCTGTATCGTCCACAGAGTGAATCCACAAATATCTTCCTTTTCTCCCTAATCTTTAAACTTTATCTTTGTCTTTTTCCTTCCTTCCTTCCTTCCTTTCTTCTTTCCTTCCTTCCTTCCTTCCTTCCTTCCTTCCTTCCTTCCTTCCTTCCTTCCTTCCTTCCTTCCTTCCTTCCTTCCTTCCTTCTTTCCCTTCTTTCCTTCCTTCTCTTTTCAAAATCATGAATGCCAAATTTCCCAATTGCCAAACTTAATGACCCTTTCTCCAAACTCGTACTTCTTGGCCTCTTGACTTTCTTGGAGTTCCAGGCCCAGTAGTGGCATTTCTGGGGCAAATCACAGTCATACAACTTTTCCTTGATAATTACAAATTGAATTTCAGAATGGTTTGACCATTTCACAGATCCACCAGCAAAATGCATTAAGGTGTCTTATTTTTCCACCACTACCTTAATATTTGACTGTTCCCATTTCTTCTTTTTTTAAAATCTTTGCCAATTTGCATGATGCAAGGTGCAACCTGAGATCTTTCATTTTGGGTTTTCCTTACTTGAGACAATTAGGTGCTGCAAGTAGAGTCAGAATGACCTAAGTTCAAATTTGATCTCAGATGCTTCTTGGGTTTGTAATCTTATATGTCACTTTAACTTCTGCCTGCCTCAGTTTCTTCATCTGTAAAATGAGGGTAATTATAGCACCTATTTCAGGCTTTGAGGGATGATAAAATGAGACAATATTTGTAAAGATGATATTTGTAACATTTTCTTTGCAAATCTTAAAGTGCTATGTAAATGCTGCTACTACTACTCCTAATATTTTTCCTCCTCCTCCTCCTCTTCCTACTACTACTACTACTACTATTAATTTTTCAGACCATTTATGGTTTAGAATGCTTATTTGAAAAACACTTTACTCATATACTTTGACTTCTTACTTATTGGAGAATGAATCTTGGTGTTGTATATTTTTGTCAATTTACTATTTTGCTTGGATATCAGACTTTTATCAGTGACATCTAGAATTTTCCTTGCTTTACTTTTTATTTTCTAATTCTATCTTCATTAATTTTATTCTTGCAAATGTTTTGTTAATTGTATACAGTCTAAATTGCCTATCTTTTATTATCTCCTTTATCCCCAGTTATATTAATAATTCTTCTATTCAATGTTGTAAAAAGCACTGATCTTATTCCCTTAAAAAAAGTGCAACCTTTTACATTCAGAACATATTAGAACCATTTTGAGCTAACTGTGACAACTGGTATAAGATATTCTTCTAAATAAAATTCATGCCAACCTACTTTCTAGTTTTCCTAGCAATTGTTGTAGAAAAATGAATCCTTCCCTGAAGTAATTTATATTCTAGAGTTTATCAAACACAAGACTAACATTTCTCGTTTACCTACTCTGTCAAAATGATCTCCATTTCTGTTTCTTTAATCAGTTCCAGTTTTGATAATTATTAAATAATATAGTTTGAGGTCTGTTAATACTATGCCCCTTTCTTTTATACTTTTTCTCATTATTCCCCTTTAGATTCCAAACTTTTTGTTCTTTCAAATGAATTTTCTTATTCTTTTGTCTAGTTCCAAAAAGCATACCCTTTGTAATTTGATTGGCAGAGCAATAAATCTATAGCACAAAGGCAACACTGGGTTAGTATATAAACTCATTTGTAAAATCTTATGAAGAAGGATGATGGATGGTTAGGAGCAATATTGTCTCATAAAGCAGAGAGATTCAGTAAAGGCTAAAGTCAGTATAAAGAAAACTTGGCAAGCTATCTAAAAGAGCAAAATCATTACATAAAGGAATCAGCATTTATTAAGTGCTTACTACTGTGCTATGTGTTTTATAAATATCTCATTCCATCATATATAAACTACATATACATACAACCTATATATACATATATATACTTATTATGCACCTATATGTATGTTTGCATATATAAATCAATGAGAGAATATATAAGATATACACACATGCATGTATATGTTGGCTTTATCTATATGTGTTATATATGTATATGTATGTATAAATATGATTAAATGAGATACCATTTATAAAACAGTGCAGTATACATATATAAACACAAATGTATGTATAAACATAAACACATGTATATGTGTATATGTGCATATGTATGTATGCATGTATGTATGACATAACCAATGAAAGACTGAAGACCAGGAGTATAAGTTGTCATCAAGGAATTATATGACAGAAAGAAAGTGAGTTGGTGATGTGACAAAGGTAATTGATGACAAGTGGATGACTAAATTATCCCACTGTAATGCATGTGAGGTTGAAAGAAAGCAATTAAGTCCTCCAGTTTGTTGGATGCTCTCCTAGGACAAACTTAAGGAGGGTGTGGAGAAAGGTACCTCAGGATGGGCAAGCATGGATGGGCTGTGATCTACAATATTGGAAGGAACATTCAAATCAAAGAAAAGGTGAATATATTTGAATATTACTAGATACCAAATCTACAAATTAATTTAGGTTGTACGCTTATTTTTCTTATATTGTCATATTTCAACCAGAAAATTTTCTGACTTTAATTCTAAGGAGTATTTGGTAGTTGTATTCTTGGGTGTGTTTTGATGTCTTAGTTCCCCAGCATTTTACACATTTTGTAATTATTTTTCTTGAAATTAATCCCCCCCTCTTGTTTCTGTTAGTACTCTCAAGAAATACTGCGGATGAGTGTTGTGGTATTTTGTTCCATAGCTGAAGCTATTATTATTTTTCATAAGTTTTTTTTGCTAATTCTTTGTAGTTTTCTAAATATACTATCATGTCAGTGGTAAATAAGACATCTTTGCATCCTCTTTGCTGCTGTTATACTTTCAACATATTTACAACAATGTCAAATAATAGTGGAGAAAAGACATACTTGCTTTATCCCTATTTGATCTGGGAAGCTCCTACTGATTTCCCCATTGCAAGAAAGCATAGCTCTTGGACACACACATACACACACACACACACACACACAGAGTTATAATCATATTAAAGAAGGGTCTGTGTTTATTAACATTTCAAACATAAATGAGTGTTTCATCTTGTCAAATAATTTTTCTGAATTTATTGAAACAATTTGCTTTTTATATTATTTGTTGTTTATATGATAATGTTAATGTTTTTCCTAATGCTGATCCTCCCTTGCATGTCAGATGAGAAACCAACTTAGTGACAGTGAATTGTATTTATATGGAGTATGTTGTTAGTGTGTATGTATGTATGTATATACTGTACTGTATGTATAAATTTTGTATTGCTTTGTCTTCCTGTGATGATTTTATTGATAATAGTTTCAGTATTCTTCATTTATGATACTGAAATATAGTTCCCCACCCCCCCTTTGCTTTGTCTTTACTTTGTGTATCAAGAACATTTGTCTTACAAAAGGCACTGGATTGAGTGTCTTCTTTCTTCATTCTTAATCATTTTTTTGGTATCTTAGATATTAGTTGATCTTTAAATATTTGATAGAAATGACTTATAAATCCATTTGGCCCAGGTTACTTTTCCTTTGGTAAATCATGTATGGTTTACTTGCATTTTTTTCTTTTTTTTCTTCCTTTTCCCCTTCCTTCCTTCCTTCCTTCCTTCCTTCCTTCCTTCCTTCCTTCCTTCCTTCCTTCCTTCCCTCCTTCCCTCCTTCCTTCCTTCCTTCCTTCCTTCCTTCCTTCCTTCCTTCCTTCCTTCCTTCCTTCCTTCCCTCCCTCCCTCCTTCCTTCCTTCCTTCCCTCCTTCCTTCTTTCCTTCCTTCCTTCCTTCCTTCCTTCCTTCCTTCCTTCCTTCCTTCCCTCCCTCCTTCCTTCCTTCCTTCCTTCCTTCCTTCCTTCCTTCCTTCCTTCCTTCCTTCCTTCCTTCCTCTCCTTCTCTCTTGATATTGGGAGTATATATATTTCTTATTTTGTTAGTTTGGTTATTTTATGCTTTTGTACATACTCAAATTTCACTTACAGTTTCAGTTTTTTTCACAGCACATCATTGTATATAGTAACATCTGATAATTCTTTTTATTTCTCCTTTGTTCATTTGGAATTCGCCTTGATAATTTTTATTTTGGTGATGTGATTTTCCTCTTTTTTAAAAATTACGTGGATTTATTATACTTTTTTGCCCTTAAAGATCAGTTTTTAGCTTTGTTTAATAGCTCTATACTCTTTTCATATTCATTTTGTCTATTTCTCTAATTTTCAAGATTTCTCCTTTTATTCTTAATTCATTATTGCTGGCCTCTCTATTTTCCATATTTTAACAAAATTGCATTTTCAGTTTATTGACCTCCTTTCTAAGATCCCTTTCAACTCAAATCTATGACCCTATGATACCTTTTGTTTCACTGATATTCATTTTCAAAGCCCATTTCCAAGAAGAGTTATTTTCTTTATATCCTCTTTCTTACTCTTTACCACTTCTAGGAATCTCTAAAATCTATTTCCAGAAATACAAATTCTTCAAAAAAGCAGTAGGGTACAGTGGGAATCATTCTTTTGTATTCTTCTCTTTTCCTTCATTGCTTATCTATTTAAATGTCATGCCACTTTGCTTTTGAATCTAAGAACTATCCTCTCTGCAAACCACTTTCTTCATTCTGTAGGCTAGCCCTGAAAGCTGGAGCTGAGAAAAGTTTCCCCAGGACATACCTGAAAAGAGTCCTTCTAGAAGCCTTTACATTTTGCTGTCCTCTCTATCCCTCTCTTATTCCTGCTAGCTTCCTTGTTTCCTCCTCTACTGTGTTAATTTAAAGCAATGCTGTATTTCTTCCCTTGTCCACTTTCTTGTCCTCTAGACCAGATGCTCTTCCACAATTATCCCCTTTCCTTTTTTTTCTGTCCTGAAGGCTGACCAGTTTGATTCATGGGCCTTCATTTGCCCTGACAAGTGGGCTATCCACTGGGAAAATGCAAACAGCTGAGATGCAAAAGTCACTTACCTAAAAAGTTACAGCAGCCATGAAGATCAGGGGACATGCTAGGGGAAAAAAAGCCGGAGGAATAAAGGTTGCTCTGGGACAAAGTTTCCACCAACACTAGGACAAAAGACTCCTCCCTTCAAAATGTTATTGGGGCTAACTCCAAAAGTGGGATGCCTAAAATTACAATAGACATAGTAGCCCCTGGGGGAACCTAGTGCCGGTGGTGATTAACTCAGGTAGAAATGGGGCCACTAAACCCTATACAAGAGTCCCCGCTGGCTACATATTGACCTGGAAAACCATATATAAACATTGTCTTCATTGTCTTTTTACTTATTTTATTAATTATTTCCCAATTACATTTTAATTTGGTTCTAAATTCAAGAGTGTTGTCAGTTGCCAAATGAAGCTTGCTGGCATTATGTTTGTCCCCTCTGATGTTCCTGATGGGAACAGGGATGAGAGAGGGATTAGAATGGTGGGAATGCCCAAGGGGCTGGGCTGGTGATAATAATAGCTAACATTTATATGGTACCCACCATGTACTAGGCACCGTGCTTTACAAATATCATCTCATTTGTTCCTTACAACAATTCTAGGAGGTAGTTGCTACTCTTATCTCCATTTTACCAATTAGGAAATTTAGGTAAACAGAAGTTAAAATGATTTGCCCAGGCTCCCATAGCTAGTAAGTATTTGAGATCAGATATGAATGCAGTTCTTTGTGACTCCAAGTCCATTGCTGTACTCTATGTCACCTAACTGCTGCTGATTTGGTCTTTGGTTATTTTACATTGTATGGTCAGCTAGGTAGTGTAGTGGACAGAGCACTGAGCCTAGAGAGTCAGAAAGGCTCATCTTCTTGAGTTCAAATTCAGCCGACACTTACTAGCTGTGTGACCCTGGGCAAACTACTTGATCCTATTTGCCTCAGTTTCCTCATCTATAAAATGAATTGGAGAAAGAAATGGCAAACCAACATGGCAAAACATTTGCCAAGTAAACCCCAAATGAAGTTATGAAGAGTTGGATACAGCACATGTTTTACACTAATAATTACGTTATGGAGATTTCTTTCATTTATATTCTAGGTGGCAAAGTAGAAAAATTGCTGGGTCTGGAGTAAGTGGTTCAAATCCTATCTCAGATACTTACTGTGTGACTCTGACTAAGGCATTTGTCCTCTCTAAGTCTTAAGCTCTCATCTATAAAATGGGGATAATAATAGCATTTACATTATAGGGTGGTTTTATAAGAATCAAATGAAATTTTATAGATACACACACATATATCACTTTGCAAACTTCGAAGTTTTATGTAAATTCTAGGATTGCTGTTAGCATAATTATTAATGAGTTTCTTAAATTTGAAAGCTTAGACATTTTTTGTGAATTACTTTTTATAAGTATTATTGTTGTTATGGAAGAGAGTGGCCCAGAGCACTTTTCACTTCATCTTTCCAGAGATTTCTCTGTAATCAAGAGAGGTTTTAGACACAGTTTCCTCCCATAGATTTTTATTTTTCCAAATTTTATCATGTCAGAAAAAGAATTCTACACAAGGACCACTCTGAAGGAAATATTTGCTGTTGAGTGGCAACCAGAAGGAGGTAGGCAATGGCAGCTCCAGATATGGAGTTAGGTGACATGATACTCCCCAATAGACTTCTGGGAGTTTCTGAGAGAGATTGGTACCATGTGCTCTACAGCTGAAAGGAGCAAACATTTTTTCCTCTTTAATTATTGCGCTGGATCGTGAAATTAAACACAGCAGGTAGGAAGATCCTGCACAGATTTCTAAAGCTATAGCATGCTCTGGTTAATTGTGTCAGCCTGGAGAGGCCGATTAGCATAATTAATCTAACCCTGTGATTACCCTGAGGACAGAGATGTTCCTGGATGCACAGGTGGGTTGTGGTGAATGAGTCCCTGAGTGGCAAATATGAATAGGAGAGTATGATAGAAGTAGTACTGGAGACTTTAGGATGAGAGAGAACAACAGAGAATCTGAAAGGGGAAGCATGTGGGAAAGAGGATGGAAAATTTGCAACCATAATATACCAAAGACAGGACAAACAATTTAGCACACAATTATTTATGACCAATTTTGGCTTAATTTTGGACAAGCTCTTAGAGGTGGGTTGGGACAGTTACTAGGCAGGCTCTTCTTTGGAACCAAAGATCTGAGTATATAGCTACAAATCAACTGTGAAGAGCTTAGACTTTTCTGTGAATCATCATCTCTAGACCAAAGAGCAGTATGGTTATTTATAAATAATAAAATGAATTGATCAGTTTGTCTATAGTCTGGAGATGTGCAGTCCAGATACTTCCAAAAGGTACTTCCCAGTCTACCCCTGGGGAAAATGAGACAGTCCAGGGTGTAACTTTCATACACTCCTCCCTCTTTCCTCCTTCTGCTATTTGTGAGTCATAGCCTAGGGGCCAGAGGGACTTTCTCTCATTCTGCCTTCTAAGTCTATGCCCAGTATTACGTTTCATCCCCTACCTCTTGCCTGCTTTGGCTGGTTAGAAATAGTCAGCTTTAGTTAAACATGTTGGGAATAACCATATTCAAGTTTCTCAAACTACAATATTCTGGAGTCAGTTTGAACTGGTTCTCTAGAGTCAATAAGAAAAATTTTCATTCCTTCAAAATCTGCAAATGCTACAAATCAGGGTTTCATTCATTGTTTTGCTGATTGTCTAGATTTAGGAAAGTGATAGAGAATAAGAGTGTGTCCTCTACTTTAGAGTACATTGGTAAGCATTTACCTGAACACCATGGTTCAATGGCTCTCTTTCCTTCAAATATGAAATGAGGGGATTGAAATATCAAATGGTCTTTGAAGATTCTCCCACCTTTAAAACTCTATGTGACCCCAAGGCACCATGCTAGATGTCAGGAATATGAAGACAAAAATGAAACAATACCTGCTCTCAAGGAACTTACATCCTACCAGAAAAGTACATGAGTAAATAAGCATAAAATGTATATATACAAAACAATGCAAAACAATTTCAGGAAGGAGGAAGTGCTAATAACTGAGGAGATCAGCAAAAATGTCTTGGAGTGACATCTGTGGAAGCATATGTAAATATATATGTATATGTACATGTATACCCATAATATTCTAAAATTTTATATTAATGTAATAGGTTATATTATATATATTATTTATAAGATGATACAGTATTATAAGGCGCTTGAAGTTACCTTAGTCTAAAGTTTAACTACTTTCTTTTAGGAATACATGTAAGAGGTTAAGAATGAAAATTCAGATGGGGAAAATGGATTAATTTTGGTAAATGAAATTTGCCAAATCTGGTAATCAGATTGCCCATCTGTCCAGTTCTAAATGCTTATCCTTATACCCCCAAGGCATATGAGAATGACTAAGGGAAAGATTGTTTCACTTAATGGAAATAACCCTTGAGTTCACTTTTTACCAGCTAGAAAACTTAACAGGAGTGGTTAAAAGGGGACTGAATGGTTTTTAGGAAATTTTTTTTCTCCAAAGGTGTGCCAAAAGTTAAGTTATTATAGTTCTGTTTGATGGAATAGAATGTTAACTGAACCCTTACCTGGGTGGCATGATGAATAGAGCAGCAGACTTGGAGTTAGGGAGACCTGAGTTTGAATCCTGCCTCAGAAGTTTACTAGCTTTATTACTCTGGACAACTCAATCTCTATCTGCCTGAATTTCCTCATCTGTAGAGTGGAGATAATAGTAAAACTTACCTCCTAGAGCTGTTGTGAATATGAAATGAGGTAATACTAGTAGAAGTGTTTTACAAACCTTAAAGTGCTATATAAATACTACCTATTATTATTGTCACTTACCTTTCTCTGATTCAGTTTCTTCATCTGTAAAATGAAGACAACTGAGCCAACTGCTAGGTTTGATACGAATATCAAATAATATATATCTTATAATTGATGTAATATATATCTTACATATCTTATAATACTATAATATATAATTATATAATATATACAGCATATTGTACAATATATTATTTATGTTGTATGTATACATACACACATATATGTACAGAGATATATACATGTGCAGATATATCACTTTGCAAAACATATAATGTTAGAAAATACATTTGTTATTATTATGATAATTATTACTATTTTGCTGTAACTATTTTTTATCATGTTGTGAAATTTCTTTGTTCCAGAATGCTATAAATTATAACCTCCATGATGGGTTGTTAGAGTTTCAGAGTCATGGAGTACTTTCCATCTTGGGTCCTTTCTCTAAGCAGAAATGTTTAGATTGAAATAATTTGAATTGATAAAAAATTATTTTTGGAAGATTTCTGCCCAAAATGCAGAATATAGACATTTCCTCCACATGCCTGAGCTGTGCTTTGAAGATAGCTAGGAATTCTTTGAGGTGGGAAAAAAGAAGGAGTGCATTCCAGATTTGGAGAGGCAACTAATTCATAGACACAGAGGTAAGAGGTGGTATGTTGTATATGGGGAAACCTGTCCAGTTTAACTGGAATGTAGTGTATATAAAGAGAAGTAATTAATCATTAAGTCTTTATTAATCACATGTAATGTGCCAGGCACAATGCACTAGGAATACAAGTACAAACATGCAATCTCTTCTCAAGGCTATTGCTTTCTATTGTGTAAGGCAACATGTAGACAGATGGGTAAATACAAAATACCTATAGGGAGATTGGTACTACTGGGTGATTAGTAAAGATTTCATATAGAAGGAGGCACTTGAACTAAATCTTGAAGGATGCTCAGGATTCTAAGAGGTAGAGGAAAGAAGGAAATGCCCTTCTAAACCAATGCAAATGCATAGCGATAAGAAGTGGAATATCATGTGTGGTGAACAATTCAATAAGCATTTATTAAACACCTACTGTACTCCAGACACTATCAGTCCCTGATCTCCAACACATATTATAATGAAAGGCAACATGCAAACAATTATATAAACTGTATACAAGCAAGATGTATACAGAATAAATTGACATTGATCTCAAGGGAAACCGTGGCATTAACAGGAATCAAGAAAAGCTTCATTCAGAAAGTGAGATTTTGGTTAAGTCTTGAAAGAAAGTGAGGGAAATCAGGAAGCAGAGATGAGGACGGCAAGAATTACAGGCACGAGACAGTGAAAATGAATAGGTAGAAGAAGGGATGTCTTGATCAAAGATCAGCAAGGAGTCTTTTTTTCTAATATTTCATTTTTTGAATTCCATGTAAAAACAATTTTTTACATTCATTTTTAAAAAATTTCGAGTTCCAAATTCTCTCCCTCCCTTCCCATTCTTCTTGAGAAGGCAAGAAAATTGACATAAGTTATTCTTATGCAGTCATGCAAAACATATTTCCATATCACTCATGTTGCAAAAGAAAATACAGACTAAAAGTAAAAGAAAGTTAAAAAAAGTGTGTTTCAATCTGCAGTCAGACTCCATCATGTTTTTTGTTTTGTTTTTTTTTCTGGAATAGGATAGCATTTTTCATCATAAGTCCCTCAGAATTGTCTTAGGTCATTGTGTTTCTAAGAACAGCTGTCATTCACAGTTGATCATCATATAATATTGCTGTGAGTTTTACAATTGTTCCCCCAGGCTCTACTCACTTCACTTTGCATCAGTTTATGTAAATTTCTTCTAGGTTTTCTGAAACCATCCTGCTCATCATTTCTTATAGTAAAATAGTATTCCATGGCAAACATATATCACAACTTGTTCAGTCATCAATTCTTTGTCACTACAAGAAGAGCTGCTATAAATTTTTCTGTACATATAGATTCCTTTTCCTTTCTCAAAAAATCTCTTTGGGGAGGGGGAGGAGCCAAGATGGCAGAGTACAAAGACTCATGTATCCTAGCTCTGAACCCACAGCCCATAAATTTTCTGTAAAAAGAAGTCCCCACAAATTCTGGAGCAGTGCAAGCTGCGAAGCAACAGAGTGGAGGAGATTTCCGTTCCAGGGAACCCTGAAAAACTGGTACCAAGGGTCTTTCTTTGGCCTGCCTTGGCCGCTGGGCCCCCAAGAGGAGCAGATCCGAGCGGCTTCAAGGACAGAACCTCCGGTGGCCACGAAGGTCGCTCCATCCACAGGCGCTACAGGTCAGTGAGAGAGACTTCTGGGCTGGCCAAGAGGGGAGCAGGGTGTCTTCATAACTCAGGCCCCCTCGGGAGGCAGTGGTGGAGACAGGGACAGCAGCAGACTCGGGTTCCCCAAGCAGGCAGGAGCTCTGCTCCATTACTGAAGGTCTCTGCATAAACTTCCTGAGGGGACTGAGCCTGGGAGGTGGCCCTGCCCCCACCTGAGAACCAGAATTTAATCTTAACCTGAACAGCAGCCCTGCTCGCCACTGAAAGCCCTGAGGCTGGGGAGCAGCATTTAAATCTCAGACCCCAAGCACTAGCTGGGCAGATCTAGGCAGGGGTGGACAGGAATCTCAGAAGTCAAGTAACTGGCTGGGAAAATGCCCAGAAAAGGGAAGAAAAATAAGACCATAGAAGGCTACTTTCTTGGTGAACAGATGTTTCCTCCTTTCATTTCTGATGAGGAGGAACAAGGCTTACCATCAGGGAAAGACATAGAAGTCAAAGCCTCTGTTTCCCAAACATCTGAAATAGATATCCAATGGGCTCATGCCATGGAAGAGCTCAAAAAGGATTTTTAAAATCAAGTTAGACAGGTGGAGAAAAAAACTGGGAAGAGAAATGAGAGAGATGGAAGAAAATCATGAAAAACAGGTCAATACCTTGCTAAAGGAGACCCAAAAAAATGCTGAAGAAAATAACACCTTGAAGAATAGGCTCACTCAATTGGCAAAAGAGGTTCAAAAAGTCAATGAGGAGAAGAATGCTTTCAAAAGCAGAATTAGCCAAATGGAAAAAGAGGTTCAAAAGCTCACTGAAGAAAATAGTTCTCTCAAAATTAAAATGGAACAGATGGAGGCTAATGACTTTCTGAGAAACCAAGAAATCACCTAACAAAACCAAAAAAAAGGAAAAAATGGAAGAGAATGTGAAATATCTCATGGGAAAAACAACTGACCTGGAAAATAGATCCAGGAGAGACAATTTAAAAATTATGGGACTACCTGAAAGTCATGATCAAAAAAAGAACCTAGACATCATCTTCCATGAAATTATCAAGGAAAACTGCCCTGACATTCTACAACCAGAGGACAAAATAAATATTGAAGGAATCCACCAATCACCGCCTGAAAGAGATCCAAAAAGAGAAACTTCTAGGAACATTGTGGCCAAATTCCAGAATTCCCAGGTCAAGGAGAAAATATTGCAAGCAGCTAGAAAGAAACAATTCCAGTATTGTGGAAATACAATCATGATAACTCAAGATCTAGCAGCTTCTACATTAAGGGATCGAAGGGCTTGGAATATGATATTCCAGAAGTCAAAGGAACTAGGACTCAAACCAAGAATCACCTACCCAGCAAAACTGAGTATAATACTTCAGGGGAAAATATGATCTTTCAATGAAACAGAGGACTTTCAAGCATTCTTGATGAAAAGACCAGAGCTGAAAAGAAAATTTGGCCTTCAGACACAAGAATGAAGAGAAGCTTGAAAGGGTAAACAGCAAAGAGAAATCATAAGGGACTTACTAAAGTTGAACTGTTTACATTCCTACATGGAAAGACAATATTTGTAACTCTTAAAACTTTTCAATATCTGGGTAGTTGGTGGGACCACACACACACACACACACACATGCTCACACACATGTACATGTGTGCGTGCACACACATGCACACATGCACACACATACAGAGACAGAGAGCACAGAGTGAAATGAATAGGATGGGACCGTATCTTAAAAGAAATTAAGGTAAATGGTGAGAGAGAAATGTAGTGGGAGGAGAGAGGGTGAAATGGAATGTGGTAAATTATCTCTCATTCAAGAGGCAAGCAGGAAACTTTTTAGTGGAGGGAAAAAGAGGAAAGCTGAGAAAAAAGCCATGAAGTTTACCCTCATGACATTCGACTAAAGGAAGGAATAAAATGCACACTCATTTTGCTATGAACACCTGTCTTACAGTACAGGAAAGTGGGGGAGAAGGAGATAAGCAGCGTAGCAGGGATGATAGAAGGGAGGGCAATGGGAGGAGGGAGAAATTTGAAGTCAACACTCAGGGAGGGGACAGGATCAAAAGACAGAATAGAAACAATGAGGGGCAGGCTAGGATGGAGGGTAATTCAGTTAGTCTTACACAACACGACTATTATGGAAGTCATTTGCAAAACTACACAGATATGGCCTATATTGAATGGCCTGCCTTCCCAAAGGGAACTGGTGGGGAGGGAGGGATGGGAAGAATTTGGAACTCAAAGTTTTAGGAACAACTGTTTAGTATTGTTGTTGCTACTAGGAAAGAAGACATACAGTTAATGGGGAATAGAAAGTCATCTGGCCCTACAGGACAAAAGAGAAGATGGGGATAAGAGAAGGGAGGGATGATAGAAGAGAGGCAGATTCTTGACAGGGAAAATTAGATTGCTCAGTGTATTGGGGTGGGGAGAGGGGATAAAAGGGGAGAAAATTTGGAACCCAAAATTTTGTGAAAATGAATGTAAAAAGTTATATTAATAAATTTATATTTAAAAAAATCTCTTTGGGATACAGATATAATAGTAGTATTGCTGGGTGAAATGGTATATGCACAGTTTTATTCTCTTTGGGAATAATTCCAAATTGCTTTCCAGAATGATTGGATCTGTTAGCAACTCCATCAACAATGCATTAGTGTTCCAATTTTCCTCATCTTCTCCAACATTTGTCATTGTTCTTTTCTTAATGCATATTAAAACAACTCTGAAGTACCTATAAGATTGGTTAAAATGACAGATATTGAAGCAGATATGGGTAAATTGGGACACTAACACTATTTGGTGGAGCTGCAAACTGATTCAACCATTCTGGATAGAAATTTGAAATTATACCTAGCCCTTTGACCCAGCAATACCACAACTAGGTCTGTATCCCAAAGAGATCAAAAAGAAAAAAGGAAAAGGACTTATATGTTCAAAACTATTTATAGCTGCTCTTTTTGTGGGAATAAAGTATTGAGTGTGTGTTCATCTTTAATTGCTGAAGAAGACCATGCCCTCAGAGAAATGATGACATGACTTGCACTTGACTTTGTTTTGAGTGAGGGAGGGCTGTGCAGGTCACCAGTCTCACTTCTCCAGAGCCATCTGAATCCAGTGACCAGATATTCATCAGGAAGACTGAAGATGACCCAGGATGAGGCAATTGGGGTTAAGTGACTTGCTCAAGTTCACACAGCTAGTGAGTGTCAAGTGTCTGAGGTGATATTTGAACTCAGGTCCCCCTGACTCCTGCACTAGTGCTCTATCCACTGCACTACCAATGAGAAATTGGAGGGATGCTCATAAATTAGGGAACTGCTGAACAAGTTGTCTTTTATGATTGTGGTGGAATACTATTGTAGCATAAAAAAATGACAGGATGCTATCCAAAAAACCTGTAAAGACTTACATGAACTGATACAAAGTGAGGTGAGCAGAACCAGAAGACTACACAGTAAAAGTGTACAATATGCTGACCAACTGTGAAAAACTTAATTCTTCTAAGCAAAACAAATATTCAAGACAATTCTGAAGAACTTATGATGAAAAATGCTATCCATCTCCATAGGAAAAAGCCTGATGGAATCTGAATGCAAATTGAAACATACTTTTTAACTTCATTTTCCTTGTTTTTTTTGTCTATGTTTTCTTTCACTACATGACATGGAAAAGTGTTTTGCATGACAGCATCTACCTAACATCAAATAGCTTACCTTCTCAATGAAGAAGGAAGGAAAGGAGGGGTTGAGAAAATTTGGAACTTAGAATTTTGGAAAATGAAAGTTAAAGATTTTTTATGTGTAATTAGGAAAAAATTTAAAAAAAAGAAAAATTCTTTTTCATTGAATATCTACTTTTTTTTCCCCTGAAAGATTATACTAAGTTTTGATGGGTAGGTGATTATTGACTGTAATCCTAGCTTCTTTGCCCTCCAGAATATCATATTCTATATCTTCTGATCCTTTAATGTGGAATATACTAAGTCTTTTGTTATTCTGACTATGGCTTGAAAATATTTGGATTATTTCTTTCTGACTGCTTGCCATATTTCCTCCTTGACCTGGGAACTTTGGGATTTTTGTTGTCATTTTGGAATGTCTTTCAGAAGATGTTATTGGTTCTTTGAATTTCTATTTTATCCTATTTCTAGAATATCAGGACAATTTTCCTTGAAAATTTCTTGAAATCTAGTGCTAGACTTCTTTTAATCATAGATTTCAGGTAGTCCAACAACACTGAAATTATCTCTCCTGGATCTATTTTCCTGGTCAGTTATTTTTCCAATGAGATATTTCACAATTTTTCTATTTTTTTCATTTTTGATTTTGTTTTTTATTGATCTCTCATAGAATAATTAGCTTCTACTTACTCAATTCTACTTTTTAAGGAGCTCTCTTCATTGAGTTTTTGGGTCTCTTTACCTTTTTGATCTATTCTGTTTTTTTAAGGTGTTATTTTGTTTACTACTTTTGTGTTTTTTTTAAAAAACCAATCTGTTGACTTTTTTTCATGATTTTCTTATTTTATTCCCATTTCTTTCCCTATGTTTTCCTTACTACCTCTATTTTGATTTTTAAAATCCCTTTTGAGTTCTTCCAGGGATTCCTTTTTTGGACTTGAGGCCAATTCACATTTTTCTTTTTGACTTTGCATGTAACTATTTTGATATTGTTGTCTTCTGAATTTGTTTTGTTCTTTCCTGTTACCATAGTAATTTTCTATGATCGGATTCTTTTTATATTGTTGTTGTTTTCTCATTTTTACAGGCTATTTCTTGACTTCTTACTGCATATTATGGTTGGATTCTGCACCCCGGGTGAAGGGGACTATACTAAGCTCTAGGTTTTTCATGCTGCTGCTTTCAGACCTAGTTCTGGGGAGTCTGTAAATTTTTAGTTTTTCCATTATGGTATGATCTAAAGGGAAATGTGGTAGTCCCTCTCTTGGTCTGCACTCTTGTCTGTGAGTGACTAGAAACACTCTTTTCCATTCCAGAAGTGTGACCAGGGTTCCTGCTTCTACTAGTGTTTTTCCTCACCCTGGGATTGTGACCTAGAATCACATATGAGCAAGGCAACAGAGTCCCATTCCCAGTGCCAGCAAAGGGTCCCCTGTAATCTTTTGACAAGTTATTCCCTTACATTCTGTGGGCTGAGAGCTCCAGAACTTACTACTGATGATTTAGTAACCTACAAGGTCTGCTGCTGATTTCCTGGACATGGACTGTGTTGGACTTCATTCTACTCTCACCTCAGGGCAGCTAGGTGGTTCAGTGGATGTAGTACCATTGCAGGAGTCAGGAGGACCTGAGTTCAAATCTCACGTCAGACACTGGACATTCACCAGCTATGTCAGCTTGGGCAAATTACTTAACCCCAGTTGCCTCATCCTGGCTCATCTCCAGTCATCCTGATGAATATATGGTTACTGGGTTCAGTTGGCTCTGGAAGAGAAGTGAGGCTGGTGACCTGCACAGCCCTCCCTCACTGAAAATAAAGTCAAATGAAAGTCATGTCATCATTTCTCTGATGACATGGTCTTTTTCAGCAATGAAGGATGAATACACATACACACACTCTCACTTCATTGAGATGGATCTTTCCTACCAATTTTCTGAATTGTCTTGCCTGGAAAAGTGTTTCCCTTGTTCTTTTGTGGACCCTACACTCCAGAATTCATTTTGAGACATTATTTTAATGTTGTTTGGAGGGGAATTTGGTAGAGTTCAATCAAGTGCCTGCTTTTACTCTTTAATCTTGACTCTACCCTCTTCTGATCAAGGAGTCTTATGTCACTAGATCACAGTAGAAGGATTATTGGAGAAACAAGTTATGAAGGTGTTTAAAAACCAAAGAAGAGAACATTATATTTGATTTTAGAGGTGACAGGGAGCCCCTAACATTTATTGAATGAGAGGATGAAATGGTCAGATCTATGCTTTTAGAATATCACTTTGACAACTGAGTGGAAGATGTACCACAACGCAAAGAGACCTGAGGCATGGAGGTCAACAAGAAGGCTATTGCAATAGTCCATATTTGAGATAAAACAGACTTGCATCAGAGTTTTGGCAATGTCAGAGGAAAGAAGGTGGTGTATACAAAAAAATGTTGTAAAGATAGAATTAGCAATACATCACTTGATTGGATAGGTGAGGTAACAGTGAGGAATTAAAGATGATACCTAGGATGGGAGCCTGGTGACTAGCAGAATGGTGGTAGGGAAATAAGGAAAGGAAGGGTTTGGGGGGAAAAGATAATGAGTTCATATCTGGATATGTTCATTTGATGTATCTACAGAAAATCTTGCTTTAGATGACTAATAGGCAGTTGAAGATACAGAACTGGATGTCAGGGAAGAGGTTAAAAATAGATCTGAGAGTCATCTGCATAGAGATAATAATTTGATCTGTAGGACCCTATGAGATAACTAAGTGAAACAGTATAAAGAGAGAAGAAAAAATTTGAGGACAGAGAATTAGGGGAGGCCCATAGTTGGTGGATACAGCCTGAATGAAATCCAAAAAATAAGACTGAGGGGTTGCTGAATAGGTCAAGAGAGAACTAGGAGAGAACAGAATCATGAAAATCTAGTGAGAGAGTATCATGGAGAAGACAATGATCAGCAGTGTCAGCTAACATTTCATCATTCAAGATGATGGGAACCCCTCACCTTGAACTTCTCACTCTTGAGGTATACTTTGCCCATGTAGCCCCTTCCTCTGATTGGTTGGTTCCTCTCAAATCTTCATTTTAAGGGAAGTACTCAAATTCGCATCTTCATTTCTCTTCAGGTTCCATTCCTTACTCTATACTTTGTTTTTGCCCCATCGTAATGTTCTTATCCCATGTTTTTCAACTCCCTTTAATATATTGTTTCCTCTGCCTCCCCCAATTTGAATGCAAACTCCTTGAGACTAGGAACTGTTTTTCTTTTTTTATGTTTATTTTTAGTTTTCAACATTCATTTCCTCAAAATTTTGAGTTCCGAATTTTTTCCCCATCTCTCCCATCTCCCCACCCCCAAACACCATGTATTCTGATTACTCCTTCCCCCAATCTGCCTTCCCTTATCCTCATCTTCTCTAACTTTTCTTGCAGGGCAAGATAGATTTCTATACCCCATTACCCGCATTTCTTATTTCCCAGTTGCATGCAAAAACAATTCTGAACATTCGTTCCTAACACTTTGAGTTCTAACTTCTCTCCCTTCCTTCCTCCCCACCCATCCCCACTGAGAAGGCAAACAATTCAATATAGGCTATATATGTGTAGTTTTGCAATTGACTTCCATAATATTCATGTTGTGTAAGACTAATTATGTTTCCCTCTATCCTATCCTGTCCCCCCATTTATTCTTTTCTCTTTTGACTTTGCTCCTCCTCAAAAGTGTTTACTTCTAATTACTTCTTTCTCCCATTTGCCCTCTCTTCTATTATCTTCCCCACTTACCTCCTTCTCCCCTACTTTCCTGTAGTGTAAAATAGATTTCCATACCAAATTAAGTGTGCATGTTATTCCCTTCTTAACTTAAATGAGATGAGAGCAAGCTTCAAATTTTCCCTCTCACCTCCCTCTTTTCCCCTTCCATTAGAAAAGTTTTTTCTTGACTTTTTTAAAGAGATAATTTGCCCCATTCCATTTCTCCCTTTCTCCTCCCAATATATTCCTTTCTCACCCCTTAATTTTATTTTTTAGATATCATCCCTTCCTATTAAACTCATCCTGTGCCTTCTGTCTATATGTATATAATCTCTCCAACTACCCAAATACTGAGAAAAATTTCAAGAGTTACAAATATTGCATTTCCATGTAGGAATATAAACAGTTTTACTTTAGTAAGTCCCTTATGATTTCTCTTTCCTGTTTACCTTTTCATACTTCTCTTGATTCTTGTGTTTGAAAGCCAAATTTTCTATTAAGCTCTGCTCTTCTCCACAAGAATGCTTGAAAGTCCTCTATTTCATTGAATGACCATTTTTTTCTCTGAAGTATTATACTCAGTTTTGGTGGGTAAGTGATTCTTGGTTTTAATCCTATTTCCTTTGACTTCTGGAATATCATATTCCAAGCCCTTCAATACCTTAATGTAGAAGCTGCTAGATCTTGTGCTATCCTGTTTGTATTTCCACAATATTTAAATTGTTTCTTTCTAGCTGCTTGAAATATTTTCTCCTTGACCTGAGAACTCTGGAATTTGGGTACAACATTCCTAAAAGCTGTTCTTTTTGCATCTCTTTCAGAATATGATCTGTGGATTCTTTCAATATTTATTTTACCCTCTGACTCTAGAATATCAGGGCAATTTTCCTTGATAATT
This sequence comes from Bettongia penicillata ogilbyi, assembly GCA_023548195.1. Classification (NCBI taxonomy): domain Eukaryota; kingdom Metazoa; phylum Chordata; class Mammalia; order Diprotodontia; family Potoroidae; genus Bettongia; species Bettongia penicillata. The sequence goes on from JAJHZJ010000567.1 coordinate 1,171,709, forward strand.
TCATGAAGAATGGTGTCTAGGCTATATTTTTGATCATAGCTTTCAGGTAGTCCAATAATTTTAAATTATCTCTCCTGGCTTTATTTTCTAGGTCAGTTGTTTTTCCAATGACATTTCACATCATCTTCTTTTTTTCATTCTTTTGCTTTTGTTTTGTAATTTCTTGTTTTCTCATAAAGTCATTAGCTTGCATCTGTTCCATTCTAATTTTTAAAGAAGGATTTTCCTCAGTGAGCTTTTGAACCTCTTTTTCCATTTGGCTAATTCTACTTTTTAAATCACTCCTCTCATTGACTTTTTGGACCTCTTTTACCATTTGAATTACTCTAGTTTTAAAGGTGCTATTTTCTTCAGCATTTTTTGGATCTCCTTTAGCAAGCAGTTGACTCACTTTTCATGATTTTCTTGTATCACTCTCATTTCTCTTCTCAATTTTTCCTCTACCTCTCTGACTTGATTTTTCAAAATCCTTTTAGAGCTCTTCCATGACCTGAGACCCTTGCATATTTTTTGGAGGTTTTTGATGCAGAAACCTTGACTTTTATGGTCTGATGGTATGCTTTTCTCTTCCTCATCTGAAAGATGGAAGGAAGCACTTGTTCACCAAGAAAGTAACCTTCTATAATATTATTTTTCCCCCTCTTTTGGGTATTTCCCCAGCTGGTTACTTGACTTTTGAGTCCTTTGTCAAGTAGAGGGTATACTCTAGGGACCTGTAAATTCTCAGTTCCTCCAAGGTGGCACAATAAAGGGAGAGGAGTTTACTCTTCTCCTGACTTGCACTCTGGTCTGGGATAAACCACAAGCTTTTCTACCCAGAGTCTGTGAGTAATATTCCTTCTCCAGAGCTCTACCAGCTTCACCAGCTGGTGCTCCTCCTCACCCCAGCACTGCCACTCAGAACTGAGAACCAGATTAGCACCTCAATTCCCCCAGGGTCTTAAGGTCAAGGGCTCCAAAAATGGATACTGCACTACAGTGACTGCTGCTGGTAGGGTTGGACCACATTCCCTTCTCACTCAGCTGAAAGAGCTTTCTCACTGACCTTTGAAGCTATCTTTAGCATTTGTGGGTTGAGGAATCTGGGTACCACAGCTAAGCTACTCCTTGGGATTTCACAACCCTGAAGCCTGCTCAAATCCTGTCTCAGCCATACCATGTGGCCACCACTCAGCACCCTGTGCGATAGACATTTCCTGTTGGCCTTCCAGGCTCCCTTGCACTGGAAATCTTTCACTCTGTCATTTTGTGACTTCTGCTGCTCTAGTATTTATTTAGAGTCATTTTTACAGGTATTTTATGGGCTCTGGGGGAAAGCTTCTACAGGCCCATCTTTCTACTCTGCCCTGTTGGTTCGACCCCACTGTCTTTCTGCATGTATTTGTAATTTGCATTCCCAGCTAAGAGTGTTTACCACATAATAAGCATTTAATAAATGCTTGGTGACTTGTCTTGCCTATTTATAAATCAATCGGTTAATGAACATTTATTAATTAACTACTGTATTCCATTTGCTAAATCCTTTGTTAGGTACTAAACAATATACAAAGTTTAAAGGATATAATCTCTGCCTTCATGGTACTTAAAATCTAGTAGGAATGTTAAGAACAAAATAGTTAAGTATAATACACAACGTTATGTAGTAAGTATGTTAGAAAGCTTCAAGACAAAATGCTAGATGATTACTGATAGGAAGAATAAAGGAAGGTTTCTTGGAGATGACATTTAAGAGGGGCCTTCTTTAAGAATAGAATTTCAAATGATAGATGTTCTGAGAGATGGTATTCTAGGTAGAAGGATGAGCAAAGCCACAGAGATAGGAATGCTTTAGGTTGTTTAGGGCATATTGAATAATGTATTTGGTTTGATCATAGGGAAGAGTTGGAGCCAGAAAATGGAGGGTCATAAATGCTAAGTAATGACTTAATGGGAGTATTTGTCCATTTGCAAACTATCCATGGTTGGCATCCTAAAGATCTGATGTTCAGTCTCCACTCACTGAATTTTATAATGGTCTGTGGACTGTGGCTCAGCAACTTTTCCTTGAATTTTAACTTCTCTAGAGAGGTGACTGGAGATGGATTGATTTGGTCTCCAGCCTTCAACTTTACAGTAATGGTACTACTTTTTTTTTCCAATTTTAAAAGTCCTCTTGGAATACAAGAACATCTTTTACAAATGAGATCTCATTGTAAGATTGATATGTTGCAATATTAGATGAGAAGGGGAATAAAACCTCATCCATTTAAAATCTCATATGAGGCTGGGGAGAATAAAACTCCCACTGGCTAACAGAGGATGTAATACTGATTTTGCTGTGATATTAGACACTGCTAAGATTTCCCAGTCTTTGGAAAGAAGATGAAACATTTTTGTCTCGAGAACAGCATAGAGTGAAATGGATGAATTTCAAAATCATTTGCATTTGTCATTTATGAGAAACTCTCCCTGACTTATTTTTATTTTTTATTTGGTGAATTCTCTTGGTGAAGCTAACGACAACCTAATATTTGAATGTAGATTAAATAGAAAGCATGGGTAAGGGAAGGAAATAGCATATACTGGGAGGTTCCAGGTTAGAAGTAAAGAAATGAATCTAAATCTCTGTATCTCATTCCTATTTAAGGTTTAATGGGGCATCATTTCCCTTATAATTAGAATCATGGATTTTAGAGTTGGAAAGACCCAAGAGGTCTTACTCCTTCATTTTACAGGTATGAAAACTGAGGCACAGATTCAGTGACCTGGGAATAAATGGCTAAATGAATTTCTGAAGCAAGGTCTTCTTGACTTTAAGCCTGTGCCTCTATACACTATGCAATCTCAATTGAATTGTCCCTCTTTCAGTTCAATTCAATTCAATTTATTATACATTTAACATCAGCTATATACAAGACAATGTAATAGATTTTAGGGTAGATAAAAAATGAATTATGGGGTCTCTGCTCTGAAGAAACTTCAAATCCTTCACTCCACACAATAGGTGAAAACTATGAGAAAAATTCTTTTATTTCTATCTTTTCATATCCTCTTCCACAAAGATTTCTTTTATGGGGTCTGTGGTTCTATTGAAGTTATGTGGTCAGAGACAGAAGGGATGTCAGAGGTCATATTATCCAGATTCTTTATTTTAGAAATGAGGAGACTGAGACCCAGAAAATTATAGTGAGTCATCCAATATCATGATGATAGAGAGTGTCAGAGCTGGGATTCAAACTCAGGTCTTCTGACTTCAAATCTGCTTGGCCATGCTATATTGCTGTGTGTGTGTGTGTGTGTGTGTGTGTGTGTGTGTGTGTGTATGTGTGTGTGCATCTTAAATGGTCCTTTCTGTACCATGAAAACTTATCAATCCCTGACTTATTACTGTATAATCTGTTTTCATTAATTAATCTAACATTTATATAGACCTTTTTGAGAGAGAGCACAGTGAAAACTAGCCTCGGACTTTTGGTCAAGGGGACTTTGGTTAAAATCTTGCCTCTGACATATTCTAGCTGAATGACCCCATGCAAATTTCAGTACCAAAGGGAACTTTCTTAAATCTAGAGCAAAAGTCCCTGTGAAGATCAGTCCTTTCCAGATAATTCCATTCAAACCTTGGAACCCCTAGAGGAAGCTGCTGGAGTCTCTGCCTTTCTTGTTCCATTATATTGTCATCACCCATTAGAATATAAGCTTCTTGAGGGCAAAAAATGTTCCGTTTTCTTGTCTTTTAGCCTCAGTATTTAGCACAATGCCTATCACATGTTAAGGACTAAATAAGTGATTTTCATCCTTTCATTTGTGGAGGAAATGTCTTCTTATAAAGTTCCCCACAAAATAGTATGACAGATCTCTAATGTATAGATTAGCTGAATGATCTTGTGAAAGTCCATTAACCTCTCTGAGACTCAAGTTCTCATTTTTAAAATGAGTTTAACAGAAAAGCATAGTATTTACTTCATAGGCTTGTTGTATGGGTTAAATAAGATTAATTATGGACAGTGCTTATGTACACATACATAAATCTAGGTATACAATAATAAAAATACCTAACATTTAAATAGTATTCTAAGGTTTCCATAGTGCTTTATAAATATCATCTCATTTGATCCCTACAACAACCCTGGAAGGTAGATGTTATCATTATGCTTACTTTACAGATGAGGAAACTGAGGCAAACAGAGTTTGAATGACTTTCCCAGGATCAGAAAGCTAGTATTTACCTGAGAGCAGATTTGAACTCAAGGCTTTTTAGCTCCAGGTCCAAGCACTATATCCAGTATGCCTAGTTGTTTGTGTATACACACACACACATATACATACATACACACACATATATAAATAAAATATATACATACATTATATATGTTTGTCTAGTTGTATAAATTACTAGATAGCCTTTCTCTCTGTCTCTCCCTCCCTCAACAAATGCACATGCACACACACACACACACACACACACACAGACTAATCCAATACAGGATTTTCTTGGTTTCCTAATACATATAAAAGCTACATCTACATCATACTTTGGTCTACAAACTGTGCAGTAGTATTATGTTTAAAAAATGTACATGCTTTAATTAAAAAATATTTTATTGCTACAAAATGCTAGCCATCAGCTGAGTTTTCAGTGAGTCATAATCGTTTTCCTGGTTGATCTGGGTGGTGGTTTCTGAAGACTGGCTTAGGTGTGGCATTTTATTTATTTATTTAACTTTTTACATTCATTTTCACAAATTTTTGGGTTCCAAATTTTCTCTCCTTTTCTCCCCTCCCCCCCACCCCAATACCCCAAGTAATCTAATTTTCCCTATCTCCAATCTGTCCTCTCTTCTGTCATCCCTCCCATCTCTTATCCCCATCTTCTCTTTTGTCCTGTAGGGCCAGATGACTTTCTATTCCTCATTAACTGTATGTCTTCTTTCCTAGTTGCAACAGCAATACTAAACAATTGTTCCTAAAACTTTGAGTTCCAAATTCTCCCCATCCCTCCCTCCCCACCCATTCCCTTTGGTTCGGCAGGCAATTCATTATAGGCCATATCTGTGTAGCTTTGCAAATGACCTTCCTGATAGTCGTGTTGTGTAAGACTTACTGAATTACCATCCCTCCTAACCTGCCCCTCATTGTTTCTCTTCTGTCTTTTGATCCTGTCCCTCCCCAAGTGTTGACTTTCAATTACTCCCTCCTCCCTTTGCCCTCCCTTCCATCATCCCCCCCCCTGCAATATCTCCTTCTCCCCCGCTTTCTTATACTGTAAGATAGGTTTTCATACCAAAATGAGTGTGCATTTCACTCCTTCGTTTAGTCAAATGTGATGAGGGTAAACTTCTTGTTTGTTTGTTTGTTTGTTTTTTCCTCAGCTCTCCTCTTTTTCCCTCCCCTAAAAAAATCTCCTACTTGCCTCTTAAATGACATATAGTTACCCCCTTCCATTTCCCCCTCTTTCCTCTCACTACATTTCTCTCTCACCATTTACCTTAATTTCTTTTAAGGTATGGTCCCATCCTATTCAGTTCAATCTGTGCTCTCTGTCTCTGCATGTGAATGCATGTGTGTATGTGTGTGCATGCGTGTACATGTGTATGTGTGGTCCCACCAACTACCCAGATACTGAAAAGTTTTAAGAGTTAGAAATATTGTCTTTCCCTGTAGGAATGTGAACAGTTCATTTCTGGTAAGTCCCTTAATACTTCTCTTTGCTGTTTACTTTTTCATGCTTCTTCTCATTCTTGTGTTTGAAAGTCAAATTTTCTTTTCAGCTCTGGTCTTTTCATTAAGAATGATTGAAAGTCCTCTGTTTCATTGAAAGACCATATTTTCCCTTGAAGTATTATACTCAGTTTAGCTGGGTAGGTGATTCTTCGTTTGAGTCCTAGTTCCTTTGCCTTCTGGAATATCCTATTCCACGCCCTTCGATCCCTTAAGGTAGAAGCTGCTAGATCTTGAGTTATCCTCATTGTATTTCCACAGTACTGGAATTGTATCTTTCTAGCTGCTTGCAAGATTTTTTCCTTGAGCTGGGAGTTCTGCAATTTGACCACAATGTTCCTAGGAGTTTCTCTTTTTGGATCTCTTTCAGGTGGTGATCGATGAATTCTTTCAATACTTATTTTGCCCTCTGGTTCTAGAATGTCAGGGCAGTTTTCCTTGATAATTTCATGCAAGATGATGTCTAGGCTCTTTTTTTGATCATGGCTTTCAGGTAGTCCCATAATTTTTAAATTATCTCTCCTGGATCTATTTTCCAGGTCAGTTGTTTTTCCCATGAGATATTTCACATTCTCTTCCATTTTTTTGTTCTTTTGGTTTTGTTTGGTGATTTCTTGGTTTCTCATAAAGTCATTAGACTCCATCTGTTCCATTCTAATTTTGAGAGAACTATTAAATTCAGTGAGCTTTTGAGCCTCTTTTTCCATTAGGCTCATTCTGCTTTTGAATGCATTCTTCTCCTCATTGGCTTTTTGAACCTCTTTTGCCAATTGAGTGAGCCTATTTTTCAACGTGTTAATTTCCTCAGCATTTTTTTGGGTCTCCTTTACCAAGGTATTGACCTGTTTTTCATACTCTTCTTGCATCTTTGTCATTTCTCTTCCCAGTCTTTCCTCCACCTGTCTAACTTGCTTTTCAAAATCCTTTTTAAGCTCTTCCAAGGCCTGAGCCCACCCACCACCCCACTGGGGTGTCTGGGGTACTGAGGCCCCGCCCTCCACGTCTTTCCCTGATGGCAAGAATACGTTCTCGTCCTTGCCATCAGATCCGAAGGTCAGGATCATTTGCACTTGTTGGAAAAAACTCTCTATAGTCTTATTTTTCTTCCCTTTTCTAGGCATTTTCCCAGCCAGTTACTTGACTTCTGAGATTCCTTTCCACCTCCGCCTGGATCCGCCCAGCTAGTGCTTGGCCTCTGAGATTCAAATGCACTTTCCGCAGCAAGCTTTAGTTCTGGCGCAGGGGTGGGGGCAGGGCCACATCCCAAACTCGGTCCCTCAGGGGCTTTCTGCAGAGACTTTCAGGAACGGAGCGGGTGGGGGCGGGGTGGGGGGGCCTGCCTCCTATGCTCAGCTCCCTCAGGGGTTTTATTCAGAGGCCTTCAGTAGTAGAGCAGGGTGGGGGCAGGGCCGTCTCCCCGGCTCAGCTCCCTCAGGTTGGAAAGACCTTCAGTATTGAAGATCCTACCTGCTGCTGGGGGATTCCTGAGTCCTGGGCCGCTGCGCCTCATCCGCCGCCCACGCCTCTGCCTCCGCCGCTTCCTCCCAAGGGGGCCCAAGTCACGGAGACGCTCCGCTCCCCTCCCCTAGCCCAGCCTTCTTTCTCACTGACCTGTAGCTTCTGTGGGCGGAGGGACTTTCCCGGCTGCCGGAGCTTCCCCCGGTGCTTCCTTCTCTGAAGCCTGCTCGGGTCAGCTTCTCTGGGGCTACGGCTAGGGGTGGGGGTGGGGTCCGCTTTCCGGCGTGCGATGGACCCCGGGGACGGCTCTCCAGGGCTCAGTGGAATGGAAATCTCTTCCCCTATGTTTATGCACCCCCTGCAGTGATTCAGAATTTATGGGGATCTCCTTTTACCTCAATTCCATGGGTTGTGGGCTCGGAGCTCATAAATGTGCCTCCTTCTACTCCGCCATCTTGGCTCCGCGCATTTTTTTTTTTTAATAAGACAATAATGAAGTTTGCTATATAGGTTGACTCTTCCTTTTACTTGAACACTTAGAGATGTCTGTGGGGTTGTTAATTGGCCTAATTTTAATATTCAAGGACAGCTACGTGGCATAGTGGATAAAGCATTGGGCCCAGAATCAAGAAGATCTGAGTTCAAATCTGACCTCAGATACTTATGAGCTGTATGACTCTGAGAGGGCAAGTTACTTACTCCTGTTTGCCTTAGTTTCTTCTTCTGTAAAATGAGGTGGAGAAGGAAAAGGCAAACTACTCTAGTATCTTTGCCAAGAAAACCTCAAATGGAGTCATAAAGAGTCAGATATGACTCAAAAAACTGACCAACAATTTCAATTTGTCCTTATGGAATAGACAGGTCCAAGGAGAAGGAGGAAGATGGTAGAGTGACTGGTCTTTGGAGCAGTCAGAGCATGTACAACATTTATCGAAGGACTTTGCAGTTTTAAATGGGCACAGGTTTTGGAGCCCTCAAACAATTACTACACTAATATTGAATATTAATTTAATTTGGTGATCTGTTCAGAGATCACCAAAATAGATGTAATAATAATTAAAAAGTTTGGAATATTGCAAGGATTATTAAAATGTGACACGGAGATACCACGTGGGCACTGATAGACTGAACTGATATAAGGTTGTCAATTTGTGTAAAATGCAATACCTGCAAAACACAATAAAATGAAGTGCAATTAATTGAGGTATACCTACCTATCCATCTATCATCTATCTATCCATCTGTCTCTCTCTCTCTCTATCTATCTATCTATCTATCATGTATCTATCCATCTATGCAAGCAGACAGACAGACAGATAGATCAAATTTTGATATCATTTGTGCAAGAAACTTCCCATGAAGCTGTTTCTTCTATCACCGAATGAATGATAAAATAGGTATTTAAGTGCATATTATGTAATAGGTACCATGCTAAGCACTAGGGATACAATAATGTGTGTATATATATTATCTATACATATACACATATATATGTATGCATACACATACATACACATTTACAGGTTTATAATATATAATCCATATAAATATATGCTTTCAGGGAGAGCTTTAAAGTTTACAGAATACTCTATATATTATATCATGTATGTCTCACAGCTCTATGAAGTCGATATGATGCATGTTATTGTTATTATTGACATTTTGTAGAAGAAAATGGGTCCCAAAGTGGTTAAGTGGCTTGACAATGGTCACACAAGGAATAAATGTCTAAATAAAAATTGTTAGTGTTTCAGGGATAGTGACGGGCAAGTGGGAGAAATATTGTCTTCTAAGACTACATACCCTGCCTACGAGTAAAGTCATACCTACTAAAGAGAATACATCCTTCGATGTTATCCCTTATGGCTTACAGAAGGGTAAGGGAGATGAACCTACAATGGAACAGTGGAGTAATTAGATCACAGTCAATATTAACAAGATTCAGTAATTCCTGGGAGCCCAGGGCACAGATTCAGGAGCATCTTCAACTTAACAGTTTTGTTGAGTCTCATCTTGGGGAAGGGACTTGCCAATTGATTTTTCCCAGTTGATTGGTCACTGCCCATTTCCTTCCCTATCAACAGCCCTGTCCACAAGAGTGTGGAAAAAATAGTATTCCATTATATTCATATACCATAATTTATTCAGCCATTCCCCAATTTATGGGCATCCCCTTGATTTCCAGTTCTTGGCAACCACAAAGAGTGCTGCTATAAATATTTTTGTCCATGTGGGACCCTTTCCCATTTTTATGATCTCTTGGGGATACAGTTCAAGTAGTGATATTGCTGGGTAAAAGGGTATGCACATTTTTGTAGCCCTTTGGACATAGTTCCAAACCACTCTCCAGAATGGTTGGATGAGGTCACAGCTCCACCAATAATGAATTAGTGTTCCAACTCTCCCACATCCTCTCCAGCATTTATCATTTTCTTGTTCTGTCATGTTTGCCAATCTTATAGGTGTGATGTGGTACCTCAGAGTTGTTTTGATTTGCATCTCTCTAATCAGTAGTGATTTAGAGCACTTTTTCATATGATTATAGATATCTTTAATTTCTTCCCCTGAAAATTGCCTGTTCATATCCTTTGACCTTTTATCAACTGGGGAATGACTTGTATGGTTATACATTTGAGTCAGTTTTCTATATATTCTAGCAATGAGGCCTTTATCCCTGAGCTTAGCCATAAAATTTTTTTCCCAATTCACTACATTCCCTCTGAATTTTGGTTGCCTTGTGTAAAAACTTTTCAGTTTATGTGATCAAAATTATCCATCTTGCATTTCCTAATGATTTCTATCACTTCTTTAATAAAAAATACTTCCCTTCTCCATAAATCTGATAAAGACACTATTCCTTGCTTCTCCAGTTTATTCATGGTATCACTCTTTATACCTAAATCATGTACCCATTTGGACTTTATTCTTGTATACGGTGTCAGGCATGTGTCTATGCCTAATTTCCACCACACTGTTAACCAGTTTTCCTAGCAATTTTTGTCAAACAGTGAGTTCTTATCCCAGAAGCTGGGGTCTTTGGGTTAATCAAACAGAAGGTTGCTATATTCCTTGCCTACTGTGTCTTGAGTGCCAAGTCTATTCCATTTGTCTACCCCTCTGTTACTTAGCCAATACGAAGTGGTTTTGATAATTGCTGCTTTATAATACAATTTGTGGTCTAGTAACGCTAGGCTGCCTTCCCAAGCATTTCTTTTCATTAGTCCCTTTGATATTCTGGACCTTGTGTTCTTCCAAATGAATTTTGATATTATTTTATCCAGCTCTAGAAAATAATTATCTGATAGTTTAATTGGTATGGCACTAAATAAGTAAATTAATTTAGGTAGAATTGTCATTTTTATTATATTAGCTCGGGCTACCCATGAACAGCTGATGTTTTTCCACTTACTTAAATCTGACATTGTTTGTGCAAAAAATGTCTTGCAATTGTGCTTATATAATCCCTGGGTTTGTTTTGGCAGGTAAACTCCTAAGTATTTTATAGTGTCTACCTTGCTTTAAATGGGATTTCTCTTTCCATCTCTTGTTGGACTTTTTGGCTAATATATAGGAATGCAAATGATTTGTGTGGGTTTATTTTGTAACCTGCTCTTTGCCAAAGTTGTTTATTATTTCAAGTAGTTTTTTACTTGAATTTCTGGGATTCTCTAAGTCTATCATCATATCATCTGCAAAGGTGATAACAGTTTCTTCTTTGGCTATTTTTATTCCTTCAATTTCTTTATCTTGGGTAATTGCTACAGCTAACATTTCTAGTACCATATTGAATAATAATGGTGATAATGGGCATCCTTGTTTCACCCCTGATCTTATTGGAAATTCATCTAGCTTATCCCCATTGCATATAATGCTTGCTGAAGGTTTTAGGTAGATACTGCTTATTATTTTATGGAAAGTTTCCTTTTCTCCTATGTTCTCCAGTGTTTTTAATAGGAATGGGTGTTGTATTTTGTCAAAAGCTTTTTTCTACATCCATTGAGATAATCATGTGATTTTTCGTTAGTTTTGTTGTTGATATGATCAATAATGCTAATAGTTTTCCTAATATTGAAGCAGCCCTGCATTCCTGGTATGAATCCTACCTGATCATAATGTATTATTTTCATGATAAGATGCTGTATTTGTTTTGCTAAAATCTTTTTTAAAATTTTTGCATCTATATTTATTAGAGAAACTGGTCTATAACTTTCTTTCTCTGTTTTGTCTCTTCCTGGTTTGGGTATCAAAACCATATTTGTATCATAGAAAGAATTTGGGAGGACTCCTTCTTCCCCAATTTTCAAAAATAGTCTATATAGTATTGGAATTAACTGTTCTTTAAAGGTTTGATAGAATTCACTTGTGAATCCATCTGGTCCTGGAGATTTTTTCCTAGGAAGTTGATGACTTGTTCAATTTCTTTTTCTAAGATGGGGTTGTTTAAGTATTCAACTTCCTCTTCTGTTAATCTGGGCAATTTGTATTTTTTAAAATATTCATCCATATCGTTTAGATTATCAAATTTGTGGGCATAAAGTTAGGCAAAGTAATTTCTAATTATTGTTTTAATTTCCTCCTCATTGGAGGTGAGTTCATCCTTTTCATTTTTAATATTAGTAATTTGATTTTATTCTTTCTTTTCTTTAATCAAATTGACCAAAGGTTTATCAATTTTATTAGTTTTTTCATAAAACCAACTATTGGTTTTATTTATTAATTCAATAGATTTCTTCATTTCAATTTTATTAATCTCTCCTTTGGTTTTCAGTATTTTTAATTTGGTATTTGCCTGGGGATTTTCAATTTGTTATTTTTCTAGCTTTTTCAGCTGCATGCCCAAGTCATTGATCTCCTCTTTCTCTATTTTATTTATGTAGGCATTCAGAGATATAAAACTTCCCCTAAGAACTACTTTTGCAGTATCCCATAAGAGTTGGTAGGTTGTCTCATTATTGTCATTCTCTTGAATGAAGTTGTTGATTGTTTCTATGATTTCTTCTTTAACCCATTCCTTCTTTGGGATTAGATTATTTAGTTTCCAATTGATTTTTGGTTTATCTTTCCATGGCCTTTTATTACACATAATTTTTATTGCATTATGATCTGAGAAGGATGCATTGATTTTCTCTGCCTTTCTGCACTGGATTGTGAGATGTTTATGTCCTAGTACATGGTCAATTTTTGTAAATGTTCCATTTACTGCTGAGAAGAAGGTATATTCCTTTGTATTCCCATTCCATTTTCTCCAAAGATCTATCATATCTACCTTATCTAGAGTTTTATTTACCTCCTTAACTTCTTTCTTGTTTATTTTGAGGTTAGATTTATCAAGTTCAGAAAGAGGGAGGTTGAGGTCCCCCAGTAGTATGGTTTTGCTGTCAATTTCTTCCTTCAACTCCCAAAACCTCTCCTGTAAGAATCTGGATTCTATGCCACTTGGAGCATACATGTTTAGTAATGATATTGCTTCATTGTCTATTGTGCCTTTTAGGAGGATATAGTTTCCATTCCTGTCCCTTTTGATTAGATCTATTTCTGCTTTTGCTTTGTCTGAGATTAGGATTGCTACTCCTGCCTTTCTTACATCAGCTGAAGCACAATATATTCTGCTCCATTCTTTGACCTTTATCCTATGTGTATCCCCCTGTTTCAAATGTGTTTCTTGTAAGCAGCATATTGTTGGATTATGGCTTTTAATCCATTCTGCTATCCATCTCTGTTTTATGGGAGAATTCATTCCATTCACATTCACAGTTATGATTACAATCTGTGTATTTCTCTCCATTCTCTTTCCCACCATTTGTGTTTTTAGCTCTCCTGTCTCCCTTCCCCTCCTCAATAGTATTCACTTTTCACCACCTCCTCCTGTGTCCTTCCACTCCTTCTTTTATCCCCCCTCCCTTTTACTCTCCTTTACTCTTATTGCTTCTTCCCTCCCTTTTAACCTCCCTCCCCTTTCTTCCCCCTTCCTCTCCCACTGCCTATAGAGCTAGTTAGGATTATCTACTTAAGTTTATTGTTCCATCCTTTAAACAAATCAGATGAGAGTACCTCTCAAACAATGCTCATCTTCCTCCCCTCTTTCCCTCTGCTCTGATTTTGTACTTCTTCTTTTGATGTAATTTACCATTTTCTGCTTCTTCCTTTTCACACCTCCTATTACAATCCCTTCTTATATTTAAATCATATTTTTATCATGATATCATTTACTTTATACCCATTCCCTCTATGCATATCCCTTTTAAATTTCATAATAACTGCACAATTCTCAAGATTAACAGGTATTGTCTTCCCTTATAGGGAGGCAAACAGTTTGCCCTAATTGAGTAACAAGTTGTTTCCCATCCCCCCTCCCCCGTTTACCTTTTTATGATTCTCTTGAGACCTGCATTTGAAGATTGAATTGTCTATTAAGTTCTGGTGTTTTGGTCAGGCAGCTCTGGAAATCCCTTACTTCATTGAATTATTTTCTCCTTGCCTGAAATGTTATGTTGAACTTTGCTGGGTAGTTGATCCTTTGTTGTAGTCCCAACTCCTTTGACTTATGGAATATTGGGTTCCAATTCTTTCGATCTTTTAATGTAGAAACTGCAAGGTCCTGTGTAATCCTGATTGTATCTCCTTGATATTTAAATTCTTTCCTTCTGGCTGCTTTTAATATTTTCTCCTTCACTTGATAGCTCTGGAATTTGGCAACTATATTTCTTGGGGCTTTGAGTTTGGGATCCCTTTCAGGAGGGGCATGGTGGATTCTTTCGATGACTATTTTGCCCTCCACATCTAGCACTTCTGGGCAGTTTTCCTTGATGATTTCCTGGAAGATATTGTCCAGGCTCTTTTCTCCATCCTGGGTTTCTGGCAGGCCAATAATTCTTAAGTTTTCTCTTCTGGATGTATTTTCTGGGTCAGTTGTTTTTCCAATTAGATATTTTACATTTTCTTCTATCTTTTCATTCTTTAGATTTTGTTTGACTGATTCTTGCTGTCTCATTGAGTCATTAGTTTCTACTTGCCCAATTCTAATCTTTATCAAATTGTTTTTTTTTTCTGTTAACTTTTGTATCTCCTTTTCCATCTGCCCAATTTTTCCTTTTAAGGAGCTATTTTCTCCAGTTAATTTTTGTACTTCCTTTTCCATTCGACCAATTTTCCCAGTTAGGTTTTGGGTTTCCTTTTCCATTTGACCTTTTAGGGAGTTATTTTCCTTTTCCATTTGTTCAATTTTCCTTTTCAAAGAGATGTTCTCATGAGCGAATTCCTTTATCAAAATTTTAAAATCATTGGCCAGTTTATCTTCTATTTCCTTCTTCAGCTGTTCCAGGAGAGCTGCTTGTGATTGTGAGCAGTTCATAGTTCCTTCTGAAATTTCAGATGGAAGTACAGTCTCAGCTCTGACCTCTTCGGTGTTTTTGTTTTGGTCCTTATCCCCATAGACAGATTCTATGGTTCTTTCAGCACTCTGCTTTTTCTTGCTCATGATGCTGATTGAGTGTTTGGGCTTCTGGTTCTTTCAGTCAGAAGCTACAGAATGTTTTGCTTAACTGATGTGTGAAAAAGCTGAAAGCAGGTTTTTGTTTTGTGTTTCACTGATCAGCCCTGGGGTTAGTTGTTAAGTGTGGGAAAGGAGTGGTCTGGTCACAGGAGATCTCCTCAGCTGAACTGAGGCAAAGGCAAGCTCAGGGGCTGGTGATCCCAGCTGCCCTATTGTCTTTCTGATACCCCTGGAGAGCTGAGGCATGTCTAGATGCTCATGTGTGTTCCCATCCCTCCTGGGGCTCCTCTCCTGGTGCTGAGGCTTGCCTGAGTCCTAGTGCAAGTTTTCTCCACCCTGGGTCCTCTGTGCTTCTGGTTTACCTCTGCCACAGTAGGAGGAATCCCCCTTAGCTATTTTTCTAGCCTCAGGTGTTATGAGACTATTATTGGCCCCTTTGCTGTTTCTACTGATCCAGGATTTTTCTGGAGAAATATTTTATGGTTCTTTCACAGTCATCAAGGGGGGGAGGAGAGAGCATTTGCTGATCACTCTGCCATCCCGGCCCCCCGGAAGTTCAAGTAGGTGACTTACCAAAGTTTAATTTTTGGGTTGAAGGTCTCAGGAGTTGCTCCTCTGATATCTGGTGCTTGGCAGCCCTCACTGTCTCAGTTTGGCTTGTCTCCCGCCCTCGGTGCCTCTCCACCAGTTCTGCCCACTGTTCTCGGGTTTCTTGGGTCCCTTCCGCTCTGCTGCACTAGCTGCGCTGCACTGTGCACTGTGGGCTCACCACCGTGGAACAGATCCTTCCTATGGATCTTACAGTCCAACCTGAGCTCTGAATCTGTCACAGTCTGTCTCCCACTGGATTCCGCACCTCCAAAACTTGGTCAGATTCTCCTTTCAGAGATATCTGAAGGAGTTTGTCCAAGAGCTTAGGTGAGTCGTTGCTCTCACTCTACCATCTTGTCTCTTCCTTCTCCTCTATTTTCTTGTGGGGCAAGACAGATTTCTATCCCCCATTACCTGTACTTTTTATTTCCCAGGTGTATGTAAAAACAATTTTAACAATCATTTTTAAAACTTTGAGTTCCAACTTCTCTTCCTTACTCCCTCCCTACTCATCCCCGCTGAGAAGGCATGCAATTTAGTATAGGTCATAAATGTGTAACTGTGTAAGACATGCATAAAAGTCATGATGTGAAAGACTAACTATATTTCCCTCCATCCTACCATGCCCCCCCATTTATTTATTACCTCTTTTGACCTTGCCCCTCCCCAAAAGTGTTTACTTCTAATTACTTCTTCCTCTCATTTGCCCTCCCTTCTATCATCACCCCACACCCTATTTATCCCCTTCTTTCCTACTTTCCTGTAGTGTAACATAGATTTTCATACCAAATTGAGTATGCATGTTATTCCCTCCTTAAGCTAAATATGATGACAGCAAGCTTCACTTTTTCCCTCTCACCTCCCCCCTTTTCCCTTTCATTGAAAAAGCTTTTTCTTGCCTCTTTTATGAGAGATAATTTTCCCCATTCCATTTCTCCCTTGCTCCTCCTTCCAATATATTCCTTTCTCACCCCTTAATTTTAATTTTGAGATATCATCCCTTCCTGTTCAACTCACCCTGTGCCCTCTATCTGTATGTATATAATCCCTCCAACCACCCAAATACTGAGAAAAGTCTCAAGAGTTACAAATGTTATCTTTCCATGTAGGAATGTAAACAGTTCTACTTTAGTAAGTCCCTTATGATTTCTCTTTGCTGTTTACCTTTTCAGGCTTCTCTTGATTCTTGTGTTTGAAAATCAAACTTTCTATTCAGCTCTGGTCTTTTCATCAATGATGCTTGAAAGTCCTCTATTTCATTGAATGACCATTTTTTCCCCTGAGTACTATGCTCAGTTTTGTTGGGTAGGTGATTCTTGGTTTTAATCCTAGTTTCTTTGCCTACTGGAATATCATATTCCAAGTATTTCAATCTCTTAATGTAGCTGTTGCTAGATCTTGTGTTATCCTGATTGTATTTCCACAATACTTGAATTGTTTCTTTCTAACTGCTTGCAATATTTTCTCCTTGACCTGGGAACTCTAGACTTTGGCTGCAATACTCCTATGAGTTTTTCTTTTCTTTCAGGAGGTGATTGGTGGATTCTTTCAAAATTTATTTAACCCCCAGTTCTAGAATATCAGGGCAATTTTCCTTGATAATTTCATGAAAGATGATGTCTGGGCTCTTTTTTTGATCATGGCCTTCAGTTAGTCCCATAATTTTTAAATTATCTCTCTTGGATCTATTTTCCCAGGACTATTGTTTATCCAATAAGATATTTCACACTGTCTGCTATTTTTTCATTCCTTTGGTTTTGTTTTATTTCTTTATTTTTCATAAAGTCATTAGCTTCCATCTGCTCCATTCTAATCTTTAAGGAATTATTTTCTTCAATGAACTTTTGAATCTCCTTTTCCATCTGGCCAATTCTGCTTTTTAGGGCATTCTTCTCCTTATTGTCTTTTTTGGATCTCTTTTGCCATTTGGGTTAGTCTACTTTTTAAAGTGTCATTTTCTTCAGCATTTTCTTGATTCTCCTTTAACAAACAGTTGACTCATTTTTCATGATTTTCTTGGTTCATTCTCATTTCTCTTCCCAATTTTTGCTCTACTTCTCTTACTTGATTTTCAAAATCCTTTTTGAACTCTTCCATGGCCTGAGACCAATTCATATTTTTCTTTGAGACTTTGGATGGAGGAGGTTTGACTTTGTTTTTTTCTGTCTACATGTTTTGGTCTTCTTTATCACCAAAGCAAGATTCTATAGTCCAATTCTTTTTTCAGTTTTTGCTCTTTTCATCAGTCATTTACTTGCCTTTTGAGCTCTTTGTTAAAGTGGATCTCTTCTTCAAGTGGAGGTGGGGGTATACTGTCAACCTCTTGATACCCCCACAATTTGTTGGCCTTAAGCTCCACATACAGTGAATGTAGCTGCCCCTGCTGCTGCTGTGGGTTCCTCTGCCCCCTTCCCTCTCTGCTGCCCTCGGGTTGGGGTTGGACCATTTCACTCTCCCACACTGGTCCCACAGGATTTATCCACTGACTTTCCAATTTATTCTCAGGGTTTTGGGGTCATGAAATCTGGAAACCACCACAAGTCAGAGAGATTCATTCTCCCCAAGGCCTGCTCAGGTTCCTTCAGAGCACTGGTGGCCCACACAGGACTGTGCTCTGCTCCAGGTATGGTGCAATAGATACTTCCTGGTTTCCTTCTAGGCTGTCTTGGGCTAGAGATTTGTTTCACTCTGTCATTCTGGGGGTTCCTATTCTCCTTATTTTCTCAGAAGTTAACTATCTAGCTCATAATTTTCCTCTCCTACCCAACTCTTTGTCTTTATAATAGGTGATTTCAAATTCATATAAATGTTCCTTCGGACACTTTAAAGTTCCATTTCTTCAATTTCTCCAAATCTCTGACCCATTTCTTTATTCTATATCAGTCAAGCATGGGGATGATCACATTCTGGATCATAACATTACCCATAAGCATCATATTGTCATGATAAAAACTTGACCAATATTCTGTCTGACACTAATGTACCTATGCCTCACCCCTTCTACACCTATTCTCTATCTGCATTGTGATCTCATCCCTACACCCTTCAACACTTTCTTAGAGCTTTATCCCTGTGGTGATTTCACTTTCCTGCCTTTCCAATCTTAACTCTAAAGTTAACCAGTTAAAATCCACAGCCCTCTATTCTCAATTGCCCTCCTCTTTTACTCCTCTCCAACAACAAATATGTTCTGTCATTTGTACTACTCCCACTACTATTTGTCTGCTCTGCTTTTACTCATGTGTTACTGAAAGGAGTTAGAGAAAGTCACAAAAACAAACTGACTGGGTACATTATGAATTTATGGTATCTAACCTCTATTGGACCCTCACTGCCTCAAGGCAATCCTTTTATTCTTAACTAATTGGTTACTTATGGCATTTCCTACAGATGCTATTTCAAACCTCTTTCCATTTTACATGCTTCACACCTCCATCCTCTCACCCAATGATTATTCTTTTCTACTTTGCTAGGAAAACTGAAACCACTGGACATGAGCTCCCTTTTCTCCCCTTCTTTTTATCTAGGTTGACATCATATGCCACTCTTTCCCTGTTACCTCTGATTTCTAATGATGAGCTGATCCTTCTCCTTGCTAAGACCAATATTTCTACTTTGATTTCATTTCCTTCCATATTCTCCAGAATATTGTCCCTATAACCATTTCCTCTTTTTAATATTTAATTTCTTCTTTTTAACTGATTCCTTTCCTTCTTTTTTCAAATATATTCATTTTCTCCATACTTAAAAAAATTGACAGTTTCTAACCTTCCTGCTGAGCATTATTTTATATCCCTCCACTCCTTTATGTTATATTCCTCCACTCATTGTCTATACTTCCTCTCCTCTCATCCTTGACCTTTTGCAACCTGGCTTCCAATCTTATCACTGAATTGACACTGATTTTTCCAAGTTAATAAACCATACTTTAGTTTCCAAATCTCATGGTCTTTTCTCATTTCTCAACCTTCCTGACATCTCTCCTTTATCTGACCCTGTTGGCTGCATTCTTTTCTTGTATAGTCTCTCCTTTGTAAGTTTTCTAGACATTGCTCTCCTGATTCTTCTCCTACTTGTGTGACATGTCTCCTTCTGGGTCTCCTTTGCTGCTTGATGATATTATGCCTACTGACTGGTTATTCCTTAAGGCTCTGTCCAGGATCCTTTTCTCTTCTCTATTTACACTCTCTCACTTGGTGACCTCCATCAGCTTCTATGAGTTTAATTGTCATATCTGTGCAGATCATTTCTGTTTCACTTCATCAGTTGCCTCCTGGACTTTTCAAAGTAGATGTTGCTAAGAGAATTTAAATTAAACCTGTCTAAAAATAGAAATTATTATCATTCTTCCTAAACCCAATCCTTTACCAAATTTCTCTATTTCTGTCAAATATTTGCTATTCTTCCAGTCTACCAGGCTTATAAACTCAGTGCTCACCTTGACTACCCATTCTCCATCACCTCACATATCCAACTAAGTGCTAAATCTTGATGTTTTTACCATTATTCCTCTCAAATCTGATCCCTCTATTCACACTGACACCATCTTTCCTTTCATCCGCATCATCTCTTGCCTAGACTATTGCAATGGGCTCCAAATTTCATCATAAAAACAATTAACATTGTTCCAAAATGTCCTCTATTGCTTCCATAATTAAAAATAAGTTTACTCCCTATATCAGTAAAATGCACAATATTCTATTTATTTCAAATATTTTTTTCTGGTTTGTCCTTTTATATTTAACACATTGATGCATTTGGAGCTCACCATGGTGTCTGCTATAAGATATAATCATTGACATTTATACATTACTTTTAAGTTTGGAAAGTTCTCTACATACACTATCTCATTTAATTATCACAAGTCCATCTGAAGAGTGTGAGGTGGTGCTCTTGTTTTTAACATGTGTTTCTCTAAGTCCACAAAGTAAATACTATGGTTTTTCTCATCTCTATTTTAAAAATGAGAACCTGAGGCTCAAAAAGATTAAGTGATTTACCCGGTGCAGTCAGCTAATAGATGGCAGTTAAGATTTAAGGTCAGATTTTTCTGAAAACCTCTAATACTGCAAACCCTTCTCTTATAATGCCTCCTGGCAGATATACAAATAATTACCTTTTTGAGTATTTAGATTTCTTAGTGATAGATCCTTTTCTAGTAACCTGTTTTCTTTATCTTGACCATTATCAGAAATTGTTGTTTTAGATTATTTTGGTCTGGAAGGGTAAATCCCTATCATTCACTTTCCCCTCTAAATTTTATTATGAAGCAACTAGGTGGCCAAGCCATTAGAGTTCTGAGTTTGGAGTCAGCAAGATCTGAGTGCAAATGTTGCCTTTGACATTTATTAGCCATGTGACCTTGGTCAAGTCACTTACCCTGTTTTTCTGAGTTTCCTTAACTGTAAAATGGGTATAATAATAGCACCTATTTCCCAGGGTTGTGGTGAGGATCAAATGAGATAGTATTTGTAAAGTATTTAGCACATTTTCTGGCACTATGTAAGTGCTAGGTATTATTAGTTTGGTTTTGGTTTTGTAGTCTTTCTTGATAGCTTCTGCACACACAGGATGGTTTCATTCTTTGTATTTTAATTACCATTACTTAGCACAGTGCTATATGGATTGATACTAATAGATCATAGATTTACTTCTAGGAGAGACCTTAGAGGACATGTAGTCCAATTTTCTTATTTTACAGATGAGGAAACTGAGAGCCATGAAGGTTAAGGGACTTGCTCAAAGTCACATAGGCAGCAACAGAGCTAATGTGTTTTCCATTTTACCCAATTGCTTTTATGCCTTACTAAGAAGTCATGCTGTATAACAGAGGAAATGCTAGACTTGTGGTAAGACTGAATTTGAATCCTGCTTCTGATGAATGTGGGCAAGTCACTTTGGTTTTCTGAGCCTAAGTCTCTTATCTGTAACATCATGATAGTAATATTTATATAACAAAGGATTGACCAATGAGCCTAGTCTCTCCAAGCACACCCAGAGTACTGCTGAAACAATTCCTTACATGGAGGAGTCTGGGAACACTGCTTTACAGTAGTGACTTGAAAAAATTAAATATCTGGCTAACTTTCTGAGAAATAGCTGAGATCCTTATAAGGAAAACTAGAAAACATTGGTTTTAAATAAATAAAGGGAGATGACCTAGGACAGTGAGTTTAATCCTACTTAGCAAAGCTTCAAATACTTTAAGGTATTTCCTCTGTTTTCCTTTTGAAATTTTGCAATATTCTATTTATCCAATTTGAATATAAGACATTTTGAATCTATTTTCTTGAACGTGGATGTCATAGTTTGGAATGAAGACCATGTTTGTCTCATAAAAAGATATAGGTAATATATTATCTTTTTTCTATGTTATGGGTGATAAGTGATAAACTCCCTGGTTTACTGGACTAGAGAACCCCCCATGGAGCTGGATACATGTGCTTTGGGTAAATGGAATCTATGTTCTGACCTCTGGTTAAAGGATATACTTGTTCCATGGCTCTTGGTTGGTGACATGCATATATATCTGTGACTTGGAGGCTGTACCAAAGAGGATTGGTGACTGAACCACGAATAGCTATTACCCACTTGGTGGACTATTAATAATGAAGAGAGATTTCTTTTCATATTACATTTTTGTTGGGACTCAGACAATATCAGCTGATCTTTAGACTTCAAGAAAAAGAAAAGGAGGATATTTCTTTGTTTTCCTCTACTCCTTCAATAATGGCATAAGAGCATGTACTTGTCGAGGGGAGGCTAAAAAGACCTTAAAGTTACTGGCTGTCTCCCTTTGCTTTATATTTCTTTCCCTGGGCACAGGTCACTAAATTACAATCTCAAAAAGTCAACACTTCTGGCCTTGAGAACTGACTGATGAATTTGACAGGCAAGTTTAGGTGTTGACTACCCAGAGAGATTTTCTTCCTATAACCACATCCTTATTTCAGGAGCAGAGAAGGAAGATAATTCATGGATTCCTAGCTAGCCAGATGATATATGGGCCTTGTGTTGCTGCTCAGACAGTGAAGGTATTTATTCACTGTGAAACACTTATTTCACTGTCCTACAAGTCTTCTGCCAATCTTTACAACTCTATAGAGAATAATGAAATTGATATGTTGCTGTTTCATATTTTAAAAATCATTGCATACTTATTGCATTTTGTATTTTAAGAATTTATTTTATGATGAAATAAATAGCTGTTTTATAACTGATATTTACTTCTTTGTACATTGATTAACTTTTCTCAAAGGGACATATTAATCCTTCCAATCCTAGACATAAGCCATGTATAAAATGTGTTTTTGTAGATTTTTCCCTATTGTAAGCAGAGGTGCAAGTCATAGTACATCAAGCCTAAATCTCCTCTTTGGGGTTTGGCTCCCCTAGGACAGCACTTGGCTTCCTTCAGTTGGGATTAGAATCCTGAAGAGGGGCATCCCCTGGGTCATGAGTGACATCGATGTTCAATAACATAGAAATGTCTTGTTTTCAAAGAAATTCTTCTGTAAGCACATACAACCCAGGTGATTTTGAGGATTTGAGATGGAAAGATAGAAGTAATCATATTTATTATTTTCCTTATTTCTTTTCCAAAAACTGGTTATTTGAATTGCCTATTTCATATCAACATGTTTTATGTTTTTCAAATAGTTATCCATTTCAATTTAGATTCCCTAACTTTTCAGCATATTCTCTGATCATTTAAAAACTTCTTTTCTTCTGCTTGACATGTCTCATAGTATTGTTCATTTGAGTTTCTTTTCCTTTTACAAATGATTGTACTGCTCGTTTATCAATTTCATTGATCTTTTAAAAAACTTGGTCTTATTGTCTAATTATTTTCTAATTTCCTATTTTTCTTCATTTCTCTCTCTGATATTGATTATTTTCCCTTTCTGGCCTTACTGTGCTTTGTTTTTTTCCTAAAATCTTTAAGCATAAGTTTTATTCATCATATTTCTTTTTTTGTCCTCTAATCAATATGGGAACTACAAACTTTTCCTCTGAGAGTAATATTGGACGCCGCCCAGCAGTTTTGAGATCCAGTGTTTTCTATGTCCATTGTCATTTAATCACTCTGTTTTGTTTTCTGTATTTCCTTTTGGACTCAACTGTTTTTTCATTGATTACTTTTCAAAATTTCTATATAGTTGGGTACTTTTAAATTATATTTTAGTAATTGATTTGTGTGCTAGATTCCTAGTTGGATACTACATTATAGTGTGGAAATGACTCAGTACCCTGAAAAACTAAAATAATAGAGCACACATACCAACCTTGCCAAGCTGGAAAGATTTCAGGTAGGGACCTAGTGACTGACTATAGGATTGTTGTTCCAGGACCAACCAGGCCAGGTTCAGAGAGGTTTGTCACCATAGCTTTGGGCATCGGGTGATAAATGATTTTATGGCATAGCATGGAAAGGAGTTCTGGTACTTGGGACAAATTCAGTTAAACTGTGATGCAAGAGATGGGACGGCGGGGAAAGGGAAGAAATCTAGGGAATGACCAATCATGAATGAGGTAGTTTGGAGACAGAGGTTATGGGAGTTGAAGGGGGAGTGTTGAAGAAATGGGAAGCAAGGATGTTTAAAGGAGGCAGGGTTTAGGATGGACACATGAGTCAGGTACTTAACAGATTGAGGATGAGAGAGGGCATCATGTAGGTCCACCAGTGGCAGCAGCAAGGATCTGGGTAAGAGGCAGTGAACTTAATAGAGGAGAGGTTGTAGCTGAATGATTGCAACCGAGGAAGAATGAAAGTGGGAGTGAAGGAGAAACGAGTATGATAATCCTTCCTCTTGGCTTTATGACAAAGAGCAAAGGAGCATCTAGATTTGGAGAAGACGCTAAGATGTGTGATGTCTACAGCAGAAAGTAAAATTTCAGAGAGTACCAGAAGATGAAAGAAATTTGAGAAGAGGAAATCTAGGAGTATAGGTCCAGAACACAAAGAGACCTTAGGTGTCCCCTAATCCAGCCAGATTTTTGGAGAGATAAGGATATTCAGGTAAAATGACTTGCTCTAATTAAAATAATTTTAATGTTATTGGCAGAGTCAAAATTTTAACTCAGGTCCTACAACTCTAAATCCAGAAATATTTCTGTCACAGCAAAATTGAAGACGGTTCCTAGAGAATGCAGAGGTAAAAGAAGGTCAAAGGAGAATAGTGACTGTGGAGGCTAGGACTGAATGTAGTAGGAGAGGTAAAGGGCCTCTAAGACAGTTGACATGACAAACAGCAAACTTCTTAGTAGCTATTTCCTCTAGAGTGACACATACCACTGATCTCCAGGCCAAAGGATTCCTGGTGGCATTGAGAGGGGAGTATAGTGGGTTCTACCCTCTTAAGTAGGCACCCTAGGAAAGAGTTAGAAAGACTTAAGGGATCTTAGTGGAAGAGAAGAGAGGCTAGCATTCTGGGCTGAAGGAGGAAGGAGGCATATCACGGGTTGACATGAAGGTTGGCATGAACAAGCATGGGAAGGGAAAGAAAAGAATTGTACCCCAAGCCCTGTCCCTCACCAGGATGTCAGCATCTGAGATACAGCATTGTTTATCCCATGCTACTTCTACCTCTGGACCACAAAAGATAGATGTTGGGATCAGTGGCAGTAAATAGGGTAGCCGCAACAATGAGTTCATAGTTCCTTTGAGTATTTACTTTTAATTCTATTCCATTGTGGGTTATGTAAAATGACCATATTTTTTAACTTATTGATAGCATCTCTAACGCCAAACATGGGGCAATTAGAACAATAATACTTAACACACAGACACACACACACACACACACACACACTTCTGTTTGTTTTAGTTTGGGTTTTTCCCATCTAGGTCTCTCTTAAGGCCTAGGAATTTCTTCAAGTTATATAGATCATCATTCCCTTTCTTTACTGCTTTTCTGCTCTAAGTGATTGATATATCAGATTTCCGTATGTTCTCTCTCTTTGAAAGTCCTTCATAACCTGGCTCCAACCTCCCTTTCCAGACTCCTTCTATATCAATCTCCTTCTTTCACTCTATGGTCCAGTCAAACTGGCTTTTTTCTCTTTGTTCCTTGTATATGAAACTCCATCTCTCCTTCTGTACTTTTTCACTGACCATCCTCCAACCCTGGAATCCATTCCTTTTTCTTTCTTCTTTTAAGATGCAACTTAGGCACTATATTCTTTATTGTCTTTTCTATTTCCCCCAGTTTCTAGGGCTCTCCCAAAACTACATTGTAATTAGCTTTTATATTTATACTGTATATATTTTCATATGTACATTTTGTTTCCCTCATTAGAATGTCAGTGCCTTTTGAGTAAGGATTGTTTTTTTCTTTGTAGTTATATCCCCAGAGCCTAGTACAGTGCTTGCATCATATTAGGTACTTAACAAATATCTCTTTATTGAAATTGGTGATCCTTCAAATATCTAGCCTCTTGTATATTCATTCTTATTAACTTCATTATCTCAAGCCAGTGTCCAATCTTAGTTTTCTGTTCTTGTGGGTACAAGGCTAAGGTAGCATGGTCCCATCTTATATGTTTTCATTGTCCCAACGTGTTCCAAACACTCCTTTGGTTCCCATCACACTACTCTTTCCTAGCTCTTTTCCTTCTGCACCTGGTGCTTCCTCATCCTGGAACATCCAACTACCCCTGTGCCCTTCTTAACCTGGAACATCCCTCTGTAAAATTGACCCACTTTTCTCATTGTTAAGTTTTTTTCCTGGAATCTCTGTTTTATGAAGAGATCTAGACTGGCCTTTGTTCTTCTCCAGGTTCAGCTCCTACTTTTCTCTGTACTTCAAAACCATGCCTCAAACCAGGTACTCAGTCCCACTCCTCACCCCTTTAGCTTTGTTTTGTGTATCATGTTCCCCCATTAGAGTCTAACCTCCTTGAGGCCAGACATTCTTTCTTTTTGCTTATATTCGAAACCCCAGTGCTTAACATAGTATCTGGTGCATAATAAGTGCTTCATAAATGTTTGTTTTCCTCCTTCCTTCCTTCCTTCCTCCCTCTCTTTCTCCCTCCCTCTTTTCCTTCATTCCTTAACTTCTCCCTCTTCCCAAGTGACTTCCGTTGAAGGCAATGAACGTTGGAGCCGTCTCTGACTTACCCTCTCCCTGGCTACATCACTTATATCCTCACTCAAAGACAGAGAAGGCAATTCTCTCGTCTTCAAGTTTTCATCTAACTCTGCTTTGACACTCATCAAGTAATCATTCTCTCTACTAATGGGAGGATTCTTAGGCAAATGTACTAGGCTTGAAACCTGGGTTTAAGAAGTGGCATTTGAGTTGGATCATGAAATTTCTGTCAGTCCTCCTTTCACAGTATTTCTTACATCCACTCACTTCTTTCCATTTTTCCAATGTCAACAACATAGCTGGATCCTTAGGCAACACTCATAGAGCTCTTATGTAGACTATTGCAGTAGCCTTTGTGTGAAAAACAATCACTCACTCTGTGGCATACTGTTGTATATAAAAAGTTGCCTTTAAAGCCACAAGGACCCAGATTCGTATCCTGACTCATATATCCTTCCTGTGTAACTCTTGGCAACTCACTTAACCTTTCATTGTTCTAGGACATTCTCTATTGGTTATAGGGAGGGTGTGAACCTGTACTTGTAGAGGGATTTTTCTCATTTAAGAGTTCCCTATGCCAATGAAATCACAAGCCTGGTCCTTATTGAAGAGATGGTTTTGTTCATATTGCAAGTAATTAAGTGTAAAATTGACCTACAGAGTTTCCTCTGCCAGCCAACTGAGCTCTAATTACAAGTAACTTCCAAATAGTGTGTGTGTGTGTGTGTGTGTGTGTGTGTGTGTGTGCGTGTATACACATACATACATACACAGTAGTATACAGTGAAGAAGTGAAATAAGGGCAGTTAGGTCACAGGCTGTTACTAAGCAGAATAAAACAACGTTCCACAGAAGGAGAGATACAAACCAGGTATGCGGTTCTCAGATGTAATTCTGTAACATCTTACACTGTTAACATTGGTATAAGAAACAGTGGCAATGATACTATGTGAAATGCTTGTTCAGCAGTTGGAATTTATAGAGAACCCAGTGCACATCTTTTCATATGATATCGTTAAAACAGGAAATTTTAGTCTCAATCAATTTAAAGAGGGCAAAGTAAGGTTTTAGGCTTCCACAGCTCATAAATGGACTTGCAGTCTCTCCCAAATCCAAAACATCCTTCACACAGCTGCAAAAAATGTCCTTCCTGTGACACAGATCTGACCATGTTACTCCTTTACTCAGAAACTTCCATTGTCTCCCTATTGTTGATAGGCCTGCGGTGTTTAAGGCCCTTCAAAATCTGGCTCCAACTGACCCTTCCAGACGTTTCACACTGATACTCTTTATTCACAGTAATATTTTTACTCAAAAGTCTGATTCTTTTTTACAGGGAAGGTGGATTACAAGCTGTTTCCTGAATTTATCACATCATTTTCTGTCTCTTTATTCCTGCATACTATCCCTTGTGCTCATGCCTATAGTGCCCTCCCTCCTCACCTCTGCTTTTCAGAATTCTTTTCTTTCAAGGCTCAACTTAGTTGTTTCCTCTTTCAATATGCCTCTACTGATTTCTTTCCCCTGGTCTCCTTGTTATTCCTTGAACAAAATACTCCATCTGCCAACTCTGGCAATTTTCCCTGGCTGCCCCCATGATGGAGATGCTCTCCCTCCTCACCAACTTCTTCTGGCTTCCCTGAGATCTGTTGAGTCCCAGATCATATCCTACCTTCTGCAGGAAGCACTTCTCAGTTCCTCTTAACTCTAAAGTCTTCCCTCTGTTGATTATTTCCAATTTATATTATGTGTATTTATACTTTATGCTTGCTTGGACATGATTATTTGCATGTTGTCTTCCCCATCAGAATATAAGCTCCTTGAGGGTGGTGCATGTTATTTACCTTTTCTTGTATCTTCAGCACTTAACATAGTACGCTTACCACAGAGTAGGCATTTAATAAATGTTTATTGATTGGCAATTTCCCTACCCCCACTCCCAACTCTAATTTTGTCTGGCTCTCTCTTTTACTCTTGTCATATCTTGGGTTTTGGCAGTGGGAAGGGGAGATGGGGGTGGGGGGCTGGTTTACTGCTTTTGTTTTGGTGTTACTCTTTGATTTCATTGTTAAGGGCACTCTTGGTGAAGAAATTCCCCTTGCCATTGCAGATTGTTATTTAGGGGTATTTAGCTTGAATAAATCTTCCTGATTCCAAGTCTGGCTTTTTATCTCATGTTATGCTACATCATTACATTCTATCTTGTATATAATTTTTTCTTGGCCCTCTGGCAAACCTCTAGGAGTCTAGTGTTCTGCTCACAGGAAGCTTGTCTGAGATTTATCTAGTCTTTTATTCAAAAAAATCCAGAATTAGTTCATTTTGTATATAAAACACTTTATAGTGGTTTTGGGGGTTAAAAAGTTATGTACGACCACATCCAGTGTTCAAAGTGCTTGGAATCTAGAAGTACAGTCCCTAGATCATTTGTTACTGTTGTTAAGTCATTTCAGCCATGTCCTACTCTTCCATTTGGGATTTCCTTGGCAAAAATACTGGAGCAGTCTGCCATTTCCTTCCTTAGCTCATTTTACAGATAAGGAAACCAAGGCAAACAAGGCTGAGTGATTGCCCAGGGTCACACAACTAGTAAATACCTGAGGCTAGATATAAACTCAGGAAGATGAACCTTTCTGATTCAAATCCCAGCACTTTATTCACTATACCACTCAGCTGCCCAAGCTTAGACCATAGTAAGTGGTTTAAGTTCTTTCTGCTTGAATGAAGGAAAGGAGGAAGCAAAGTACACACACAACTGTAATGGCGTCAACATAGATAAGGAAGTAAGAAAGAAGGTAGAGCTTTGGGGGAAAGGACAAATATAGGGAAACTGAGGCCCCTAAAGGTGAAATGACTTCCCCAAAGTCATAGAGAAAGCAAGTGGCAGAACCTGAATCCAAGTTCATATTTACTTATTTCATGTTTAATACATTTTCATGATGTCTCTCAAATCAAGGAACTGGGTCACAAATAGAGGAGATATTCTTTTTTTTCTTATTTTTTATTTTCTTTTATTTTCTTTTTTTAATCTTTTTTATTTAATTTAATTCAATTATTATTATTTTTTAATGTTCTACAATCACATAAAATTAAGATTTTATCCCCCCACACCTACCCCCCCCCCACTATCCCCCTCCCTCCCCATGACAGCATACAATTCTGTATAGGTTCTACATATACTTTCCCATTGAGTATGTTTTCACTATAGTCATGCTATGTAGCTGAACTAAAATAAATGGAAGAAATCATATAATAAATCAAAACATAATACACAAAATCACACACAAACACAAACATGATCTGCAAAGAGAAAGGACATTCCTTCATGAGACATTGGAACACAGAAGGAGTAGATGGGGATGATGCTAAAGGGTTTTAAGATTTATAATAAGAGAGAAGAGGGCAATTATCACAAATAATCTCTTATGCCCCCTTTCTTACCTTTCAGTGTCATCCAACCCCATCTCCAATGCCAAGATCATTTTGATATAAATAAAATCTGAAATGTTTAACTCAGTATCCAAAGCCTTTGGGTCCCTTCTGATTTCATTCCTCACTACCACTCTTCACATATACTACATTCCAGGCAAACTGGTCAATTAAATATCCCCAGAACATGACTCCACTGTCCCTCATGAAGCTTGTGATGGCACATAGCATCTCCCCCTCTCACATAAGTGAATAATACCTCTTCTCTGACCTGGTGTTCTTCTACCTTCTTGAAGTAGGGTTAGGAGTTTAATTTCTTCTGGGACTGCACCTTTGTGGTCACAAGTTGACAAGTAATCTCCATCATTCCCCATTGTATTCTCAAAGGCACTAAGTAAGGCAAAAAAAGCTAACCTGGTCTATCAAGAGGATGGCAGTAACTAAAAATTCTAGCACTTGGCTGGTGCCAAGACTAGGGGAAGGGGTGGAGACAAAAGCCCTGATGCTACTACTAGGGAGGTTGGCATATGCCACTATGGCTACTGATGTCAGCTCTGACTTGTAGGCATCCTATAAGTCATGAGTCACCGTGATTAGCAATGTGATATAGGCAATATATGTCAATGGGGACACAGTCTTATTTAGTAAATATAAGAATATGGAAGTGAAGAGACAGTTGGGGTAGGGGAAGGGGGCTGTCTGTGGCTGACAAAAGATCCTGAGGTTCAAAAGTTCTTGGTATGGCAGAAACATGACACCCTGAATATCAGCCCCCTGGGGGTTATCAGAGCCCCAGTTTTCCCATGCTACTTACAATGCTGATAAGTGGCATACACTCAGCAAGATCAAATCCCTAGAATTTTTGCCTCAGAGGCTCTCCTTTCATTTCTGCCAGTAAGGAACCCTCAGAGAGGGTTCTATGCTCAGAATTATAGCCTAGACTAACTGAGCTTACCTACTTCCACAGAAATGCGCATAGGCACCATGGACTCCTAATGCAAACTGAAATTTCGCATTTTCACATATACCAAGATAAAAGGGACTTGAAGTTTGCTGAGAGGGAGTATATTTTTCCATTGCACCTGGCGTGATGTTTTTCTCTCAGAAACAAACTGTTTTTCCTCTCTCCATGAGACTGAAATTATAAACAAAGTCCCAAGGCTTCCCTAGCATCCCTGCGCAGCAGAACTGAGCCCTACCTCCTTACATCAAATAGAATCTTCAAGATAACCAAATTCTAGGCTCGGTCAACTCCTGATCTCCTGCAGCAGGAGAGTTTCACATTGTTCTTGATAAGAGGCTGAGCTGGGTTAGCCTAGAAACACCAATACTGGGTTTAGTTCATTTGTCATTTTGGGTTCACTGAAGGCAGCAAGTGGTAATTTTGAGTGCAACATGCTGCCTTGACTGTAAAAAAAAACCCTCCATGCAGAGTTAATAAGGAATCAGACACTGAGCCTCATGTGTTTGAATCGTAACACATGAAGGCATTTAGTAAAGGGTTGAATGAACATAAATGTCAATTTCCTTATGTATATTACTACTATTCAGCTGGGGTCATGCTAACTGCTGATAATGATAATGAGATTGCTGGTTCACTTTCTTCATCTACCAAATACAGATTCCTTGTCATTTCCTTCCTACTCTCTCTTATAATCCTCAGCAAAGGAAAAACCCATGAGCCCCACTGAAATTAAGTAGGATTTTAGTCATGCAAAAAAAAGAGAGAACTTATGTTTTATGGACAAATGCCAGATTGTTTAGTGGTAACAAAATCCTGAATGGAAAGATTCTCGGTCTACTGGCCTATAAGCTGTGAGTCCTGGATTTGAGTCCTGTTCATGACTTTGAGAAAGTATACTAGTTTTCCTTTTTAGCCCTCAACTTCCCATCTTATTTTTTCATTCATTCATTCATTCATTCATTCATTCATTCATTCATTCATTCATTCATTTATTTAAATTTTTTTAAATTTTGTTAAATTTTGGGTTCTGAATCATTTCCCTCTCTTCCTCCTAACCCCACACAAGAGAAGATCAACATACAATCCCTATTTTTGCATCTCACTTCTTTCTGTGGAGGTGGATAAGATCCCCCTTCATAGATCCTCTGTAGTTGATTCAAATATTCATCTTGCTCAGAATAGCTTAGGCATTTACAGTTTCTTTTTGGGCAATATTGTTGTCACTGTATATAACATTCTTTTGCTTCTGCTCATGTCATCCTTCATTTTTTCATATAAATTCATGTTTTTCTAAAATCAACCTACTTATTTCTTACAGTGCCTTCATATTCCATTGGAATCATAGACTACAACTTATTCAGTCATTCCCAAAATGATGGGCATTCCCTCAATTTCCAGTTCTTTGCCACCACAAAGAAAGCTGCTATAAATATTTTAGAACATATAGGTTCTTTTCTAAGATAAGGTTAAGATGAATGCATTGACCATATCATAAGTAAATTAGAAGAACATGGAACATATTATCTACCAGAGTTATAGATAAAAGAAGAATTTCTCATGGAGACTGATGCTTAAAACCATAGGAGATAGAGAGCATTGTGAGATGTAAAATGAATAATTTTTATTCCATTAAATTAAAAAGGTTGTCTGCAAATAAAACTTTCTATACA
Organism: Bettongia penicillata ogilbyi; assembly: GCA_023548195.1. NCBI lineage: Eukaryota > Metazoa > Chordata > Mammalia > Diprotodontia > Potoroidae > Bettongia > Bettongia penicillata. The sequence continues at coordinate 1,204,103 of JAJHZJ010000567.1, forward strand.
ATTTCTCCCCAAATTTTCTGCTTTCCTTCTAATCTTGGCTAAATTGGTTTTATTTGCATAAGATATTAGTCTATAGAAAGTTAGGTGTAAGAGAATTTGGAACTCACAATTAAATTTTGAAAAACATCTTTTTGTGGATTATTGTTAGAGTCAAATGAGAAAATGTAACTGCTTTCTGTCAGACTGCTTTCCAATTTTCTCAACAATTTCTCAACAGTGAATTCTTCTCCCCAAAGTTTAAATCTTTACATTTATCAAACATAAGGTTACTATAGTAATGTACTACTATGTACTGTATATCTGCTCTATTCCACTGATCTATCTTTTTATTTCTTAGCCGGTACCAGATAGTTTTGATAATATCCACTTTATAATACTGTTGAAAATCTGGTAGTGCTACACACCTTTCCTATCCATTTTTTCTACTAATTTTTTTATATTCTTGAAATTTTGGTTCTTCCAAATTTTTCCAGTTGGATAAAACAACTTTTTTGGTAATTTGAAGGGGAAGACAAAGGAAAAAGTGGATAGATAGTACCATGGAAAGAACAAACACAAACTTGGATAGACTTCAAGAGATACTGAATGATAGAAGGGCCTGATGTGTTATGGTCTATGAGGTCATGAAAAGTCATGTCTGAATGACTGAACAATGACAAAATTTGATTGGGATGGTATTGGATAAGTAGATTAGTTAGGTAGGATTGTTATTTTTATTATATTGGCACAACCCACCCACTAACAATTAATATTTTTTCCATGATTTAAATCTAACTTAATTTGAATAAAAAGTGTTATATAATTATATAGTTCCTGGGTTTGTCTTGACAGGTGCAGTTCCAGGTATTTTATACTGTTTGAAGTTATTTTAAATGAAGTATCTCTTACTGTCTCTTCTTCACATTGTTGGTGATATATAAGTAATGCTGATGATGTATCTGAGTTTATTTTATATAGTACCACTTTCCTAAAATCTTTAATTATTTCAATTAACTTGCTAGTTGAACCTCTAGGATTTTCCAAATATATTATCCCATTGTCTGTAAAAAAAAGTTAGTTTTATTACTTCATTGTCTGTTCTGATTCTTTCAATTTCTTTTTCTCTTACTGCTTTAGCTAACTTTTCTAATACAATTTTGAAAAATATTAGTGACAATGGACATCCTTGTATCAATCCTGTTCTTAATGTGAAAACTTTCAGCTTGTCCCCATTACAGATAATGCTTGCTAATGGTGCTTATCATTTTAAGGAAAAATGCCATTTACGTCTATGCTTTCAAGTGTTTTAAATAGGAATGTGTTGAAAGTATTTTCTTTCAACATATTTGTTGAAAATATATTTATTTGCTGCATATATTTATCTACTTGTATGATTTTTGTTACTTTTGTTATAGATAATGGTGAAATACTTATATGGCACATTAAAGTTTGCCAAGATTTTTACATATTTTCTCTTTTGACTCTAACAATAATCTCAAAAAAGCTAATAAACTTTTTCAAAATTTAACTGTAAGTTCCAAATTCTCTTCCTCTTCACTCCTTTTCCTTCATTGGGATGGAAGAAGGTGAGAAAAGCAAAACCCCTATATGTGTGTGTGTGTATGTATGTGTATATATATGTATGTATGTATAGTCATGGAAGATAACTTTCCATATTAGTCATGTCCAAAAAAAATAAAAGAGAGAGGAAAAGAAAGGAAAGAAGGAAGAAAGAAAGAAAAAGAAAGAGAAAAGGATATGCTTCAGTGTGCTCTCTGAGTCCGTCAACTCACTAACTGGAGATAGATGACATGTTTCCTTATTAGTCTTTTGGAAATGTGGTCAGTCATTATGCTGATTAGTTACTAAACCTTTCAAAGTTGATTATCTTTACAATACGGTTGTTACATTATAATTTGTTCTCCTGGTTTTACTCATTTTGCTACATATTAATTCATTCAAGTCTTTCTGGGGTTTTCTGAAACCATCTCCTTCATTTTTTGCAACCTAAAAATATTCGGTTGCATTCTCAAATTGTCTAGCCATTCCTCAATTGATGAGTATCCCCTCAGTTTCCAGTTCTTTGCCACCACACAAAGAATTACTATAAATATTTCTGTTTGTGTGTGTGTGTGTATTTGTGTAATGTCTTTTCTTTTCCTCTGATTTCTTTGGGCTACAGATCCAATAATACTATTTCTGGGTCGAAGGGCATGCACAGTTTAACAATTTTGGGGGCATAATTCCAAATTGCTTTCCAGAATGATTGGATTAGTTCACAGCTCTGCAAACAGTGTCTTAGTGTACTGTTTTGTTATATACACTCTAGTATTTCCCATTTTGCTTTTTTGTCATTTTAGCCCATCTGAAGGGTGTGAGGTGGTACTCTTGTTTTTAGCATGTATTTCTCTGATTATTAGTGCCTTAGACAATTTTTCATGGTCTAAGTTATTGACAGATGGGATTTATTCTTCTGAAAACTACCTTTGAGCATTTGTCTATTGGGAAATGGCTTTTATTCTTGTAAATCTGACTCAGTTCCCTATCAATTTTTGAAATGATACTATTTATCACTGAAATTTGCTACAAAGGTATCTTCCCCAGTTTCTGAATTCCTCCCAATTTTAGATGCATTAGTTTTGTTTGTGAAAATAAACAGAGCTAATATATTTTAAGGCAGATAGGTGGCACAGTGTATAGGGTGCTAGATCTAGAGTCAGGAAGACTATCTTTAAGAGTTCAAATCTAGTCTCAGACATTTACTAGCTATGTGACTCCAGGCAAGTCACTCAACTGTTTGACTCAGTTTTCTTATCTGTAAAATGAGTTGTAAAAGAAAATGAAAAAACACTGTGATATTTCTGGTGAGAAAAATTGGGGTCATTCAGACAAGACTGAAAAATGGAAGGTAGAGTCAAGATGGCAGAAAAAAGGCAGGGACTCACCTGAGCTCTCTTCCCCAAACTCTGCCAAATATCTTGAAATAATGACTCTAAACAAATTCTAGAGCAGTAGAACCCCCAAAAGACAGAGTGAAACAATTTTTAGCCCAAGACAATCTTAGGTCTTAGTCCAAGTGCAAGAAGGAATGCTAGCACAGAAGAGCTTGTGGTCACAAGGGAGCAGGGACCCTATTCACAGTTTCAGGGTTCAGAAGACGGGTTGTGGTAGCTCAGAAACCAGTACTCAGTACAGAAGAGTAGCAAACACACTTTTCCCTAGACCATACCACCTTGGGAAGAGCAAAAACCTTACATGTCTACAGAATTACCTCTGAAAAAAGCTACACAAAAATCTGAAGCTCAAGCCAGTGCCCCCTACACTTGGGAAGCAGAGTCTCACTTTCACATTGAGTTAAAAGTCATGAAATAGGCTGGAAAATGAACAAACAGCAGAAAAAAACTCTGAACATAGAGTTACTATGGTGACAAGGAAGATTAAATCACACATTCAGAAGAAGACAATAAAGTCAAAATTCCTGCCAAAGTCTCCAAAACCTTTTTCTATAAAATTGGTCTCAGGCTATGGAAGAACTCAAAAAGGATTTTAAAAGTTAAGTTAAAAGAAGTAAAGAAAAAATGGTAAGAAAGATGAAAGTGATGCAAGAAAATCATGAAAAAAGAGGCAACAACTTGGTAAAGGAGGCACAAAAATACTAAAGAAAATAATGCCTCAAAAACAGAATAGGCCAAATGAAGAAAAGAGGCACAAAAATCCAATGAACAGGAGAATGCCTTGAAAAGCAGAATTGGTCAGCTATAAAAAGATACTCAGAAATTCACTGAGGAGAATAATTCTTTAAAAAGTAGAATTGGCCAAATGGAAAAGAAGGTGCAAAAGCTCGCCAAAGGAAAGAATTCTTTCAAAATTAGAACTGAGCAAGTGGAAGCTAATGACTTTATGACTTATCAAGAAAAATTCAAAAGAATGAAAAAATAGAAGAAAATGGAAAATGCCTTATTGGGAAAACAACCAACTTAAAAAATAAATCTAGGAGAGATAATTTCAGAATTATTGGACTACTGAAAGTCATGATCAAAAAAAAAAATAAGCCTAGATATCATCTTTCAAGAAATTATCAAGAAAAACTACCCTGATTTTCTAGATATAGAAGGTAAAATAGAAATTGAAAGAACCCAATGATCACCTCTTGAAAGAATCCCAAAATGAAAACTCCTAGAATATCATAGTCAAATTCTAGACCTCCCAGATCAAGAAAAACGTACTGCAAGCAGCAAAAACAAACAAAACAAATTTCAAATATTGTGGAGCTAGAGTCAAGATAGTACAAGATTTATCAGCTTCTACATTAAAAGATCAAACAGCTTGGAATATGATATCCCAGAGAGTAAAAGAGCTTGGATTACAAGCAAGAATAACCTACCCAGCACAAAGAGTATAATCCTTCAGGGGGGAAAAACGGGTATTCAGTGAAATAGAGGACTCCTGATGAAAAGACCAGAGCTGAATAGAAAGCATGACTTTCAAATCCAAAAGAAGCATAAGAGAGTAAACAGGAAAGAGAAATCATGAGTTTGATCAAGTTAGACTGCTTATATTCCTATATGGGAAATTGGCATTTATAACTCCTAAAAACTTTCTCATTATTAAGGCAGTCAGAAGGAGTATACATAGGAGAGCAGTAGTGAGAATTGAATGTCATGATGCGATTATCTAGAAAAATAAAATTAAGGATGAGAAAGAAGAATGCGCTGGGAGAAGGGGAAAGGGAGAGGTAGAATGGCATGAATTATCTGACATAAGAGATCTGGAAGAGATTTTATAGTGGAGGGGGAAATGAGGGGAAGCAGGGAGGGGAACACATGAACCTTCCTCTCATCAGAATTGGCTCAAAGAAAGAATAATATGCACACTGAATTGGGCAAAGAAATTTATCTTACATTATAAGGAAGCAGGAAAGGAAGGGGATGAGAGAAGGAGGTTGGGAGCTGATAGAAGGGAGGGTATTTTGAGGGAGGTAAAAGTCAGAAGAAAAACACGTTTGAGAATTGACAGGATAAAAGAGGAGAGAGAGAGGGAGAGAGAGAGAGAGAGAGAGAGAGAGAGAGAGAGAGAGAGAGAGAGAGAGAGAGAGAGAGAGAAGGATTAAGAGGGGGAAAAAAGGATAGAGGGAAATACATAGTTATCATTACTGTGAAAAAACTTTTTACAGTGAGTTTCTCTGATTAAAGACTTCATTTCTCAAACATATAGAAAACTGAGTTAAATTTATAGAAATAAGAGCTATTCCTCAGTTGATGGATGACCAAAGGAAGGGGACAGGCAGTTTCAGACAAAATAATCAAAGCTATTTATAGTCATATAAAAATGCTCTAAATCATTATTGATGGAAGAAATCCAATGAAAACAATTCTGAACTCACACCTTTCAGATTGGCTCATATGACAGAAAAGAAAAATGGCAAATGTTGGAGGGGATGTGGGAAAATGAAAATATTAATATACTATTGGTGAAGTTGCATATTGATTCAGACATTCTGGAGATCAATTTGGAACTCTGCTCAACAGTCTATAAAACCATGCATACCCTTTGACCAATAATGTCATTGCTGGGTCTTTATCACAAAGAAATAAAAGGAAAAGGACCTATGTGTACATAAATATTTATAGAAGCTCTTCTATTAGTAGCAAATAATTGGACATTAAGGTTATCTCCATTGATTGGGGAATGACTGGATACACTATATATGATTGTGACGGAATATTGCTGTGCTTTAAGAAATAATGAGTAGGGTGGGAGGGGGAGAAAATTTAAAACTCAAAATCTTATGGAAGTGAATGTTGAAAACTAAAAATAAATAATTAAACAAAAGAAATGGTGAGCAGGATGTTTTCAGTAAAACATGGAAAGGCTTACATGAACTGATGCAATGTGATATGAGCAGAACCAGAACATTGTACACAGTAATGGTAATGTCCTATGATGATGAATGAATACTACTACTATGAATAACTCAGGTATTCTCAGCAATACAATGATCCAAGACAATTCTATAGGTCTTATGATAAAAGTTGCATCCATCTCCAGAGAAAGAACTGGCAGAGCCTGAATGTAGATCAAAGATACTTTTTCTTTATTTTCCTTGTTTCTTTGGTCTGTATTTTCTTTCACAGAATTACCTACATGCAAATGTGTTTTGCATTACTACACACGTATAGCCTATGTCAAATTGATTGCTTTCTCAATATAGGGGGAGAGAGATGGAGAAAAAGATTTTGAAGCTCAAAATTTGAAAAAAAATGGTTAAAATTGTTTTTACATGACATTGGGAAAAATTTAGTATTAAAACTGAAAAATGACTGAAAACAACAATAGATTTCTACCGCTTGGTTGATAATGGGATACACACTGGATGAGGGCTCATGAGTGACAGTATCAAAACCCCTAAACTCAGAATCATCTTTAGATTCCTGAGGGAAGCAAAAATCATTATTAGTAATAGTCGTCATTACCTGTCAGTGTTTTTGAGAGTGGATAGAGTAATCTCAGAGTAGGTATTACATATTCGACAAACATTTGTTGAGTACCTTCTATAGGTGCCATGCTATACTAGTTGCTAGGGTGGTTATAGATACAAAATAGATACTCCCAGATCTCAAGAGACTGTCTTTCCTTGACGTCATCCCCAGTATTATCCAGATGGGATGATAATGCTCATAGGTTATCAATAAATCAATCAATAATCAAGCTTTCACCATGTGCTTACTCTAGGCCAAGCACTCTGTTAAATGCTAGGGAAATAAGGAAAAGGCCATCAGTGAATTTCATCAACCCACCTTAGAATATGTGTGAGGCAGAAAAATAATCTATCTTTCCAGAAGTTTTTAAAGATTTAGAGGGCAAGAGGGCATATGTGTGCATGTTAGAGTTGGGGATTCCTTCACAGATTTTTTTATTCCAAATGACTTCTGTGGTCATTTCCAACTCTCCAGTTCTGTGATCCTTTGATGTTGTGATGGTTCTATACACAATATCCAGGACACCTGTTCAGAAATGATCAGACTTTCATCTGATCCTTTACACTAGCCCAGAGTGAAATGAAAAAAAAAAATTCATTTAGTCACCCACTGTACCTGTTTTTAACTGCTAGGTATCAGGTGAATGGAGTTTAAAGCTAGACATTTGACCAGAAGGAGAGCTTTCTATCTGATATGTGGCTTGGAGGAAGTTTTGTTTTCAAATACAATTACCTTTCTTCCTTAGAGAAACTGCATTATTTAGCCCTATTGTTCCACTCAGGAACACTAACCCACTGGTTCTAATTTACAAATGTGAAAGTCTGCTCATTATTGCAGTGGTCAGACAATAGGCTCTATGGACACTAGGAAGAAAAGAATGCCAGAGATAATGATTGGAATAAGTAATGAAGCTCAATTTTAAGCTCTTTCTTGCATTTCTATGAGAGAGCATCTATAATTAGTCCGCCAAAAAATGATTTGCTGTTATTTAATTCATGTTATTTCATGCAAGATCATTAATGATATTCAGTAGTATCTTTATTACCCCTGGGCTCTTTAACAGCTCAAAGTAACAATGGGGTTTTACTTATCTTCAGGAAGCCAGTTCCATTCTTCAGATGAAGGAAAAATGGCCCTAACCCCAGGTTGCCATAGACACTAGAGGAGACCTGTCACCTTGATGCCACAGCATACCTATTTCCCAGTGACTTACATAATTAGAGGTATTGGAGAATTAAGGTATTCAGCTGGCCTGGCTGAACAAAAGCTACCTTCAGCTCTTCTTGACAATATATCAGACAGGGCCCCATCCTCTGAAGCCAGGGAATAATACTGAACCTGAAAGCCATGGCTGATCCTTGGAATTTTCTAGGACAGTTGTTTTTGAAGGTGATGCCATGATTTACAAGTGAATTGGATTTAAGTAAGGGAGGACTGTGCAAGGTACCATTCTCACTTTCTCCTCTGGAGCCAGTGGACAGATATAGGTCAGGACAATTGGAGATGTCCCAGAATTCAGTGAGAGACCTTGGCCTTTTAAGCTAAGGTCTTTTGGAGTTCTCACTTTGACTGAGGCAATGCCCATTTAGTGATTAAGGCTAGGTAAGAAATGAGCCAAAGAATGGCCTCTTTTACCTAATAAAAAAAAATCAATCTGGGAGGGGAAAATTCTCAGGGCTTCTGGCCAAGACAGAAACAATTACCATTTACATTCTCCCAGAGACATGGGAGCCTAAACAATGACCAATAAGTGGGACTTGGGCTGGGATCTTTTATTGGCCAATTAATGTTGTGGTTTGTCCTTCCTTCTCAAAGAGGATCATGACTTCAGGAAGGTGGTGCCGTGACTTGCAAGTGAATGGAATTTAAATGAGGAGCACTGTGCAATATCACTAGCCTCACTTTCTCTTCCAGACCCATCTGAGGCCAGTGACAAGATATAGATCAGGACAACTGGAGACGATCCTTTTAGCATGGTGGTCCTCTCAGGGAAGTCCAGAAGTCAGGTTATTAAAATGATGGAATAGAATAGACCCACATGTAATTTTTCTTACTGATGTAATAGTGACTCACAGGTAATTTTATTAATTACCAGTCTATTTTAATAACTTTAACATAACCTCAACTCATTAGTGTTTCACCCAAAGTTGTGCCATTCTTCTTTTTTTGTAAATTATTTCTTTTCAGTTTCCAACAATCAGTTCCACAAATTTTAAATTTCTCATCCTCCCTCTTCCCTCCTTCCTAAAAATGGTATACAAATATGAGTTTTACACATACATTCTTATTAAACACATTTTCACATTACTCATGTTGCGTAGAAGAATTAAAATGAATGGGAGGAATCATGATAAAAAAACAAAACAAAACAAAAGAGAAAATAGTCTGCTTCATTCCACATTCTGACTATATATTTCTTTCTTTGCTGAGAATGGCATTTTGCGTTAAGAATCCTTTGGAAATGTTTTAGGCCCTTGTATTGCTGTGAAGGGCTAAGTCTGCTAGAAACACTCTTCTTACACTGTGGCTGTATCGGTGTATAATGTTCTCTCTAATTTCACTCAGGATCTGTTCATGTAAGTCTTTCCAGGTTTTACTGAAGTCCTCTTGTTCTTCATTTCTTATAGCACAATAATATTCCATTACATTCACATTGCACAACTTGTTCAGGCATTCCCCAGTTGATGAGCATTCCCTTGATTTCCAGTTCTTGGCCAATACCAGATAAATATTTTATACATGAAGGTCCTTGTCTCATTTTTACAGTCTCTTCGGGATACAGCCCTCAAAGTTAATACTGCTGGTACAAAGAGTATGCACATTATTATAGCCCTTTCGGCATACTTGCAAATTGTTCTCCAGAATGGTTGGATCAGCCCACAGCAGCTTCACCAACAATGAATTAGTGTTCCAACTCTCCCATATCTTCTCCAACATTTATCATGTTAGCCAATCTGATAGGTGTGATGTGGTACCTCAGAGTTGTTTTGGTTTGCATCTCCCTAATCACTAGTGATTTAAAGCACCTTTTCATATGACTATATATAGCCTAAATTTTTTCCTCTAAAAACTGCCTGTTCATATTGTTTGACCATTCATCAATTAGAAAATGACCTGTATTCTTGTAAATTTGACTCAGTTCTCTACATATTTTAGAAATGAGTCCTTTATCACAGACACTAGTTGCAAAAAATTCTTTCCCACTTTTCTGCTTTCCTCCTAATCTTGATAGCATTGAGTTTGTTTGTGCAAAAACTTTTTTATATAATGTAATCAAAATCCTCCATTTTGTACTTCATAATGTTCTCTATCTCTTGTTTGGTCATAAATATCTCCATTCTCCATAAATCTGACAAATAAACCATTTCTTACATACATGATGGTTTTAGGTAGCTACTACTTATGATTTTAAGGAAGGTTCCATTTAATTCCTATGCTTTCTAGGGTTTTCAATAGCAATGGGTATATTTTGTCAGAAGCTTTTCTACATCTATTGTGATAATCATGTGGTTGTTGTAAATTTTGTTGTTGATATGATAAATGATGCTGATAGTTTTTCTAATATTGAACCAGTCCTGAATTCCTGGTATAAATCCTATCTGATCAAAATGTATTATTCTCGTGATAAGTTGCTGTAATCTTTTTGCTAATACCATATTTAAAATTTTTGCATCTATATTCATTAGGGAAATTGGTCCACAATTTTCTTTCTCTGTTTTACCCCTTCCTAGTTTAGGTATCAGAATGATAGATATCATAAAAAAGTTTTAGTAAGACTCCACCAATTTTCCCTATATAGTATTGGAATTAACTGTTCTTGAAATGTTTGACAGAATTCACTTGTAAATCCATCTGGCCCTGGAGACTTTTTCCTAGGGAGTTCATTGACGGCTGGTTCAATTTCTTTTTCTGACATTGAGTTATTTAAGTATTTTAATTCCTTTTCTGTTAATCTGAGCAATTTATATTTTTGTAAATATTCATCCATTTCAATTAAATCATCAAATTTATGGGTATATAGTAAGGCAAAGTAATTTCTAACCATTGTTTCAATTTCCTCTTCCTTAGAAGTGATTTCACTCTTCTCATTTTTGATACTGGCAATTTGGTTTTCTTCTCTTTTTTTTAAATCAAATTGACCAAAAGTTTGTCAATTTTATTGTTTTTTTAAATAAAATCAACTCTTAGGGGGCTGAGCCAAGATGGCAGAGTAGAAGGACACATATACACAGGTTCTCTCCACACAGCCCATAAAATACCTGTAGAGAGGGACTCTCAACAAATTTTGGAGCAGCAGAAGTGGAGAACAACAGAGTGGAGGAGATTTACAGCCCAAGGTGATCTGAAAGGCCCACGGGAAAAATCGATTGCACTGGACATGGAGCAGAAACCAGCCCAGCCTTGGCTACGCAGCATGGCGTGACTCTGGGAGGAGGACACCTCAGGGGCAGAATCTCCAGTCATGAAATCCCCAGTTGCAGCAGCAGTGCATCCCCAGTCCCAGCAGCACAGGCAGCAAAGGTCAATGACATGTTTTTTTCAGCTGGCCAGAAAGGGAGAAGGGCCTTCCCATACCACTGACCTCAGACTGTGGCCACAAAGGCCACATTGGGAAGGCAGCAGCAGTTCCCACAGAAACCCATACATCTGCCTGCATCCATTGTTGGAGCATAAAAACCCCTGGGGGCACTGAGGACTTGAATATTACCTCAGCCCTGTGTAGAGGCCCTGAAGGTACTGATCTTTATCTCACATTGAATGGTAGCCCTGCCCATCCAGCTTATCTAAAAATCAGCGCCCAGTGCTGGCTTGGAGGAATTGGAGACCAGGTGGCTGTGGAGAAGTAATTGCTATGATTCAGGGCACAAAATTCTATCCCTGCTCCCAGACCAGTGTACACACTTGATTGTGCCACCTTGGAGGAACTGAGATTTACAGATTCCAAGAGTATACCCTACTCTTGACAAAGGACCCAAAAGCAAAGTAACTGGTTGGGAAAATGTCCAAAAAAATGAAAAAAAATAAGACTATAGAAGGTCACTTTCTATAGAAGAGCAGATATCTTCTCCCATCCTTTTGGATGAGGAAGAACAATACTTACCATCAGGGAAAGACACAAAAGTCAAGGTGTCTGTGTCCCAAACATCCGAAACAAATACTCAATGGTCTCAGGTCATGGAAGAGCTCAAAAAGGATTTTGAAAATCAAGTAAGAGAGGTGGAGGAAAAATTGAGAAGAGAAATGAGAGAGATGCAAGAAAAGCATGAAAAGCAGGTCAACACCTTACTACAGAAGACCCCCCAAAAACGGCTGAAGAAATAAAACCTTTAAAAATAGACTAACTCATTTGGCAAAAGAGGTTCAAAAAGTCAATGAGGAGAAGAATGCTTTCAAAAGCAGAATTAGCCAAATGGAAAAGGAGGTCCAAAAGCTCACTGAACAGAATAGTTCTTTAAAAATTAGAATGGAACAGATGGAAGCTAATGGCTTTATTAGAAACAAAGAAATTACAAAACAAAACCATAAGAACGAAAAAATGGAAGATAATGTGAAATATCTCATGGGAAAAACAACTGACCTGGAAAATAGATCCAGGACAGACAATTTAAAAATTATGGGACTACCTGAAAGTCATGATCAAAAAAAGAGCCTAGATATCATCTTCCATGAAATTATCGAGGAAAACTGCCTTGACATTCTACAACCAGAGGGCAAAATAATTATTGAAAGAATCCACTGATCACCTCTTGAAAGAGATCCAAAAAGAGAAACTCCTAGGAACATTGTGGCCAAATTCCAGAGTGCCCAGGTCAAGTAGAAAATATTGCAAGCAGATAGAAAGAAACAATTCAAGTATTGTGAAAATACAATCAGGAAAACACAAGATCTACCAGCTTCTACATTAAGGGATCAAAGGGCATGAAATATTATATTCCAGAAGTCAAAGGAACTAGAACTAAAACCAAGAAATACCTACCCAGCAAAACTGAGTTTAATACTTCAGGGGAAAAAATGGTGTTTCAATGAAATAGAGGACTTTCAAGCATTCTTGATGAAAAGAACAGAGTTGAAAAGAAAATTTGACTTTCAAACACAAGAATCAAGAGAAGCATGAAAAGGTAAACAGCAAAGAGAGGACATAAGGGACTTACTAAAGGTGAACTGCTTACATTCCTACAGGGAAAGACAATATTTGTAACTCTTGAAACATTTTTCAGTATCTGGGTAGTTGGTGGGATTACACACACACACACACACATACAGAGACAGAGAGCACAGGGTGAATTGAATAGGATGGGATCATATCTTTAAAAAAATGAAATTAAATGGTGGGAGATAAATATATTGGGAGGAGAAAGAGAGAAATGGAATGGGGCAAATTATCTCTCATAAAAGAAGCAAATAAATGACTTTTCAGTGGCAGGAAAAAGTGGGGAGGTGAGAGAAAAAAACATGAAGTTTACTCTCATCACATTTTACTAAAGGATGGAATAAAATGCACACTCATTTTGGCATGAAAACCTATCTTACAATACAGGAAAGTGGGGGGAAAGGGGATAATCAGGGTGGGGGGGAATGATGGAAGGGAGGGCAATGGGAGGAGGGAGCAATTTGAAGTCAACACTCTTGGGGAGGGACAGGATCCAAAGAAAGAACAGAAGCAAAGAGGGGTAGGATAGGATGGAGGGAAATATCATTAGTCTTACACAACACGACTATTATGGAAGTCATTTGCAAAACTACACAGATATTGCCTATAATTAATTCCTTGCCTTCCCAAAGAGAATGGGTGGGGATGGAGGGATGAAGAGAAGTTGAAGCTCAAAGTTTTAGGAACAACTGTTGAGTACTGTTCTTGCTACCAGGAAATAAGAAATACAGGTAATGGGGTATAGAAATTTATCTTGCCCTACAGGACACAAGAGAAGATGGGGATAAGGGAAGGGAGGGATGTTAGAAGGGAGGACATATTGGTGATAGGTGTAATTAGAATGCTCGGTGTTTTGGGGTGGGGGGAGAGGAGAAATGGGGAGAAAATTTGGAACCCAAAATTTTGTGGAAATGAATGTTGAAAACTTAAATAAATTTAGGAAAAAAATTTTAAAAATAAAATAAAATAATCTCAGTTTTATTTTTTAATTTCATAGTTTTCTGAATTTCAATTTTATTGATCTCTTCTTTGGTTTTCAATATTTCTAATTTGGTATTTAATTGGGGATTTTCAATTTGTTGTGCTTATAGTTTTTTTTGTTTCATGCCAAATTCATTGAACTCCTCTTTCTCTATTCTATTCATGTAAGCATTCAAAGACATAAAACTTCCCTTAAGAACTGCTTTTCACTGCATCTCATAAGTTTTGCTAGGTTACTCATTGTCATTCTCCTGAATGAAATTATTGACTGTTTCTATGATTTGTTGTTTATCCCACTAATTGATTACGATTAGATTATTTAGTTTCCAATTAATTTTTGGTCTATCTTTCATGGCCCTTTATTACATATAATTTTTTATTGCATCATGATCTAAAAAGTATGCATTGACTAGCTCTGCCTCTCTCTGTACTGGATTGTGAGGATTTTATGCCCTAGTACATGGTTATTTTTTGTGTATGTGCTATGTTTCACTGAGAAAAATGGTATATTCCTTTCTATCCCTACTCAATTTTCTCCAGACATCTATCATATGTAACTTATCCACAATTCTATTTACTTCTTTAACTTCTTTCTTGTTTATTTTGAAGTTAGATTTATCAAGTTCAGAGAGGGGCAGGTTGAGGTCCTCTACTAGTATAATTTTGCTGTCTATTTCTTCTTATAACTTCTTTAATTTTTCCTCTAAGAATTCGGATCTTATACCACTTGGTGCGCATATGTTTAGTAATAATAATATTTCATTTTCTATGTTGACTTTTATCAGAATATAGTTTCCTTTCTTATCTCTTTTGATTAGATCTATTTTTAGTTTTGCTTTGTCTGAGATTAGGATCACTTGCCCCTGCTTTTTTTCTCCATCAGTTGAGGCATTCTACTTCACCCTTTTACCTTTACCCTATGTGTATCCTCCTGTTTCTAATGTGTTTCTTATAAACAACATACTGTAGGATTATGTTCTTTTTAATCCATTCTGCTATCTGCCTCCTTTTCATGGGAAAGTTCATATCATTCACATTTACAGTTATGATTACTGTTTATGTCTGTCTCTCCATCCTTTTTCTCTCCTTTTTTTCATTTTTATTTCTCCTTTCTCACTTCCCCTCCTCAAGAGTTTTACTTTTGACCACTGCCTCCCTCACTCTTCCCTCCCTTCTATTTTCCTTTTCCCTTACTACTTCTACCCTCCCTTCTAATCACCTCCCCCTTTTATTTCCCCTTTCCCCTCCTACTACCTGTAGGGCAACTTAGATTTCTATACTTAACTGAGTATGTTGTTCCTTCCTTGAACCAAATCAGATGAGAGTAAAGATCAAACAATGCTCATCTCCCTCCCTTCGTTCCATCTACTATAATGTTTTTTGCCTCTTCATGTGATATAATTTATCCTTCCCTGCCTTCTCTTTTCCTCTTCTTCCATTATAATCCCTTCATATCCTTTAATTACATTTTTATCATCACATCAGTTAATTTATACCCACTCCCTCTATCTATCTATCCATATCTTTTTTAAATTTCATAATAAACATACAGTTCTCAAGATCAATAAGTATCATTCTCCCATATAGGGATGTAAGCAGTTTGCCCCCTATTGAATAACAAATTCTTTTCCCCCATGTTTACCTTTTTATTTCTCTCTTGACTCTTGCATGTGAAGATCAAATTTTCTATTGAGCTCTAACGTTTTCATCTGGAAGATCTGGAAATAACTTACTTCATTAAATGTCCATCTCCTTGTCTGAAAGATTATGCTCAATTTTTCTGGATAATTTATCCTTGGTTGCTTCTTTGCCTTATGGAGTTTCATATTCTAATCCCTCAGATCTCTTAATATGGAAGCTATAAGGTCCTGTGAGATGCTGACTGTAGTTCCTTGATATTTGAATTATTTCTTTCTGGCTACTTACAGTATTTTCTCCTTGACATGATAGTTCTGGAATTTGGCAACAATATTCCTTGGTGTTTTCAATTTTGGATCTCTTTCAGGAGTTGAACAGTGAACTCTTTCGATGAATGCATTTCCCTCTAGCTCTAGAACTTCAGGGCAGCTTTCCTTGATGATTTCTTGGAAGATATTGTCCAGGCTGTTTTTTCATCATGACTTTCTGGTAGACCAGTAATTCTTGTATTTTCTCTCCTGAATCTATTTTCCAGGTCAGTTGTTTTTGCAGTGAGATATTTTACATTTTCTTCTATTTTTTCATTCTTAAGATTTTGTTTGACTAATTCTTCATGCTTCATAGAGTTATTAACTTCTACTTGCCCAAGTCTAATTTTTTAACAAATTATCTTCTTCATTACTTCCTTTTCCATTTGTCCAATTTTTCCAGTAAAGTTTTTTTTTTTTTTTTTTAACCTCCTCATCCATTTGGCCATTTTTAGTTTTTAAGGAGCTATTCTCTTCAGTGAATCATTTTTTCATTTTGTCAATTTTATTTTTAAAATATTGACAATTTTTCTTCCACCCTTCTAATTTAGCTTTTAAAATCCTTCTTGAACTCTTCCAAGCATGCTTTTTGATCTTAAGATCAGTTCATATTTCCTTTTGAGGTTTCAGATATGAGTATATTGTTAGTGCTATCCCCTTCTGAATTCATATTTTGATATTTTCTTTCCCTATAGTAAGATTCTGTGGTCTTTGCTTTTCTGATTTGCTTCTTGTTTATGGGGATTGCCTTTGTCCTGACTTTTAAAATGGATCTCAGTTTCTGGGGCACAGACGGCTCTGTCCCACATTGTTTCTGCTGGAAACTTGAGGCCTGTTTACTGGCTTTGTGTATTGTGTCCTCTGGTTCTTTCACCTAGAAGCTACATAATGTTGCAGTTTACCTGGTGCTGAGTTGGCTGGTGTGTGCCAACGCTGAGACCACATGAAGTCTTTCTGAGTTTCCCTGGGGTTTCACTGAAGCTCAGAGCATGAGGTGTGGGGGAGGGGTAGTCTTGGCCACAGGAGGTGTTCTCCTCCCCTAAGTCTGAGCTAGAGCACAGGGAAGCTCAACATCTGATGAAGCCCCATTTGTGCTTGTGTTTCCCCAATTCCCATGGCTTTGCTAAGGTACACCTGAGGTCCCCTTCAGCCATAGCAAGAGGTACTTTTCCCATCTATCTCCCTTGACTCTGAGCTGAAAGACTGCTGTTCTTTTTCTGAATGCACTATTCCAGGATTTTTCCTGGGGAAATATTCTCTGGGTTTTTCAAGGTCAACAAGGGGAGGGTGAGAGCACTTACAGTCTGCTCTACCATCGTGGCTACCAGAAGTTCAAGTACGTGACTTTCAAACATTTAGGCTATGGGATGATAGCCTCAGGAATGGCTGCTGCAGGTAAGCTTTTCTCTCTCTCAGTTCTGCTGAACTCCCATCCTGTGTTGAGAAATCTGAGAATCCCCAGTGCTACTTCTGATTAGGTCTACCTAAGGCTGTTCCCACTCTGCTATGGCTGAGTCTTCACTGATACAGCCTGCTTCTGCATGTTTTGTGTTCCCCCAGCCCTGTGTAACAGATCTGTCCCATCAAATTTCTAGGTTGACCTGTGCTGAAAATCTGCTACGCTGTGTCTCCTAGTGGATTCTGCCACTTGAAAATTTGTTCAGGTTCACTTTTTAGAGATATCTGAAGGAGTTTATGGACAAACTCAGGTGCATCCCTGCTTTCACTCCCAGTTACGCCATTCATTACAAGGATTCTGGTGATTACAAATCACTATGCCAACATATGCAAATATGATGATATTAATAAGGCATAGTTAATAGAAAATTGAACTTGGACCTGAGTTCAAATCCTGCCTTTCATACTTATTTGCTGTTTGACTATGAACAACTTGTTTAATTTCACTAAGCTTCAGACACCTCCCTTGGTTGGAGGCAGAAGGAGGGAGTTCCCCACACTGAGGAAAACATAGTTCCTTGACATATTATTTTGGTGGGTGTCTAAAGATCCAGCATGTCATTCCTGATGAGCAGATATGCTTCCAAATGGAGATGGTGAGGGACTCATCTAGAGAAGCTAAGTACTACTATATCTTTATTGCATATTCTTGCTGTTTCAAAAGCAAAGCAAACCTCTTTTTGGTCAATGACTTTTGAGTGCACATTTTGTTTCAATTTTGAATGTGAATGTAGAAAGAACTGATATTAGGCCTGCCCCTAATACAATGGGTCATACTTTCTTTTGGCTTTTTGTGAACTACATTGTAAACCATAGCAGCATCAGTGCTATCAGCATCAGTAGGAGCATAACACATGACATCAAGATGTAGGACACTACACAAACTCTGAACCTTGTTCCTCCATCTGCTCTTTTTGATCTTTTCTTCCCAAATTCTCTGTGAAAACTCTTCACAACAGTCATAGTTCCAATATATCACAGGCTGAAAGATTCTCCATTGCTATGGAGTCTCCATGGCAATACTAGCTTATGCATATTTCAGAGAGTTATAAAGGAGATAAAAACCACAGTCCCTACCTTCAGCATGTTTATAATAGAAAGTAATGTATAAGACTAGCATGTGCAAGGGAATGAGACCTGTCCTGCTGAACTCCAAAAGACAGTCATAAATAGTCTGCATGTTATAATGGTCAGAACACTGGCTCTGGAATCAGACCTGGGTTCAAATCCCACCAGGTTATTGTTGTTGTGTTTGTCCAATGTTTTTGGAAAGGACCGTGGCATCAAGGAAATTATGACATGCCTTGCACTTGACTTTGTTTTGAGTGAGGGAGGACTGTGCAAGGTCACCAGCCTCATTTTCTCCTCCAGAGTCATCTGGATCCAGTGGGCAAATATTCATCAGGATGACTGGAGATAACCCAAGATGCAATGGGACACACTGACCCTTTTAGGTTAAGATCAAGTACTGCCTCTAACTTTTACAACCTATCTTTAGTCAAGTCACTCAATTTTGCTGACCTTTAGGGGTTGGATTAGCTGGCTTCTGAGATATCTTTCAGTTTTAAAAACATGATCCTATGATTATATGTCAGCATGGTAGAAGGAAAAACTTCTAAATAATAGGAACTCTTCCAAAGTGGAAGGGGGCACTTGCATTAGTTTCTCAACTACCAGACTTCAAACTGAGAATAAAAACATAACTCTCAGAGAGGATGTAAATGGTATCCCCATTCCAATACAGGTTGAAATCAATGCCTTCTGACATCCCTTCCAAGGGAAATTCTGCAATGCTTTTGTGGAAAAGATGGCATGTGCAAGAAGCTTTCTCATTTACAAAACAACAAAGCATAAGGTACAATTTTACATGTGGTGCAAATGATGAATTTCAGTGTGTGTGTGTGTGTGTGTGTACGTGTGTGTGTATATGTGTGTGTATGTGTGTGTCTGTGTTTAGGAGATGGTAGATGGGAGAAGTCCAAAGGAATCAAAAGGCAACAGGTACATAAAATTGAATTGTGTCCATAAAGGTCAATGGAGAAAGATGGGTGGAGGAACTCTGAAAAGTTAAAGGAGAAAAAAGGAACCTAAGAAAGTTTTGGTGAAAGCTCAGAAAATTATCTTAATCAATCTCTAAGTGTCTTATAATGCTTTGTCCTGGCAGACAATACTGATTTTTTTCTTTTCTCTCACACTGTACTTAGAAATCTTGATCAGGTAAACTCAGGAATCACATTTGACCCTACATTTGGACCACTCATTGAATAACTGTCAGTATGGGCCATAGCAGGGAATAGGAGGACACCTTTTTGCCCTGCCCAGGAGCATCCAGAGACATCCATTACATAATTTCTTTATGTAGAATACAATCTGTTCTGCATGAATTACACACATCCAAAAGGAAGGAGTTGACAGCCCCAGTTCCTAAAGTGGCAAAATATCAGAGGGAGCTTTTGTCAGGACCAATCCAGCATGTGAGTTGATAATTACGGTATGCAACACCACTGAGAGGCATAATGATAGGGCCAAAAGCAAATACTGAGGTCAAACTATTTAAAGGCCTTGATGGCATATTCTTCTCTTTACAATTACACTCCCACTTCCAGGAAATCTTGACTTTGGATAGGAATCAAAGACCCTTGTATTTGTGTATTTTCTTAAGTGACATTTCCAGATATGCTTCCAAATTCAATAATAATTTATTGTCTTGACAATAACAAGAATATGTGTTAATTTTGGACAGGGTCAATGACTTCTTATAGTTTTTTTTTTAAATCTAGTTAGATATTTCATAGGTTGAAAGAATAATGTGTATACCTGAATATATGGAAATATGGATA
Organism: Bettongia penicillata ogilbyi; assembly: GCA_023548195.1. Classification (NCBI taxonomy): domain Eukaryota; kingdom Metazoa; phylum Chordata; class Mammalia; order Diprotodontia; family Potoroidae; genus Bettongia; species Bettongia penicillata. Next base: position 1,223,937 of record JAJHZJ010000567.1, read on the forward strand.
GTCATTGACACAAGGAAAGAGTCACAAATGTTTAAAATGTGTTTTCAGATTTTTTTTTCTGGGCCTAACATATCTGAACTGTTTCTGCTAGATGAGTTGCTCAGCTAGGCTCCCTGATTTATCCCTCACAAGGATTGATAAGCTAGAACTCTTTTCTCTGCTGCCAGGGGTCTTCTCCTTGAAGTTAATTTCAACCTTGGGTGGCTGATTCTTTGAATCCATGTATGTGTCTGCTCCCTCAACTGTACCTACAATTCTCTGAAACTTGCTTTCCAGCTGCTGGATGGGGTGTTTCCTAAGCAAATATCACCAAGACATTTGGGCCAATAGGAGTTAAGGAGGAAAAAAAATCCCCTCCTCTTCCTTTCCTTCTCTTCTAATCCCTACCAAGAGTGAAGAACTGGCTTCTTCTCATTCTGACTCTCTTAAATTCACCTAATCTTCAAAACTGTCTGATTTGGTCAATTGAAAGCCCGAGGTATGGCCAATTGCTTTTTGCTTATCCTATGTCCAGGCTCCCTTTAAATCCATCGGAGAAACTTGTTCAGAACTCATAAAAGAATCACATTCTCTTAATACCTTATCACATGAATACTGCCTTGTCTATGATATCATCCTCTGATGACATCAGTTGAGCTAAATGTGAGGTATAATCAAATCCGTCACTTTTCACGATTACATTTCTATACATATAATTGAAATATTTTATTTGTATGAAGGAGAGTGAAAAGGTACCTTACTCTTTTCCACTTGCTTCATGAGTACAGAAATATTTTTCCCAAATGATCATGGGATTGAGGAGATGCATTTCTATTCTAAAATATGATTGGACCTTCTTTATCCAAAACTGTGGTCCTTGAGGAGTCACTGGTTAAGGGAGGCAGCTTTCTGTGTACTTAATGAGACTGGATCCCTCATGTTCTACTTCAATTCCTTCCACTGACAGAGTTTTCAATGTAGATAAGCATTGTACTACTCGGTGAAGAAGTTGGGGCTGATATACATTCTTATGTCCTAGTAAGCAGGCATATAACTAGAAGGATGTGACCTGGTTTGAATGGAAGTACTAGGTAAGGTTCCTGGAATTTTTTTCTTTGTTTTGCTTTCCAGTTAATGTATTTTCCTTTCTGACACTCAGCTCTGGGAGCTGCTCTTACTTTTCCTTTCTCTTCCAGAGCTCTAGGAGAGAGTGGCAGCACTTTGTCTGGGCTCCAGACCTGTCATAAGACAGGAGTGGAGTCCAATATTGCTCTCTCCTAAAGCAGCTCCAATCTGTAGTTGAGCTGAGTAGTCAAGACCTTGCCCGAACACCTTCTTTCTCCCTTTGCTTCTGTCTGTTTCTATCTCTGACTCTGTCTCTCTATATTTGTCCCTCAGTCTTTGTCTCTTTCTCTCTTAGAAGTTGAGTGGTTATCCTAGTCTTGTGTTCAGACAGGTCTTACTGGGCTTTCGAGACAGATTTATTATAATCCTCTTTACCAGAATGAGTGTTGTATATTTTTAAGAATTATTATTATATTCTACTACCATTATACAGGAGTTACTTTTGATAGATCTGTATATTCATTAATCAGTCAATCAATAAACATTTATTAAGGGCCAGGCACTGTGCTAAGCACAAAGAAAGTTTAAAGAGATAGTATCTGCTCTCAGGGAGCTTGTTGTCCAATGAAGGAGAAGACATGCAAACAATTGTATACACACAAGATGAATAATAAGAGGAAGGCACTAGAATTAAATGGCTTTTGTTAGAAGGTGAGATTTTATTTGAAACTTGAAAGAAGCCAGGAAGCAGCAAAGAGCTGGGAAAGCATTCCAGGCATAGGGGACAGCCAGAGAAAATGCCCAAATTCAGGAAATGGAGAATCTTGTTCAAGGAACTGCAAGAAAGTCAAGCCATTTATTCTCAGAGTGGAGGGAGGGAGGTGGTGCTGGTGGTAAAATATAAGAAGAATGGAAAGGTGAGACAGGGCAGGTTATTGTAATAGCAAGGACCCCAACATACACAGGAGGACCTGCTGTACAAGTTCATAGATCTGTTTTTATAAAAGGAAAGTAACTTTTGGGGGTCAACAAGCTACTTTAATCAAACACATATATCATCCAATTAGTTCAGGGGGGAATGTCAGCACCCTGAACTTCAGAGAAAATACAAACAGAAAAACAAAGATCAACCAACAGACAGGGCTTCCAACTATCTGACCATAAGCAACATATACACCAGAGATCCAATTTTCTGACCATACATACATGGTTACCAGAGAGAGAAGCACCAACATCTGGGTTTTCAAAGTTGAAGAATTCCTTAGCGGCTTCCCAGAGTCTCCTCTGGCCAAGCAAATACTTTCAATAAGTAAGTTCCAAAGTAAAACCTCACCTCAGAGTATTTATACACTTTTCAGAGTTTGAGGGCAGGACCCTTGAGAACCAGTGCCTCACTAGAAAATTAAGAAAAGGTGTGGGCCTCCCCTAATCAAGCTTCCCTTAATGGGCAGGCCCATTAGTGGGTAGGAAAGATTTTGACTGTCTAATTAACATTATAGTTATAAAGGTCTTTGAATGCCAAAGAGAGTACTTTAGTTATTATCCTGGAGGTGATAGGGAGCCATTGGATTTTATAGAGAATAATGGAGAATAAACTGGAGTGATTTGTGACATGAATACTTAGGAGCAAGCTATTACAATAGAACAGGTATGAGAAGATAAGGGCCTATGCCAGTGTGATAGTAGTATCAGAGGAGAAAAGGAGTATATGTGAAAGATGCTTTGAAAGTAGAAACAGGCTTTGGCAACAGATTGGATGTGGAAAGTGAGAAAGAATGAGGAGTCAAGGATGACACCTAGATGAAGAACCTGGGGATTTAGGGAATAGTAGCAATCCTGACTATAATATGGAAATTAGAAAGATGAGATGGTTTAGGGGGAAAGATAGAGTTCATTACTAGGTTAAGAATTCTTTTATAGTCTCTGTGCTATTAGTTCCCATTAAATTCTTTCCTGAGCAGAATTATGCAATTATTCACATTTAGCTTTGCAGGCTCTGATGAAGACCTGAAAGAACTTAGGAACACTATCCTCTGACACGTTTGGGCCACTTAATACAGTCTTTGATGGGGTAGGAAAGGCTGGCTATCCACAGCAACTCCTGACACTCATTCACATTCCTAGGGCTTTTAGTCTTTTAGAGACCACTTTAGCGCACATTTTAAAAGGGGGAATTCAGAGAAAGCTAGAATGAGATGAGCTCTAAGAACAGATTACCATTATTGTAGAAAACAGATTTAGAGATAGAGGAACTTTAGAGATCAGCTAGCCCTATCTCTTCATTTTATAGATAGGAAACAGACCCAGAAGGAGAAGTGGTTTGCTCAAAGGTCACACAGTGGCCCATCCAAGATTTAAAGCCAGGTCCTTTGGGACTGAGTGCATCCTTATGATCAACAAAGTTATGTGGAGAGAGCTTGGTCACAAGTGCAAAGCAGTGCAAGAAAGGGTTAACTTTGGTGATGATGCAACTGGCTTTTGGAAAGATTTCTTTCCAAATTTTTGAGTTGTGTATGTGTCTGGGCCTTTGCCATGGGTCAAGTGAAAGGACTTGCTAAAAGAACAGTGCTAACTATACCTACAATAAGGAAGAGACCTGGGAAGGGAATCCTGCTGGCCATTAATGTGCACCTTCTGACTACTTAGAGGCAGAGATCTTCACAACTACGTTCCCTTCAGGACAGGAAGCTACATTTAAGTCAGCAAACAAAGTCCCGACCACCAAGGCACACTTCCTGCATTCATCAGCCTCAGACTTGTATATCAATATTGCCAATAAGGTGCTCCATTTTTATTGAAATTATAATTTCCCCCAAGGCATGCTAATTTGCAGGGACTAAATTACTGAGATAATTCAAGGAGATAAAGAGTATAAATCTCAAAGGTGCCCGTGGAGAGGTTTGCTGCTCGGCCAAACAGAGACATTGGATATTCAGAAATTGTGCCAGAGGAGCAAAAAAACTGATGGTTTCCCTCAAACTAGAGGCAGACCATGTGTCTACCATCCATCCAGAGGACAGTTAAGTTCAAAAAGGCACACCTCCAGCATGTTGGATACCAGGTGATGAATGGTTTTTCTCTCAGCAACTCATAAATAACAACAACTGGCATTTGCATCACTATGCAAATGAATGAATGAAACACTTATTAGGCATTTGATTTGACATTGAGATAAGTTCTGTGGATATAAATAGAAAAACAAGACAGTCCCTGTCTTCTAGGAGCTCACATCCTTCACCTGGGGAATTTTAAAAAATATTTTGATAACTATATTTAAATATAATTGATTTTCTTTGTATTCCTATGTATTTTGTTTTATGCATTAAAAAATAGTATTCATAGAAGGGGTCTCTAGACTTCACCAGACTGCCAAAGGGGTCCATGACACACAAAAATTGTAAGAAAGTGAGGCAAAACATGCAAGTCAAAGAGATAAGCTTCTTGATCCTTAGAGTGAAGGTACTGATGAGTTACAAAAAAGTGCTTGAGGCAGATGGAGCAAGCAGGATGTGAGATAGGAGATTAGACCAGGATGTGACCAACCAGAAAAGTGATCAAATAAAACAAAGACCTTTTCCCTGTTTCTGAAAGATTTCTCCTGCCTAGGGATTCCTTAGGGGAAATGATGTCAATACAAACAGTACCCTAAGGGCTAAAAATAATATTAAAGGGTACTTTCCCAATACTTGGGGAAGCCCTAGTATATTCTGTAATTTGAAGGTATCCTAAAGTTCTCTCCTCCTTGTCTTGAACTTGTATCAAAAAATTGCTTTTGTCTCCCTTATTAGATGTTCACTTTAATTTTTAAACTGTACCCTCCTGCCCAGTCCTTAAATCCTTAAACCATAAAGAATTCCCTTTATCTCCATCATCCTATGTTATCCTATCATGTCTTTAATCTTTAACCTCCATATAAACCTCTAAAACTACATAGTAATTCTGAAGCCTCATAACTCCCCCAAAGAATGGAGTCTCACTTATCTTTCTTGCTAAGGAGGCCTGTGATGTTTTTTTCACGTAGAATAAAGAGCTCTCATTGGTTAAAAAAAAGGTGTTAAGTGAATTTTTTCACACCTGGATCTGCTCTCTCAACACTAAACCTTAACAGTTTCCTATAAGATGGTAAGGAATCTTCTTTATTGTCCTTACCATTAATAAAGCCATCTTTATTGATGAATAATTGGACAATGTCAAGAACTTTGGTTGTAAGAACATTTTTTCTTTGTTTTTCAGTGACTATGGATGCTGAGGAGGCAAGGGTTTCAGTTTTTTTGTGTAATTTATTTATTTTTCTGTTCTTAACATTCACTTCCACAAGAATTTGAATTCCAAATTTTCTCCCCATCTCTGCCCAACCCTCACCCCAGTATAACATGTATCCCATGCACCCCTTCCTCCAGTCTATCCTCCCTTCTATAACCCACCCTTCTTCCATCGCCCTTCCCCTCTATTTTCCTGTAGGACACAATTGATTTCTATACTCCATTGCCTGTATAGCTTAATTTCCAGTTGCATGCAAAAACAATTTTTAACATTCGTTCTTAAAATTTTGAGTTCCACATTCTCTCCCTCCCTCTCCACCCACCCTCATCGAGAAAACAAACAATTCAATATATGTCATACATGTGTAACAATGCAAAGCACTTCCATAATATTTATGTTGTAAAAAACTAGCCACATTTCCCTCTGTCCTATCCTACCCCTCATTTATTCGATTCTGTCCCTTGACCTGTCCTTCCACAATAGTGTTTGCTTCTGATTATCCCTTTCCCCAATTTGCTGTCATTTCTATTAGCTTCCCTCCCCTATCATCTTCCCCCTTCCAGTAGGGTAAAATAGATTTCCATATTCAATGGAGTGTGTTATTCCCTCCTTAAGCCAAATCCCATGAGAGTAAGACTCAATTTCTTTTCATCTCCCCCCTCTTCCACTCCATTGTAGAAGCTCTTTCTTCTCTCTTGTATGTGATATGGTTTGCTACATTCTACCTCTCTGTTTCTCTTACTCCTAGTACATTTCATGCAACAGTAAATTTTATGTTTTTAAGTATTCTCCCTTCATATTTAGCTCACCCTGTATACATATACACATAAACACATATATATGTATATACACATACATGCACATGTACATATATAGATCTACAGATATATAATATAAAATACATACATACTCATACACAACTACATATATAGGTATCTCTCCTGGGTTTATTTCCAGATCAGTTGTTTTTCCAATGAGCTATTTCACATTGTCTTCTATTTTTTCATTCTTTTAGTTTTGTTTTATAACTTCTTGGTTTCTCATAAAGTCATTAGTTTCCATCTGCTCCATTCTAATTTTTAAGGAATTATTTTCTTCAGTGAGCTTTTGAACATCCTTTTCCATTAGGCTTACTCTGCTTTTTAAAGCATTTTTCTCCTCTTTGGCTTTTTTAGACTTCTTTGGTCATTTGGGTTAGTCTATTTTTAAAGGTGTTATTTTCTTCAACATGTTTTTCAGTCTCCTTAACAAACTGTTGACTCTCTTTTCATGATTTTCTTGCATTATTCTCACTTCTTTTCCCACTTTTTCCTCCACCTCTTTTATTTGATTTTCAAAGTCCTTTTTGAGTTCTTCCATGACCTGAGACTATTGTATATTTTTTTGGAGGTTTTGGATGCAGAAACCTTGACTTTTAATTCTTCCTCTTATGGTATCCTTTGTTCTTCCTTATCTGAAAGGATGGAAGAAAATACCTTTTTACCAAGAAAGTAACCTTCTATAGTCTTATTTAACACTTTTTTGGGCATTTTCTCCGGCAATTACTTGACTTTTAAATCTTTTGTCAAGTGGAGGGTATACTCTAGGGACTTGTAAGTACTCAGTTCCTCCAAGGTGGCACAATCAAGGGAGCGTAGTTTACTCCTCTCCTAACCTGTGCTCTGGTCCCAGAGCAACCATAAGCACTCTTTTGCCCAGGATCTGTGAGTAGAATTCCCTCTTCATAGCCTCTACCAGCTCCCCTATGCTAGTGCTCCTCCTCACCCCAGGACTGCCACTCAGGATTGAGACTCAGATCAGCAGCTCAATTCCTCCAAGATCTTTAGGCCAAGGGCTCCCAAAGTGGTGGCTGCTGTCACAGTGACTTCTGCTGCCCTGAGACCAGAGCCAGATGGTACTCCTCTCTCACCCAGTTGAAAGTGCTTTCTCACTGACTTTTGAAGTTGGTGTTTGTAGGTTGAGAAATCTGGGAACTGCAGCTGTTGCCTGTGATTCCAAGTCTTGAAGCCTGCTCCAGTCCTGTCTTTACCATGTCATGTGGTCAAGGCTGGGCTGTGCTCCACTCTGAGTCTGGTGTGATAGACCTTTCCTGTTGGCTTTCAAGTTGTCTTGGGCTGGAAATCACTTTCACTTTGTAGTTTTATGACTTCTGTTGCTCTAGAATTTAGAGTCATTTTTTACAGACATTTTATGGATTACAGGGGCAGAACCAGAGTGGGTTAGTCTTTCTGCTCTACCATCTTGGCTCCACCTCAGGAATTTGATGGTTGTTGGTGGCTACACAGATGGGAAAGTGCCCTTTTCCATAAGGGTTGCTTTCCTCGGTAATGGTTGGAATTAGGAATTTTGGTGTGAAGGGTTTACTAGAAACAGGGCTGTTGGTGTGAAGGGCATTGAAATTCCCAGGACTCTTGGATTCTGAATTCTTGGCTATAATAGTTCTAGGGAAGGTGGCAGTCATTGTAATGGTAGTAGTGATTTTACCTGCCTGATGAATGCTACTTCCTGTCTCACCTTCAATTGGCAAAGAGCTTGGCATTCATTTTCTCATTGAAGACCATTTGCTGAGGAGACAATCACAAATTCATAGATTGTGGGATCTGAAGGGACTGAACTGATTGTGGGAACTGAAGGGACCTTGGAGGTCACTGAATCCAACATCATTTTATGGGTGAGGAAACTGAGGCCCAGAGAAGTTAAATAATTTGCATAAAGTCACATAGAAAGATTTCTTTGAAAGTGTTGTTAGAGCAGTCTTTTATTAAATGGGTAGAATTTAAGACTTTTGAAGGTCTCCCATGGCAGAGGTCCAATAAATACTGAAGTCTCCTGGGATTAGTCTAGAATCAACTGAATCTTGTCCTACTCATCTATAAGGAGGCATCAATAAGAGAAGTCAAATCATAAACAAGTTTCTCAATAAAAGTCTGGTTCTGTCCAAGGGTGATTAAAGAACATTATACAGGGTTGGCAGGTGGGAAGGAGTCATAGAATTACAAGATTATAAATTTAGCCCAGGAGGGACTTTAAAGGTTTTCCAATCTAATCCCTTATTTTACAAATGAGGAAACTGAGACACAAGGGCTTCCTGAAGGTCATACAAGTAGCAAGTGACAGGCACAGAAGCTAAAGATGCATACTAGAAAGAGGATTGGAATGGACACCAAAAACCTGGCTTAAAATCCCAGCTCTGATGCCTTCTATTTATATTCCTTGACTTCACAGAGTCCATGTACTCCATAGGATTTTGCCATGGGGAAGAGCTTTGTAAACTTGAATTTATTTAAATTGTCTAACTTGTTAAATTTAATGTGGACCCTCACTTTATGGATTTTCTCTTTATCAGAAAAAGCAATTTATACCTTTTAAAATATACAGTCTACTACAACATTATGGGCAAATTTTGAACTTTCTTCATATAGTTTCTCTATGATGATACCAAATACAGGGAAGGAAATGAACAGTACACATACATGATAGATGCATTTACCAAATGTTTTCACTGCTAACTAACCTGAGTCCCTCTGAGCCAAGATAAACCTCCTACATTTTTTACTATCTGAAAAGGGCTTAACCTTTTTACATCAGGAATTATGTGTTATTCTCCAAAAGTAATGTAAACTGCTTCAAAATCTCAGATGAGTGATGATTGACTGGTGTTCCTGAATGGAATAATTTTCCACTACCCTTCCTGTTATCCTCACTTTTTGAAAAATGATTCATTTTTCCTCTCTCCTTTCACAAACTCAGCATTCCCTTTGGTAAGTGCAGTTAAGTAAATTTAGGTAATAAGTCTCTAACCAGTTGACTTCCACCCTCTTCCCTACAACTTGGAATGATCACAGATTATAAATGGTCACATAATAGATGTAATGAGGTATGAATCTTTTAACAAAACATAATGACAGTGAAAAAACTCAGTAATACTCTGTTATTCCTTTATAAATGTAAGATTTTAGCTGGTTGTTGATCAGGTGAAGACTGACCATGGCTGTAGAGGTCACTTATTCCAACCTCCCTCATTTTAAAGACTGATCTGACCAGTTCTGGAATTCAGTCCAGGAAGAAACCAGAAGTTAAAGAAGAATCCAGCTCCTGAGAGGAAATGCTCCCATTGGCTATGACATTTTGTAATGGAACTACCCACCCAGCTGAGATGATGAACTGTATCAATAAGCACTCCAATGTCCACAGGGGAGCTGCTATCACAGGTTCTTAGATCTGCATTCACAACAGGGTAGTTAATAATCATTTTAATCAAGTACATGTATCATTCCTTTAACCAAGCACAGATATTATTCACCTAATTCAGGGGAGTCAGCACCCTGAACTTCAAAGAAAATACAGAGAAATCAAAAGATCAACAGATGTGACTTCCTCTGCCTGAATTCAACAGACAGTTGGACCCCAACTGTCCAACCATAGTTATCAAAAAGGGAAGCACTGACATCTGGGTTTTCAAAGCTGGGGGACTTCTTTAGTGGCTTCCCAGAGTCCTCATCTGACCAAACAAACACTTCCAGTCAGTAAGCCCCAAAGTAATCAATAGACATGGCTTCCTTTGCCTGATCATAATTCAACAGACAGGTACAACTGTTATCATAGTTACCAGAGAGGGAAGCAACGACATCCGGGTTTTCAAAGTTGGGGCCTCCTTAAAGCTGCCTCCCAGCATCCTTGCTTGGCACTCAAAAACTAAGCACCAAAGTAAAACTTCAACTCAGAGTATTTATACACTTTTAGAGCCAGAGGGCATAACCCTCTGACCTAGTGCCTCAATAGAAAAAATAAATGGTACTTGGGACCCTCCTACAAAACAACTCCCCTAATCAAGTTTCCTACAATGGACAGGCCCATTAATAGGAAGGAAAGGGCTTCTTTAATTACATTATTCAATCAGTGGCACCTTTAGCAAAACAAAAACAGCAAAAGATCCTAAAGTGATTGTCATCATATGACTTCCACAAGATTTGCCCCATTCCATTTCTCCCTTTCTCCTCCCAATATATTCCTCTCTCACCCCTTAATTTTATTTTTTAGATATCATCCCTTCCTATTCAACTCACCCTCTGCTCTCTGTGCATATATATATATGTATAAAATATAACATATATACATGGATGGATGGATGCATGTGTGTGTGTGTGTGTGTGTGTGTATGTGTGTGTGATCCCTCCAGCTATCCAAACACAGAGAAAAGTTTCCAAAATTACAGATATTATCTTTCCATGTAGGGATGTAAACAGTTCAACTTTAGTAAGTCCCTTATGATTTCTCTTTCCTGTTTACCTTTTCATGCTTCTCTTGATTCTTGTGTTTGGAAGTCACATTTTCTATTCAGCTCTCATTTTTTCATCAAGACTGCTTCTTCATCAAGAAAATTTCATTGAATGACCATTTTTCCCCTGAAATATTATATACTCAGTTTTGCTGGGTAGGTGATTCTTTTCATGCTAGTTCCTTTGATTTCTGGAATATCATATTCCAAGCCCTTCAATCTCTTAATGTAGAAACTGCTAGATCTTGTGTTATCCTGATTGTATTTCCATAATATTCGAATTGTTTCTAGCTGCTTGCAATATTTTCTCCTTGACCTGAGAACTCTGGAATTTGGTTACAATATTCCTAGGAGTTTTTCTTTTCAGATTTCTTTCAGGAGGTGATTGGTGGATTCTTTCAATATTTATTTTACCCTTTGGTTCTAGAATATCAAGGCAGTTTTCCTTGATAATTTCATGAAAGATGATGTCTAGGCTCTTTTTTTGATCATGAATTCCAGGTAGTCCGATAATTTTTTAATTATCTCTCTTGGATCTATTTTCCAGATCAGTTGCTTTTCCAGTGAAGTATTTCACATTTTCCTTTATTTTTTCATTTTTTGGTTTTGTTTTGTAATTTCTTGGTTTCTCATAAAGTCATTAGCTTCCATCTGCTCCATTCTAATTTTTAAAGAACTATTTTCTTTAGTGAGCTTTTGAACCTTTTTTTCCATTTGGCTCACTCTGCTCTTTATTTTTTATTTTTTTTAAAATTTATTTATTTATTTAACTTTTTACATTCATTTTAACAAAATTTTGGGTTCCAAATTTTCTCCCCATTTCTCCCTTCCCCCCACCCCAACACACCAAGCATTCTAATTTTCCCTATCACCAATCTGCCCTCTCTTCTATCATCCCTCCCTTCTCTTGTCCCCATCTTTTCTTTTGTCCTGTAGGACCAGATGACTTTCTATTCCCCATTAACTGTATTTCTTATTTCCTGGTAGCAAGAACAATACTCAACAGTTGTTCCTAAAACTTTGAGTTCCGAATTCTCCCCATCCCTCCCTCCCCACCCATTCCCTTTGGGAAGGCAGGCAATTCAATATAGGCCATATCTGTGTAGTTTTGCAAATGACTTCGATAACAGTCGTGTTGTATAACACTAACTGTATTTCCCTCCATCCTATCCTGCCCCCCACTGTTTCTATTCTGTCTTTTGATCCTGTCCCTCCCCAAGAGTGTTAGCCTCAAATTGCTCCCTTCTCCCATTGCCCTCCCTTCCATCATCCCTCCCTCCCTGCTTATCTCCTTCTTCCCCATTTTTCTGTACTGTAAGATAGGTTTTCATACTGAAATGAGTGTGCATTTCACTCCTTCCTTTAGTCGAATATGATGAGGGTAAACTTCATGTTTTTTTCTCAGCTCTCTTCTTTTTCCCTCCACTAAAAAGTTTCCTGCTTGCCTCTTGAATGAGATATAATTAACCCCATTCCCTTTCACCCTCTCTCCTCCCACTACATTTCTCTCTCACCATTTACCTTAATTTAAGATATGGTCCCATCCTATTCAATTCACTCTGTGCTCTCTGTCTCTGTGTGTGTGTGCTTGTGTGTATGTGTGTGTGCATGCATGCAGGTACATGTGTGTGTGTGCATGTGTGTGTGTGTGTGTGTATGTCTGTGTGTGGTCCCACCAACTACCCAGATACTGAAAACTTTTAAGAGTTACAAATATTGTCTTTCCATGTAGGAATGTAAACAGTTCACCTTTGATAAGTCTCTTATGACTTCTCATTGCTGTTTACTTTCAAGCTTCTTCTCATTCTTCTGTTTGAAAGTCAAATTTTCTTTTCAGCTCTGGTCTTTTCATCAAGAATGCTTGGAAGTTCTCTATTTCATTGAAAGACCATATTTTCCCCTGAAGTATTATACTCAGTTTTGCTGGGTAGGTGATTCTTGGTTTGAGTCCTAGTTCCCTTGACTTCTGGAATATCCTATTCCACGCCCTTTGATCCCTTAATGTACAAGCTGCTAGATCTTGTGTTATCCTGATTGTATTTCCACAATACTGGAGTTGTTTCTTTCTAGCTGCTTGCAATATTTTCTCCTTGACCTGGGAATTCTGGAATTTGGTCACAATGTTCCTAGGAGTTTCTCTTTTTGGATCTCTTTCAGGCAGTGATCGATGGATTCCTTCAATACTTACTTTGCCCTCTGGTTCTAGAATCACAGGGCAGTTTTCCTTGATAATTTCATGAAAGATGATGTCTAGGCTCTTTTTTTGATCATGGCTTTCAGGTAGTCCCATAATTTTTAAATTGTCTCTCCTGGATCTATTTTCCAGGTCAGTTGTTTTTCCCATGAGATATTTCACATTCTCTTCCATTTTTTCATTCTTTTGGTTTTGTTTGGTGATTTCTTGGTTTCTCGTAAAGTCATTAGACTCCATCTGTTCCATTCTAATCTTGAGAGAACTATTTTCTTCAGTGAGCTTTTGAACCTCTTTTTCCATTTGGCAAATTCTGCTTTTGAAAGCATTCTTCTCCTCATTGGCTTTTTGTCCCTCTTTTGCCAATTGGGTGAGCCTATTTTTCAAGGTGTTATTTTCTTCAGCATTTTTTTGGGTCTCCTTTAGCAAGCTATTGACCCGTTTTTCATGCTTTTCTTGCATCTCTCTCATTTCTCTTCCCAGTTTTTCCTCCACCTGTCTAACTTGATTTTCAAAATCCTTTTTGAGCTCTTCCATGGCCTGAGCCCACCAGACATCCACTTTGGATGTCTGGGATAGAGAGGCCCCGACCTCCACACCTTTCCCTGATGGCAAGCATTGTACTTCCTCATCAGAAATGAAGGGAGGAAGGAACATCTCTTTCCCAAGACAGTAGCTCTCTATGGTCTTATTTTGCCTCCTTTTTCTGGGCATTTTCCCAGCCAGTTACTTGACTTCTGAGATTCCTGTCCACCCTGCCTAGATCTGCCCAGCTAGTGCTTGGGGTCTGTGATTCAAGTGCTGCTCCCCAGCTTCAGGGCTTTTAGCTGTGGGCGGGGCTGCTATTCAATGTGAGCTTAAGTACTGGTGCTTGGGTGGGGGAAGGGCTGCCTCCCAGGCTCAGCTCCCTCAGGGGGTTTATGCAGAGACCTTAGGTAATGGAGCTCCTGCCTGCTCGGGGAGTCCTGGCCACCACTGCCTCTGCCGCTGCCTCTGCTGCTGCCTCCGCTGCTGCCTCCCCAGGGGGCCCGAGTCACGGAGACACCCCGCTCGCCTCTTGGCCAGCCCAGACGTCTCTCTCACTGACCTGTAGCACCTGTGGGCAGAGGGACCTTCCCGGCCACCAGAGATTCTGTCCCTGAAACCTGCTCAGCTCTGCTCCTCTGGGGCCGGCCAGGGCAGCACTGGGGTGGGCTCCGCTTTCCGGGGCATGACGAATCCCTGGTGACAGCTCTCCAGGGCTCTCTGGAATGGAAATCTCTTCCACTGTGTTTCTGTGTGCCTTGCAGTGGTCCAGAATTTGTGGGAAATTCTTCTTACAGGAAATTTATGGGCTGTGGATTCGGAGCTAGCATACGTGAGTCTTTCTACTCTGCCATCTTGGCCCCTCCCTCACTCTGCTCTTTAAAGTATTCTTCTCCTCATTGGCTTTTTGGGCCTCTTTTGCCATTTGAGTTAGTTTATTTTTTAAGGTGTTAATTTCTTCAGCATTTTTTGGGTCTCCTTTAGCAAGCTGTTGACTTGCTTGTCATGGTTTTCTTGCATCGCTCTCACTTCTCTTCCTAATTTTTTCTTCACCTCTCTTTCTTGATTTTCAAAATCCTTTTTGATCTCTTCCATGGCTTGAGACCACTGCATATTGATTTTGGAGGTTTTACATGCAGAAGCCTTTACTTTTAGGTCTTCCTCTGAAGACTCAAATTGTTCTTCTTCTTCGGAAAGGATGGAAGAAAATACCTGCTCACCAAGAAAGTAACCTTCAGTTGTCTTATTCTTTTTCCATTTTTTGGACATTTTCCCAGTCAGTTACCTGACTTTTTTATTCTTTGTCAAGGCTGAGCTCAGGGTTGTGATTCAGATAAGCTGCTCAATTTCCCCAGTTGCTCTAGCTGAGGGCTTCAAAAATGGAAGCTGCAGCTACAGTGGCTGCTGCCTGTGTCTAGCTTGTCCTCCCCTCTCATTGATGACTGAGCTCTTCCTTTGACCTTTGAAGTTGTCTCTGGCCATTGTGGGTTGAGTATTCTGAGAACTGCTGCTTCTGGTGGCTCCCTGAAGTCTGGTCAGGGTCCTGTCCTTGCCACGTCTGGTTGTGCCATTTGTGCTCTGCACTTCCTGGGCTGTGCTGCATGCACTTTGCACTTCCTGAGTTTGCCTGTTTTTAAAGGTGTTATTTTCTTCACCATTTCTTTGGATCTCCTTAGCAAACTATTGACTGCTTTTTCATGATTTTTTGCATCACTCTCATTTGTTTTCCCAATTTTTCTTCCACCTCTCTTACTTGATCTTCAAAATTCTTTTTGAGCTCTTCCATGGCTTGAGACCACTGCATATTTATTTTGGAGGTTTTACATGCAGAAGTCTTTACTTTTATGACCTCCTCTAATGGTATGCATTGTTCTTCCTCACCTGAAAGGATGGAAGAAAATACCTATTTGCCCAGAAAGTAACCTTCTTATTCTTAAAATTTTCCCCTTTTTGGGGCATTTTCCCAGTCAGTTAGTTACTTGACTTTTGAGTCTTTTGTCAAGAGGAGGGTATAGTCTGGGGACCTGTAAGTTCTCAGTTCCTCCACATGGCTCTCCTGGCTTGTGCTCTCGTCTAGGAGATACTGAAAACTTTTCTGCCCAGGGTCTTTGAAGCTATATTTGGTGTTTGAGTTGAGCAATCTTGGAACTGCAGCCACTGCTGCCAGGGATTTCACCCCTGAGGCTTGCTTCTGCCTCATGGCCAAGGCTGAGCTGTGCTCTGCTCCATGGCCAATATGATAGAGCTTTTCTGCCCAGAATCTGTGAGTGGAACTCCCTCTCTACAACCACCTCCAATTCCATCACGCCAGTGTGCTCCTCCTCACTCCAGGGCCACCACTCAGGGCTGAGATCTAGATCAACTGTTTGCTTCCCCCAGGGACTTTAGGTGGAGGGGTCCTAAAATGGAAGCTGTGCTACATCTGGAGCTTCTGGGGCTAGACCACATTTCCTTCTCCACCAGGTAAAAGTGCTTTCTCACTGACCTTTGAAGCTGTTTTTTAGTTTCTGGGTTGAGTAATCTGGAAACCACACTTGCTACTGCTGGGGATTCCACCCCCATGCTGCACCAGCCAAAGTTGCACTGTGCTCTGAGGGCTACCTTCCACTCCGAGCCTGGTCCAATTCTTATCCACCTTCCATGTTGTCTTGGGCTAGAAATCTCTTTCACTCTGTCATTTTTTGGCTTCCACTACTCTAGAATTTGTTGAGAGTCATTTTTTACAGGTATTTTATGGGCTGTGGGAGAAGAGGTAGTGTATGTGCATCTTTCTACTCTTCCATCTTGGCTCTGCTCCCCCAGATTAAGTAATTTTAAAATGCCTCAAACAAGAGAACTATAAGAAAAGTAAATAAATACAACTACCAAGGAAAACGTAAGTAACAAAATAAATCATACTCTACTTATAGACTATTTAGAGAAAAAAACCTACAAAGAAAACCTATTTTTTTAAAAGAATCAACAACAGAGGGAATGTTGCAAAACTGAGGCTCAAGATTTGAAGTGATTTACCTAAAACCATATAGGTGATGAGTGACAGAAGTGGGCTGTGAACTCCAAGTCTTGCTCTGTAAGGCACAAATGCCTCCTTCACAAGAAAAAAAAATGTCTCTCCCATCTGCTTCATCTCTTTTTCAGTGTCACTCCACCCTCTAGATGTCCAATGCTTCCCCTCTGGACACTTATAATCCCCCCACTCTATTGCTCTACGCAAATCATAGTACTTGGGTCTTCCTTTCTCCCATTAAACTGTAACCATCTTGTTTCCCAAAGATGGCTATATAAGGTTCCTCAATCGACTTTTGGAATTGATTTGGACATATAGTACTTTGTGTTCCCCTTCAATCATACCATATTGGCAGTTCCCTCCTCAACCAATACATCAGGCCAATCCTGTGGACAGCCCTCTAATTAAATTCCCCCAAGTGCATACACAGATATCGCTGGCTGGGCAGCATTCCCTGGCTCTCTCAAATCCCTAAATGGCTTTTAGTTCTTCCTTTAAGATCACTACCTGGTAATCAAGCCGTTTTCTGCTCATGCCAGGCATCAGCCCACAATCTGACCTATAAATTTTTTTCTCATCCTCTTCCTTTCCTGTCACCCTATACGTTAGCAGATACTGTTGTGTTTATACACAACAGCAGCGAATAATTCTGCAACGGTCTCACATCACCCTGAGCAAGGAAGCAGTAGCAGCCTTTCTTTACTGTGCAGGCTGTTCAATCTTAACCCTCAATTCCCTGCCTTATTCTCATTGATTCTGTTTTTTATATTGCCCCCCACCTCAAAAACATTTCCAATTTTCAGCTCAAGTCAGTTTGGGACTAAGAAAAGCAAAGAGGTCGAGATGAAGGACATCAACCAAACAAAAATTAATTTGAATGTTACTGACATGTGCAACACCTGGATCTCAGCTCTTTTATTTCTTTACCCATTCCCTGGTTTTTAGTGATTCTACTGGTCCGCACATGTTTCTGATACACACAAAACTGTTATATCTTTGCTACAAAGGCTGTAACTTTATATGTCCTCTTTTCATTGTCAAAACAAAAGTATCACACATGACTCAAGGCTAAGCCAAAGGGGCAGATCTCCTTGCTCTGGATAGAGGGTGAAGGGTAAAGGTCATGAAACAAAGACCTAATATTTCTTAAAGCTTTTTCAAGGAAAATTCTTTCAATTTAAAACACTATAGAAATTTGAGTTCTTATTTACATGGTCCTTTCTAAAAGGCAGCATGGTGTAGAGTATGTAGAACCGACCTTATTTTCATGATCACCATAGGTTCACACCTTGCCTCTGAGATATAATCCTGACCAAGTCATTTAACCTGGTCATTGTCCCAGGAGACTCTCTAAGCCTCTAAGTTTCTGATCATCATTGAGAGGAGTTTACTTATTTGGAGTTTTCTGTTCCAATTCCATTGTAGGTCTGTCTCCTCACTCCTTGCAAGCAAAGTACTTTGTATGTTTCAAAGAACTTTCATATTTATTATCTCATTTAATCCTCACAAGTACTTAACATAGTGATTGGTATATATATAGTAGATGACTAATACATGTTTATTGACTGCCTGACAGCCCCTTTGGGATTCAGTTTCCTATTTTTAAAATAAAAGATTTTTTTTTTAATTTATGGAATAAAACAAGCATTTCCATGGCATAGAATAATAAAATAAATAATAAAATAAAAATAGAAAAAAAATAGAAAAATAAAAGACATGAAACTGCAAGTCTATAATATACTATATTATATATACTTATATATCCATATATATACTTATACATATTTTTATATTTATATGTACATTTTAAATATGTATTTAAATACTTTTTATATTTATATAGATTTATTTTATATATATTTATATTTATTTTTATATATATTTGTATATAGATATGATATTACTATTCCTTTTATATATGTAATAAAGTTATCATGTAGATTTCTTCTTTCCTTTCTTTCTTCCCTCCTCCCATAGAGATGGCTACCATTGGACACAAATCAGCACATATATGTAAAATTATTCTGCACATACTCTATTTATCAGTTCTTTCTCTAGATGCAGATAGCATCTCTCTTCATATATCCTTTATTTTTTAATTTGTGTATTTATAATAATCAAAATGACTTAGTTGCTCAAAGTCATTCTTTAAATAATATTGCTGTCTCTGTATACAAAGTTCTCTTTTAAGTAGGATGACAATTCCAATTTTCAGGTGAGGTTATAGAAACCCAGAGAAATGAAGTGACTTGTTAAATGTCATACAGTCCATAGATGGCAAAACTGGGAGAGGACCCCAGGTGTATCCTCATTGATAGATGTTTGTGCTCTATTTCTCTGAGACGAACCTAAGATTACAGAATCACAGATTTAGAGCTAGAAGGTCATCCAACCCAACTCCTTCCTTTTTTACAGGCAAAGGAACTAACCAGGAAATTAAGTAACTTGACCAAAGTTGTCTGGTTGCACAAGTAATCAATACTCTCCAGTCTCCTATTTGTCTTCTAGGTATTTAGGGAAGGGACAGTTTATAACCATGACTCAAATGTAGCCTGGAAAAAAGGTCTATATATAATTACCCATATCTATTGGATTTCTTTTTTAAATTGGATAAGTACATATTGCCAAGAATATTGATCCCTTCTTCATCTCCACAGGATCTTGTTATTATTCCTTTGCTTCCTATTTTCCTGACATAGAAAGAGAGTGAGGCATAGGAAGACATAATAGCAGCAAATGTCATCTCTTCTCCTCTCTCCCTGCCACCCTGCAACTTTTCCTCTAAACTATAAGGTCACCTCTTTATGTAGTGAAAAGCACTTTAATGTCTGAATGGGGCCCCTGGGGATTTAGATGAGAAAATGTAACATGCAACTTGGAAAACCTTTATCTCTTCTTTCATCTCAAGATTTAAAAATGCTCAAGTGACCTGGGAAAAAAATCACTGGAAATGACACAGAAAGCAAGCATGGAAGAGATCATCAGTGATGCTGCCCTAAGCAACTTCGGTTTTGGTGGTGGTCCTGAGAAAGACGGGGGAAGAAACACGCATTTAGAAAGGAGAGAAGTAAGTATGGGACAAAGTCTCTTGTAAGGTTTCCCAAACTTACCAATCTCATCACACTGTTCTCTCCATTAAACAGGACTGATTCTACTTCTGTTTTGAACTCATGATACTTAGCACACCTGGACTGACCATTTTCCTCCTCTCTCCACCTGCTTAATTCTAGGTATTCTTCCAGATTCTGTTCAGGTCTGACCTTTCCTGACTGCTCCAACCCACATTGATCTCATCCTACTTTTAATTGCTTGGTGGCAGAGTGGTTAGAGTGCTGGCTCTTGGGAAGACCAAATGAGCTAACTATATAAAGTGCTTTGCAAACTTCAAAGCATTATGCTTTGTAGCATAAATGCTAGCTTGTATTAATATCATTACATTACTTACTCTCTATAAATTGTGATTTAGTATGATAGGGAGCATCATTTGATGGGATGACCACTGAACCTAGAGTCAAGAAGTGCTGAGGTCAAGGTAAGCTTCAGACAATGCTAGTTGTGTGACACTTAACTTATTTGCCTCAGTTTCCTCAGTTGAAAAATGGGGATGATAGTAATAGCATCTACCTCACAGGGTTGGTTTGAAGATAAATGACATATGTGTAAAGCACTTCTCATAATGACTGCCACAAAGTAGGCCATGAATATGAATAATTAGTATATGAATGCTATAACATTTCTTTCTTTTAAAAAATGTTATAAAATTTACTATCACATAATTATTTATTCTTACAATTCTATTCTAACAAGTGTTTACTAAATGATGACTATAAGGCAGGCAGCTAGGCAGCGCAGTAGATAGAGCAACATGCCTGGAGTCTAGCAGTGAGTTCAAATGTGGCCTGAGATACTTAACTAGTTGTGTGATTCTGAGCAAGTCACTTAACCCTGTTTGCCTCAGTTTCCTCATCTGTAAAATGAGTTTGAGAAGGAAATGCCAAGAAATGGGGTCACAAAGAGTCAGGCATGATTGAAATGACTGAATGTCAGCAACGATCACTGAACTCAGAGTCAGGAATTTCTGAGTGCTACTCCTACCCAAAATACTTGCAAGTTAAATGATGCAAGTCACTTAATCTGTCTAAGCAAGATACGAACACGCTTAGTACCATCTTCACATGGTTGTGATGAGACTTCAATGAGAAAATGAATGTAAACAGAAGTTTGTATTACTTTACAAACATCATTTATTCATATTACCTTCATCATCATCATCTTACAGCTGGACAGGAGTTAGAAGTCATTTAGTCTGACTCCCTCATTTGACAAGAGAAAAACAGCAGAGGAAGATGTCCCAGCGATAAGAATATCTGATTAGAATGCTTTTAAAGCCAATATTCTTTCTCTTATATCCTGCTACCTCATTTTGTCTACATTTTAAAATAAAACACTACCGGGAAATAACTGAGGATACATGTGAAATTACTGTGATCTCTTCAGAGGAAAGGCATTATTGAGATCAATTATGATTTCCTTGGATACTATAATTCTGCTTGGAAAAGTTAATCAGTCTACTTGCTGAGTGCTTTGATTTGAGCTCCTTGTTATTGGGAAAAGTATTATTTATATTTGTTTATTTTTACAAACTACAATAGCAAAAAAGAACAAGGACTCTTGGGTCAAAAGACTAATTTGTATCTTTTTACCTCATTTTTTTCATACTGAGTTTTCTCTATTCCCCATTCTCCAAGTATTCAAAATAAAAGAAATTAAGGAGGGCACTAAAAATGCAATTATTTCCAAACCCAATATAAAGTGCAGAGGACAGATCTTATACACTGATTAATTTAATCTCATCCCCCTTTTAGTTACAACTAGGACTGGCTGTTCCTCAGCCTCTCCAGCCTTGTACTACTACTTAACTGTTGCATGTAGAGGAATATGGAAACAGCTACACAGTATGGTGTCAAATGGAATCACATATGTAAATTGCTTTGTAAATCTTAAAGTACTGTATAAATATGGGCTACTGTCCATATGTCCCATTTTCACATCTAAATTGTAAGTTCCTGTACACCAAAGACCAGGTCTTATATTTCTTTTATATCACCTTCAATGTTTTTTATTCTAACACATAACAAATGCCACAAATACTAGAAAAATTAATTTAATATCACATTTCCATTTGAAGTTTCTTCATACTTAGGAAAGACATTATGGTCACTTAATAAAATTTATTAAACCATGAGCACATTGTGCTCTGTGAAATTTTTGAGAATGATATAAAGGATGGAAGACCTCAAAAGGAAATTTACAAAGTCTTTTCTTTCTCAACCCCTAATAACAACTTAATTTGTAAGTTGAGTCAACCAAGAGTGTCAGATTAGATGACCTCTAAGGTCTGTCCCAATGTAAATCAATGATGAGGAAAATAAGAAAAATGGATATTTACCAAGTGTTTTGCAGATATTATGTCATAACAAGGTACTAAAGGAATGTACTCACTGGGTCAATATGTAATACCTTAAGGTTTACAAAGCCATTTTCTCATAGTCACCCTCTGAGGTAGCATATATAAGCATTATCATTCCCATTTTGCAGATTGGGAAACTGAAGCTCAAATACCTTTCCCTGAGTCACATTGTTGTGTGTTTATATCATTTAACTAACATTTCTATCAGTTGAGATTCAAATCTTATACTCCTGACTCCAATCTCTTTGGAGAGCCAATTGTTAAACATTTGTGAGCACACTCTTGGTAAGATTCATCTTTACTTTTGGCACACTGCTCAGTCGGCTCCCATATGTATTACTGGTTTAAAGGGTTGAATCTAGTGGTTCATGGTGCCATGGAGTTAGAGTTGGGAGAGACCCTAGAATTAAGTCATTTCACTCTTTCCAACCTTGCTGTTTAGGACATGTTGAGTTTGAGATGGCCATTAGGACACCCAGTTCAAGGTATCTAAGAAGTAAGTGATGCAATAGAAAAGAGGTTTTGTTGCTGTCATTCAGTTTTGTCTGATTCTATGTGATTTCATGGAGAAAATCCAAAAGTTTCTTAGTAAAGTTCCTGGAGTGATTTGCCTTTCCTTTTCTAGTGTGTCCCCATTTTACATATAAGGAATTCCATCTTCTAATATTAGCAGGTCAATACTAATGGAGACTATCAGTGGTCAACCCTTGTGATCTGGGCTACTGACTTAAGAAGCTAAACTTTTATGGGCAAGGGTAGAAGATTCCTGGTAACCTCTTGCATTTCTTCCTACACAGTTATTTCTTGGGTTCTTGTTCAGTCGTCTCTGACTCTCTGTGACCCTATTTGGGATTTTCTTGGCAAAGATATATGAGTGGTTTATCATTCCTTCTGATTTTCCAATAAGAAACTGAGGCAAATAGGGATAAGTGACTTTCCCAGGGTCACATAGCTAATAAGTGTATGGGGCTGTATTTGAACTCAGGAAGATGAGTTTTCCTGATTCCCAGTTCAGTGCTGTATCTACTGCATCACCTAAGTGCCCCATATTTCTTGGGACTTTGGAGTAAATAAGTTCTGTTCTGCCTAGAACCAACACATTTACAGAGAAATTGAGTGAGAGCCCACAAGTTAAGGTGCTTTTCTGCCTCCAGAAGTTATATCCCACCCTTATCTCTGCCAACATACACATGCTGGTGGTAGCAACACTGTACTAGGACTTTTTTCTGTGCCAGTGAGGTAAAGGTATTGGTTCCCCATTAACTCTGGAACTGTGCTATCAATTTTGGTCTTTGGCATTGAGACCTAACAAAGAAACACCATTGAGATTCCTATAGAAAAACAGAGAAAATGGAATTCATCTGGTCTTTTACTCCCTTAGGTGGAACTCCTGTTCTTTTGTTGTACTCAGTCCTTTCAGCCTATTTCTACTCTTCCTGATTGCATTTGGGGTTTTCATAACAAATGGGAGTGACTTCCTATTTTGTTCTTTTATTTTATTTTTTAAAAATATAATTAATTTATTTTTAGTTTTCAAGATTCACTTCTATAAGATTTTGCGTTTTAAATTTTCTCCCCCTTCTTTTCCTCTCCCTGTTCCCAAGACAGCAGGCAATCTGATCTATACTCTCCTTATACATTCATATTAAACATATTTTCACATTTTGCATCCTGGACCATCTCTAGTCATCCTGATGAATATCAAGCCACTGGACCCAAATGGCTCAGGAGAAGAAGGCGAGGCTGGTGACCTTGCACAGCCCTCCCTCACTCAACTCAAAGTCAACTACAAGTCATGTCATCCTCTTGATGTCATGGTCCTCTTGAAGAAGGAAGGACAAACACAAAACAATTTTCACATTAGTCATGATGTATAAAAGAATTAGAACTAATGGGAGGAACCTTGAGAAAGAAGAAACACAACAAAATAGCAAAAGAAAAGGAGAGCAAATAGTATGCTTCCATTCAGACTCCAAAGTTCTCCTGCTCTTTTTAGGGGGAGAAGAAAGAATTTCTATAACATTCTAAACACAGCTAAGGCTCTGTCATTGTGCTCTTTGTCTTAGATTGTCAAGGTCATTGTAAAGTGTTGTGGGTCAGAATCCTCTGCCTTAATGCCACTGATTCAACAGGCTGGTCAAATGCCAAGTCAAATACAAGGCATCATTTCAATAAATGGACAAAAGGTGTCCCAGAAAACACTGATGCTTACTAAAGGACAGGTATTGATTTAAGTAAGATAAAAAATGTAAAAGCCTTTGCCCTCAAAGAGCTTACACTTTATGAGACGAGAATGTGGAGATACACACACATGCACACATATGTATGTGTGTCTATGTATATATGTGTTTCTATGTATATGTGTGTGTATGTTTATATCTGTCATTTGGGGAGAGAGGACATTAGAAACTGGGGATCAAGAAAAACTTCATAAGGTGATGTTTAAGCTGAAACTTAATGGAAGCCAGGGATTTTAATATACCAATCTACCTGACTCCTCATATTTTAAGATTTCTCACAGAGTTCAAAATTTGTCGGCACTGAAACTCTGGCTACTTTTCTCTCACCTTTCCCAGGACAGAGAATCTAACCCATGTTAGTAGCCTTCACCAGACTTTAACCCTCAAACCCCAAACTCCTTTTCTGATCCCCTCCCTGCCTCATAAAGGGGTTTGTTGGAACCAGCTCTATCCACCTAGTGAAGACTGATGGTCAAATTTTCTGTGTAAGCATTTATACCTTGGAAATCAGCAAATACTATAGATCAGGGCTTGACTTATTGTTTTGTTGATACTCTGGATTTAAGAAAGTGATGGGGAAAGTGTTGCAGATTAAATTTTAAGGTATGTGTTTCATTATTAGTATTTTTTTTCCAGAGTATTGATTGTTAAACATTTATTGGTATATCCTGGAGTGGTCATATGAAACAGATAGACCATTCCCTGGGTCTTATTAAAAGTACATTTTTTCCCGCAAAATTGTTACTGCTCTAGAAAAACCAGGGTATGTAGTTGTTGCAGGCAAATATCCATTGAAGGCCATCAGAAAAAGTGGAGGTAAGGCAGATTTGAACCATGCATAGAGCCCTGAGTTGCTAAATAATTTTCATAATTAGTGGAAAGACAGATGGTAGACAGAGCTGTCCTTGTAATCCAGGAATGGTTAATTGCCTCTCTAGCCAGGTGTATGATAGGGATCTATGGAGGCCTAAATTATCAGTACATTTTGACCTGCAAAAGTATGAAGTAACTGTTCCAATTTGCCTAGGACAATAAGTACTTTGGAAACAGATGACTCTATCCTTGGCCAAAATCATGATTTGCACAAGAAGGAGCCTGTCCTTTAGAAGAGATTGATGTCAAGATGATTCCTTTGATGATGGGGAAAATAATGTCAAGAGTGGAAAGAATGAATAATGATATTATGAAAAAAAAAATAATGAAGGGGCATCAGTGGCTAGTTTATGATGCATGACATTTTGTTAATGTTCAGCTTTCCCAGGTGTCTTATCTAAGCCCAGAAACAAGCAAACAGATGAAGTTTTATTTGGGAGGTGGTGAGATGACTCAGAGAATAGAATAGTGTCACTTGGACACTTACTAGATGTATGACCCTGACTAAGACATCTAACATCTGAGAGCCTCAGTTTCCTGATCTATTAAAAATGGAGACAATAATAGGACCCACTTCACAGGTTGCTAAGAGAATCAAATGATAAAAATGTATATAAAATGCTTTGTAAATCTTAAAGCACTATATAAATGTTAACTATTATAATTCTTGGGCAGCTAGGTGACATAATGGATAGAGTACTGGATTTGGAATCAGGAAGACTCATCTTCTTGAGTTCAAATATTGCCTCAAACACTTATTAACTGTATGACCCTAGGTAAGTCACTTGACCCATCTTGCCTCAATTTCTTCATGTGTAAAATGAGCTGGAGAAAGAAATGGCAAACCACTTCAGTATCTTTACCAAGCAAACCCTAACGGGTTTGGGGTTAGACATGGCTGAAACAACTAATCAGCAACATTTTTATTCTTGGTTCACAGATCCATATTTATTCAATGTCAGCTTAATATATAACCATGGTTACTCTTCTCATGTAGGTCTTCAGAAACGTACCCCAGTTTTGGGGCATTGCTCAGGAGTTTTCACCTATATACTTGTTTCTACCAGTCAAGCAATGGTACAATATTGGTTTCAAGTAAGATATCTGATCAAATACCACAGCAGATTGAGTGACAAGGAAATATTCCTCATGTTCACATGAAGCATGTCTCTCATATGTTTTCACATAAAGTAGAGAACATGTACAAGAAATATATTAGGATGGTAAGCAGTCAGAGAACATGGGGAAACAAACCAGGGTATTCACCTAGGACATATGGTCAAAATATATTGAAGATAGAAAGCACATATACAGAGATATATGTTAAAGTTATATTCATAATGTAGGGTACATATGTAGGGAAATGTGGTCAGGATATGACTGTGACCAGGGCAACTCATATCTCACAAGCCCCAACCTGCTGTTATCCTCTGATAATGTCATCTGAGACTCTAATTTCAATCAAATGGTTTCTGCCAGACATATCCCCTGTTCTTGTGGAGCTATTCTCTGCTGCTACATTTCAATTATTCAGTGTCTCCAGGTTTTTGGGGTTTCTCTGTGCTATCACCTGCTGATGGTGTGATGCCTAGTAAATATCTCCCAGAATAAAGAGAACTAAAGCTAAACTTAACTAAAACTAAAGCTAACTAACATCCCTACATCTATGAGCCACCACACATTGCCAGGCAACCAGAAAAATCCAACAAAAGCCCCCAGGATAACAACCAAACAAGCAGGTTTTTTTCCTTATAATGATCACATACATAACTGAGATAACTAAGTAACTGATTGAGAAGTTAAAGGATTCCTTTTATCTCCTGCTACCTCCCTGGCTATTCATCTATGTCCCCTAAACCATTTGGGAAGGGCTTTGCCCAATGAAATTCTGCCAGAGTTGTGAGATTTTTGAGGCCAGGGACTGCTTTTTGCCTCTCTTTGTATCCCCACCACTTAGCACAATCCCTAGCACACAGCCAGCAATAAATGTTTGTGGATTGACCTAAGGTAAATGAATCTAAGAACAAGAAAAAAAGGACAATATTAAGCTGGCAAGCTCATCAGTCATGTTGTATATTCCTATCTTGATTATGCATATCTGCAAACAACAAAATCTCTGACTTCTGGGCTGTGTCCCATCCACAATGAACTCTTCTATGTTCCCTACAGTAACTAAAAAGATAGAATGGAAAGAGTACTCTCCTTGTATTCTAACCCCAGCTCTATCATTTACTGGCTCTGTGACTTTAAATAAGTCATGTAACTTAACTGAGCCTCAATATCCTCATCTGTGAAATGGGAATAATGTCACTTTTGATGCCTATCTCACAGGATTTCTGTAAGGATCAGAGAAGATATTTGTCTTAAAAGTAAATAGAAAACACTAGGTGAAGAGGGGTGGTATGATTAAGAAGAAAGACTACAGGACTGGGTATCGTCAAGGCTGTATTCTCTTTCTTGCTGTGATATTGTGAAACCACTATGGTGGGATAGTAGGGAAAGGAGGAAAAATAACCACCCATTTATTAAACACCTGCTATGTGCCAGATGCTATGCTAAGTACTTTGTCTCGTGGAAATATTATCTAAATATTATCTAGTAGAGAGAATATTTATTATATCAGATACCAGAAGATCTAATTTCGAGTGCTGAATTCACTATTTGCTAGCTAGCTCTTATGTTCCGTTATACTAAAAACATAAATACTCGTGTGTGTTCGTTTTCATTGCCAAAGAAGACCATGCCATTAGAGAAATAACGACACAATTTGCACGTAACTTTGGTTTGAGTGAGGGAGGGCTGTGAACACTTATTGAAAGGTAAAGGAAAGTCTTCATAGGTAGCATTTTCTCATCATTTAATGTGATTATACTTCAACAGAAATAAAACAAAATGAGGTGGAGCCAAGATGGCAGACTAGAAAGACACACTTATGCAGGGTCCTCCCCACAGCCCATAAAATGCCTGTAGAGAGGGACTCTCAACAAATTTTGGAGGAGCAGAAGTGGAGAACAACAGGGTGGAGGAGATTTCCAGCTCACGGTGACCTGAAAGGCCCAAGGAAACATAGGTTGCGCTGGATGTGGGAGCCAAGCATGGAGCCCAGCCCAGCCTTGGCCACATGGAGAAGAGCGATGAGACTCTGGGAGGATGCCTCAGGGGCAGAATCTCCAGTCGCAGTAGTGGGTCCTCAGATGCCTCAGCCCAGAGGCACCAAAGGTCAGTGAGTGGGTTTTATCAGCTGTCCAGGAAGGGAGAAGGGCCTTCCCATAGCTTCAGCAGCAGTCAGCAGCCACAGAGCCAGCTCCCAAAATGGAAGCTCCATTGTTGGAGCATAAAAACCTGCGGGGGCATTGAAGAGCTGAGCCTGACCTTAGCCCTGGGTGGAGGCCCTGGCCAAGACGGGCTTTGCTTCAAACTGAATGGTGGCCCTGCCCATCCAGCTTCTCTGAAAATAAGTCCCCAGTGCTGGCTTGGCAGAACTGGAGGCCAAGTGGCTGTGGAGAGGTATCTGCTAACATTCTGGGCACAAAAATCCCTCTCTGCATCCAGACCAGTACATGCTTGATTGGGCCACCTTGGAGGAACTGAGATCTCACAAATTCCCAGAGTATACCCTACTCTTGACAAAGGACCCAAAAGTCAAGTAACTGGTTGTGAAAATGCCCAAAAAAGGGAAAAAGAATAAGACCATAGAAAGTTACTTTCTTGGTGAACAGATATCTCCTCCCATCCTTTCAGATGAGGAAGAACAATTCTTACCATCAGGGAAAGACATAGAAGTCAAGGCTTCTGTATCCCAAACATCCAAAATAAATATCCAATGGACTCAGGCCATGGAAGAGCTCAAGAAGGATTTTGAAAATCAAGTTACAGAGGTGGAGGAAAAACTGGGAAGAGAATGAAAGAGATGCAAGAAAAGCATGAAAAGCAGGTCAACACCTTGCTAAAGGAGACCCAAAAAAATGCTGAAGAAAATAACACCTTGAAAAATAGGCTAACTCAATTGGCAAAAGAGGTTCAAAAAGTTAATGAGGAGAAGAATGCTTTCAAAAGCAGAATTAGCCAAATGGAAAAAGAGGTTCAAAAGCACACTGAAGAAAATAGTTCTTTCAAAATTAGAATGGAACAGATGGAGGATAATGACTTTATGAGAAACCAAGAAATCACAAAACAAACCCAAAAGAATGAAAAAATGGAAGATAATGTGAAATATCTCCTGGGAAAAACAGCTGACCTGGAAAATAGATCCAAGAGAGACAATTTAAAAATTATGGGACTACCTGAAAGCTGTGATCAAAAAAGAGCTTAGGCATCATCTTTCATGAAATTATCAAGGAAAACTGCCCTGATATTCTAGAACCAGAGGGCAAAGTAAATATTGAGAGAATCCACCAATCACTGCCTGAAAGAGATCCAGAGATCCAAAAAGAGAAACTCCTAGGAACATTGTGGCCAAATTCCAGAATTCTCAGGTCAAGGAGAAAATATTGCAAGCGGCTAGAAGGAAACAATTTCAGAATTGTGGAAATACAATCAGGATAACACAAGATCTAGCAACTTCTACATTAAGGGACTGAAGGGTGTGGAATATGATATTCCAGAAGTCAAAGGAACTAGGACTAAAACCAAGAGTCACCTACCCAGCAAAACTGAATATACTATTTCAGAGGGAAAAATGGTCTTTCAATGAAAGAGAGGACTTTCAAGCATTCTTGATGAAAAGTCCAGAGCTGAAAAGAAAATTCACAAGAATGAAGAGAAGCATGAAAAGGTAAATAGCAATGAGAAGTCGTAAGGGACTTACTAAAGTTGAACTGTTTACATCCCTACATGGAAAGACAATATTTACAACTCTTGAAACTTTTCAGTATCTGGGTAGTTGGTGGGATTACACACACACACACACACACACACACACACACACACACACGTGCACGCACACACCTCAAGAGACAGAGAGCACAGAGTGAATTGAATAGGATGGGATCATATCTTTAAAAAAATGAAATTAAGTGGTGAGAGAGAAATACACTGGGAGGAGAAAGGGAGAAATGGAATGGGGCAAATTATCTCCCATAAAAGAGGCAAGCAAATGACTTTTTAGTGGAGGGAAAAAGTGGGAAGGTGAGAGAAAACATGAAGCTTACTCTCATCACATTCGACTAAAGGAAGGAATAAAATGCACACTCATTTTGATATGAAAACCTATCTTACAATACAGGAAAGTGGGGGAGAAGGGAATAAGCAGGGTGGGGGGATGATGGAAGGGAGGGCAATGGGAGGAGGGAGCAATTTGAAGTCAACACTCTTGGGGAGGGACTGGATCAAAAGAGAGAACAGAAGCATTGGGGGCAGGATAGGATGGAGGGAAATACAGTTTTACACAACACGACTATTACGGAATTCATTTGCAAAACTACACAGATATGGCTTATATTGAATTGCGTACTTCCCAAAGGGAATGGGTGGGGAGGGAGGGATGGGGAGAAGTTGGAACTCAAAGTTTTAGGAACAACTGTTTAGTATTGTTCTTACTAGTAGGAAATAAGAAATACAGGTAATGGGGTATAGAAAGTTATCTTGCCCTACAGGACAAAAGAGAAGATGGGGACAAGGGAAGGGAAGAATGTTAGAAGAGAGGGCAGATTGATGATAGGGGCAATTAGAATGCTCAGCGTTTTGAGGTGGGGGAGACGAGAAATGGGGAGAAAATTTGGAACCCAAAATTTTATGAAAATGGATGTTAAAAGTTAAATAAATAAATATTAAAAAAAGAAATAAAATAAAACAAAACATAACCCTTCCTGGTATCCTGGTCTTTGTGTTAGGGGAATAATTCCAACTCTCTGGGATTACTAAGATTATTTCAACAGCAAAGAGGGAATTCATAGAATTTATAGTTTAAAAGACCTCAAGCATCATTAAATCCAAATTTTTCAAACAAGCAGAGGTTCAGAGAGATGTCAACTTGCCCAAGGTTAAGTAACGAATAAGCAGTAGAATTGTGATCTGAACCATGTCCTGTGTATTCTAATTCCAACACTCTTTCCAATTTGCCATGCTGGTTGTTTTATGCATCTTAGGACAAAAAATGTCACTTTCTTGGACTGCTATGCTTCACTAGTGAATTTCTCCAGAGGAAAATGTTGCAAAAGAAAACACTCAATATTCTAAGTGTGGCATTTTCATGTATAATCCTAGGTAGTATAATGAGAATATTTCCCTACATGCTACCTGCTTCTAACAGAGTGCCCTCTGGAACATGCTTACACTATGGCTGAACTCTCTTTAGTTAAGATCTTAATGGCATCCCATCTAATAGCTGGCAAAGGAACTATATGTCACATAATGAGGAAGATCATGATCTCATACATAATTGAGATCATTAATATTGGCAATGGTGAGCTTGGGTAGTCAAATACAGCAAATGGAACTCCCAGGTGAGCTTTATATGATAGACCTTTCATTTCAGCACTTTGGCTTTACTGCAAAGAGCAAATACCATTTTTTTGAAAAGGATTTAGAATTGGGTTTGGTTCTATGGCAACATCAGAGTCATTTGGGCAGTACAGGGACTCCAGTACAGTATTAAATAATTCAAAACATGGTGGAGTAGAAAGAGCCCTGCAATGAGGGTAAGAAGACCAAACTCAGCTCAATAACTCACCAGTGTATGATCTTGTGACAGTCACTTAAGTTCTATGATCCTCGTTTCTTTATCTGTAAATTGGGAAATTTGGGCATGAAGATCTCTTCTGAAATTAAAATTCTATGATTCTACAGATCATAGATCTGGAAAGTAAATCAGCTGTTATTTGGTCCATATTTCTGACTCCAAGCAAAAGAAATAGTGATATTTCTGGGACACTTTCAGTTTGGGGTGGAGAGGTATTGTGTTCATCCTTCATTGCTGAAGAAAACCATGCATCAGAGAAATGATGACACGACTTGCACTTGACTTTGTTTTGAGTGAGAGAGAGCTGTTCAGGTCACCAGCTTCACTTCTCCTCCAGAGTCTTCTGAATCCAGTGACCAGATATTCATCAGGATGACTGGAGATCTTCCATCCTGGGTGGAAAGGTATACACATGGAAGGAAAGTATGGCAGGAACATCTGAGGTGGGTAAGCAGTGATTATAATATGGTGGGGGAGTATGTAGAATAGCTAGAAAGTAGTTTAGGGGCTGTGATATGAGCTTTGGCAAGGGAGGAAACTGAACATTATTTGCGTGAAAAAATTCAACAACAGATAATATATGGAATGGTGAAAGTGATTGACTGGTTATAGTCATGAGACTGGTTATATTCATGAAAGCATTATATTAAGTCAAGGAAAGAGCAGAAGGTTAAAGACATAGTAATGGCAATAGTTTATAGAATGACTGGATACTGGTCAAGTATCAGCAATGTGTATTACCTCACATGACTGTCAAGTCTCCACATACAGTTTCTCTGTGTAGAACTGGAGTAACCTATCATCTTATATTTGAATTGTATCAACTGAGCTTCCTCCCATTTCTGTTTCTATGGCATTGCTATGCAACTTATCTTATTTAATAGATGGATAGATGAGTGAATTAATGATGAATGAATGGATGGATGGATGAATGAACAAAACATTGATTAAGCAATTATTTGTTAAGCACTATGCTAAGTGCTAGAGATATAAATACAAATGTGGAGACAATTTCTGCCTTGAAGGAGGTTGCATTCTCCTGTAAAAAACAATACACACAATAGTGCAGAGGTAAAGGACATGCATTTTGGTTTGGAAAGTTACTAGGATGGTGAGTGAAGCCAAAGGAGAATAGAATGACATTCCAGTAGCAAGGGTAGTGTTGATTTAAATATGCTTCCAGAATGGAAGGCAAGAGTGTTGGAGGAGGAACTGGGTAGAATATACATCTAGTAACAGGACAATTTTCTAGAAGATGTCCAGGAGCAAAATGAAACATGGCCAACCTAGAAGAGGATAAGTCTATAACAGAGGAGCTATTTTGATGAAACTTATGATTTCATTCTTTTTGGAAACTATGTAGGAAGATCAACATTTATTTTGCAACTTAAAAATCTTAGAGAGTTGTCAGAAGCACTAAGAAATCAAGCAATTTCTCCCTAACACTATACAAGGAAGGACTTGATCCAGAATCTTCCAGATGCTAAGGCTGACTAGCTATTATACCTGTATAATATACACATACACATGTATATACACATATACAGGTATAATTGTCATACATATATATCCATACATATATGTATAATAGTCATATACACATATATACATACAAATACACATATATATGTATGCATGTATGATCAGTTTATTTATAGAGACACTATAGAAAAGAGGAAAAATCCAGGCACACCGAAACCAAAAGAGGGAAAGGAGAACATCAAGTACAGATGGAGTGTATCGGAAAATGTTTAACAATTAAATCTCTGATAGACAAACCCAAAATGTAGCTACCACACATTTCTTAATATAATCTGCATCATGAGCATTTCCTGCATGATTTTTAAATTTATATTTCTTTTATATTTAATTTATGGAATAAAATGAGCATTCCCATAACATAATATGATAAATAATTACACAGGAAACTACAAATCTATTACGCATGAATTGCTATTTCTTTTAGATATGTAATAAAGTTGTCATTCAGATTTCTTTTTTTCTCTCCTACCCTAGAGCTGGCTACCATTAGACACAAATATGTGCAGGTATACATATGTGTATAGATATATACATATATGTGTAATATGTATGTGTAAAATCATTCTATATATGCTTCTATTTCTCAGTCATTACTCTGGATGCGGAAAGTGTCTTTCTTAACATGTCCTTTAGAGTTAATTTGGCTATTTATAATAATCAAAATAATATATTTGCTCAAAACTCCTCTTAAAACAATATTGCTGTTACTGTATATAGTATTCTCTTGGTTCTGCTTATTTTACTGCTCATAATTTCTTGCAAGTCTGTCCATGATCTTCTAAAGTCATTGAGCTCATACTTTCTTATGGCACAGTAGTATTCAGTCACAATCATATATCACAACTTGTTCAATCATTCCCCAGTTGATGGGCATCCCCACAATTTCCAGTTCTTTGTCACCAGAAAAGGAGGTGCTGTAAATCTTTTAGAATATATAGGTTCTTTTTCTTTTCCCCTAGTCATTTTTGAAATAGACCTTGTAGTGATATTGCAGCATTATTTTTTTGAAGTCTAGATAATCAACAAAATAATAAATCAAGCCCTGATTGTAGCCTTTGCTGGTTTCTGGAGTGTAAATTCTTACACTGAAAATTTAACAACTGTCTTACTGGCTCTCCTGAACCAGTAATAAGAGCTGACTCCAGCATGCTCATGGCTGAGGGGTTTCCCATGAGTATGGCTTCTGGCAGAAGCATGTTGCCAGCAGAATGCTTGGCTAAAGACAGATGCCTCAGGGAAGAAGTCTCCCACAGAAGAGAAAAATAGATTTCAGAACTGTATCTCTGCTTGTCTGGTTATTTTCAGGAAGTCTAAAGTTATGATGTAATTACATTGCAGAGCTCACCTAATCTATCTCCCGGCCTTTAGGTATGTCATTC
This sequence comes from Bettongia penicillata ogilbyi, assembly GCA_023548195.1. Taxonomy (NCBI): domain Eukaryota; kingdom Metazoa; phylum Chordata; class Mammalia; order Diprotodontia; family Potoroidae; genus Bettongia; species Bettongia penicillata. The sequence continues at coordinate 1,258,428 of JAJHZJ010000567.1, forward strand.
CTGAAAGAAAGGTAGTTATTAAAGAAAATATCCCCTGGGAAGAAAATGCTCTAACACCTTCTGGTAACGCCCATTATATCCAGTTGCCCATCTGTCAAGAAGTTCTGCTAATCTTACCTAAATATCTCCTACTTTAGTCTAAGATCATTTAAACTAGATTTTCTTTTAAAAGAGATGGAGTTATTATGTGGAGAATGAAGAAAGTAATTAAATTTCTTTTTAGTCTTCTCCCTTCTGGATTAAATAATCCCAATTATTTTTAACCTTTCCCTCTGGGTGTTATTTTGTAACCTTTTAACAAATTTTCATTGCTCACCTCTGGACCCTCTCCAGGTTCTCAACATTCATCTTAAGTTAACAAAGCTTTTTAACAGTGATAATGAAATGATTGCTGTTTAAGCTGGTTGTATGAGGGGCTCTCTCCTATAATCAGAAAAATATTAAGGAATGACTTGGGATGTGAACACAGTTCCAATAAATTACAGCAATCTCTTGTCCCTCAGCAGAACATTGGCTGGGTTTACCTGTTTGCAACCAAACAAATCAGTCAGTTGATCATTCTTAGATGAATAAAGGAGTGAATCATTAATTAGTGAGGCATTTTATATTGCAAAGCTCCTACTATAGACATAGTTTTGTATTGGATGCGGTCAAAGATACATTGATGAGATGAAGATGGTTATTTAAATATTTTTACATGTAATTATTAAAATATCAAAGAGTAATGAATTATATATGACTATGCAGTTCAGTTCAACAAGCATTTATTAATTACCTAGTAAGGCAAAAGAGAGGAAAGGAATTGTTACTGCTCTCAAGGGCTTTATATTTTAGTAGATGATATAACATGTACATGGCTAAGTAAATACATTCTAATTTGAGAATTAATGTACTAACTACTGAGGGAAACAGGAAAAGCTTCCTATAGGATTCAGCAGCTAAGGTGTCTAACTCTTGAAGGGTAATGATTCTGAGGTAGAATTGATAAAAGAGTATATTCTAGGCATAGATGTCCAATGTAGCCTGTGCAACCAGACTAAAATACAGATCATAGATTTAGAGTTCAAAGGGACCTTAGAAAATCATCTTGTATAATTCCTCCTTTTTATAGATGAAGAAGCAGATACAGAGAGATTAAGTGATTTGCCCAGCCAATAGTCAATAAACATTTATTAAGCACCTACTATGTGCCAGACATTGTGCTAAGCACTAAGAACATACATGTGAAGAAAGAAAACCATTCTATGCCCTCAAGATGCTTACCATATAGTTGGGGAAAATAATGCACCAAAGGAAGCTGAAAGGCGGAGGGGGTATGGGACAGGCCACCAGAGGGTACTGGGATATTCTTGGAGTCTAAATAAAACAGGTGGAGTAGACTGATGAAAAATGAAGTTGGCTGGGAAGTTCTGTGCCCTCTGTTAAAGAAGACTTTGGGAGGTGATTATTATTTCCTCTAATCAGAGAGAAGAGGCAAGCATCAAAGCTGAGTCAACATGTTTGATAATGAGATTTCAGATGATGAGCTTATTCTGGGGGATGGATTGAGGGAGTATGATTTTTGTGAAGTTGAAACCAAACAGAACAGTTGATGGAAAAAAGAGCCCAGGGTCACAGCTGGCAAGTATCCAAAATAGTATTTAACTCTGCTATTTCTCAATCCAGGGCTCTATTCCTTCCTCACCTTCTCACCATCCTGGATGTTCTCCTCTCCATTCTAAATTTTCAGTGTCCTCCCTAACCTGTGACATTCTGAAAGAGTTTATAGTCTAGTTTAGGATATAAATTAAACTCATACATACATACACACACACACACACATACTCATGCATTCATACACACACATTAAATATGATAATACCTAAATAACACTGTAAGAGATTAATACAGGACACATTATGAGGCATTATATGATTAAATATAAAATTAATGATATAGACCAGAACATAGCAGGCTCTAGCCTGTGGTCAATTTTTATTATGCTACAAAATGTTTACTACTAAAGGCTCTTCTGAAAAGCTATAAACTTAAAAGACCAGAGGAAATAAACAGGCACTTCTCAAAAGAAGAAATCGATAGCTGTCTTTGAACAGTGTTCCAAAAATTAATAATTAAAAAAATTAAAATTAGAAAAAAGCTCTGACATCCCACCTCACGTCAATCAGATTGACAGTTTCAAGAAAGGAAAGTAACAAATGTTAGAGGGGCTTCAAGGAAACATTTAGATTGCTATTCTGTTTGGTGGATTGTGAAAGTCATTTTGGAAAGCCATTTGGAAGTATATGCCCAAAGTTACTAAACCACACCTATATATACCCTTTGACTTAACATTACACTTAATAAACCTAGATTCCCAAAGAGATCTGAGAAAGAGGAAAAGGTACTAAATGTACAAAAACTTGTAAAGACAATTTTTTTGTAGTAGCAAAGAATTGGAAACTTGAGAGAGGATTCTGTCAATTGAGGAATGACTGAACAAATTTTGTTTTATGAATATAGTAGAAAACTGCTATGTTGTAAGAAATAATGATAAAGATGATTTAGAGAAACCTGAAAAGACAAGTATGAAATGACTTAGAGTGAAATGAGCAGAACTTGAGCAATATATACCAAAACATCATTATAAAAATGAACAATTTTGAAAGACACATCTTATCAATGAAATAATTAGCTGTGATTCTTGAAGATGATGATGAAACGTGCTATTCATGTCCTGACAGAGAGATGATGGACCGGTATATGGAATGATACGCATATTTTCAGCTGTGGCTAATATGCTTATCTATTTTGCTTGACTGTAATTATTATAAAATTTTAATTTTTCTTTTTTTTCTCCTGGGGAGGGAAGAGATGTAGGAAAGGGGGGAAAACTTGACAATTGAAAGAAATAAAATTTAATTTAAAAAACTTGTGAACTTAAAAAAAAAAGATAAACCATTTCTTTTCTCTCTGTATCCTGCTTCTCCTATCTCTCTCTCTCTCTCTCTCTCTCTCTCTCTCTCTCTCTCTCTCTCTCTCTCTCTCTCTCTCTCTCTCTCTCTCTCTTTCCTTCTCTTTGGCTCAGGGTACTTGCCTCCTGTACATCTGAGATTTAAGGCAGAACAATACCTAGAAGAATATTAAGACTTTTTTTTTTATCAATTTACAATATGAAAGAGTTTTGTGAATTTAATAAATTGTTTTGAGAAAACTAAGTATAGACGTGAATGCAAGATTTATTGATTACAGGTAGAGAACAGTAAGGAAGAAATTGACCTCCTTTCAATGTATTAGTTTAGGCACAATTTTTTCTGTTGATAAGAAAGAACTTACCTTGACTTTTGAGAACTTACTTATGGTGTGACTAACCCAAGCTATTGACAAGTGGCTGACAAAAGGTGCAAAACATTCATGGCTTTAGTTTGAGATAATATTTTGTACAGACTTAGGGAATTGAGTTGACAGTCAATCCAACAAGAATCAACAGTATGACAAGTACTTCAAACAATGTTTTTGTTGTTTTTGCCACTTCTAACTGTTCATGACCCATTTGGGATTTTCTTGGCATAGGTACTCGAGTGGTTTGCCATTTCCTTTTCCACTTATTTTGCAGATGAGGAAACTGAGGGAAAGAGGGTGAAATGATTTGCCCAGGCCAACACATCTAATAAATATCTGAAGCTGGATATGAACTCAGGAAGATGAATCTTTCTACTCCAGGTTCAGCACACTATCCACAGCATCAGATAGCTGCTCAACAAGCTTGAGTTGCACTTATAAGGGCAAATTATGCTTAACAAAAGAATTGAGATTCCACTTCGGCAAAGCTCATGGCTTTTGTTTCTTTCTATCCATCATGCTGCCCATGATTCTGATTCGTTGTTGTCACTCAATAAGTATCCCTTTATGAAAGCCTAGCAAAATAAATGTGTGTTTTCCTTCTAACAATGAAAACATTTAAAATATTAGAAAATAGTATAAAATGTGCTAGACTATTTAAAGTTGTCTGTTCCTTAATTAGCGGAACAGATCAAATAAATAGGGAGGGAATTATGTTTGAAAAAAAGAACAGATCACCTAAAGTGCTAAAATCTAGTCACATAATTCATTTGCATGTATTATTTTATAATTCTGTTAAAGAGGGGTTGTTAATTAAGCCCTAGGGAAGTCTGCTCACAATTTATTTTCAAAAGTGACAATCTCTTCCCAAACAAAGGATATACCCACAAATGTGTGTGCATGTGTGTGTTTTTGAGAGAAAAGAGGAGGGAGAGAATTAATAGGTTAATATTGCTTTATTAATCATAAGGCACTGCTGGAATAAGGGTTGGCTTTGTGATAAGTATCTAAGTCTGGATTTTGCCTCAGGATCTTTCTGACTTCAAGCCCAGTGCCCTCTTCACTTCTCTATGTCCACCTAGTTGCTTTGTACTAAACACTCCCTGTCATAGGTGAGGCTTGAGCCCAGGTTTTCCTGATTTTGAGGCTGACTCTCTATCTACTATGTTGCCTATTATTAAAAGAGAAATAAAATGCTATTTACATTGACTAGTGTTTCTTAGAGAACATTCAAAACGAGAAACTCAAAATTTAAAAAAAGAATGTTAATATTTTTGCATGTAACTGGAAAAATATTAAGAAGAAAAAAGAAAACATTCAAAGGGATACTTCATATTCGGCTCTTGCTTTTATTCTGTTTTGGTTTTTAAGTTTGTCAATATTTTATAATTCTTCTCCTGTGACCTCATCCTTAAGTACAAAATGTATATGCCTTTTGCAATCTCGGATGACAGCTTTCATTTCAACTATTTTACAACTTGTCAGTTTCCATTGTGTTTCTTTTCAAGCAATCCCCCACTTATAAATACTCTCAGTCTTCTAGTTCAGATTTTTAATTTATAATTGTATCCTTGCAAATAAATAGTTGCTTATTTGACCTAGTGAATATAGCCCTCTATGCTAAGGGGTTCAAAGAGAAGATTATTTCTTTCATTTTGCAGCTTCCTCATGAGAAAGAAGACATGATAATTTTTTAGACTTACTTGCATAGTGTGGGATGCTAGGACTGCTCTTAATTCCTTCATTTTCCCCTTGAATAATATGAGGCTTCAAGAAGTCAGGTCAAGAATGAAGGCAAAGAACATTGAAAAAATCAGGCACAAGCTTTCATTAAGCATCTACTATGTGACAAACACTGTAAGTCCTGGGGGTACAGATACAATCCATATCAAAGAATGATGTGATCAAAGAGCAAGTGAACTTTGTCTAAGCAGATCCAGGGATTGTGAAGGCACTCGTAGAACAATAGATTGTCATTTCCTTTCCATCGATGATGGTGCTATTGATTTGATTTTTTGTTCACTGAACAAGAGGTAGAAAGTATTGGGAGAGGAAAGGGATGCACACATGTGCCAGGTGGCAGGGCAGATGGCAAAATGCTTACGGCAGCACAACTCTGGTGTACAAGATGGAATGAAGCACAGTCTGGGGTCAGTTAGGTAGAAGCAAAGATTTTCAAAAGTAATTGAAGAAACTAAAAGTTCCTTGGTGAAAATTCCTCCAAATAGATCTCTCCATGTTCTCTCTTTTTAAGGTAGGGAAACTTGTGTCCATCTAAAACCAAAGAATTTAGTCTCCCGATTACAAAATGGGTCATTTCAATGGATAAGATTGGACTGATGATATTTAGTATTGTGTAGAAAAAGCAGCTGGTTAATTGGCTGACTGTCTGCCATTCCTATCCAATGTTATAATGTCATATAAATGTAATAGTAGCCATTTCATGGAGTACACAAGTGGATAGGCGTGTGTCCTGTTCCTCTTCTGTGGGCTCCATGGTAGAATATACACAGCTGAATATACACAGGGTCTGTCTAGACTCTGCATGTCTTTTCCTGCCTCCTTAGAGATCACGGGGGTTATGCGAAACAGTATTGGCCTTTGAGGAAGAACTGCCCATTCAGTATATTTTAAAAGGAGAAAGTAGTAGAGGAAGTTGTCTCTCCTGTAAAGTCTAATGAGAGGGCAACTTTCCCTACTCAGTGACCATCCCTCTTTGATTGTACCCCCATTATGGTGGGAGGAGTTCATATAGGACCAATTAAAAGTGTTTTGTCAGATTTGTAATTTACCAAGGAACCCATAGGGCATAGATCCATCCCTTTCATGTTCCATGAGACAGTCACTGTTAAATCTACATAATGTTACAACATTGGGTCAAAACAAGAAATAGTCAGTCAGCTGGCTGCTTTTTCTGTATGATACTGAACAATTCATTGGGCTAATTTTATACATTGATTTGAGTCAGTTTTGGAATCCATGAACTAAAACCCTTGGCTTTAGATGGACATAGATTTACTGTTTTCAAAAATGTTCACGGAGCTATTTGAAGGACTTTTTACTGTGGCACTTTAAGCTTCTTAAACTATTTTTTTCAAATTGTTGATTCTACCTACCTGACCCCATACCATGTTTTGTCCCATCCAACATACTGGAACCATGCCAGCTCTAACAACTTCCTACCTATACTGCCTTCTGCTACTTGTGTACGTTCTTCTTCTATGAGCTTTCTATCTCTTGCTCTGTGGACAATAATCAAATTGATACTATCATACCTCCATACATACTCCATGGGATGCTCATGGTTACATGGACATAGCCTGAGGATCCAGGTACTCTGCCAAAAATACCCTTGATATTAAAAACCATTCTATAATCCATCTCTGTGCCCAGATGTGTTTCTTCTTTTCTTCCTCTTACCTTCTCCACTCTAGTAGGTATAGGGAATCACATGGAATTTCAGAAGTTTGGAGGCAAAAGAGACCTTAATGTTCATCTAGTTAAGTCTCTCTGTTTGATGGATTTGAAAATTGAGATGTGGGAAGGTTAGATGACTTTCCTTGACCTAGTCAGTGATAGATCCACAGTTAACCCTGCTTTCTCTTTCTTCAAGGCTCAGTTGATATCACCTCCCCACAAAGTGGAGGACTTCTCTTGTCTCCCCCAGCTGAAAGTGATCTCTCCCTCCTTGAATTTTCTCAAAATATTTTGGTCATTCTAATGTATCTTTTACTTGTTTGTGTATGCCATATATCCCCAATATTAGAAAGTATGTTCTTTGAGCAAACAGACAATGTTTGTTTGCATCTTTTGGAGCCGTGCCATCAAATATGGCTCCTTGCCTGTAATAGACTACCGATAAATGCTTATAGTTGTTGAATTCAATAGAACAAAGGTCTACTGATTCCCTAAACTCTGCTCTTTCCACAGTATCATTCTGTATGAAGGATAGAATGTCTATGTGTTTATTGTATAAGAAACAGTACTGCAACTGTCAGTATTTCTCTTTCTTTTCTTTGTGGTGACAGAGAAGGTTAAAATGGTGCATTTCTCCATTGGTCTAAGAAAGCTAGACATCAGAGTGGCAGTGGTTGCCAGAGGGGAGCACTGGGGCAGTAGCCAGATGGCATGGGGGCACATGAGAGTGACAGTGCTGACTGATGAACTCTCAGTTCATGTAAGTACTTTAAACACTAATGTAGCTGACATCAAGCTGGTGTTCTGATATAGGAAGGAAATCAATGAAATACAACTAGACAGGGCTGGCCTTGTGCTAGGAATAGAGGCCAACTACCTGGTGTGATTTTAAGCCTCTCTTTCCCAGAAATATCTTCCCTACTGGCCTGCCATATTGCTTGAGATTCCCACTAGTTCATTACTTTGAATTCACAGAAGCTGTGAATGTTAGAATTGGAAGAAAGCTTAGAAATCATCCAGTTCAAATCCCTCATATTTCAAAGAAACTGACATTCTGAGACTGCCATTGCTTGAGTAAGTTCACATAAGGAGTAAATGGAAGCCAGAGTTTGAAAACAAATCTAACTCGAAATATGATATTCTTCCACTCTACCGAATTGTGACAGTGTTTCTTTATTCTGAGTACAAGTTCAAGAAATAGCACATTAACCCATTATTAGTCACTCATCTTTTAAATAAATTATTTTAATTAATAAATAACTTTCTTGAGAAAGAAGAAAGCGTATTTCAGAAGGAATGGGATACACAACCGGTATTGTTTGATGGAAAGTGACAGTAAAGGAATGGTCTACAACATGGAATGTAGATACTGGGAGCCTAGATCAAAGTAGGAGCACAAGGCAATGAAAGGGAGGTGGATAGGTATTAAAGAAATTTCTTCCACTGCTTTAATTTCCCACATTAGTCCTGCAAAAGTGAGATATACTGAATTGACTTTGAACTAAAAGGAGGCCATTAAAATCCAAGTTACCCTTTTCTCCTACTATTAGTATCATCTCTTGTATTCCTCTGGCCCTTCTACTTATCTGGGATGTTCTTAGACCATAATAAGTGCTTTATAAGACCGTACTAGTTAGTATCCTCTTCCCTTAACTCTTTAATTGTGCACTTTTAGATGTGTTGAATATCAATAAAAATTCATCAATAAAAATATCAATAAAAAAAGAAATATGAGGGATTTGAACTGGATAAAAAAATCATGGCTAAATTCAAAAATAGCAACAAACACTCGAAACACAAATCAACCTTTTCTTCATATGCGTGTTTTAATATATTAATTTACATTTTCACGCCACAGTCATTTTCCTTTAAGTGATGTTGAACACATTGAACTCTTCCTTGTAACAATTGTTAAGCAAAGTCAACTAATAAGTAAAAATTCTTTGACAATATATACCACATTCCACATCTATAATAATATTTAAGCAAAGCCAACTGATAGATAAATGTCCTCTGATGATGCATATGATATTTCACATTTCTAGTCTATGCCTCTTTACAGAGAGTGGGAAGGTATTTCTTTCTAAGCTCTCTCTAAGAGAGATTGCTTATTATAATTCTAGATTGTTCTTTAAATGCTTATAGCATATCATATATGTTATAGTATAGTAGTTACATGTTAATTCTTTCAGTAGAATTTAAATTTTCTTAGGTAAGAATTTTACTTGTTTTCTGTGTCTAGCACAGTCTGGCATACAGTAGGTACTTACTAGATGCTGGCTGATTGTTGAGGAGGAAGTGAGTATGTAATCATTTGGAAAGACACCCTGAGTCTCATCAGAGGAGCATTTTCACCCAACATAGATTTGGCTTGCAATAGGTCCAGAATCCCCAATTAAAACTGTTGAGAAATAAGCGTATTTTCTCTCCTTGTAGTGTTCCCCTTGAGGGGGTCAGTGTTGACAGAGGTGAAATATAAGGATATAGTTCTGATCAAGAAGTCAATGACTGAATTCCTTTTTTTTGATGTCAGTGGTTCTGACTACAAATAGAGTACTCATTATGCTGGGTTGGGAATATTCTCTCCATTGCAAATTACCCACATAAAAATGAAAACAATCCCATATGGCAGCCCCCATTCACCGCAAGACTGGTTAAACCTTGACCACACATTTTACAGTGGCATTTCATCTTCCTTAGTGTTTTTGGATGCTTGCCAACTCCTTGGTTTTTCATTTCCTTAATGATTAATTCAATCTAGAAAGTTCTTTGTGTACACAACAGCATCACTAATATTCAGCCTTTTCCCCTGCTCTTGTGTAGGATCAAACTCTGCTTTCTTTCCTACATCATAATATAATGTGCTATCCTTCAGATATTCTATTACACAATAATATAAGGTATGAAGATGACTTTATTGACTGATTATTGGAAAGGTGCAGGATTTGTGTTGATTCTCTAATAATAGTGATAGATTTCCTGAATTCAGATATATCAATCTTCCTTGAAAATAATAGCATCATTTAGAAGATAACTGACCCAGGTTAGGAATGAAATTTCTTGTCATAGAACACAGTGAGAACAACCACCTTGTATGATCCTACTATTTTTTTCTTTAGTAATTTCCTTATCATCCAGAAATTCTATCTGAAATTGTCACCATGAAAGGTATCATGAAGGGATTGAACTCATGACATCATTAGCACCCTACCTTAAACAATACAAGACCCAGCTATAATAATCTAATGAATATGAATGAACGTGAATCATAGTCCTACTGTTATACACTTAAATTTTAACTTCACCAGGATCTACTACCTGCAAATTCAAACATTGTGGCATAGTTTTAACTATTAAGAAACATCAGGAGCAAACAAATTAATTAGCTTGACATATCATAGTCATAACATGGAGCTTCAACACTGTATCAAAGACTTGGGACTACTTATGAGACTAGAAAGATGCATAGGTAGTTTTGGGCTCTGCAAACAGAGACTATATGTATTAACCACGGTGGTCTCTGTGTGTGTGTGTGTGTGTGTGTGTGTGTGTGTGTGTGTGTATCATTGAATAGACTGTTAGAAGCCTATCAAATTTTTTTTTATTCATTCCTGCATACAGAAAGTACTGACAGTAGCCAGCATCTTCGAACACATACAATAGTAAGACAAATCACTTAGAATTTATAGGAGGAAACTTTCTTCATTGTAAATAGACATATTCATTTCTGAATAGCTGCTACTTCTCTTACCTGCCGTACCCAGACCCCAATCAACTCAGCCATTATTCCTCTATGAAGATAATGTATTAATGTATTCATGAATGTCCACACCTTGGTCACTACCCCCTTAACTTTCCCAGGCCAAAGTTCCCACCCCCCTCCACCATACCTTTGTGTGCATTGTCCTCTCCATTAGAATTTAAACTTCCTGAGACTAGGGCTAGTTTTCATTTTGTATTTGTATTTTCTGTATTTGTATCTTTTGTATCTTTATCTTTCTGTGAACTTAGCACATAGAAAGCACATAAATGTTTTTTCATTCACTTACTCATTCACTTAGTCATCCTCTAGGACAAAGGAGAAGGACCCTGAATTATTCTGCATACCTACTTATCTATCATTTTGTATTTATTATTTCTATCTGTATTTCTACATGGCTACAAATGAAAATTATTATAAAACTATTTGGAATCAAATATAAGGTATCTAAGGTGGATCCTTTTTGGTTCCCATTGTCCAAGGTGAAAGTACCAAAAGGGTCTGCTTAAAATACCCTTGTACTATATCTGGCATGGTGAGTATCCACTGAGTGAAATACAGAATGAAAATTAATATCTACCATATGGAAGGACAATGGGAAATTTATTAACTGGGGTCTGTTGGTATTTTGATCATGACAGTGCTTTTTTTTAATAACCTGAGTTATCCTTATTAAAATCACTATTGCCCAGGTAATAATGATATGTGCAGAAATCTCACAATGACGTTTTAATGTCATTTTTTATTTCACAGAAAGAATTTAGCTAATTTATCATTTCATGGGCTGATCATGTGCATAAGAACTTTTGATATAATCATCAATCACCAAATATTTATTAAGTGTCTATAATGTGCCAGGCACCATTTGGTTGCATAAAGATAAAAATCAAAATGATCTCAGCTCTCAAGAAATTTAAATTTTATCAGGGGAGATAACATAGACACTTGCAAATATACACAGAATCTATCACAAAGAAATCCAGGGTAGTTATGGAGGGAAATTGCCAACCTAGATGGAAGGATTAGGGAAGGCTGATATCTTGAAGGAAGAGAGGGATTCTAGGAGAAGTTGAGAAAAGTGTCCATTTCATGCATGTATGGAGAAGAGTTAACACAAAAACAGAGTAATGTCAGATGGAGTGTCATGTGTAAGGGACAGGGAGAAGAACAACAAATAAGAAATGACCATCCTTCCCAAAAGAAAAATAACCAGAATTCTAATTCTAAATATAGGCATTCTCATCCTTTGTTATAGATGTTAAAAACATTGCCTCTTTATGCAATTCAAATTAATAATCATTTATTAATCACCTAGTATGCACTTAGTTCCAGCCACTGGCAAGTTTAATATACCAGGGGAGGATACAAGATGTAAAGAAGAAGAAAATATAAAATTATTTGAACAAAAAGAGGGTATTTTCCTTAGGAGGTAATACCTGAACTGAGCTTTGAAGAAAGTTAGGGAATCTAAAAGCCAGAGGTTAAAAGGGAGCACATTTCATTCATGAGGAACATCTCATATAAAGTTGAGTCAGAGAACTGCAAGTAGGTCAGTTTCACTGAAATGCCAAATGCATGAAGGGGAGTAATGTGAAATAAGTCAAGAATGGTAGGTTAGAACCAGTTTATGAGTTATTTAAAACCAAATTGAGAAGTTAAAATGCAATTCAAGAAGCAGTAGGGAATCATGGGATATAATGCCAAATAAAAAGATAGGAATAAAAGAAGATTATTTCCTCCAGATTTCAAATTATAAAGTAGCAATAATCGACATCATTTGGTATTGGTTAAAAAATAGAGAAGTTGATCAATAAAACAAGCAAGACAAAGGAAATTATAAAACTTAATTTAAATTTAAATTTTTTTATTTAATTTTTAAATTGACTTTTAATTTAAAAAACTCAGTGACTCAATGGAACTCCAATGAGTTCAATAAACCAGAAAACATAAATTACCTAGGAAAGAAATCCTTATGTGATAAGAACTATTGGAAAGACTGATAAATGAGACTTAGACAAGTATCCTATATCATATTATGCAATATTCAAAATGGATACATAACTTGAATATTAAAGATCATGCTATAAGCAGATCATATACCATTCACAACTCTGAATAGGAGATGTTTTATTAACTAGAAAATGGATAGAGGCAACCATAGAAAATAAAATAGATAATTTCTATTACATGAAATTGACAAGCTTTTGTACAAACAAAATGAATGCATTTAAGATGAGAAGAGAAGGAAATGAATAGGAAGAAAATTCTTGTATCAGATTTCTCAGATAAGATATACAAGATATATAGACAACTAAGATATACATGTATGTATATATATATATATATATATACATATATATGTTCAAATATATGCCCACATATATATGCCTTCCAGGATATGCTTATACTGCAGTTGGGCACTCCAGTTAAGACCTTAGTGGTATCCCATCTAATAACTGGCAAAGGAACCACATGTCACGTAATAATGGAGATTATTACCATTGATAATAGTCAAATTGGGGAGTCAAATGCAGCAAATCATGCTCCCATATATACTGCAAAGAGCAACACTATTTTCTCAAGAAGAGACTTATAACTGGGCTTGGTTCTATTGGCAATATCTGAGTCATTTGGCACTTTGGCAATTCTAAAGTGTCAATTTTTGTTTTGGATGACAGAAGGGACTGAGCTATACACTGATGAGATGCACTGATACAAACAGAATAAGAACTGCACATCCAAATTAATTATTTTTCTTGACCTTAAAGATGATCTAAAAGCAACCTATTATTCACAGTAGTTCCTCATTTGCAATATTGAAGATGTAGTAGGTCTTCAGTAAATTCTTAGGGGATAGGTACAGGACCCATGGTTTCATTGGTACAAAAAACTGCCAAATGAGGAAATTTCCTCTACCTATGCAGGTCAGTACCTTTTCTTCATTTGTTTTTGGTCTTAGAGAATTTCCTAGAACCCTGACAGATTAAGTTGTTTGCTCTAGGGTCACACAGCCATTTTCTGTCAGTGTCAGAGGCTGGACTTGACTTGAACCTAGACTTTCCTGGCTTCAAGGTATGCTCACTATCCTATACCCCACAAAACCTCTCCCACAACTACTTGTGAATTGGAATTGAATCTCTAGATTCTGTTTCTCTTACTTCAAAAGAGCCCTTAAGTGAATGTCCCCTCCCTGATACTGTCTCTTCACCTAATCTCAGACCCTACTTGTCATCAGATCCTGTATTCTTCTTACCTCTGACACCCCCACTGTTCTCTTCCCCCACATGCTGTACTTAGCTGAACTCCAAGAAATATGGGTAGTGGGGATAATAGATACATTTTGCTAAAAGTCCCTTTTACATATTCTAAGGTGTGAAATATCTTCCTTCCTCTCCTCCAACCAATCCAAATCCTACCGTCCTCCAAGGCCAACTCAAGTCCCTTCTTCTTCATGAAGTTTTCTCTGACCAACCCTAGCTGGTATACAGATGGATTCTATCATTCCAAGAGCAGAATCGTTGAAGTAGGAAGTTTTCACCTCTCTGGGAGCAGTTATGGAACTGCTGTACAGGGTCATCCTATACAGAAGCCTGAGCCCCTACACAAGGCAATCCCTTTCATCAAAGAGAAGATATACAGCAGCATAATGTGTCTTTCATGCTGGCTACAGAAAAATAGCTCCTTTCTTTGATTTATTTAGGAGCAGGGGGAGCAAGTCGATCATGGTTAAGTGACTTGCCCAAGGTCATACAGCTAGTATCAGTGTCTGCAGCTCAGCTTGAACTCAGGTCCTCCTGACTCCAGGGCCAGTGCCTTGTTCACCGTGCCAAACAGCCCCTTTCTTCATTTGGTGAGGATATTACTAAGTTCTTATATTTTGAGGAAGAAAGTTCTAGGAAACTGCCATTTATGAAGCTTACTCTCTGATTTTTCCCCCAGTTAACAGCATTTTATTTTTATCTCCTTTTTACCTCCCCCCATTAGGAAAAAAAAAGAAGGAAAAACAGAAACCCTTAAAAAATATGCATAGTAACACAAAACAAACTCCTGCATTGGCCATATCCAAGTCAAAAAGCATTTCTTAAGTACCTACTATGTGCTAGGCATTGTGCTAAGTTCTGAGAATACAAAGAAAGGGAAAAAACAGTCTCTATTCTAAAGGAGCTCACAATTAAACATTAGAAGTATTTATGTCTCATTCTGCATCTCAAGTCAATCACCTCTCCATTATAATGTGGGTTGGATATTTCATCCTAAGCCATCTGGAATCATTGATGGTCATTATGTTGCCTAAAATTTTAAGTGCTTCAAAGTTACATAACTTTATAATGTTGTTATTGAATAAATTGTTCTATTTCTGCTTACTCTACTGTATATCAGTCCATATCATTCTTCCTAGTTTTCTCTGAAACCATCCCTTTCCTCATTTCTTACAGCACAGTGGTAATCCATCACATTGATAGGGCATACTTTGTTCAACTGTTAGCCAACTGATGAGAACTCTCTTAGTTTCTAGTTCTCTATCACTACAAAAAGAGCTGCTATAATATTTTCTAAAATACTTTTGGTGAATTCCTTTTCTTTCCCTATCTTTTTTCTTTTTATTATGTTCTAAGGTTATATTTTTGTTGTTGCTTTACCTAGGTCAATCCCTTAGAATTTTATTCAGGAGAGGCATGTATTATCTTCTGCATCTCTTCCAAGGCCTGAGCCCACCTGACATCCCCCTGGGGTGTCTGGGGTACCGAGGCCCCACCCTCCACGTCTTTCCCCAATAGCGAGAATACGTCCTCATCATCAGATCCGAATGTCGGGATCATTTGCATTTGTTGGAAAATCTCTATAGTCTTATTTTTCTTCCCTTTTCTAGGCATTTTCCCAGCCAGTTACTTGACTTCTGAGATTCCTGTCCACCCCCGCCTAGATCCGCCCAGCTAGTGCTTGGGGTCTGAGGTTCAAATGGGCTTTCCGCAGCAAGCTTTAGTTCTGGTGCTGGGGTGGGGGCAGGGCCACCTCCCAGGCTCGGCTTCCTCAGGGGCTTTATGCAGAGACTTTCAGGAACGGAGCGGGTGGGGGGGCGCCTCCCAGGCTCAGCTCCCTCAGGTTGTTTATGCAGAGACCTTCCGTAATGAGGATCCTGCCTGCTGCTGGGGGGAGTCCTGGCCCAGCCGCAGCCGCTGCTGCCTCCGCTGCCACCCATGCCTCTGCCTCCACCACTTTCTGCCCCGTCTCTGCCGCCGCGGCTTCCTCCCGAGGGGGCCCGAGTCACGGAGACTCTCCGCTCCCCCTCTCGTCCAGCCCAGCCTTCTCTCTCACTGACCTGTAGCTTCTGTGGGCGGAGGAACTTTCCCGGCTACCAGAGCCTCTGTCCCTGAAGCCTGCTCAGGTCAGCTTCTCTGGGGCCGCAGCCAGGGCAGCACTGGGGGTGGGGTCTCAATCTTCTGCATCTCCTAAGAGATGCAGCTCCCTTTTTGGGTCCTGTTTATCTGCTTACATTTCTGTGGGGTTGAAGGGAGTCATAGATGGGTCCTGAGATGATTAATGGATGAGGTATTGGTGGCTCCTGGTGATATCTGACCTCAACTTAAAGTCCATAGGGTCACATCTTCAAAATTCCCTCCTATCAGCACACACTGACTTCTCTTTTCTTAGAACTCTTGAAGCATATTCAGTTCATACCACTAAATACTTGTATATTACTTTGACAACATTATTCTTATTCTTTCTACTGTTGTACTGTTACTTTTTTGTATGGTCCAGACCATTGATTTCATTGGTATAGAAAGCTCTACATTTAGATCCTCTGGTAGCATTGTTACATTTTTTTTTTTTTGAAGAGGGAGAGAATCATCCAGATTGCATGTCTGGGTAGATGTTAGAGATGAGACTTGAACCTAGGTCTTGTGTAACTAGAAACTGTCTCTTTATCCACTTTGCTATATTGTTTCTCACATTGTTATATAATTCATTATATGGGCATATCTCATCGCCCAGACTGGAGACTCCCTGAGGACAAGATTCATGTCTTAACTAACATATCTTTTCACTTTTTATGGTGCCTGGCATACACCATAAACACAATAAATATTTACTGAGTGAGAGCATGGGATGGGATCAGTGCTTTAGGGGAGGAGATGCCAAGTTGAATTTTAGATGCATGCCACTCCTGATCTCAACTTCTCAAAGTTATAACTACTCTAACACAATTTACATTCCAACGCTGCTTTCTAGGCAAGAACAAGAACAGAAAATTGGTCTCTCATGTTCATTTTATAAGCACCTCCTTTCCTGAATCTCTCAAGTGACAAAACGTATCATAAGGCATAAAACATATACCATCCTATTCTTCAGGCACAAACTATCTTTCAACACATCATCACAGATACTGTACTGTTAACCATCCCCTAACTTACTGAAAATGACTGCATCAATCTACTTCTTCTCTGGTTGCCACACAGTGATACAAGAGATGATTTATTTAAAGGAAGCCAGCAGCAAACAGTAACGACCTGCATGAGTTTCTCTGTGACAGCCTTGATTTGCTACAAACATTTTCTTGTCCCAGTTAATGATGAATTTTGATTGAAATCACTTCTTTTCATTCAAAGACAACCTTAAGGAAAGTTTCCAGCTTCTTTCATTTGAGGGCAAATTTTTTAGCCTAAGACTGGGCCTCAACAAATTCTGAAGTTTTGTTGGGTTTTTTTTGTTGTTTTGTTTTTTGTTTTTTGTTTTTTTTATAACCCACCACTTCTTCCTTTAAGAGATGTCCCCACACTACCTACCTGCCCTCATTATCTCCTTGCCCTCCAGCTTCCAGGGCTTTGCTCTTGGAAATCAATGTGCTAAACTTCTGAAAGATATGACTCAAGATGATATACTATTTTGGGGTCTAGAATCAGGAAGACATGAATTCAAATCTCACCTCAGTCTCTGACTAAATGTGTGTCTCTGGGTGAGTTGGTCATCTCCTGTTTGCCTCAGCTTCGTGAACTACAAAATGGAATAGTAGCACCTACCTCTGCTTTACTACCTGTGTGAACTTGAGCAAGTAAACCTAACTTCTTAGGATGTCAGTTTTCTCATTTGTAATACTAACTGATCTCTAAGTTCTCTTATAGCTCTGGCTCTTTGCTGATCCTATAATCCCCCTTATAATATAACATAGGAGGCTAGCTAGTCTGTTGCCCACTAAGGCTGACCTTGGTTCTAGTTCAAGATTTTTCAACAAATCTCCAAGACTAGAGGCTTAGAGTAAAGTAATCCCTCAGAAAGGGGAAAGAGAAATATATACTCTGAGTATGAAACTTCCAAGGTTCAAATCAACTTCCATACTTTAATGGACACATAGCTTCTCTCATATAGGTATTACTTCCAACAGATTACATCATAAAATCACTCACACAAACTCATCCTAGTTTATTCTTGCCCAAGTTTTCTCATAAATCCACTACCTGTTGGGGCATAGAATGGGTTTCTACTAGGTTTCTTTAAATTAAGGATTGTCTATCCATCCACTGATCTTTACTATAATTATATGATTAATCAAACACCTTTTCTGGTCATATGTCTTCTTGGTCCTATCTTTTATGTCACTTATGATATGAAATTCATCACTGGTAATCTATTGTAGCTGATCTATACCTACCATGTGTCTCTCCATTATCTTTGGGAGGCCTACAATTTTGATTCATTTGAGAGTATGATATTTCTTTATTTGAAACAATATAATATCACTGGAAAGAATAATGGTTTAAAAATGTTTTTCTTGAATTTCAAGGAGAAATTTGTGGTCATTAAAAGTTCCACACAATTTATTAAAGGTAATCCAGTCCACTTTCTGGGCCCAGTTCATTGTGTATTTCTAGTTTTCTCTAAATGATGTATGTATATATGTGTTTATTCTTCATTGTGTGTGTTTATCTTCCATTGCCAAAGAAGCCATGCCATCAGAGAAATAATGACATGACTTGCACTTGACTTTGTTTTGAGTGAGGGAGGGCTGTGCAGGTCTCCAGCCTCACTTCTCCTCCAGAGCCATCTGAATCTAGTGACCAGATCTTCCTCAGGATGACTGGAGATGACCCAGGATGAGGCAATTGGGGTGGCATGCATGCACACATGGCATGCATGCACACGCACATGTGAAAATGCTCTAGAACCAAGGTAAGAAGACTGAGGAGAAACCACTAGACTGATCAGTGCAGAATTAGGAAGCAAGGCCTGGGATAGTTGGAGTACCAGACACTATTAGAATTAACCCTATCCAAAAGCACCTTAGTTTGGACAAGATTAGGTTAGATTATTCTTTGGAAATGGAATTAACTTAGAAACCAACTCTGACTCTTTCATTTGGTCCATTTCTTGCATTGTTTTAAATCTTAGTTTCTTAATAAAAAATTCCTTTGTAGATATCCCCACCTGGAACTGGAACTAAGAGAAAATAAAGTTGTTTAGAGGGTTTAGAGAAAGGAATGAGACCCACAGTTTGCCCTCAGATGTCTGTGTGTAATTGACAAAAAACTAGACACTGAAGATAAAGAGAATCTACAAGTAGCCAGTCAGAAGGAAACAAGATGGTACCCTGTGTGAATAGGCGTAAGATAGACTAAGAACATAGGATTTGGGTCTGGAAGAAACCTTAGTGATAATCTACTCAAACTCCTTTATAAATTAGGAAATGTGGTCCAGCCAAATCAAGAGACTTGTCCAGGATTATTAGAACCAGGAATTAAGCTCAGATTGCAAAAAACAAGTACCCATCTATGACCCCCCTCATCTCTTGTCCTATTCCTATTTAGATAAATTCATTCTAAGACTCTTAGACATTTCCAAATGACAAAAATTCCAAAAGGTTGAAGTCTTCAGCTTACATATGGCTATAGAGAAACAGATAAAATTAGGAACTAAGGGTATTCAATGCATATTTCCCCTGTGAGGAGAACCTCCAAGAGAATTCCTTAACCCAAGATTTTACTTCCAGGAACCCTTTGTTGGCATTTTCTTACTCCTACTCAGTTCTATTCTCAACCCAATTCCCCATGTGTGATTAAGTTTATTATCTTCTAGGACTGTACACACCAATAACAAATTATAATCATTATATATGCAGGTAGTAATTTCTTTGGTTGGGAAGGTATATCATAATGGGTCATGCTGTTCTCTCAACAGGACTTTTGAATACAAAATTACAGTTTGTCCTAGTTGTGTGGGGTGCTGCCCATTATTTACTCAATTAAGAAGTAAAAACAGAAGCCAGTTATGTATAAAACCTGTACATATAAATTTTATGCAACAATTCGTTGTTAGTTCTTTTATTTTTTTTAAATATCAGAATTGCCTCTGAAGTGTGAAACTGATATGTATCAGCTGCCATGTTCTCTATTAGGAAGGCCCAGACTAAGGACAAAAGTCCAGTAACATGAATAAACCAATCTTCAAATGATAGTGCATGATAACCGAAAGGGGAATTGTAACTCCAGGATGGAAGGTCACTATTTGACACTAAACTTGGCCTGTAATTCCAACAGTTGCTACAGTCGTGGGCTGGACTGAGGCAAAACTGTAAAGAGGGATTTTGTCAAACCTTTCTTTCCCTTTAAGGAAGCCTCTTTCCTTCTTCCTGCCATATTCCATTTCCATTTCATTATGAATCTGCTTTATTGTGTTCCTATGAAAGTAACCAATTTTTCAAAAAGAAACCAGCTGGTACTGGTTCTGGTTCAGGTTTGAGTGACTTTCTCTTGTTTCTTTTCCCCACATAGCTCACAGTAGTGGTCAGGTTACAGTCCACCTAAGACTCATTTCCAGCATCATCCCTCTTCCCCTTTGAATCTTTAATCTCTCTCTATCTCCGTCACTGTCTTTCATCACTTGTTTCTGCATTTCTGTCTCAGGTCTCCAGCATCCCTAACCCTCCTCCTGAAAAAACTTCTTTTCCTTGACCTTGATCCTATTTTCAATGACCTACATGCCATCTTTCTCCTATTCATTGCAAAACTTCTGGAAAGAGTAATCTACTCTAACTGCTTCTGCCTCCTGACTGAGGAATTTTTTTCCTTGTTTTGAAAAACAATTTGGTCAATGAAAGACTGTCCAGATGAAGAAACTTTAGAAGAAAGTAGGGATTGGTGTTGGCTGCAGACTGCGTGCTATAAAAGCACACATCTGCCACAGGACTCTTCATCTAGTTTGATGCCTCATTAGTTTTCAGGTACCAAATGACTGAAGCCTGAACATTGGGCCTCAGCTCTCACTAGCTTCCTCTCTGGATCTTGTGATGCTTGGATTTGCCTCTACTTGCTGTTCAAGCCCTACCTCTTCCCGTTGACCCATTCTGATCATCTGCCTAATTATTGGTGTTGGCCTGCTTGTGCTTAGATTCTAACTCATGTAGGATCCTTTTTGATTGATGCCACCTTCCCCTACTCCTTAGAAGAGGTAGGGTTCAATCAGCACCATGGACACTGATCATTTGCTCTCTCTTGGTTGATCTGGGAAAAAAAAATATTTTTTCACCACAAACTCACTTCTCTACCCTTTGCAATATAACTTCTGTCCTACAATTCCAAATGAACTTTTCTGTCCAATGTCAACAATGAGCTCTTTGTACTTTGCTTTTCTGAGTCTTTATTCTCTTTGACGTCTACATAGTATTTGACTCTGTCAATCATCTTTTCGTGATACACTCTTCATATAGTTCAAGTCAAATCATTCTTGTTCTCCTCTTAGATCCCTAGTTATTTCTGCTAGGAGTCTTAGGAAGCCATACCAAAATCCAATATTGGCACGAATAATTAATCCATCACAAAAAGTATAGAAAAGAATAGGTTTACTTAGCTTATAAGGATATAGTTATTGACTACACAATAAGGATGAATGTTGCTAATTCATTCCTGGTGCTGGTTCTGGTTCAGGTTTGAGGGACTTTCTCTTGTTTCTTTTTCCACATAGCTCACAGTAGTGACTAGTTACAGGCTTGTGCCATATGGGAGAATCACCAGTTCTGAAGAGGCAGAAACTACCTCTTTGGGGGCTTTTTGTAGATTTGGTGTTTGCTAGACTTCACTCACCAATACAAAACTTTCCTTTAAGCTTGAAACAAAGAGACCTTCATGTTCTAGTTGCCTGCTGGCAGAGGTTTACTGTCATTAGAATCCCCAGCCTCCAGGGGCTTGTAATCCTATTTCTTCTACAGGCTAAAGACATTTGTTTTGAAATTCTATGAACATTGCAGCCTAGGAAGTTTCCCTTTGAGATCTGAACTGCTTCCTCAAATTTACTCCTTCCTTTATAATATGTATCAGCTTGGTCATAGCCTACTATATTGCCCATTTTTCTCCCTTGATAGCCTGTAGAATTCCCAAAACTATATCCTCCTCTTTTGCATTTACCATCCCTTCCTGGTGTCATACAACTGGTGTCTCTTTCTCCCCCTTTAGATTTCAAGTCCTCTGAAATTATATATCATATATGTCTTTGTATTCTCAGTATCTGAAATAGAATCTTGAACACAGAAGGCACTGTGTTGAATTCTATTCAACTGTTGTGTTCAGTTCTTTTTCTATACCTTCTCTCCATTGATAATTTCATCTATTTCTATTGCTTCACTTATCCCCTCTCTGCAAAGGACTCCCTGGCTTCCACCTTCAGCCCTACCATCTGACAAGTTTTAGATTTATATTATCTATAGATTACTTATCCTCTCTACCTGACTGTTCCATCAGAAGCTAAAACTCAATATGCCTAAGACAAAACTTATACTATTTCCTCATAAATTCTCTCCAGTTTCTTCCCCCCTATACTTCTATCAATGATATCATAATTAATTCAGTTCATGGTGTTTGTTACATCAGAATCATTTTTTATTCCTCCCATTTCCTCATTCCACATCCCACTAATCACTGGAAGTAGCAACCCATGCCTGTAATCCATGTTAACAGGAAGGCTGAGGCTGCTGGATTGTTTGAATTTGGGAATTCTGTACTTTAATAGGGCTGGCACTATTTGGGTGGTCACACTAAGTTTGACTTCTATATGGGGATCCCCTGGGGTTGCAGGATGGGGGGGAGACCAGGCTGTCCAAGAAGGGATGAATTGACCCATGTCAGAAAAGGAGCAATTTAAAAGCTCCTGTGACTATCAGCAGTAAAATAGAGCCATGGATAATAGTAATAGCTATAACTTATATGGAACTATATTAATCATTTTACAGATGTTATCTCTTTTGGTCCTTAAAACAATCCTGGAAGGTAGGTTCTGTTATTACCCCCATTTTACAGACGATGAAATTGAGGTTGGTACTTTTGCAGAGTTATACAGCTAGAAAATGTCTGAGGCCAAATGATTCCTGATTCCTGGTCCTGCCCTAAAGTAACCACTGTACTTCCAGGCTGAGGAACCTTCCAGGTTCAACCTCCCCCCAGCCCCCAACACATGTACAAATAGTCAATGAGTCCTTTTTTAGTATTTTATTTTCCACAGCTACATGTAAAAATAATTTTTAATATTCATTTTAAAAATTTTGAGTTTTGAATTCTCTCCCTTCTTCCCCTTCCCCCTACCCCCCGATTGAGATGGCAAGCAATTCAATATAGGTCATACAGATGCAGTCATGCAAAACATTTCCATGTTGTAAAAGAAAACAGATTCCCCCCCCAAAACAAAACAACCCTCAAGAAAAATGAAGATAGCAAAAAAAATTCAGACATCATCTATTGTTTCTATGGGGATGCATAGCATTTTTCATCTTAAGTTCTTCAGAGTCATCCCGGATCATTATATTGCTGAGAATAGCTTAAGTCATTCACACCTGACTATCCTACAATGTTACTTTGTACACAGTACATTTCACTTTGCATCAGTTTGTGTAAGTCTTTCCAGGTCTTTCTGAGAGCATCCTGAATGAATCCAATTAAGGTAGCATGACATAATGGATAGCATTAAAGTATTTCCTCATAAATTCTCTCTTTTGGACTTGGAGCAAGGAAAACCTGAGTTCAAACCATGACAAGACACTAGTTGTACCATTTGACCTCTATGATCCTCCTTTATAAAATAAGGAAAATGGACTGGATGACATCTATAGCCTGTTCCAGTTCTAAATTTGGAATGCCATGATTTTTTTCTCACACATCTCTTCTCCCCACAATTTTTATTGCTACCACTCATATTAAGACCCTTATTATCTCATATCAAGACTTCCCCAGTAACTTTCTCAAAGGCCTTTCTAAATTCAGTCTCTCCACCTTCCAATTCATTTTACACATCATTGCCTGATGAATCTTCTTGATATACAAATTTGATCATATAACTCCAGCTCCCCTCCATAACTCCTCTTCCGGGATGCTGGATTCTAATAAGTGAATGTTTGCATCACCTTGCCCACAATCACATGCCACTTCCCTGATATCTACACAAAATGTTCCCCCTTTTCTCAATTTTTGGCTCCATTTTATGTTGTCTTTTTCCATTAGAATCTGAGTTCCTTGAAGCAAGGGATTGATTTACTTGCTTGTATCTATCTATCTATCTATCTATCTATCTATCTATCTATCTATCTATCTCTCTCTCTCTCTCTCTCTCTCTCTCTCTCTCTGTCTGTCTATCTATCTCTGTCTGTCTGTCTGTTTTTCTGTCTATCTATTACCTATAAATGCAAAGCTCAAAAATTTAAATGCATCCCAGTTGTCTACTGAAGAAAGTACAAGCTTATTAACTTGGCATCCAACGTTTTCCAGAGTTTGGCTTCCTTTAACTCTGTAACCTAATTTCACAATACTCCCACTCATGTATTCTGTATTCCAGCCAAACTACACTGCCCTATCCACTGTACCCAAAGATGTCTTACAGGTCTACTTCTCTATAGTTCCTGCCGTCTTCTACTCTTATCACCTACTCATCTTCAAAGTTCTACTGAAAAGTTAGCTTCATTTATGAAGCTTTCCTCAAGCTCCTCAAATGACTATGAAATCGCCACCATCTGATACAACTGAGTCAACAAATATTTCTTCAATATGGCCAGAGTATAGGGCTCTGTGCTCAGCTGAAAGGGGGGGGCGGGCAGGGAGAAAGACAAAAACAAAAAACTCTCCCATTGAGTAACATAACTTAATGGGAGATGTAATGTATACAAAGATTAGTAAGTACAAAGTAAGTTGAAAAGGGTGAAATTACTATGAGTATCAGGGGAGACTTCCCAGAAGAGGTGGCACCTGAGATAAGATTTGGAGGAACAAAAAAATTCTGAATTGTTAAGATGAAGCAAGAATGCATTTCAGGAAAGGGGGTAGCCTGGGCAAATACACGAGGACAGGAGATAAAAAGTTGAGTTGATGAATTAATTAATAATCTAATTTAACCGGAATATAGACAAAGTTCATTAGGCTGAATAGTATGCAATAAGGTTGGAAGAGTAGGTAGGTACCAGATTGTGAAGGGACTTAAATGTGGAGTTTATGAAGGGTGCCCTCACTGAAAGTTTTTGAGTAGGGAAATGTCTTAGAGAAATTATTTTCACATGTGGTAGGAAAAGTAGATTCTTAATAGAAAGGCTAGGCAGCTAAGTGACATAATGGAGAGAGTGCCAGGCCTACAGTCAAGAAGACCTGGGTTTAAAGCTAGCCTCAGATACTATCTGTATGACCTTGGGTAAGTCACTTAACTGTGTTTGTCTCAGTTTCCTTCTCTGTAAAATGAGCTAGAGAAGAAAATGGCAAACCAGCATAATATCTTTGCCAAGAAAACCCCAAATGGGGTCACGGCCAGTTGAACACAACTGAAACTACTGACCAAGAACAAATAAAAAGTTGCTGAATGTTCAATGCTTTCCTTAGCCTAGCTCATGAATTGTTGCCTACTCCCCAACCCTGGATCTGTCAAAGGACCCTCCCTTTAAATCTTCATGTACTAAAATATATTTACTTTATACTTCATTCCCTTTGAACCTGTAATATTGAAGAGGTTATAGCACAAGCTCATCCCCTGAATATATTCTTATTGGAATTTCCAAGCTTTCTGAAAATGAAACCTCCCTGTCCTCCTCCACACTTAGGCATTGTCTGTCTCAGAGATCCTAAACATTTTTGGCAAGAAGAAGGATGATAGATATAATAGAATCATAGACTGTTAGAGGTAAAAGATAAGAAGCCTTTTACCTAGTCTAATTTCTGTATCTTTTGGTAGTTTATTTTGTTTTTAACTTAAGGAATAATAAATCATTTCCATAACATAGTATAATAAAAAAAAGATTGCCCCTGAAACTTCAAATCCATTATATGCAACTTGATATTCCTTTTAAATATATAATAGAGTTATTATATACATTTCTTATATTTTCTTCCCCCATCCCACCCTAGAGATGGCTACCATTAGACACAAATAGGTGTATATGTAAAAGTATTCTATATATATCCTTTTGTTTATCACTTCTTTCTCTGGATGCAGAAAACATCTTTCTTTCTATATCCCTTATACTTAATTTCGATATTTATAATAATCAAAATGACTTATTTGCTCTCTATTTAATAGCTGTAGATACTAAGGTCGAAGAGGACTTTCCCAAGGTTATAAAACTGGTCAGTTATTCTGAATCTGGTTGTTCTGAATTTCAACCTAAAAGTTCTTCTAAGAAACCCTGAGATCACCTGGAGTTTGGGGAGGCCAGTTTAGGGGAGTCATGGATGGTTTAGAGAATCTAAGCTCTGAGAAGAGCCTGGGAGCACATGCTACTGCCCACTGTTTTCCCTTCCTTGACAGCCATCCTGGCAAATCTCACTTATAATGTTGGATGCGCAGGAAGTATGGCAAGGTATATTGACTTGGAAATCTAATAGGCTTCAAGATCTAATATTGAATTTCCAGCTATATTTAGGGATTCATGACCTATTTAATTAGTTGGGGTTTTGAGTGAGACAGGAAGGAAGAACAGTGCTATAGCTGGTTGGGGGCAACAATTAGTGGACTCCTGTAGATTTGATAGTCCCTCAAGTCACATCCCACCCCAGCTCTATTTAGGGCAGTCTCTCAGCTCCATCTGACTTGCTTTTTTCACTCATCTCCCCACATCCAGCCTCATTCCAAAGGCCTTGGCCCCTCTCTGTGAGCCAAGAAATGGCCAAAGCATAGTTAATTGAAGTCTAGCCTAGTGACATCTTTTTTCCCTCTTTTCAAACCTCAGCAAGCTACCCTGAGGGGGAAAAGAAAACATATGTTAAAAGGCAGAAAGTGATAAAGAGTGACCTACTTCCAAGCATTGGAGAACCGGGGAAGTAAGTGGCTTTGGGAGGTGCCTTTAAATAAAACTGCGAGCAGCAGCAACTGTCTTTTTATAAAACAAGGACCTGATGTTTTCTAGCCTGCATATGGTCGATAGAAATTTCCTGGGCTTTTGTTCCTCATTGAACTGGGGATAAGCGGCAATGCTTTGGATAGTCTGAGAAACAATTTCATGAGCTCGTATGAGAAATAGAAAAAGTCCTGGACAGGGAAGCTGGATCCTTGGTTTCTGGTCCCAGTTCAGCCCCTTCCAGCTATGTGACCTTGGGCAAATCACTTACCTCTCTGGGTCTCAGTGTTCTTTATAAAGTGACAGGGACGGCTTAGGTTAGGGATTCCTAACCTGGGTTCTACGTGCTTTTATTTTTGAAATATTTTGTTAAAAGTATTTCAATATAACTGACTTCCTTTGAAATCCTATATATTTCATGCATTTACAAACATTATTCTGTGACTAATATGGAAATGTTTTCCATGATTGCACATATATAAACTCTATCGGAATGCCTACCATCTCAAGGAAGGAGGAGGGATGGAATACGCAACTCAAAACTTACCCTTCAATGTTAAAAATGGTTTTTAACATGTAATTGGGGAAAAATGAAATATTATTTAAAAAAATTATTCTGACAAGGGATGCATAGTCACACAGCCAAAGGGATGCAGGACACAACAAACGAAGAATCCCCTAAATGGAGCATCTCTAAGGTGCCTTCCAGCTTTAAGATTCTATCTCCAATTGTGATTTTTGGAATAGCTTTTTAAATCCTTCTTGCATTCACTAGAGGAAGTGGGGGCCTGAGGCTGTGTGAAGGTAAATGACTTTGAGACACTGGGAGAAGTTATGCACCATGTTAGCTCTATGTGTAGATTTAATAGGTGACCCATTTACAAGACCTGATTGGAGAAAGCACTGAGCTAGATCCTTTTTTGATGCAACACCAACCTCATCAACTGTCTTTCCACCTTTATAGTTGCATTTCTTTTGAAACTTCAAGGCTTTTTCAACATGGAAGAAGCACCTTCCACTATTGAACTCATAAGGTTGCCATCAGAAAAAAATGAGAAGATAGGTCCCCAAGCAATTTAACAATAAGTTAGATCAATATAGTATTTTATGGTTAATAAGTGCTTTACATTTAGTATTTCATTAATCCTCAAAGCCAGTCTCTGAGGAGGTCAGTCGTGGAATTCACATTGTTCTTGTTCTACAGATGAGGACATTAAGGTGCAAAGGAATTAAATAATTTATCGAAAGCCTCAGAGCTAAGTGGTAGAAGTAGGGAATTACATCAAAGTCTCTTGAATATTGTTCTCCAATAATCATCCATTTAAATTGCAAGTACAAATAAGAGGGTGTCCACCAGGGGCTTCCTCTTGGGGGACACTCTTGTACTCACATCTTCCCTTTGTATATTTTTCCTTCTTTGCAAGCATCAGTCATTCTACCCAAGTCTCTCTCCTAGACCCTCTCTTCTACACAAACAGAATAGTATGTGAGGCAATCCTTTGTTCCTGCCAGATTGATTTTCTATAACTCAACAGGGTTGTTATGGTCTTTCTTTTCTCTCAAGTCTCTCACAGCACCCTTACCCTACTGTCTCAGCAATACATAATTTATTGAGAAAATAGGCACGATCAGCAATGAGCTCCCTCTTTTCTCCTGCTCTGCAACCAAAAACTCCTTGGCAGCAATCCCAACTCTCTCCTCTTTCACTTTAGTCTCTGGTGAAGAGTGCTCAGGCCTTCCTCAAAATGGAGGCTCCAAGAGAAACTCGACAATGGGAAAAGGGGGCACCAACCTCTCATCTCATACTTCTTTTCTCATCCTCTTCTCTCCTCCATCCAACTGTCTTCCCAGTTATTTCTCCCCTCTCTCAATCCTCAAGTTCTTCTTTATGTACTGACTGTTTTCTTGATGCATACAAACATGCCCAGGCTTCTATAGTCCAGGAAAAAAAGCCAAATTCCTAGAAAAGCTATCCACGCTTATTGAATTTACTTCTTTGCCTCTCATTCATTTCTCAGCCCTTTGCAACTGGTTTCTGACTTCATTACTGAACTAAAGTTGCTGTCCAAAATTACCAATGATCTGTAGGGAACAGAACACGGGACTTGGAGTCAGGAAGACCTGAGTTCAGATACTGCCTCAAATACCTACTAGCTGTAGTCACTTGACTTCCCTCAGTCTCAGTTTTCTCCTCTGTAAAGCAGGTATATAAACCTACCTCACAGGGTTGTGAGAAGGATCAGATGAAATAACATATGTAAAATGTTTTGGAAGCCTTAACGTACTTTATAAATTCTAGCTGGTATTTCCAAATGCAATTGTCTTATCCTCATCCTTCATGTCTCTGAAGCATTTTGAAATGTTGCTCATCCTTTCTTCCTAAATATCCTCCATTCATTCATTCTCTCTCTATCTCTGTCTCTCTGTCTCTCCCCTCCCCCTGAACCTCCCCTCTGTGGTGGTTATTTTATTACCTGCTTGACCTCTCTGTTTTAGTTATCTTTGGTGGATCACCATTCATCTTCTGCCCCTTAAGTGTAGGTGACACCCAAAGCTCTTCCCCGGACCAGTCTTTTCTCCTCTTGCTCATCACTCTTTCTTCTGGTGACCTTTACAGCTCTTATGGGTTGGATTATCACTTCTGTAAAGATGACTCCTAGATCTATATATCCAACTCTTCTTAATTCCAGACTTCAGTCCCACATCAGTAACTGTCTGTTGGATATTTTGTCCTAGATGTCCCCTAGGCATCTCAAGTTCAACATAGCTAGAATAGAGCTAATTTTCTTTCCCCCAACCTACTCTTATCAGAGACTTCGATATTTGGTCAACAGCACCAGCATCCTCCCAGTTTGCCGTTATTCTAGTTTGCAAACTCAAAGTTATCCTAATCTCATTCTCTCTCCCCCAGACATGTGTCCAATCAATTTCCCCGTCTTGTTTTTTTTCCACATCTCTCATATTTGTCCCCTTATTTCTACTTATATAACAATTAGGATAGGCCTTAACACCTTTCTTCTTGAGTCTGGTAATAACCTCCTAAATTGTCTCTCTTTCTTTAGTTCTTCCTATGCAAAGCCACCAAGTGATTTTCCTAAAGCACAAATCCGATCACAACACTCTCCTACTCAATAGTTTACCATTGCCTCTTAGAGCAAGTTTAGACTTCTTCCTTAGCCATTTAAAAACCTTTACAACCTGGCCCCAATTTATCTTTCCAGTTTTATTATACATTTCTCCCCATCCTATGCTCTATTGTATAGTTAAACTAACCTTCTCATTCTTCGTGAAAGGCATTTCATCTTCTCTCCCCCTCTCTCCTTCTGACTCTCTGGACTTTTTCATTATGCCTCAGCTGCTTTCCCATCTTGGAACTTCCCTGAGGCTTTTCAGTTTGTAACATCGCTCTACCCCTTCAGTCCCCTTTTCCATTGTTGAGTTTCTCTTGGAGTCTCCATTTTTAGGAAAGCCTGAGGCCAATCATCCTTCAATCATTCCTCTCTCATCTCTGGTTCTGACTCAGTGGTCTTCTCACTATGTCCCCATATATATCTTTTCTTGCCTTTCTCCTGGATTTTCAGTTCCTTTTTATGTGTTTCTTCACCCATAAAAATGTAAGTTCCTTGAGGACAGGGATCATCTTTGTTTATATTTGCATTTTCAGTATCTAGCTCAGATCCTGGTACATAGTAATCACTTAAATTCTTGCTGTTGATTTCCATATTTATATGTTTGCACTTTTTCTCCTCCATCCCTGTTATCTCTTTCTTCCTCATCTCAGCTTAAGATTTCTTGTTTCCTTCAAAACTCAGACAAACCTTTACTTTCTGTAAAAAAAAAAAAAAAAACACTTTCATAATCCCCTCAGCTGCTAGTATCCTCCCCTCCAAAAAAATGATTTTGTATTTTGTACATAACTTCCGTATTTTTCAATGTGTACCCATTGTCTCTAGCCCAGTGTGTGACATGCAGTAGGCACTTAATTTCTTATTACTATAGGCAGATTGATTGACTGTAACTCTTTGCTGCTTATAACAATATGTAAAATGGCAAGGAGCAAAAATAACAAATCATGAGAATATTTAGAAATCTAATAGCAGGAGCAATGAATAACCAATCAATGAACCGCTCATGTGTCATGTCAAAAAAAAAACAAAAAACTCGAGGAAGGCACTCAATGTACACTAATGGACTCCTAGAGTGAAGAAACGACATGAATAGGAGTCACAAAAGATGGGTGGGCCTGGATGTGTTGCCATTTGCATCCTTGGATTGAATACCTACATCTATGTGTTTACTGATCCATCTCAAGATTAGAGGTATTTTTGGTTGATGAAGAGGAATTGGAAGTGGATCTAATCTTGCCCAGCTTCAGGCTTGGTCTCTCCACTATCTCATATTTCTTCCCAGTTCAACATCCTTCCCTCATACATATACCATATAAAACACATATAGTTCCTTATATATAAAACACCTGAGTTCCTTCCTCCTTTGGTAATAATAATAATGTCCTTGATTTCTCCGTCCTTCTTTCCAACACTAGATTTGTAAGCCTTAAAGGTAAGTAATAATGGTTTACAACTGGGCCCCCAAAGGCTCAAGCAACAGTCCACTGTATCACAAATAAACTTCAGATGGTGACCCAGATTTAATGTCTTTGGTCTACACAGGAAAGTCATCTGGTCCACACTATAACCCTTTATGTCAGATAATTCTTTAGTTAATTACTTATCATTCAATCAGGGAATAAGGGGAATGGAAGGCAGGATTGTAGGGAAGAGAAGTAAAATAACACAAGAGCAAAAAAAGGGAACACCTACAGGGGGGATAAGAAGGAGACAATGAAAGATAAATCTAGTCAGCTTCAAAACTTTCCTAAGGTTGGCCCTGGCCATATCATCTGTGGTCTGCTACCTTATCTCTTTCTCTTGGTGTAGTGCTTTGAACTCTGCAGTGTTTTTATATCTTTCATCCCATTTTAGTATCATAAAGACTGTGTGAGTTAAGTAGGACAAGTATTATTAGCCTCATCTGACAAGAAAGGAAAATGGGGACCAGAGAAGTTAAATGACTCACCTAAGGTCACATAGCTAACGCATCTGAGCCTATGAGTCTTGTCTTATGAGTGTGAACTGAGACAGGTTAAAGCAGAGTGGACCTAGCCTTGGACCAGACCAACCCATTATCCTGGGGCAGGGGTGGGCAAAGTGCAGAACTGACATAAAAGGGAAACAGGTTGAGTCACTACAAACATTCAGCTCCAGACACTTCCTTCATCTTGCCTTCTCATCTCATACCAACTTCCCAGAAGGCTGAATTCCTCCATCAAAGTTTTCTACTTCCTTTTCCACCTCTCGAATTTTAATATTTCACAAGAAACCCTGATACCATCCCACTCTCAACTTCTGGTCAGTTTTGTTTGGTTCATGATTTCTGATTCAGATTGTACCTCTCATCCCTTCATGGTAAGAGAGGTGGGGCCTGATCCTTCAGTAAGTCGTCGAGACTTTATAAAGGGCCTACTATGTATCAGACACTGTATAAAGCACTGGGTACAAAAAGAAAAATAAAAGATAACCCCTCTCAAGGAGCTTATAGTCTAATGAGGGAGATAACATGAAGACAATTATGTACAAATGAAATTTATGTAGGATGAAATGGTGATAATCAATAAAGAGGAGGCACTGGCACTAAGGGGAATTGGGAAAGATGTTTTGTTTTTTTTGGGGGAAGATGAGGTTATATCTGGGACTTGAAGGAAATCAGGGAAACCAGGAAGAAGAGATGAGGAGGGAGAGAGTTCCAAGCATGAAACACAGCCAGTGAAAATGCAGAAATTCAGGAGATGTATTATCTTGTTTGAGAAACAGCAAGGTGGTGAATATCACTGGATTACAGAGTATGTGTGGATGAGTAGGTTTTAGAAGACTGGAAGGAGTCAGCTCAGCTCAGGTTATAAAGGGTTGTGAATGCCAAAAATATGATTTCCTATTTTCTCCTAGAGGTGATAGATAGGTGGAGTTTATTGAATGGGTGGAAGGGAGACTATTGCCAGATCTGCACTTTAGGAAGACTCATTTGACAACTGAGTGGAGGCAGATTGGAGTGAGGAGACACTTGAATTAGGGAGCCCAGCCAAAAGGCTATTGGAATAGCAAGAGGAGGGGGTGAGGGCCTACACCAGTGTGCCACCAGCGTCATAAGACAGAAGGAAACATACGCAAGTGATGGTAAGGATGAAAAATTGATTGACCATGGCAACAGATTAAATATGGAGGGAGAGAGAGAGAGAGAGAGAGAGAGAGAGAGAGAGAGAGAGAGAGAGAGAGAGAAGAGTGACAGAGAGAGAGAGAGAGAGAGAGAGAGAGAGAGAGAGAGGTCAAGGATAGCAAATAGGTTGTAAGCCTGGGTCACAAAGAGAATGGTGATGCCCTTAACAGTAATATGGAAGTTTGGAAGTGGGGAAAGTTTAGAGTGAGAAAGGAAAATAT
Source organism: Bettongia penicillata ogilbyi (assembly GCA_023548195.1). Classification (NCBI taxonomy): domain Eukaryota; kingdom Metazoa; phylum Chordata; class Mammalia; order Diprotodontia; family Potoroidae; genus Bettongia; species Bettongia penicillata. The sequence continues at coordinate 1,291,699 of JAJHZJ010000567.1, forward strand.
CAAGCTGAGTTTTGGACATGATGAATTAAGATATCTGAGACATCTAATTTAAGATGTACAACAGACAGTTGGAAATGTGAGTCTAGAGGTTAGGAGAGGTTAGGGCTAGAAAAAACAGCCATAAGGATCATCAGCATAGAGACGATAATTACATCTATTGGAGAGGATGAGATTACCAAGAGAAAGAGAAGAAAAAGGGCCCAAGACAGAACGCCAGGGGACACCCACCTTGAACGGATATAATCTGGAAAAGATCTAGCAAGCTGTTGCTCACCCTAATCACTAATGCTCACTGGTCCTGCTCTTAGCTGGACTGTGACGTAGCTATGAAGCCTTGTATCTTGACTCCTAGATTTTTTGTCTCTTCTATATCCCATGAGATCATAGGATCCTAGATCCACAGTTAGAGGGGGAACTCAAAGTGAATTAAGTCCAGCCACCTCATTTAGAGATTTGGAAACTGAGGCCCAGGGAACTAAAGTGAGTTCTTCAAGGTCACATAGGAAGTAAGCTTGGTCAAGATGGGAACTCCAATCCTATGACTCCAAATTCAGTTTTCTTTCCACTGTACCACGTTCCTTTCTGTCAACTTTATGTCTTTTGGAAGGAAAAAGAAAGTTGGCACCTTAGGAAATATCAACCTCTACCAACCTATCCTGGACATTTTACGTTAAGCAGTCCAAATTTGAGGTTGAAGGTCAACAAATGCTCCCGTTCAAAAGAAAAGATGCTGGCCTGTAAACACTTTTGTATTGAAACATAAATGAAACTATGGCCAAATGCATTCTGTCCTCCCACATATACGCTATTTTTCACTAGTTTATTCATAATTTCACCATTGAAAGAGAAATTACTTTAAACACTAGCTCTTTGAGCAAACAAATGGTCTAATTTGGGCTTCTGTAAGATGACAGGTTTTGTTTATCAAGACTGAACAACGTTACATAATTCTTATCATCAATTTAGCGTCCCTAAAACAGGCAGCTTAGGTTCCCAGCTTTAGATTTTCTGACAACACTCTATTTTTCTCTCAGGTTTTCTGAGCTGTAGGTTCTAAGTCTGTGTTCCCATTAATTAGCACTGTCTGTAATTTTAGACAACCTCCAGAAGCAAAGCTACCTAAAATTTCATCTTTCTTGCCAGAGGTAACTGTTTGTTGTGCTAGGAGGTGCCTAGCTGCTGAAATAAATAGGAAACATTAGTTATGAAAACCTCACTCTCTTCTCTGGGCAGATGTCTCTTGGTGATCATTCCTAAATATAGCATTCCGATTTTAGGGCAAGAACACATGTAGTTTTGAAGATATGTATTAAAAAGCTTTGGTTTCGGTCTATTGATCCATATGATTGCATGCAAATTGGCTATGTTTAGGAATAGAAGTACTGACCCAAGAAAAGCTCCTGAACAGATCTGTTCCTGTAATGAATGGTTCAAATGTGGGCTCTCTGACCACAGGCAAATTACTTAACCTCTTTCATCCTCAATTTTTTGATCTCTAAAATGAGGGAAAACCACTTACTTAATCACTTTCAGACTCAATAACCTCATCTATAAAATGGGATTGACAATATTTGAAGTATGTAAGACATAGGGTTGTACTGAGAGTCTCAAATAGGTTCCTTTATCAAAAGCTCTTTGCCAACCTTAAAATCCTATAAAACAGCACCCATGATTATTCTGTTAAAACCTAATCAGGGAAGGGAGAAGTTATCAATCTTTGGGGCAGCAACAAAATCATTTCATGGATATTTACACATACACATATACTATATATATTATACATATATATGTATGTGTGTGTATATACACACACATACATATATATATTTTCCCTCATTTTGGGTGGAGAAATCTATTTCTGTCATTAAGACAGGGTAACTACACATACTAAATACCCAATAGGTTGTGGAACCCTGAGAAATTTAGCACCAAACCCACCCCAGATATTTACCAAGAGCTTCCCAATTGAAGTGATCTTGATTTCTGTTTTTTCCCTCTTGATTGAGTCCTGACTATTACCACTAATAAACTGGAATTCTATTGTTTACGTTCCAGGGAATATGAAGAATGCCACACATACCATGGAGTAAGCTTAAGAGCCTAAGTCTTCATATGCCAATGGATTGCCACCTCCTGCTGCCCTAAACTGATCTCCAGCTTCGAGTGATAAAAGGGATGACCCACCATCCCTCTTCAGCTGTATGTCTGCAGCCAAGGGCTCAGTTAGAAGATAGGATACCTTTCTTCTGACTAATGGACTTTCATCTCCCGCTGCTTTGAGGGGGCTCAACATCTCCTCTTCCCTGTACTTTTGGAATAGCCTCCTAATCGATCTAGATGATCCATAGCCTCCAAAATGATCCATATCATTCCTCATGGTCTTAATGTAAAAGGTCAAGCATTCCTGCTCTTTATGTTAGGGAATGGGGTGGGGGAAACCAGAGCTTATAGTGAATGCTTAATAAATATTTGTTGATCAAAAGGAATTCTTGGATAGCAGGCCAACATGCAAGTTCCCTATTGATTAGCCCAGTTTTCTTCTTTACATCTTCCTACTCTCTTCTTTTCTGATCATATGTTTCTCTGTTAATAGTTTTTTACACAGTTCCTTGGCCACAAGTAATCCCTGAGAATGTCCTGCCTTCTTCTGACATCCATATGTGTCCCAGCATTGCCCTTTGCCTAAAATTGGGGGCAGCGTGGGGGGCACAGCTAGGTGGCGCAGAGGATAGAGCGCCAACTATGGAGTCAGGAGGACCTTAGATCAAATGCAACCTTAGATACTTACTGTGTAACCCTGGGCAAGTAATTTACCTGTTTGCCACAGTTCCTCATCTGTAAAATAAACTGGAGAAGAAAATTGCAAACCACTTCAGTATCTGCCAAGAGACCCCCAGATGGGGTCATGGAGAATCAGACATGACTGAAATGACTCAACAACAGCATGCATCATTGGGAGAATATTGGTTCCAGAAAGAGGAACATCTCTCTCAAGAGTAACTTGGGAATCATTGGATTTTCAGTTTTCCCCAAATATAATCCAGACCCTATTCTTTTTTCCAGTTCTCTATGCAATTCATTGTTCATCTGCAACTGCTATGCACCTAGTGAGAGAGTCTGGACCTGGAATTTTATTGGAAAAGGGAAATCTCCAATGAGGAAATGCCCTCTACCAATGAAGGTTTCTTTGAAACATATAATTTTAGAGAGTACCTAGAGTACTTTGATACATATTATGTATCAGAAGTAGAGCATGAACTCAAATCTGCTTGGCTCCAAGCCTAGCTCTCTATCCACTCTGCAACACACAGTAGATATTTTAGAAATTGTTGAAATAAAAATCAGTAATAATAACAATATCTAGCATTTAGGTGGGGCCTATGATGGGCCAGTTTGTTTTTTTTAACAAACATTATCACTTTTTATCTTCACAATAACCCTGGGAGGTAGGTGCTCTTGTTATCCCATTTTTGTTATTTTCCAGTCATTTCAGTTGTCTCTGACTTTTCATGGCCTAATTTGGGTTTTTCTTGCAAAGATACTCGAGTGGTTTACCAGTTCTTTCTCCTGTTTATTTTACAGATGAGAAAACTGAGGCAAATAGGATTAAGTGACTTGCCCAGGGTCATACAGCTAGTAAGTGTCTGAAGCCAGACTTAAATTCTGTAAGATGAGTCTTCCTGACTCCAGGCTTGGTACTCTATGGTTAATAGATGGTTTAAAAATGGTGTGATTCCCAGAACTCTTTGCTCCTCTTTTAGTCCCTCCACCTGTAGAAGTAGACGGGCCCTCATAGGTATGAGTCATCTGAAGTTATTTTAAGGGTTGCAATGACCAAATAATTCACCAGCTAATGGCTAAATTACTGACGGTGAGTCTCACCAAATTTAGCTAGGTAGGTACTTGGGCAACAAGCCCATTCTGCTGCTGAGATTATATTCAAAGCTTTTGTCAGAGTGGCAGAACTTTCTAGAGTTTGCTCTCTGCTGATAAAGCCTTGGAAAACCCAAAAGAGATCAAAGAAAGAGGAAAAGGTCTTCTGTGTGCACAAATATTTATAGTAGGAACTAGGAACTAAAGGGAATGGCTAAATAGTTAATGAAAGTGATGGAATACTATTGTAGTATTAGAAATAGATTGGAAGAAATATGAAAATGATTATATGAATTAATGCAGAGTAAATATGCAGAACCTAGAGAACAATTCATGTAATAATACCAGGAGTGTAAAGACAAATGACGTTTAAAAATGTATGAATTCTAACCAACATAATGACCATCCCTGATTCCAGAGGACCGGTGTTGAAACCTAATCTCTACCTGTTGACAGAGGAGATGAATTCAGGGTGCAGAATGGAACATTCTTTTTAAGAACATAGACAGTGAGGGAATTTATTTTGCTTGACTATACATTATGTTACAGGAAATTTGTTTTTCTTTTCTTTTTCAGTGGGATTGGAAAGAGATTTCTTTCAATGAAAAAAGAGAAAGGAAGAAAGGAAGGGAGGAAGATAAAGGAAGAAAGAAAAGAGGGAAGGAAGAAAGGAATAAAGGAAAGAAGAAAGGAAAAAGGTAAAGATAAAGAAATAAAAAGAAAGGACAGAGAGAGGAAGAAAGAAAAGAATAAAGAAAGGAAGGAAGAGAGCAAGAAAGAAAGAGAAAAATAAAGAAAGAAGGAAAAAAGATCGATCCTGGGTCATTTTCAAGACTCAAGGAAGACTCAGAGTAGGACCACCATAGAACCCTATTTGTCTATGACTGAAATACCTTTGTTTCTCCCTCCTTTTTCTTAAAGTATTAAATACACTGCTAAGAAAACTATAATTTAAGAATGCCTTAAAGGATCAAACTGCATCAAGGGATGCAGTGAATTTTTTCTTGTTTACAAGTCAAAGAAAATAGGAATAGTGGAATGAAAATTGTCATGTCAAAGTAAAGTTAAAATATTTGCTTGTAATTATTTATATTTAAAGTTAATTTGGATAGATAGGAGAAATTATAATAAAATTATTTTTAAAATTGTGTCAGTTGATGCACTAGGTCCTCTTATTTTTAAAATGCAAGTTTTCTTGGCACCTTATTTAGAAGTTACCATTTTAGCCACAGCATTAGCTTAGCCACAATAACTTTGTGAAGATCAGATGAATAGAATGTGGTGCAGGTGAGTTTTGATGGGGAGAATGGATGAATGAATGAATGGAAAGAATTTATTAAGCATTTACTGTATGCAAAACAGTATGATAAATCCCTGGATTAAAATTAGAAAAGACAGTCCTTAATCCTAACAGAGAGAAATCATATTTATAGGGGACTTTAGCTACAAGTCAGATGGAAATTCTTCATGGTCTTTAGGGTACAGTAGCAAAACAGATGCATGTTCATAAATGTCATATTGGTTTCTGACATTGATCTATTTGATGAGGGACTTTAGAGATAAGAAAAGATCAGGGTATGGGATGAGGAGAGGTGACTAGTAGACCCTCAGGGAGATGTAATAGCAATAGGTATGATTATGGTGGTGAGGAGAAAATGGTAAACTAGGCTCTAAAAGGGGTAAAACTAAGCGAACTCTGTTTCCTTTACAACTTTTTGCCTTTGCCTGGGGCTAGACTTGATTCCACAGGCTGACAGATATCTAGGGACCTACCCTAGAGGATACTGATTAAATTACAAATTACCTAGTTGGATCTTTATTTAGTTCACTTGACTAGTCTCATCTTAAAGCAGCTGATTCAATCTAGGCCTGCACAAATAGGATCAGTCCAGGCCTTAGTCCCTTTTGCCCATCCCTGGTTTGAGACTCATTGATTTACAGGTACTATTTCCAAGGGAGCTATCTGGATGCTGCTGCTGCTGCTGGATGACATTTACATAGTACATTAAAGTTCTGAGAGCACTTTACACCCATAATCTCAATTTATTTGAATAATAGAATGGCCCTTTATTTACTCTGACAGCTGGAATCTAGTAACACCAAGAATGTCTATACAACACATGGCTTGATTTGGCCAGTTTAGTCAAACATCCCTTCACAGTTTGGTTCCAGGCTTCCTTTCTTGCTTATTACATATTAATCCCCATTCATACAATCTATCTTCCAGCCAAACTTGCCTATTTGCTTTTTCTTTGCCAAACTCCACCCCTACACCTACCTTTACCCAGGCTCTTCCTCCATATCTAGAATCCCTAGTTTCCTTCAAATTGCAGCTTAATGCCACCCCTAGATGAGATTTTCCCTCATATCCCCCCTGCCTTGCCCACCTTGCCCATATGACACCAGCACTGACTTCTCTCCTGAGTGTGACAGGCTCTTGTTTCCTAGTGCACACTGATCTTTCTTCTTGGATATCCCAATGTACAAGAAGTTAGTGTGATATAATGAAAAGGCAGGCAGACTTGGAGTCAAAAGAGATATGGGTTCACAACCCTGTATTGGTGTATGCAAAATATTAAAACAATCAGAGGAAGGGCTCCAGGACTTGGGGGAGATAGTCTCTAAAAGATTTATGGAAGGCTATGAATGAGAGTCATACAGAATGGGAAAGTGAAATCAAGGAGGTCATGAATCCATAGAAGTGTCTGTGGAAGAGGATGCTTTATTCAAATTCTGTAGGATCTGTGAAAGTAGCATAGAATTATATATTGAAATAATATGGTATGACAAAAAAGAAAGTGATAAATGTTGAAGGGACATGGGAAAATTGGGGCACTAATGCACTGTTGGTGGAGTAGTGAACTGATCCAACCATTCTGGAGAGCAATTTGTCCAAAGGGCTATCAAACTGTGCATACTCTTTGATTCAGCAATACCACTATTAGGTCTGTATTCCAAATACATTTGAAAAAAAAGGGAAAAGAATTTACGTGTACAAAAAATATTTATAGCAACTCTTTCTATGGGGGAAAAGAACTGGAAATCAATCAATGATTGATACTCATCAATTGGGGACAGCTGAAAAAGTTGTGGCATATGATTGTGATGAAATATTATTGTGCTATAAAAAATGACAAGCAGGATGATTTTAGAAAAACCTGGAAAGACTTACATGAACTGATGCAAAGTGAAGTGAATGGAATCAAGAGAAGGTTGTACACAGTAACAGCAATACTGTTCTGTGAAGAACTGTGAATGACTTAGCTATTCTCAGCAATGCAATAATCCAAGACAGTCCCAAAGAACTCATGGTGAAACATACTGTCCACCTCCAGAGAAAGAAGCATTATAATCTGAAAACAGAGTGAAGCATGCTATTTTTCACTTTCTTCTTTTCATTCTTTTTTTCTGCTTGAGTCTTCTTGTACAAAATACTAATATGGAAATGTTTTACATGATTGCATATGCATAATCTGTCTCTGATTGCTTACTATCTCAGGGAGGAGGGTGGGAAGGAAGGGAAGGAGGGATAGAATTTGAAACTCAAACCTTTAAAGAAAAACAGAAACAAATGTTAAAAATTATTGTAACATGTCATTGGGGGAAAACAAAATGTTATTTAAAAAGAAGAAACAATAGAAACTTAGAAAATTCAGGAGCCCAATCTTTTGAGTAAAAATTGATGGGGGTACTGAATGGAAGCAATGACAAGTAAGAGGAGGTCAATGCTAGAGCACTGTTGTTCTTATTTTCCTAAGAAACTAAGTACTTAGTTCATGGTATATTCACATATTCATACACCGTCCTACCTCCCCCCCAACACCCACACACATGCTGTGTTAGGTAAAGGAAGACGCTTAATGAATGGATAGGACCATTGCTGAGAATGCTATTGAAAGAAGGTAGATTTATTAAATTTTTTATTTCACTTCTCTTTTGTCACTCTGTCCTTTATATTTCAAAGATCATTTACCTGGAACTAGAAAAGGGATGCAAAATATAGAACTGAGCAAATTCATCTTCTTCAATTACCCATATCAGTATGCCATCTATCCTGAGCCATGTTCCTGTCCATTCCTTATCCCTTCCATTAGAGTGTAAGTTCCTTGGATAAGGACTGTTTCATTCTTTATACTTATATCCACAATGTCTATCCCCAGTGTCCAGGATGTAACAAATACTCAATTGATTGATCTAGAGCTGCAACAGACATCAGAGGCAATTGATCAATCTAGAGCTGGAATAAACCAGAGGCCAGCAAATCCAGTCTTTTCATTTTGCAGATGAGTAAACTGAGTGCCTAAGGAGGCTAAGTGAATCTGTAGCTGAAATTTGAAAATCCTATCTTCTAAAAAGACTGATCATTGCCTCTAGTCTGCAGCATCATGCTTCAGAAAGATGAAAAATAGCTGTGTAACACAATTTTAAATGTATTGTGGTATTAAATTTCAGTGTTGTTTCAAATCAAAATGCCGCAAATTTTCAGTTGACACTACAGATGTGTTGCTCATCACTGATGCATACCTTTATATTTTCATACCTATTTCTAGCTACAAAGAAAAAATGCACACGACAAGCAACGTATAGTCATTAAACTCTGTCACTTTGTTTTTAAAAAGAGACTTTTAAGTGGTTGATCCCATTTTCTGATTTGCCTCTAATGTTTGCAGGTATTCTTTAAGCTATCTCACCTCTAGCCAAAAGGGAAAATTAAAAATACTCATGCCCTAGGCTCACTAGGTAGAGTCATTGGTATTGCTTTTCTGGAATTATCCCAGAATTTGTCTTTGCTGCTGTGTTTACAGGTTATAGGTTCATAGTATCAAAGATCCAGAGATAGAAAGTGCCTTAGAGAACATCTAGTCTAAACTCTTCATTTTAGAAATGAGGAAACTGAGTCCCAGGGAGGTGAAGTAACACTTGTTCAGAGTCACATACACTAGGTATGTGTCAGAAACACGACTGAACCCAGATAGTGGAACTGCTGCTTTCTTACAAAAAGCTATCACATCCATGTGGGTGCTCATCCAAACTGTCTTTGTTTAGATTTTTTTCTCGCTTCTAACCTAACTTTTTACAGTTGCTAAGGAGACAAATCTTTGCCATTTGCAACTACGATTTTGCTTACAAAGATGACATCTCAGTAGGAGACTGAGATCTGCGGTAGTATTTATTGAGAGTTGTTCCCAAACACTGAATTGAGCAGATAATAGATTTGCATTTGGTGCAATTTAGGAAAAAGAACAGTAGTGGTTACTATAGGTGTCTTCTTCATGGGATTCAGGTGTGAATGTCCTGGCACACCAAAACCCAAACTGGAGTTCTTCAGTTTCCTGGTTGGCTCAAAAAATAGAATCTCTTTCCCTCTCACACTTTTAGCTTCTCTCTCCTCTTGTCTATTCTTCCTTTTTCCCTTCCATCTTTTTTTCTGCCTCCTCTCTTTTCCTCCTTTCCCCTCCTACCCATTCCTTGCTGCCTCTCTCCTTCTTTCCCCATTCCTTCCTCTTTCTTCTTTTCTTACCTACCAACTCTTTTTTCCTCTCTCTCCTTCTCTTTCTCTTGCCTTCTCCCTCCCCCTCACCTTTCTTCTATATCTCCCTCTCTTTTCTCTCCCTCCCTTTCTCTCTTTCTCTCCCTTTCTCTTCTTCCTTCCCCCTCTGTACCCCCTCCTCTGTCTTTCACATCTTACTCATTGATTCCTTTTCTCTGTCCACAAAGAGCAGAGGATTCAGAGACAAAGGACAGATATTCAAGTCCTGGTTCTGATTCTTACAACTTAAGTGACTGAACAGTTTGAGACTAGAAGGTATCTAGTGCAGATACATATCCATGTCCATATTTTTGCCCCAGTTAACGATATAAGCACTTTAAGGGGAAGGGTTGTTTAACTTTTATCCTTGTATCATTTGAGCCTAGCAGAGCACCAGGAACATAGTATGTTCTAATGAATGCTTGCTTTGCTTAATAACCATGTAGGTCTCTTCTATCTCTAAACTATAATCCCAGGATCTGATAAACCCAAGGATTTTAATCTCTCTGGATTTTAGTTTCTTATCTGTAAAATGAGCAAGTTGAATTAGAATACCTAACTTTATATTTGTGATGCTTTGATCCTGGGTCTCTGTCTCTCTGTCTCTGTCTCTCTGTCTCTCTCTGTCTCTGTCTCTGTCTCTGTCTCTCTCTCTCCCTTTCTCTCTCTTTCTCTCTCTTTTCTTCTTTCTTTCTTTCTTTCTTTCTTTCTTTCTTTCTTTCTTTCTTTCTCTCTCTGTCTCTCTCATTCTTCCTCCTTTAATCCCCACTCATTCTACTTATCTACCCTCAACTCTAAATCAAGACAAACTTCGTTTGTTCAAGAACTAAAGACCTGGGGGAACTAGAACTTATTACCTACAAAATTCTCAAACATCCTTATCTGGGGACCTTTAGCAACAATAGCATGTTTATTGCCAGGAAATCCAGATACCATTAGCCTGTAAGCTTAAATGAAATTGTGCCTAGTCTCGAATCTCTATGAACCTCTTATCCTTCCATTAATTGCCCCAATTTTTTCTGACACAATTCTCCAACATTTCAGTTTGCTGATGACAGACAGAAGACAGATGATGACTAGGATCCTAGTCCACCCCCTCACACACATTTTACATATGAAGAGACTAAGTTCCAGAAAGGTTAATAAACTTGTCCAAGGTTACACAGGATAGTCAGGTTATATTACATAAAGACAAAGAGATGGGCAGAAACTGTTTTTGCGAGTAGCATTCAGACACAAAAGCTAACTTCGTAGCCCTTTACTCCAACAGGCAGGTAAATGATTTTGGTTCCTTTCCCTACATTCCCTTCAATTTCACAGATTTCTTATTAATCCCAAACACTCCCAGGGTGATGTCACACAACCACAGAAATCTAGAGGGAAATTCCAGAAGAAATAACTTGGGTGATATATTAGCACTTACAAGATTTCATTGCATTTGGAAGCTGGGAGAAACCTTAAAGATGAATCAGTTCATTGCTTCATATAATTCAGAGGAAGAAATTTCTCCTTTTAAAGCATATTGAGTGGACATCTCTTCCTGGCTCAGTAGCCAATTATCTTTGATACTGCCCCCAGTGATCAAGACCATACAGATCAATCAGTTGCCTCTAGTTGCACACATAGACTACCACAAGAGACCGGGGCAAAGACTTAACTTCATGGGAAGTACCTAGTCCAACAGATCAGAGTTCCTTTGATTGCCCACATTGTAGATAGATGAGAAAATGGGAGTCCAGAGAAGAGAACTAAATTGTCCAAGATTATACAGATAGCTGCTGGTAAAACCAAGGTTAGAACCTGGGTCTCCTGACTCCCCTGACCTTTCCACTGAAACACACAGTTCGGTTAACAGAGTAAATTTTTAAAATCTATTTTGAAGATGTGCACTGGAGGTCATAATGCATATAGAAACCATAAGAGTGAAGCAGTCTGTAGCGGAGTATTGCTTAGGGCAATCATCAAACTGACTTTGAAATACTATAAGCTCAGGAAGGAAAAATAAACCATTAGGGTCCTATATTGCATGCAGGGTTTAGTGGTACCCAAGTACAGAGAAAGCCCTGGGCAAAATTGTGAGGTGTGTAAGGTTTGTTTACAGTGACCCTTCATCTCTGTCTAGAGATCTCTCTGGAGGCAGGAAAACCAATCTGGAAGCAGATATAATAGTTCGGGTAGGAGTTAATATGAACCTGAATCAGAGCAGTAGCGATGTGAGTGGAGATATGCATGTGAGATGAGTTAATAACAATAATGTTTATATTATCTGCCATAAGCCCAAAGTCTCACAGCTTCTGTGTGTCTGGGACCAGATTTAAAGTTGGGTCTTTCTGATCCCAGGCCCAGGGCTCTAAATCCTGAGCCACCTAGCTGCCTGATTATGAAGTCAGGGAGGTAGAACTGATAGTACTCAGCAATAAAGTAGATGAAGGGACTTGAGGGTCAAAATAAATGATTCCTCCAAAGTTTACAGTCTTACTGAGTATCAGAACTTTCAAGCCCAAAGAGACCTTGGAGTCCATGAATCCAACCCCTCATTTTACAATGGAGGAAACTGAGGCTGTGAGAGGGTATTTGACGTGCCCAGGGTCACATAACTAGTGAGTGTCTGAGGTGGGATTCGAATTCAGGTCTTCCTTAAAGACTCAGGATTCAAAAGAGTCAGGAAAGTTGGGAGGTGAAGCAGGCTAAAGAAGGTAGTAGAATTTTGGACATGGTGAGATTGACATTATGTTAATACTGAAGGAATCTGATCCACATTTTGGGGTTTAGAGTTTAAGAGAAAAAGAGAAGGAAGGATGACCCAAGAGTCTTAGCAAAGTTTAAATCTATAAAAGCTTAAAACTGCTTTAAGAGTTTGGGGATGATATGCAACCCCCCCAAACCAAAAACTAATGAGATCTTGAGCAGCATTAACACTGGCATAGTGTCCAGACTGTGAGATATAATAGTCTCTCTGTATTCTGTCCTGGTTAGAGAGAGCTCAATTGATGTAGAAAATGACTTTGGCTTCAGGAGAACTAAATTGGAATATATCTTTTACCACCTGTGGGACCCTGGCCAAGCCATTTACAGAGGCACTGAGTCTCAATTCACCATCTATACAATGAGAAATTGTACTAGACAGTTGCTAAGATCATGTCCAGTTCTTAAATATCCCAAAGTGTTGACACCATCTTGTCTAGGTTATTATTTTCCATTCCAGGCACTATATTTTAGGAGGGGCATCAGCAAACTGGAATGCGTACAGAGAAGGGGGAAGGAACCACAATGGTGAGAGAGATGAGAATCATGTCACATAGAAATCAGCTTAGCACAGTGCTCCAGAACTTAGCAGAGTGCCTGGCACTCTGGAACCTAGTTAGAACCTGGTAGGTATTTAATAAATGTTTATTTATTGATAGAATTGAAGGGACTGGTAATAAAAGTCCCTTGTCTGGAGAACAGAAGATTTAGCTGGGGGACAGGATAACTGTCTCTTATTTTGAAGGACTGATATGTGGAAGGGTACATAGGCATGTTCTGCTTGACCCCAGAGAGGAGAACTAGATAAGATAGGGTTAAATACCAGGGAAGAAGATTTCGCCTTGATAGAGACGTGAACTATAGTAATAAAAATACTAAAATTCTTTAGGAGACAGTGCATCCCTATCAGTGGAGGTCTTCTGGTGGAGGCTTAATGATCACTTATTGGGAAGGCTATAATGGGGATTCCTGATCAGAGTCTGAAGGGAGAGTTGTGACCTCTGAACTCCATTCACACTTTGAGATTACATGAGAGATGAGCACTAGAGGCAAAGTCTTGAAATTAGGAAGATGAAACAATCAGGACTAAGGACAGCACCTTGAAATTAGAAAGATGACTCAATCTGAACTGAGGGCAGTGTCTTGAAGTTAGGAACATGATCCAACCAGTGAAGGAGATAGCCTTCAAGCTGATAAGAGGAAAATCAGGACAGGGCAGTGTCATGCAACCTATGGGAAAACAGAGAAATCACCTATTTAGGATCACCCAGACAATAGTAATATGAAATCAGGGCTGAAATCTAGAACACAGATAAAGACCCCATAACAGTAGGCCTGATTTTTATACTAATGAGTTAGCCAGTGCCTCTGTCGTCACACAAGTTAGGAAGATGAGTCAATCATATAGTAGAAAAGAATAGAAAAAAGACCATTTCAGGTGGGAAGAGAAAATCATTTGATTCCCTGAATTAAGGGGGAAATTCCCAGTTAGGTGCTAAATTGGTTCATACTATTATCTTCTCGCCTCTGAAATTACCTTACATTTACTGGGAAGCAACTGGAGTTAAGTGACTTGTCCAGGGTCACACAGTTAATAAGTGTTTGAGGCTAGATTTGAACTCAGGTCTTCCTGATCAGATCAGTACTCTATTAACTGCACCACTTAGCTGCCCCTCCTTTATTTTGAATATTTTTTCCATATACTTGCATATACAGAGAAAGTGACTGAATCATAGATTCATAGAGTCATTGAAGGGGGGAAATGAGGCAACATGGTGCAGCAGAAAGAACTGTATTTAGATTTAGAGTCAGAGGCTATGGATTCAAATCTTGCCTTTGGTACTTACTACTTCTATAACCTTCCAAAACTCTTTTGAGACTTGGTTTCCTTTTCTATTAAATGAGGGGGTTTAGTCTGGATGTCCTTTAAGATGCCTTCAAGCCTAAACCTACATATGCTATATACCTACTGCCTCCCTAGATAGAATACAAACCCCTTGAGGGTTTTGTTTTTGCATCTCTAGGGTCTAGCAGAATGCCAGACACATAGTAATCACTTAATAAAAACTTGTTGATTAATTAAATAAGACAAAATATCACTTTGATGTATTCCTCTTTTTGGAGAGTATTTTGATATAATTAAAATATTGTATGATATGTATATATATACACATATATATAAATAACATAATGTATGTGTAATATATATACCAGGTGTTCCCAAAATCTTAGTGCAGTTTTTAGCTATTTAAATTATTAGAGCTTAAAACTACATTAAGGCTGCTAGGTGGCACAGGGGATAGAATGCCAGGCCTAGAGTGAGGAAGACTCAGCTTCTTGAGTTCAAATCTGGCCTTAGACACTCATTAGCTGTATGACCCTGGGGGAGTCACTTCACCCTGTTTGCCTCAGTTTCCTCATCTGTAAAATGAGCTGGAGAAGGAAATTGAAAACCACTCCAGTATCTTTGCCAAGAAAACCCCAAATGGGTTAAAAAGAGTTGGGCATGACTAAATAAGAATAGAAACTACATTAAAATTTTGGGGACACTGCTTTTATTATTGTTATTTCTGTTGTATGCATATATTATATGTTACCTTATATGTAGGTTCACCCCAAAGTTTTAGTGTAGTCTAAAGCTTTAATGACTTGAGTAACTTAAAACTATACTAAGACTGGATGTATATTACCTTGTTTCTAATCAATCAAATGCTTTATTTATTTGATTTTAGAGGAGAGGAAAACTTCAGTTCAGTAAAATCATATTTAGATCAATGATTCAGCAAATTCACACCACCCACTCATTCATCCATCCATCCATCCATCCATCCATCCATCCATCCATCCATCCATCCATCCATCTATTGATTCATCAGCCAAGAATGCTCACATTTTGGTTTCATTTTAACCTTTTGCTCCAGTTGTGGAGCTCTTTCCCCCACCTTAGTTTTTCGTCCCATAGCCCTCCTTCCTTAGAGGGAAATAGAGGAGCAGTTGTGACAGCATATCAGTAAGCATCCCAACATACACAAGGAGGCCTGCTGTCACAGGTTCTTTGATCTGCTTTTCTAAAAAGAAAGGCAACTTGTGAGGGGTTAACATTCACTTTAATCAAGCATACGTGACATTCACTTAGTTCAGGGGAAAAAGTCAGCACCCTGAACTTCAGAGAAATCTAAATCAACAGATAGTGCTCCCAAACTGTCTGAGAATAAACAAGACATATATCATAATTCAACATACAGATGCAACTGCCTGACCATACACACATAGTTACCAGAGAGGGAAGCACCAACATCTGGGTTTTCAAAGCTGGGGGCTTCTTAGTGGCTTCCAAGAGTCTCATCTGGCACACAAAGCTTCTTCCAAAAGCTAATCCCCAAAGTGAAACCACACCTCAGTCTTTATACACTTTTTAGAGCCAGAGGGCATCACAACCCTTGAGAACTAGTGCATCATTGGAAAATTAACAAAAGGTGTGAGCCTTCCTACAAATCTTCCCAGGTCCTTTAATAAGTGGGGAAGATCCTCTCATTAAGAAGCAAAATTATATTAACAATAAGCAAAAAATGAGTTAGCAATACAAACAGAGGTCAGAACTTTCAAATCCTATTGAAACTGAGAGCTTCCCTTTTATTTAGGTAGATTTGGGTAATATTTTGGGACAGATTTGTCAGCTTGTTATATTTTTAGGCTTTGATCTTGCATTGTGAATTTCCAGTCCAACAACAGGATCCCTGACAAATTGATTTTCTTTCTTTAATCTCTTAATGCAATGTTTTTTGGGGACTTGAGAAGCCTAAGAATCGTCCTTTGAGCTCTATTGGATGATAATGTTTGCCCGTGTCAATCACAGAAACAAACCATTTGACTTTCAACTGATCTTGGACTTATGCCATCTGCTCATTCCATATCATAGCTGCCCTGTTTTGAGACTGAGACATAATTTAATTGGATAAAAGGTCTATAAATTTAAAGGAAAAAACCCAGTTATTTCCTGATGTGGAATCATGCTACTGAGTTATTACAGATAGAAACCTCTCCTATCTCTTTGACTGAAGCCTGTTGTTAACTATAGTTTAGATTGTGCATTTAGTTTTTATTCCAAAAGCAGAAAATTGTTAGAGAGCCTGAAATTCTTCAGTTTATTTCTCTTTGTAGAGACTTATTTGACTTCTGTGCTGGGATTCCTTATTTTCTCTCTCTTAGCAACCATCATTGAGCAAATGCCAAGATGCCAATATGCCAATAGCAATCTTCTAAGGAACCTCAATGGTGTTCAAAGGCCCTTCCTCAAAGGAACTAGCCCCAGAACATGTATGCATGGCTACTGGAAGCAATGAGCTAGATGAGCTTACAGGGACTAAGCATTTGTAATAGTTTTCTCTGGGGCCCAAAATTTGCAAGAAGGCATTTGGCATCACTGGAGCCATGAAGAATGATGAAACCACATCTCTCAAAATTGAAAGAAACTCTAGGTATGGTTTGAAATATATCATCTACTTAAGCCCATTCATAATAGCTAACATTTATGTATCATTTCAGGGTTTACAAAGCACTTTGCATATATTATATATTTGATTTTCACAATAACACCATGAGATAGAAACCATTTTCTTCCCATATTCCTATGGTGAAACTGAGTCTGAGAGGTGGGAAATAACTTGCCTAGGCTCACAAGCTAGTAATTGTGTGAGGCAGAGTTCAAAATTAGATCTCTCTGTCTCCAAGTCTGGCATTCTATCCACTGAATTACATTACTGCATCATTACTTAGAAGGGCACTAATAACCCTACATGCAGATTTCTCCTTTTGTCCACAAAGAGTGCTTTGTTCCACTGTGAGTAATAATGGATAGTCTAGTAGGAGGGATCTTGGGCAGCTAGATGGTGCAATGGACAGAGTGCCAGTGCTAAAGTCAGAAAGACTCATCCTCCTGAGTTCAAATCTGGCTTCAGAAGCTTACTAGTCATGTGACTCTGGGCAAATCACTTCACCCTATTTGCCTCAGTTTCCAAAGTTGTAAAATGAGCTGGAGAAGAAAATGACAAACCACTCCAAGATCTTTGCCAAGAAAACCCCAAATGGAGTCAGGAAGAGATGGACATGACTGAAATGACTGAACAACAGGACAAGCAGGGCTCTCTGTTTCTTGAGACTGTTTTTGCCATATTGATGAGATCAGGACAATGAAGCTGACCTAGCACAAAAATTTATGTAAGAAGAGTTATGGATAGTGGAAAGGTCATTAAATTTGAAGCATCATAGGTTGGAACCCAGGGCTTTGACTCTGTAGAGTATATTTTGGAGTCATAGATTTAATCCTAGAAGGTAGCCTAAATCCAACTATTCCAATAGTCTTTCTACTTTACCACATGCCTTTCACATGGGATCTGATGTTGTGTGCTACATATTGGTTTTGTGACCATAAGAGAGTTACTTAATGCACTGTGCCTCAGTTTGCCAATCTATAAAATGGGGATTATAATACTGATGCTAGCTACCCAGATGGTGTAATAGTGAAAAAAAAAACACTTTAAAAGCATTATACAATTATGAATTGGGTCTCTAGATTCTTGGTCCGGCATTCGTTTTGATTCTACATCTGTGGCATATTGACCCAAACTTTTATCTGTGTAAATAGAAAGCCATTTTTCATGTGTCAGCCCTGATCAATTCCTCCCCCAGTCCTGGGAAGCAGGCATGAAGAAGGGGGAGAGGGAGGGAGGAAAGGAAGAAGAAAAACACCTGATGAAGAAGCAGCCCCAATGCAGGCAGAACAAAACCAGGGAACTTCTCCTTTCTTAGTGAAAGATGGATTGTGAAATTGTCAGGCTTCTTCTCCCACTCCTTCCCAAAGTAAAAATGGTGTGTCACATCAATCTTAATCACAATACTGAGAATAGGCATTTTAGTTGAGCAGGATTATTCATGAGAACTTTCTTCTTCTTTCCTTACTTCCTTCCAAAACAAGTTTCATATGAACTTCAAATGAACTCATATCTACCCACTCCAAGGAGCAGGTCATCAGCAGGGAGCTCACAGCCACTTCTGCACTGGGCTTGGGAGACAGGCTGGGAACATGAGCCAAGTTGACAAGTTAGAGAAAGAAGAGAAGAAATCAGCAAGCTACACTTTGACCTTGAGAAGAGCAGTGGACTGTAGCTGGCCTGGCCTGAAGATCCAATTATAAGTAGTTGAAAGGGCATCAGGATAATATATGATGCCTGACAGCATGCTGCAGCACTATTTCAATGACATCTTCTTGAGAAGAAAAAATTAAGATGTGTTTTCAAACATCTCTTGCATCCAATCACTTTTCTATGTTCACTGAGCTTCTATCCTGGTACAGGCCTATGTCACATCTCACTTCGATTTTTGCAATTTTTGCCTTAGTCTTCTCTCCATTCCATGCTATCGTGTGTGTGTGTGTGTGTGTGTGTGTGTGTGTGTGTGTGTGTGTTCATGAACCCTTTTGGAGTTTTATTGGCAAAGATACTGGAGTGGTTTGCCCTGTCCTTATCCAGCTAATTTTAAAGATGATAAACTGAGGCAAACAAAGCTAAGTAACTTGCCTAGGGTCACATAGCTGGCATCTGAGGCCAGATGTGAACTCTGGTCCTTCTGACTCCAGAGCCAGCACTCTATCCTATGCACAGCTACTAAAGTAGTTTTCTTTAAAGATAGATCTGACTATGTCACTGCTCTACTCTCTATCCTATCTAGAATCAAAAATAAGCTCCTCTGTTTAGCTTTTAATTCCCAGTATGGTCACAATCTGTTGTTGAATCTTATTGGACGTTACTCCCTGGCTCACACCCTGCTAACTGTTCTTCACACACAGCACTCCCTCTCCTGTCTCTGTAGTTTCGTACTGGCTTACCCCCACACATAGAATGTACTTCCTCTCCCCTCTCTTGTCTCTCATAAAATTTCTCTTTTCCTTCAAGATACAGCTTGAGCACTACCCTCTGCCATGAAGTCTGAGAAGGTCCCTCCCAACCTGCCTTGAACTTTACTAGTATGTATATATTTGCATTTATTAAATTTTTATCTTTAAATATAAAATTTAAAATGTCATCTCCTTGGGTATAGGGATTGTTTCATTCTTTGCACTTGTCCTCAGCCCTTAGTACAGTATCTGGCTCATAGTAAGCACTTAGCAAATACTTTTTTTATTGACCGATCTGTCCGGTGACCTATTCTCTTCTCTCTCAAGGCTTTCTATGTTTTCCACTCTCATTGACTCCCATAGACTCCTCTATTATCTCTATGTAGATATCAATCAGGTCTTTATATCTAGCTCTGCTCTCTTGAGCTCCAGAGTCATATCAATAATTGTCTGTTGGACATTAGATGTTTAGCAACATAGTACAGTGGAAAAAGCACTGGTTTGGGAATGAGAGGACCTGGGTTCTAAACCTGCCTCTGTTATTTACTACTGGTGTGATTTGCATGACCTGTCTGGGACTCAGTTTGGTTTCCTCATCTAATAAATTCCAGGGTTGAACTAGCTAATTCTAAGAACCTTTCCAGTTCTAAGCCTTGAATTCAGATTGTTCAAAATAGTATTGATTTCTGACTTGCCTCTTCCCATCCCAAATCTCTTTTCTTACTAACTTTCCTATTCCTGTTGATGGTACCACCATCTTTTAGTTACTCTGGTTAGTAACCTCTGATTCACACTTAACCTTTCTCTTTTCTCATCCCTTCCAATCAGTTGCCAAGTCTTACACATTTTAGCTTCCTGATGTCTCTTGAATCCATACCCTTTTCCCTACTCAAAGAAATTACCATTCTAATAGTAGCATCCTAAGTGGCCTCTTTGCCTCAAGTCTCTCCACTCAACCACCCATCCTCCACACAGTTATGAATTTAATATTCCTAAAGCACAGATCTGACCACTATCTGTTCCATTCTCAGGGAACATCAGTTGTTCTCCATTGTCAGTAGGATAAAATACAAATTCTTCACTTTAGCATTTGGAGTACTTCACAATCTGACTGTAATCTTTCTTTCTAGATTTATTATCCTACCACAACCCTTAGAATATAAACCAATAGAATATAAACCTCTGAAGGGAAAAGACTCTTTGTTTTGTAACTTTACATCCCTAACACTTAGCACAGTGCCTGGCTCATAGGAGGCACTTAACTAAAGCCTTATCAAATTGAATTAATCCTCTGACTCCTGTTTACAATAAGTCATCTTGTTGTAAGAGATGGAACCCAGGTATATCTGCAATGAACCAGAAGACTTACAAAAGTCTAGCGAGAATTGGGTAGCAGGCCAAGAGGATACTTCTCATGGGCTTATCAATCCGTTTCCTTTTTCCTTCTATTACATCAAGATCAGCTCATCAGAGGATGTTCTTCCATTGACTGAGGCATGTATATATGTTTATATCCTATCCCCTCCAGAGATCCAGTTGTATCTTTGTTTCACTGGTGGCCATGATCTAGATATGTCCTTGCCCCCTCATCCCTTGATCTTTCAACATGCCCTTAGACGTCTCAAATTGGACTTTATGTTTCCTCTTTTGTGAGTTAAAATGAAACACATGAAGAATCAATACTTTCAGTACTTACTGGCAGGTCTCTTCTTCTATGGAAACCTTTAAATCTGAAAGGGCAGCTGCAAGAGGCTGGTACAAATATTGCCAAGGTAACATTCACAGCACTGAGGGTGACTATGAATATGCCAGCATAGTTCTAAATCAAAAAGTATAATAGACTCTCCATAGAGAAGGCAGAAGAAAAACACTTATTAAAATACCAGAAAGTTAAATCCCAATACCATAAAGCCAAAACCATCATAGTAACCAAGAAGTCAATATTCATTATCACTTCAGGGAACAAAACCATTCCCAAACCTCCTCTCCATCCCCCCCATCCCCCGCTGGGGTCTTCCCACAAACACTCCCATAGCCTAACTGTGCCTGCTTGCCTCTGTTCTCTCCTCTCTCTGCCCTAAATGCTCTCATAAACTTTCTGCAAGTTCTGCTCCACCTTTCCTGTTCCACCTGTTCAGCAAACTCTGATGTGACATAGGCTTCCATGTGATTTAAGCAGGTCACATGGATCTACTAATAAATGAGGAAAAGCTTCCCATTTAAATTACCATTACATTTGGCCCTAAGATCTTTCATATTCATTATCTAGGTCAGTAGGGTAACTGATATCAGCAGAATTGTAATAAGAATAAAAGAAAATTAGAATATACAACAGAACTTTGCAACAATATAACAGGAATCACACAAAATAAGCACATAAAGCAATATCTTAGGGTGGGGCTTGAGCACAAGCACCTCATCATTCCCTCCTTAAATAAATGGGCCCTAAAATCTTGCACTAAGGGGCAAAGGTCTCTTCTTCTATAGCTACTTCCTGCTAAAATTGGATGTAGAGCTATCCGTGCCCCAACAGGTCCTATTCAAGAAGTCAATTGATTAGTTTGCATCTGAAGCTTGGTTGATGCCAAATCCAGCACGTGATACATCACAATCATGGATAGGGGGTGACATCTGGTTTAAGTAATCAGAATCTGCGGGTGGAGGGTACTAAGCTTGTGGGGAACAAATCTAGTAAGCAAGTTTAATAGACAAAAAGAAACGTGGAGACAATAATCAGAAGCAGGGTAGATATAGGGTCAGCTGTGCTCCTGGAGCCTCATTCACAATAGAATATATGAGTTAAGGGTACAATTTGGTAATAATATTCCCCTGAATAAATAATAGTAACAATATTATATTTCCTGTGTGCCACAATTTCCACAGTCTTTGGAAAATTATCTGGCTTCTATTTTACCCATACTTTAGCCCCCAGTGTTATTCTACCAGTAGAACCCAACACTTCAGTTCCTCTGCTAGTTGTTTTGGAAGGAGGGTCAGTTTTCACAAGGGGTATTGTTTCACAAGGAATAATAATCACTCCAACTATTCTATCATTTTTACTAAACTGTATGGGTTCTTCACCCAAATTTTGAAATGTCACAATAATTTCTCCTTGATGATTAGAATCTATCACTCCAGCCAATACATGTATCCCTTGAGCGGCTAATCCTGATTTAGGTAAGATCCATCCAAAATGATTCCAGTAGATAATTTTCTTATTTCTTTTCTATCCAACCAAAAGTCCTCCAAAATGTAAATCTTCATTTCATTACCTTTGAAATGGTACCCATTGTCACTTTGGATCTGTTTTGAGGTTCCATAATAAGAACTTATGATATTTAGAGTTTCACAGGTGTTTTCTGAGTTGCATTGTTATAGGGACAAGTCACTAATACACCTGAATAGGTGTTAACACAAGTACATATGAATTTGTATCCTTTATCTGGAGTAGGGGTCCAATATAATCTATTTGCCTAATTAGGCTGGTACTTTTCCCCTTGCTATCTCTCCAGTTGCTACCCAATAAACCATTCATTTTCCAGTTGACATATATAACATTCCTCTGCTATCTTTTTTTAACAATGAATGAGAAATACTAATACCTCAGTCTTGTGCACACTGGTGTATGGCCTGGACTCCTAAATGACTGGCCACTGAGGGACCCATTTTGCTAGTATTGAGTATCAGTTGGTGTAAGAGTAGGGACAATACGCTGAGTAGTAATCTTTGCTAATTGATCAACATGTGCATTGTACTCATGTTCTGGTATGGAGAGGGCCACATGAGCATCTTACATAAAAAACTGACAAATTATTAAACTAAGACATGTCCTGTATGTCTTCCCCTAATTCTTTGTCCCAGACTTATTTGCCATGAATTTCCAAATTTTGATTTTTTCACATGGGTATCCATGTAGCTAACCCATTAACTACCACACATGAAATCAGTGAATATATGACAATATCCTCCTTATTCTGTTTTGATAGCTTGATGTACTGCCATAAATTCGGCATATTGACTCCTTCCACCTATCCCAATATTTTCCAAAGTCTGCCTAGTACATGGATTATAGACTACTGCTTTCCAATGTCTTTTGTGGTCTAAATATTTTGCTGTAAACCATGCAAATCTCTTTCTTTCATTAGTTAATCCATCATATTCCTCATTCTATTTTATCAAGGACTGTAGCAACTGTTGCTTTGGTTCAAGGGGTGCATCATTTCCCTCAGTGTCTATATTTGCTATAGATTCATATAAAGCAGAAATTCCACTTTTGGCAGCTTTAGATCGATTTTGGATATACCATGTCCATTTAATTAGGCTAGTCTCTTGAGCATGTCTAATTCTGTGAGAAGCTGGGGTTCTCATTACCCAAGTCATAATTGGAATTCCAGACCTTAATATTACATCATGGCTCAAAGCCAGTTGTTCAATCCCTACCAAAGCGCAATTATGCAACTAGCAACTACTTTTCAAAAAGGGTTATATTGAATTCCAGATGGAATCTCCTAGACCAAAATCCTAAGGATACATTTCACCTTTATTGCTTTTGCCGTAAACTCCAGTTTACATATTCATCCTGCACAGTCACTTGTAATTCCACTAGACCACTTTGCATAGGCCATAAATTAGAGCCAATTGTATAGCAGCCTTTGCTCCTTCAAAAGCTTTACTCTCAAGTCCCCAGTAAAATTCACATTTTTTCCTAGTAATTTTATATGAGTTTCAAATTTTGTCCTACATATGGTATATGATATCACCAATATCCAAATAATCCTATAAACTTTTGGGCCTCTTTCGTATTGGTGGGGATAGGAAAATCCTGAATCTTTTCTCAGGCTTGTGGGAGAATCTCTTATAGCCCGTTAGTTCAAAAATGTTATGGTTTGAGTTTGCCCTTGAGTCTTTGCCAGGTTAATTTCCCATCCTCTGTTTTCCATATGCTCAATTGGTGCTCTTCTCCACTTTTTTTTACATTTTTTCCCTGTATCACAACATCATCTACATAGTGGGTAAACTATACACCAAGTAGTCCTAATTCATCTAAATATTCAGCCACAATCCTATGACAAATAGTGGGGTTATGCAGATATCCTTGTGGCAGGTGTGTGAAAGTATATTATCAGCTCAGTCAAATGAAAACAAATTAGTCTCATGCTTTAGATTCTATTGGGTTAGTAAAGAAAGCATTGACTAAATCAATAACTGTGTACAAAGGCTCATCATATTTCTGGATCCTTACTATTAAGGTAATGGTAACTGGACAGCAGCACACAAGGGAAGAGTCATCTTATTCAATTGCCTGTAATGCACTGCCATCCTCCATGTCCTACCTGACTTTCATATTGGCCAGTGGTTGTGGGGACTAACACTCCTGTCTCAACATAATCCTTTATAGTATTGGTAATTTTATCTTACCCACTTGGCACACAATACTACTTTAAAGTAATTACTTTAGAAGGCTCAGGTAAAGTGATTGGGTCCATTTTTATTTAACCCATCAATACTGTATTAATTCCTATTTTCATTACTGCAGATTGGTATCTCCCCTCAGATATAGCTATTCCCCTCTCAATATAGCTATTCCGATGATGTATTCAGGAATGGGTACAAATACCATGGTATGTTCTTTCTTAGGTGATTATCCAATTTTCATCATTAGTTTGACTAGTCTTGCTTATATTTCAGCCCCTCCCAGTTCTGTGATGGTGATAGGAGTTCCATACTTAAACTTATCAGGGTTTCCTTTTATAAGGTATCCTGCCCTGGTATCTATTAATGCCCTCCTTACAGTATTTGATTTATTTTTCCAATATATAGTCAAATTGATATGGGGTCTGTAATCCCATATGTGTATTTCTTTCATCTGAGCTGGAGCTTGGTCAATTTCCTGTTCTCCCTAAAGGTGTGATAAACTTGGATACAAGGATTCTGGAGGATCTTTAGGGTCACAATTCTTACTTCTCTATTCTGCCTAGTTCAAGCCTCTTTTCTTGGTAAATGTTGTATAGTTCATTAGCTTGAATGCCATCTATTCTTCCGAAATCTACTCATGCTCTTAATAGAGTAGTAAACAATTCTTTTCTTGTCAATCTATTTTGATTTTGAATCCACTGGTTACTTACTCTTCTCTCTGTAAGAAATTTATCTTTTCCTCAGTCCCCTAAGTCACTTAATGTGAAATCTTGTCCTGCATCTCTAAAAGAGGGTTCCTTATTTCCCCAATTATTAGAGTCAAAACTAGGTGTTTGTAAGCAGAAGAAGCCATTTTCACCATTATATGCCTATGGGAAATTGCAAAGGGAGTATCATAGTATGTATCTGCATTTCCCATCATAATGGCAGTCTTCATTGCCTCCTCCTTCAATTTTCTCATACAGTCCCTAAATGAAAACAGGGTCTATCTCCATTAGGACACATAGAGTCAGTAGGATCCTGCTTCGTGCATCCTTTTGCAGCCAAAGCTAACAGATTAGTCATATTGTTACCTCCTTCCACTTTGCAATCCCTAAAAGTTTGCTGGACAAAAGGGTTCTGACTAATACCTATAAATTTCAAATAATTGACTTCATACTAACAAATTCTCCCATTATTTGGATGAACCAACTCAAGATATCTGTGACTTCCTATCGAGTAAAATCCTCAGTTATCTCCCTAAACACTGTATTGCTCCCCTGGTTCTCCTTTTTCCGCCTTAGTACGAGGCATGCTTCAAACTGAGAAGGTTCCCCCTGTAACATTGTTTCATTTTTCAAACTCTGACTTAGTTACATTTTCCTCCTATGTACTCTCTTAGCAGTCGTTGCTGTGACAATTAGACTGAGTCTATACAAAAGTCCTATGAACACTTCTCTTGTCAATCTTCTGCTTCTTCTGCTGAACTAAATGAACAGCTTTTTCTTCCACCAGAGACTAATCAACCTGTTCTTTTAAAGGAGAACCCAAACACTGAGATTTCCCATGCAAATGAGCTAATTCTTTATCCATCAGAATTTTTTTTACTTCATCAGCTTATCTCTGCTTTCACACATAATGCAATAATCTATTGCTAAAATCCAGCCTCTCCTATACACTCCTACCAATTCTTTCCCTAGTTTTATTGGTATTCCTTGAAAACACCTTTCCAAGTCTCCAGATTCCCCCTCCTGTAACCTGGGCTCCCAGTTTTCACAGGGTTCAGTTCTTTTACCCCATTCCTTTGCTGGGGAGGAAAAAGGTAAATCCTCCCATACAAGGATATCCTTTTCTTCCTCTAAAGCCTTTCTGCCTCCAAATAGAGATTTTATACCCTGTGATCCTGTTCATGACAGCAAATGTATTGCAAGGCAATATTTACAGCACCAAGGGAGACTGCGAATATGCTGGCATAGCTCTGAATTGCATAGTATAAGAGACTCTCCATATAGAAGGAAGAAGAAAAACATTTATTCAGACAACCAAATGCCAAATCCCAGCACCAGAAAGTCAAATACACCATAGTAACCAAGAAGTCAATACACTTTACCACTGCAGGGGATAAAGTCATTCCCAAGCCTTGCTCACTGCTGGGGCTTTCCCACAAAGAAATAAACACTCATGAACCTAGCTGTGCCTGCTTGCTTGTGTCCTCTCTTCCCTCCTCTCTAACTGCTCTCATCAATTTCCTCCCAGTTCTGCTCTACCCTTCCTGTTCCACCCATTCAGCAAGCTCCTTAAGCTTCTATGTGATTTGAGCAGGTCATATAGGCTTATTAATGAATGGAATTTCCCATGTAAATTAGTATTACAGGTACTTTTTTTTTTACCATAGAGACTTTTTGTGAAACTCAGAATCTCAGCCTGAAACTCATTTAGTCAAAAACTCAGAACATGATGTAGTCTGCAATCATCTCTGCAGATGAACATCACCAGCCCTACATAAACAAATGTTCTAGAATTATGCTATCCCAGAGTGAGGAGGAACAGCAAGAGCCTTTTCCTAATTTGTTTAATAATCTAGCATTCTAGGGGTACATATCCTCTTCTTTAGAGTATTCACCACAGCAAGGGTTACCATACTAAGGAAGCTTCAGGAGTGAGCTAAGCAATGGGCAATGAATTCATCAGCCTTTGTCACATTCCATGGCTAACTGTAGGCAGAAGATTGAAATCAAGTCAAGATAAAATTTCTGAACTAGTGCTGACCCATTCTACAATAGCTTTAGAGGTATTTGCTTTTAGAAGTCATTATGAGCCAAGTATTTCTTTGAAGTAGTGCAATATGATTCTGATTATCTGTTTTTCCCAGTGATTTTCTCTTTGAGTCCTTTTGTATCTATTCCTGAGGAAACTTTATGTGCTGGACCAAGCTGTGAACTGCCTGATATTTCAGGCATAGAAAATACTGAAGGTTCGGGTGATGATGGCTGTGTCATAAAACCAGTCACAGCTGTATCTTTGAAAGCACCTTCCTTATTCTCGCTAGCATATCAGTGTCAGAAGTTCCAGAAAACTGATAGATGATGGACAAGTTATCAAGAATGATCTGGTTCAAATGAGAAGGCCAAAGAAAGGGCTGACTCCCTCAAAAGAGACTTCATAGTCTTTGAGGGTGTTAATGATATATACATATAGGATCTACCCAATATCAAGGATAGTGAAAACTAACCACAGGTCGTGAGTGGCTATTCCTAAGAAGCTTCTAGTCATTGAATTAAAATATGAGTAAGAATTTCTCTTTAATATTCAGGGAAATTGACACAGAATCTTATTTATACCTCAAGAAACATATCAGTGTTCTTACATTTCATTAACCTATCAAAAGATCAGAATCACTGATCTGAGTTCTGTGGGCTCCTTGAACAAAGTGCTGTTGCATGGAGCCATGTGTTTCTACAATCTAGCTAAACATGTTTTTCTGTCATTTACTCACTGACAGGAGGAGATCATGAGGGGAGGATATATTTACCTATACTCTATTAGTAGTGAAATGAATAAACAAGAAAAAAAAGACCTTTCTGATCCCTTAAAACTGGTTGGGCACACAAATTATTCTTCAGCAGATGTTATTGTATTTATTCATGCTGTTGTTGAGTCATTTTCAGTCTTGTCTACCTCTTTGTGACTCCATTTGGACTTTTCTTGGCGGAGATACTGGATAGATTTGCCATTCCTTTTCTAGCTCATTTTACAAATGAGAAACTGAGGCAAACAGGGTTAAGTGACTTGCCCAAAGTTACACAGCTCTTAAGTATTTGAGGCCAGATTTGAACTCAGGAAAATGAGTCTTCCTGACTCCAGACCAGGTGCTCTGTGCACTGCAGTATCACCCATCTCTATTGTAGGCCAGGTCTGAAGGAGGTTTCAAAAGCTCCAAAATGAAACGAACTCTCAGGCAGTAAAATCCAAACAAATGAGATACTATTTGTAAAGTGCCTAATATAGTGCATGTTGCTTAACAAATGCTTGTTTCATTTCGGTTCCCTCTTTTATTACTTAAGCATTAGAAGCAAATAATCTAAAAATAAAAAAGATATAAGTTGTGATTCCCTTTGGGCAGTCAGTCACTACATTAGGCACATAAAAAAAGCAATCTACAGGTAGCTGGAGTTGGGAAAAAATTGACTGTCTTCTCTGGGCCCCAGGGCTAAGTCTTTTATAATTCAAGCTGTCAGAAGTGTATAAACTTCAGCACTGGCTAGGGGAAGGGACTGGCTGGCTCATGATCCCACAGAATTATGACATCTTAGACATGAGGAGGAGCTTATAGAACAGGTTGAAGTCAAAGATCCCACCTTAAAATATTTTAAGTCCAAACCTAAAATGCATAGGGTTATGAGGGAAACCAATTTTGTTGGTTAGCAATTTAAAAAAAATAAAGTTCATGGGGTACCCTGAAATCTATCAATGGATCCTAAGGACCTAAGATTAAGAACCCCTCTTATTGGTCATCTATTACAGCACTGCATACCTTGTGGGATGGAGCTCCTGGAGTTACTGCAATGGATTCAGCAATTCAAGAAGTCAACAGCATTGTCATTTTAATTTTTATTTTAGTTTCAACAAATTATAGATACTGATTTAATATGATAAGTAAGGAGACATAATATCTATAGACAGAATTGATACTGTCTTGTACATATGTGTATAACTGAGTTTCAAATCTATGTAGGTCCATGGAATAAATCTCAAACTATTATTACCAAAAGAAAAAGGGTGATACAATAATGATAATTGCTGATTCATATGCTTATTTTCCCATCTATTTGAAAAATATTGCAAGGGACTAATCTAGACCTACATTTAGGGCATCCTTACTGAGAACATTAGTAGAGGGGGAAGGGAGATCTTTATTACAAGTGCACATTCCCAATAGATCTTGTGGAACAGAATGCAATACAGTGCAAGAGAAATGAGAAGTATTTATGAAATATTTTTTATATGACAAGTGCCATGCTAAGTGCTGAGGTGACAAACTAAAAAAATCATGACAGCTTCTGTTCTTTAGGAGATCCCATTCTCAGGGGAGGAGACAACATATAAAGGAGGGTCTATGTTCACATTCAGTTCATGGCATATGGAAAGGTGAACCAGTACTTCAGGAGGGAAATCAGCAGGTCAAATGGCAAAGCTCAAAGGACTTTGGGGAGTAAGGGAAGGATCAATGGTCAGTTAGTTACCAAGAGGATACAGGGATCAATACTTAGAGGATGGGGAGGAAGGGTTCCTTCTGGATTTCAGGAGCAGAGGTAAGTATCTGGGGCTCAACACCTCATCTTAATTGCCACACAATTCACTGAAAAATGCTCAGAATACTAGATTCTGCTCTCCTTACCTCCTCTTCTGTAAAGTGACAATAATAGTAGCACCTACCTCATTGGATTGTTGGGGAAATCAAATGAAATAACAATTTACTTTTTGAAAATTGTGTTACATAAATACAAAGTAATTTGGGATTGATCAAGAAAGACCTTCTTTTAGCAAACATTTGGGAGAGTAGCCAAGATGGTGAAAGATTTAAATTTCATGCTATAAGAGACTTAGTTGAAAGCAATGAGAATATTTAGCTAGGAGAAAAGAAAGCTCATTGAGGACACATTCTTTCTCATGGTAGCTTTAACAAACTTTAATGTTTGTCTCAAGAAAGAGGTAATAGACTTGTTCTGTTTGGTTTCAGAGGATAAGAATAAAGGTTAAATGTTGAAAAGAAGCAAATTTAGGCTTGATGCCAAGACAAACAAACAACTTACTCACAGTTCAAGTTGTTCAAAAATGCTTAGGAAGTAGTGGTTTCCCTTTTAATGGAGGTCTTCAAGAAGAAACTGAATGACCATCTGTCTGATATAGTAGGGATTCTTTCAGATATGGGCAGGACTCAATGGCCCCTGAGATCCTTCTAACTCAATTTCTAGGATCCAGTGCCTTGTGCATGCTGGATATGTAAGACTGAGTAGGGATTGTTTCATTCTCTGTACTTAGGTCCTCAGTGCCTGACACTTAGTAGATACTTAATAAAAATTGATTGGCTGATTTTTGGTGTCTAAAAGGACAACAGATTAAGAGCAGAAAGCAACTCTCAAATGAATTCAGTCCCTCATTTTTCAGATGTAGAAACTGAGGTCCCAAAAGACTAAGGAATTTGACTAAAACTACTCAGTCAGTAAATGGCAAAAGGTGGGATTTAAATTTAGTTTTCTAACTCCAAATTTACAATGTCAAACTGTCAAGCACAGATGATTCTAGGACCTTGAATTCTTGAATCTGGTTCCATTAGTTTTCTACTACATCAAAAAACACTGCTTTAGGTGACCAGATTGATAAAATCTAAATGGAGAAGATATGTTTCTCGGGGTGTGGGGAAGGAGGATTGGTAAGCTAGTTGTTCTGAGTTGTATTTGCTCTCTGTGCGTTGACTTAAAAGGCTGTCCAGAATGACCTCCTGAGAAATGTTTACCTTTAACTTCAGTAACAGGACAGAGTCTGTCAAATTTTTGTTTTACTTTTCATAATTTCATATCCAGCTGCTGGTGGTTTGCTATTGACGAGGTAGGATGTTTCTTCCCCTCTTTCTATATAGTTCCACCATGCCAGCCTGAGGCAGTTTTATTAACTTCAGGGTTTTCTAAGTGCACAGAAAGGGAAGTTAAACACTTTCATGCTCTCTGGATCCTAAGAGTATCTCTTTTTCAGGATTAGTTAATGAATCCCAAATAATTATTTCTCCATCCACTTTATATGAAGTCATTTCTAATATTGACCCTCAAGGTAAGAGGGATTATTTCTTCTTTCTCATTTTTTAATTATGAATTTTACAATTATTAACTACCACAAATGTTCCAATGCACAATAAAGAATAAAAAAGTGGGTGTATGAAAAACTGAAATGTGGTTGTGTAGTTTTCAAAGTACACATTAAATTGAATAAGGTAGTAACAAAATTGTTCTGTTCGTTTTCCCCTCCTTCTGAATTTCATTTTATTTTATTCTGCATACTTTAAAAATGTTTTATTGGTATTATTTTCCTTTTTTCTCTCCCTCCCTCCCTTCTTTCCTTTCTCTCTCCTTTCTCCTCTTCTTTCCTTCTCCCTTTCTCCTGCTCTCTCCCTCTCTCTTGCTCTCTCCCTCCCCCTGTCACTACTCACTTATTCATATGTACATTTTCTTCCATAAAATGAATGAGTTACTACCAAAAAATCCGGCAAAACTTCAGAGAAAGCACTGCAAAGTATAAGGGAAATAAAATTGAAAATAATAATTATATTAACTAATATATTTAGTGCTCTAAAGTTTGCAAAGTGATTTACATGTATAATTTTATTCTTACAAAAATGCTATGAGGAAGATTCTATTATATTCCCAATTTTAAAGATGAGGAAGTTGAAGGTGAGAAATAGTAAATTACTTGCCCAAGGTACACAATCAGTAAGTGCCTGAGAAAGGCAAATTGAACTCTGAGTCTTGCTGACTCCAAGTCCAGTGCTCTCTGCTCATTAGACCATTTGAAGTGTGCTGAAAAGCCTTCCTGTGCCAAGTACCCCACATTGGCCTGCCATGATTCCTGGCTCCAACATTAAAGATTCTTCCCTTTGGGTTAGTACTGTGTTGCAGTAGAGCCCTCTTTTCAAACGTAGGTATCTCTTGGAAGAGTAACACATCAAGTCATTAACATCTTAGTAAAATGTTCTCATCAGAGGTTAAAAACCCTGTTATCTTACAAGATCTAGGGAAATCAGATATATGCTGGTAAATGTCTCAGGTTGGGATAAAAAAAAAGAGGTAACATTTAATGAGAAGAAGCGACAAGATGAGAATCAGATATATACAGGTAAATATGGTCTTAGGTTGGGATAAAAAAAGAGTTAACATTTGATGAGAAGAGGAAGAGACAAGAGGGTGAATGGAAGAGAGAATTCTAGAACATCAGGGCACTGAGTCTTGTTGCCAAATAATAAACAGTAAAGCCCCGTTATGTTGTAAAATTGTTCACTATACTCTGTTTCAAATTATATCCCCTTATATGGAATGATATGCTGTATAAGGCCAATTTCTTTCTATAATAGGAAACATCTAAAAAATGAATACTTTCCTTCCTCTGTTGATTTTAGTGTTTCAATAGCATTTGAATGCATTATGATCTGGGAGGATAATTGTTTTACTTTGAAAAACAAATGAAGCCTGGATCTTTCCATCTCATCTGGGTGGGAAGTGTAGGCACTACTCATGGATACTCAGGGCCTCTTTAATCCACTAAGTATCTTTGACCTGCTATGTTTCTGACCTAAACTCGTTGTCTATGACTATATTAAGGCTTAACTGATGCTTGGAACTCCAGGAGCTCGAGTAATCCAATGATCCATCAGCCCTAGGTTCCTGGGGAGCAGGGACTATAGACCACCAGTTTGGGAGGAGAATTTGAACTGGAACTTTTTTAGAGTTACAAGGTTGAGTTGACTTAGAAGTCATGCTTTCTTTGGGAAGCATTCTTTCACTATTGCATTTCTTTACTCAGTAGAAGTTCAAAGCTAATTAGTGTTCTTGTCTAAGCACTGATCAAGCTGGACAGAAAGCATCAGCAACAGCAACAACCACAAAGAGTCTCAGAATGGAAACTTGTTTTACTTTCCCTTTCCCAATTTCATCTCTTGACCACCTTATGTGCCATTTGCTATGCTGAAAAGACACTAAGGACATTTTTATATTCATAAAGTAAAGGACTTTACACTATGAAAAATTGAACAAAATCTTGGACATAATCAGAAAGACCCAAGTTCAAATCTTGTCTCTGACACTTGCTGATAGTGTGATCATGGACAAATTAATTCACCCTTCAAACGTCAGTTTATGTCTAATCAAAATTATACCTATCTAATAGGGATGTTATAAAAACCAAATGAGATTATATTTATATATATATATATATATATATATATATATATATATTGCTTTGTAAATTTTAAAGCACCATATATGCCCCTGTTGTCATTCAAAGAAATGTTTGCAAGCTTGGAAATCTTTTGCACAGGCAAAATAAATGCATTGAGGATTAGTCAGTAAGCATTTATTAAGTGAATACTTAAATAAATCATCTTGACAGTTATTCTGCCACTGGACTTCAATGACTGAAACAGAGAGTGAGGGCTGATGACTTTGTGTAACTCTGCCTCACTTACATTCAGTTCATGCACAAGTCAAGACATCACTCATCACATCTTATCACTTGTTTTCTCCAAAACTGAAGGATGAACAAGTGCATACTATGTGCCAGGCATTGTGGAATACAAATGTAAAAAAAAAAGAAAGATAGTTTCTGTCATCAAAGAGCTTATAATCTAACAAGGGAAGACAAAACACTCAAGGAAGCTGAAAAGAGAGGAGTGTGTGTGTAGAGGCAATGAGATGTCTGAACCAAGATCTCTCCATAAATATCATAATAATAATTTGCCCTCTTATTATAATGAATATATGAAATTTTATCAATGATACCAACAACATACATGTATCCCTTTAGTGTTTGCAAAGAGCTTTCTGTTCATTATGTCCTCTGATCCTTAGCACCCTCCTGCGAAATAGATATTACTATATTATTATCTGCACTGTGCTAATGTGCTCAGAGGTTTGATGACTTTCTGTGGTCTCAGAACTCAGGCAAGATCAGAACTCATTTCTTCCTGATTCTGAATACAACATCGTTGAATTAATTATCATTCTTATCAAATCCTCTATCCCTTTCCAAATGGTATCAAAAGCTCTGTTTGGGCACAAGGATACTGAATTGGAACCTTCACTTGCTCCCCCTTTGCCAAGATGGTAGATTCCACTCTGCTATTCTATCTTCCCCTTGCCAGTCAAATTAATGAGCTCCCATTGACAGAGTTGTCTATCATGGAGTAAAAAGAAATTACAGTGATCCTAGATGGATGAGTCAGGAGTAGATATCATCATATGGCATTTAAATGTGCACTCATCTTTGTGGAGATGGGCCCAGTGGAAATACCAAATGAGAAGTGACTGCCTTGTTTCCCTTTTAGGAGAGAGAGAGAGAGAGAGAGAGAGAGAGAGAGAGAGAGAGAGAGAGAGAGACTGTGTGTGTGTGTGTGTGTGAGTGTGTGTGTGTTTACCTGGAAATGTTTCTCAGCCTTTTGAATAACAGCAGAGAGAGTCCCTAGACATCTTGCAGTCCTCGGTACTAAAAGGGTAGGTACATTAAAGTCGCATTGGTGAATTTCCCTGACACCCAGAAGGACTTATGAAATATAGGGCAGCAAGCCCAAATGTGTCAAAGAAAACATATTTGCCTCTTTTCCTTCTTTCCTCCCCTTCCTTCCTTCCTTCTTTCCTTCCTTTCTTTTTCCTTCCTTTCTTTCTTTTTTCTTTCTTTCCTTATCTCTCTCTCTTTGTTTTTCCTCTCACTCTCTGTCTCTTTCTTTCTCTCTCCGCCCTCCCTTCCTCCTTCACTGTCTCCCTCCTCCCTTTCCCCTCTCCCTCTCTCTGTCCTTCTCATTCTCTCTCCCTCACCATCCCTGCCTTATATCAATCAGGCAATGTCTCCAACCTTGCTAGTTCAGAGGTACCTTTCTTGAGAGCACTCATGGTTAACCAGTTTGTACAAAAGAGTCATTGACAACCCAGGAGGTAATATTATTCTTTGAATGGAAGAAAAACATAATTTTGCTTTGAAATTTCAAATTATCTAATGAAAACCACAGACCAATGAGGCTAGTCCAATGTTGCACTGGGTATGGTTTTGGGGGCTTTTTTCACATAGAATTCACACCATACACATTTTGGCACAGATTGGTCATTGGAAAAATACATGGCTTCAATAGAAGATGTGTTATTTTGCGGCAGGTTGCAGCTAATGGTTCAGACATGTTCAAGTGTTATATCCAAGAAAACCTAACAGCTCTGGCTAAATCCTAGGAGAGCAGAATTTCTGCTTCCAATTTTTTAGCTTCTAATAGTCCCACATCTTTCCTTGTGCTATTAATTCACTTATTGTGGTTGGAGACAGACTGTCCCTTACCTCCTGAGCTAGGAGAGCAGAAAGTACTTTGTTGTGAAGGAAAGAAGAAGCCTTATAGCAATGAATGCTTTCCTGGCAAGACCTATCTTACAAAAAAGTTGAATTAGTATAAACACAGTTCTCTGAGATAGAGGTAACACATGAGTCCAAGGTCAGTTGTGAGCCACAAATCAAAATTGAATCCAAAGCGATTCTAGAAGTCCTGGGCTTGAGAGATGGGGACAGACACAGGTCAGGGAGCTTTGATAAACTGTATGAAGATAGGCAAGAAGAATCTAGATCAGGGACCGACACCTAGGAGAGGTGCTGCTGCAGTGGAGAAGCCCTTGGAAGCCAGGACTGAATGATAACACCGGACACCTTGGGGAGTGAGGGGATGTGGAGAGGCAGGATAAGCAAAAGAGATAAAGGACCAATGGAAAGGGGATAAAGGGACACTTAAAGGAGCAGCATATATAGAAGTATTGATAAAAGGACAGAAGAGAGGGAATACAACTTGAACTTTGCCTTAATCATAATTTTGATCAGTCCATCTTCCTGGTTAATGAAGGGAAACATGTCTATATGTGCCTCATTAAACCACTAGAGTAGCATTTTTAGCCCCTTATTCTGAAGGGAGTTTCTAACAATTTTTTTTATTAATAAACTTGTCAACATATCTGCCACTAACATCAAGAGGACAGCTTCATCTTTAGAGGTTTTATTCTTTTTTGGGGTGGGGTTGGAGGGTAGGACTTTGATTTAATTAATGTAGGGAATTTGTGAGGGAACTCCTTTCTATTAATGCAGATGGATATCTGGTCTGAAACTTGGTGAATTAGATTCCTGGGGCACTGAACAGTTAAATGAATGCTCAGCAGCCTCTCCCCAATCCTTCCCACTAAGCCAGTATATTTAAGAGACACTGCCTCAACTATGCCACACTGCCTTTTACTCATGGGTTTTATGTTCCTCTAAAATACTGCGCTTCTGAAAATAGTGGCATGTGGCTACTCCAACTTGGCTTCCATCTTGCTTTTCCTGAATTGCTCATGTAACATTGTTTGCTCTCCCTAAGATTCAGAGTAGGCTATTTTAAGTAATCATAGGCAAATGTAGTTCAAACTTCTATTTTGTACTTTCTCTATGGACAAACCAGGCATGATAAACCAAGAAGCAAAATGTTTAATTTAGATAGGACAGAAAAAAATTGATTGATAAGGAACGTTTTCTCCTTTATACCCGAAGAGATACATTGTCCTAGAGATTCCCATAAAAGCAGTGGAAGAGAGAACAGTCTAGAGTTACCTGCCAGTGGGAACACATCTTGGTTTGACTTTTTCCCTCTACCTCTACAATCTGTGATTCCCTTCTGACTCTAAGTACTTGACTGTTGTGCTTCTTTTTTTATAAAGTGCTTCACTAATCTTAAATTTAGTGCAATTTAAATGTAAACTTTAACATCATCATCATTAATTATTCCCCACTAAGCTACTGTCATGTGTTAGAACTCTTTTTAGCCTCTGTATGTTCTTTTAAAGAGAATATTATATACTTGTGAAAATGTTCATGCCTAGGGCTAGTCAACAAATTTCAGCTCTTTTGTTACTTAGGACAATAGCCAAACACAGGAACAGAAAAAAAGTTATTCAGGTCAAGATCTTTCTTTTCCCAATTTACCTGTCCCTCCTCAGAGGTAATTTTCCCAAACTTGTTTAATATTTAAGTTGGAGTGAATAAATTCCTTTCAATAGTCATCATGCTCTTGGCAGCTAGCACCAGTGCCTGCCTGGAGTTTCTGCCAGCTTCAATGTTTCATCAACACTAAAACTGGCAACCTTTGCTCTAGACAGAAGCCACATCCAGGTCATTGTTATTCTATTGAATAACTAAATGATAAATTACATCTTGCTCTGAGCTTTTCCTCACACAGCAGGGTAAAATTTCACCCAATTTGGATTTCAATAATTTGGAATTTATGAGCATTTCAATGGAGATTGGGATGGTGTTTACCTTAACTAAGCAAATCTTCTTTTAATTCAACAAACCTTTATGCTGCAGTATTTAAGGAGATATAATGATGAATAAAATATGGTTCTCTCAGGGAGATTATAATCTACTAGAGGGAATAAGAGGTGACCTATAGTACTAAGAGGCATAGGATACATTACCTTGGTATAGACAAAATGCCGCAAGATGTTCCATGAGGGAGAGACAACATCTGGCTTGGGGGATTTGGGAGGGCTTTATAAAAGAGGTAGGATTGAAATTGTGAAGCATGAGCAGGACCTTGAAAGGTTAGATTGATGTGCTGCAGCGGGAGGATATTCTAGGTGAGTCAAGGCAAAGAAGCTGGGGAAGTACAGGTTATGTCTGGGGAACAGTGAACAAGCAGTACAACTCAGCTGGAATATAGGCTACCTGTAGAGGAGAGCTATGCCTGCATTTCATAAATAATTCAAGATCAAACTGGAAACAATGTTGAAGGAGATGGGATAATGAGAAAAAAAAAAGAGAATCAGTAGCATTTAAATACTTCCATGTATTTTATGTAATTGTTTTTATTGATTTGCATTTTTAAAAGATCATAGATTTCGAGTTGGAAGGAACTTTTAAGAACATGTAGCTCAATCCCTTCATTTTACAGATGATGAAACTGGGACCCAGACTTGCTCAAGCTTGTGCAAGTAATAAATGACAGAGGCAGGTTTTGAACCCATGTCTTCTGACTCTGGAACCCAATGTATTCTTCACTTCCAAGAAAACTCCATTTTATATTGCTATCATTTTCCAGTGATTTCCCCCACCAAATGGGGAAAAAAAGTAAAAAAAGTTCAGTTAAGCAAGACAAATGAATATACCAGCCGATTCTGACAAGGTATACAATTTTGACTCCTCATCCCTCACTTAACTCCATCTATTGATTTATTTTTCTTGTCACATAGTCCTTTATATTATAAATATGAGAGTTCTTCCTTCCTTCCTTCCTTTATTGTCTTCCATCTTGGAGGAAAACCTGGCTTTGAAATCATACCATTTGCTTGATGCTCACTAACAAAAAAACCCAAGTAACTCCAAAGAACTATGTACATCATCTCAGGGCATTTATAAGAGGACTTGATGCCAAACAATTGGCATGCCTACCTTAACAATATTTCAAAGAGTTGTGATATTATCAGTATGGATTTCCCCTCCATTTTTACAGGTTGATAAACCCCTGCAACTTAGCAGAAGGTCTTCAAGAGCTGATATAGCTAAAAATATGCACTACCCTGCAACCAAGCTAGGGATGATCCTGTATGAATTTAGCATGACTGGTCCTTGGAGAACAGAAATACATTCCAGGCCAGTACTCTAAGATTTTCCAACTTGCCAGAGAATGCCCTCTGCTGTCATAAGTTTTGAGACTTCAGAGTCAACTCTGTATCATAATGAGGCATGAAAGGAAAATAGGATCCCTGCTTTCCTTCAAAGCTCGGTTCTAGCACCACCATCTACCACCTCCCCCATCACCACTTTGAATGTAATTAATTTTGTATAAACTATGCATTCATTCATTCATTTATCTATCTGTCTGTCTGGTATTTATGTATTTATCCATTTATTTATTTATTTGTATGTATGTATGTAGGCATGTTCTCTTCCCCTTAGCATATAATCTCCCTTGGGTCAGGGACTGTTTAGTTTTTGTCTTTGTATCTATAGTGCTCAGCACAATGCCTGTGGGAGGCAAGTTCATCATCATCATCACCATTGTCATCTTCATCATCATTGGTGTATATATATATATATATGTATATATATATACACATATATATATATAACACTTTAAGGTTTATAAAATCTTTGCATATGTTATCTTATTTAAATCCCTATTTTACAGATAAGAAAACTGAGGCTAGAGAGTTGAAGTGACTTGCCCAGTTAAGTAGGTGAAACAGGATGTGAACCAGACCTTCCTGACTCCAAGTCATACCTTCCTCTAATAAAAATGCTGTGTTGGTTGATAGGTTAGGTGACATTAATCATGCTAATTGAAAAAAAAAAAAAGCTTTGCATTATAGGTGTGAGGGAGAGGCTGAATTGTTTGCCTTCATTTTTTAAAAAAAGCACAAATTGTGAGGGCCAAGAGCAATTTAGAAAAATAAGAAATTTTCTTTAAAAAATTGTTGTATATCAGACCTTATGCATTAAATGCCAGATGATACTGTACTGAGAAGCACTGAATCTGACACAAGGAAGAATATCTTTTAATAGGCCTTGTGCTTGGTATTTGTCAAATACCCTGAGGTCTGATGACTATATAGACCCCCTTTGACAAACAAAAGCTTAGAATTTTGTGGGAAAACATGAAATCAGAAATGCCACTATTGATGACTACTGGATGTTTCATCATTTTCTGCAGGGTAGAGAATGGCATGCCAGATCTGCTCATTTCTTTACTGTTTCACAGCATCAAGAGACACCTGTACCTTTTGTGGAGAGTGCAAAGCTCAGCAGGTTTCAATGGTGACCCAAAGAAATTTGCCAAGATGGTCATGCCGGGTGGCACTCTTCCAGGGTGGCATAGCTAAAAAGCATGCCCAGACTCAAGCCCCTACATAACTGGAAACTAGAGAGCAATCTTTCTCAGGAAAATGAAATGTTCTGCTCATCCTTGGAAAAATTCTCCATTTTTCATGATATTTCAGTTTTTAAAAGCTATTCTTTCATCTTCCCGCTACCCCAGTTTAATGTTACCCAGATGTTTTGTCTTATGCCCATAACCAGTCACAAAGTAAGAGAATCTCCATTAACAAGTTTGCTCTCAAACAAACACATAACAATAATGGAAGCTTGTTTACTTAATTGTCCTTAAGGATTCTTCACGTGCAGCATAGGTATTAG
This sequence comes from Bettongia penicillata ogilbyi, assembly GCA_023548195.1. Classification (NCBI taxonomy): domain Eukaryota; kingdom Metazoa; phylum Chordata; class Mammalia; order Diprotodontia; family Potoroidae; genus Bettongia; species Bettongia penicillata. The sequence continues at coordinate 1,332,084 of JAJHZJ010000567.1, forward strand.
AAATAATTAGCCTTGGGTACAAATTCGTAAATATAAATATAATTTACTGTCTTTCTAGACAAAATGCTATATTGGTAAAGACCCAAATAAAGACAATAGCTATGAATGAAATGAGTATCTCAAGGCACAAACTACTACTTGACTGGTTCTGAATAAGCATTGGCCAAGTGAGGATATTGGATGACACAGTGGGTAGAGTGTTGGACTTGGATCTAGGAAGGCCTGAGTTTCAATCCTGTCCTCAAGGTTGTTGAGAGGAACAGCTCAAAGTGCATCAAATGCTTTGGAACTGTGAAGAACCATGTGAATGCAACCTATATTATTCATAGAGATCACAGATTTAAAGGAGAGGGTGAGCTTAGATAGTTGCCCTGGACTAACTTTCCATAGACCAATCCTTCCATTTCACTGAAGAGGAAACTAAATCCCAGAGAGATGATGAAGTGACCTGTCCAGGGTCACCAAAGTAGCGACAGATTGGGCCAAGATTCAAAATCAGACCATCCAACTTCAAATCTAGACCTCTTTTTCACTTACTTGCTAGTAACAAAGCACTAGGTGATACTCACTGATAATAACACTTTGGAAGGGTTTTATGCACTCATTAGCATGTACTTGTACAATATAAATATACAGTAAAATTTTAAAGCAATTTATCTTAAATGATGTTTACAATCACTGAATAAATACAGTGCTAGAGCTGAAGGGACCTTGGAGACAGCATAGTATAATCTACCAATCAACAAGCATTTGTAAAAGGCTTTACAAGCCTTAAAGGACTGTATTAATTCTGGTTACTATTATTATTAATAATATGATTATAATAACATTGATGATGGGCCTACATGTGCCAGACACTGTGTTGGGCAATGTAGCTATAATACAAAGAATAAAACAACCTCTACTAACAATGAACTTACATTTGAGTGGGAGAGATAACAAATATATATATATATATATATGTATGTACATATATGTATATATGGCATAAATATGATGAAGAAATACACATATATACATATAAACATACATACATGCACTCACACATATCTACACACAAATTAGTAGTTAAATACCAGGGAGTTTGGGGAAATACTATCAGATAGTTTGAGAGGATCAGGAAAGGTTTCATGTGGAAGATGGTACATGAGTTGTATTTTAAATAAAAGAGCAATTCAGTGAAGTGGAAATATGAAAGGAGTGCCTTCCAGGCATGGGGAATGGCTAGTATAAAAGTGCAGAAATAGGAAATAGTGTCATGAAAGAGTAACAGAGAGAAATATTCAGTTTGACTGGATCACAAAGTATAGGAGGGAGAGCCGTGTCCAGTGAGGGTAGAATGATAGTTTGGATACAGGTTCTGAAGGATTTTAAACAGAGCAGTTTATGTTTTATTCTAGAAGAACTATGGGGCAGCTAGGTGACACAGGGGATAGAGTGCCAGACTCAGAAGTCAAAAGACCTGAGTACAAATCTGGCCTAAGATACTGACTAGGTGTGTGACCCTGGGCAAATGACTTAATCCTTTTTGCCTCGGTCTCCTCATCTGTAAAATGAACTGGACAAAGAATGGGTATCTCTGCCAAGAAACCCCGAATGGGGTCATCAAGAGTTGGACATGACTGAGGTCACTGGACAATAATAAGAGACGAAAGGAAACCACTGGAATTACTTGACAAGTGTACTCATGTGGTCAGATCAACGCTGAAGGAAAATCACTTTGGCAGCAGTGAGTAGGATGGACTGGAGTGGAGAGAGACTTGAGGCAGCGAGACAAAATACAAAGTTGTTGAAATAATCTAGGCAAAAATGTGATGAGGGCTTAAAGGAACATGGTAGTTTAATGAGTAAAGAGAAAGGTTTGGATGCAAGAGGTACTGTGCAGGTAACCTGGAAAGATTTACCAACTAATTAATATATAGGGTGAGGGAGACCTGGAAATCTAAGCTGGTATTGAGTTTATAAACTCGGGAAACTGGAACAGGCCTGCACAACATATGGTCCATGGACCACTTGCATCTGCATCTTGCATCAGCACAAAGCTGCCTGTGGCCAGTATGCTGTACATGGCTGTATTTATATCCTTTACATTTCTTTGTAGGCCAACTGAAATCCTTTGGCGGCCTGCAAGCAGTGCATGGGTGGTACTTTGAACAGAAGTCACAAAGTTTGAAAAGGGAAGACTTAGGGAGAAAGTGAATATGCTCTATGTTCAATGTGCTGACTTTAAGATTTCTCCTGGACATTCATATGCAATTATTGCTAAAAGAAATGGTGACTAGATATATAAATCTGGGGGTAATCTGTGTAGAGATTATGGTTAAACCCATGGACCTAATGAAGTCACTGAGAGAGACAGAGAGAGAGACAGAGAGAGAGAGAGACAGAGAGAGAGACAGAGACACAGAGAGAGAGAGTTCAGTGAAGGGAGAATTTAAAAAAACTGAGGAAATGATGTAGCCTACTTTCATGGAAGCTACTGTTGCCTTATGTACAGTATAGATGATAAGTATGAATAATATTTAGACTGAACTGATGACTCAGTGTTAAATTTAACTATCAGAAACTGAATAAACTGCATGATTTTAAATGACATCAGTTTAAATTAAGCCGTTGGTTGTTTTGTCAATAGCAGAACCCTGGAAAGCAAATTTTGCATATAAAATTAAATACTGGCACCACTACCCAGGATTATTGATGTGAACCTATCACTAACACTAAAAAAGGGACTTTTATCCACTGAAAATAACTTAAAATGGCTAATGGCAGCTCTCTCTAGGGAAGAACAGGGGGGAAGGAAGAAAAAAATGAAAACGAAATTTACATGATAACTTTATTACATATTTAATTATATTTATTTATTTAAATACATTTAAATAAATAAATACATAGATATATTTAAATATATTTATTAATTTAAATATTTAAGAGGACCAACAAGTTGTACATAATAGTTTTCATGTGCAAATCATCTTTTTTTGTTGGTATATGTGGAAATGCTTGTTTTATTCCATAATTAAAAATAAAATAAATAAAATTTAAATAAATAAATAATTCTAGGTGACATGGATGTTTTTCATTTAAACTTGATTCTTACTACAATGTAACTTTTGAGAGGAAACCCTCCAGGAAACCATGCTCTTAAAGTGTTGCCTTCAATGAATGACATGAGTTCATCAGTTCTACATGACTCAAGGATTTGATTTTATGAGTTATCCAGGACTCCCACTTTTAAGCTCATTGTTAAATATTGACCATTTCATAATCATCAGCACTCCTGCCTTTAGAAGAAAAAAACATAAATATATATGTGTATATAAATGAATACATGTGTATGTGTGTGCCAGAAAAGGAAAATCTACTCCAGTATCTTTCCCAAGAAAACCCCAAATGGGGTCATGAAGAGTCAAACACAACTGAAAACAACTGAACAACAAATATACATATGTACATATATATATGTTCATATATATATACATATATATATATAGTATATTTTAAAAAGTATTCTGAGAAAGGACCAACACTTCACCAGACTGCTGAAGGAGTTCATGACACACAGTAAAATTAAGAACCCCCTGGTCAAAACCCTTTTCATACCAGGTCCGATGGAAGCTGGATACTTAGTGGTTAGTCTCATCTCAGGAGCTGAAGAATTTCTAGTCACTTTCCTCTTCCTCTATATGCCATTTTTTCCTCATTGATAACATTGTTGGTAATCTATAGAAAATAACTTTATGCTATTTTTCTCAAATGACAATGGTCTGCAATCTACCTGTTCTGATCAAAAATCACATTTTTGAGTGGTTGAAGAGATGTCAGAGAGTCATTCTTTGCTCTGGGAACAGTGGGACTCTAGCTGGTGTATGCAGGGATAGAACTTGTGACCTTAAACTTCATTAGCACTATACTCTAAACATGGCAGATTATTAGCCGCAACATTTTTATTAAAGCTGACATGGGCATTATCTGAAGAGTGATTAATGTCCAGAGCATTCCTTCAGAGAACACAATGCCTGAGTCTCCGGGAATCCAACCCTCAACCAGAGGTTGATTAGACAATTAATGGCCTGTGGATGCAATCCTTCAAGAACCTCATGATTAAATTGTCTATTTAATAAAATTACACTGTGATCTTCATTATAATTGGGTGTTGTCTGTTTGGTATTGTCTTTAAGGTATTATTGTCTGTTGAATTAAGATAGGGAAGGCTGTTAATTATATTTGGGTGAAAAGATCATCTTGCATATTCATTGAAAGATGGAAACCACCGAAATCTTCCAGGTTGAATAATGCTTAATAAGAGAACATCTCTAGTTTTGTATTCAAAATCTGCTTGCCTTTATTTTATCAGGGCTTCTCTTATATTCACACAATTCACCCCTTTCAAAAAAGAAGAAACAATGATTCTTTACTCCATCTTGGAGAATGTGAACTCCTCCTCTTTACAAAGTAAAATGGATTCCCCATTCCTGCTTCAAGCCCTTCCCATCAGGTACAAGATGGCTTTGACATTTTCTAAGGCAGCCCCCCTTACCCTAGAGGACAGTCACCTTTGTCAAACTCATCTTGAATGAGGCCAAGCACAGGTCAGAACTTAATCAGTAAAGCAGTAGTGGCTTAACAGAGGACAATACTCATTCTCCCATTTCGCATTTTGTCAACTGCATCACTGACTGTTTTTACTGTTGCAGCTCCACTTCCCATGCAGATTCTGGTGCCTGAATTCATTTAATTCAATAAACACTTATCAAGTGCCTATTGACTATGTATAAGATAGTAAGCTAGTGACTGGGGATACAAAGACCAAAAATGAAACAGCTCCTGCGCTCAAGAAGCTTACATTTTATAGAAAGAGTGAAAAGTTACTTTTCAGTCTCATCTCATGTCATTTCCACGATACCCTCTTCACTTAAACCAGGCCATTTTCTGTCCCCTCAATACTGTCTACATCTGTCATTGTTCAGACTGCTGCCTGCATCTGGGATGCCCTATTTTCCCTCTTGACCTATTGATTTCCAGTTCTATAGGAACTATGTCTATCAGTATTCACCTTTTCTAGCAGAACTGACATGGCGTTTTGTTTTGTACCTGTCCAATACATATGTAATATGTATTAGTTTTCTGCATTTGTTTCTTATTCACAAGGATAGGAGTTCTCTTATAATAGTAACTTCCTCCTCCTTTCCTTCTTTTTCTCCTCCTCCTCCTCCTTCTCCTCCTCCTTCTTCTTCTCCTTCTTCTTCTTCTTCTTCTTCCTCTTCTTCTTTTCTTCTTCTTTTCTCTCTCTCTCTCTCTCTCTCTCTCTCTCTCTCTCTCTCTCTCTCTCTCTCTCTCTCGGTCTCTCTCTCTCTCTCTCTCTCTCTCTCTCTCTCTCTCTCTCTCGCTCTCCTCCATGAGTTTTTAAGGGTTCAATGATCATCTCTATGGAAATGACTCCCCTATCTAGCCTTTGTCTCTCTAGATCTATCTCAAAGACTGCCTAGTGTACATCTCGTACTGGATCTCACATAGGTATCTCCAATTGCACACATCCAAAACAGAATTCATTATAGTGTCTCCAAAACACATTGTTCTTTAGAACTTCCCTATTCCTACTAAGTGCTTTAACATCTTTCCCATGACGCTAGGTTCATAACCTCAGCATCATCCTGGATTTGACGCTCTCCGTCACACCATGTATCCAATCCTTTGGCAAATCTCGTCATTTCTACTTCTATGACATAACTAATAGCATCAGCCCCTTTTCCATTGTCCTCATAGGCACCACTATAGCTCAGATCCTTATCACCTCTTGTCTAAACTATTGTTAAGTTTGATCACATCATTCTGCTATTTAATAAACACCTGTGTTCCCCATTTAATCTCTACTATTAAATTTAGCCTCTTCTGTTTGAAATTAAAAGTTTTTTATGAGCCCAAACTACCCCTCCAGATTTCTTAGACATAAACTCTTCGTGTATAATATTTGGCATGTTACACATGTATTCCTTAATGTACAATACAGTCCGGTCCAGTTGGCCTTATTACTCCTCCATTTTCCATCTCTACTTTTATACTAGCTTATCTCAGGTTTGAAATGAAACTTTCTCATCATTTCTGCCTTGTAAAATCTCAAGTTTCCTTCAAGATTCACTTTGGGTATGACATTCTACATGAGGCCCTTCATTATCCCTCTAGCTACCAGCACTTTCTGCACCAAATTCTCTTTGGGAATGTGTGTGTGTGTGTGTGTATCAGCTAGGTGACTCAGTGGATAGTATGCAGGGCCTGGAGTAAGGAAAACATTTCCCTGACTTCAAATCTGGCATCAGACATTTATTAGCTGCATGATCTCTACTGTTTGTCTCAGTTTCCTCATTTGTAATATAAGTTAGAGAAGAAAGTGAAAAACCATTCCAGTATCTTTGCCAAGAAAACTCCCAAATGGGGTCACAAAGAATCAGACACAACTGAAATTACTGAACAACAATATTATTTGTATATATACATGCACAAATATGCATATGTACATGCATATATATATACATACAAATATGTATGTGTGTATAACACACATCGGTATGTTTACACACATATCTCTGTAGTATATACTTATGTACATGCATGTTTTCACTTCCAACAGAATTTAAGTTCCTTGAAGTCAGGGATAACTCCCTAGTGTTTATTATAATGCCTTTCACATAACAGGTGTTTAACAAATTCTTACCGATCTATTGATGAATACTTTGCCCCTCCCCATTTTTGTTTAAGAAATCAATAGGACATTTTAAAGTTATTGGCTACATGGTGTACCTACCACTCTGATAAGTACTATGAAGGATTTAAGGAAATATAAGGCATGGTCTATACCCTCAAACAGCTTATTACCTTTGAGAAAACAATATATACATATACATATATATATACATACATACATATGTGAAACCATTAGAAAATAGTAAGCTGCTACTTCATGTGGTGCTGACTATAATGACTTCACAATCTAGCAGTATCCCATGGTCTCTGGGAACAGAAGATGAGATATCAATTAATAGGAGTCATTCAGAGATAGAGTTTTAGCGCAAGAGGCTCAAAGGATGAAGGAGTCTAAAGTGGTTGAGAGGCAGTACTAAAGTAATTTGGGGTGGAGAGAGTCCTGCTGTAATTATCTACCACCTACTAGAAAGAGTCAAGGAGGGTCTGAGTATTTCTATATCCCTCTGTGGACATAAAGAAGGTTTGGAGCTACGACAGGAAAGCCAGAAAGATAGCACGTAAAGATGTAGTGGTCAGGCAGTGTCAAGCTAGAGACCTCAGAGCTGGACCTCAAGATGGCTAAGTCCATTATGGGGCCCTTTTGGCGTGTAGTTGGGAGAGAGTAGAGATGGTGTCTTGTAAAAGAGAAAAATAGGAGAAAAAAAGAGAAAAAACACAGGTTTGTACACTCAGAAGAACAAATTTTGAGTCCCAGTTCTGACATGCATTAAAGAGGGGAAAGCAAGGTAGTACATGGAGGGAGGTTAGATTATTACTGTCTGAGGGATTTGTGTATCAGATTTGATAAAGACAATCTTGATCACCAAGAGGGGATTTCCAAGTGTGGACTTTTGTTAGTCTATATCTCCCATGGCGTTTAGGTAGGTGGTGCAGTGGATAGAACACTGAGCCTGGAGTCAGGAAGAATCATGGTGAGTGAAAATTTGGCCTCAAACATTTAGCAGCTGTGTGACCCTGGACAAGTCCCTTAACTCTGTTTGCCTCAGTTTCCTCATGAGTTGGAGAAGGAAATGGCGAATTACTCCAATATCTTTGCCAAGAATATCCCAAAAGGGATCATGAAGAGTTGGACATGACTGAAAAGGAAACAAAACAGTTACACAACAACAAAAACTTCCAGCTTGAGGCTTCCTCAAAGATAATTGGTGACTCAGAGTCAGCGTGAGCCCATATACCTGCAGAAGGACCCTCCCTACTGTGTGATCCATAAGGCTACACCGTGGAAATGGTTTTTAACCCTTTTAGATCCAACGAATTCATATTTATCATTTTTTTACATTATCATCATCATTATTGCTATTAATATTCATTTACTGTGTGTGTTAAAATTATGTCTTCTTCTGGGTCCCTTGATAATCCTCCATTCTAGTCATTACAGTAAATAGATTTACTAGTAGCCGGCATAAAGAAGCAATATCAGGAAATAAGATTGTGAGGGAAAACTTAGAAGTCATGTACTAGCCAACCTAAAGATCAAAGGGTCATGCTTTATAAATTACATTACAGATTAACAAAAAAATCACATCCTGGTGATTTGTACTGGATCAGGGGACCCCATCTAGGCTTTGCTGTAGGAGCCTTTAGGTCCCATGATAAGCAGATATCAGACAAATTTCTCATGTCTGCAGTAAAGAGTAGCAGCCTACCAAATGGTGCTGATAATTTTGAAATGATGTCCATGTGTTCACTTCAAACATTTACAGAAAACTTTGAAATGACATAGCTATGTCAATGAATTAACCTCAAAGTGGCACAGATAAGAGTTAGTCTGTTCTCCCCCCAAAGCCCGATAGTAGTGGGACCTCAAACTACTACCTCAGAGTACTCTTCCATTTCTTAAGGGCCCATGTTCCTTGAGTGCTTCTAACTCCAATCTGTGGCTACATAAGTGACTCATTCCCACCACATACCCTTCCTTACACTGTCTTCCTTTACCATGCCATATCCTTTCCCTATGCTTTCTGACCCTGTACCTCATTTAGTCTGCTTTTCTCTGTCTCTACACCCTCTATGCCTTGTTAAAGTGCAATTGGAGCCCCGATTCCCACTACCATCTTGATCTTTTCTGACATGTATGCAAAGAACTTGGCATGCCTTTACCACTTTATAATTTTATAAATTAATGATCAATTCATCAAGCAAGGTCTTTCTATATAGTTCATACAAAAATGAACTTCAACCCAGTCCCATCCAAGTGATCACAAACGAGTAGCTCATGGAATCCCAATTGATGAACATTTTTCTTTTTCTTTAGAAGTTACAGAATTCTGTGCAAAAAGTAGCATTCAAGAGCACTACCTTTGGAGGTTTTCTTGATTATTGGTTGTGTCCCAAGACCTGTCTCAAGCACAAATTTATTTGAAAAGTGTGCATTTGAAAATCTGTGCTTTTTAGAACTGGTCCACAAGGCAAAAATTAAATAGGAAATCAAGAACTGAATATTTTTCTTCAATTAAACCTAATTGGGCAGGAATTGTATTTCTCACAAGGTCCCCTCATTCATTCATTCTTTCTTTCAACAACTATTTATTCAGAGACTAATAGGTGCCAAATATTCTGCTAGATGATGGAGGAGAAAGGACTAGCTGGAGTGAATAGAAAGTTAAAAATGACACTACCTCTGCCTTCAAGGATCTTATATTTTATTGGGTGTGGAGCAGTAAGTACATCCATAAATGAATGCAAAATACATAAAGTTTAAATACAAAATAATTTCTGTTAAATGGTGGTAGTGGGGAGAAGGGCACTATCAACTGGAAGACTATGGAAAATCTTGTGTAGGAGTTGATATAACTTAGGGATTCTAAGAAATGACAGTGAGTAAGTTCTGAATTCTAGGCATTGGGGATAGCCTTGCAGAAGCCAAGAGGTAGGAGATGGAATATAATATACAGGAAACAACAAGTTCCAGTTTGGCTGGTATAGAGAATACATGAAGAGCATGTAAAAAGATATGTGTAAAAAGTATAAGATAAATCAGAGTCAGATTTTTAAAGGCTTTAAAGACTGAACAGAGAAGTATATATTTCATCCTAAAGGCAACAGGAAGTCACTGAGACTTGTGAAAAGGAGTGATGTCTTTCTACCTATGGCTTAGGAGTATCAAAATGGCGACTCTCTGGAGGATGGATTGGAAAGGAGAGAAGCTTGAAGCAGAGAGAGCTCTTAGGAATTTCTCCATGTGAAAGGTAATGAAGGCTTGAACTAGAGGGGTGGATGGATATAAGAGGTATTATAATGGTGGCATTCACAAGAACTTGATAAGGAAATTCTTCACCTCTAAAAACACAAAGCTGACACAACCCCAAAGCTGCTGACCAGGACCACATCTGTTTTGCAGTCTGACTTTTGGACTGAGCCCTGAGGTAATTGGTTCCCATCCACATCTCCACCCACAAATGTTCTTTATGAGAGAGCCTTCTAATATATTTTGGTCCTGGGAGTAGGGCAGCTAGGTGTCGCAGTAGATAGAGCACTAGTGCAGGAGTCAGGAGGACCTGAGTTCAAATCTCACCTCAGACACTTGATACTAGCTGTGTGGCCTTGGGCAAGTCACTTAACCCTGATTGCCCTGAGTCATCTCCAGTCATCCTGATGAAGATCTGGTCACTAGATTCAGATGGCTCTGGAGGAGAAGTGAGGCTGGTGACCTGCACAGCCCTCCCTCACTCAAAACAAAGTCAAGTGCAAGTCATGTCGTCATTTCTCTGATGGCATGGACTTCTTTGGCAGTGAAGGACGAACACACACACACTAGGTCCTGGGAGCACCCTGCCTCTGTAGCCTGTCAGTCTTGCCCTCTTCAACATCCATCAGCCCTAAAGAGCCCATAAAAAGAGACTAGATCAGGCCAAGAAACAGAAGGTAAGGGGACAAGCATTTATATACTGCTTCCTATATAACAGGCACTGTGCCTACAAATGTGATCTTACTTGATATTCACAGCTATCGTGAGAGCTAGATGCAATTATCCTCATTTTACAGCTAAGAAAATTGAGGCAAACAGAGAATAAGTGATTGGCCAAGAGTCACACAGCTAGTAAGTATCTGAGTCTGGATCTGAATTAAAATATTCCTGAACTCAGATATTCCTGATTCCAGCTCAAACCTTCTATCCATTGCTCCATATAGCTTCCTATTCAAAGTTTCCAACTGCATATTATAATTGCTGCCTTTCGCTATTGTCCCATGATGTAGAAAGGCTGGATTTGCAGTCTGAATCTGTGGGTCAGACAGAAATCACAGGCTTGCCATTCTTTTCCTAAAATAGAATCTTCCCTGGATGGGGTGGTAGACAGGCAAGGACCAGTGGTGCTCTTATAAATATTTAATAACTAGCTCTCTGGGGAAAGGGCCACCTAGGTGGCACAGTGGATAGAAACTGGGACTGGAGTGAGGAAGATTCACCATCCTCAGTTCAAATCTGGTCTCAGATACATACTAGCTGTGTGATCCTGGGCAAGTCATTTAACCCTGTTTGCTTCAGTTTCCTCATTTGTAAAATGAGCTGGAGAAGAAAATATCAAACCATTCCAGTAACTTTGGCAAGACAACTTCAAATGGCATCATGAAGAGTTGGATATGACTGAAAAAAGGACTGGACCACAACAAAACATTCTGAAACCAAGCACAGGAAAAGAACATTATTATGGGTATATGAAGGTACAGTGACATCATACAAAAATAAAAGGGAGATAAGGGATTATCAGAAGGAATATTTTAGTGTCAGAACTTTGCTGAGTTTCTACTTCATCTCTTTCCCCAGCACATGCCTATGAGCACCATCTCCACAGATTTCTTTGATGTAGCAAAACAGATATATTTGTTCCCATAGCCCAAGGGTTCCTCAGTTGGTAAACCATTTGTTTATTTTTCCCCCTCTTCTAGTAGTGAATTTGAAAACACTCTTCTGAAGATAACGTTGGATTTCTCATTCTATTTCCATTTCCTTTGTGTGATCTTGCTTTTTTTGCCTGGAGCTTGCATCTTAGACTATAGTAAATTATTTACTGGAGTTAGCACCCATACTTTGTGGTATTCAAAATATAAACCTGAAATACTGAAGCAATCAAATCTTGCCATCCCAAGATATTTACGCGCTAGTGATATGCAACCAGATCAAAGGATGAATCATAATTGTTCCTCCATTGATTTTTCTAAGTGAATAGGAAAGAGTTGAGGGTAACCTGGTGCTTTCGAAACATGACGATGTAACTATATATGCAAGTGTTAGGGTCTTCTCAAGCCTGATGCTGAAAGCTTCTGACATATTGGAGCTGGAAGTCCCCTAGACATCTTAAGCTCAACATGTGCAAAACTGAACTCAATATCTCTCTCTTCAAAGTCTGCTCCCTTCCAAACTTGCCCACTACTCCAGAGGTTACCACCGTCTCTCCAGTTCCTCAGACTCACAGTCTAGGTCAGAGTGGGGAACCTGTGGTCTCCAGGTCACACATGGACATCTTTGTTTTGTAAAACTTGAACTCAGTCAAAAGGCTACACCCGAGGACCTAAACGGGAGATCACTGGTTCCCCACCTGTGGCCTAGGTACTGCTCTCAACTCTTCATTATCTCTCATCTCCTATGTCAAATCTGTTGCCAAGCCCTGTCAATTTTACCTATGTAACATCTCCCAAATATGTGGACCTGTAGTCTACTGGAGGATCTGCCTGTTGCATGTCTTTCTTCATTCTAATCTATCCTGCACTTTGCTGCCAAAGTGATTTTTTCCTAAGCTAAAGGTCTGACTTAAATTTCCTAAGTTAAAGGTCACACACACACACACACACACACACACACACACACACACACACACACCCTCAATAAATTTCAATGGCTCCCTGTCACCTCCAGGACAAAATATCACATCCTCTTTTTGGCATTCAAAGACCCCTCTCCCTTCCAATTCTAATGCCTTCCCTCTGTTGATTATTTCCTATTTATCTTGTATTTTTCTTGTTTGTACAAAGTTGTTCGCATATTGTCTCTCCCCTTACATCATGAGCTCCTCAAAGGCAGAGACTAGCTTTAGCCTTTCTTTGTATTCAGATTAATTCAGTGCCTGGCACTTAAAACAACAATCTAGAGGTCAAGTCCAGTGCCCTCATTTTATTTTATGTTTTTACTGTGAAATATTGCATTTAAAAAAATATTTTGAACTTGAGGAAAAAAATAAGAATTTCCCTAACAAAGTAGAATAAAGAAATAGGATTGCATACATAGTAGACTCAATGTTTATTGACTGACTTCTTTCTGAAATGATGACTTCAGTGTGGAATAGTGGGGAGTAAATTGAATTTCAAGTCAGAAAAAAAAACTAGCTTCAAATCTTACCTCCCAATGGTTCTAGTTATCTCTCTCAGAGCCACCAGTTCATAATAAAGATAAGGACTGGACCGGTGATTTCAGGAAAGGAAATTCCCTTCACCAGTGAAGACCAACACCTTCCTAGAGTATTGACTCGTTTAGTTTAGTCACACAACCACTATGTCAAAGGCAGGATTTTCCAGGTCTTCTGTGCTTCAAGTCTAGCTCTCTATTTTTCTCAATTCCTTATTTCTCAGTTCCTTTTCATCCCTTTTCCTGCCTATGGACTGTTCAATAATCTAGAAGATAGGTAGCCTGGGAGATAACCACAGATATTATTAAACTACCTTTGCCACCAAGGACCCAAGATAAAAGAGTCTGAGATACTTGAAGTCATCTATATCCCGTCTTTTGGTTGACATGTGCCTTTTTCACAAGGACAGATCCTGTAGACCCAAATATGCCCACCTTTCTCCCTACTAAGCATATGTATTAACTTAATTCAATACACCATTAACATTACATATTTTATGAGCATCCAGGCAGCACAGTGAATAAATTGCCAGGCCTGAAGTCAGATAGACTCATCCTCCTAAATTAAAATCTAGTCTTAAACATTTACTACCCAGGTAGGTAAGTCATGTAATCTTGTTTGCCTTAGATTCCCCTACTGTAAAAGGACCTGGAAAAAGAAAACCCCAAAATGGGGTCATGAAGAGTCAGAAATTACTTAACAATAATATGTATTTTATGTCTTTCATTTATTTATGCCTTGAATATACTCTATATATGTTGGCTTCCCTCCCCAATAGAATGTAAGCTTCTTGAGGTTAAGGATTGTTTCCTTTTTGTCTTTGTATACTCAGAGCATAACACAGTAGTTAACATGTAGAAGGTGCTTTAAAAAGCTGAATTTTGACTCACAGGCTCTAGGTTTGCTTGTTTCACCACTTAATAACCAATTTGCCACTGGGTGAATCATTTACTTTACTTAGGGCTCAGTTTCCTCATTTGTAAAATGAGAGGTTGGACTAGATCATCTCTAAATTCTTTTCTACTTCTAAATCTATGATCCTATAAAAATATTTCAGGACCAGATTTTGCCCTCAGAAAGACACCTGTCGTGTACATTTTCCTCTCTCAGGAGGCCTGCCTGGGTACTAAGAATAAAATAATTTTAGCATTTTCTCTGGTCCAACTACCAGGAAGCTGATGGACTCAGCCTTTTAGAGTGTTCTAGCCAGGGGGATGACCCAGGGCAGTACTGAGAAGCAGAAAAAACTTGTCTAAGACACCTTTTCTGTCTTCTTATGAGTCCCCTTTCCAAGGAGTTTAAACCACAGATACCCCATCATCCAGAGCCTTTTCTTTTCGACCTGAAGTTCTTATGCTGCTTCCAGTTTCAAGTAAGAAATATTACTATGTAATATTATAATATATTATTAAATATTACATATAATAATATAATAAATAATAATACCCAAGAGAGGTATGCCACTGTCATGTTCTCTGTGTAATGCTCCCTCTAAGACTCTCATTAACTCATTAGAAATTGGCTGATTCTGTTTCTCTATCCACTGCTGCTCCGAGTTGCTAGTGTTTTAACCTAATGAATTAATATGTGCCATTGTCTGGATGATCAAGAAGGCTCCTTCTCATAAGGGAAGCACAGCTTCTTACACGTTAGGCACTCAGTAAATATTGGCTATAACTGAATAAAAGGCATATGTGTAATTTGACTATTAGAAGAAATGACCTCATCTCTGTTGTTTAAATTAGACCAAAAACCTTAGAAAATTTAAAGCTAGAAGGAAACTTAGATACTACCTAATCCACCTTCCTCATTTTACAGATGAGAAAACTGGAGGATAGACAGGGCAAATGACTTGCCCAATGTCACATAGTAAGTAGCAGAGTCAGGATAAGAATCCAAGTCCCCTGATCCCCCAACTCCAAATCCAAGGCTCTTTCTGATTGAGGGCTGAGGGGGTGTTTCTTAGAGGGTGCAATCAGCTAGTGAAGTTATAAACTATAGCATATTGGCAGGTTTTTTTCTCTGCCTATAGATAGGGATGATTCTAGTTCTAAATATTAATTCCAAATTTAGGCTAAAGATCTGGATACCAAGTAAATGGAGCTATGCTTTTTTCCTCCCAAGAGATCAAAACCTGACATTAACTTGGTCACCTTCACCCCTTAACATTTTAGTGTACAGAACAAGCTGGCATGTAGAAAGCAATAAGCCAGATTTCAAAGCTTCTTCTCCCCTGCCAGCTGCAACTATCCCTTTGGAATGTCTCAGACGCTTTGGGGGCATTCTGCTAGCATGCTGAAGGCAACAGATCAATCAATAAACATTCTTAAGCACCTCCTACGTGTCAGGCATTGTGCTAAGCACTAGGGATACAAAAAAGAAGCAAAAGACATTCCAGGAAACTTAGATAACTTTCTTATTAAAGGTCATTGTGATTAAATGAAGTTAACAGTTTCCAAGAAGTGCCTACCAAACTTTGAGGGCAATGGGATGACTCTGAGAGGTCTAGATAAGGCAGATGTCAAGGTATAAGTCATCACAGATGGAGGCCACTCAACCCAAACAAAACAGAAAATAATGACATTTTCATATTGGATTTCATGATGTGCCCTGAAGTCATCATTTCCTGGTTCTGCATCACTGATAATGAACTTATTTATTCAATATATACTTATTAAGCTCCTGTATGTAGAGCTCAACATAAGGTAATTATTTCCTCCATACTTTATGAAACTTTCTGGCTAGAAGGTAAATAAACAAGCCTTCTCTAACTTGTCATTCCCAGTCAGGCTGATACTATACTAGGCACAACAAATCTCTAGTGTACTTTCTCCCAAGAACTTACCTCAACCTGAGGAGACACCTTCAGTCAAAACCCTAAGTGCCTCCTGCATATACATCAGGGAGGAGAGGAATTGGGTAGGTTCCGTAGTGAGCTACACATCAGTAACTTACTATTCTTGTTTACATGCCATGTTGGAAGGATGCAGTAGGAACTAAGGCTGGTGTTACACAAAGCTCTCTGTCAGGGATCTTCAAATAGAATGACAAAATCTCCCAGTGATAATGCACATTCAGGAATGCCGAAGTGAACTTCAAACTGATGTTTACTGGCAAAAGGTTGTGGGGGGGAAGAGAGAAGAAAAGAAAGGCAAGAATCTAAAGGAAGGAACTGTATACAAGAAGAAAGGAAGGGAGCCAGGAAGGAAAGAAAGAATGAAAGAAAAATGGAAGGCAGTAAGAAAAGGTAATAAATGTAATCAGAAACACCCCTCCCTTCCCTATTGGCTCTGACTAAAGTATACCATATGAGGCATGCCTGGAGTAGGCCCCTTCTGGGGATACATTTGTCCTGGTTCCTTTCCAATGGACCATGTGTGCTGGCTCAGTTAATGCTAAAAGACTTGGCACTTTGGAATGATGGAACAAATCCTAGGTCCCCCTGACTATAGCAAGGGGAGGGGAATGGTTTGAAAAGAATTGGCCACTGAGTCAGACAGTGTTGCCCATTTAATAAACTTGAAGAAGGAGTGACTTTGTCCTCTACACTCCTTTCTCTTCTCATCTGCTGAACCTGCCAAAGCTCTTTGAGCCTCTCCCTGAAGAGGTAGGATAGGGCTATGCCTTCTCCCCTCTAGTAGAAATGGTTAACTGTTTACCCATGGCAGCCAACATATGCGTTGGCCTAGGTGAGCTGAAAACTGGGTCTAAAAGCCTTTTATGCTTTGGATTTGTTTCCTTAGTTTAGGTGACCAAACAGCAATTCTGAAATGGACATCTATAGACATAGTGGCAAGCTTGTGTTGGAGAGGTTGGGAGCTCCTACGTCCCTCTTCGGGTGCCAGCCATATTATGGAAGGTGCCTCCACTCGCTACCATAGCACTTATTGGAGAACACAACCACCAACAATAGGAGAACAATCTTTGAGATGACTTCCCAGAAGACACTGGAATTGAGGAAGACTGAAGAACTGAGACAAAAAGGAAAATTTCTTATTCAGTTGCTTCCTTTAAAGTTGTCTTCTTTGGGGAGAATAATGATAGCTATGTTAGTCACATTTATGTCATGTTATGTTATATCACATTTAAAGTCTTTTAGTTTGGTCATCTCTTTTCTACCAATATGTGCTTTTATGTTGAGCATTTCTTTTACATGGGAGAAACAAATACTTGTCTTATATTCAATGTATATTGGATATGACATATAATAAATACATTGAGTACTTTTCCACTCAACCATTTTTGTGGAGGCTCTAGACATGAACTAAATTTAAATGCTAAATCATTTTCCCTAGGATTCCAGGATAGAGAAATAAAATGCCAGATTATTAAAAAAAAAAGTCTGACCTTGCTTTATCTAGAGGCAAGGCTCCCCTAGAATTGCAGTACACCCATGTGCACAGGTCCAGATCTAAGGTAGAGGTAGAGGGTGAGCTGCCCAGTACTCTGGAATTAGCAATGGTTTTTCTATATATTGTTACAAAAGGAAGAAGGTTAACTCAGTAGTGGAGAAAAGTGTTATGTTCATTCTAATGGTGACTAGGATTGTTTTCCAAGTCTCTTCATCATATTCTAGCCCACCTCTCAACCCCACCCCCAATCCAGATAAAGGGATCTATCTCTACCCAAGGCTTCCTGAGTTAAAAGCAGCAGGGCTGCAATTAACCAAGATTAGTTTCTCTTTGTAAGGTTTTCTAGTTGAGTGGGGTTCTACCCAAGTATGTACTTGGGTATTTGAGGATTTGGGCAATCTCATCTATCAGCAAGTTATTAAGCTGAGAGAAGGCTGGAAAGTTAATTGGAAGATAATGGGAAGAACTCTGGGTACGCCCTGTATTATGTCAATCAGGTAGATTCGGACTTTTCTCTCTCATCGTTTTCAGAAGCCCATTTTGAGGACCAGAGAATAACAATGTTTAGAACAGTCATGAAGACGAGTTCAAATTCTAACTCTGATGCTTACTGTGTGATGCTGACCAGACACCTAATATTCCTAAGCCTCAGTTTTCTTATCTGTAGCTAATCTAAATTGAATTGAATCTATCTAAAGATTAAATGGAGGCAATATGGCAAGTGCTTTGAAATTTTAAAGCCCTATTTAGTTTCAGTTATTCTGAAAGGAAAATATTTGAAGTTTATCATTTAGGATAAAAGTATCAGAGCTGTTTCTTGGAGGAAATTGCTTTTTCATATGAAAACAATAGTTTAAGAACTCATCAGAGCAATGAGGGATTTGTAGTCCACAATGTTCAGAACAGATGTTCTTCTGCTAGAATGCACAGCTGGAAAGGGTATACTCCTGGCTGATATCTGGAAATAGAATCATTCTAGGACCAAGTCTGAGTAGTGCACAAAACTGAAACTCTTTAAGGTAGTTACAAGACAGACAGCTGGAGACCTGAACCATGAAGGCAGATAGGGAAAGGACAAAAGGATAGGTAATAGGCAGGTAGTCATGAGAAGTACTGGATATGGAATCACAGGACCTGGGTTTGAGGTGGCCAAGTCATCATTTAACCTCTCTCTCCACTGAAGTTTCCACATTTTAAAAATGAGACAGTTGGTCTGGATGAACTCTAAGGTTCCTTATATCTCTAATTCTGTGGTTCTGTGGTTGTGTTATTTGGGTCATCTGCCAAGTCCCAATCAAATGGTTGGGAAGGCATGTCCCACATTGAGTAGTATGTAACGAGATAAGAGTGCTATCAACCCATTACACTCTAGCATAGATCCCCTGAAATACAAGTACCTAAAATATGATACTTTTGATTGTCTTTGTGTGTATTCCCACCTTTTCCCTGGTGTGATGCTGAGTTCATCTGGAACATAAACTGGCAATGTGCTATTTGGAGGAATAGCACTTTCTCCTGGTGTTTACTTGGGGGATGGTTTTGTTAAGTGGTACAAATCACTTTACAGAGTACCAGATTTGGGTAGCTGTCAAGGAGTAAAACTTAAAAAGAGATATTTCCCATAACTGTTATATAAGTTAAATCCTGGTCATAGAATCAAGGAAAGGGTAAAGGAATTTGCATGAAGAAGATATTTGAAACTATTGGATTTGATAAGATCATCAAGTATAGAAATATAAAGAGACAAGAGAAGAAGGGATAAGACAGACCCTCTGGAGACACCCACACTTAAGGAAAAGGAAGAGGAGCAGACTTGGACAGAGAAAAGAAGATACAAGAGAGAGCAGTGGCACAGACACTAAGTAAGAAAAGAGTATGTGGTTGTTGTGGGGTTGGGCTGATGGAAATCAGGCAATCAATCAACCAGGATTTAGTAAGTATCAGCCAAATATCGATAGAGTGTTGAATATTATACTCTATAGAGACAAGGAGTATCAAGATTTTAAAAGATCCATCCCATGAAGCAAGTAAGCAGTCATTGATGACCTTAGAGAGATCAGTTTTTATAGTGATGGGTGAAAAAGTCATATTTACAGGATTTTTTGTGGAGCTACCCCATTACCCAATGGGGAAGTGAAGCTAATTACAGTAGAATCCTCTTTCTAGGAGGTCAGCAAGGAAAGAGAAAAGATACAAGATGAGAGCCCCTTCACACAGTTGACAAAATAATCCCTGCAATGCACAGATTTAACTAGAACAGCTTCCCATTTGGTTAGCTAGGTTGATAGCTATACTGAATTGTAAGGATTGGGCACTACACCTGTCTCATCAGCTGGTAAGAGGAAGATGTTAGCGTGCAACTTCTTTGTATGGAGTGTATTCATGTGATCATGCCTGCATGTATATTCATAAATTCCATGTCTCTATTTTGATTAGGTTAAAAATGGTCTCTGTGTAAACCAAGAGAGCAAAACCATAGCAAAATCATAACAGCATCACTGAGCAAAAATTTGACAGATGGAAGTTAACTCTTGATTGTTTAAAAATTAATTAGAGAATGAATATTATAATGAGAGGTGGGCTTAATCTAATGAGGGGTTAGAGGACTTGACTTGGATTATGTCACTCTTACTCATCTCTACCCAGCTGTCCTTCCTCCTCCCCCAATCGAGACAAAGGGATCTACCTCCACCCAAACCTGTCTAAATAGAATGCAAGGGGCTGGAATTAAGCTAGATTAGATTCTCTTTGTAAGGTTTTCTAGTTGAGTGGGGTTCCACCCAAGTAGGCACCTGGAGGATTTGGGCAATTCTCATTTATCAGCAATGTCCTTCAGAGACTGGCTGAATTAACTACAGGGCTTTATTTCTGCATGAGGAAACAGAAAGGAAAAAACACTAATGTAAATTAATAATTGGTCGTAAAATACATTTTAGTGCATAATACATTATATCATTTCTCCCAAGGACATATGTGTGTGCATAATATATATATATATATATATATATATATATATATATATATATATATATATATATATATATACATACATATATGCACACATACAAAATGAATTAAAGGAAGTTTCAAGAAGAAGGGAATAAGCTATAAGGATGGGGAATCAGTAATAAGGTCATGTAAAAAAGACTCTGAAGCTGTGTTGAAGAAAACTGTGGACTCCAAGAGGCAGAAGTGATGAAGGAGGGATTTGGGGCATGGAGAACACCCAGTACAAAGTCACAGAGAGGGCAGATAGAGTTTTCGTGTAAGAAACAAGTAGGCTAGAGTATTGAACCATATAGTGCATTGGCATGGAGTCATGTGGACAAAGAACCTACAGATAGGAAGCTGCTAGTTTGTAAAGAGCTCTAAATGCTAGGGGAGTTTACACATGGTCCTAGAAGCAATAGACAGCCTGGGAACTTAATGCTAAATGCTTTTTCAGGATAGAAGTGAGCAAGTGGTCCCAAAGAAAGGAGAGGATCTAAGTGTTTGCATCTCCCCATCACTGTGTATTTTGTGGATGCTGCAACCTTTTTGAGATCCAGTTTCATTGTTTATATAATATAGAGAAATGACATCTCCTATTTTCTTCCCATGCAATTCAGTAAGAAGGATGGTTGTGTTTCTACATTACTATAAGAACCCACAAACTCCTATTTCAGTACAGATTACTATGGGAGACTAGCTCAAAGGAACAGGCCATAGAAGAAAGAATGGAGAGATCTAGATATAATCTACAGACCCTTCTGAAGAGTCAGGCTGAGCGAAGAAGGACAAAGCAAGGGAAAAGAAGAGGACAGTGGAAGGAAGAGTCAATGGGATTTAAAGCTGGAAGGATCCTTAGAGATCATCTAGTTCAACTCTTGGGATAATGTCAATGAGGCTCTTTGTTGTTCGGTTGTGTCCAACTCTTTGTGACCTCATGAACACAACAAGCCTTTCTCTCCTCCGCTATCTATCTCCCAAAGTCTGTCCAAGCTCTTGGTTGCTGCTTCCATGATACTATCTATCCATCTCATCCTCTGCTGTCCCCTTCTCCTTTTGCCTTTAATCTTTCCCAACATCAGGAAATGAAGATCCATAACTGTGTAAAGTCCCTAATAAAGGCCAGAGCGGCAGGTAGACCCAGAGTGATCCACAAGTGCAGAGCAGTTCTGTGTATATAAAAACTAACTCCCTCATCCAATTGTTCCTTTCCTTTGTTTTCTTGATGCAATGAGAAGATCATTAAAATTCTGATTCTGTGTTGTGAGTCATGCTTGGTGAACTTATTGAGTGAGACTGCTTAATGCATAGTAAGTTCCTTGTTTTCCTTTTGGATGGAAAATTAGATCATGGTGACAGAATTGTCATTCTTCTCTGCCAACATATACTTCTTCAAGTCCCCTGGGATTCAGAGGTGTCCTGAGGTCTGGGAAAGAGGGCATGACTTTTAATGTATATGTCTCATTTCAGCAACCAACAGTGTTTTTTTTTAATTATTCCTGTGACAGCTCTGATTAATTTCAACCAAATTATCCTTTGTACCACTGCTAATCCATCTTATGAACATGGACTGTTTCCAAAGGATTAGTATTGGCAATAGAATTCCTTGGAGGGGGGCAGACTATGCGGCAAAAACTTTCATGATACCAATGCTTCTCTCTTATTGATCTAATTGAAGATCATTATTTGCAATATGATTAGTTCAGTCAGCCTTTCTGTTAAGATAGTTCTGACACTATTGGAAATATATGCCCCACAGCTGAATTGCTCTGGATTAATGAATTATAGTTCTTGAAGAAAAATACATTTTTCTGGGAAGAAATATGTGAACAGACTTGGAAAAATAATTGTCAATTCTCTTTTTTTGAAGGCAGGGGTAGTGGTGGTGGTCGATTGAATCAGAAACATTCAAGGCCCTTCCTCATTCCCTCTTCCTAGTCTTAATATTTTCTCTGTGGATTGAATTTCCACAGAGGCCAATTGCTGAAGTGAGTAACAGCCAGAATAATATAAAAGATTGCACCAGATTTTTAAAAACTTCCATCATACTCTAAAATCCTTGATTAACTAGAATGCTCAAACAAATGGAACTTTTGATGCTTCAAAAGTTCTGGTTGTCTGAAAGTTGGTATTTTGTTTCAACCTCTGTGATTAAAAATCTTTCTAAATTTATGAGGCCCTTTCCCTGCCTCAGTAAATACAATATACTGAATGCAATTGGTTCTTCCATCAACCAAGGATCTTGATATACCTAACAGAAGTTCGGTGCCTAATTTGTGAGCATCAATATCTATGAAATGGGGTCAAACAAGACCAGATTAGAGGTCTCTTCTAGCTCTATAATTCTAGGATTAGGAGAAAGGAAAAGATCACAGAGGACTTGAGTAAGAGCCTTCAAGGAGATATAATAAGATTATGTAAGGCAACTCTAACTTTCTAGCCTAAGTGTTGGATTCTGGGTGAGAATAAAAATGTGACATAGTAATATTTTGTGTTTTTTCTTAATTAAAATTCTATAAGTGTAGCTTTCATTGTATACCCTCTGTCTTTCTGGGATAATAACATAAGATGTTCTACTCTGGACCCGATCCATGAGCCATTCATTACTAGGTGATTGTATATCCTTTAATAGTGATAACAAGACGTATAGTGAAGGAAGTCATGAATGTCTTCTATGATGTCACAAAAAAATTAAGTATACTCTTAATATCCCTATTACTTTAATTACTCACCATAGCACTATCATCCATGAACTTATGTCAACTATTATATAATCATAGGATTTAGAGCTGGACACAAATTTAAATAACTTTTCAGCAAGCCTCTTTCTTTTACAAGTTAAACACACACACACACACACACACACACACACACACCAGAAGTCAAGAGAGGTGAGATGAGTAATCTTATCTCTCTGGTGAATGAGGTAAGAGTAACAGGGCCAAAACTTAAATCCAATTCCTCTGAATTCAGATGTAGGACTTTTTCCATTATACCAATACTGACTGTTGAGTCTAACTACTGACGACTCAAGAGCTAAAAATGATTGCCCATCAACTATTCTTAACTATTCTCATCTAAGCTTGAAACTTGAAGCATTTGAAACTTGGGAAAGCAACTGACCCATCTAAAAAGTGTATGACCTCCATTAAACCATACAAGCACCTGCTTTATGGTGCCCAATCCAACTACTGAAGCAGGAATATTTTCACTTGGAACACTTCTGCATTTTCTATAAAATGTCACAACATTGGATTGATCTCTCCCATTTTCTGTTTTTGTTGTAATCTCTGGGCATGGAAATGAGTTATTAGGGAATGTTAGTGGCTGATAGACCCTATAAATTGTAAAAGATGCCTTGGCAGGTTGACAGGTGAAACTGTTTTCCTCTCTGGCATACTATATCTGTCTCCCTGCTTACCTTCCCTCTCTTGAATGCTGTGCACCAAACAGATATGAATTATACATTTACAATCTGAAGTCTGATGAAAGTTCTCCCACCTATTAAATTGCTGGGTTCCCAAATCTAACATAAATCTTATTCAAAAATGGTTAGGAAAACATTGTGACATTTATTCTTCTATTATTGCTCATTTCATGTTATTGGGTCACATGTTTGAGGTGCTGAGAGCTTCTCCTTACAATATTTCCACCAGAGGATTACAGAATAGCCAAAGAAAGCAAATTGCATGAGAATGAAGTATGAAAATATTACATGTAAGTCCACCATCATTCCAACATTAGATTGACACATGGTAGTCTTCTCTGTTTCCATGATGGACCTAGAATGAAATAAAGTGTCTAGTTATGGTGAAGTCAGAATATAAACTCAAAAACTTGAACAAGGGCACTATTTCTGTAGGCAGAGAAACTGGGTTCAAATTCTGACTCTGTCACTACCTATGAGACCTTGGACAAATAGTTTACTTTTGTCGGTTCTGAGTCTCATCTTATGTAAAATGAGAGATTTGCCTAGTGGTCTTTGAGAGCCCTTTCGGCTCTGGATCCTATGAATGACAAATTGCTACGTGTCTATATCTCCTGCTCCATTGGCTATTTTGTTCAATCTGGTCATCCTTGTTATAATATGGTACCAGAGTTAGAATACAGTTGCACCATAGAAGCAAGTCTTTGATGAGGGTGTAATTCAGCAGAGGGCTGTGTATCTGCTAGAATGCACCAAAGTAACTTTTCATTTATTTCTTTTCAACTATGACCAACAGGATCTCGTCATTTCCCTCAAACCATATTGCACAGATCCCTACCACCACAGTGCCATTTGAGGGGTACATCAAACAAGTCTATCCCACTTTTCATTGTCAGTCAAACTATCTCCACTTCTGCCTGTCATGGTTCATGAGATTTCATCATTGTAGACTGATTCCATTGAATAGTCTGTTTTAATGGTTCCCTGTTAAGATGCAGTTATCCTATGAGGGCTAAGAGCTTACATCTTCAACAAAAAATACCTAAGAGTAAATTCGGATTGAGTGTAAGATCATACTGGAATAGACTTGGAATGGGGAGTTTTTATATAGAGAAAAAGACAATTAGACTAACAAGAACTGCACTGAAGGGAAGAGGTGTCAAGGACCTGAGTCTGATTTCACAATCTTGCCAAAGGCGCCTCCTGCCTGGACTTTTCCCCCCCACACTATGTAACTACTTCCCTCTTCTAACTCTGGCACTCAATACAGTGTCATACAAATAGTGGATGCTCAGTAAATAGTGGCTGGCACTTGGGCAAAAATAGAATTTAATCTGATGTGCCCACCTGCACTTTTCTGGCTATGATATCTGGCACTTACATGTGGCATACTTTCTGAATGCTCCAGTCAGTCTCCTCTGACTGCCTACAGCTTATTTCTTCCTTTAATGGCCTAAAGGCCTCTATATGATTGATCATTAAGGATAAACAAGGTACACAGGAGATTTCTTAAATGGCTGTGATTGCATGCTTAAGAGGCCAGAGAAGTTATTGCTCTATTAAGGACCCATTAACCTAATATAAGGCATGGAGAAATTAGTTGAAAGGTGGAATCTATCACACAAGTTTTATTTTTGACTGTTCACCATGATGTTTTATTTTAGCCCCAAACTTTGACTTTAAAGTGCTATGATAGCCAAGGGGTTTTGGTGTTAGAAATCAGGTTACCCTCACAGTTTTCTCAGAAGAGGCCAAATTTCATTTCCATGAAGAATTCATATCACAAGATAAAGGGAGAAACTTACAGAAAGTGAATTTCCTGAGTGGAGAGAGAAGGTGGTCAATCAGTGTAGAGATGTCTCAAATAAGGCTTGAAGATATGCTGAAGTAGCCCAACCTATTGGTGGAAGAGTCCTCTTCTATAGGGATCAGAATGGTTACATAACATAAAACAAACGTTTCCATAGATGGAACTTGTCATGAATGCCTGTCTATATTCCTTACTTGGGTTTTGCTGGATCTTTTAGCATCCTTTCCTTTATTCGCCCTTCTGTTTGTCTGGAAGGCAATGTGGTTCTAGGGAGCACTAAGGGTGGAGTCAGGAAGACTTAAGTTTGAAATTTGCCAAATATTTGCTTCCTACCAAATGTTAATTGAACATAGAATACACATAGTGAATAGCAGATAAACCCACTTATCACTGAGCCTCCAGCAAAGAGAAATCAGAGAAGGTATACATATGATCATATACCAGATGATACTAGTTGTGAGGGCCTAGGCAAATCACTTCACTTTCAGCCTCAGTTTCATCTATAAAATGAGGATAATGAAAACAATTACCTATTGTAATGGAGATCAAATGAGATACTATAATTGAAGTGCTTTTCAAAGCAAGTGATATACATGTTAGCTATTAATACTGTAAACTAGGGCTGTCCATGGAGGTGTCATATTGAGGTATGTCAAACCGTCATGTTGTAGATCAGAAGTGTCAGACCTGTAGTTCATGGCTACATATACCAGCAATATGCCTGAATATACCAGAATCAGATTAAAATATAATTGGAAAATATTTAGCAGAATAAATATACAGGAAAATATAGATAGCATTACATTTTTAAATGAAATCAAAACTAAGTTCACTCTGAACTCCCCCTCAATGCCCTCTGAATACCTGTAAAAAAATTACTCTAAACAAATTCTATAGCTACAGAACCCACAAAATGACAGAGTGTAACAAATCTCCAGCCCAAGACAACCTGGAAACTTAATAGGAAGGGTCTTTTGCACCAGACAGGGAGTGGAGCACAATCCAATGCCAGCCACACTGGACCAAACTGGCCTTAGCAGGCCTTAGGGAACTGAATCTTTGACAGCTGTGGCACTTTCCAGACTTCTCAATCTACAACAGCTAAAAACATCAGTGGGAAAACTCTGTGGGACCTGGGTGAAAGAGGAGAGCATGGGATAGCCAGGTAGGCTCCAAACCCAGGGCAATGGAGATGGTGACAGAGGCTGGAATAGTAGCAGGAGCACCAGCAGCAGCAGAGGCTGCTTCCAGAGCTCTGGACCCACAGACTGTGGGGGATCAAGCAACTGATACAAAATCCCCCGAAGCCTGGGACAGATACCCAGCCCCACCTCCAAACCCATTGGAAGCAGGGTTCTACCTTGACAAAAGATTTAGAAAGTCAAGTATTTGGCTGAAAAGATGAACAAACATCATAAAAGAACTCATACTATAGAATCTTACTTTGGTGAAAAGGAAAATCAGGGCATACAACCAGAGAAGGACAGCAGAGTCAAAACTCCTACATCTAAAGACTCTAAGAGGAATATGAATTATTTGTAGGCCACAGAAGAGCTCAAAAAGGATTTTGAAAATTAAGTGAGAAAAGCAGAGGAAAAATTGGGAAGAGAAATGAGAGTGATGCAAGAAAATCATGAAAAAAAAAGAATCAACAGTTTGCTAAAGGAGACCCCTCCCCAAAATACTGAAGAAAATAACACCTTAAAAAATAGACCAACACAAATGTCAAAAAATGTCCAAAAATACAAAGAGGAGAAGAATGCCCTATAAAGCAGAATTGATCAAAAGGAAAAGGAGGTCTAAAAGCTCACTGAAGAAAATAATTCCTTCAAAATTAGAATGGAGCAAATGGAAGCTAGTGACTTCATGAGAAATCAAGAAATTATAAAACAAAACCAAAAGAGTGGAAAAAATAGAAGACAAGGTGAAATATCTCACTGGAAAAATGACTGACCTGGAAAATAGATCCAGGAGAGAGAATTTTTAAATTATTGGATTACCCGAAAGCCATAATAAAAAAAAAAAAGCCTAGACATCATCTTTCAAGAAATTTTCAAGGAAAACTATCCTGATATTCTAGAACCAGAAGATAAAATTAGAAATGGAAAGAATCCACCATTCACTTCCTGCAAGAGATCACAAAAGGAAAACTCCTAGGAATATTGCAGCCAAATTTCAGAGTTCCCAGGTCAAGGAGAAAATATTGCAAGCAGCCAGAAAGAAACAATTCAAGTATTGAAGAAATAAAATCAGGATACAAGATCTAACAGCTTCTACATTAAGGGATTGAAGAGCTTGGAATATGATATTCTGGAAGTTACAGGAGAAAGAATTAAAACCAAGAATCACCTACCCAGCAAAATTGAATATATTACTTCAGGGAATAAAATGGTAATTAAGTGAAATAGAGGACTTTCAAGCATTCTTAATGAAAAAAACCAGAGCTGAATAGAAAATTTGACTTTCAAATACAAGACTCAAAGAAATATGAAAAGGTAAACAGGAAAGGGAAATCAAAAGAGACTTTTTAAAGTTGAACTGCTTACATTCCAAAAGGCAAGATGATACTTGTAACTCATGAGACCTTTCTCAGTATTAGGGTAGTTGGAGGAGATAGATAGATAGATAGATAGATAGATAGATAGATAGATAGATAGATAGATGGATGGATGGATGGATGGATGGATGGATGGATGGATGGATAGATAGATAGATAGATAGATAGATAGATAGATAGATAGATAGATAGATAGATAGATAGATAGATAGATAGATAGATAGATAGATAGATGGATGGATGGATGGACGGATGGACAGACAGACAGAGGGCACAAGGTGAGCTGAATATAATGGGATGATATCTAAAAATATAATTAAAGGGTAAGAGGAATATATTGGGAGGAGAAGGGAAACATAGAATTGAGTAAATTATTGCACATAAAAGAGGCAAGAAAAAGTTTTCACAATGAAAGGGAAGAGGGGGGAAGTGATGAATGAGAATGAATGAACCTCTCATTGGATTTGGCTTAAGGAGGGAATAACATATGCACTCAATTGTGTATCTTACCCTGCAGAAAAGTAGGGGGGAAGAGGATAAGAGTGGGAAGATGATAGAAGGGAGACAGTTTCAGGGAGGGGGTTGTGGTAGAAGCAAACACTTTTAAAAAGGATCAGGGTCAAAGTAGAAAATGGAATAATTGGCAGGTGGAATAGGATGGAGGGAAATATAGTCTTTCACAACATGACTGTTGTAGAGGTATTTTGCATAACTACACAAATATAACCTATGTTGAATTGCTTACCTTCTCAATGAGGATGGGTGGGGAGGGAAGAAGGGAAAAAATTTTGAACTCAAAGTTTTAAAAACAAACATTAAAACAATGTTTTTACATGGAATTGAAAGATAAGATATGCAGGCAATTGGGTATACTCAAGAAAGGAAAGGAGAAGGGGATAAGAGGAGTGGAAGATAAAAGGGAGGGCAGCCTGGAGGAAGGAGTAATCAGAATGCATGCTATCCCAGGGTGGGGAGGAGGGGACAGATAGGGAGAAGTTTGGAACTCAAAATCTCATGGTAATGAATGTTGAAAACAAAAATTAATTAAGTAAATTTAAATCTAAAACAAAAACAAAGTCAGTCCAGGTAGTTTTATATATGTATCAATGGCTCCTGTTTTCATTTGTATTTGACACCACTCTATAGATACTTCTTTTCTTCATTCCCAAAATTAACTTCTGTGGGTTCCTATTCCTTTTCTACTAATTTGAATTAGGATTTTAATGACTAATAATGGCTTAATGTATTCCCCCCTTAAAGAACATTTACAATAGAGTAATCAGAGCTATCCCTCAATGCCTTAGCCAAGAGGAATGACTCATGGTGTTAACTTTAGGCACTGTAACAGAGTGAAATGGGGAACAATTCTGGGATTCAGGTGATCGTTGGCAGCATGTCACACTGTAATGTCACTGGCTTTTCTCTGAGCGGGTTTGGATCGTGCCCATCTTCAACTTCAGCCCCAATGGGTCATTATCAAGTGATGCAGAACTCCCTCATCATGTTGCATCTTCTCCATGCTCAGTAATGTAACCCTTTGTTCGAATCACTCCCCCACTCAAGAACCTTCTCTGGCTTCTCAATGACTTACTAAATAAAGTATCAATTCTTGATGTTGACATGTGGTGCCCTTCATAGTTTGATTCCAACTTTATTTTTCCAGGTATGTCGTACTGCTTCCCTACGTCATATATTCCAAGGTCCAAGCATACTGAAGAGTTTTCTATTTTTCCCTCCTCTTTTATGAGCCCTTTCTTTACACCGTCTCCTATGCCTATATTGTGCTCCTTGCTGTCATTCATTCAGTCCATCTATCAACAACTATGCATCAGGTACAGTGCTAAGTGCTAGGGTTACAAGAAAAGGGGGGGAAAAACTCCTGTCCTTGAGGAGTTAATATTCTATAGGAAATATGTATGTATACACACCCACATATATAGACACCTATTATGGAGAGAGAGAGAATATGAAAGGGGAAAAGTATTATCATTCTGCTGAAGAAAGACCTCCTACAAGAGGTAGGATATGAGTTGCACAAAGTCAAGAAAACTAAGAGGCAGATACGAGGAGCAAGAGCATCTCAGGCATGGGGTACAGCCAGTGCAAAAACACAGAGGGGAAAATTGTTTGAAGAATTGTAAGTAAGCCTGTGTACCTCGATTATATATTGATCTCATTTAATTCCTTTCTTTCTTTCATGGTTCAGCTAAGGTGTCACCTCCTCCACAAATCTTTACCTGACCTTCTCTGAGGTCTAAATTTGCTCTCCTCAAAATTCTCATAGTACTTTCACTAAAATTCTCATTTATATTTCTCTCACTTTCTCATGTACTATCCTTTACAAAATTATAGTTATTGGTATATATATTATATATATGTGTATATATATATATATATATATATATATATATATATATATATATATATATATCTTCAAGTCTATCTTTGTATTCCTGAGGTCTAACACAGTACCTTCGATTTATCTTGATTTGAAACGAAATCAAACTGCCCTTGCTATTTACCACTACTTAAATTACTACTGGTACTATATATTCCTGGTTCAGTCTCTAATCCCAAGGGAATTTAGAGAAACTTTTTAGGGACCAAAAAGACATTAGGAGAATTTGCCTTGGTCATAAACCAGTGGGTCATAGACTTTTCTACCAATTGTTGCAATACTTTTTCAATTTATTGGATTACACCGATAGTGTTTTAAGCTTGGCTATTAGCACTTGAATAATTGAATATGATCAGAAAATATATTCTCTTTTTAAATATAAATTTATTTATTTAACTTTTTACATTCATTTCCACAAAATTTTGGGTTCCAACTTTGCTCCCCATTTATCCCCTCCCCCCACCCCAATACACTGAGCATTCTAATTTTTCCTATCACCAATCTGCCCTCTCTTCTATCATCCCTCCCTTCTCTTGTCCCCATCTTCTCTTTTGTCCTGTAGGGCCAGATGACTTTCTATTCCCCATTAACTGTATTTCTTATTTCCTAGTAGCAAGAGCAACACTAAACAGTCGTTCCTAAAACTTTGGGTTCCAAATTCTCCCCATCCCTCCCTACCCACCCATTCCCTTTGGGAAGGCAGGCAATTCAATATAGGCCCTATCTGTGTAGTTTTGCAAATGACTTTGATAATAGTCATGTTGTGTAAGACTAACTGTATTTCCCTCCACCCTATCCTGCCCCTCATTGTTTCTATTCTGTCTTTTGATCCTGTCCCTCCCCAAGTGTTGACTTCAAATTGCTCCCTCCTCCCATTGCCCTCCCTTCCATCATCCCCCCACCCTGCTTATCTCCTCTCCTCAACTTTCCTGTAATGTAAGATAGGTTTTCATATCAAAATGAGTGTGCATTTTATTCCTTCCTTTAGTCAAATGTGATGAGGGTAAACTTCATGTTTTTTTCTCAGCTCTCCTCTTTTTCCCTCCACTAAAAAATCTCCTGCTTGCTTCTTGAATGAGAGATAATTTCCCCCATAACATTTCACCCTCTCTACTCCCACTACATTTCTCTCTCACCATTTACCTTAATTTCTTTTAAGATACAGTCCCATCCTATTCAGTTCACTCTGTGCTCTCTGTCTCTGTGTGTGCATGCATGTGTGTATGTGTGTGTGCATGCATGCGTGTACGTGTGTGTGTGTGTGTGTGTGTGTATATGTGTGTGTGGTCCCACCAACTACCCAGATACTGAAAAGTTTTAAGAGTTACAAATATTGTCTTTCCATGTAGGAATGTAAACAGTTCACCTTTGGTAAGTCCCTTAAGACTTCTCTTTGCTGTTTACTTTTTCATGCTTCTCTTGACTCTTGTGTTCGAAAGTCAAATTTTCTTTTCAGCTCTGATCTTTTCATCAAGAATGATTGAAACTCCTCTGTTTCATTGAAAGATCATTTTTTCCCCTGAACCATTATACTCAGTTTAGCTGGGTAGGTGATTCTTGGTTTGAATCCTAGTCCCTTTGACTTCTGGAATATCCTATTCCACGCCCTTCGATCCCTTAATGTAGAAGCTGCTAGATCTTGTGTTATCCTGATTGTATTTCCACAATACTGGAATTGTTTCTAGCTGCTTGCAATATTTTCTCCTTGACCTGGGAATTCTGGAATTTGGCCACAATGTTCCTAGGAGTTTCTCTTTTTGGATCTCTTTCAAGCAGTGATCGATGGATTCCTTCAATACTTATTTTGCCCTCTGGTTGTAGAATGTCCGGGCAGTTTTCCTTGATAATTTCATGAAAGATGATGTCTAGGCTCTTTTTTTGATCATGGCTTTCAGGTAGTCCCATAATTTTTAAATTGTCTCTCCTGGATCTATTTTCCAGGTCAGTTGTTTTTCCCATGAGATATTTCACATTCTCTTCCATTTTTTCATTCTTTTGGTTTTGTTTTATGATTTCTTGGTTTCTCATAAAGTCATTAGACTCCATCTGTTCCATTCTAATTTTGAGAGAACTATTTTCTTCAGTGAGCTTTTGAACCTCTTTTTCCATTTGGCTAATTCTGGTTTTGAAAGCATTCTTCTCCTCACTGGCTTTCTGAACCTCTTTTGCCAATTGAGTGAGCCTATTTTTCAAGGTGTTATTTTCTTCAACATTTTTTTGGGTCTCCTTTACCAAGGTATTGACCCATTTTTCATGCTTTTCTTGCATCTCTCTCATTTCTCTTCCCAGTTTTTCCTCCACCTGTCTAACTTGCTTTTCAAAATCCTTTTTGAGCTCTTCCATGGCCTGAGCCCACCGGACATCCACCTGGGATGTCTGGGATAGAGAGGCCCCCACCTCCACGTCTTTCCCTGATGGCAACCATTGTACTTCCCTATCAGAAATGATGGGAGGAAGGAACATCTCTTCCCCAAGAAAGTAGCTCTCTATGGTCTCATTTTGCTTCCTTTTTCTGGATATTTTCCCAGCCAGTTACTTGACTTCTGAGATTTCTGTACACCCCTGCCTAGATCCTCCCAGCTAGTGCTTGGGGTCTGAGATTCAAATGCTGCTCCCCAGCCTCAGGGCTTTCCATGGTGGGAGTGGCTGCTATTTAATGTGAGCTTAAGTTCTGGTGCTCAGGTGGGGGCAGGGCTGCCTCCCAGGCTCAGTTCCCTCAGGGGGTTTATGCAGAGATCTTCAGTAATGGAGCGGAGCTCCTGTCTGCTTGGGGAGTCCCGGGCCACCGCTGCCTCTGCCTCTCCCTCTGCCGCTGCCTCCCCAGGGGGCCCGAGTCACGGAGACACCCCGCTCCCCTCTGGGCCAGCCCAGAAGTCTCTCTCACTGACCTGTAGTGCCTGTGGGTGGAGGGACCTTTGCAGCTGCCGGAGATTCCGTCCCTGAAACCTGCTCGGATCTGCTCCTCTGGGGCCGGGCA
The DNA here is from genome assembly GCA_023548195.1 of Bettongia penicillata ogilbyi. NCBI lineage: Eukaryota > Metazoa > Chordata > Mammalia > Diprotodontia > Potoroidae > Bettongia > Bettongia penicillata. Next base: position 1,365,693 of record JAJHZJ010000567.1, read on the forward strand.
GCTAGGGGAGTGCAGGGGTGGGCCCCGCTGTCTGGAGCTCGAGGGACCTTTGGGGTCAGCTTTCCAGGGCTCTCTGGAATGGAAATCTCTTCCACTGTGTTTTTGCATGGCTTGAACTACTCCAGAATTTGTGGGGAGTTCTTTTTACAGGAAATTTATGGGCTGTGGGTTCGGAGCTAACATACATGAGACTTTCTACTCTGCCATCTTAGAAAATATATTCTCTTAACATCTGTTTCACAGGTACCCACATGTTTATAGAAACATGTAAATGTGTGTTCATCCATTAAAATTTGGATTTCATTTCCTGAATAGTATCCAATCACTGACCAAAATTACCTTTTGGCCTCATTAGTGTTTTCTTCTGGACTCCCATAGCCCTTAGAATCACGTATTTAGAACCAGAAGAGATTTTAAAGACTATTTAACCCAACACTACCTCCATTTTATAGATTAGAACACTGAGCAGTAGACAAGGGAAACTGAGTTTCTGATGGTCACATAGTTAAGTCAAAGGCATAGCCTTGATTGCTCTTGAAATTCATTTCAGTGCTCTTTCTACTATAGCTTATTACTTAATATTCTTGGTACTATTAAAAACAAAAGTTCATGTAAGTGAATGGTTGGGTAGACAAAAAAAAATCATTTATTAAACACCAAGCCCTGGATTAAGCACTTAGAACACAAATGCAAAAGCCAAGAGAATTTCTGCCTGCAAGGAGGTGATATTTTAATTGGCAGAGATAATATGCACAAGGTAACGTTAGGTGTAAATAGGAATATTTGAATTTGTGTGTGTGTGTCTTGTCTCCCCAAGTAGATTATAAGCACCTGGAGGACGCAATATGACCATTAGCTCCTTTTACCTCCCCTCAGTACTTGTATTTCTCAGTCATTACGGTTGTATCTGACTCATTACGACCCCCACTTTGGTGTTTTCTTGGCAAAGACAGCTATTTCTTTCTCCAGCTCATTTTACAGATGAGGTAACTGAGGTAAATAGTGACTTGCCCAAAACTAGATTTAAACTCAGATTTTCCTGACTCCAGGCCTGGAGCCCCATCCACTGTGCTACCTACATGCCCCTCAGTACTTAGCCTGGTGCTTTTCAAAAAGTAGTGAATATCTATGGAAAGGAACTGTCCAAGTTCCTTCTTCAGTCTCCTCAATCATTTCCTAAAATCTTTGATTATTTCAGACTGTAACTGATACTAAAGAGCTTGAAACATGAGAACAGATTGGTTTGTTAAGGTTAATGAATCAGATATTTTCCCATGAGGCTTCAGTCATCATTCTTCCTTCTGATTATGCAAATTTGAGAAAACATTTTAATCCTTGTTCTTTCTCAGTTCACTCCTCCTGCTTCTTTGGGGACAGAGATGAAAAACAATAAGGCTTTGACTCTTGCAGCTGGAGGCTAACTGCACTACTCTTCCTCAGGGATTTCTACCATTCTTACAGCCAAGGGCTAAAGTTATTGAACCTCATCAGGGTGTGGGTTCAGTCACCTTACCTGGAAATCAGTACTGCTGGCTCTTTTGCAACTCATGGTCCTTAGGAGTTCCAAAGGGATGCTGCCCTAGGACCATCCACCCTCTCTCCTAGATAAACCTCTGGCTTTTATACTGGCAAGTTTCCCAAAAGAAATCATATTCTTACAGAATGTTTGAGCTAGAGGAGAATTATGAGATAATTCAATCCAGTCTCCTTATTTCATAGGTTAAAAACAAAGAAACAAACCCAAGATCCATAGAAGAAAAATTACCCGTCCTTTCCATTGCTAACAAATAGCAGAACTAGTAGCACAGTATAAATCTTTAGGAGCCTGGCACATAACAAGCACTTAATAAAAACTTGTTGACCTGACTCCATGATAAGATCTTTTATTATTACTAAAGAAGGTATATGTCTATAAGAAGCCTCCTCAGGAGGTAAAGCCTTTCTGAATTTCTTATAATAATATATTAGAGCCAGAAATCATGCTAAGAGGGCATTTATCCAATCAGCTCATTTTTTCAGATGAAGAAAATGAGACCTCGAAAGGTTAAGTGACTTGCAAAAATGACAAGTAGCAGAGGCAGGATTTGAACAGGTCCACTGACTTTCAAACCATTTTTCTTTCCACTGTATCATGCTGCCATTTAGATGTTAAATCTTTGATAAGATTAGCCCTTTATTATGTGCAAACTCTCAAAGTTTATATACTCTTTTTCTCTATTTAACACTACATTAATGATCAATTAATGATTAATTAATTGATTCATGATCTCTGCATACATCCAGACTACAGTTTTGGACTTGGCAACTAAATGGAAATAGAAGGAACTAGAAAAAAAGAGATAAGAGGGGAGGGGCAACATGGAGACTGATTCCTCAGAGCAGAGGACAACACATTCATTAGACCCCAATAGAGAGCCATATGTACCAGGGAAACCATGTAACAAATTCTCAAGAGGACACGTAACTACGTAGTATGCAGTAACAGTGGCAGAAGAATGGCAAATTTCGTAGGTCAAAGCTTCTGGACCCAGAAAAAGAGTTCCCGAACTAAACAAGAATGAGGGAGAAAGAATGACAGGGACAGAGTGAAGATAAATTTAGTTATTGTGGAGACTCAGGGGAAAGTCTCTAATTTTGTGAGGGGCCGCAGACATGCTGACCTCACTCGTGGCTCTACCCATTCTCCAGATTTCTCCATTTCCTTGTTGGTAGTCTTGCTTCCTCTATTTTCCAGTTTCGCTTTGCGTATTATCTTCCCTCGTTATAATGCAATTATAATGCCCTCTTTGAGGACAATGATTGCCTTGATCACTTGCATTTGTATCTCCAGTACTTAGCACAAGACCTGGCAAATAATGTTATTAATAAATGATCATTCTCTCTCTCTCTCTCTCTCTCTCTCTCTCTCTCTCTCTCTCTCTCTCTCTCTCTCTCTCTCTCTCTCTCCCCCCCCCTCTCTCCCTCTCTCTCTCTCTGTCTTTCTCCCCCTCTCCTCCACTACTTGGGGGACCCTCAATCCCAGGGTAGTTCTATGAGTCTCAAAGACTGGATATTTCTTTGACTGGAAGAAAAAGGAAGGAAAGTTGTTGTGACTTTGTGAACTTGGGTACAAGTCTTTCGTATTTTTGTCCTGTTTTCAATGTTTTGTTTGTCAGGATACTTGCATGGTATTTGAAGACACTTTTTTTTTAGTACAGACCCAGACAAAAGACAAATACAGATGTTCCCAAGGGAAACCCTTCATGGAAATGTTATCATAAACATAAAAATTTGGTCCATCTACCCCAACCTTTGGTTCTGGACCATTTTTACTTCACATTTGTGTACTCTGCTTACAGACGTTTAATCACTAGCCAAATTAGGAGAGGACCTTAAAGGCTTTGCCTCCCTAAAGTTAACTAAAGTTAAAACTTTTGCCTAAAGTGTCTAAGGTTAACTCAAACAGGTTGGCTGAAAGAAGACTCCAGAACAAGAAACAGGTCTAGGTGTGCACAGAATATAAGCTGTGTGTGTTGGAACACCATGGAGCTCTCTCCATGGCATTACCATTGGTTTTTCCCCTGGAGCATGCCCAGTCCAAAGTCTATACACACCTATGAAAAGAGACAACTATACCAGTGCATAGGATTGTAAACAGATCATTTTAGTATGAAAGGTCATTATTCAGAGAGCATAGGTGACATGGGAAAGAAAAGGGACTGTGACAAAGGAAAGTACAAAAAATGTAATTGACACTGGGAATCACAGGATTTCAAGTGACATTGGAGTGCAGAGACTAAATAACATGAGATATACAAAAAGGAAATGGCATTGACAAATGCATGGACTTGGATTATGTTGAGTAGTATATAGCACTATTTTGAGAGGGACAAGGGACTGTGTCATTAGCAACTACAGGGACTTTAAATGTTGGGAAGCACAGGAGATGTAAGAAAAATAAACACTGGAGAGAATAAGGGTTGTTAGTTGAGGAGCATAATTATGAGCAGAATTGGAAAGTCCAGTGGTTGTAACTAACATTGGCACATAAAGGGATTATTAAGTGACTTTGGTGTCTAGGTGGCACAGTAGATAGAGCTCAGGATCTGCAATTAGGAAGATCTGTGTTAAAATTTGACACTATCTGTGTGACCTCAGGCGTGTCACTTGACCTGTGTTTGCTTTAGTTTTCTGGGTTGTAAAATTAGAATAATAATAGCCCCTACCTCCCAGGATTGTGAGAATCAGATGAGATAATATTTGAAAAGCACTTAGTGTCAGTGCCTGGCATATATTAGGTACTAAATAAATGTAATCTAGCTTTCATCATTATTACTGAGAAGTAGAGGAGCTGCAGTCACGTTGAGAAATATTCATTGTGGCATAATTTAGGGTAGTGAAAATTTTGGTTACTGTGATTTACCTGTCACAGAATGTCAAATATTGATTCTTTTTCTTTTTAATAGAAATTTTGTCTTGCATTGTGTCCAACGTACTTATAAATACTGAAGCAGATAACAACCCAGTGAGCTGTCCAGCATAGATTTTCTAAGATGACTAGATTATAACATAGATCAGTTCCTTTAAATCATCCAGATCATTCATGCTATGAGCATCTGGTATAACAATTAAATCATTGTTGGGTTATTGTTTACTTTTTTCTTTTTTACAAAATTATGGAAATTTAGATTTGAAAAAAGCTTTCAGAGGTCGTTCCCCTGCTCATCTTTGGTTATATGGAAAATTTTTTCCTTACATTTAGTCTAAATTCTCTTTCTTTTTTTTTTTTTCCAGTTTCCACCCTTTTTGTTTCTAATTCTGGCCTATTCCAGACTAATTCCTATCCCACATGATCCCACAAAGTCCTTTTTTCTCCCAAACTAAATATTAGCAATCTCTTCAGGGGATCCTCATACAATGCGATATGAAGGCCCTCTATCCCTCTGCTTTGCTCTGTTTTGGACACTTTCTAATTCTTAGAAATCTTTCCCCTGGAGTTAGGAATAGTTTACCTGTAAGATCTATGGAGAAGGGACGAATTTATGACCAAACAAGAGATAGAGAATATTATGAAATGTAAAATGAATAATTTTGATTACATTAAGTGAAAAGGTTTTGCACAAACAAAGTCAATGCAACCAAGATTAGAAAGGAAGCAGAAAGCTGGGAAACAGTTTTTCTAACCAAGATCTCTGATAAAAGCCTCATTTCTAAAAAATATAAGGAACTGACTCAAATTTATAAGAATACAAGTCATTCTCCTATTGATAAATGGTTAAAGGATATGAACAAACAGTTTTCAGATGAAGAAATTAAAGCTATCTATAGTCATATGAAAAAAAATGTTCTAAATCACTACTGATTAGAAAAATACAAATTAAAACAACTCTGAGGTACCACATCACAAGTATCTGATTGCTTAACATGACAAGAAAGGAAAATGATAAATGTGGGAGAAGATGTGGGAAAGCTGGAACACTAATGCATTGTTGGTGGAGTTGTGAACTGATCCAACCATTCTGGACAGCAATTCGGACCTATGCCCAAAGGGTTATAAAATTGTGTATACCCTTTGATCCAGTAATAACACTACTAGGTCTGTATCCCAAAAAGATCATAAAAAAGGAAAAAGGACCCCCATGTCCAAAAAACACTTACAGCAGTTCTTTTTGTGGTACTCAAAAATTAGAAATTGAGGTGATGTCAATCAATTGGGGAATGTCTAAATGAGTTGTGGTATATGAATGTAATGGAATACTATTGTTCCATAAGAAATGATGAGCAGGTGTATTTCAGAGCTGTTATTCAGTGAAGTGAGCAGAACCAGGAAAACATTGTATACAGTAACAGCAATATTGTGCAATGACATACTTTGACAGACTTAGCTCTTCTCAGCATTGCAAAGTTCTAAGACAACTCCAAAAGATTCATGATGGAGAATTTTATCCACATCCAGAGAAAGAATTATGGAATCTGAATTGAAGGATACTATTTTCTCTTTTGCTTATTTCCTTTCTCATGGTTTTTCCATTTTGTTCTGTTTCTTCTTTCATAACATGACTAATGTAGAAATTTATTTTTTAAAAAGAAATCTTCCTCCTAAACTGAAAAAAATACTCCAAATGAGCTCTGATCAAGCCAAGTACAGTAGGAATGTCACATTTTTATTACTGGAACCTGGGCATCCCTTGAAGTAGTCTAAAAATCACTTGAGGTTTCTTGGAAGCAGTCTGATTCTTTTGAGTCATATTGAATTGATACTTTGTTAAAACTCCCAAATCTTTTTTGGATAAACTGTTAATTTCCTTTTACTACCTTGTACTTGAGAAATTGATTTTTTGAATTCAAGTGTAGGCCTTTATATTTATCATTATTAAATTTCATATTATTTGATTCTGTTCAATGTTTTATCATTCCAGGGTTTTTCTGAATTCTGATTCTATTATACAGTTTGTTAACACTCCCTCTCAGATTTGGGTTATTTCTAAATTGGATTAGAATAGAATTTTTAGATAAAATATATATTATATATAGTTATAATTACATGCAATTGTAACTGTATATATAACATATATATGTGTATGTATGTATATATATGACAGGGTTAAACATGATTCCTGGGACATTGTGCTTGACCCATCCTTGTAAGGTGACATTGAATATTTGATGCCTACTCTAGATCCAGTCATTCAACCAGTTTTATATCTATTTAACTATTGCATCCTCTAACCCATATCTTTCCCCCTATTCCACAAGGAGAACATTGAAAACTTTGTCAGATGCTTGACTAAAGCCTAGCTAACATCTAAGCTTTAACTGCAGCATTTATTTGTTCTAATAATATAAAAAATCAACAGAAATAAGGTTACCCTTATTAGCCTTTAATAGATATTTGCCAACCTTCCCCTTTAATTATAGGTTCTAGAATTTCCAAAAACTAAAAATGAAGCTCAGAGGCCCATAGTTTACAGTATCCATTTTCTCCCCTTTCACCTTTTTCCCATAAAAAGTCAGGGCATTTGCCATTCTTCAATCTTATTTATTCAAGCTATATCTATCCATCTTGAGTTCTACAAAGATATTTGCTGTCGGTCGAGTGACTGAGTCAGTCTTGCTTCCAGTATCAAAGGTGTCACTGACTAACCAAGGTTAGTTGGTTGCATATACACAGAAAGTAAAAATACCATTTTTCCTCCCCCCAAAACCCTATATTCTCTTTTACAAATATCCACTGCCAAATTGGCTGCTAACAGAGATTTGCCAAAGGCACATGCATACAAATATCTTTCTTCACCTTTCATGCCGACTGCCTTCATAGGATACAGAGCATGTGGCCTCTAGCTAATTTTAAGGAAATTGTGGCATGTGCTACTGCACGTTTTCCATGATGGTATTTTAGTATTGGGACTGTAATGATTCACTCTGTGCTCTTTTTTTTTTGCCTGCAAACCACTCCATAGTGTTAATCTCTGCACCATTTCTATGCCAACCTCTCTCATTGAGAGAGAAAAAGAAAAAAAAAAGCCTGGTGTTTGCTATGTTTGGGTCACAGAAAAGTAGGACAGATATTATATATCCATGGATACTTGTATTCAAGTCTCCCCCACCACCACTCCTTTTCATAATGGGAAGTACATTGTACATATATAATTGCAAATCTGAAAAAAAAACTCACTCTCTATTGAGGCCAATGGGAGGAAAATTCCCACTCCCCTTTTTTTAAACAAAATTATTATGAATTAGAAAGTCAAACAATAACATGTAAGTCAGTCTTACAAACCTGAATGTTACCATATATAAAGTCAGTAAAAGAGCATTATACATCACATACAGCTTCTAATACACACACACATATATAGACACATACATACATATACACACATACATACATATGTAATGATATAATATAATTAAACATGGTGCTACTAACATTGCCCTGCTTGTCTGTGTCCCCTTTTGAACTTCTTTCTGCTCTCTTGATTCTCCTTCCTTTCTATTCTATGTCCCTGTCTCTCTATTTCTGTCTCTTTGTCTCTGTGTCTCTCTCTATCTCTCTGTCTTTGTCTCTGTCTCTCTCTCCCCCCTTTCTCTTTCACCTCATTTCACAGATTAGAAAAAAAGATGGGAAGATAATTGAAATGACTTGTCCAAGATGACGTACCAAGTTAGTGGGGAGACAAAAGTCTACAAACTCCCAATGAAAGAGCTGCACATGCTGCTGCTGATGTCATGGTCACTGTAATAGCAAATCAGGTTGTTTGCTTCTTCTCAAATTTTAATTAATCAATGAATTTATCAAATATCAATTAAGGACTGACATACACTGTGTTAAGAACTAAGTGTGTGTGTTTGCCCTTCATTGCCAAAGAAGACGATGCCATCAGAGAAATAATGACATGACTTGCACTTGACTTTGTTTTGAGTGAGGGAGGGCTAAGAAGAAGTAAGTATACAAACATAAAAAACAAGAGTTCTTGCCCTTCAGGAACTTATATTCTATTGTATATCCTGCATAACATATGCAAAACTTCTTAGAATGAAGATCTGCCTTTTGAATGCTTTTTGTCTGTTTAAAGCATTGACTATGGGCTTTGAGATCGTGTCTGTGAAACCTCTCCCACTCCTTTGGGGAAGAATACCTTAATCTTGACATGGATGGATCAATGGGAAAATACAGTTAACAGCCCAAGGGCAAAAGCTAATTTCATTCAAACTAAGGGACTAAATCTGCTTGGATGATCATCATCATAATATTTTACCTCCATAGTGTTTATCTCTGCACCATTTCTAATATTCCATATTTATGTAATATTTTAAGATTTACATAGTTCTTTTCTCACAGCAGCACTATTAAATAGGACATGACTCTATTGATGAGAAAAGATGAGGAAATTAGGTCAGAGAGAGATGACTTGCCAATGTTACACAGTGCTAGTTATCAGAGATGGGACTCAAATTTAGATCACCTGACTCAGAATCTTGTACTTTTTGTATACACCATACTGCCCAAACGTGATGCTCTGGTACCTCTGGTCAACTGGTGTTAGATACTGTGGATCTTGCTCCTCCTTACCTCTTTGCTCTCTGTATTCCAGTGTTTAGCACCATATCTTGAAATTAATGAAAGCTTAACAAATGTTTATTGATTGACAGATTATATCCAAAGCTCAGAGCCCACTATGGGGACTTGAGGCAGACAAAGTCAGTGATGTATATAAGGAGACTGCCAAAGGATCAAGAAATATTTTGGCAATTTTTTTATGGTGCCAATTTTAATTAATTTTTATTCTCCAGGACAAGAATTGCATTTCCACTTGTTTACAGTACTGATAAAGGCAATGTTGTTCACTTCTCTCCCCTCTGCACACATTCAAGTATTCAGAATGCCCAGATTTGCACAGTAGCTTAAATGTTACTTTTAAACTGCTTCTGCCTTGGCTACAAATTTTGAGTCCTTCAATTTTTGGAAAAGCTGTGTGGAAAGTTCTTTCTTCTGTTGTTTAGTCCTTATCTTCAGTGGTGGGTCCAGAAGAAGCTCCTCTAGATGGGGCTGCTCCACCCTCTGGGAATCCACCAGGCATGCCCCCTGCACTCTGGTACAGCTTGGTAATTAATGATGGGCTTACAGACCTTCTCCAACTCTTTCTGCTGATGCTCAGATTCTTCCTTCTCAGCAGTCTGGTTCTGATCCAGTCAGTTGATTACTTCATTACATTTGTCAAGGATCTTCTGCTTGTCTTCATCACCAATTTTTCCTTGCAGTTTTTCATCCTCCACTGGAGCCTTCATGTTGAAAGCATAAGATTCAAGAGAATTCTTGGAAGACACCTTGTGTCTCTGCTTCTCATCCTCAGCCTCCTGGACCATACGCTCAATGCCTTCCTTGCTCAGATGTCCTTTATCATTGGTGATGGTAATCTTGTTCTCCTTGCCTGTGCTCTTATCCACAGCAGAAACATTGAGAATGCCATTTGCATCAATGTCAAAGGTCACTTCAATCTAAGAAACACCTCTGGGTTCTGGGGGGATTCCTGTGAGTTCAAATTTGCCAAGAAGGCTGCTATCCTTTGTCATTGCCCTCTCACCTTTATAAACCTGAATAAGCACACCAGGTTGGTTGTCCAAATAGGTGGTAAATGTCTGTGTCTGCTTGGTGGAGATGGTGGTATTATGTTTGATCAGAACCGTCATAACTCCACCAGCAGTTTCAATTCCAAGAGAAAGAGGAATGACATCCAACAGCAACAAGTCCTGCACATTCTCAGATTTATCTCCAGACAAAATGGCAGCCTGGACAGCTGCACCATAAGCAACAGCCTCATCAGGACTGATACTCTTGTTGAGCTCCTTGCCATTGAAGAAGTCTTGCAAAAGCTTCTTCTGGATTTTCAGAATTCAAGTGGAACCACCCACCAGGACAATGTCATGAATCTGTGATTTATCTAGCTTGGCATCTCTTAAGGCCTTTTCCACAGGCCTTTCCGTGTGCCACGGAAGAGATCAGCATTCACCTCTTCGAAATGGACTCGAGTGATTGATGCATAGAAGTTGATACCTTCATAGAAGGAGTGAATCTCAATATTGACCTGGGTACTAGAAGAGAGGGTGCATTTTGCATGTTCACAAGCACTGCAAAGATGGTGAACAGCCCTCTTGTTCTCGCTGATATCCTTCTTGTGCTTTCGCTTGAACTCTGCAATGAAATGGCTGACCCTTTGGTTGTCAAAGTCCTCCCCACCCAAGTGGGTGTCCCCGGCTATGGACTTGACCTCAAAGATGCCATCTTCAATGGTAAGAATGGAGACATCAAGACTCCAAGGTCAAAGATCAACACATTTCTCTTGGCACCAACCTTTCTGTCCAAGCCATAAGAAATAGCAGCAGCAGTTGGCTCATTGATGATTTGGAGCACATTGAGACCAATGATGGTTCCAGCATCTTTAGTGGCCTGACGTTGGGAATCGTTGAAATAGACTGGTACTGTGATGACAGCATTTGTGACAGTCTTCCCAAGGTATGCTTTAGCAATTTCTTTCATCTTGGTCAAGACCCATAGAAGACACTTCCTCTGGATAGAAACTTTTGGTCTCCCCTTTGTACTCCACTTGACCCTTAGACCTGCCTGCGTCATTTACCACTGTAAAAGACCAGTGCTTCATGTCTGACTGTACAACTGCATCATCAAATCTGTGACCAATCAGATGTTTGACATCAAAAACTGTGTTGGTGGGGTTCATTGCAACTTAATTCTTTGCAGTATCACTGATTAAACGTTCTGTGTTGGTGAAGGCAATGTAGCTGGGGGTAGTCCTGTTTCCTTGGTCATTAGCCATGATCTCCACTTTCCCATGTTGGAAGACTCCCACACAGGAGTAAGTGGTGCCAAGATCAATGCCAACTGTGGGTCCCTTTGACATGGTTGCTGGGGAGTTGGGGGTCACAGCTGACTGCTGAGGAGAAAGAAGGGCAGCTGCTGCTGCACTGAGTAGCATATTTTAGCAATTTTGAAGGCCAGTTCTGGGGATAGCAATGCATACTTTTGAAAATAACAGCAGAAACCGAAAACTAAATAAGAAAGAAGTCAAGAAAGTGAATAGAATTTTAGATAATCTGTACATACCAGATATCTGCAGAGAATTGAATGGAAAAAGAAAGGAATATGCCTTTTTCTCAGTGGTTTATGGTATATTCACAAAGATTTGCATAAAATCTTACAGTTAAAAGCAAAAAAGCAGTCATATTAAAAGTATCATTTTCAGATCACAATGAAATAAAAATTATATTTAAAAGGGACATAGAAACAGATTGTAAACTAATTGGATACTAAAATTAAAGAATGAGTGGATTAAAGAACAAATCATAGAAACAATCAATAATTTTGTTAAAGAGAAAGACAATAAAAAGACAACATATCAAAACCTGTGGAACACAGCAAAAGCAGTGATCAGAGGAATTATATCTTTAAATGCTTACATCATTAAAATAGAGGAAGAGCAGACCAATGAATTGGGTATGCAAATTAAAAAAAAACTAGAAAAAGCAGAAACTGAAAATCCCTAATTAAACACTAGTTGAAAATATTAAAATTAAAGGTGAGATGAATAAAAATGAGTGTGAAAAGTCATTGAATTAATGAATAAAATTAAGAGTTGGTTTTTATAAAAATAAATTGTTGATTATTTTGATATTTTTAAAAAAGAGAGAGAAGAAAACCAAATCACCAGTATTAAAAATGAAAAAGGTGAATATAATACTAACAAAGATGAAATCAAAGCAATTATAAGGAGTTATTTTGCCCAATTATATGTTAGCAAATTGAACAATTTAAGTGAAATGGAAGAGTATTTGCAAAAATAAAAATTTTCTAGATTAGCAAAATTGGAAATATAATATCTAAACAGATCTATTTTAGATAAACAAAATGAACAGATGCAAAATGAGCTTGAAAAAAGAAGCTAAGAGAAAAGTACCAGGATCAGATAGATTTATAAGTGAGTTGTATCAAACATTTAAAGATCAGCTAATTCTAATATTAAATAAATTATTTGAAATAATAGGAAGGGATCCCACCAAATTCATTTTATGGAACAAATATGATAGCAATACCTAAACCAGGAAGAATAAAAACAGAGAAAAAAATTATAGACCAATTTCATTAATGAATGGGGATGCAAAAATCCTAGATAAAATACTACTTAAAAGATTATAATAATATATTACAAAGATGATATATTATGAATAAGTGGGACAAACCAGGAATGCAGAGATGATTTATCATAAGGAAATCTATTAACATAATTGATTATATTAATAATAAAAGTAAGACATATATACCAATAGATGCAGAAAAAGCTTTTCGATAAGGTGCAAAATTAATTGCTATTAAGAATACTTGAAAGTGTAGATATAAGTGAATTTTTCCCTTAAATTGATTTAAAAAAAAGCATTTATCTAAAAATATCAAGCACTATTTGTAATGGGCATAAGTCAGAAGCCTTACCAGTAAGAGCAGGTGTAAAACAAGGATGCCCCGTGTCACCAACAATATTCAATATTGTATTAGAAATGTTAGGAATAGCAATAAGAGAAGAAAAAGAAATTGAAAGAGTCAGATTGGACAATAAGGTAATAAAACTATGTCTTTTGTAGATGATATGATGACATACTTATAAAATCCCAAAGACTCAACTAAAAAGTTAGTTGAAACAATTAATAATTTTAGCAAAGTATATAATAAATCCACACAAATCATCAACATTCCTATATATCACAAACAAAATCCAGCAAGAAGAGATAGTAAGTAATGTCCCCATTTAAAATAACTAGTCTAGACATATAAAATACCTGGGTGTACACCCGCCAAAACAAGCCCAGGAACTATATGAGCAAAATAATGAAGACAATTTTTGTAAATAAAATTGGATTTAAATAATTGAAATAATATTAATTGTTCATAGGTAGGCAGGACCAATATAATAAAAATGGTAAATTTACCTAAACTAATTTATATATTCAATGTGATTCCAATTAAATTACCAAAAATGTATTTTATTGAATTAGAAAAAATAATACACTTAATTTGGAAGAAAATTAAGGAAACTAATAAAAATTAAAATAAATAAGTTTAGCAGTATTAGATCTTAAGCTATATTATAAGATAGTAATTATCAAAACTATATGGCACTGATCAAGAAATAGAAAGGTAAATCAATGGAACAGAATAGATATGCAATTTATGACAGTACATAAATATAGTAACTTTGTATTTGACAAGTGTAAAGACTCAAGATTTTGGGATAAAAATTCATTATTTGTTTAAAAAAAAATTGGAGGGGGGAATTGGAAAGAAGTCTGGCAAAAACTGGGCATAGACCAATTTCTTATCACTCTTACACCATTTACCAAGAAGAGGTCAAAATGGATACATGACCTAGATATAAAGAGAGAGTTTATGATTTATAACATTTTTTAATATGACTATAAATGGTGATTTCTTTATCTAAAAACTTTCTGTTCATATCCTTTGACCATTTAACAATTGGGGAATGACTAATATTCTTATAGATTTTACAAAGTTCTTTATATATTTGAGTTATGAGACCTTTATCTGAGAAATTGGCTATAAAATCTCTCCCCCCTTCAAGTTTTTTCTTTCCTTCTGATCTTGGCTACATTTGCTTTATTTATATAAACCCTTTTTAATTTAATGTAATCAAAATTATCCATTTTATACATTCTACTCTCTATCTCTTTTTTATTCATAAATTATTCATCTATTCATAAATCTGAAAAGTAACATGGTCCATGTTCTTCCAATTTTTTTGTTATCTTTCTCTTTATATCTGGGTCATGAGCAAGAAGACATCAGCAACTGCAAACTTATGTGCTTTGTTTTGCAACTCTATTTTTGTGAGTATGATCTATATATGTTTCAAGGGTATCTAATTCAAATATGAAAAATGAAAATATGCTTTCACAAATGACTTTATATGGCAAACTGCATTTTTATACAAGAACTATGCTGACAAAGAAAGTAAAGTTCAATATTAAGAAAGTATTGTAATGAATCACATTTTTAAGTTTCGCATGTTTGCATCAATAGCTTCAGGGAAAAAGTTTCAGCAAAATGCAACCCTCATTTATTCTTAAAAACACCTAGAAAATTAACGTCTAGAAAGGCCATTTTTAACAAAATAGAAAGGATAAGAAATACGAACACAATATTTGCAATGGGAGGATACTAGAAGCGTTGACAATAAATTCAGGGGAAAATCAAGGATATTCCTTTTCCCTACTATTATTTGACATCATTCTAGAAATGCTAGCAGTAACACTTAGACAAGAGAGAAAATTAATTAAATAAGCATTAGCAAAGAAGAGAGATTATTCCTATTTGCAGACAACATTATGATTTACTTTAATGAGAACCAGAAAGGCAAAAAAACCCAAAAACCTGATAGTAAAAGCTATCCACAAAAAGTTCAGTTTTTTGTATATTAACAGCAAAACCTATGAGGAAATAAACAAATAAATGCATCTTCAAATAATACAAAATATTTGAAAGTCACAAAAAGTTCAGTTTTTTGTATATTAACAGCAAAACCTATGAGGAAATAAACAAACAAATGCATCTTAAAATAATACAAAATATTTGAAAGTCAGTTCAGTAATATACACTTAATGTCTTCAAAAAGAATTACAAAATATTCTTTAAGGAACAAAACAAAAGGGTGGATGTTCATTGCTCTTGGTTGGATCCCTGTTGGAAACTGAATGATGATCCCACTGAAATTAATCTATAGATTTAGTGCTATATAAATCAAACTATCAAGAGGTTAACTTATAAACATTGAAAAATAATAGCATAACTAATTTAGAAAAACAAAAACCTATAATCTCAAGGTAATTGATGAAAAAAATGCAAAGAAAGGGGAATTTTACTCCCAGACCTCAAATTATATTATAGCTCAGTAACTATGAAAACTATTTGGTAAACTGGTTTAAAAAAAGAAAAAATAGAAAAAAAGATCAATAGAACAGACTAGATGTGGAAGAATCAGAAATAACTGAATTCAATAACTCAGTGTTCAAGAATCCTGAGAACACAGACTGCTTGAGGAAGGATTTTCTATTTGACGAGAAATTCTAGGGAGAATGTAAAGCAATTTGATTTTTTAAAAAAGTTATTTATGAATATTCAGAGTGGCCATGTCCAAAAATGCAAATGCATGTCTCCATGCCTTGTGGCCATCATATTTTTGTCATGATGTTGATAACTTGTTTCATCATGGGAACCCTGGAGACAAAGTTAAGTTATTATGAAACGATATAATATTTGTAAAGCACTTAGCACAATTTCTGGTTCATAGAAGGTGCTTAATAAATGCTTATTCCCCTCCCACTTACTATATTGATCTGAGTTCTCAAATCCTTCAAAATTGCTTTTCTATACAATGTTTCTGTCTTTGAAAAAATTCTTTGACTTACTTCACTTTGCATCATTGCTTACTACCCAGGTCTCTCCAAAAATGCCCCTGGGTCATTTCTTCTTCCAAAATTCATCCAGGAGTCCCTGTACCAATGGATTTCCTTAGATATCTAGATAAATTTCCTTTGGATCCTTATCTTTTATTTCTTACAGTGCCACAAATTTCCATTTCATTCATATGGTATTGTTTCTTCAGCCTTTCTCCAAATGATGACCACTAGATTATTTTACAGTTATTTTCTATAACAAAAAATGGTGCTATTAATATTTTTGTACACATGGATCTATTCCCTCTTTTATTTAAATCCCCTGCGGTACAAGTCTATTAGAAATATTGCTGAGCCCAAAGATATTTAGTTTAATGTCTTTCATAATTACTTAGAGAAGTTTAATCTATGTAAATTAATTGTCTCAACTGAGAAGTTTAAAACCTCAGCCAGAAAATATTTCCATTGCATATCTTTCATTCTGTTACCCTGTTTGAACTCCAAACTTCCTCCACCATGTTTCAGAAATGCTTTCATCACAGAAATTCAATCTGCCTCTTAATTCACACACTCACTTGGAATATCTTCCTCCCCACAGCCTCTCTTTCGGATTGGGTGCTTCCTTCCAGGACCTCTATTTAAGGAGGATGCAAAGCAGCCATGTCTTCATTCTTCTTTAAGGTACAGTTCTGGACTTCTACCATGTTTCTACTTCCCTTTACATGTTGTCATTTTGCTTTAGAGTATAAGCTCCTAGAGGTCAGGGACTGTTTTTTTTTTCTATTTGTATTTATGCTCCTGGTGCCAGTCACAGTGCCTGGAACAGAGTGACTGCTAACTAAATGTTTATTGACTGACTGAATGGAAGCTCAGAGCAAGAACCCTATATGATATAAAGTTATTTCCAATACATTAGAGGAAGAAGATGGACAACTATGAGAAATAATTCAATAAAACAAGGCGGGGAAGCAATTGAGGAAAAAAGTCTACAGGAAAGTTGGACCTGAGATCCTACTAAACCACATTAATTCAAAGACATTTAAGGACTGAACTTAAAACAAGGCAACAAAAACTCAAAATGGAAGAGTGATCAAAGTTTTTGCAATGAAGTGTTGTGGTCAACAAAGGTGGAGGAATCACCATATTGGGAATAAACCATCATCTCAGGACTATGTGAGGAACTCATTAATGGCACTCATGAAGATGATGATGGGGAGAAAAATGCATAGAAGAGAAACCCATGTTGGAGGTGAAATAATTTTCAAGGCATTCATGTGTCAATCTTTAAAATATCTCAAAGAAAATAAAATTTCAAAATAATGAAAAAGAATACAGAAGTTACTTTCATATTACTTTTTAAAAAGATAACTAATGATCATATGCTTGCCTTCTCTCTATAAGAATTTAATGAAAATGATTTATGCATGCATGCATAGAGGATATTTGGGAAGAAAACATGAGAAGGCAGTGGGTAGGCTTTCATTGCCCAGAGTAAAGAATAATACAGAGATGAGGTTGTGTCTATTATTTATCGATTTTTAAAATAAACATTTGACTCACCAGAATAAAGTGCGTCCTTGAAGGCTGTGCTCAAACAAAGGGTCTCCCAGGTATATGCTAAAGTGATACAAGATTCTTGGCTAGATGTTACTATGGGGATAACTTGGTTGAATTATTTACTGTGGTTTGACCTAATGGAAATTATTTTCCTTTTTAAGTCTTACTTATATCTTTGTTTTAACATTGCTTTCATTTCCCAAAGTGTTTCTCAATACTTACCCATTACTTACCCATTCCTCTACCTAGGATCCATTCCTCTACCTATGATCCATTCCTGTCCCTAGGATCCATTCCTCTACCTTGGATCCATCTTTCACTGCAAATTTTTTTTTAAAAGAAAGAAAAGAAGAAAACAGATTAGCAAAATAAAACAACAGTTTGGTAGCAAATGCAATGCTTTGCACCTATAGTACCTGACCTCTCAAAAAAGGGAAGAAGGAAGATGCATCTTGACAAGCTTGGTCATTGAAATGAAACAGATTTTTTTACTATTATTGTTCTTTCAATTTACATGGGAGAGTCTCTCTCTCTCTCTCTGTCTCTCTCTCTCTCTATATATATATATATACATATATAGGTATGTATGTATATATGTATATATGCATGTATGTGTATATATACATATATATATATAGTTTTCTCAGCTAACTTCATTTTACTTAGGTTCATAAATGTTCTCCTATGCTTTTATCAATTCTTCTTATATAGAAGCATCTATATAAGGTAGTGGATAGAGTGATTGCTTTGGAATCAGAAGGAGCAAAGTTAAAATCTGACCTCAGCTATTTACTAGCTTAGTGACCTTGGGCAAGTCACTTGACCTTTATAAATCTCTTGTTACTTCAAATATTAAATGAGGATAATAATAGCACCTATCTCTCAGGGTTAATGTGAGGATCAAATGAGAGAATATTTGTAAAGTGCTTAACACAATTCCTGGCATATAATAGAGGCTTACTAAATTCTTCTTTCTTTCATTTGTGTATTTCATTTCATGTGTTCTTCCTTTTTGTTGCTGTTATGGCATATATCTAATTCTCACTGTTTATTGGTATGTTGATTGATTAATTCCACCTACCCCCCCTCTTCCCCAAACATTCCTATACTATAGGGAAGGGCAAAGATTACTTTCTCCATTTTATAGATAAAGAAAATTAGGGCCAGAGAGTCTGTGCCTTTGTTGTGGTCATAAACAAGTTGTGACAGTCTTAAAACAGTCTTTCAACAAGTACATGGAAAAACCAGTAAGACTGAAAATCTGGAAACAGACTAGCCTCCACATTGAAACTCCTCCTCCATTATTTAGCTATAATTAGTGACAAACTTCCATATGGTGACTTTTCTAGGCCCAGATGGGTTGTTGTCATGTTGCACATGATCTTTGCTTCTCTATGAAGGAGACATGAGTAATCTTGGAGTTATTAATTTGACTATCTATATTTATCTTTATCTTTTTGGAGGATAACATGTCAGCCTCTTCCCTAGGTAGTAGGTGGCTTATGGTGTTATAGAGACCTGCCTGCTCCAGAATTCTGGAGCCTGGGGATCTGTGATGTCTCTGCTGCAAACTTTCTCACTCACATACTTCTATCTTCTATCTTCAGATAGTCAATACTTGCCCTTTCCTGCTAAGCTTCACTCTCCAGAAGGATACTTCTCCACCTACCTGTTGCTCTAGGACTGACTCTTTGAATGACCCCATCTATCCAGAGCAGAAAGGTTTATAGAGAATGGTTCTTCATGTATTGACTCTCAAGAAAGAAGATGGAAATAGCCTTAGAGATCCAATACAAGGAATGCACTTAGCTCTGGTGGAATTCAAGAGTTTGATGTCACCACTGAATGCTCCCCTTCATGAGTGGATCTCAGGTAGGATCCTTCCCTCAGTCCACTGACACAGACCAATATATCCTCTACTTTGAGAGTTTCATTCTCTTAAGGAAACACAGGCAGGGGATATCTTTCTGGGGCTGATTCTGTTGGAACAAAAGCCCAGTTAGACACATGGATCCCTAAGAAGCAATACAACCGTGTAAATGTGAAGGGAGAAGGAAGTTTATGTATGTGAGTTACATAGCAACCTTACCACAAAAATTCATCCTGGAAATATGAAGGCAGAAAGCTTAGATGAAATGTATCAGCAGCATCAGTCATGTCCACCACTGTTCTCATAACAGGTAAGTGGTAAGAATCCTGGATTTGGAAGTTTTGAATTCAAATTCCTGACTTTTCTACTTGTTTTGAACAGAACACTTCCCATATAGGCTTTATTTTCCTTGTCTATGAGATAGGGATCTGGAGAAGATGACCAGCTATACATCTGTAACTCTCTGAATCTCTGACCCTTACAACCTGTGTAACCTTGAGTGAGTCTTTTGATTTCTTTGGACTTCAATTGACTTGTCTGTGAAGTGAGAGATTTAGGCTGGATGGCTTCTAAGAATCAATTCTCCATCCCTCTTTCTAGATGCATGACCCTGGAAAAGTAATCAGAGCTTCAGTTTCCTCAACTGTAACTTGACGTAGTTGGCCTCTCTGGCCTGTAAGTTCCCTTCAAGTTATAAATCTATAATAACTGCAGATTCATACTCCCCAGCTATGGGCACGACTGGGGGGCCTCGAAGCTCAGAGGAAAACCCCAGAGTGATTTCCTTGTGCTGCTCTCAGTGAAAGAGATCTAAGGGTACTCCTTCCTACCACCCACCTTCCAACTCACCAAAGAGACTCATAAATGAGAACTCTTCCATTTCACTGAATTCTGAAGACAGAGAACTGAAGAGTCCTTGCTGAGAGAAGACCTGATGAAATGCTGTGTATTTTAAAAACAGAAAAATAGACAAAAATAGAAGGAAGAAAAGATAATTTCAAGGGGTATAATAACCCCGCTTGCTTGCTAGAAACCCTTGACATCCTAGCCTACCCTATGGGCTCAGACTAGATGGCAGATTGTAACCCCAGGCCAATTAATGCCTCTCCTCCCAGAGAGTCCAAGGAAAGGTGCAATTAATGTCAGCAAGTAATGAATTAATGACACTAAGATTAATAGCCAATTATTTTATCTAATTTGGTCCCATCACATCCGTGTTGCAAGAGAGGCCAAGGGTGCACACCAGAGGTGCTTGTCATTTGCTTTTTCTGGTCCATCCTCCCACCACAGAAGAGATTTCCACTTGGGAATTCTGGGAACATTTCTTTCTCTAATATTCCTTAACATTTTGTTTCTTCAGTCCTTGAGATAAGGGATAGGTACTATACCCAGTAGTGTGAGGGCACCAGCACAGCAAAACATTCAACTCTTGGTAAATTTGGAGGATGCCCAGCTTTTTAGAGTCACAACCTCCAAATGCTCTAGTCTGCTTTCCAAGATACTTGGTCTGTATTCCCAACTGCAAAGAGGGCCCTACTAGGGTAGGGATGTTTCCTCAAATGGAGCTTCAGGTAAGCAACTCATCAATCTAGGATGACAAATGGGTGGAGGAGTTGTCAGCAGAGAATGCTGCTGGAGTAGAGATAATTTAACTCTTTAGGCTACTGTTTTAGCCTTCTAAACTACCAAACTGATTTTAGGTCAGTTCCCAGAAATTATAAGAAGCTTTCTCAATGGGACCAGGGGTGAAGTAAAAGGAATTATACTCACTATTACAGATATATTAGATAATTATAGCTTTAGATAAATATATGAATATATTTGCATATATATAGGAAGATATACATATTTAAATATAAATATTTTAATATATTTATATGTGTGTATATAGCTATATATACATGTATGTGTATATAGATATACATACATATATCTATATACACATACGTGTGTGTGTGTGTGTGTGTGTGTGTGTATGTGTGATGAGGGCTAGAAGGGGGATATGAGACCCCTACAGAGACCAGGGTACCAGGGGCAGGTCATCTGGAGAAGAATTCTTGGATTCAAGTATTTTTGAAGTCAAGCAAAGAATTATTACACTTTTCAGTGGGCAAGAGCTCTTAGGGAACCTGCATCCTTAGAGGAGTACAGGTAAAGTTTATATAGGATATTCTATAGTGAAACATGTGCCAAATAGGCTAACTAGGTGTTTTGAGGTAGGATTAGGGAGTGGTTAAGGAATGGTTAGTTCTTAAAGGAACATACACTTTTGGTAACTACTTTGCAGGTATTTTACTCAAAGTTCTTCAGGAAATAGCTCGAGGGAGGCGGGGGGCTACCTGGAGGTATGGTTTTAGATCTGAAACATCAATAAGTCAACCAACAGTCAAGGCAGGCTCAGAACTACCTGATTGCTCTCATCAATGTTTTGTTAGACCAGATAAATGTAAGAGAGTACAGGTATGTCTAAGTCTAAGATGCATATGATTGGTCAGTGAGTAGTAAATGTTGTTATGACCCAGGGCACAACCCATTCAGCCAGTACACAGCTGGTTTAAACAAGTAAGTTCTATAGGTGCTGCTGGCTGCTGTAGCAGGAAGGGAGATAATGGTTGTTGCTAGGGCAGGCTATGTCCTTGGACTGGGGAGAAAGTGCCTGGGATAGTGTTTTGAGGCTATGGAGAAATGTTATTTTTAAAGAGAAATGTGATTTTAGAATTGGGGCCCAAGCACATGCACCCAAGTACCCCATCATATGTATACACACACACACACACACACATACACGCATATATACACATATATATGTTCTAGTTTTCCAAAATTCCCAAATTTCCAGTTATATAAATATATTTGCATACATGTAGGTAGTTATATACATTTATATTTTGGAGTATATGTACACACACATATACACATGTATATAAATATACACATGTATACATATATAAATGGGTATGTATATATACATATATATGTGTACACACACGTATACATATACAAATTACCGTATAACTTCATAAACCCTGGTCATTTTATATCTCTAGTTCAAACAGTCTTCCCAAAGACCCCAGTACTGAAAACTTGTCCCTCCTTTTTTCCCCTGCCTTCCACATCTTCTTCCTTAACCAATCTGACAACCTTGGTTGAATATCTTGAGCAATCCTCCTTCTAAGGTCTCCCTATTGTGCTTAGCCAGCTCTCCTCCTACTCTCCATTTGAGGAAACATCCAACCCTTTCTCCCCTTTCAGCTCCCTTTTGCTCATCTTTTAATATTATAGTATAAGGTCCTTAAGAATAGAGACTACCTTTCTTTTTTGCTTCTATGATACTTGGTTTTATATTCCCAGTGCTTAACACATGGCAAGGGCTTAATGAGTGATTTTCCTTCTTTTCTTCCTTCCTTCCCTCCCTTCCTCCCTCCTTCCTTCCTTCCCTTCCTTCCTTCTTTCCTTCTCTTCCTTCTCTCTATCTCTATCTCTGTCTCCATCTCTCTCTGTCTTTGTCTCTCTCTGTCTCTCTGTCTCTCTGTCTCTCTCTGTCTCTCTCTCTCTGTCTCTCTCTCTCTCTCTCTCTCTCTCTCTCTCTCTCTCTCTCTCTCTCTCTTTTTCTCAATATATGATATGTTGATCACCAAGCTCATTCATTTTAGAGATAGAAAGATTCAGGAGGTAAGGGAGAGGAAAGAGCTTTGGGGAAAATTTTTGTTTTTATTGGAGGGAAGACAAAACATTTTGGGGGGGAAAACTGGGAATTTCCTCCTAAATTTTATTCCAGGATTTCACATTGCTAGTCAGATTCCTCAGACTAGCTAGATTTGAGCTCTGTCAGGAAGGAGCAGAGTCCTGAGTTCAGTGGCGTGTTCTTGTTTTCCTCACTGGCTAGGGGACAACTTACCTTTACTTGCATCCCTTATTTTTCCCTTATCCTTTCTTGACAGCTTTTCCTTTTATCTGTTGCCCTACCAGATGACTGCTACCTGAGTCAGTCTCCTTTGCTTGTCTAGAAGCTATTATTTTCTGTCCCACTTGACTGGACAGTCGTAATGTTTTTCTTTGTGGTGTTGCACAGGTACTTAGCTGGCATTTCTTCATAGAGGAAAGTCAGAGATTGTTAAGGCTGAAAGGGACCATAGAGATAGATAACCTACTCACAGAATCACAGAACTTCTGAATTGGAAATGACTTCAATTGTCAGCTAATCCACCCCAGACCATGAAGCAGCTCTACAAGTCAATGCTATCTGAAATGTATATAACCCTCCATTTCTAGTCTCTGCTAAAGAGTGTAATACTTTCAGGACTTCAGAGGGACTATATTTACATGATCCAACTTAACATTCACATCTACCATGAAAGACTGGTATTACTGGCAACATTGTACCCATTTTATAGATGAGAGAGCACTGTGGCATAGGGAGGCTAAGTGATTTGCACACAAGTAGGGGTATTAGAGATGTAACTGGAATCCAGGTCTCTCCTGATCCCAAGTTTGAAGTTCTTGTCACTCATACCAAACGATTCTACCAATCCTAACAAGTAGTTATCCAGCCAAAATGAAGACAGTGGGCCAGATGACCTGTAAGTTCCTTTAAATCTAGAGTTAAGAAAACATTACCTCCCGAGAAAGTCAATTCTACTTTAGCTCTAATTGTTAGGGAGTTTTTCCTTCAATTAACCTAACTCTGCCCTTTCTACAACTTTTACTCATTGCTCCTAATTCAACCCTCTGAGGCCCTAAGCTCTGTAATCTATTGCTTCTTTCATGTAGCAGGCTGTCAAATATTTGGCTTTCACTATCTTTTCTACCATAAATCTTCTTTTCTCCTGGATAGAGACCCCCAATTTCTTCATCATGATCAATGGTCTTAAAATATGGCACCAAGAACTGAATGCAATATTCCAGAGATGATCTGACCAGAACAACATGAAGAAGGATTTTCATGTCCCTCTTTCTGAACAGAAAAGAGGCAGCAGGAAGCACAGTGGCTAGAACTCTAGGCCTGGAGTTAGAAAGATTTGAGTTCAAATATGACCTTAGACATTAATTGACTGTGTGACTCTGAGAAAGTTACTTAATCTCTGTCTGCCTCAGTTTCCTCAACTGTAAAATGAGGATGATATTTATAACACCTACATTGTTAGACTGTGAAGATCAAATGAGAGAATATTTGTGAAACACTTATCATGGTGCCTGGCATATAGAAAGTACAATATAAATGCTTATTCACTTTCCCTTTCTGAGTATTAGCTCTTTGAGCTACCATGTCATATTGCTGACATACTAAAGTTGCAGTCCAAATCAAGTAAAGACAACAAGCATTTCTTAATCACCTAATATAGGCCAGACACCGGGCTAAACACTGGAGATACAAAAAAAGGCAGAAGATAATCCCTGTCCTCAAGAAGTTAATAGGCTGGGAGCCAAGATAGCGGAGTAGAAAGATTCACATATGCTAGCTCCTAACCCACAGCCCATAAAATACCTGTAAAGAGGAGCTCCCAACAAATTCTGGAGCAGCAGAACCCACACAGCAATGGAGTGTAGGAGACTTCTGTTCCAGAGAGCCCTGAAAAACCCAACACCAAAGGTCTGTCACATACAAGACCCAGAGCAAAGCCCAGCCCTGCCTTGGCTGCATGGCACCGAGAGGAGCAGACACAAGCAGGCTTCAGGGATGGAATCTCCAGCAGCCATGAAGGTCCCTCCACCCACAGGCGCCAAAGGTCAGTGAGAGGGTCTTTTCAGCTTTCTGAAAGGGGAACAGGGTGTCTCCATAACTCAGGCCCCCTTGGGAGGCAGCAGAGGAGGCAGCAGTGGACAGGGGCTCCCAAAGCAAGCAGGAGCTCAGATACATTGTTGAAGATCTCCACATAAACCCCCTGAGGGAACTGAGCCCCGTGTGGCAGCCCTGTTCCTACCTGAGCAGTTGAACTTAATCTCACACTGAAGAGTGGCCCTGCCCTCACCTAAGCACTTGAATTTAATCTCACACTGAATAGCAGCCCTGCCCCCTGCTGAAAGCTCTGAGGCTGGGAAGCAGCATTTGAATCTCAGACCCTAAGTGCTCCCTGGGCCAATGTGGAGGAGAGATGGGTATGAAAGTCAAGTAAGTAGCTGGGAAAATGCCCAGAAAAGGGAAAAAAAATAAGACCAAAGGAGGTTACTTTCTTGATGAACAGATATCTCCTCCCATCCTTTCAGATGAGGAAGAACAATGCTTACCATCAGGGAAAGACATAGAAGTCAAGGCTTCTGTATCTCAAATATCCAAAATAAATATTCAATGGGCTCAGGCCATGGAAGAGCTCAAGAAGGATTTTAAAATCGAGTTAGAGAGGTGGAGGAAAAACTGTGAAGAGAAATGAGAGAGATGCAAGAAAAGCATGAAAAGCAGGTCAACTCTTTGCTAAAGGAAACCCCAAAAAAATGCTGAAGAAAATAACACCTTGAAAAAATAGGCTAACTCAGTTGGCAAATGAGGTTCAAAAAGCCAATAAGGAGAAGAATGTTTTAAAAAGCAGAATTACCCAAATGGAAAAGGAGGTTTAAAAGCTCACTGGAGAAAATAGTTCTTTCAAAATTAGAATGGAACAGATGGAGGCTAATGACTTTATGAGAAACCAAGAAATCACCAAACAAAACCAAAAGAATGAAAAAAATGGAAGAGAATGTAAAATATCTCATGGGAAAAACAACTGACCTGGAAAATAGATCCAGGAGAGAAAATTTAAAAACTATGGGACTACCTGAAAGCCATGATCAAAAAAAGAGCCTAGACATCATCTTTCATGAAATTATCAAGGAAAACTGCCCTGAGATTCTACAACCAGAGGGCAAAATAAGTATTCAAGGAATCCACCGATCACCACCTGAAAGAGATCCAAAAAGAGAAACTCCTAGGAACATTGTGGCCAAATTCCAGTATTCCCAGGTCAAGGAGAAAATATTGCAAGCAGCTAGAAAGAAACAATTCCAGTATTGTGGAAATACAATCAGGATAACACAAGATCTAACAGCTTCTACATTAAGGGATTGAAGGGCATGGGATATGATATTCCAGAAGTCAGAGGAACTAGGACTAAAACCAAGAATCACCTACCCAGAAAAACTGAGTACAATACTTCAGGGGGCAAAATGGTGTTTCAATGAAATAGAGGACTTTCAAGCATTCTTGATGAAAAGACCAGAGCTGAAAAGAAAACTTGACTTTCAAACACAAGAATCAAGAGAAGAATGAAAAGGTAAACAGCAAAGAGAAGTCATAAGGTACTTACTAAAGTTGAACTGTTTACATTCCTACATGGAAAGACAATATTTGTAACTCTTGAAACTTTTCAGTATCTGGGTAGTTGGTGAGATTACACACACATGCACACATGCACTCACACACAGAGACAGAGAGCACAGAGTGAATTGAATAGGATGGGATCATTAAAAAAATGAAGTTAAGTGGTGAGAGAGAAGTGTAATGGGAGGAGGGAGGGAGAAATGGAATGGGGCAAATTATCTCTCATAGAAGAGGCAAGCAGGAGACTTTTTAGTGGAGAGGAAAAGAGGGGAGGTGAGAGAAAAACATCAAGTTTACTCTCATCATGTTAGACTAAAGGAAGGAACAAAATGCACACTTCTTTTGGTATGTAAACCTATCTTACAATACAGGAAATTGGAGGAGAAGGGGATAAACAGGGTGGGGGGATGATGAAAGGGAGGGCAATGGGAGGAGGGAGCAATTTGAAGTCAACACTCTTGGGGAGGACAGGATCAAAAGACAGAATAGAAACAATGGGGGGCAGGATAGGATGGAGGCAAATACAGTTAGTCTTATACAACACGACTGTTATCGAAGTCATTTGCAAAACTACACAGATATGGCCTATATTGAATTGCCTGCTTCCCAAAGGGAATGGGTGGGAAGGGAAGGATGGGGAGAAGTTGGAACTCAAAGTTTTAGGAGCAACTGTTGAGTTTTGTTCTTGCTACTAGGAAATAAGAAATACAGGTAATGGGGAATAGAAAGTTATCCGGCCCTACAGGACAAAGGAGAAGATGAGGGCAAGGGAAGGGATGGTTGAGAGAAGAGAGGGCAGATTGGTGATAGGGGAAATTAGAATGCTCGGTGTATTGCCATGGGGGGAGGAGACAAATGGGGAGAAAATTTGGAACCCAAAATTTTGTGAAAATGAATGTAAAATAGTTAAATAAATAAATTTAATTTAATAGATAAAAATATTTTTACATGTAATTAAGAAAAGTAAAACATTATTCAAAAAATAAAATTATACTGTAAGACAAAACAAAAAAAAAAGAAGTTCATAGTTTAACAGGGGAGATAGCATGAAAACAACCATATACAAACAAAATACAGAATATATTAGAGGTAATCTCAGGGGAGGCACTGGCATTATGGGAAATAAGATAAGGTTTCTTGTAGAGGGCATGATTTTAGCTTGGATTTGAAAGAAGTTGAGGAAGCCAGAAGGTAGAGAGAGAAGAAGAGGGAGAGAATGAATTCCAGCCTCAGGGGACAGCCAATGAAAATGCCATGAGTAAGTCAACAAGCATTTTAATAAGCATTTCTACATGACAGCCCCTACTGACTCTCCAAAAAAAAAAAATACACAGCACCCTTTGAAGTTTAATTTTAAGTTTAGACAACCAACAAAACAATAAATGAGGCCTTGATTTACAGTGTTTAATGATTTCTGAGGTAGCTAGGTGGTGCATTGGGTGGAGCCTGGAATCAGGAATTTAATTTGCATGAGCCCAAATATGGCATCAGAAACTTCCTAGCTGTATGACCCTGGGGAAAACACGGAACCTTGCTTGCCTTGTTTCCTCTTCTGTAAAATAAGCTAGAGAAGAAACTAATCCAGCGCCTTTGCTGAGAAACCTCCTCCTCCCCAAAAAATGGGACAGTAAAGAGTTGGACATGACTGAAATTGACTAAAAAACCACAAAGCTATAAATGTTGATGATGAAAATTTGACAATCAGCTCTTGTGAGCTGGCTCTAATATAACCCTAGTCACTATCCACAACAGATTGCAATCTAACAGGACATATAAAAGGGAGATATGCAAGGGCATGGGTGGGGGGGAGGTGGTGGTCCATGAGCGGGCCATAATGATGCAGTCCAGAGAGGTAGAATTAGAGCCAGGAAAATAATTTAGGATGTTTAGCTATGGGCTCTTTCTAAAAATGGAGGTTCTGAGAGGTATTCATAAATGGAGTAAGGGAACTGAAGGCTTATAGAAATGTTTGAGGTGAGAAAGCCATAAACAATCAAGGGAATTTCCAAAGCAAGAAGGCAACTGAGGCAAAAAAATAAAGTCCAGAGAGTCAGAATCAGAGCCAGGAAAGGAACTAAGAATGACTAGGCTGCGACCCTTCTTCAAAAATGGAAGTTGTAGGAGGAGCTTATCAATGCAGAGTGGAGAGGAGCATCTTGTGTGAGGAAAGGCAAGGGGACCAGCACCACAGCATCACAGAGTACTTGGAGGGGAATAATGTAAGGTTATTGGAAGAGTAGGAGAGATCCAAATTATGAAGGGTTCTTTTTCATATGAGTTATTGATTCTCCATTTCCTCTCATGTCAAACATGTATAGTCTATTTCCTGAACCTGAATAGAATGCTATTATCTCTCTTAATGTTAATCTTAGTAGATTTTGCTCATCACTCTCACCTGTTGAGACCTTTTTAGAATCAGATCTGTCACCTAACATGGTAACTATATTAATTCCTTTCAACTTTGTGTCATCTGCAAGATTTACAAGCATTAAAGAATAACACTTCTGATGTGAGGATTTGCTGAAACCTTTTCAAGGCTGCTTATCTCCTTTGGTGTCCACCTTTTACCCAACTCTCACCTGTGGTTTCAAGAAGCTGTAGCATGTGCAACAGCCATGCCCTGGTAAAACCATCTTGTCACTGGCTAAACCAAGTTGAGAGCAGCCTCAGATCCATTAAGAGTTAAGAGGATGTCCACCTCAAGCATGAGAAGACATCCTCTGGTGGAATTGACAGATGAGAACAATTTGTTCCAACAGACATGAAGGCAGCTTGTGGAGAGCTTCGTCAGACATCAAAGACACCAAGGTCATTCCAGGTAATTACCAGTAGTCCTGACCTTTATCTTGCCACTGGACTTCAATGACTGGAAGAGAGTGAGGTGACACAACTTGGTACATCTCTGCCTCACTTAAATACAACTCCTGCATAAGTAAGACATAACCCCATGATGTCATTGGTCCTCTTCAAAATGAAGGACAAAGAACAGATAGAGCAGAGAGACAAGAGAGGATCCTTTAGATATTCCATAAGAGAACTCACCCCAGTAGAAATCTGTATAATTAAATGACTCACTGAAAACCCAGTATAATATATGTATGGAATTCCCTCTATCCTAACAGATTTCTGTCTGCCTCTTCACATGCCCCTGCTTCTTTGAATCACTTTTATTCTTTCCAGAACACGTTAGTCTCCCTGATAACATATAGTTCTCTTGTCTTCTCTGGAAAGAGATCAGTTTGTATTTTATCAACATAATCATTAATTTTCACTGGCAGAAACACAACATAGCAAACATGATAAGGTAGCTAGGTGTAGCAGGGATAGCCACTGGGTTTGGAATCAGGAAGACTCACCTATATGAGCTCAAATATGACCTCAGATGCCTCCCATGTGACCCTGAGCAAGTCATTTAACCCTGCTCACTCATGGAATCTCAAAATGGAGAAATTTCTCTTTCACTCTATACTTCTAGAGGCAAAACAGGAACCTCAAGTCCTTTGTTCTTCTTGAAAGCTCTTTTGGACAAGTCTTGAAGTGAACTTGCAAGGGATTCTGTGAGTGGTGGAACCTGAACAAGGCTTTGCCTATCTATAGCAAACAAAAGCTATTGATTATTGCTATTAGTATCAGTATTATCATTAAAAATCTTTAACATTGGTATAGTATTTTAATATATTTAAATATTAGTTTTAGGGAAATATATTTAAATATCAGTAATATATTTATTACCTATTATTACTCCCATATTTACAGATGAAGAAACTGAGTTGTATCCTGAGTGCAAACAGAAAATGATCACAGCTATTACACAGGGGAGGGTCTCAAATGGAGTACAATTGCTAAGCACTTTTTTTCCCTCTTTTTCCCAGCAAATACTTCTGATATGTGTCTCCTTCTCTGGTCCCAACATCTTCTCTTTCTTAATAAGAGACAACTTATATTAGGTTTCCTGTT
This sequence comes from Bettongia penicillata ogilbyi, assembly GCA_023548195.1. Classification (NCBI taxonomy): domain Eukaryota; kingdom Metazoa; phylum Chordata; class Mammalia; order Diprotodontia; family Potoroidae; genus Bettongia; species Bettongia penicillata. Next base: position 1,396,322 of record JAJHZJ010000567.1, read on the forward strand.
TTTTGTCTCCATCATAATATGATACTGAGCTAGCTGTCCTCGTAAATAAAATACTTTCCTTACAATGCCCCATTGAAGATGGTCTTACCTTTCCCATTATCCAGATGAAGAAATTGGATCTTAAAAAGGGGACAGAATTTGACCAAGAGCCAAGATTAGAACCCACGTCTCCTGGCTTCTATTCCTGTTCTCTTTCTACTACTTTTCTTGGAGAAACTTCACATTAGATCATTACTGTCAGTGTCACACCAGGCAATGGCCTCAGGAGCATTAGTTAACTCCTGCTCAAGTATTTGAATTTGCTGAAAGTTACTTTGGATTTAAAACTAAATATCCAATTATCCCCCAAGACTAGAGAATAATGTAGATTCCTCTTCAGGATTGCCTTTTAATGTAATGGATATACTTACCCTTGGTAAAGGTGAGTATAATAGCATTCAGCAAATGATCTCACATGAATATATCTGCATTTTTTTGTCCACAAGAGCAGCAAAAGGTCTGATTGCAAGTTGGAAAGAGTCAGTGCTGTTGGGAACATAATTCTGTCTTTTGTGGCACCCAATTGATCACCATCATACTTAGTTCTCTCAATTATAATAATGTCATTCTTTATACATGAAAACTATATTGCCAAGTCACCATAAACAGGACATGTGTGTGTTGAGGTCCTTTTCTAAGTAATGCAATAATAGATCACCCATCCTATAGTCAATAGATTTATGCTGTGATCAACTGCATGCACTTGTGAAATGATTAATTACTGTTTTGTCAACTATGTATTGCTAAGATCAGGAGAAAGAGTCAAGCTAAGTAGCCCATGACCTTGGATTCATTAGTACAAACTTCCAGCCATCCAAGCTTCCTTGGATGGGTTCTCTCTGGGGTACATGTGGTTTTGTGAAGAAAGCCTACTGAGGGTGAGTCTTGGCTCTTCTAGCTATGTGAGCAAGTCACTCCAACATTTAAAGCTTCAGTTTCCTCATTAGTTTCTTTAAGAGATTAATAATATTTACCTCAGGGGCTTGCTGTGAGGGATGCCCTTCATGATCAATAAAACTCTTATAAATGTGAGTCATAGCATTATGAATAAACAATTACACTGGCAAGTAGGAGACACAGGCTCAAATTCTAACTGTCCCATTAATTAGCTATAGGATAATGAAACCTATTTTCCTCAATTTCTTCATCTTCAGGACAAAATATTAAGTAGTAATAATATTTATATAATGTTTATAAAACAATATCATATGTATATATGTAAAGGGGTATGTGTGTATATGTGTTTGTAATTTCAATTGACCCTAACCACAGCCTTATGAGGTAGATGCTATAATTATTTCCATTTTGTAGAAGAGGAAACTGAGGCTGAGAGAGGTTAAAGATTTGCCCAGAGTCCCACAGTAAGTAGGTGTCAGGTAGGGCTAGAATTCTGCTCTTCCTGAATCCAAGTCCAGCATTCTATGCACTATGCCAATCTAATAGCTAAGTATCTCTAGCATCCCTTCCAGCCTTGACAATATAAGACTTAATTACTTCTCAATAGTCTCCACTGAACTAAAAAGAAATAGTCTATGCTATTTTCAGAGAACTCTTTGTAGTACAGATGATCAGAGGAACCCTATTATTTGCTAGACTGTGATGCCTTCTATGAAGCTGGACACAAGCTATGTCTCTTTGTGGAGAGAATATGCCTTTTCAACATGACCCAGGGAATTCATAATTGGACCTTAGTGACTGGGGGAGGAAGGGAGACTGTCTTCAAAGGATGATAAATTAAGAAGTAGAAGAGACCTTAGAGGTCATCAAATTTGGTTTTCACAGTATACAAATGAGGAAATTGAGACTGACAGAGGCTGTAACTTTCTCACAGTCACAAAGCTATGTACAAAGCAGAAATTGAACTCTTGTTCCTGACTCCACACCCAGAGTCAGTCCACCAAGAGTCAAAGATGATGAACTTTTGTTGAAAAACCTCCCCTTGCCAACCATGTGGCAAACCTATGATCCCAGATACTGGAAAGTTGAAGCTGTCACATCTCTTGAACTTGGGAGTTGAAAGCTACTGTGGACTTTACCAACAGGAAATGGTTTGGCTTTCTCTTTAGAGATTCCATCTCCAGTCATCCTGAGGAATATCAGGTCATTGGATTCAGACGGCTCTGCAGGAAAAGTGAAACTGGTGACCTCACACAAACCTCCCTCACTCAAAGCAAGGTCAAGTGCAAGTCATGTCATCATTTCTTTAATGGAATGATATTCTTTGGCAATGAAGGACAAACATAACAGCAACCCTTTCTAGAATTTTCTCTGTCCTGAACATCCAGAAACAAGACAAAGGGATAGGACTTCTCTCTAGTCTACCTTCCTATCACCTGACCTACCAATCAATTTCAAGACAACCTCTAGTTACTGAGACCAATTCCTTGTGTCATCTCAACAAAAAGCATGGCCCTCAGTTAGGAGTCTGAGCACAGCTCCATGGAGATGATGGAATCCAGTAAATTAGAGACTAAGGCACTTTCTTTCCATCTTTTCCAATACCTTTCTTTTCACTTTTCCAACATCTCTATGAGGTAGGTAGTATAAATTGTACAGTCTGATGAGGTAAGGTCAGAGATTTAATTTCAAACCTGGTTCTACCACTTAGTGCCTTCATGACATTGGAAAAGTCATTTTCTGGGCCTCAGTTTTGTCATCTTATAGTTGAGATGGTTAGACTAGATGGCATCTAAGGTCTCTTTAAGCTGTAAATCTATGATCTTAATTTTATAGGGAAGAAACTGAAGATCGTAGGTCATTTGACAATCTGTCAAAGGTGACAGGTGGGAAATATTATGGTCAGGACTACAACTCAAGTTCGCTGATTCCAAGTCCAAAGTTCTTTCTGTCATGCCATGCATATAATGACAAATCACATTTACATTATAAGTGATATTTTATAGAACTTCAAAGCTTCTAAAACATCATCTCCTTGGAACCTTCCAGCAATCTTGTGAACATGCATTACAGGCATCCTTATCCTCATTTTATAGATGAGGAGATTAAGCCTCATATAATCACACAGCTTAGAAGAGTTCAAAACGTCATCTTGACTCCCAATCCAACATCCTATCAACTATGCCATACTGCTGCTCACAATTTTAATAGGTTTATCTAATGCTCTCATTTTTCATATAAGGAAACTTAGACCCAAGAGTTAGTCAGTTCATCAATAAGTATTTATTAAGCACCTATTGTATGCGATAAGAATTAGGAACATAGAGAAAGGTAGGAAAGGTACTACTAGCAACTGGCAAGGATCACTCGGAAAAAACTTCGTGGAAAAGGTGGTGGTTGAACTAAGTTTTAAAGGAAACCAATGATTCCAAGTGGGCAAGGGGAGGAGAGACTGGCAGTTGAATGTGTTGAAAATTCTCAGCTTTTCTTATCTAGCCCTAATCTGTCCCCTTACCTACAGACTCACAGATCCAAGTCTCTTTTCTTAAGGAGTTCCCAGTCTAAAAAAGGAGCTTCTAGCCTAGAGAAGGAGTTAATAGTCTAATTCAAATAATTATATAAAAAAGATATATATGTATATATACATACACACATACATACATATACATATATGTGGTAAATTGGAAATAATTCATAGAATAATATCACTAGAACTAAGGCAAAAGCTTCTTTCTGAAGGTGGGGTTGTAGCTGAGAAGCAGAGAGGAGGAAGAGAATTCTAGGTATGAAGAAAAGATAATAAAAATGCCCGGAATTGGGAAGTGGAGTGTCTCATGGGAAAAAAAAGCATGGAGACCAGTGAGACTAGATTATAAAGTACGTGGAGAGTAAGATATAAGAAAACCATGGAGGCAAGAGGGGTACATGTATTTAGGGATTTGGACACCAAACAGAGGATTTTATATTTGATGATGGAAGTGGTAAGGAGCCAGGAAAATTGATTAAATATGGGCATGACATGATCAGACCTGTGCTTTAGGAAGATTAATTTCACAGCTAAGTGGATGATGAACTAAAACGGGGAGAGACTTGAGACAGAGAGCGCAATTAAAAGGTTATTACAAAAATCCAGGAGTAAGATGATGAGGGATTGCTAGCCAGCACACAGTAGGCATTTAACAAATGTTCATTGAATTGAATTGATGGCAATCAGAAGAGAGAAGGGGGCATAGAAGAGAGATGTTACGAAACTAAGCACCTTGGCAAGAGATTGACTATGAGAAAGGGTAGGAGAGAGTGAAGAGGCTGAAGGGCTGGAAGGATGGTTGTGCCACAAATAGTAATAGGAAAGTTCAGAAGAAGATGATTCTGGGGAAAAGATAATAAGTTCTTTTGGACATATTGAGTTTAAGATGTTTGTGAGACATCTAATTCAAGATGTCTAAAAGAATACTGAATCTTTGAGTCTGTGGGTAAGGGGACAGGTTAGCACTAGATAAGAAGAACTGAAAATTATCAAGCAACCAGCTTCTCCTCATTTTGGCCACTTGAAATCATTGTTTTCCTCCAAAACTCAGTTTAGTCACCACCTTTTCTGTGAAGTTTTTCCTGAGCGATCCTTTCCAGTTGGTATTGCCCACTCCCCCCTATTACACTGCATTTATTTTGCATATATTTATATCAACTTATATACGTAGGCAACTTTGTGGTGCAGAATGCTGGGCTTGGAGTCAAGAAAACTCCTCTTCCCAAATTCAAATCTGGCCTCAGATCCTTACAAGTTCTGTTACTCTGGACAAGTCACTTAACCCTGTTTGCCTCAGTTTCCTCATCTATAAAATGAGTTGGAAAAGAAAATGGCAAACCATTCACCATCTTTCCCAAGAAAATCCCAAATGGAGTCATGAATAGACAGACGTGACTGAAAAGCAAGTGAACAAATATATATAGATTTTGTCTCCCCCATTGGAATATAAATTCCTGGAGGGTATGGACTATTTTAGATTTAACTTTATGTTCATAACACTTGAACATACACAGTAGGTGCTGGATAGATATTTGTTGATGCATTGATTGATCAACTTAAGTTAAACTGTAACTAGAAATCTTAACATTTGACTTTCAGCCAAATGATTTCAAACCTTTTACTGTCCCTCTTAGTGACTTTCAGTTAGATCTTTCATTGTCTTTCCTGGTGGCATCTAGAGAGCACTCTGTACTGCTAGGATATTTGGCTTTTAGTCATTAAGCAAAGAAATGTTTGCTCCTATCTGTTGAGATGACACTTTCAGTCCTGACACCACAGCCTCCAGGCCCTCCCTAGCTTATCTTATGAAGAATTTCACATGGAGGTACTCAAGAAATTTAGTGTCATAGAAATCTCTCTATTTCTTGGCTTCCAGGCACCCAAAAATGGTGTGTCAAAAGGACTAAACTTTTTGTGATTGGCCTAGAATGGATTGGAGAGTCACATTTTTTGGAGGGTACTCTTTGTGAGAAATTGTGACTAATTTTTGCATCTTGCCTGACATGCCATCACAAGATAGTAACCAGGTTGTTTTATTAGACAGGGTCTAATTCTCCTGTTGATAGGGTACAATATCATATCTCAGTGCTATGCTTCAGGTGGGTTACTATGACCCTCTATATGTTTAGGGTATGCAAGAAATTCTGACTCTTCTCTGTTCTTGGAAGGCTTCAGATTTTGAAAATATAATAAAAACTTACTTTGTAAAGTTCTTAATGGATAAAAGAAAGTGTCATATTCATTATCTTATTTAAACTTCTTGATATCCCTGATATATGGTTCCAATATTATCAACCAAATTATACAGATAGGGAAACTGAGGCATAGATAGCCTCAAAAGTTGAACCCAGGACTTCTGACTCCAGGTACAATTCTTTGTAATGACATTTGGGGCTAGACCATGGTCGAATATGCCCATAGGTGAAGTAGATAGATATCCATAGGACATAATTTTATCTAGGTCTTAATATTTCATTATAACCAAGATAATCCTTGGGTTACCCATCTATTACTGTCTATTAGTGTCACTGTGATTCTTGGCCCACTGTCTTTACCAATCACATATTTAATGCTCCATTTTACATATGAATTATGTTTGGTAATGTTCTATAGCCTACTTAAGCATACTATATTTCCATTACCTCTTGTATACTTTAGAGACTGGTATTCCATGAGTTACAACTATGTTATATTGGCAGGAGAATGTTGATGGTGAAAAGATTTTTTTTCCTTCAGGGAGTAACTTGATATTGTTGATAGTAATTTCCCAAATCCAATCCAACTCACTTTCCTTCTCTTCTCCATTCTAGGCCCAGCTGATTCTCTACCTTTAAGACCTACCAAAAGATATATGTTCTGATGTATTAATTCAATGGACTTTTCATCCAAATGCATATCACAGTCTAGGCAATATGGATTCTCCATCTCTTTGGTTTTTCCTCTGGGGATTGCTAACCTAATTTCTTTAGAATGATCATGAAAGCCCTTTACAATTCTGGGGCTTGATGAAGTCACCACAATGTCACTGGCAGATAGGAGCATGTGGAGAACTGGTTCATCTATAGAAAAACCCTCTTTCACTCAGACTCTGGACAGAACATCTATCTAAATGGTTTTAGGAAATAATACTGCTTACAGTCTTGCATTATCCTCCTCCATGAAAGTTTTCAAGTAAGTTTATATTAGAAATTGATGCTGTCCATGGTGTCATATCTCTCTTCATGCCCAAGCAATTGTCAAATGTTGGCAGGTCTGTTTCCAGTTCTGTATTTCTTACACCTATTCCCATTTCTTCAATCACACAGCCCCCAACCTAGTTCAATCTTTTATCATCTCTCACCTGAACTATTGTTGTGATAACTTCTTAATCTGCCTTGATGTTTCTAATTATTCCCTTCTCTAACTCATCCTCCACACAATTGACAAAAGAATTTCTTTTTTAATTTTTTGAGGTAATTGGAGTTAAGTGACTAGTCCAGGGTCACACATCTCAGAAGTATCTGAGACCAGATTTAAACTCAGTCCTCCTAACTCCACTATGCCATCTAGCTACCCCTCAAAATAATCTTAATAACATGTCACTCTCTTGTTGAAAAATCTTCAGTAAGTTTCTGTTGCTTTTGCAATAAAATCCAAGTTCTTCCATTTGGCATTTAACATTCTTCACAATCTGATTTCAGCTCACCTTACCAGCCCTTGTTGCCGAAGTTCAGTTGTTGCAACTATGTCAACTCTTTATGAGTCAACTTGGGGTTTTCTAGGCTGGAGTGCTTTGTCATTTTCTTCTCCAGCTCATATTACAGATGAGGAAACTGAGGCAAACAGGGTTAAGTGCATTAGTATCTAAATGTGAGGATTTCATTGTTATCAATAATGAGCATATATACTACTCATTTTTATCAATTCATTAACTTATCTTTATTTTTTCTTTTTTAATTAATTTATGTTTTCAGTTTTCAAAAATTACTTCCATATGTCTCAAATTTTCTCCTCCTCCCTCCCATGCAATCTTATGTGGGTTCTACACATACATTGTTATTAAACACATTTTCACATTAGTCATGCTGCATGGAAAAGTAAAAATGAATGGGAAAAGCCATGAGATAAACCAAAACAAAACATAACAAAAGAGAAAATAGCCTGCGTCATTCTGCATTCTGATTCTATTAGTCTTTCTCTGGATGTGGATGGCATTTTACATCAAGAGTCCTTTGGGAATGTTTTAGGTCCTTGCATTATTGTGAAAGGTTTAGTCTGTCAGAAGCAGTCCTTGCACACTGTGGCTGTTACTGTGTGCAATGTTCTCCTGGTTCTGCTCCTTTCACTCAGCATCAGTTCATCTAAGTCTTTCCAGGTTTTTCTGAAGTCTTCCTGTTCGTCATTTCTTATAGCACAATAGTACTTCATTACATTCATATACCACAACTTGTTCAGACTGTCCCCAATTGATGGGCATCCCCTTGATTGCCAGGCCTTGGCCACCACAAAAAAAAATTGCTACAAATATTTTTGTACATATGGGCTCTTTTCCCATTTTAATGATCTCTTTGGGATACAGCCCTAGAAGCAATATTGCTGGGGCAAAGGGTATGCACATTTTTATAGCTCTTTGGGCATAGTTTCAAATTGTTCTCTAGGTTTGGATCAGCTCACAGCTCCACTAACAATATACTACTTCTTTTTAAAAAACATTATATGGGATAGTTATCTAGGAAGGAGAGAGGAAAAGATATTAGGGAGAGTACAAGGAGAGAGATTTAGACTATCTAAAAGGAAAAATATTAATACTTTTATTTATTTAAATTTATAAAGTTTATTTATAATTTACAAATACAAAATACAAATTTGTAACTATGTAATTTAGAAATTTATTTAATTGGATTGGCTTTGAGCTATCATAATTGCATATCATCTCTTTTCATCTTAATCATTTCTTCTAATGAGGGATAGATTTTGAACCCTTGCTCTAATCAATAGTCAGGATGCATCCAGGTGAATGATGTTAAAATAACTTGCAAATCTCCCCTCCTTTGTCAGGAAGTATTTGTAATGGAAGAAGTGATCCCATTTTCTTGATAAACCAAATAACACGTTATTTCACAGGATTGGTATAATTTTATAACCTTGCCTAAGCTTATGGTCCCAACACTCTTGGAGAGTTTACTAATAAGACTTAGAAGGTGTCTGTGTTTCTTTTGTTTTTCTTTTGCACAAAGTAAGTAATTATTATTCTTCTTTTTTAAAATATACCTAATTAAATACTTGATAAGTTTTAACATTGTAACAACAGCCTCTAACAATTAATAATATCACAGTATCCAGATTAATGAGCTAAATTTTCTAATGATACAATTGCATTACCTTCTTAACATATTTCCCATACAATGGTTTCCCAAAAATCACAATACAAGGAAATTTAGAAATACAATGATAACATTCACAATTTCATGAAGCAAAACATATTAGCAATCAGATGACATTAATTCAGTTGAATGAATTTCTAAATTATCTAATACAGAAAATTATTCATTTTATCACCTTTAACATTTTATACTAAACACATTTAAATCCCAATATAGAGCTGCCCAGTAAAGGGTATTCGACTGAAGAAATAATGATAGTAACAACAGTAGCTAACGTTCATGTAGTGTTTGCCATTTACCAGGCACCGTGTTAAGCATTTCACAATCGTTCTATCATTTTGATCCTTACAACTACCCCAGAAGTTAAGTGTTAAGATTTGTCTTCTTTACAAATTAGGAAATTGAGGTAAACAGAGGTTAGGTAACTTGCTTAATGTCATACAGCTAACAAATTTCTAAGACCAGACTTTCACTCAAGTTTTTCAGTCATCATCGAACGTCAACGTAACTGTTTTCCTTTGGAACAACAATCCTAAGGGTCTTCCCCTCTCAGCTTGATATTTTTTCTTTTTGCAATTAAAAGAACCATCCCTTAACTCGCTCCAATCTGATAATCTGAAAAGGCCTTCACCTAAAAGGGACAGGGTCTCCCATTGCATCCTGGGCCATCTCCAGTCATCCTGATGAATATCTGGTCACTGAACCCAGATGGTTCTGGAGGAGAAAGTGAGGCTGGTGACCTTAAACAGTTCTCCCTCACTCAAATCAAAGTCAACTGCAAGTCATGTGATCATTTCCCTAATGTCATGGTCCTCTTTGAAAATGAAGGATAAACACAACAATGCCAAATAATAAATGTAGTTTGAATTAGGTTCTAATTTATCACAATTATCTTATTTAGTTTCAGAACAAAATCTTGTCCAAATCAAATCTGCATTTTTAATCAGTTCTGGTAACATTTAAAGTATCAAAAATTCCACCACCCCCCACCAAGGGGCATTAATTGGCAGAATTTCAAAATTTATAGCTCACTGTTATCAATTACTTCAATTTCAAAGATTCATGGTAATACTCCCAGCTTCCCATAAGTATCTCTTTGTTTCATTTTAAGTCAACCCCTTCAAAAAAGAACAAACACATTTCTTTTGTGTTTACAATCTAGTCCCACCTTTCTCACCTGTTCCTGAGCCTTTTTACAGCAGTGCCTTTCATATTCTCCTTTCATATTCTCAGTCGACATCACTGATCCCACCATCACTTCTATTTGTTCAAATCCTGTAATCATATTTCCCAATTATATCCACGGCTACATATTATTCTCTACTATGCTGAATTTTTTTTCTTAATAGACTTTTTTAGGCATACCAATTAATGGTTAAATTTTTACTTCTTGAGTTTCATGATCTATTTATTACAGTTCAGGCAATTTAACTACTAATTTACAATTATTTCAAATTAGCTTTTATTCTGTTCATTCTCTAGTAGATAAAATCTCCACCTTAACTAGAACAATACATCTATCACTTCTAATACAGGGAGAGAGGCCTATGCTGTTTGTTTTTAATCTTAATCCTGGTGGTAAACCTCCAAAAATCCATTAAGATGTTTTTAGCACTTATAAAAACCTAACATGAAATTTGCTATAAAATATCACATTTCAGTTATAAATCTCAATTTCTAACTCATTTATAATTCCACCTTACAATTTTTCCTTAAATTTAGTCCAGTCAGATGGAAGAGGTGGTGACTCGAGGTCTAATAGGTCTGTAATACAAAACACAGAGCAGGAAGCTTATCGTGTCTTTCCATTCTGTTGAGGTAGAAGAGAGGCTACCTAGGTTCCCAATCATAGTTAACAGCTTACCGATGCCTAATCTATTCAAGCCACAATTAAGTTCTGACATGTCATTTACAGAAGTAACACAAAGCATTTTTCCAAATTAAATTTTGCATCTTCTGTAGTTGATCCCTGATTTACACAATTTTTTTTTGTGAACCAGGAAAACAAACTACAACCTATTTTTTTCCACTTTGCAATTTCACTGATACTAATTTCAAACTAGCTTCTGTTCCCTTTTCTCTAATCAGTAAAATTACTTTCCTTCTGCACTAAAACAATAAATCTGTCACTTTCCAGTGATAAGAGATTTGAGTGTTATTTCCCTGCAACTTTTTCAGTTTGAAATCTAATTTTTCCTTAAAACAAATTCTACCGAGAGTTAACACTCACTAAAACATTTCAACATTAAAAAAAAACTATAATTTGGAGATTCATAGTAGAGAACTTAGAATTTTATTCTCTCAGTTTGTGATGCCATAAATTTCTGCAGATTGGGAGGAAGATCCCTGTCCCTCATCTCTGTTTCTCTTTCTGACTCCATGACTTGACCAGAGCCAGAAAAAAATGAGAGATTCTTTCATTAGAAAAAAGTTGTGTTTTTTTCCCTCTTTTCTCCTTGGGCTGATGAGGCCCCAGGGAAAAGATGGTTTGAATTACAAACACAGGTAATGTGACAAGACAGACACAAAAGCACTTACTAACAAAGTATCTTTAAAAAAAAATCAGTGCACACAAAAGAAATCCTCTTTTTAGGTCAAATTCTGGCACCATTTTGAGATTCTTATGTATCTTAGATTAATTTAGGTAAGAGTATCACTGGGTAGAGAGACTTCCCCTCTTAAATTAATCTTTTCAAACTCAATTTTTAGTTACCCCACTTTGGTTAGGAAAACAAAGAATCACGACTATGGTTATTGGTGACTTTGGCCATGTCAGTCTCCAATAATGGCTCCATGTTGCACAGTGTTTTCCCGATGTCTTCTGAATGGGGAGTGTCACTCTTCTTACTCTCCCATTATAGTGAGATGCTCAGGACCTTACCTCCCTCTCCTGCTAACAGTAGTGAGTGATCTGAGACTCACTGATTCCTATCTTTTTATCACTCCATCATCTGAGCAAGGAGTCTCCCTTGAAGCAAAGAAAATTTCTTCAAGTGACCTGTACTTTAGGGGGATTTCCCTGTTTTCTACTGCCAATCATTACTAAATAATCACACTTAAAAACAAAACACCAAAAGAAAAAAGCAAAGATGCTGCTTTCCCAACAATGTGGGGAATTATGTTGACCCAGAAAGGCTGTGACTAAGGTCAGGTTTCCAGTGCAATTCTCCATGGAGAAATCTCCCAGTGAAAAATGTCTGCTTGATGGGGTTTAGATTCTGGGAACCTCCTTGAATGCCCCTTAAATCTTCCCACTTATTCTGGCCTTTCATACTCAAATTTGTTACCCTTAACTTAGCCTGGCTCTCCCATGTCTGTTACCTCTTGATTGCCCCACTTGATTCCCATGCAATTGCTTCCAGCTGTTTACATCATTAGTTTAGTTTTACACCATTAGATGTTTAGATTACATCATTAGTTACCTCAATCTCATCAAGACCACCTCTAGATCTTTTCCACCAACTTTCTGTTAGTGGGAAGTTCCATCTTGCCTCCATGAAGGTGCTCAGATTCCATCCAGTTCAGATTCTGTCTAGCTGAGATTCTATCTGGCTCTCTTATCAATACAAGCATTACAAATGATTAGGCTTCTTAAGAATCAACCCAGAATGGTGAACCTTTAATAAACTTTGTTTTACTTTGCCTGGAAGAAGTCTTGAGTCAAATTCATTTGGCAGGACCTAGCATGTTGGTATTTTGGGATCCCAAGCACTCCAAATCACATATGGTTCCCAGACCTCAATAATCTTAGCACTCTAGTGAGACCCAAGGTTGCTATGAAGATGCCCAATTCCTTCATGGTTGCCACACTGTTATTGTAAATTAGGGGGAGCCAAGATGGTGGAGTAAGAGCAACTACTCATTAAGCTATTAGATAAACTCATTCAGATTCCTCTAAAAAGAGAATCTGACCAAATTTTGGAGGTAGAGAATACAATAGGAGACAGACTGTGACAGATTCCCAGACCAGGACAGATGGAAGGTCAATGGGAAGAATCTGTCTCACAGGAGGGTGTGGAAGAGTCCACAACATACACCACAGCTCCTCCCAACATGGCCAAGCAGGAAAGCCCCTGGAAAGCCTCAGGCAGCAGCAGCATGGCAGATCAGTGGTGTGGCAGCCCAGGGCAGGAGACCAGTGGAGCCCAGTGAGTAACAGCTGCTGAGCTCTAGGTATCAGCCACAGCCACTCCTGAGACTTTCATCCCACTGGTTAAACATCTGTAAGTCACCTTCTTGAACTTCCAGGAGGCAAAATGGCAGAGTGATCAGTAAATATTCTCTCCTCTTCCCCTTGTTGACCTCAAAAGAACCATGAAATATTTCCCCAGAAAAATCCTGAATCACTGGTTTCACCAGAAGGGGCACGCAGTCTCGAAGCACCAAAGGCTAGGAAAATTGCTTAAGAATATTCCTCTTACTGTGGGGGAAGAATGGAGCTGTCCCAGACAGCCAGACCTCCGGGGGGGTGGAGACTCATACTAGACCTCAGGCATGCCTCATCACTCCAGGGGAAATTGGAAGACAATAGAGCAGCCTACATCACCAAGCATTGAGCTTACCTTTACTCTAGCTCAGCTAAGGAGATATCCTGTGAACAGACCACTCCTCCCCGACACTTGACAAACTAGCCCTAGGGCTAATCTGAGAAATACAAAATGAAAAGAAAAAAGGCACCTGCCCTCTGCTTTCTCACACCAGCAAGCTCAATATCAGGTCCTCCAGCTTCTAGCTGAAAGAAATAGAGGCCACAATACACAAAATGTTATGAGTAAGAAGAAAAGTAAAAATGAAAAGATCATAGAATCTTTCTATAAGGACAAGGACCAACATGTGAATGCCAAAGAGTTCAGTATTGAGACTTTACTCCCATCTGAAACTTCAAAAGGGAATATGAACTGCTCACATGCACAAAGAGCTCTTCTTGAACAACTGAAGAAGGGCATGCAGCTGAAAAAGCTAGAAAAAGAACAAATTGAAAATCCCCAAGTAAATAACAAGTTAGAAATACTGAAAACCAAAGGAGAGATTAATAAAATTGAAATTAAGACAACTATTGAACTAATAAAAATAAAAGTTAGTTTTATGAAAAACTAATAAAATTGATAAACCTTTGGTCAATTTGATTTAAAAAAAGGAAAGTTGAAAACAAAAGGGGTGAATTCACCTTTAATGAGGAGGAAATTAAAATAATAACTGAAATTACTTTGCCCAGCTTTATACCCACAAATTCAACAATCTAAATGAGATGAATGAGTATTTTTAAAAATATAAATTGCTCAGATTAACAGGAAAGGAAGATGAATACTTAAACAACTCCATCTCAGAAAAAGAAATTGAACAAGCCATCAGTGAACTCCCTAGGAAAAAATCTACAGGGCCAGATGGATTTACAAGTGAATTCTATCAAACATTTAAAGAACAGTTAATTCCAATACTATATAGACTATTTGGGAAAATTGAGGAAGGAGTCCTCCCAAATTCTTTTTATGATACAAATATGGTTTTGATAGCTAAATCAGGAAGAGTCAAAATAGAGAAAGAAAATTATAGACCAATTTCTCTAATGAATATAGATGTAAAGATTTTAAATAAGATTGTATCAAAAAGAATACAGCAACTTATCATAAGAATAATACATTATGATCAGATAGGATTCATACCAAGAATGTAGGGCTGGTTCAATATTAGGAAAACTATTAGCATTATTGATCATATCAACAACAAAACTAACAGAAACCGCATGATTATCTCAATAGATGCAGAAAAAGCTTTTGACAAAATACAACACCCATTCCTGTTAAAAACACTGGAGAGCATAGGAATAAAGGGAACTTTTCATAAAATATTAAGCAGTATCTACCTAAAACCTTCAACAAGTGTTATATGCAATGGAAATAAGCTAGATGCATTTCCAATAAGATCAGGGGGGAAACAAGGATGTCCATTATCACCACTAATATTCAATATGGTACTAGAAATGTTATCTGTAGCAATTAGAGAAGATAAAGAAATTGAAGGAATTATAATAGGCAAAGAAGAAATTAAGTTATTACTCTTTGCAGATGATATACTTAGAGAATTCCAGAGAATCAAGTTAAAAACTACTTGAAATAATAAACAACTTTGGCAAAGTTGCAGGTTTACAAAATAAACCTGAACAAATCTTCTACATTCCTATATATTAATAATAAAACCCAAAAGCAAGAGATAGAAAGAGAAATCCTATTTAAAGGTAGGGTAGACATTATAAAATATATGGGAGTCTACTTACTAAACAAGCCCAGGGACTATATGAACACACTTACAAGACACTATTTGCACAAATAAAGTCAGATCTAAGTAAGTGGAAAAACATCAGTTGCTCATGGGTAGGCCAAGCCAATATAATAAAAATGACAATTCTACCTAAATTACTTTACTTATTTAGTGCCATACCAATCAAACTATCAGAAAATTGTTTTCTAGAGCTGGAAAAAATAATATCAAAATTCATCTGAAAGAATAAAAGGTCCAACATATCAGGGGGAGTAATGAAAAGAAATGCAAGGGAGGTGACATAGCACTATCAGATCTCAAATTGTATTATAAAGCAGCAAGTATCAAAACCACTTGATACTGGCTAAGAAACAAAAGAGTAGACAAGAAGAATATACTAGGTACTCAAAACACAGTAGGTAATGAATATAGCAATCTACTTTTTGATAAACCCAAGGACCCCAACCTCTGGATAAGAACTCATTGTTTGACAAAAATTGCTGGGAAAACTGGATAACAGCGTGGCAGAATCTAGGCATAGACCCATGCCTGACACCATACACAAGAATAAAGTCCAAATGGGTATATGATCTATGTACATGGACAAATTGGTATTGCAAGGAATAGCATATTTATCAGATTTATGGAGAAGGGAAGAATTTTTTACTAAAGAAGCGATAGAAAGCATTATGAAATGCAAGATGGATAATTTTGGTTACATTAAAATGAAAAGGTTTTGCACAACCAAACCCAATGCAACCACCATTCAGAGGAATGCGAAAACTGGGAAAGAATTTTTGCAGCTAGTGATAAAGGCCTCATTTCTAAAATATATAGAGAATTGAGTCAAATGTACAAAAATACAAGTCATTCCCCAATTGATAAATGGTCAAAGGATATGAACATACAGTTTTCAGAGGAAATAATTAAAGATATCTATAGTCATATGAAAAAATGCTCTAAATCACTATTGGTTAGAGAGATGCAAATCAAAACAACTCTGAGGTATCACATCACACCTATCAGATTGCAAACATGACAGAACAGGAAGATGATAAATGTTGGAGAGGATGTGGGAGAGTTGGAACACTAATGCCTTGTTGGTGAAGCTGTGAGCTGATCCAGCCATTCCGGAGAACAATTTGGAACTATGCCCAAAGGGCTACAAAAATATGCATACACTTCAACCTAGCAATATAGCTTCTAGGACTGTATCCCTAAGAGATCATAAAAATGCGAAAGGGTCCCACATGTACAAAAATATTTATAGCAGCATTCTTTATGGTGGCCAAAAACTGGAAATCAAGGGGATGCCCATCAACTGAGGAATGGATGAAAAAATTGTGGTATATGAACCTAGCAGTATACTATTGCACTGTAAGAAAGGATGAATAGGATGACTTCAGAGAGGCCTGGAAAGACTTATATAATCTGACACTGAGCGAAAGGAACAGAACCAGGAGAACTTTGTACACAGCAACAACCACAGCGTGCGAGAGTTTTTTCTGGTAGACTTGGAACTTCATTGCAATGCAAGGACTTAAAAAAATTACCCAGGGGTCTTTTAAGGCAAAATGTCTTCCATATCCAGAGAAAGAACTATGGAATTCAATCGCAGAATGTACCAGA
Organism: Bettongia penicillata ogilbyi; assembly: GCA_023548195.1. Classification (NCBI taxonomy): domain Eukaryota; kingdom Metazoa; phylum Chordata; class Mammalia; order Diprotodontia; family Potoroidae; genus Bettongia; species Bettongia penicillata. Next base: position 1,413,035 of record JAJHZJ010000567.1, read on the forward strand.
TCATTTTTTTTTGTATTACATTTTAGTTGTTATATGATTTCTTCCATTCACTTTAATTCTTCTACACAGCATGACTATAATGAAAATGTATTTGATAGGAATGTATGTGTAGAATGTATATAAAATTATATGCCATCTCAGACAGGGATGTGGAAGGTAGGGGTGAAGGATGGGAAAAAAATCTAAGTTATATGGTAGTGATTGTAGAACACTAAAAATAAATAAAAGCATAAAAAAAAGTTTTAAAAAGAAATTAAGGTAAACTGAGGCACAAAATTCTGAGCACAATCAATTTATTAGATTAGAAATAACTAATAAGTTGGGTCTATGATCTCTCATAATGACCAAAGATCTCCAGTGAGAACTGACAGAGTCTATTCAGAATAATTAGAAAAGAATTACAGAGCAAAATCTCAGGGCTAACCATGACATAGAATTGAGCTTACATCATTATTTCATTCACCACAGCTAAGGTATGTGCTTCCAGTCACAAAACAAAGGTTCTCAGGTGATGGGAGTAGTCTTTAGATGATAGGATTAGTCAGCAGGTGATGGGACTAAACTATCTTCTTGGGAGTTGCTACAGTAGTGTAAATTGATGATATTTACCCTTTTAGATTACTCAGGTTTCTCTGGAAGGTGGGTGATCAGTGAAGTTATAAAGGAGGAAGTAATTACAGGAAAAAAACTTGATTTTTAAGCAAATTTCTCCAGAATATGAGTGAAGTTGACAAGGGGAAGTAACCACAAAAGGAAACGGTAACTCTAGCTTGATTAATTCTTAGCAAAATGGAATTAAAATCTATTTTCAATTTTACAGCTGTATTAAAGAAATAAAATGATCATGCTAAGTACCTGGCCCTTTCTAGCTCTAGGCCTACAAGCTAGTTATATGGCAACAAAATGTTATTGGGGGAGAAGGGAAAGAACTTTTTGTCCTTTCCAATTATTTTCAATTTTGTTTTTCCTGCTGTGAATTTAATCATCAAAACAAGACATTTCATTATACAAAGAGTGTATCAGTAAGCACCCCAACATATGCAGGGGGGCCTACTATCACAGGTTCTTAGATCTGCATTCATAAAAGGAAAGGCAACTTCTGAGGGGTTAACAATCACTTTAATCAAGCACATGTATCATTCCTTTAACCAAGTACATACATCATTCAGCTAGTTCAGGGGAGTTAGCACCCTGAATTTCAAAGAAAACACAGAGAGATCAAAGAGTCAACAGACATGGCTTCCTCTGCCTGAATTCAACAGACAGTTGGACCCCAACTGTCTGATCATAGTTACCAAAGAGGGAAGCACAGACATCTGGGTGTTCAAAGCGAGGGGGGTGGCTTTAGCGGCTTCTCAGAGTCCTCATTTGGACAAACACTTCTAGTCAGTAAGCCCCAAAGTAATCACCAGACATGATTACCTCTGCCTGACCATAATTCAACAGACAGCTACAACTGTCTGACCATAATTATCAGAGAGGGAAGCGCATCTGGGTTCCCAAAGCTGAGAGGGCTCCTTAGTGTTTCCCAGAGTCCTCACCTGATCAAACAAACACTCTTACAAAAACTAAGCCCCAAAGTAAAACCTCACCTTGAGAGTATTTATAGCACTTTTAGAGCCAGAGGGCATCCCAACCCTTGAGAATCAGTGCCTCATTAACAAAAGCTGAGGGTGCTCCTACAAATCTTCCCTAATCAACCTCCCCTTAATGGGCAGATTAATGGGAGGGGAAGATCTTTAATAATATTAACAAAACAAATGCATATACTGTTTCTAGTTAAAGAAACTCTTGTTTTTGTACTTTACTCCTAGTAAAGAGTCTTCATTGATAAAGGCAAGATTCAGTCAGGCATTTGATTAAGCTAAAACAAAACCATCAAAAGATCCAACTTTGATTGCCATCACAAAAGAGTAATAATATGGAGGATTGCACGAGAAACTCTGAATTTCTGTTATATACAGCTTTTTAAATGAAATGTTGCTATATGGTTGTCACATAATATCTATTATATTACATATTTACATTTGTGTATGTATTTATATACATACAATTTAATAAGGTAGTAACAAAGTGACTCTCTGTTCTCATATAATTTTTTCTGTTTTTGCTATTCATTTAAAAAAGGTTTATTGATTTGTTTTATATCTATTACTCTCTACCTTGTTCTTAAGCCTTTTATTTGGAAACCTTATCACCCTGCAAGACCTGGTCAGGCTTGGTATTCTGCTTCGTCACTACTTTATGTCTCTTCGATGGAGGGTGGAGCCATTAAGTCTGACACCTTCATTTAAGGAGGTTTCTAACCTAGCTACATCACTTTTCCACCATGCCCCTGGATTGGGTACTTTCCCTGACTGTACTCCTATTCCCTTCTGCTTTTTCGGACAATGCTTGGCACATAGTAAATGCTTAATAAACATTTTTTGACCAACTGACCTAACAACCCATCATCCCAAACCTCAGCTCATGTTTTCTTTTAAATAAGAGACTTGACTTCTTGCAGCATTGAGTCATAAAGGAGATACTCATAGGGTACTTCAGTATTTTTATATCACATACTTTTTTGCATCTGTTTCCTGATGACACTCCCTCATAAATCTCTATTTTATACTTAGGTTTATGAGGCTCAGGCCTATATTCCTTAAGGAATGTCTGTTATATCTCCCTCAGTGCTTGTAGGATCATAGGATTTAGACTTGGAAAGAACTTTAGAGAGAAAATAGCTCAACCCTCTAATTTTACAAATGAGGAAACCAAGGCCTGGTTGTTAATGCATTTGGAGCTTTGAGCTTCCCTCTCAGAAAGTGGGTGTCATTTCAAGGTCATCCAGTAGAGATGAAGTAAAGGCAAACAGCAGATATACATAGACAATAGCAATTGTGCATCATCTTAAAGAAAGTAGAAAGAAGTAGAATTTGTTAGGGAAAGTATATGTCTATATATGTATATATACATAGCCATATATGTATGTGTATGTATATATATATATGTATATGAGTATCTGTATATCTATATCTATAAATAAATATATCTCTGCTTCATTGCAGCTGGGGGAGGGGAGAGGAAGAGGTAAAAAAGAACAAAGTAAAAAGTGCAGAGCCAAGACTCAAAAGAACTAACAAGGAAGCAAAGAAAAGATGGACAGCTCTCAACACAACTCATAGTATTTATTATATATGCTTTATTGAAATGGAAATTTATTGCTATGTTTTGAAACCTCTCTTATGTTCTGCTATGCACATGACAATCTTTTTTTCTTTTTCTTATTTCATATTTAAATTTCAATATTTAAGTTTATAATGTGTTTCTTTTTCTTTTCTTATTGTGTATTTCAGAAAAAAATCTGAAAAAGTGCAAAGTCCCAGGATCACTAGCAGAGAGCAGCAAAGCAGCAGATAGAGCCAAGGGTCAGAACCAGGGAGTCCCAGAATGAAGTAGGAAGGCAGGCCAGGGAGTTCATTAGAGATGCAGGAGCTGATGCAACAAGCAATAGTTGATATAAGCCCAAAGGTAGAAATTCAGTGAAATTGAGAGTAGACTTGGAAAAGACTAACTAGTAACTGAGTAGGGAGGAAAAAGACTGACATTCAGTAATAAATTCATAGACCTATTTAAAAACAGGTATAGCTAAATTCCCAGAACTAGAAAGCATCTACCTGTGGGTCTAGATGGAGCTCAAAGATGAATCTTTGGAAATGTGGGTCAAAGCATGCCGCTTGTCATCACAAATAGCTACCTTTCCGGAGGACTGATTTTCTCTATAAGAATAATTCCAGAAGGAAGTAGGGAATTACATACCTTTGAATTTCCATCATACCATACCTGCTGGTAGGATCTAGAAGGTAGCTTGATTATAATGATACTAAATGCTTTTGATTTAGTTACTGATTCTGCTAATTAATGAGGATTAGTCTTGAAGTCTGCTCTAAAATGAAGAGGAGACCAGCAACACTCCAGCATCATTCTCAGATGAGGTTCTAGGTCATGCCATATGCTATACAAGTGACACATTCCATTCATATAACTAGGCAGGAAAAGTATAGTTGTCAGTTCAGACACTGTCCATGAACAACATAGTCAATATGAGGCAACTCTATGAGGAAGAAGTGAGGAGAGTTAACATTCCTGAAAACTATTATTCCCAAAGAACGCTTTGACCCTAAGGCAACTGTGGGCACACTTAACTGAATTACAATGCAACAGTTCATGGTAAGGAGAGAGACAGACAGACAGACACAAAGACAGAGAGAAAGACAGAGAGACAGAAAAAGAAAGAGAGAGGAAGAAAGGAAGGAAGGAAGGAAGGAAGGAAGGAAGGAAGGAAGGAAGGAAGGAAGGAAGGAAGGAAGGAAGGAAGGAAGGAAGGAAGGAATGGAGGGAAGAAAGACAATTAAAGATTTTAGCTTTCTGGCTTTGCTTCAAAAAAATCAAATGGCAAAACAAATGCAAACCAAAATTCAAGTAAGATTCTCTCACAGGCAGGAAACAGCAACTGGCTTAAAAGTGACCTTGACACTCTTTTTAGCTGGCACTGTTACATCTTTTATGATAAAGTCCTGGAAACCTAGAAGACCTTTTAGTCAGACAAATGAGGGGCCAGGTAAAAACTGATCTTAAATCATTTAGATCATCTCAGAATATTAAAACTGGAAAGAGCCTTCAGGATCATCTAGTCCAATTATCTTATTTTACAGAGGAAGAAACTGAGGCCCAGAGAAGTAATCTAACTTGCCCATGACCTAGTGATGGAACCAGAACCCTTGGAATCAGATCTCTTGCCTCCTAGTCTAGTGCCCTCTCATCATTATTTATCCCATTGTACATTTGACAGAGGACTGCACACTGACTAAAGAAGCAAGGCTCAGTTGAAAGGCAACTTTTTATGGTGGATAAAGGGCTGAAGTCAGGAAGACTGAGTGAGATTCACATCTTGCTTTAGACACATCATGTGACCATGGGCACTCTCTTCTCCTCTCCCAACCTTAGTTTCCTCCTCTATAAAATAGGGTTAATAACAGCAGGGTTATTGTGAGCATTAGATTGGATGATATATGTAAAGGAATTTGCAAACCTTAAGATACCTAAATGTCAGCTATTATTATCAGCAAAGAAAGAAACTGACTCAGTTAGGGAAATAAGCCAGAAAGAAATGAAAAGCGTTAAGGTTTTGTGGGAGTTGAGTTCTTTCCAGCTGCCTTCTAATCTGTGCCATTTCAAATCTGTGTCAGGCAAGAGTGGAGTGGGTTTTTATTATTGTGTGATAAGTGTTATCATATCTTATTCATGTAGGGCTTACTGCTTAGGGTGACATTGATGGCTAAAATGTTTGTTTGGGAATTCTTCCTACAATTCCCTTATGACTGGAAGAGTACAATTGGCCCAAGAGAGCCCTGGACAAGTGACTGAGCTTGTCAAGTGAACACTAATACACTAAACAAAACCAGCATTAATGAGGCACTTCTGATGGGAGAATTGGTCATTGTCTTTGTATTCTCTTTAGGAAAACAAATGAAATCCACCTCCCTTTGGGTTTCATTGGTTGTTTGGTCCTTGGGTGGGTCTTTAGTGACTTACACCTCAGTCTAAACCTGCATCCAGAGCATCACCAAGCTATGAGGGTTTTGTTGACTCTTGCCTCTCAACAGAAGGCAAGTTTGATCTATGTGTCCCAGAGACAAATCGGTTAAAATTGTAACATGACTCCAGCACCCAGAAGAGAAGAATCTTCAGACTTCAAGTTACTGCTCCTTTTGACCAATTTCTGGAAATTTCATAATAATTTAGTGTAATAGTCCATCCAATGAAGCTATCTCCTTTGAAACAGCTCCAATATTCTACAAGAAGACATTCTGCACAAGAATTGCAATGATTTACCAAGAGATCTCTGTTCTACTGTAAGACATCTTGAAGGGTCAGTTATTTCTTATGATGAACTCCCTACTACTAATTTAACTTTAGTACTTACGCAGGGTCATACAGTGAGTCTGAGGCAAAATTCAAATCCAGTTTTCAGCGTTCTCTTCACTGGATCATTAGTTGTGCCTGTTAAGACTGTCCAAGTCAAGCATCTCTTGAAACATGGTTTCCAAATTCATTATCCTGTTTGTCTCTTTGTGTGTATGTATAAACACATACGAAAACACACACACACACACATGCAGAGACATGCTAATAAATATTTAAAAACAGGCTCTCCAAAAATGTATGCAAAGCACACTTTTAAGTTTGATCTGTGTTATTAACATCTTTCTCCACCATTTTATTAAATCTTGAAAATCAACAAAATAACAGACAGATGATAGAGATAGAAATTCATGCAGGTACAGGTATAGGTTCAGAAATATGACTGCTAATGTGGAAAATCCTCCCAATAATATAGATGGGTAGCCCATCCGTAACTGATAAGGGAGAGTTGTCTAAGCCAAAGTACTGAAAGGTTATATGAATTGGCCATGGCCACATAATTAGGGTCTTTGTCAGAGGCAATTCTGAAATGAAGGTCTTTTTGGCTCCAATCCTTGGTCTAATATCCCTTACTGTACTGTACACCATCTCATCACCTTTCAATATAAATAATTTACCTATTGAGATTATTACAATTGTATCTCTATCTCTATGTTGATATATATATTTATATGCAATAAGATAATCTATATCTTTCTGCCTATATAGATACAATAGGATATCTATATGGAGAAAGATGATAGATAGATAGATAGATAGATAGATAGATAGATAGATAGATAGATAGATAGATAGATGATAGATAGATGATAGCTAGATAGAGGATAGAAGGATAGATAAATGATAGGTAGATAGATGATAAATAGGTAGATAGATAGATGGATAGATAAATGACAGGTAGATAGATGATAGATAAATAGATAGATAGATGAGAGAGAGAGAGAGAGAGAGAGAGAGAGATAGGTAAACTGAACTTTGAAGTACAGAATATCCCTAAACTCTTAATGGAGTTTAAAAAGTTTAAAAACTTTACACTTTAGAACACCCAGTTTTGTATATAACTAAGTTACTTGCTCCCCTGCTACATGCCAAACTGACCACCCTCATAATTAGGGCTGTAAGACAGTAAAAGAAGCGAATTCACTGAGCACCATGCCAAGGTTTTGATGAGGAATTTGTATGCAGGTAAGGATGGGGGAAGAAACTCAATGAGGACATAGACATTTAGTATCATAGTCAACATAGACAGTACCCTTTCCTATCTCATATAGAATTTACTGCTTTGAAGAGGACAAGCCACAGTGACAAATGTCATGCCATAAGAGGATAGATATTTTTAGCTCTTTCATATCATGGTCTGGCAATCAGGCTTGAGAAGTTCAAGCTCTTTAGCCTCTATTAGTTTGTAATATAATAGAATGTTAGATTTGAAATAGGAGGGCTTGTGTTCAAATGGTGACATTGGAAAGGTCAGTTTCCCTCTCTGGGCTTTAGTGTCCTTATCTGTAAAATGAGCGGATTGGACTAGAGTATCTTGAAGGTTTCTTCTAATCCTAAATCTGTCCTTTTCTTACCTCTTTAATCTTATTTTATCAATTTTTCTTTGTATTCCCTCCATTCCACTTAGACTGGTCTCCTCACTGTCCACCACAGGTTAATCTCCACATCTATGTTTTTGCTTATGTCTTCCCTCCACATCCTGCCCATCATGATCAAAATCATAACCATTGTTCAATTTCCAGCCCAAGTCCTACTTCTTCCCTGAAGCCTTCTCTGATTAATATATTCAACATTGCTATTTCCATCCCTTCTAAACTTCTCCAATGCTTGTTGTTCAGTTGTTTCAGTCGTGTTCAAGTCTCTATGACCCCATTTGGGGTTTTCTTGGCAGAGATACTGCAGTGGGTTGCCATTTCCTTCTCTATCTACAATTCTTACTGTGTGTTTATAACACCATTCATTCAACAAGTATTTGTTGACCATAGTTATTACCACACATTTCTACTTGATTCAGGCATTACATTGTTTGCTGATTCCTTTTAATATGAAAGTGTTGAGGAGGCTATACTTCATCGCTAGCAGGAAATCAGGGTGAAGTTTGCCAACTCCTTTAAGCCACTCTCAGTCTTCAAAGATGAAGCTTCTGGAATTATTTATATAGACAAGGAGAATGACCTATCAAAAAGAATCTTATCACTCTAGTACAAAAGGTAGACTGAATTCAAGAAGTGACACCTGAGGTAGAGGGTTGCCTGGGAGTGTAGTGAATAGACCACCAGCCCTGGAGTCAGGAGGACCTGAGTTCAAATATAGCCTCAAACATTTACTAGCTATGTGACCCTGGGCAAGTCACTTAACCCTGTTTGTCTCAGTTTTTTTATATGCAAAATGTGATGGAGAAAGAAATGGAAAAAGCACTCCAGTACCTTTGCCAAGAAAATCCCAAATGGAGAGCTGGACATGACGAATCAACCAAACAACACCACCTGGGTAGCCCAGAGAGAACAGGGTTTAAATCCCAACATGCAGAGGAAGTTAAAGAGACAGATAATGCCTAAGGACTTCTCTGGCTGGCTGTATATCTGAATTACAAAGAGCTGACAAAGCTTCTGGGACTAAGGAGATGAAGGGAATAAAAGAACTGAGATTCCTCTCCCCATGGGGATACAGCTGTATGGTAGCTGCAGCTGTGTGGAAAATCTGTAGGTAAGAGGAGTAGAAACTACATGGAGAGCAAATCGGCGAAAGTGTAGCAGAAGGTAGCACAATAAACCACGCAGAAGACTCCAGTAGTTTGCCCATCTGAGAAGGTTATCTCTGATGTTGGATGACATCACCAGACCCAAAGTGGACATCAATAGTTCTGGAGGAAGTATGCAGAAGTATGATTGGAGAGAGAGGGTGCTTCCAGTAGAGACACAGCCCTAGTGTGTGTTTCCCCCAAACATATGTGTTTTTCTAATCATATATGTATAGATTAGAACACTTTCTGTACAGGCGTTCCTTCTTCCACCAGTGGTATGAGACGTTTCTGGAGCTTCTGTTTATATAAGGAAAGATGCTATCTTGTAATTAATGTTACTATGATATTAAGTATACTTTGAGCTCATGTGTTGTCTGATTAGTCAAGTAAAAGACATATCAATGAGAATTTATTAGCTGTAGTTTTAAGGGGCTACTGATCCAAAGTATGCCTTGGACCTAGGGTAGCTTATTAAGGAAGTCCACAATTGAGGAGAGACCTTAACTATATAAAATTTGAAGTCTCGTAACTGATGGTAAGTTTTTCTACTTTTCCCAGTGATTGTTTAGTCCAGCCAGGCATATAGCAAATGTCTTATTTGACTTTAAAACCATCTTGGTCGTCCCATTTTTCAGTCATGTCTGACTCTTTGTGACCTCATGAGCCATAGTAAGCCAGACTCTTCTATCTTCTACTATCTTTTGTCCAGATTCATATTCATTGTTTCCATGACACTATCTCTCCATCTTATCTTCTGCCATTCCCTTTTCCTTTTTCTTTCAATCTCTCTCAACATCAGGATCTTTTTCAATGGGTCCCATCTTCTTATTTGGTGGCCAAAGTATTTAAGCTTAAGCTTCAGTATTTGTTGTTCAAGGGACTCTCAAAAATCTTCTCCAGAACCACAATTCAAAAGCATCAGTATCGATACGTAATATTTGAATTGGTTGATTTCAAACAGTAATACGAGAGAAGCAATTATGTGTAATTTCCACTTTTAGAGTTCCAGGTAACTCTACAGAGAGTAATCAACCCTTACTGGTTGTTATTAGGTAGGACTCGGGAGAAATTTCTGAGACAAATTACCAAAGTCATCAAAAGCAGACGGCACAATCCCATCCTTGTATCCAAAGGATAACAAAAGTAGATCCTTAGGACTAGGAGAAAATCTCTCAAGGGTCTGAAGCACAGTAAGATGACATCTTTTAACTTCTCTACTGTCCTCATCCTAGGAGAGAGCAGGGGGATGTCAACCCTTGTCTGCTCATCCCGGGAATAGAAGGGCAGCTGTGCCCTAGATAAAGGATCCCAAGACAGGTGGAAACGAGGAAACTCGAATTGCAATAAATCACTCTAGACAGATTCTATTTGGCTTCTGTGACCTTTTGCAGTCATGTTTCTTTTGTTACATATATTCCTGGATAAAAAGCCTCGATTCCATTCCTCGGCTCCTTCCCTCTCCCCCTCCTCACCCCCACTCAAGCACTTGCCAAGGAGCCTGTCAGATGGTGGGTGACAACAAGGGAAGAGGTAACATCTGTGACTCAACATTAAGTTAAGTAATTGCACCTTCCTTCTCTGCTTTATGCAGCATCTCTCTGCCTGCTCAGCGATAAGCCCTTTACAAACAGTATCACATATCTCCAGTGTTAGAATCGACCCAGGTTTTTGGAGGACATTTACAGTGTTTTTCTGCTCAGATAGTCAAAGCATCTTTATCAGATTTTGCTTACTCCAGAGTGATGAGACAAGCATGACTGGGCATGGTCTTTCACAAGGAATTCTCACCCACAACTGACTTGCTTACCAGGGTGTATGTGCTAGGGGCCTGGAGGCAGAGAGGCGGGCCAGAGGTGAAAGCTGGGAATCATCAGGTTCTGACTAAACAAAGGGATGCAGGAAGGCTTCAGCCAATCAGAACCAGTGTTGGACAGACAGGTGAAGGAACTGACCCAAGGCCCTTCTAATTAGTCAACCGGCATTTATTAATTACTTACAACGTCCAGGTATTTTGCTAAGGTCTAGAGATAGCTAAAAGAAAAACATGCCTTAACCTCCAGGAGTTCACATTTCAATTAGCAGTAAAGCTGATGTTAAAACCTGGACATTCTGATTGTCAGAGACAGCCCATTCCACTACACCTTGCTGCCTCACAAAGTTGGAAAATGCAACGTGTACATTTCTAGAGGGTTTATATGATATTCCAAAGGTCATAAACCACATTTTTTTCTGAATATGATTGTTATGCAAGGTGGATGAAGGAATGATATCTATCCATGGGTCTGCATTTACATTCTCCCCCAAGTTGTCATGTTGCTCCTGAGGACTTAGAAAGACCTAGAGGTGGCCTGAAGGATGGAATGGAATGAGAGCTTGTGTTCGGATTGACATCCAAAAGCAAAAGTGAACAATGAACTAAAATATTCATCATCCAATATAATTCCTAGAATGTCATTTCTCTTTGTATCCTCCAATATTAACTGTGCTTGTGCTTCGTTGCTGAAGAAGACCATGCCATCAGGGAAGTAATGACATGACTTGCACTTGACTTAGTTTTGAGTGAGGGAGGGCTGTGCAGGTCTCCAGCCTCACTTCTCCTCCAGAGCCGTCTGAATCCAGTGACCAGATATTCATCAGGATGACTGGAGATGACCCAGGATGAGGCAATTGAGGTTAAGTGACTTGCCCAAGGTCACACAGCTAGTGAGTGTCAAGTGTCCAAGGTGAGATTTGAACTCAGATCTTCCTGATTCCTATACTGGCACTCTATCCACTGTACCACCTAGCTGCCCCTAGGTCATCCTGGGTCTTCTCCAGTCATCCTGATGAATATCTGGTCATTGGATTCAGATGGCTCTGGAGTAGTACTGAGGCTGGTGACCAGAGCAGCCCTCCCTCCCTCAAAACAAAGTCAAGTGCAAGTCATGTCCAAGATTAATAGCCCTTATCACAAGGAATTCTGACTCACCAAGCCTTCTATTGTTTCATAAACTCAGATGAGAGATTCAATGTTGATTCTATAGTAGCATAACTAGAAGTTTGAGATGAAAGGACCTTAAGGCCTCTTCAGCTTCTCATCCCTCAGGGGCAGGGTAAGGAGGGAGAAGAAAGGTCAACAAACTATCCATATCATTTCTACCCCATCCTATCGTTGAAATGACTCAGAGAAGGAACTTCTGCAGCCTCAGTTGAGTTCAGTTTCAAATAGAGGGTTAGAACTGGAGTCAGAATACCTGTCCTCAAATCCTGATTCTTTCACTTCTACCAATGTGGTGGGAGATAAGTCTTTGAACTTCTGAGGTCTATTTCCTCAATTGTGGAATAAGAGAGTTGGACTAAATTCAATCAACAATCAAAAAGCATACATTAATTGCCTACTGCATGCCAAGCACTTTCTATAAAGAAAGGCAAAAGCTAATTCTTGTTCTCACAGCATTCGTGGAATAGGGGAGACAATGGGTAAACAATTATGTACAAACAAGGTATAGACAGAATACTCAGCAGAGGGAAAGCATTGGCATCATAGGGACCAGGAAAGGGTTCTTGTGGAAAGTAAGTTTTTATCTAGGATTTCTAGGTCTGAATCTATGATCCTTTATAATCTGGAAGCTATTTCTTGAATCCAACGACTCCTTTTGTCTGCTATACAGATGCATTTCTTACAATCTGTCTTCAGTGGCGATGTATACAGATGTGGAGCATTACCTGCCCACAGGACCTCCCAATGGCACTTACCTTTCTTTCTGCCCAGTGAGTCTGAAGCTAAAACAGATGGTGACCAAAATGAATCATTTGCACAGGTGAATGGAGGAACAATATTCCTCCATGTAGAACGTGATTCGAGCCATGTGAAATTGGAATGAAGAAAACCCAATCGCAGAAGAAAGGGAAGTTAGATTCATGACTTATTCAGATTACTTTAAGTTCTATCGCTCATAGTGGCCTATAGAGACAGATTACAAAGTGTTTCATGACAACAATCTCATACCCCAAATATCCCTAACTTCCCATAAAAAGTATAAAAGCAACTTTATGCCTTGGTCGTTCATGAATTGATCTGTCTTTTGGGAGACAACATATCTCAACTGGTGTTATCTCTGGGGATTTAGGAACAGTTTCTATAAGTTTATGTCATATCACATCGATAAGTACTTACTTTGTACCAGGCATTCTGCAAGGTGTTAGGGATAACAAAAGAAGCAAGAAGAACGAGAGTTCCTGTCCTTTAAGAGCCTACATTCTAATGGGGGGGATGATAATACATGAAAAGAAGCTAAAAGGAGGGGAGAAAAATCTACCTGATGGGGAAACATGCCTGAAATAAAGGTTCTAAGAGGAAATGACCAGTCAGAGGAAGGTGTCCCAGGGACTGAACTATCTTCTAGGATGAGAAGTCTGCTGGAACATAGTAGCCAAGGCAACCTCTAGAAGGAGAAGGTTAATGGAGCATGGTGGAGAAAGAGGTCTGATGACCCAGGAGTAGGACCCAAAATGGAATCAAGGAGTGAAGTCAGACTTAAATACTCTAGTTAAAACAAAACAAAACAAAACAATTTGTTACTCTCCATACATGATATGTTATTTCCTATCCACCATGCCCATGATGTTCCCCTCCATCATGTGATAGTGGGCAAATCTTTGCACCTCTGAGGTCTGTTTCCTCAATGGTGATGTAAGAGAGTTGGACTGGATTCAGTCAACAGTAACAAGCATGTATTAAGTGACTACTATTTGCCAACCACTTCCTATAAAGAAAGACAAAAGACAGTTCTTGTTCTCATGCCATTTGCATAGTAGGGGAGACAATGGGAATACACCCCCAGGTTATCCTGTAGTTATTCTTATTCTCTTTTATATATATATATGTATATATATATATATACATATATATAAATATATATGTATATATATATATGTGTGTGTGTGTGTGTGTGTGTGTGTGTGTGCATGTTCTCTCCCCCAATTCGAATAAGGTCTTGAAGTGACGGACTGTTCCATTTTTGTTTGTAGCTTTACTACTTAGTGCTGAATCAATATTTGTTGATGTATCCATCGATCAACCTCAAAAACTGTTCAATTCAAACTTTTCATTTTATAGATAAGGAAATGGAGGCCTAAAAAAGTCTTCACACAATCACAGGATTTATAGCTTAGAAGGAACTCAGAGTTCTAGTCTAACCCTCTCATTTTACAGATGAGGAAACTGAGTCATAGGATAACTTGTCCACAGTCATTGGTAATAAGCAAAGCTAGGCTAAAATCAGATGGTCTGATTCCAAATTTGAAGTTCAGGGAGAAGGAGAGCCTGTCTCGCACCCATTTCAGAGTTGTGTCTCCTCTACTGAATCCTCTGGGTTCCTTCCTGCCCCCTCCCATCTAACCAAGAAAATGCTAAAGATGAGCCTTTTCTCTGATTCATTTTCAGGCCCTAATGAAATGGTAACTCACTATCGCCCAAAATAGGCTTCTTTCCCCCACCCTCCAGAGGGCTAAATTTCTACCTCTCCTAAGAGGATAGATTCAGAAAAATGAAGTTTTCATGCAGCATAACAATGTCACCCCATGGCATCCTCTATTTAGAATGTTGATTCTATACCTTAGAAACTACCTAAAAGTCCCAGAGCTCCAGTGAATCATCCTTCCTCACCAGCCTGTTATTCATGCAGCACCTCATAAATAATTACTTTCTAACAAGGACCTTGACGATGAAGGCGCACTTTAGATTATCCAGCCAAGGCTGGATAATGTGAGCATTTTATGTCAGAGTTTGTGAGCAAGAGATGAAAGTGTGAAATAAATGCTAACTTTTCCTCATTGTATGGTGAGGAGGGGGAGCAACTTTGCTAATTATTCTCATTATTAAAGCTGACAAAAACATCATTTGCATCCTCACTGGATCTTTCTCTGAATCTCTAAGGGACCATGTTTTCTTCCTGTATTATATATGAAGGTTCTGGTCCCAAATGCTTCTGTTCATCTTGACATGCCTATCATTTCCCTCATTCATTCCTTCTTTCTTTCACTCCATTCATTCACTCATTCATTTATTCAAATACTTATTAATCATCTACTATGTCCTAGGTATGCTGCTATGTACAAGAGACTTAATAGAAAAACAAAAACAGTTCCTGCATCCCTGAAACCCACGTTCTACTTGAGGGATGGGGGTGGTAGATGTTTTACCCCTTATTGAGTATGACCTTGGTTAGTTGAATATCTCTTTTCCTTCATAGAAAACCAATCTCATAGAAAAAAGAAAAACCCACATTTCTTTCCTCTACTTCCTTCCTCCTCCCACTCACTTCCCAACCCTTTGCTTTTTGGTTTCTGAGCAACTCAAACTGCCCTCTCCCCTGTCACCAATGGTCTCATTGCCAAATCAGATGCTTCCCATCTCCCACAGGTCTTATCAGTTTTTGACCTCTCTATAGCAACTGATATTGTTAACCACCCTTTTCTCTTTAGATACTCTCTCTTCTGTGGGTATCTATGGCACTCCTTCCTCAGCTCTCATCTTACTTAGCTGCTTTTCAGTGTTCTATGTTGAATCATCATCCTTGTTCTCCCTGTGCCCAAATGTGGTTGTACCTCAAGGTTCTGTCTTGTACCTCAAGGCTCTGTCCTGGGCCCTTCTCTCTTCTCTGTCTCTTTCTCTTTCTCTCTTTTGGTTAGGCAATTGGATTTAAGTGACTTTCCCAGGGTCACACAGCTAGTAAGTATCAAGTGTCTGATTTGAAGTCAGGTCCTCTGGACTCCAAGGCTGGTGCTCCATTCACTGTTCCATCTGTAGCTGACCCCTTATTCACTCTAACCTCATATATTGGACATGTCCAACATGTCCAGAAACAGAATTCATTATTTTTCTACCTAAACCTATCCCTGTCACTGAAAATACGAAGACAAAAATAGAGAGAGTCCTTAACCCAAGGGAGCTTACATTCTATTTGGTAGTGAAAGCCCAGGGAATTCTTAGATCAGGAGTGGGGAATTTGTGTCGTAAGGCCACATGTGACCCTCTAAGCCCTCAAGTGTAACTCTTTGACTGAAGCCAAACTTCACAGGACAAATTCCCTTAACAAAAGGATTTGTTTTGTAAAACTTGGATCTTGTCAAAAGGCCACATCCATGGATCTAGAAGGTCACATGTGGCCTTGAGGCTGCAGGTTTTCCACCCCTTCTTAGGCCAACTTAGAGGTTAAGTTACCTAGAGTCACACAACTAGTAAGTGCAATTGGTGGGTTTCAAACTCAGCTTCCTTCTGTCTTTTGTTGCCTTCTGTGGAACAAAAGCTCCTATTTAAATAGCAGTTTACAAACTATTTCCCTGAAAATATGCATTATCTTCATTTTGCAGATGAGATAATTGAATTCTGAAGAGGTTTAGTGACATGACTTTTCCAAATGTCGCATGGCTTTGCATTCAGTTGTTTCAGTTATATCCAACTCTTTGTAACCCCATTTGGAGTTTTCTTGGCAAAGATACTAGAATGGTTTGCCATTTCCTTCTCTTGTTCATTTTATGGAGAAGGAAACTGAGGCAAACAAGGTTAAGTGACTTGCTCAGGTTCACACAGTTAGGAAGTATATGAGACCAGATTGGAAATCGTGAAGCGGTCTCCAAACCCAAGATTGTCTATGACACCTAGCTTCCCTGTTGCATGGCTAATAAATGATTAAGTCTGGAATTCTTTACAGTGATTTAGACCATGGTGCATACTTATACCAGAGTTAGTTTGGGAGGGTGGCCTTGTGCATCAATGAATAAAAAGAAACAATGTAGAGGAAACAGTACCCTAAGAGTGACTTCTTTAAACATCCCCAGATATAAAACATCCCTGCCTCTCTAATGTTTACTTTCTGGCAAGGAACTATTAGATATAAGGAATGTGTAGACAGCAAGATTGTTCAGTTGATACAGTGCTGAGTGTGAAATAAGGATGATCTAGATTTAAATCCTGACCCCAGGCAACTCACCTTCTCTGGGCTTCAGTTTCTTCATCTGTAAGATGAAGAGGTTGGAGTAGTTGGTCTCTAATGTCCTGTCTGGTTCTAAGTCTGTGGTCATATGCCCCAGAACTAGAGTTTTGGTTTCCAAATCAGCCTTGAGCCTCTTACAAGTGAAGGAAGTGAGAATAGGCCTTTTGTTTGTGAGTAGTACAACCAAGTGGCCTTGCATACTAGATTTAAGTTCTAGTCACTTCGCTTCACTACACTTCACAGACCTTTCTAGTATTTGAATCCTTCCACTGGCAGACAATTCTACCTTCTTCCTCCACTCCCAAGAATTCAGAGTATTAAGACTGATTCAGAGGAGCCAAGATGGTGGAGCAGAAAGACTCACGTATATTAGCTCCTAACCCACAGCCCATAAATTTCCTGTAAAAAGAACTCCCGACAAATTCTGGATCAGTGCAAGCCGCAGAAACATAGTGGAAGAGATTTCCGTTCCAGAGAACCCTGGAAAGCCATCCCCAGAGGTTCATCACACTCTGGACATGGAGCCCACCCCTACGCTGCCCTAGCTGCATGGTCCCAGAGGAGCAGATCCAAGCAGGCTTCAAGGATGGAACCTCTGGTGGCCGCGAAGGTCCCTCCACCCACAGGTGCTATAGGTCAGTGAGAGAGACGTCTGGACTGGCCGAGAGGGGAGCAGGATGTCTCCGTGACTTGGGCCCCAAGCAGGCAGAAGCTCCGTTGTTGAAGGTCTCCACATAAACCCCCTGAGGGAACTGAGCCTGGGAGGTGGACCTGCCCCCACCCCAGCACCAGAACTTAAGCTCACATTGAATAGCAGCTGCACCCACCACGGAAAGCCCTGAGGCTGGGGAGCAGCATTTGAATCTCAGACCCCAAGCACTAGCTGGGCGGATCTAGGTGGGGGTGGACAGGAATCTCAGAAGTCAAGTAACTGGCTGGGAAAATGCCGAGAAAAGGGAAGAAAAATAAGACTATAGAGAGTTATTTTGATGGGGTGCAGATGTTCCTGCCTTTCAATTCTGATGACGAGGAAATATTCTTACCATCAGGGAAAGACGTGGAGGTCGGGGCCTCTGCATCCCAGACATCCCAGGTGGATGTCCGGTGGGCTCAGGCCATGGAAGAGCTCAGAAAGGATTTTGAAAAGCAAGTTAGACAGGTGGAGGAAAAACTGGGATGAGAAATGAGAGGGATGCAAGAAAAACATGAAAAACGGGTCAATACTTTGCTAAAGGAGACCCCAAAAAATGCTGAAGAAAATAACACCTTGAAAAATAGGCTCACTCAATTGGCAAAAGAGGTTCAAAAAGCCAATGAGGAGAAGAATGCTTTCAAAAGCAGAATTAGCCAAATGGAAAAAGAGGTTCAAAAGCTCACTGAAGAAAATAGTTCTCTCAAAATTAGAATGGAACAGATGGAGTCTAATGACTTTCTGAGAAACCAAGAAATCACAAAACAAAACCAAAAGAATGAAAAAATGGAAGAGAATGTGAAATATCTCATTGGAAAAACAACTGACCTGGAAAATACATCCAGGAGAGACAATTTAAAAATTATGGGACTACCTGAAAGCCATGATCAGAAAAAGAGCCTAGACATCATCTTTCCTGAAATTATCATGGAAAACTGCCGTGATATTCTACAACCAGAGGGCAAAATAAGTATTGAAGGAATCAATCGATCACTGCCTGAAAGAGATCCAAAAAGAGAAACTCCTAGGAACATTGTGGCCAAATTCCAGAATTCCCAGGTCAAGGAGAAAATATTGCAAGCAGCTAGAAAGAAACAATTCCAGTATTGTGGAAATACAATCAGGATAACTCAAGATCTAGCAGCTTCTACATTAAGGGATCGAAGGGCGTGGAATAGGATATTCCAGAAGGCAAAGGAACTAGGACTCAAACCAAGAATCACCTACCCAGAAAAACTGAGTATAATACTTCAGGGGAAAAGATGGTCTTTCAATGAAACAGAGGACTTTCAAGCATTCTTGATGAAAAGACCAGAGCTGAAAAGAAAATTTGACTTTCAAACACAAGAATGAGAAGAAGCATGAAAAAGTAAACAGCAAAGAGAGTCATAAGGGACTTACCAAAAGTGAACTGTTTACATTCCTACATGGAAAGACAATATTTGTAACTCTTAAAACTTTTCAGTATCTGGGTAGTTGGTGGGACCCACACACACACATACGTACATGCACACACATACAGAGACAGAGAGCACAGAGTGAATTGAATAGGATGGGACCATATCTTAAAAGAAATTAAGGTAAATGGTGAGAGAGAAATGTAGTGGGAGGAGAGAGGGTGAAATGGAATGGGGTAAATTATATCTCATTCAAGAGGCAAGCAGGAGACTTTTTATTGAAGGGAAAAAAAGGAGAGTTGAGAAAAAAACATGAAGTTTACCCTCATCACATTCAACTAAAGGAAGGAATAAAATGCACACTCATTTTGGGATGAAAACCTATCTTACAATGCAGGAAAGTGGGGAAGAAGGTGATAAACAGGGTGGGGGGGATGATGGAAGGGAGGGCAATGGGAGGAGGGAGTAACTTGAAGTCAAAACTCTTGGGGAGGGACAGGATCAAAAAACAGAATAGAAACAATGAGGGGCAGGATAGGATGGAGGGAAATACAGTTAGTCTTACACTACACGACTATTATCGAAGTTATCTGCAAAACTACACAGATATGGCCTATATTGAATTGCCTGCCTTCCCAAAGGGAATGGGTGGGGAGGGAGGGATGGGGAGAATTTGGAACTCAAAGTTTTAGGAACAACTGGTTAGTATTTTTCTTGCTACTAGGAAATAAGAAATACAGTTAATGGGGAATAGAAAGTCATCTGGCCCTACAGGACAAAATAGAAGATAGGGACAAGAGAAGGGAGGGATGACAGAAGAGAGGGCAGATTGTTGATAGGGAAAATTAGAATGCTCGGTGTATTGGGGTAGGGGGAGGGGATAAATGGGGAGAAAATTTGGAACCCAAAATCTTGTGAAAATGAATGTAAAAAGTTAAATAAATAAATTTATATTTAAAAAGAAAAAAAAAGACTGATTGATAGAAGGCCCTTATAAATATCATCTAGTCCAAAACCTTCATTTGGCTGACAGGGAAACTAAATCTCAGAAAGAGGAAGTAATTTCAGGGTCACATAATGAAAGTTAGCATCAACCAAGAGTAGAATCACAGTTTCCTGACTCCCAGCTGGGTGCTTATTCCACCACACTAAGGTATTTGTTACATGAATGGAAGAACTGCTCAGGGTCAGAATTTAAATCCACATCTTGATTCCAATCTCAGCACTCTATACACTGCATGACCTAGCGAACATTCATTAAGGATCTAACTATACTTTGAAGATCATATCCAGTCATCTTGATCTATATCTTGCCACTGGACCCAGATGACCCTGGAGATGAAAGTGAGGCTGGTGACTTTACACAGCCTTTCCTCACTTAAATCCAATTCACTTGCAAGTCATGGCATGACCTCCGTGATGTCATGGTCCTCTTCGAGTACAAAGGACAAAGAACAACATATCTGGCTCCCAACAAGAGTATCATGAGTCTAGTCTTAACTTCCTCTGAATTAGAAATCTTTTTCTTTGCTTTTCTTTCACCTCTTAATCACTTCCAGCTTGTTTAAAAAGTGGTCAGAGGCATCATCATCCAATTTGAGAGGTCCTGGGGGCCTCTCAGTTTGTTTCTGTGGCAATAGCTACTTCTTTCAGAATTTTTTAAGAGAAGAAAACCACCACTTTAATGGTAAGTGCTTGATTTTGTAAAAGTTTATACAATCTCAATATAGATGCGGCCTGACCTTCTACCCCTAGGTGAAAGTTTCTTCCTCCTTTCCCATCATCTCCTTTCCAAGACTATCAGCAAACAATCTCCAACCTCCCAAGAGTCCCCATTCAAAAAAAATTCTTTTCTGGCAGATTCTGGGCTGTTGATAAATTCAAGTCAAGGATACATATAATTTCAGTGTTCAGGGACTGAAGAAGCTGATTCTTGTCCTTGTTTATTTTTAAGTGGCTGTTGTTCCCATCAATGAGATCTTTTGTGAGGTTCTCAATTCTTTTTCTTCTTCAAAGAAGAGTGACAATTTTGTTTTTTAAATTGCAGGTTAATTTCCTGCCAACACAACTCATTTCCGTGGCGTGCCAACTATAGAACACATCTGCAAATGGATGTCTCTCCCAACTCCCCATTAGCATCCTTGGATCAGTCTCTTCCTTCTTTCTACAGAGCACCTGTACAGAGAGAAAGAGAGAGAACTCCTATACCAGGGCCTAGCTCTTCCATGTAACAGGTGGAGGATTGCCAGGTAAGTCCTGAGGTCATGGATTATCATTGGCAACTGGAGGCTTGGCGAAAGGTGTGGGAAGCATAAACTTTGCAACCAGTTGGGTCCCCACCGGAGGATAGGTGACCCATAGTACTATTAGGTGACAACCAAGGCAGAGGGATGGAGATAGAATGAACAAAAAAGACAATTACTGATGTAGGTTCAAGTATGCCTAGTTTCTTATACAGTCATCAAGTAAAATAAAATTATCTTTTTTTCATCAGAACTCATGAAGCACTTTTCTTAGCATCTCATAAAATTGGGATATTTTAGTTTGCATTACAGCTATTTATGTGAAGACAACGAGCATTTATTAAGCATTTACTGACATGCTAAGTGCTAGAATTACAAAGAAAGGAATACCCTCACAGAGTTCACCACCGTGTGTGTGTGTGTGTGTGTGTGTGTGTGTGTGTGTGTGTGTGTGTGTATTCTTCCCATCTTCTAAATCAGTGAGACAAAATGAAGGAAAGAAATGAAGCTACTGAACCTATATTAGGATCCCTCTGGTTGCATATTGACTTAGAAAACCACTTATTAATATTTTATCTATATTCTACTGTATTTTTATTTATTTTGTTAAATATTTCTCAATTACATTTTCATCTGGCTGGGGACACTTAACAGTTTTGCAGCTCCAGGCCATGTGTTTGACACCCCTGTTCTAGATTATAAAGTCTTTGCATTTAAAGGGCTATATATTTTATATGTCTTTGTATTCTCTCCATAATAGAAAGCATAAAGAAAAACAAATATTTAAGTGCTTATTATGTGTCAGGCCCTGGGCTATGTGCTGGTGACTCAGATAAATGGAGTATCTGCCTTCATGGACCTTACATTTTATTCAATAAGATAACACCCAAAAAGGAACTGAAAAGTGAATGGGGAGGGGAGGGGAGAAGAAGATATCAGGGACTGGAGCATGGTTTTAAAGTTCGAAGAAAGCCAGGAACAGAGCCAGGAGGAGAATGAAGGCAGGCTAAACTTGACCTCTCCACAAAATGGAAGATCCAGGAGGAATCACCAATAGGAGTAGGGTGGAGAGGAATATTCCATGCTGAGTGGGTTGACATGGGGAGGATGTTTCAGGATGAGAATGTCTAAGACACTGAGGAAAATTCCAGGATGAGCTAGCAAGTAGGAGATCATAGTTTTGAGGTCCAGAGGAAATCAGGAGCATTAGCAGAAGAGAGAACAGTGATAACAATGGGGGGAAAAGAGATGCTTAATAAATTTTTGATGAGTAGGCCCAGTCAGGTTTATGCCATTATGCTTGTAGTCAGAAGACCAGTCCAAATGTTCCTATCACTGTGACTCTGAACAATGTATTGTATTAACTTATCTAAACTTCATTTGTCTCAGTAGTTAAATAAAAATACCATCTCCCCATCTGGGGTATATTGTTAAGGAAATTTCTTCTTTAGCCTCAAAGCAATATATAAACATGTAATGCATTAGCTTTCAGAAGGTCAATTGGACATAGTAACAGAAAGTGGAGAATAATTTGTGATTCATGACTCGTGGCTCTGAGCCACAGCCAAAGTAGGTCCTGGAGGATGGGAAAGTCCTCACCCCTGATTCTAGCAGATGCCATCGTTTTTCCATGGCCTGTCTTTCCTCAGCTTGACTTTTATACTGACCAAAGGGATTTTGGAGTCTGCCCCATCTCATGGTAACTCCTGATGGATCACCCTGAGATCTGAACTCCACCAGCATAAACTGCCTCCCAGCCCCAGAAGTGGAAGAAGAAATCTCCTGTTACCCCATACTTTATGCTGGCTTCATTGATTTGCTCTTTCCTTCTCCCTCTTCTCCCCTATTCATTCCCAAAGGAGGCACTGTCTCATAGCTTTCATCCTAATCTGATCTGTTGTGGCTGTTCAATCACGTCTTACTTGTGATCGCAGTGGGGGTTTTTTGGCAAAGACACTAGAGTGGTTTGCCATTTCCTTCTCCAGATCATTTTACAGATGAGAAAACTGAGGCAAATGGGGTTAAATGACTTGCCCAAAGTCATTCATCTAGTGTCTGTGGCCAGATTTGAACTCAGGAAGATGTCTTACTGACTCCAGGCCAGTCCCTATCTATTGTGCCTCCTAGCTACCTACATCCTCTAAACTCTATTCAATAGTCCCTTATAACCTAGCCTCTTACCTTTCCAGTCTTCTTGCACCTTACTCCCCAATCAGTTCAATGACCCTGACTGTTATGAGCAAGACACTTCATCTCTCAGCTCTGGGAATTTTCTCTGGCTGTGCTCCCAACATGATATGCTCTTCCTCCTCATTGCTGCCCCTCAGCTTTCCTGACTTCTTCTAAGTCCTAAATAAAACTCTACTTTCTACAGGAAGCCTTCTCCAAGCCCTGTTAGTTCCAATACTTCCTGCCTCTGATTTCCTATTTATCACTTATATACTTTGTTTGGCACATTTGTTGCATATTGCCTCCCTCATTCCATTCTAAACTCTTTTAGGGCAGGGACTGATTTTTGCCTTGATTTTGCATCTATTTCATATTTCCAATGCTTAACACAGAGTCTGTTACAAAGTGCCCATGTGATAAATGTTTATTGATCAATAAGTTGAAAAGAGGAAAGAATTTAATTTCATCGATTAAAAGTTTCAGAGCTAGGATGATCCCTTAGAGGTCACCTTGCCTAAGTGCTCAATTCAATAGGCAGTGCATGAGTTGAGAAAGTCCGTGCCTTGGATTCAGGACTGGGTTCAAATCCCTCTTCTGTTCCTTACTGGCTGTATAACCATGAACAAGTCCCTTAACATCACTGAGTCTGTTTTTGAAACTGTAAAATGAGGGCAACAATATAAGTAGTACCTGTCTTAAAGGGCTGTTGTAAGGATCAGTTGAGATAATGCATAATATCCTTTGCAAACTTTATTGTACTATGAAAATGTCCATTTTTAGGAGAAGAGGAAATGGAGATCAAGAGAGGTGACATAATTTATCTAAAGTCACATAACTTGCCTGGTAGCTGCCTCTTATTCCTAGAGGAGATAACCAGGATTAAGGACAAGTTCCACAAAAGCTTTACATCCTCAGAAAACTCTAGGTCCCAAAGATCCTTTGGCCATGGGACCTTTAAGTATAAGAAAATTATTGATCAAGTGCTTTGTCAATCAACAAGTCTTGTTGTTATAGTGTGAGAAGGAAAGGCACCATGAAGTGGTGGAAAGAATTTGCCACTCCAAGTCAAGAAGATCTGAGTTCAAATCTTGCATCTACTACATACTAGCCATATGACCACAGATGAATCACATAACCTCTCAGGACCTCAGGCAACTCATAAAGACTATAAATTGTAAAGTGAGCATTGATCACCATTGGTAGGGTGAGTGTTCTCAGTGGGAGTTCTCTATGATAATTCAATTACATTTTTAGAAAGGAAGGAAAGGAAAGGAAAGGAAAGGAAAGGAAAGGAAAGGAAAGGAAAGGAAGAGGAAAAGGAAGAGGAAAGGAAAGGAAAGGAAAGGAAAGGAAAGGAAAGGAAAGGAAAGGAAAGGAAAGGAAAGGAAAAGAAAGGAAAGAAAGGAAGGAAAGGAAAGAAGGAAAGGAAAGGAAAGGAAAGGAAAGGAAAGGAAAGGAAAGGGTAGGAAAGGAAAGGAAAGGAAAGGAAAGGAAAGGAAAGGAAAGGAAAGGAAAGGAAAGGAAAAATGTAATAGGAATTAAGGATACAATGAAGACAATCAGACAGTTCCTCTCCTCAAGGTTCTTATATTCTAATTGGAGGGTGTGATAGGGGAAATGGGAGCCAGGAAAAGGGTTTTTGGTTTGGTTAGTCAAAGAAGCTATCAGTAGAGCCTCAGGGCAGGCGATGGTCAAGATCTTTCCGGTAGCAATGGGAGAATTGATTTGATTACTGTTCCCAGAACAAGAATAAAAGTTAAAAAATGTGTGGGGTTGTGAAAAAGGTTGAAACTCATAGGATCATAGATTTAGAGTTTGAAGGAACCTTAGACGTCATCTAAGCGATCACCATCACTTTTTAAATAACTAACCAGAATCATTTTTATTATTAAATATTCTGTCACAAACTCAATATCAAGTATCTATAAAATAAATTGGATTTAGTTTAGAACTATTTACATTTGAATAAATTAATTTTAATTTTTAAATAACATTTTATTCTCCCTCAGTTACATGTAAAGACAATTTTTAACATTCATCTTTCAAAAATTTTGAGTTCCAGTTTTCCTCTCTCTCCCTCATATTTCCCCTCCCTGAGATAGTAAGCAATTTGATATAGGTTATACATGCTCAACCATGCAAAGCATATTACCATATTAGTCATGTTGTGAAAGAAGATACAGACCCAAAGAAAAAAGAAACCATGAAAAAATACAAAAAGTGAAAAATAGTATGTTTCAATCTGCATTCACACTTCATCAATTCTTTCTCTGGACACGGATAGCATCATGAGTCCTTTGGAACTGTCTTGAATCTCTGCAGTGTTGAGAGTAGCTAAGTCATTCACAGTATCACCTTCATTCTAAAGATGAGGAAGTAAATGTTAAGATATTCAAAGGTCACACATGTAGTGAGTGTCATGGTGGAGATTCAAACCAAACCTCTGCCTCCTAATTCATCCCTCCTGCATTAAATACTGCCATCAATTCTGTTCAGTTGAGGAAAATATTTCATGCGTCTAGTGTCTTCAGAGCACTGTTGTAGGTGATATTTGCCATGAATCACTCAGCTTGGTTTAAATTCCATCATAACTTCATCATATACCCCACTCCCCCAAGATAAACTCATTACCAGATTGACTCATTATTTGGAAATGCATCATCATAGATTCTTTCATTTTAGAAACTTATACCTCATCAATACCCTCAGTTGCAGAAGCCTCTCTGATTGGAGGGCAGAGTAAAAAAACTCCCCCCAAAGCCTTTGTAGAAGGCTCAGAATCTCAACATTTCTTCACTTTTCACCAGCAGCTCTGCTTGGTTTTAACACTATCATCATCTTCCTCATACCCTTAAACTGTGTACTCCCCCCTCACCCTTTAGCTTTCTTTCAATGTTTTGTCTTCTTATGGGTAGCTAAGTGGTGCAGTGGATGGAGTATAGGTTCTGAAGTCATGAAGATTCATCTTCCTGGGTTCAAATCTGGCCTGAGATACTTACTAGCTGTAAGACCCTGGACAAGTCACTAAACTCTGCTTGCCTCAGTTTCCCCATCTGTAAATTGAGTAGAAAAGGAAATGGCAAACCACTCTAGTATCTTTGCCAAGAAAACCCCAAATGGGGCCACAAAGAGTCAGATACAACTGATATGACTCAACAGCAAAGTTGCCCCTAGACTTCTGAATCAATATTTCAGTTGCCCTTACTTTTCAATATACGATGTAAAGAAGATTTGATTTATAGTCAGAGTGCCTTGATTCAGATCCTTGCTGTTATTCAACAGTTGTCTAATCTTAGGCAATTGAGTGAACCTCTCGGGGCTTCAGGTTCCCCTTCTTTGAAATACAGAGGTCCCAAGAACAAAGAGAACATTGTATACAGTAACAACAATACTGTTTTATGAACAACTTTGAGTGACTAAGTCATTTTGACTGTTATAAATGCACAAGTTATAAGATAAAGGACATGAAAGTGATGCTACCTGCATCCAAAAGAAAGAATGAAAAAATGGGTGTATAGAATGGTTTCATATGTATATGAGTGTGTGTGTGTGTGTATATATATATATATATATATATATATATATATATATATGCATTATGCAGGTATACACACACACATATTTGTGTCCAATGGTATCTATCCCTAGGACAGGGGGGAGGAAAAGAAAAGAAAACTACATGATAACTTTATTACATATTTAAAAGGAATAGCAAGTTGTGCATAACAGATTTACAGTATCATATTCAATCTTTTTCTATTCTATGTTATGGAAATTGCATTATTACTTAATTGTGTTATTACTTAAGTTCAGAATAAAAAAATTTTTAATGTAGACTTTGGACTAAATAACCTCTGGGGTAGGTGACTTCCAATTCTAAAACTATGCCCCCATGATCTCCTTCTAAGGACACCCTAGGTTTAGGTTTGGAAATCCTTCGGTTGTCTGGGGTTTGAGGAATGTAGAACGAGCTGACTTTATGATAGAGGTAGTAGCGGCCTAGGTCACTGGAATAGCTCACTGGCACTTTGCCCTACCGAGAAGAGTTTGGCCTTTCCATTTGTGTTGTATATCCCCGGAGAAATCTGCCCCTGCTCAGTTTGGCTGCCAGTAAGCTATGGAGTGAGGGTGAAATCTCACCTTATTCCCCAAAGCATCCTTCGTAGCAGCCTCAGACTTTGAAGTCCAGCTCTCAGCCCTCAGAGTGTGTTCCTCTTTCATGCAAATTGTGACTTTTCCTGGGAGAAGGTGATAAGCATTTTTAAATAGCAGAGTAACCTATGGGGGAAAGAAGGAGGAGGGAGATTGAGTGGGGAGGAAGTAAGAGAAAAAGGAGAGAGAAGGGAGAAAGAGAAATAGGCACAGAAAGAGCGGAACCTGTAGCGATAAGGAGAAATTTCCAGAATGAGAAAGATGAAAGAAACACAGAGAGACCACCTCTCTGTCTCTCCCATGAAATAACTCCTTTTGTATTCTTCTCCAGATACCCTTCATTTCCATGAGATGAAATCGAGTCCTTTGAATGATTTTGCCAAGTCTGGGTGACAGCAGAGCGAGGCTAAAGGCAGCAACATTGGCATACTTACTGGTTCAAAATAGACTCCTTTGAGAGCTCCTCAAAATAATTTTTTCAAAATTCAATTTAATGCAAGTGCTCTCCAAATTAAATTCTTTTATTGCAGTTTAGCCCTGAACAATTGCTACAATTTTGTGGTAAGGAGCTCTGGATTTCCAATTAGTAAATTAGCCGTCAGACAATCTAATTGAACTTGTTCCATTGATGAGATAGGAGAGAGAAGGGATGGAGGGGGAGCTAGGCTCTCTCTCATTTGTTTTCTGGAGGAGTAGATGCCCAACTGATAGAGGAAAAAAAGTTAATTTTGGAGGGGAAACTTTAAAAAATTATAATTCGTTTTAAAAGGAACCCTCCCCCACTCCCCTACTCCTTTCATTCTGCCTCACCTGGAAACATTTTGCAGATTTTTTACTTCCAAAGATCTTGTTGCAGAAGTTGACAAATCTTAGATAGTAGATCAATATGGCATCTAGAAATTATATTGAGATGTTTGACAATAATCATTTGAGAGTATAATGAAAATTTTATATGAAGTACCATGGTATCTAAACCTAGAGTCACAGGACCTGGATTCAGATTCAAGCTCTTTTAATTCCTATCTCACCTTAGACAAATTACTTCTCTGGGCCTCAGTTTCCTCATCAGTAAAACAAGGAAGATTGACTACTTAACTTCTCAGTTCCCTTTCAGTTGTAAACCTATGATCTTATAATAATGTACATTTCTATGTTAAACACTTTACGTATCATGTGTGGTAGAGTTTTCATTGAACATCCAAGGGACCATGTTGGTTTTGGCTTCCTTTGAAGTAGAGTTTGGGATGAGGAAGGCATGTAAAGAAAGCAACCATGTCTCAGAGAGAGACGTTAGATTTGACTTCTTGGACTCATCTTATTTCCTACTTCATAAAATGTTCAAAATGGAAGAGACCTAAGAGGTAATCTAGTTTACTCATCTGTCTCCCACTAATTTTGAAAAATGAGGGCATTGAGACCCAGAGAGGTTAAATGACCAAGGTCATATGGTAAATTAGAGACAGAGTCATGACCAGAATTCAAGTCTTCTGTCTTCAAAGCAGATAACAAAAGTCTTTGGCAAAATTTTCAAATAAACTAAAGATCTCATTGGGAGCCTCCTTTCTCTGAGCATGTCACCCCATTTCTGTCCTCGCAAATTTGTGCTGTCCAGGGTTCCCATTGCCAGCTTGCAGCCAAGACTGATTATTCTAATCAAGACCTTTTGCTTTACATCTTTGCCTATTTGACATCAAAACTCATCTCTCTTGCTTCTCATTTTCTCAAGACTGTATATGTGTGTATGTGCACGTGCACATGTGTATTTTCTGCAGCCAGTCTGATAAATTCCTTCACACCGAAAAAGTTTATGGTTAATAACAACTGAACATGTTCCTTTCTTAGAGAATATTTGCATTGTAATTAGGCCATTCAATAACTTAGCTCATAAGAGTGAATAATATGGGGATTTCTTCATAGTAACCTGATTTTCCAAGAGTATTTAAACAGTATTCCCCTTCAGGCATTCAGTGGTCCAACTACACCAGTCTTTTTAATGTTCATCACATGTGACAGTCCATTGTCCATCTTTCTGTCCTTCCCCCATCCTCTGAAAGTTACTTCCACCTGTCAGAATCCCTAGGGTCCTTCAAAGCTTGGGTCACATGCCCTTTCCCACATGGATACTATTTCCTATTTCCCCCAGATGCTATTGTCTCCATTCCACCCAAATTATTTTGTGTTAATTGTGTGTGTGTGTGTTTATGTGTGTGTGAGACCCTGGCCAAATCTATATTGATGGCTGGTATCAGCTTGAATGCCTCTACTACTCAATTCCATTTGTTTTCTCTCGTTTCAAGGAAACCCACTGCCTCACTTTCCCATCAGTATGAAATTTCTCCTCAAAAATCAGAGAACTTCCTAAATTAAACTTACAAGTACCTCCTTTCAAAGGAAAATCTCCAAACAAAGAAACAAAGATTAGTAGAAGCAGATGCAGAGAAACCCTTGCCTCCGAGCCTTTCTCATCACTCAGGTTTAAAGTCAAATGGAAAGATCTTAGAATCACAGTAATTTTTGAGCAAAAAAACACAACAATCTTAAAGATCATCTGCTCCAACCCCATACATTTTCCAGAAGAACAAACCAAGGAGATTAAGGGACTTACTCAAGGTCATACAGGAAGTAAGTGAGAAAGTCAGGAATGGAGCTCAGATGTCTTGATTCCTAGTCTATTACTGGTAATACCTACTTTAATGATCCCTGGGACTCCGTAGTGTTATAAGACAATGGTATGAGGCCTAGATTGACGTACTACGCCACAAGAGCTAAATCATGACAGCCTGTCTTTGTAGGCATAGCTAAGATGGTCTTCATATTTTTAAATATAATGAAAACTTTATTTCTTAGCTGTGATCTATACAAAAATAGGTGAAAAGCTAGATTTGGCCTGAGGGGCTATAATTCATCTTCCCCTCTTATTAGAGTGTTGGGGTAAAATTAATTAGTCAATTAGTCAAGCAGTCAATTATCATACTACGTGCCAGATACTGAACTAAGTTTTGGGAATCCAAAAAAGACCTACCCCCACCTTCCTGCCTCCTACCTAACCAAAAACATCAAACACAACACACACATAGATACACACGCACACAGAGTCCCTACTCTCAGGAAACATAAATTCTAATGAATGAGATACACAAATAACTAGGCTTTTCTAGTATTTCTGGGAGCCAACTCCCTTGAAAGAGGACCAAGGAAGATTACCTCCCCATAATACTCATACTTGAACAGGCAGACTTTAGGGAGGCAACAGAATACTAAAAAGTCTCTCCTGCTGCATAGCAAAATCCTTCATACCTATAACATGCTCATAAATTTTAGTAGAAACAATCAAAAAGGGTCAAATCCAAGGAAAATAATATCTCAGTTTCTTATCAAGAATATATTGATTTCATCAGGACTCTGCCAGAAGCTCAATGCAGACAGTTTTACAGCACTTCTTTTTTTTCTGATTTATACCATGTCAACAAATATTAAAATACTTGTCATTGGTGGAGAGGTCAATCTCACCTTGAGGCATTTGTGATAGGGTTTGAGGGCTAGATTACTGTTTCCTCAAATTCTCCTTACTGTATGACTTTTGCATGATGTCTTCCCTGTTAGAATATAAGCTACATGAGGGAAAGGATAAATTTTGCCTACCCTTGTGTCATTAGCACCTAGCATTGTGCCTGATATATAGTAAGTACTTAATAAATACTTCTTGACTGGTTGCCTGAATTCCATGATCAGGAACATTCCTTGAGGTTTTTTTTATCCTTCTTAAAAGGCAAAGATGCCTAAAGAGAACAAGAGTTAAGTTTTTATCAGTTATTGACATCATGGGGTGAACGATGACAATTAAAAGGAAGTAAAGACTGGGTCTGGGGGAGAGAGTAGGGGGATACTGGATAACTCAAAGAAGGAAGCATTATTGACAAGGAAATAAAGAAGGAGAAAAAGTCTAGACACTAGACACAGATTCCTACTATTCAATTTTGTCAAAGGTCAATCCTGCAAGAGGTGATGACCAAGAGGGATACAAAAGAAGTGTTCATACCTTTAAGGGAATTAGATTCTATTTAGTGAGTCAGAGTTGAAATGCAAGAGACTGTTACTATAGATAATACTAAAAGATGGTCAGACCTCTCATTGATCTTTCACAGAGGGGATTCTATAAATCCTCTCTGAGGAAACTGGACAACAGTGACCAGCAGGATGTACAGGTATAGGAAAATAATGATCCCTGTTATTAGATGAAATACCCATTTCAGCAATATCACTGATATAGCAAAATGTACAAACCACCACAACAAAAACTGTACACCACCCCAGGGTACCCTGAGTGTACTGAGTTAGAACACTTCTACAGTTTTGTCCTTCTCTTTCCCTCCCCAAATAAGTCATGCTTCTCTCTGTCAGATGCTTTCTATGGTCAGATCTACAAATATTGTGTACAGACATCTGTTCTGCTTCTCTGCATTTCTCTTGGAGTTGTTGGGCAGCAAACACCATATTGACTGTTCCTTGGCCCTTTCTGAAGCCACACTGGCTCGCAGGTATATGACCATCTTCTGGCTGTTATTGTTGAAATAAGGCCTTAATTCATGTCATTGCCTCTTCAAAACCCATTGAATGCAACAGTCTCCCTACTTCATTTTTTTCTATTTTTTTCGTATTTAAATTTATTTATTAAAGTTTTCAACATTCATTTTCCCAAAATTTTGGGTTCCAAATTTTCTCCCCATTTCTCCCCTCCCTCTACTCCACAATGCCGAGTATTCTATTACCCCTATCACCAGTCTGTCTTCCCTTCTAACATCTCTCCCTTCCCTTATCCCTATCTTCTCTTTTATCCTGAAGGGCAAGATGAATTTCTATACCCCATTACCTATATTTCTTATGTCCTAATTGCAAGAACAATACTCAACAGTTGCTCCTAAAACTTTGAGTTCCGGCTTCTCTTCATCCTTCCCTCCCCACCCATTCCCTTTGGGAAGGCAAGAAATTCAATATAGGCCATATCTGTGTAGTTTTGCAAATGACTTCCATAATAGTTGTGTTGTGTAAGACTAACTGAATTACCCTCCATCCTATCCTGCCCCCCATTGCTTCTATTCTCTCTTTTGATCTATCCCTCCCCCAAGAGTTTGATTTCGAATTGCTCCATCCTCCCATTGCCCTCCCTTTCATCATCCCCCCCACCCTGCTTATCCCCTTTTCCCCCACTATCCCTATATTGTAAGATAGGTTTTGATACCAAAATGAGTGCGCATTTTATTCCTTCCTTTAGTCGAATGTAATGAGAGTAAGCTTCATGTTTTTTTCTCTCACCTCCCCACTTTTTCCCTCCACTTAAAAGTCTTTTACTTGCCTCTTTTATTAGAGATAACTTGCCCCATTCCATTTCTGCCTTTCTCCTCAGAATATATTTCTCTCTCATTGCTTAATTTCATTATTTTAAGATATGATCCCATCCTATTTAATTCACTCTGTGCTCTGTGTGTGTGTGTGTGTGTGTGTAATCCCACCAACTACCCAGTTACTGAGAAAAGTTTCAAGAGTTACAAATATTGTCTTTCCCTATAGGAATGTAAATAGTTCAACTTTAGTAAGTCCTTTATGACTTCTCTTTGCTGTTTACTTTTTCATGCTTCTCTTGACTCTTCTGTTCGAAAGTCAAATTTTCTTTTCAGCTCTGGTCTTTTCATCAAGAATGCTTGAAAGTCCTCTATTTCATTGAAAGATCATTTTTTCCCCTGAACCATTATACTCAGTTTTGCTGGGTAGGTGATTCTTGATTTTAATCCTAGTTCCTTTGACTTCTGGAATATCATATTCCACACCCTTTGATCCTTTAATGTAGAAACTGCTAGATCTTGAGTTATCCTGATTGTATTTCCACAATACTGGAATTGTTTCTTTCTAGCTGCTTGCAATATTTTCTCCTTGACCTGGGAATTCTGGAATTTGGCCACAATGTTCCTAGGAGTTTCTCTTTTTGGATCTCTTTCAGGTGGTGATCGATTGATTCCTTCAATACTTATTTTGCCCTCTGGTTGTAGAATATCAGGGCAGTTTTCCATGATACTTTCATGAAAGATGATGTCTAGGCTCCTTTTTTGATCATGGCTTTCAGGTAGTCCCATAATTTTTAAATTGTCTCTCCTAGATCTATTTTCCAGGTCAGTTGTTTTTCCAATGAGATATTTCACATTCTCTTCCATTTTTTCATTCTTTTGGTTTTTGGTTTTGTGATTTCTTGGTTTCTCAGAAAGTCATTAGCCTCCATCTGTTCCATTCTAATTTTGAGAGAACTATTTTCTTCAGTGAGCTTTTGAACCTCTTTTTCCATTTGGCTAATTCTGCTTTTGAAAGCATTCTTCTCCTCATTGGCTTTTTGAACCTCTTTTGCCAATTGAGTGAGGCCTATTTTTCAAGGTGTTATTTCTCTCAGCATTTTTTTTGGGTCTCCTTTAGTAAGGTGTTGACCCGTTTTTCATGCTTTTCTTGTATCTCTCTCATTTCTCTTCCCAATTTTTCCTCCACCTCTCTTACTGGATTTTCAAATCCTTTTTGAGCTCTTCCATGGCCTGAGCCCATTGAATATTTATTTTGGATGTTTGAGATACAGAAGCCTTGACTTCTATGTCTTTCCCTGATGGTAAGCATTGTTCTTCCTCTTCCACAAGGATGGAAGAGGATGTCTGTCACCAAGAAAGTAGCCTTCTCTAGTCTTATTTTTTCCCCTTTTTTGGGCATTTTTCCCAACTAGTTACTTGACTTTTGGGTCCTTTGTCAAGAGTAGGGTATACTCTGGGAATCTGTGAGATCTCAGTTCCTCCAAAGTGGCCCAATCAAGCGTGTACTGGTCTGGACACAAAGAGGCATTTTTGTGCCTAGAATCTTAGCAGTTACCTCTCCTCAGCCACCTGGCCTCCAGTTCCGCCAAGTCAGCACTGGGGCCTGATTTTCAGATAAGCTGCATGGGCAGGGCCACCATTCAGTGTGAAAGAAGGACCAACTCCCCCAGGGCCTCTACCCAGGGCCAAGGCAAGACTCAGCTCTTCAATGCTCCCAGGGGTTTTTACGCTCTAAAAATGGTCCGGCTGCCACACCTGCTGATGCAGCCTCCTGTCTATGGAGCCTCTGTGGTGGCTGCCTAAGGCTGGAGCTATGGAAGGCCCTTCTCCCTTCATGGCCAGCTGAAAAAACCCCATCACCGACCTTTGGTGCCTGTGGGTTGAGGGATCTGAGAACCTGCTGCTGCTGGGATTCTGCAACTGGAGATTCTGCCCAAAGGGCTGTTCTCGAGCCACATGCGTGGCCAAGGCCTGGCTGGGCTCTGCTCTGTAGCCAGTGTGACTGACATTTTCCGTGGGCCTTTCAGGTCACCCTGGGCTGGAAATCTCCTCCACTCTGTTGTTCTCCACTTCTGCTGCTCCAAAATTTGTTGAGAGTCCCTCTCTACAGGTATTTTACGGGCTGTGTGGGGAGACCCTGCATATTTGTCTTTCTACTCCGCCATCTTGGCTCCATCCCCCAGTCTCCCTACTTCATGATGGTGGGAGGGGGGAAGGAAGAGGAGACAGTAGAGGCAACACAATTCAGTGATGGTACTACTGGTGGGAATTATTGGTCTTCCTCTTTGAAAGCATCTCAGGTTCCTCAAAACAGAATTGCAAAAAGACTAAAGCTAGTTTATTCCTAAATCCAAAAACCTGTGTTTAAAACCTCAGTTTTGGGGTCACAGGTTACAAAGAACCAAATCCATCTGTGTTTTCATAGTTAGTCAACAACTTAAACAGGGCATAAAAGATACCACCAATACCATAACACCAAAACTTCTAGGATGAAATATAAATTCCTTCAGCATTTAAAGCCCTTCACAACCATCCCCATCCTACCTTTCCTCCTTTATTACACAGTGCTCCTCTCCACTGTGAATTCCTCCATAGTCCAGTCATATAGTCCTTCTTCCTTTTCTTTACCCAAAACCCTCCATGTCCCCAAACCCTCAAACCTAGTTTACATGCCTCTGACTGGGCTATCATCTCTTCCAGACTGTAACTCCTCAGCTGAATTGTCACCCTTTGTAGAAATAATCCCTGATCTCCCTATTTACTAGTGAACTCCCCAGATTACCATATTACATGTATTTCATATGCTTTGTACATGCTTTATATGTGTCTATATATGTATACACATATGTATACATATATGTGTGTATGTGTGTGTGTGTAGATAAATCTACCCCTCTCCTATTAAAATGTAAGCCCCTTGAAGGCAAAAATTGTTTTGTTTCCCTGTTGTCTTTATATTTCTTGAATAGTTCTTGCACATATTTTATTAAGTATATAGTAGGTACTTAATAAATGTTTATTAATTGATTACCACATCATTGTTCATGAAGCATCTTTTTAAAAACAATTTAAATTTTTCAAAGCTTATATGATATTGCTAAATCATATTTTATAGAATATTAAAGTTTACAAAGTAACTTTGCAAGAAATGTCAGGTCATTTTTAGAAGTCTATATGAAGGATCTGTGATTTCATGAGAACTCCTTCTGCCTACATAGAACAACAACTTCTCTATGACTTAGGAATGACAGGGCAAGTGACTTGCCCAGGGTTACATAGCTAGTAAATATCAGACATAAGACATCAGTCTGAATCTGCCTGACTGCAAGATGAGAAAATCCATTACCTCAGATCATGTATTTAGGCTTACATGCTAGAATCTTGAGATGCTGTTTGGTCAGTCAATAAACATTTATTAAGTACCTACTGTGTACTAGGCATTATGCTAAGTTCGGGGGATACAAAAAGAAGCAAAAGATAGTTCCTGGCCTCAGGGAATTAACAATATGATAAAGGAGACAGCTAGTGAACAGGTAAATGTAAGGATAAATAAGAAAAGAAAGCACTAGAATGAAGAGGAGTTGAGAAAAGCTTTCTCTAGAAGGTGAGATCTTAGCTAGGACTTAAAAGAAACCAGTAGGCAGGAATTAGGAGAAATATTATTCCAGTGTGGCAGATAGCCAAAGAAAATGCCCAGAACTGAAAGATGGAATCTTGTTCATAAAATAGCCAAGAGACCAGTGTCATTGGATAGAAGAACATGTGTAAAGTAAAAAAATATAAGAAGACTGGAAAGGTAGGAGTGGCTAGGTTATGAAGGGCTTTGAAAGTTAAATTTTATATTTGCTCTTGGAGGTAATAGGAAATCACTGAAGTTCACTAAGTTGGGGGTGGGGAGGAGTGACATGGTAGGAACTAAGCTAAGCGGGAAACTAAAGAAAATCACTTTAATGGTTGAATGGAAAATGGTTTGGAGTGGGGAGAGGTGTTCACCATATCTACTCTAACTCATACTCTAACCCTACTGTAGCCCAACAACCTTCACACTACATCCCTTTCTATCCCCCCTCCCCAATACTTCTACTTCTCTTCATCTGGAATTAGTCATCATATCAAGTAACTGCTGCTGTTTCTCTCCCAGTCTGATTTAGTTATTTTTCTTTGCCTCATTAAAGGGACCATCCCCTGGATACTTTATAAACAGGCCTATTCACTGAATGGGCATTACCTCACCCTAAATGGGTACAGAATATGCCTTGGCCTAAAGGGGTCTCCTGGAGCATCCTGAGCCATCTGCAGTCATCCTGATGAGTATCTGGTCACTGGATTCAGATGGCTCTGGAGGAAAAGTGAGATTGGTGACCTGGCACATCCCTCCCTCACTCAAAACAAAGCCAAGTGCAAGTCATGTCATCATTTCTCTGCTGGCATGGTCTTCTTCGGCAATGAAGGATGAACACAACAGCTACAACCCTATCTAGAAAGGATGTATCAATCAATTACCCTGTGACTCCCTTCAATATCTCTATGACTTCCCTGATCAAAACATGCCTCCCTGGCCACACCTTCACTATTAGAATTCAAGTTTTTTGAAGTAAGAAACTGTCCATTTGTATATTTGTATCCCTAGTGCTTATGATAATGCCTGGCACATAATGCCTGGAACATAAGTATTCCTTCCTCTCTCCCTCCCACACTGCTTTCTTCCCTCTCTCTCTCCCTCCTTCCTCCCTCCCTCCTTCTTTTTCTCCCTTCCTCTTTTCCTCCCATCCTTCTACCAGGCTGCTTCTAATGTATACATTATTTTTATTAAAATTGTTTTGATATATTTTGATTTTCCATCAATCTCATTTCCAAATATATCCATTTCCTTCCTGGGGAGCCATCCATTATAATAAAGAATAATAAAGAAAAGGGGGAAAAGCAGTCCAGCAAAACCAATCAATACACCAACTGAACCTGTCAGTATATGCAACATTGAATTCCCAAAGTCCCTAGCATCTGCAAGAGGGGCTCCTTTTTTCTTCAGGGTCAATCTTGATCATTATAATTACAGTGTAATCATTATTGATTATTTACAAATAAAAAAATTAAGTCTCAGAGCAGTTCAGCAAATTTCCATGGGTCAGTAAGTAGTAAGTGGCAAAGGCAGAATTCAATCCCAGGACTCTTGAACTCAAATTTCATACTTTCCCAACTATGTACCTTTTCCTTGCTTGATTCAAGCTTATCCACCGCCAACCTTGTGCATTCCATAGGGGAAGGAATTATCATCCGTATTGTACAGATAAGAAGACTGAGGCACAGAATGGAGAGGTGGTATGATGTGCCTAAAATAATGTGGTAAGAACTCTTGTCTCTGATGTCCAGTTATGTGTACTTTCCATGTAGAATGGTAAAAAACGAAAAGGGTTGGATTTAGAATTAGAGGATTTGGGTTTAAATTTTTCCTCTGCCATTCACTACCTGTGCAATCCTAGATAAGTCATTTAACTTCTCTAGGCTTCTTCTATAAAGTGAGGGAATTGGACTAGATGACCTTTCCAAAACTCTATTATTTGGGACTTAAGCACATTTTTCTACCTTGAATTCTCTTAATAGCCCCTATTATGCTCATCAAGAAATGAGCAGCATTAGACATAAGTGGGTAGAATGACTTGGCCAATGACTAAAGACAGAAAGGAACTATGGAATTTACATTTTCAATTTCTTCTTCTACCTAATAGCTATCTACTGACTATAGCTTTATATATAGCTGTATATGTTTTCCATATCACCTTATATTTATCAGGAGGGAAAAATTAGCAAAATAATGAATTATAGATCTATTTTCACTTATATTATCAAGCTTTAAAAAAATTCTGAATAATTTTTATACCTTGATTACATGTGTTGATTGAGAGTAGGTCTTTGTTGTGAAATGAAAGATGACTGCAATTCAAAAGCATATTCATTAATTCATGGCCACTAATTGCTCTAATCAAGGCAGAACTTCGTACTTGAAACAAATAATCAGTCTTAATAAGAGACATTTAAACAAAAACACAGTTCATTGATTTGATGATTTTTCTTGCCCAGTGTAGTCATTCCCCAGTGCTCTCTCCTTAGCTGTGAAAGATGATACAGCAATAATTCTGCAAACTTTGTGTTAACCATCAACTAATCAACTAGAAATTCCTCTCAGCCAGCACTTCAGCACATCTTCAAAATGATAACCTAGGAGTCTTTAATTGTGGTGGGAATCACCAAAGCAAGGTTTTCAAAGTGGCATAAGAAGGAATGTCCATTCAAAGTCTTATTCTTATCATAGGATACAAGGAAATCCAAGGACTTAAATGTTATTTTAGCAATGCCCATTAATTGGGAAATAGTTGAACTAATTGTGGCATAAAAATGTAATGGAATACCATTGTACTATAAGAAATCATGAGCAAACAGATTTCAGAAAACCTGGAAAGACTTACATGAACTGATGCTGAGTGAAGTGAGCAGAACCAGGAGAACATTATACATAGTAACAGCAACATTGTACGATGATCAACTATGATAGACTTATCTCTTCTCAGCAAAACAATGAGACAAGATGGTTCCAAAAGACTCAGAGTGTAAAA
Organism: Bettongia penicillata ogilbyi; assembly: GCA_023548195.1. Taxonomy (NCBI): domain Eukaryota; kingdom Metazoa; phylum Chordata; class Mammalia; order Diprotodontia; family Potoroidae; genus Bettongia; species Bettongia penicillata. Next base: position 1,452,326 of record JAJHZJ010000567.1, read on the forward strand.
TGCTATCCACATCCAAAGAAAGAACTGATCATCCAAAAAAATGCAGATTGAACCATATTATTTTCACTTTGTTTTTTTGTGTTTTTTTCCTTTTCCTCTGATTATTTTTTCCCACCACAACTTATGTAGAAATATGTTAAACATGATTGCACATGTATAACCTATATAAGATTGTTTGCTGTCTTAAGGAGGGAGGATGGGAAGGGGGAGGGGAGTAAAGGAAGGAGAAAACTTTGGAACTCAAAATCTTATAAAAATGAATGTTGAAAATGCTCTTCACATGTAATTTCAAAAAATAAGCTACAATTTATATAAAAAATAAAATCAAGAAGAAGTCTGGGATTCTAAAAAAAGGGCTATTTTTAGCAGAATGCCAGCTCTGGTAGGTTTTACTTGAAAGCTGTAATGGTGTCAGAGATATGGACCCAGAGATAGACTGTATATTTATTATCAGAAGACAAGCTAGATGACTTCAGAAAGACATATCATTAGAAGGCTAACCACTAGATGATAAACTGTTTTGGTCACAGAGATTCACAAAAAATAACCTACTAAAAGCAAAAGAAGGTATAATCTTCATTGGTGAAGATAGTACTCATATCGAGGAAAACCCTTGAAATATTGATATAAGCAGTTTATTGTCTAATGAATCTCTGAAAATTATTCATTCATGCATTGTGTGCCTTGATAACTATTAGCCAGTGTGGCTTGGTGGATAAAGAACTATCCTTGAAGCCAGAAACACCTAGCTTCAGGTCCTGCTTCCAGAACCTATTGACTGTATGACCCCAGGCAAGTGGCTCAACCTCCCAGTGCTCCATACAGCTCTCTCAGATTGCGAGTTGCAGAAAAGATGCCAATATTTCTTGACAGAGAGAATTTCCTCATCTGGAAGTTCCCTTTACCCTACTCTATATCCTTACATCCTATGCTCAGTCATATTAAACCACTTGTAACATATATTTGCTGCTGTCCTTCAGAGTCATATGACAGTCTTTCTGAGGTCAATATCTGAGATCTTTCAGATATGACTAGGAGGATGAAAGTAAGATCAATTGTTCTCTCCACACTATTTTTACATATGTGCATGAGACTATGAGCTGTCAATGTTTGAGTTTCCTTCTCTCATATTCATAGGGAAGAAGGAGAAGGAGAAGAAGAAGAAGAAGAAGAAGAAGAAGAAGAAGAAGAAGAAGAAGAAGAAGAAGAAGAAGAAGAAGAAGGAGGAGGAGGAGGAGGAGGAGGAGGAGGAGGAGGAGGAGGAGGAGGAGGAGGAGGAGGAGGAGAAGGAGAAGGAGAAGGAGAAGGAGAAGAAGAAGAAGAAGAAGAAGAAGAAGAAGAAGAAGAAGAAGAAGAAGAAGGAGAAGGAGAAGAAGAAGAAGGAGAAGAAGAAGAAGAAGAAGAAGAAGAGAACAAGGAAAAGAGAGGAGGAGGAAGAAGAGAAGGAAAAGGAGGAGGAGGAGGAGAGGAAGGAAAAAAAGACTTTCTGTTCCTCGCCTCTTGTTGATAACTCACAAAACAAAGCTCACGTTGCAGGCAGCTGCCCGGTTCACCATGCTGAAGGCTCATCTGGTCTCTGTTAAAAGGAATGTGAGTGTTTCTGGCTCCCTAGAAGTCTGGATGAGGCTGTGAAAGTCACAATTAGGCTAAATCACAGCGGGGGAGCCAGCCCATATTGGAACAGGGTTCTTGGCTTTCCCTCCTCAGAGCCTGGTTAACTGAATAAATCCTTCAGAACAACTGCAAATCAGCATTTCATCCTGAAAAGCATTTGGCTGTGACAGAACTCACAGAGTGCCTCTGTCACGAACCACAAATTACAGCTGATTTTAAGGCAAAGGGAAGGAAGCACTGCCTCACTTTGCTCTGGGTTTTTGTTGTTACCGTCACTGTTCATGAGGTGCCATTTCTGGATCACCGGCTCCTCTCAAGGTCTTACTCTTACTGAGTCAGGGAAGTCTGAGGGGAGGCAAAATCATAGCCTTTGACAGCGTATTATAACCACGAACGTACTGATTTCATTCAACTAATCTCCCTCCCCCAAACCCTTCAAATATACATTTGACTTAAAATGTATTAACTTAAAAAAAGAATCAAGAAAAATTATGCAATAATGACTGTGTGAATTCATCTAGTTACTTGAGCCAAAGACATTTTCCATCAAACCAGTAGCTTCCTGGCTAATCACAACTCTGAAAGGCATTGACAACTATTTCAATGTCATAGGATTATACTTGACATTGCTATGGCTGAGGTATGAGAGATATGCACCTCCTAGGCTGAAAGGCCAGATAGATTGGAAATAGCTAAAATGTCTGGATTATATTTCTAGTGAAATAAGAAAATAAAATCATTTTAGGTACAAAAGTACAAAAGAAAGTACATCTACAATCTCATTTCAAACTAGTTTTGACGCACGCACACACACACACACACACACAAACACACACATACTCATATATGATGCATTTCCAATGTTTCATTGCCATGAGTTCAAATTGCACCAAAAAATTCAGTGTGCAAAACTCGGTATGAAAACCCCTCCATGCCAAATGTTTTAACACATTACCATTGTTTCTGAAATCCTGTGAGATAGAGATCTAACTTATTTCTTCAGAAAATAGAATGCACAATAAATAACAACCTTTAGATAGTACAAATGGGTAGATAGTGTCCGAATTGGCTCCACAGAGTGCTACAAATAATACCTCAAAATGATGCCCCTGCTTTGATGGCCTTAATTGTTAGTCAACGTAGGGAGAGAAATCACAGAGAAAACAAAATCTTATATATACTCTTCAAGTTGTCAAGTTAGAGGGGAAGAAAATATAAGACATAGGAGAATGTAACAGTATAGAAGGTGGTAATTTTTCTTCTGCTCCTGAAAGACAAAAACAAAATGGTTTTAGGTGGCAGCAGGAATCAGAGCGCAGATATAAGAAAGAATTAAAGGTGATTGGCCATTGGAGGAGACTGAGAATAGGAGTTTTGTGCTTTGTCTTTGTACTTAAAAAAGAACAATGACCTTAGGAGGGGGATATCTTAACTTGCAAATAAACTGGATTTAAGTGAAGGAATTCTGTGAGGAGTCATTAGCCTCACTCTCTGCTCTGGAGCCAGCTGCGTCCAGAGGTAAGGCATAGATCAGGGTGACTGGTGATGACCCTGGGTACTGTGGGAGACTTTGGCTTTTCGAAGCTAAGATCTTTCCCAGGTTTCCGTTTGTCTGAGATAACACCCAGAATCCATTTCTTAAGCAAGGATGGATGAGTCTTTGTTTGCTTTTTCTTAGTTTAAACCAGGGGTAGGAAACCTGCGGCCTTGAGGCCACATGTGACCTTCTAGATCCTTAAGTGTGGTTGAGGACCTAGAGGGCCATATGTGAGCTCAAGGTTGCAGGTTCCCCACCCCTGGTTTAAACCAAGTGTTAGGGAGTTTGTCTCAGCTCTAATGCAACATTGCTCTGGGCAAGTCACTGATATTTGATGTCTCAGTTTTCCTGGAAATAAAAACTTGGTAGGGTGCGGGGAAGAGGATAGGGAAGGTGCCACTGACTATTCAAGTATAATAGGATTAAACTTGAAATTGTTCTGGGAAGAGTTGTGGTGCAATCAAAAGAATCCAGAATCCCCTAGGTACTACCTGTATGACCTTGGGTCAATCATTTCTTTCTGTATCTCTGTTTCCTCATCTGGAAAATGAGAGGGCTGAGCTAGATGGCATTTTGGTTCTAAATCTATGTTCCTAAGCAAATGAAGTTGTATCATCATGAATTTCTTCTGCATTTGGGTTCTTGAATTTTTATATCTGTCAGGTGAACAGTCCTCTACATCTTGTGCTAAAAATTTAATAATTGTATTTATTCTGCTTTCCTTTATTCTATTAGATGAGGTCTCTCTCTCTCTCTCTCTCTCTCTCTCTCTCTCTCTCTCTCTCTCTCTCTCTCTCTCTCTCTCTCACATACACACACACACACATAGCATTTCAAACCTGGCTTTTTTTTTTTTTTTTTGCAGAAAGCAGAGACTATTTGGCACCATTGGCTTCTCACATGAGCCCAGTACCCTATAAGAAGTAAAGTTGCTTTCCAGCAGAGGTCTTAACAAGGTGAAGAACACAAAGCTGGCGATGAGCCTGGGCTGGAATCAAGGCCAAGCCCAAACCCCTGAGATGTAGAGCCAGCAAGCATTTTAGTATTGCCCCTGCTTAAGTTTCACTGAACTCTGTTAAGGACTGGCAAGGTCACTTGGGTCCCTACCTGATACTCTGGGGTAATCCATGCGAGCACAAGGAGAGTAGACATATGTTAGGAAGATGTAACAAAGCTTTCAAGATACTTCTGGGCTAATTAACAGAGCCTGGGGGAACTCACGACATTGAAAGGACCCTGGAATAGTATATCAATCAGATGGGAAAGAAAACCTAGGTAGAGAGAAGATGTTTCTCCATCTTGTAGGAAAGTTTCTATAACAATGAATAGGTAGAAAGGGTCCCTGAATGCCAGGCCTAGTAACATAGAGTTTCTGAATGCATAAAGATACTCTGAATAGGAGATAAGTGGCACAGTGGATAGTGTGTCGAGTCTGAAGACTTAATCTTCCTGAGTTCAAATCTGGCCTCAGACACTTACTATTTGTGTGACCCCGGGCAAGACATTTAATCCAGTTTGCCTCAATTTCCTCATCTGTAAAATGAGCTAGAGAAGGAAATGACAAACCACTCCAGTATCTCTGCCAAGAAAATCTCAAATAGGGTAACCAAGAGTCAGACACAACTGAAAAGACTGAACAGCAATAAGGATATATGGCAGTTGGCAGAGTGCTGGTCGGAGACAGGATTGTGAAGTAGGCAAAGGTATCCCCTATAGAGAGGTAGTGTAGCATATGGAATAAATACTGCACTTTGAATCCCACTTCTGGAGATTATCAGCTCTATGAACACGTTAGTCACTTTCACCCTTCTAGGCCTTGACTTACTTATCTATAGATTGGGAATAATAGAGAATTTCTGATAGGGTTATTGTGAGGACCAGACAAGATAACAAGTAATATGAAGCACTTTGCACTGCATAAAGCACTATAAAAACATCAACTATCATAATTTTAAGATGTTTCCTGGACATAATAACATGCCCCCAGTCCTTCAGGTGCCCCCCTTCCCTAGGACCCTCCCTCCCACAAGAGACTCGTATTCTAATTCCCTCTCCAGGTCTACCTCTCTGTCAGAACCTCATCAAAGAACCCCAACTTCATCCCATTCTTTGGCACTGGTGAAGTATTTCTCTGGAACTGGACCTACAGAGGAGAGCTATGGAGAGCTGCTTCCTGGCCCCAAGCAGTCAGTCTCTAGGCTGAGACAGATTAACAGTGACCTGTCAAAGACCCAGGGGCAGCTCAGTGATGCATTGGATAGTGCCAGACTTGGAGCTGGAAAGACTCATCTTCCTGAGTTCAAATCTGGCCTCAGATACTTACTAGCTCTATGACCTTGGGCAAGTCACTTAACCCCATTTGCCTCAGTTTCCTCATCTATAAAATGAGCTGGAGAAGAAAATGGCAAACACTCTGGTATTTCTATAAAGAAAATCCCAAATGGAGTCATGAAGACTTAGATATGACTGAAAAACGGCTTGACAATGTGACAGTCAAGGACCCAAGAAAACTATGAACAAATTTGAAACTGGGACATGAATGAAAACTTCAGCTTCTAACTCCAGACAAACCACCACCCAAGGGAATGAGAGTAGATCAGAAGTCGATTTCAATCCACCTGAATGTAGCTGGATTTGCGGTAGACCCAAGGGACTCATTGTAACTAAAGAATTACTTTACTCATGGAAGAACAAGGGACTGGGGCTAAGGGATATCGAGCAGTCTAGAGAAATGCTAATGTTCAGCCCCCAGCAGCTGTATTATTGGAAAATGAAATAAATGACATTTTTTGCAGTGTAGCAGCAAAGTCAATATTGATTCTTAAGTGGAAAAGGCAAGCAGTCCTCTATCAAATGAGAATCTATCTTCAAGAACAAGGCGGAGCAGAGAATGAACAAACTTCACTCCCTTCAAACCTCTATTCATCTTACGAAGGGTTTGACTATCTTTTTTTGAAATGAAAAAATCTATAGGCTCAAAACTTTGGGCATTTTCTCAATCAATTTCTTTCCCCAAATTCCCATAGATCCCAACAGATTAGAATAAAGCCTTACAAACTTGGTACAAAAGCATTAGTTCCAAACAGCAGAAAAATCCCTGACTATGGAGTCAGAAAAATTGGGTTCAAATCCTGCCTCTGGTACTTACTGTTCATGAGAATTTGGGCAAGTTATTTATCCCCCTGGGGAGATAGTCTCTTTTCTCTGTAAATGATGGGACTAGACAAGACAATGTAGGAAAAATGATTTATTATATACTGTTTGGAAAAAGATATTATACTGTTTAAATTCAACTCTATGTGATTAAAGGTAATCTGTACTCAAAATCTGATTCTGACCTCAGTAACTCTCTAGGAATGCTGGAGATGACTTCATACCTCCAGTATTTTGGGTTTTCTCAGGTTCAGGATCCACCCAAAGCATTCTTGTTTTGAAGTCCTTATACTCAGGATTTATTTTTGGTCCATCCAAGCTTGTGTTTTGTGTTCACTGGTATTTGAACTTCACCCAAAACTTATTAAATGTTTACAGTTACTCATATCTCTCTCCATCTACCTTGCTTTCAAGTTGTCCTCTCAGCAAAATTGCTTAACTGTGTAGGAGAGGTTCACGTGTGGGCAGCTCAAAAGACCCAATAAATTTCTTTCTAAAACTATTTCAGATTTAGGGGTTTGTTCTCATGAGCAACAGCGTCTTCTGAGGTCGCCTCCAGATATAGGTTTACAATAATATGAACTTTTTTGGTCGAATGACAGAAAAAGAGAATGCGTACAGAGACTAACTAGAGAATGCGTAAAATTAGGCAAGTGTTGAGGTAGAGCATCAGTGATGCTGGGAGTGAGGTGGGGAAGAGACATTGATATATAAAAAAATCATCCATAATGATAGTATTTATATAGAACCTTAAGGTTTGCAAACAATTTTACATACATTATCTCATTTGGACTTCACAACAATTGTGTGAGATAGGTGCTACTATTATCCTCATTTTATAAATAAGAAAACTGGGGCTGAGAATGAATGAATGGTTTGCTCAAGCTCGCACAGCTAAGAAGTACCCACAAAAGGATTTGAACTCAACCTTTCCTGGCTCTAAAATCAGTGTTCTAGCCACTCTGTCACCTAATTTCCTATTATACAAACAAAAATACACACATGTAATATCATATGACATATTATATATGATATGCTCTATACATACAAATGTGTATATATTATATTGTATTATAATATAATATAACTTGACACAATACAACATAATATAATATGGGACAACATAACACAATATAACATAGCAAAATATAATATAACATAATATATGATATGATATATACACACAAATGTGTATATATTAAATTGTATTGTAATATAATATAATGTAACACAATACAACATAATATAATATGGGACAATATAACACAACAAAATATAATATAACATAATATATAAATATATGTAACATAACATAATAATATAATATAATGCAACACAATATATAACATACTATACTATAATAAAACATAACACAATATAACATAACTTGACATAAAATAATGTAACATAATATAAGGTATACTTTTTACAAATTCATATATGGTTAATGGCAAAATTTTGGGGTCCTCATGGTACCTAGCTATTTGTTTTGTGATGTCAAAGTATCTATGCTACATCTTGTAAAGATTAAAAGTCTTTAGGGTAGGGTATAGTAAGAAAAAAAGAGGCAGTTGCTAAACCTGACCACAAGTACACAATGGTCTTGTGAATATTTTCTTACTTGTCATCCTTGAAAATAAAAATAACCAAAGAGAGATATTAGTATTAATGGAAAGATGGGTGGTGTTTTGAATTAGACTTTTGTGTTATGAATGCTGCTTCAGGAAGGGTTTTCCTGGTACAACCAAACACCTCTTCCCTTTCACCAGCTCTCTGAATCTTAAACAAATAACCAGTGAGACACTGTGGAGGACTGAATACCACTAAATAAAGAGACAATCTTCATTGGGTGGGGAGGAAGGTAGTTGCATTTAATGTGATTTGCATCACAGGTAGTGGATTCCATAACCACCGGCCTGACTCTGGGCAATAGTAGGGCACTGTCAATCAAATTCTCTTCCCTACATGCCGTGAACTGCACCTAACATGGGGGGATTGTGGGGGTTGAGAGTGGGGGCTCAACCATCAATCTTTCAGTCTCAGAGAGCTGGTTTCTTCTCTCCCCTTACTTCCATTCATTTCAATTCAATTCATCAAGTCTATTTAAAGTCCTTACTTTGTCTCAAGCATTGTGCTAGTATCTAGAAATACAAAACTAAGTAATCTCCATCCTCAAAGAAAGGGGCAGCTATGTGGTGCAGTGGATAGAGCATAGACCCTAGAGTCAAGGTTGTACAGTGGATAGAGCACGGAGCTTGGAATCAGGAAGACTCCTCTTCATGAGTTCAAATGTGGCTTCAGACACTTACTAGCTGTGTGACCTTAGGCAAGTTGACCCTGTTTGCCTCAGTCCCTCATCTGTAAAATGAGCTAGAGAAGGAAATGGCAAACCACTCTAGTATCTTCACCAAAAAAAAAAAAAAACAAAACCCAAATGGGGTCACAAAGTCAGACATGACTGAAATTACTCAACAGCAATCCTCAAAGGGTATATAATCTAATGGGAGAGAAAGCATACATGGATAAAACAATATACTCCATCTACATAGATTGATAGACATATATCTACCTATAGAGACAGATATAATATAAAGCAATTGTTGAGGAAGTAGATCTGAAGGAATAGAGAAAGGCCTCAATTGGAGTCAAATTGGATGTCTATCTAGATACAACAGGGAGACACCGAAGCTAGAGCAATGTAGTGACATGGTCTAAACTATAATTTAGAGTGTCAGTTTAGAAGTGTATAGAATAGCAGACTAGAGAGGAGGTAGGGAAGGTTCAAGGAGACCATTTAGTTCATTGTAACAGCTAAGACAATGGGTGATAAAGGTCTTATTTGGGGGGAGGGATAAATGGAGACAAGAAGACAGATACAAATGATGATGGGGAGATAAGATGGGCCAGATTTTACAGATGACTAGATATGGGCAGGTTCACAGTATGAGGGACAGGGCAGAGACAAGGATTCCTCCCAATCTGTACACTAGAAGAATGGATGGTGCCTTCAACAGAAACACTCTTCATGTGTGCTATCAGTCATCTAGTTAATCTAGGGATTTTGTGTATGGTTATGCAATCAAATTTTTAGCTAGGCCCAAATTCTTCTTGAAAAGCTCTATTTCATGACATCACAATGTGATCTATTGATTCATTTCCAACTCAAGGCCATTTCATAGAAAACCTTAATTGGAATATTAGAAATGGGTAAAGCGGAGAACATCCTTGTACCCAGTAGGGACATGGTCCCATCTCGACTGATTTTGCTCGGATTAGGCATTCATGCCTCCTGGTTGGACAGGCACAAACCCAAAAGCTTTAGCATGTCATTCACTCACATCAAAAACCTGGCAATGGTTCAGTGTCCAAGTTGTTGATGGAGTAACTCAGATGGCTTCTGTCACTTTCTCCTCAACGTCCGAAGGCAGACTCCATCTGGTGTTGAGATCTGGTCCAGGTGCCATCTCTGTTCCTTCCTTTCCCAGGTTACTTCAAGTACTCTATTTGAGTTCATCCATTTCCTATCAGCAAGTTTGTGCTTATACCTGTGTGTACTGAGGGGAGGATACAGGAAGAGGTAGATTTTCTTTTATTTCTTTCTTTATTCATTTATTTTTGGGTGGGAGAACAGGAATATCCCTGCACAGAATAAGCAGCATGGAACATAGACCTTAACCCAAATGACTAGGGAGAGAAATAACGATGATGATAGCTAACATTTCTACAACACTTTAAGATCTGAATATATATAAAGAGAGGGAGAGACAGAGACAGAGACAGGGAGACAGACAGAGAGAGCAGAGATAAATGATTCAGCCTGGAAACTGAAACATGGACTTTATCATAGCATAAATATTAATTCTACAAGATTACGAACTCCTCACCTGAAGAAGATGCCTGAACCAAGTAAGCAGGGCCATCAAAGAGGTAAAAGCAAAGAAAAAGGGTAAAAGGAGGTATGAGGCAGCTAAGTGATATAGAGGATAGTGTGCTGGACCTGGAGTCAGGATGGCTTATTTTCCTGAGGCCTCAGACACTTCTTAGCTATATGACTGTGGGCAAGTCACTTAGCTCTGTTTGCCTCAGATCCTCATCTGTAAAATGAGCTGAAGAAGGGAATGGCATCTTTGCCAAGAAGATCCTAAATGGGGTCATGAAGAGTTGAGCATGACTGAAAAACGAGTAAGTGAAGAAGTCACGAGAACCCAAGAGAATGTTTTTCTTAAAAAGTCATGCCCCTGTATCCAAGCACGTTGTAGCACCCTTCATTCTGACCCTAAATGTCTGATTTTGTCCATAGTAGTCTGATGCCTCACCTTGTCCTGTGTGTTCCAACACCCACAGATGGATTTTCTTTACACAACTTAACTTACCTACAGCCTGAGGGAGTTTCTGGTTAAGAGCTACATTACAGCGAAAGAACCTTATTAGCACAGGATCGTGAGGTTTAATCAACTTAACTGAGACTCATAAACACTTGATCATCTACCCATTAAGGAAGTTAATGGTTCAGGTTTACACAAACTTATCAAAATATTGTCTGTCCTCCAGTCAAGACATTTCTGGTCTTGTGATGAAGGGTGTTAGGAGTGCTGAAAGGTACCTTAGAGATCAAACAATCACTTATTAAGTGCCTTCTATGTAGGTGTGAAAGAAAATGTGGAATAACAGCTAGAGGGCAGACCTCAAAGACCCATGTTCTAGTCTCATCTTTGACATCCTGGCTGCAGGACCTGACAGCTCACTTGAAGTCTTGGTGCTTTTTTGTTGTGGTTTATTGACCATAACACACCAATACTATTTTTTCTTGCCAAAGATGCTGATGTGGTTTGCCATTTGACTTCACACAGCTAGTAAGTGTCTGAAGCAGGGTTTGAACTCGGTTCTGGCTGACTCCAGGCCCAGTGCTCTATCCATTGAGCCACCTAGCTGCTTCTTGGTGCTCTTCTTGTGACCTCATTTGAGACTTGCTTGTGAAAGATACTGGAATGGCTTGCCATTTCCACTAAACTACTTAGCTGCTTTCTTGGTGCTCTAGGCAACTTTAATTCTTAAAGGTGATGACCGGGGCGTTTCAAACAGGAATGGGATAGAGCCTATGCAAAGGCAAAAAGATGGGAAATTGAGATACCTATTGATGATGAAGATTTGAGGGACTAGGTCCTGGAAGATAGTCGACATTTGTATAACACATTAAAGTTTGCAAAGCACTTTATATGCAGTATCATATTGGATCCTCATAATAACCCTGCGAGACAAATACCATGAGTATTGTTATTCATATTATGCATATAAGTAGACTGAGGCTCAGAGTGGTTAAATGATTTTCCCAGGAACAAATGTCTAGACTGAGGCTCATCAGATCATTAATCAAAAGTAATTCAAATCCAGGTTTCCCCTGAATCCAAATGCTTCTCCCTTTTCTTTATGACGATTATATTTTGCAGAATTTTAGGCAGACAAGTTTCCAGGCATCCAAATGCCAAGGCTATCATTTCCTGTAAACAGATGGGGAAAGTGCTTCGTGTCTCAAGCTTCATCTCTAGCTCAACCAGCTCATTGGACAGATGAAGAAACTGAGTCCAGGAGAAATGATCTGGTTTGACTAAAGTCACACAGTTGGTGTCTGAACCAAAATTAGAATCAGGCATGTAGGCTTCTGGTTCAACCAAGTCCAATCAAACCTAGCCTCTCTGCTCGCCCTTGAATAAGACACTGTTTTCTACCTCCTGGCATTTTCAGTGGCTTAAATGACTTGAAGTGACTCATGAAGATGAGTCTTCCTGACTTCAAGCCCAGTGCCCTTTCTGCTCTATCTAAGTGCTCTAGCAGGGTTCAAGTTATACTTTGTTACTTTAAACTGGTCAACTTAGGCAAATTCAGCCTCCTATTTGGGCCTTTCTTTCCAAAACCATCTGCAATATAAGAAGGTTTGACTAACATAAATCTCTAAGGTCAATTCCAGTTGTAAAGTCTATGATCCTGTCTAAATCAGAAAGACAGAGTAGGATAGATAATAGAGAGCTAAGCACAGGGTCAAGAAGACCTGGGTGTAATTCCCATCTCTGATATATCCTGACTGTGGGGCTCTGGGCCAGTTCCTTAACCTCTTAGTGCTCGGGTAATTTTCTGAAACCATAAATTACAGAGTAAGTGTCATTCTGCGCTGGAAGAGAAGTATTCTCACTGGGAACACCTATACCAATGGAATCACATGTATGGCCATTTCCCCATCTTTAACCCTCCCAAATATATCAATATCTATCTATATTATATATCTATCTGTATATATCTATGAATACATGTATGCATACTTATCCAAGGAAACTAGGACTCTGTCTCCTCTTTTGTAAAATGAAGGAAGACATGGTGATTTCAGAGATCCCTTCCCTTTCTAAAACTAACTCTGGCATTTATTTCCCAAAGCACACATCCTCCCAAGCCCCTCACAATGGAAAATGGAGCCCTTCATAGTGACAAGCTCAGAGCCAGTGAAGAGGAGGTGTTGGGTGGTGTTTCATTCTGTCACCTTCTCTTCTCTAAAGGGCAACATTGTCACTCACAGTTTATCTCACTGTGATCTTTCCTTAATGGTTCAGTTGGATTCAAGCTCAGATTCATTATAGCGGGTAATAGACAGCACAATAAAGTCATCACTAATTAATTGGCAGTGTCACAAGAAACCATATTCTCTGGTACAGAAGGTCTGGTTCTAAATTGGTTTTGTTTCTTTCTGTATCCTAACAATGATTTTGCTATTTTCTTGATATGGATGTCATGGTTAATGATGAAGCTTAATATCCATGAAGAGGAAAAACAATTTTGAGAATCAATAGATGAAAAATATTTGTTTTTTATTCTCAAACCAAAGGTTTCTCTTTAAGTAGAAAATTTTGTCTTGATTACAGAAATCATGAAAACATCTTTGCATTTTTAAAATGAATTTTCATTTCACACACAACAAGGTCTGGATCTACAGTACTTAGCATATCATCGGGATGGGAGAAAGGAAGTATGTGTCAACTAAAATTCAGAGATCAGAAGAATTTTGATATCACTCTGAGACATATTCATGGATTTAAGAGTGTCATACTCTGTTATAAAAGAGTGTCATACTTTGTTATAAAAAGAGCTGTAATTTCATTGTGGGAGCATGCTCAGTGTGTGGAAACACCAGATCATTTATTTATTTCGAAGTAGAAGGGACTTTAGAGGCCAGCTAATCCAGTAGTATGCTAGAGATAGCTCCTACCTTTGGTGAAAACAGATTGTTAAATTTTCGGAGGGGTTATTTATACTTTGGAAATTCAAATACAAATTAAGGCTTGATTTATTGTTTTGTGGATCATCAAGACTTAAAAGAGTGATGGAGAAAATATCAATCATGAAGATAAATCTTAAAAATGTGTCATTCATACATAGAGAGCTGGTTGTTAAATATTTACTAGTCCACTCCCCTCATTTACAGATGAGGAACTGAGGCCCAGAGATATTCAGTAATTTGTCTAAGGTTGCAGAGGGGTAAGTAGCTGAGCCCAGATTTAAACATATCTTTTGACTCCAACTTGTAGTACTTTTTATATTGTACTAACAGCATCTGATATAAATTTGAAATCAGAAAACCTATTCTGAAGTCCCAGTACTATCACAACCTTTGTGACCATAAATAAGTAATTTCTCTGAATCTCAGTTTCTTTATCTGTAAACTGAAGATAACCATGCTTATACCACCTACCTCCTAGGCTTATATGGGAAATTAAACAAGATATAACTGAGATCTTGATTAGTGTGAGTAATGAATCCCCTGGAGTAGTCCAGTGTATTCAAATTCACACTATTTGCAATTAAAATGATGTAAAATGTAGTAATTGGTTTCAGTCCAATGGAAATATGGAGTGAGAATTCAAATAATTTGGCTACTTCAGGGGATTCATAACTCACACTAATTGGGACCTGGCTGATATGAAAGTGCTTTGCAATTTTAAAACATTTTATGCATACAAACTATTGTTATCACTATTCTGCTGAAGTCCTTCTTTGATAGCTCCTTGTGGTGTGGACTTTATCCTGAGTTCTCTATGACTAGGAGATCAGACCACAATCTCCTGAAGATCCCACCAAGATGGACAAGCTTAGAATGTAAGCTGAGACATAGATTATATGGATGTCTGTCATCCCAGGGTCAGTCTACCTAAGGTTGGAGATATCCAGCAGGTCACAAAGAACATTTACAAAAGCATAAAGGGGTTGGCAAAGATAATCGTCATGAATGAAATCATGGATCTTTTGAAGTATTGAAGTATTAGCATAATGGTCATTTTCCTGAACCTGACTTCCCCAACTGTGCAATGAAGTTAATTATTTCTTTTTTGGGTAGCCCTGCCATTTGGGAAACTTCCTCCAACAACGTAGACCTGAAGTTCTTCTGCTACTTACCTACATACCTCATGGTAATTAGGATATTTTAGATTAATTTGGATGCTAAGTTTATTCCTTCCATATCATCAGAAAGCTGAATGGTTATTTCCTATAGAGGAGAGATTGATGGCCCTCTTTAAAATTTGATTTATTCCTTTTTTTATAGATACAAGGCATTGGTTTTCCATCGAAAGAGGAATGACTAAACATCTTCTATGTCTGACCAAGTTCTAAGAGCTCCACAGAGTCTGCGTCAGGTGTGTATGCATAGGTAAGCCAAGTCAAGGTACAAATGAAACCACTTTTAGAGATTCACAATGGGATGATTGAGATGGAATATCTAAGACACAAAGATATTCACAGAGTCAGAACTAGTTGGGATCTTTCCACAAATAAAGCAAAAGCAAGGTAAATTACTCGAGAGTGTTTAACTAAAATTTATAGGTGATGTATTCTATTCTCTTTTGGTTTCTTATCTCAGTGATATTTGAGTAATGAAGAAAATTTTAATATCCTATAAGACAGATTTCAGACCATTAAATTATCTCCTAACCAGGAGAAAACAGCCTGGACCTCAAATAATAAAAATTAATAAACGGAAATAAAAATTTCTTACAATCTTACCTAAACTAGACCTCACAGGGCCCTAATATTCAGTCATGACTGAAGGTTATGCTAGGTGCAAAACACAGTAATTAGATGTCTTGGGAGAATCTAAAAGAAATAAATGTGTCCTTCACTTTCCTTTTAAAAAAATAATTTATTCATTTTTAGTTTTCAACTTCACTTTCACAAGATTTTGAGTTCCAAATTTTCTCCTTATCTCTCCCCTCCCCTCCTCAACCCCAAGACATTGTGCATTCTGATGATACCTTTCCCCAATCTGCTCTTCCTTGTATCAGCCCTCCCCCTTCTCTTATCCCCTTTCCCCACTATTTTAATGTAGATCAACATAGATTTCTATATCTTATTGTTAGTATATCTTATTTCCCAGTTACATGTAAAAACAATTTTAACATTTATTTTTAAAATTTTGAGGTCCAAATCCTTCTTCCCTTTCCATTCACTCTCATTGGGAAGGCAAGTAAATCGATATAGATTATACATGTGTAATCAAGCAAAACACTTCCATAATAGTCATGTTGTGAAAGACTAACTATATTTCCCTTCATCCTATCCTACCCCCGCCATTTATTCCATTCTCTTCTTTGACCCTGTCCCTCCTCAAAAGTGTTTGCTTCTTACTACCCCCTCCCCAATATGCTCTCCCTTCTATCATCCCCTCTTCCCTTATCCCCTTGCCCCCTACTTTCCTGTAGAGTAAGATAGATTTCCATACTCCCCTTTAAGCCAAATTTGATGACAGTAAGGTTCACTCATTGTCTCTTACCTCCTTCCTCTTCCGCTCCACTGTAAAAGCTTTTGCTTGTCTCTCTTATGTGAGATAATTTACCCCATTCTACTACTCCAAGTATAGATCTCTCCAATCCCTTAATTTTATTTTTAGGTATCATCCCTTTATATTCAACTCACCCTGTACCCTCTCTCTCTCTGAGAGAGAGAGAGAGAGAGAGAGAGAGAGAGAGAGTATACATGTATTCTCTCCAACTACCTTAATACTGAGAAAGGTCTCATGAGTTACAAATATTTTATTTCCATGTAGGAATGTAAACAGCTCATCTTTAGTAAGTCCCTTATGATTTCTCTTTCCAGTTTACCTTCTCATGCTTCTGTTGAGTTTAGGATTCAAAAGTCAAATTTTCTATTTAGCTTTGGTGTTTTCATCAAGAATGCTTGAATGTCCTCTATTTCATTGAATGTCCCTTTTTCCACCACAGGATTAAATTCAGCTTTGGTGGATAGGTGATTCTTTGTTTTAACCCTAGCTCCGTTGACTTCCCGAATCACATTCTAAGTCCTGCAGTCCCTTAATGTAGAAGCTGCTAGGTCTTATTTTATTCTGATTGCATTTCCACAATACTTGAATTATTTCTTTCTATCTGCTTGCAAGCTAGAAAGTTTCTCCTTGACATGGGAAGTCTGGAATTTGGGCATAATATTCCTAGGAGTTTTCCTTTTGGGATGTCTTTCATGAGGTGACCAGAGGATTCTTTGAATTTCTATTTTACCCACTGGTTCTAGAATATCAGGAAAATTTTCCTTGATAATTTTTTGAAAAATGATTTCTAGGCTCTTTTTTTTTTTTTACCATGGCTTTCAGGTAGTTCAATATTTTTTAAAATTATCTCTCCTGGATCTATTTTCCAGGTGAGTTGCTTTTGCAATGAAATATTTCATATTGTGCTCAATTTTTTCATTCTTTCGATTTTGTTTTATTTCTTGATTATTCATAAAGTCATTACCTTACATCGGCTTTATTTTAATTTTTAAAGAATTATTTTCTTAAGTGAGCTTTTGGAATTCCTTTCCATTTGGACAATTCTAATTTTAAGGTATTCTCTTTTTTATTGTCTGAGTTTTTTAATGTTTATTTATTTTTAGTTTTCAACATTCATTTCCACAAAATTTTGTGTTCTAAATTTTCTCCCCATCTCTCCTCTCCTCCACCCCAAAATGTTGTGCATTCTGTTTACCCTTTCCCCCAATCAGCAATCGCTTCTATCACACCCCTCCCTTCCCTCATCCCCATCTTCTCTCTCTTGTCTTGTATGGCAAGATAAATTTCTATACCCCATTACCAGCATTTCTTATCTCCCAATTGCATGCAAAAACAATCCTCAACATTTGTTCCTAAAACTTTGATTTTCAACTTCTCTGCCTTCCTTACTCCCCACCCATGCCCACTGAGAAGGCAAGCAATTCAACATAGGACATATATGTGTACTTTTGCAAACTACTTCCATAACAGTCATGTTGTGTAAGACTAACTATATTTCCCTCCATCCTATCCTGCCCCCCATTTATTCTATTATCTCTTTTGACCTTGCTCCTTCTCAAAAGTGTTTACTTCTAATTGCTCCCTCCTCCCATTTGCCCTCCCTTCCATCATCCTCCCCACACCACTTATCCCCTTCTCCCCTACCATCTTGTAGTGTAAGACAGATTTTCATATCAAATTGAGTGTGCATGTTATTCATTCCTTAAGTCAAATGTGATGAGAGTGAGCTTCACTTTTTCCCTCTCACCTCCCCCAATTTCCCCTGCACTGAAAAATCTATTTTTGTCTCTTTTATGAGAGATAATTTACCCCACTCCGTTTCTCCCTTTCTCCTCTCAATATATTCCTCTTTCACCCCTTCATTTTATATTTTAAAAATCATCCGTTCCTATTCAACTCACCCTGTGTGCGCTCTCTCTCTCTCTCTCTCTCTCTCTCTCTCTCTCTCTCTCTCTCTCTCTCTCTCTCTCTCTCTCTCTCCATATATATATAATATATATACATACATATATACATATACATATATACACAAACATGCATATATACACATATGTATGTATGCATGATCCCGCCAACTACCCAAATACTGAGAAAAGTTTCAAGAGTTACAAATATTATCATTTCATGTAGGAATGTAAACAGTTCAATTTTAGTAAGTCCCTTGTGATTTCTCTTTCCTGTTTACTTTTTCTTTTCTTAATTCTTGTGTTTGAAAGTCAAATTTTCTATTCAGCTTTGATCTTTTCATTAAGAATGCTTGAAAGTCCTCTATTTCATTGAATGATCATTTTTCCCCTGAAGTATTATACTCAGCTTTGCTGGGTAGGTGATTCTTTGTTTTAATTCTAGTTCCTTTGACTTCTGGAATGTTATAATCCAAGCCCTTCGATCCCTTAATATAGAAGCTGCTAGATCTTGTGTTATTCTGCTTGTATTTCCACAGTACTCTAATTGTTTCTTTCTAGCTGTTTTACATATTTTCTCCTTGACCTAGGAACTCTGGAATTTGTCTACAATATTTTTAGGAGTTTCTCTTTTTGGATCTCTTTCAGGAGGTGATTGGTGGATTTTTTCAATATCTATTTTACCCTCTGGTTCTAGAATACCAGGGCAGTTTTCCTTGATAATTTCATGAAAGATGATTCTAGGCTCTTTTTTTGATCATGGCTTGCAGATAGTCCAATAATTTTTAAATTGTCTCTCCTGGATCTCTCTTCCAGGTCAGTTGTTTTTCCAGTGAGATAGTTCAGATTATCTTCTATTTTTTCATTCTTTTGGTTTTGTTTTGTAATTTCTTGGTTTCTCATAAAGTCATTAGCTTCCATCTGATCCATTCTAATTTTCAAAGAACCATTTTTTTTCAGTGAGCTTTTGAACCTCCTTTTCAATTTCAGTAATTCTCTTTTTAAAGCATTCTTTTCCTCTTTGACTTTTTGGACCTCTTTTTCCAATTGAGTTAGCCTATTTTTAAAGGTGTTATTTTCTTCAGCATTTTTTGGGGTCTCCTTTAGCAAGCTGATGACTCACTTTTCATGATTTTCTTACATTCCTCTCATTTGTCTTCCCAAATTTTCTTCCACTTTTTAAAAATTTTATACTATTTTCTTTTTTTAAAAAATATAAATTTATTAATTTAACTTTTTACATTCATTTCCACAAAATTTTGGGTCCCAAATTTTCTCCCCTTTTATCCCCTCCCCCCACCCCAATACACCAAACATTCTAAATTTCTCTATCACCACTCTGCCCTCTCTTCTATCCTCCCTCCCTTCTCTTGTCCCCATCTTCTCTTTTGTCCTGTAGGGCCAGATGACTTTCTATTCCCCATTAACTGTATTTCTTATTTCCTGGTAGCAGCAACAATACTAAACAGTTGTTCCTAAAACTTTGAATTCCAAATTCTCCCCATCCCTCCCTCCACAACCATTCCCTTTGAGAAGGCAGGCAATTCAATATAGGCCATATCTGTGTAGTTTTGCAAATGACTTCGATAATAGTTGTGTTGTGTAAGACTAACTGTATTTCCCTCCATCCTGTCCTGCCCTCCATTGTTTCTATTCTGTCTTTTGATCCTGTCCCTCCCCAAGAGTGTTGACTTCAAATTGCTCCCTCCACCCATTGCCCTCCTTTCCATCATCCCCCCCACCTTGCTTATCTCCTTCTCCCCCACTTTTCTGTATTGTAAGATAGGTTTTCATACCAAAATGAGTGTGCATTTTATTCCTTCCTTTAGTCGAATGTGATGAGGGTAAACTTAATGTTTTTTTCTCAGTTCTCCTCTTTTTCCCTCCACTAAAAAGTCTCCTGCTTGCCTCTTGAATGAGATATAATTTACCCCATTCCATTTCACCCTCTTTCCTCCCACTACATTTCTCTCTCACCATTTACCTTACTTTCTTTAAGATATGGTTCCATCCTATTCAATTCACTCTGTGCTCTCTGTCTCTGTATGTGTGTGCATGTGTGTATGTGTGTGTGCATGAACATGTGTACATGTGTATGTGTGTACGTGTGTGTGTGTGGTCCCACCAACTACCCAGATAATGAAAAGTTTTAAGAGTTACAAATATTGTCTTTCCATGTAGGAATGTAGACAGTTCACCTTTGGTAAGTCCCTTATGACTTCTCTTTGCTGTTTACTTTTTCATGCTTCTTCTCATTCTTGTGTTTGAAAGTCAGATTTTCTTTTCACCTCTGGTCTTTTCATCAAGAATGCTTGAAAGTCCTCTGTTTCATTGAAAGGCCATATTTTCCCCTGAAGTATTATACTAAGTTTTGCTGGGTAGGTGATTCTTGGTTTGAGTCCTAGTTCCTTTGACTTCTGGAATATCCTATTCCACGCCCTTTCATCCCTTAATGTAGAAGCTGCTAGATCTTGAGTTATCCTGATTTTATTTCCACAGTACTGGAGTTGTTTCTTTCTAGCTGCTTGCAATATTTTCTCCTTGACCTGGGAATCCTGGAATTTGGCTACAATGTTTCTAGGAGTTTCTCTTTTTGGATCTCTTTCAGGTGGTGATTGATGGATTCCTTGAATACTTATTTTGCCCTCTGGTTCTAGAATCTCAGGGCAGTTTTCCTTGATAATTTCATGAAAAATGATGTCTAAGCTCTTTTTTTGATCGTGACATTCAGGTAGTCCCATAATTTTTAAATTGTCTCTCCTGGATCTATTTTCCAGGTCAATTGTTTTTCCAATGAGATATTTCACATTCTCTTCCATTTTTTCATTCTTTTGGTTTTGTTTTGTGATTTCTTGGTTTCTCAGAAAGTCATTAGACTCCATCTGTTCCATTCTAATCTTGAGAGAGCTATTCTCTTCAGTGAGCTTTTGAACCTCTTTTTCCATTTGGCTTATTCTGCTTTTGAAAGCATTCTCTTCATTGGGTTTTTGAACCTGTTTTGCCAATTGAGTGAGCCTATTTTTCAAGGTGTTATTTTCTTCAGCCTTTTTTTGGGTCTCCTTTACCAAGGTATTGACCTGTTTTTCATGCTTTTCTTGCATCTCTCTCATTTCTCTTCCCAGTTTTTCCTCCACCTGTCTAACTTTATTTTCAAAATCCTTTTTGAGCTCTTCCATGGCCTGAGCCCACCGGACATCCACCTCGGATGTCTGGGATACAGAGGTCCCAACCTCCACGTCTTTCTTTGATGGTAAGAATTGTTGCTCATCATCAGAACTGAAAGGTGGGAACATCTGTACCCCATCAAAGTAGCTTTCTATAGTCTTATTTTTCTTCCCTTTTCTGGGAATTTTCCCATCCTGTTACTTGACTTCTGAGATTCCTGTCCACCTCTGCCTAGATCCACCCAGCTAGTGCTTGGGGTCTGAGATTCAAATGGGCTTTCCCCGGCAGGCATGACTGCTATTCAATGTGAGCTTAAGTTCTGGTGCTGGGGTGGGGGCAGGGCCACCTCCCAGGCTCAGTTCCCTCAGGGGGTTTATGCAGAGACCTTCTGTAATGGCCCTGAGTTCCTGCCTGCTGCTCAGGGAGTTCTGGGCCGCCGCCACTGCCTCTCCTGCTCACTGCACCGTTGCCTCCCGAGGGGGCCTGAGTTATGGAGACACCCCATTCCCCTCTCGGTCAGCCCAGAAGTCTCTCTCACTGACCTGTAGCGCCTGTGGGTGGCGGGACCTTCCCAGCCGCCAGAGGTTCTGTCCCTGAAGCCTGCTTGTATCTGCTCCTCTGGGGCCGCCTGGCCAGGGCAGCACAGGAGTGGGCTCCGCTGTCTGGAACATGACAAACCCCTGGGGATGGCTTGCCAGGGCTCTCTGGAACAGAAATCTTTTCCACTGTGTTTCTGCGTGCCTTTCAGTGCTCCAGAATTTGTGGGGGGTTCTTTTTGCAGGAAATATATGGGCTATGGGTTCAGAGCTAGCATACGTGAGTCTCTCTACTCCACCATCTTGGCTCCTCCCCTACTTTTTTTTAATTTGATTTTCAAAATCCTGTTGGAGCTCTTCTATGGTCTGAGACCATTGCATATTTATTTTGGAGGTTTTGGATGCAGACAGAGGCCTTGACTTTTATTCCTTCCTCTGATGCAGAGCATTGTTCTTCCTTATCCAAAAGGATGGAAGAAAATACCTATTCACCAAGAAAGTAACCTTCTATAGTCTTATTTTTTCCCCTTTTTGGGGCATTTTCCCAGCCACTTAACTTTTGAGTCCTTCGGCAAGAGTGGGGTATACTCTGGGGACTTGTAAATTCTCAGTTCCTCCAAGGTGGCACAATTAAGGGAAAGGAGTTTACTCCTCTCCTGGCCTGTGCTCTGTTCTGGGAGGTACTAAAGCTTTTCTCCCCAGGATCTTCAAGTAAAATTACTTTTCCAGAGCCTCCACTAGCTCCTCCACTCCAGCACTCTTCCTCATCCCAGGGCTGCCACTCAGGGCTGAGACCCAAATCAGTGGCTTAATTCACCCCAGATTTTAGGCCCAGGGCTCCAAAAATTGATGCTGCTGCTGCTGCCATCACCCCGGGCCATGGCCCTGCTCCTTTCTCACACAGATGAGAAAGCTTTCTCACTGACCTTTGAAGGTCTCTTTGGCATGTGCGAATTGAGGAACCTGAGAATCACAACTGCTGCCCAGCATTCTGCCTCTGAGGCCTGTTCTTCTCCTGTTTCTTCCAGTGCTGCACCACCAAGGCTAGGCTGGGTTCCATGGGCTTTGCTCTGCTCCACACCCTGTGCTATAGCTTTTTTTGTCATCCTTCCAGGCTATCTTGGGCTGGAAATCTCTTCTACTCTGTCATTTTGTGGTTTCTGTTGCTCTAAAATTTGTTTAGAGTCATTTTTTACAAGTATTTTATGAGTTGTGGAGGAAGAGCTAGAATAAATGCATATTTCTGCTCCACCATCTTGGCTCCAGCCCCCCCCCCCCCAAGGCATTCTTCTCATTGGTTGTTTGGACCTCTTTTGCCATTTGGATTACTCTATTTTTTAAAGTGTTATTTTCTTCAGTATTTTTTTGGGTCTCCTTTAGCAAGCTGTTGACTCATTTTTCATGATTTTCTTGCATCACTCTCATTTCTCTTCCCAATTTTTCCTCTACTTCTCTTATTTAATTTCCCAAATCTTTTTTGAGCTCTTCCATGCCCTGTGATCAATTCATATTTTTCTTGGAGATGTTGGATATAAGAGCTTTGATTTTGTTGTCTTCTTCTGATTTATGTTTTGGTTTTCTTTGTCATCAAAGTAAGATTCTGTAGTCTGAGCCAATTACTTGACTTTTTAGCTTCCTTTTAAGGTAAGATTCTACTTTCAGTGTGGAGGGTGTACTGTTTCAAGCTTCAAGGGTTTTGTGCAGCTGTTTTCAGAGATACTTCTAGGGACCTGTAAATTTTTAATTCTTTCAAGGTGATATGATCAAAGGAGAGGTGTTTACTCCATTCCTGGCTTGTACTCTGGTCTATAGTGACCACAAACACTCTTTTCTACATTGGAATTGTGAGGAGGATTCCTCTCCACTGCCCCCACAACCTCTGCTATGCCAATACTCCTTCTCACCCTAGAACTGCAACATAAGACTGAGACCCAGCTCCAAGTATGGGTAAAGTAATAGAATCCTGCTTCAGTGTCAGCAAAGAGATCTCTGCAGTCCCCTCTGATCAGCCACTTGATCCCCCCACCATCCATGGGCCAAGATGCACCATCTCTGCCACCACCCCAGTTCTGGGACTAAACCTCACTCCTCTCTCACCCAGATCTGACAGACCTTTCCTACTGACATTCTAAGTTGTCTTTGGCACTTGTGGGTTGAGAAGTCTGGAAATCACCTCCGCGGCCAGTGATTCAGTCCTCCAAGGCCTGCTCCAGGTTTACTCCTTTACTTGCAATCTTATGATCTCAACAGATATAGGGGATAATTTTTTTGGTTGTTCCATGAGCCCTTTCATAGTCTAATATTCTCAGAATAATGTTTTTAAATGCCAAAAAAAATACATAGGACTACAAAGGAAACCAATTATACTGAAAAACACCTCTCTCTCTCTCTGTCTCTCTCTCTCTCTGCCTCTCTCTCTCTCTCTCTCTCTCTCTCTCTCTCTCTCTCTCTCTCTGTCTCTCTCTCTCATCATCCTGAGTTCATATCTGACCTCAGACATTTACTAGATAGTGTGACCTTGGACAAGTCACATAGCCCTATTTGCCTCAGTTTCCTCAATTGTAAAATGACCTGGAGAAGATGACAAACCACTTCAGTCATCTTTGTCAAGAAAACCTTAATTGATCTACAAAGACTGAAACCAACTGAGCACCAAAATCATCTCAAATAAAGGAGCATTGAGTGATGAGAGTTGGGTGATATTGATTAGAAAAGGCTTCCTGGAGGAGGTGGGCTTTGACTTTGGCTCTGAAGAAACTTAAGTAGCTGGTTTGATGGAGAAACTTGAGAATTCCTTTTTCAGGTGACAGGAACAAGAGCCTTCTGGCTTCTCTCACTTAATTCAAGTCCCAGATAAAGTCTCAGTTTCTACAAGTAGTCTTTCTCGATCTCACTTAGAGCAAGCAC
Organism: Bettongia penicillata ogilbyi; assembly: GCA_023548195.1. Lineage (NCBI taxonomy): Eukaryota > Metazoa > Chordata > Mammalia > Diprotodontia > Potoroidae > Bettongia > Bettongia penicillata. The sequence continues at coordinate 1,476,959 of JAJHZJ010000567.1, forward strand.
CTTCCCTCTGGGGATTTTCTCCAATTTATCTCCTGTTTATTACCATGTTTGTACAAAATAGGTCTCACATTGTCTTCTCCATTAGATGATGAGCTTTTTGAGAGCAAGGATTGTTGTCCACCTTTCTTTGTATACCCAGCAATTAGCAGGATGCCTGGTACACAGTGGGTACTTAAAAATTGCATCACTGACTGATAAGTGGGAGTGAGTCAGTCATGTGCAAATTTCTACAATTACATGTAATTGGGTAGAACTGGGAGTCCATGCAGAGAATGGGAAGAAGAAAAGGTGGGAAGATAAGTGGGCACGTGCTAGAGAAGGGCTATGTGCAAAGGAAATCAAATTTGACATGGTATATTTCCCCACTGCAACAAACAACTTCTAGCACATATTGGCTAGGTGACCCTGAACAATTTACTTAACCTCGCAGTATTCTAGGCAATTAAGACCATATGTTACAGAGAAGGGACAGATCTCAATGGGTAGAGGTAGTTTCTGCATCCAGCAGTTCTCTGTAAAAATAAATCACAAATCCAGTTCCTATCCCTATTTTTGTCAAACAACTATTGTATTAATTCAAGACTTCTTGAAGTCTGCCAAGGTATTCCACGATAATCTTAAGAATGTTTCCTGTTTGACTAAAGGAATTTAAGTTAATATATGCAGTATCCCATCATGGGAGCTCCAACAGGATCTCATAGGTCAGGTCTTCCTGATTCCAGATCCATCACTCCCATCTGTTGGAGGTTGTTGTTTCTTTTTCATTCTCAAAGGCAACCAATGATGTCAGGGAGATGATATCTTGCCTTGCAAATGAATTGGATGTAAGTAAAGCAGAGCTGTGCAAAATTGCCAGCTTCATTCTCTTCTCTGGAGTCAATGGAGAGCAGGGCCAAGAGAGGTCAAGATGACTGGGGATTGCCCTGCTTGCAGATCCATTGGTACCAATAATGTAACAATGTCTTTAAGTTTTTTTGAGTTTTCTGGATGTAACCTATACCACTTTACCTTCTAGAATTCTTCCTTCAAAGCACCATTAAAGTCTTTCCAGATCCAGCAATTGTTAATGATCTCCCCCGCTATTTATATAATTTTAAATATGCTTGATATCTACTTATTGGTGTACCCATTGTACACTTCCAGTGATGCAATTTTCTTGAGGGCAGGAACAGTTTCATTTTTGAATTTGCATTCCTGGCCCCTCCTAGAATGCCTTGCATGTTGTTGTTTTGGTTGGGGAAGGGAAGGAACTAGCCTTATTATTTCATTGATGTAAAGAAGACCTCCTGAGGAAACTAGCTCCACTAAAGCAATTTGAAATCTGCTTTGCAACATGGAGAGGTGTTTGGTGGCACTAGGAGGTTAAATAACATGTCCATGGTCCCTCGGTATCTCAGAAGTGAGGTTGAACCATATCTTCCTGATTTCAAGGCCAGGTTTCTAACTACCACACCATATCTACTCTCTTGTACACAGTTGGTGCTTAATAAATGGCAGCTGAATTGGTAAGTAGAATTCTGAAAACCACAAGAGCTAACATTTATGATAGTGCTTTAAGCTTATAAATTACTTTACTTATGTTATTTCATTTGATATTCACAACAAACCTGTGGAGTAGGTACTACTATTATCCCCATTTTACAAAGGAGGAAAGTGAAAGTAAGAGAGGTTAAGAGACTTACCTAAGGTCATACAGCTATGAAGCATCTGAAGTAGTATTTGCACTCAATTCTTCCTGATTTCAAGTCCACTAGAACACTTAGCTGCTTCATCAGAATGAACAGATGTTTGAGATATCATGGAACTTGGGCATGTGACTAGCTTAGTGGATTTCTCCACATAGCATAGCTACACCTAACTATCAGTCAGTGGTAATTAGTCTGGATGGGTCCCCTCCTCTTGTCCACATCCATATTCTGTCTTTTCTTTCCATGTCCACTTAATACGGACTTAGTAAAAAAAAAAAAACAAAAAAAAAAAAACAAAAAAATCCTTCAGACCAGACTAATTAGTTAGGATATAAAAGGAAACAATTTAAAAGTCTATATTTGGATCTATTGGGGTGTGTGACCTCTTGAAGTCATCTCAGCTGATTAACTGTCACAAGGAAGAAACCTGTCATCACAAATACATTGGCAGCAGAAAAGGAAATTTCTCAAGCAACAGCACTTATTTTTGCCATAATAAAACACATCAATAAAAAACTAGACACAAAATCGTCTCCTCTCTAAAGCAGGACATATAAATGCTCTATTTATAATCAATGTGAATTTGAAAGCATCACTAGAGTAGAAAATTTTTAGTGAGCTAGGGCCTTAACCTGAAGACACAAGCTAGTTGAAGTGGACAGCTGAGGCCAGATCCCACTTAACTGGAACCTGAACTACTCATAAATTCATTGGATTTTGAGAAACATGTTTTATGCACTAATTTTTTGAGGCTGTGAATGAAATATAAATAATAGAACTGAAAGAAATCTCTTCTATTCCACTCTAAAGTGAGTACTTTAGAGATGGGGAAACTGAGATCAGGAAGAAAGAAAACATTAAACTCAATACTATGTAGTTTGCTTGAAGCAAAGCTGAATCTTCAACTCTTTTCATATATTTAGGAGTATTGAATTTTATTTTATAGGAACATAGAGTTAGAGCTGGAAGGGATTGGAAGGAACTAGCTCTTCAAGTCAATGAGTCCAATCCTTCATTTTATAGATAGGGAAACTGGGTCCCAGAGATTAAGTAACTTGCCCAGGGTCACACAGTTAGTGGAATTCTAACCCAGGTCTCCGGGATTCCAAATCCAGAATCTTATGTACTATACCAAACTATCTTGGTTTTTCATATATATTATTCTCTTTTAGAGCTTAAATGTAGTAATCCAATTAAGTAATCTACTTCTTTTGTATCTATAATTTGGAACTCCTAATGATCAACGTTCCTTTACTGAAGCAAATTTATATTTGTTCTACAACTTAAAATACTGGAGAGGTTGAGGCATTGAGCCTTCAAGGGACTTGCTCAGAGTCAGAGTTAGTGTCAGAGACAGGATTTTAGCCCAGGTCTTCCTGCCTCGTAGGCTATCTCTTTATCCAAAACACCACAGCATTTCTTCATGATATTTGTTCAATATATGCTACACCCTCTCCACCCAATATGGCCCATACAAAAATAGGGCATAACCCAAATGTCTTTTTTTTCTTTTGAATCAATAATGTAACATCCTACACTTCCTTCCAAAAAAAAATTGACTGTATAAATATGTAATAAGGAAGCCATATCTAGACACTGGTCCATGTAAATAATACCTGGAGAATTCAGTTGACTAGATTTTCAATATTGGCCAAGAGCATGACATTACCAAAAAGGTTAATGCAATTTTAGAATAAATTATGAAAGACATACCGTACTTATGTCCTCTGCTTTGAATAGATCGCATCTATACTATTTGTTCAGGTTTAAAGATCACATTTCAAAAAGAGCATTGATCTGATGGAATGTGTTCAGAAGACAGTAACCAGAATAGTGAGAGATTAAAAATTACTCCGTATGAGATCAGCTAAAGAAACTGAAGAAGTTTAGCCTATAGAAGAGAAAGCTTAGAGAGTATATGACAACTATCTTTAATTACTTAAAGGGCTGCTGAGTGGAAGAGTAATTAGGCTTGGTCTCCTTGAACTAAGGGGAAAAACTAAGAGCAATGGGTAGAAGTTACAGTTACTATTGACTTGTTAAAGAAGTAAGCCTGATGGTTAGCGATATCCAAAAAGTGAATGGACTGTATTGGAAGGTAGTGGGCTATTCCTCACTGGAGGGTCTACAAGCATAGGTGACCACTTTTCAGGAAAGTAATAGAGGAAATTCAAGAGTGATTTGACTAAATGAACTTCAAAGTTCCCTCTAACTCTGAGATTCGGAGAGTCTATAATTTGGGGGTTGGTAGAAAAGTTGCCCATTATGAAAAGATTGGAAAGAATAGAATAGTCATGAAAGTGATAAAGACAAAGAACTATGATAATAATACAAAAATGAATAAAACATCTTTATTTGGATGGAAATTTTAAAAAAAAACCTTTCATGGTAAACATATATTTTTAGATAGCAATTTTGTGTAATTATTTTTCACTGTATATCTACACAATTTTTTTCCTTTCAAAGACCTTTTACTTTAAGGGTTCTAACTCAACTCACTAAAGTCCCCTTTATTCAGTATAATTGGAGACTGGAATGTTCTGGAGAATTTAATAATTTGGTTAATAAAATTTATTCTGTATACCTCAGAATGAGCCATGTTACAAATGATAGCTCACATTTCTATAGTATGAATGAGTATCATTAAGCACTTACCATGTGCCCAGCACTGTGCTAAGCCCTAGAGGTACAAGAACAAATGTGAGATAGTCCCTGTCCTCAAGAAACTTACATTTTAAGATGGGGAAACAATACATCAGGGAAATGTTGGTCAGAGAAGGGATTAGAAATTACAAAGCACATTCTTCACAACCTTGTAAGGTAAGTACTACAAACATTATTATTATCCCAATTTATGGATGAAGAAACAGAGGCTGCAAGCAGTAAAGTGACTTGCCCACATTTAGCTTGGGAAAAGGAAGACACATTACTAGGAAGCACCATGGATGAGAATTCAACCACAGGTCTTGGGTTGAAGTCCTGAACTCTTTCATATATAGTGTATTAGATCTCTTGCTCGGACCATAGAAACTGGTGGATTGTTGTAATTAGGGAAGACATTATTATGCCTGGGTGATTCAGAAGATCAAATCACTTCTGAAATCAAAAAAGGAATGGAACTGTGATGGAATGAATGGTTTGGACCAGGAGACAGCCTTATAAAATATAAGAAAGGACTGGAAAGTATGGAGAACTTTGCAAACATTTACAGAGTGCTTCATTTACAAACATCTCACTTGATCCTCCCCACAACCCTTTGATATGGGTACTAACGGGTTTACAGTCTCAAGTAGACCACCTTGTCGCAGCCCCACACACCAGGCAGTCACAGATGCAGCTACATATTGAATAGATCAGTTACTTATTATATCACACTGCTTGTTGGCATAAATGCACAGGGTCTTTAGGGATTGAAGTAAAAGAGAAAAGAATTGGAGAAAATGAAGAAATCTTAGAAATTCTGGAGGGAAAGTGAGGAGAATAGTAGCTCATATTTACATAGCATTTGAAGGTTTACAAAGGCCTTCTCTCACAACAACCCCATACCCAACAGCAGTGAACAAATGTTTGATGAATTGAGTCATAAAGTCTTATAAGCAGGTTCAAGAAACTAGTGTCACAAGTACAAGTTGGGGAAACACAATTAGGTGACTGGCTGAAAACTATTTGATGGTTTTTGGAAATTATAGGCTCGATATGAGTAAACAATGTGATACTCCAGTGGAGAAGCTTAAGGGATCTTGGCCTTTATTGAAAAACTTAGTATCCAGAAATATCAAGATTATAGTCTCTAAACTCCACCCCAGTCAGTTTGTATCTGGAGTCTTGGAGTCACTTGTAGACACGTTGTAAACTGGAGGACATCCATATGGAGACAGCCAAGATAATGTAGCCTGGAGAAGACCTAGACTGAGATCATCCTTAAGTATTCAAGGGACTGTCACGTGGAAGATACTTTCATTTAATTCTGCTTGACCACAAAGGACATATCCAGAAACAAGGGGTTGAAGTTACAAAGAGGCAAATTTAGTGTTTGTATCAAACAGCCAATTAACATTTATTAACTCTGGAAGGAAAGGGTGTATCAATTGTATCAATTGATATAGTTTTAAAAAGAAAGTTATTATAACTTACCATAGTTTCTCCTACCTGTGCAAGTACATTTTAAACAGAGATAATTACAAGCAGATATTATAATTACTATATTTACAATATGAATTTTTATCATACTATTTTCTTTGCATTTTTATGGATAAATAAAATTAATCAAATCAATTGATGTAGCTCGATCCTTTGAAATCCATTTAAATTCTCTACTATGTGCTAGACACTGTGCTAAGTGGTAGCATATGGAGGAAGGTCAAGGGAAAAATTCTTAATGATTAGAATTACCTAAATTGAAATGGGTTGCCGTGAGAAGTGGAAAGTTTCCTTTATTTGGAGATCTTCAAGCAAAATCTAGAGAAACTACATGTTGGGTAGATTGGAGAAGTTCTTTCCAAGGTTTGGATTATACCAGAGGGCGAACAAGGCCAATTTCCACTATGACTTTGTGGTACAGATACCACTATTCCCATTTTACAGATGAGAAAGATCAAGATCCAAGAGATTCAATGACTTACTATAGTTACACAGATAGTAAATATGTGAATAACAAAGTGATAGTGGCCTAAGATGGGGGGGAAGATGGAGAGAAAGTGGGATTGACACAGGAAAGTCATTGCATAGTTCCAATGTAAAGCATGACATAACTTATTTTCCTCAAATATAAGTATAAATACATTTTAGTCATAAGAACGACCTTTTATAGTAACAGAATAATAAAGTTAGAAAGAACTTATGAGACCATCTAGTCCAACTCCTTTGTTTTATAGATAAGGAAACAGAAGACCAGGGAAGGAAGGGGTGTGATCCAGGTCACACAGGTATTAAGTGGCAAAACCAGTTTGACTCTAGATCTGCTGACCCCAAGTTCACCCCTAAATGCACCTTCTTTCCATTGTGCTATGCTGTGTCTCCTTCTTTGGAGTCAGGAAGACCTTGTCTTTGGAATTAGTCAAGTCCCACCTCTGACATGCATTAATTGCACAACCATAGAAAAGTCTCGGAACCCCAGCAAAATCTTCTAGGCCTGTAATTTACAGATAGATGCTGATTTATGTACAGGGTGAAGGGAGTTTCCATAACTGATGAATTCACAAAATTTGCAAACATACATTCATAATACATACTATAAAGTCCTGAAATAAATCATTCATGAGTTGAAGACTAAAGTGTCTTTAATTGAGATAATAGGGTAGCAAGTCTGCCCCCCTGGGGGATGTCCCATGAGTACAGAACACAATGGATTTCTCAACTCAAAGACCTATGTAAAAACTTCTTATACCTTTAGGAAGAGATGGAAGAGGAGGCAGAAGGAGGTAGCAAGGACTGGTCATGAGACCCCAGTGGCCTTTGGCAATCTGGGCAAGGAAAATGACTTCATTTTGACTGTTTTGCCCTTCATGGTGTGAATCCCAATGAAAGAGGGCAAGGACATTAGAAATTAAGATCCAACTTAACCTATATTACTTTACAAGCTAAAATCTCAGGAATGGGGTGGAATAGGGAAGGAACTTAAGATGTGGTTCAACTCAACCCAAGAATAAATATCTGAAGAGTTGTAATATGAGAACATTACTGAAATTTTGACATAATTAGGATTATTAAGGAAGCTGCAAGTAACAGTGGTATTAACAATTTTCTGTCATATCAATAATCTTCTGTTAATACATACGTACATACACACATTCAAAGTCTTATATACTTATCTGTATCCGTATTATGTAGGCATATATGCATGTGTACAGTATATACACATTTATATAAGTATATACACACATATAGAAATACATATATATATTCATATATGTATGTGGATATATGCTAATAAGAAGCAAACTGTCATTAGAGATAAAGGAAGAGCTAGCCTAATAGTCTGGAAGATTTGAGTGTAGTTGCTTCCCCTTAGTGACAATAGTTATATGACCTTTGTCATGTCACTTAATCTCTCAGTGTCCTTAGCAATTTTAAGACTATGTTGTAGAGTAGGTACCAATCTGCACTGATAGGAGTTCTTCCTTGACTGCACTCCACATAATCACAGGCTTAATTTTAAAATGCATATTTAATTATATATACATAATAAGCATATATACATACATATATGAATAGGCTATAGAGAGTATAATATATACATGGTAAATACTATAAATAATATTTATTGTATATATTATATAGAGTATACAAACTATACATTTATGTGCACATATGTGTATGTGTGTCTGTGTGCCTGTGTGTGTGTGTAACTAGGCAAAAATACTGAAGTGATTTGCCATTTTCTTCTCCAGACAACTTTACAGATGAGGAAACTGAGGAAAACAGGGTTAAGTGTCCTGCTCACACAGCTAGTAAGTATCTGAGACCAGATTTGAACTCAGGCATTCCTGACTCCAGGGTCAGCATTCTACCCACTGTACCACCTTGCTACCCATATACATACATAAACACACATACATATATATGTATATATATTCATATATATATATATATATAATAGCTAGCAGCTTTAAGGATTGTAAAGCTTTTGAATATTCTAACAAATATGTAATTTTATTCTCATAGCAACCCTGAGAGGTAGATGCTATTATTACTTGCATTTTATGGATGAGGTAGAGAATGATTAAATGATTTGCCCAGATTAAGTGCCTAAAACTGAATATGCATTCAGGTCCGTTCTGACTCCTATTCCAGTTTTCTATTCACTATGTCACCTGGATCTGTCTGTCTGTCTCCTCCTCCTCTTTCTTTCTTTCCCTTTTTCCTTTCTCTTCATCCTCCTCCTCTTCTTCTTTCTCTTTGCCTCCTCCTCCTCCTCCTCCTTCTTCTTCTTCTTCTTCTTCTTCTTCCTCTTCCTCTTCTTCTTCTTCTTCTTCTTCTTCTTCTTCTTCTTCTTCTTCTTCTTCTTCTTCTTCTTCTTCTTCCTCTTCTTCTTCCTCTTCTCTGTCTCTCTGTGTCTGTCTGTCTCAATCTGTCTCTTCCTCCCCCTCTCTCCATCTCTCTCCCTGTCTTCTCTTCTCCAAGCTATTCATCCTCAGGTCCTTAAATATGCCCTTGAATGGCATAAACTTGAGGATAGAATTGTTTAACTTTTGTATTTGTATTCTTAGTGCCAAGCACATCACTTGGCTCATAGTAAGCACTAAATAAATGTTTTCATCCATACAGAATGATCCTAACTAGAACTGTGTACGTACAACTGTCCTGTTCCATGTGTATATATAGACAGATATAGATATATAATTCCAGTATATATGCACATAATTTAGAATTTATATTCTAAAAGGGGGAACAACATAGAGAGAATGATTTTTAACTCAAATTATACATATGTGCTGTTTCCCCTTTCTTGTTCCCTTCTTTCTTATTTTATCCTACCCAACTCACTTACTTAAGGGTCTACTATTAGGAAGAGACTTTCTTTCTCTAGCTCTGGGTTACCTTCCAAAAATGTCAAGTTAGGAGTCCTAGGCAATTAGGATAGTTTTCTAATGCCATCTCCATTAAGCCAATAGTCATGATCATAGAGGGATCTTAAAAAAAAGAAAAAGTAGAAACCAAAAGCCATGAAATCTTTGCCTCTAGACAGGATAATTTACATTTGGAAAATTCTACAACACTGTAGCTGTTGGGTAAAATGAAAATTAGATTCACTGTGTATTTCCAAAAAGTTTTATTTTGGACACAGAGGATCAGAATAGGGCACTGCTCAGCTTGAGCCCTTATCAAAACTCAGCAAACATTTGCTCCCAGTGTGGTTGACTTTCAAGTTTCTGTAGCAGAATGCATGACCATAAATTTCGGGCTTCTGAAGGTCTCTTTCCAATGCCCTTGCGTCCAGCTACAGCTGTCTTTACTTGATTGTGAGAAAGTCTTTACACAAGAATGAAGGCGATTTTCTTAACTATGTTCAAAAGTCAACTTAGCTAGGTTTTTTTGAAGATTGTTTATAAACAAGCTCCTTGAAAGTAGACACTCTATCTTACTCATTATTGCCACCTCTCAGTACCAAGCATAGATCATTTAACATGCTAAACTCTTTTAAAAAAATTTAATTCTGATTTTTTTAAGTTACAAAATTCCTTTTTCTCCCTCCTGCCATTTCCCTCTGTCACATTCAAACAAAATGCAAACAAAAGCCTCATAAAAAATATGCACGGTCAAGGAAAAACAAATTCCCCCATTCATCACGTACAAAACAACTGTCTCATTCTGCATCCTGAGCCCATCATCGCCTCTCTCTCAAGAGGTAGATAGAACGCTTTGTCGTAAGTCTGCTGGAATTCTGGTGGCCGTTGCACTGATCGGAGTAAATCGGGGTCTTCCAAAGTGATTTGTCTTTCCACTGTTGCAGTTATTGCATAAATCGTTCTCTCATTTCTGCTCAATTCATTTTCTATCTATTCATACAATTCTGGCAAGATTTCTCTGAAACTATCCCTTTCATCATTTCTTACAGCACAGTATTATTCCTTTATAATCATATACTACATTTTAAATGCTTAATAAATAATTGCTGAAATGAAATGAATTTCAAATGTGAATTAACATGTTTGTTTCCTTTGCAGTTCATAATGTTATTGTTCAGTCTTTTTTCAGTCGTGTCCAACTCTTCGTGACCCCATTTGGGGTTTTCTTGACAGATACTAGAATGGTTTACCATTTTCTTCTCCAACTCATTTTATAGAGGAGGAAACTGAGGCAAATGGTTAAATGACTTGCCTAGGCTCACACAGCTAGAAAGCGTCTGAGGCCAGATTTGACCTCAGGAAGATGACTCTTTCTGATATCAGAACTGACACTCCATCCACTGCACCACCTAGCTGCTCATACAGTTAATTATATGGCATGGAAAATTTGGTTGTGCTGTTGCTCTTATCAAGATTCTCCTTATCGCCTCTTTATAAATTCTTCCCATTCATTAAGGCTCAGCTATAGTCCCTTCCTCTTCCACAAAGCTTCCTTGAGTAATTCATCCCACTTCAATTCAAACTCTAAGTAGACAGTTCTCACCCTGGAAGTTCTTTGCAACCCTGTGGTTTTCTCACCCTGAAAGATCTTTCTCCCATTCGTGAGTTCTTAGAATCTCCACTTTGAGGAAAGAAACATGTCAGCCATCTTTTATTCCTCTCTCAATTCTGATTTGGACTCTATGGACTTTATCATCAACTCTCCACCCCCAATGTGAGAATCCTCTTTCCCCTCAATTTAGCTCTCTTTTATGTTTTATCTTCCTTGAGAGAGGGCCTGTCTTTCTTTTTTGCTCTTTTTTTAGTCTGAGTTCTTAGCATAGAGCCCACAACATAGTAAGTACCTAATCAATATTTGCCAACTTAGACAATTATTAAGCATCTATCATGTGAAAGACACTGGGGATATACTCAACTACTCCAATGAATTTGTGATCTCATCATTTCAGACACCATCAGAACCCATCCATGCTAGCATGGAAAGTGTAGCAAATGTTTAACAACTGGCACTGTTATATGTTACAGTCTATTCATACCCACCACATGCTTCTCCATCTCCCTTGATTCATTTTCACTTATTCAGAGACTACAGCACTGAAACAATATAGGCATTTAAATAATGAGTTTTTGTTTTTAAGGGGGGTGGGAAAGCTAGGTGGTACTACCAGTGTAGTGAAAGGGATGTTTCTCTGATCCATCATTGCAAAGGGAATGAGCACTTGGCCCCATGAGGTGGCTTGATAGGGGATGGGAGGACCAGGCACTGGTCCCAAAATCAGGAAGGTCTGAGTTCAAATCCAACCTTAGACACTTAGCAGTTGTGTGACCCCAGACAAGTCACTTTACCTCTCTTTGCCTTGGTTTCTTCATCATGGGGATAATAATAACACCTACCTCCTATGATTGCTATGAAGATCAAGTGAGATAATAATTGTAAAGTACTTAACACAGTACCTGACACATAGTAAGTACTACATAAACATTAGTGATGATGCTGATGCTGATGATGAGAGTATTATGGTTTGCAATTTCATGATACAAATATCCTGACACCAGGGATACATAAAGATGGGGTAACAGACAAAAATAATACACTCCATTTCATTTTACCTGTGCCAATCCCTGCTGTCTCTGAATTACTCTGGTTTTAGAAGATTGTATCACACAATATAGAAAATGACCATATGATGTCATATTGTAAGGCTGATTGAGAAAAAAATATGAATTAGAGAACAGTCTTATACCACAAGCTCCTCTAAGGAAGAATTCTATCTCAAATTTCTTTGTGATCTGCCTAGAGAAAGCTACCTCAGGGAGCCAGGTGCTCAATCCCTCTGGAATGATGGATCAGTGAAATATTCCTTTGGCTGTACTGGTTAGTCCTGGCTCCAATTTCCTAAAGCAAGATCCAACGAAGCTTAAAGCTAAACACAGAGCCCAGTGTTCTTTTCCTAAACCCTCCTCTCATTCTAAATCAGCCACCATGTTTTCTTTCCAACTTTGAAAAGGAATTGCTAACTCTAACCATTCCTTCTGATTGTCTGCCTGAGCCTGGCACATCTATAGTTAGACACATTTTGTCAGAAACTAAATAGCAGATGCTACTTTATCTACATGCAGTAGTTCGTTAAAGAACATTTTCCTCCTTTTTCATGTGGAGCATTAACTCTTTCTTCCATCAATTCATTAATGCAAATTAATAGAAATGCAATGACCCAGGGGCAATCCTGCATTGTTCTGCACTTAAAATTCCTCTGGTACTTATTGAAGGTTTTGTGACCAGACATAATCAGGCCATGGATTTTCTGGGCCAAGAAAGAAAGAAACAATTTGGTTAAGTTTGATTGGCTGCTTCAAATAGAACTTTTTGCTGTTATCATACCCAGAGGACAAAGCAAATCTAGCACCATGGGAACTTGTTCAAATTTACCTGAGTGTAGAGGACAAGGCTTTCCTCTCTTATAGAATAAATGGACAGTGTTTCCAGGGAGCTAAGGTGATTAATGAAGGATTTCTTTGCCCAGATCTGAAAATTATGATTTAAGCCAGCTTTTTTTGATTTTTTTCAAAATAAAACAATCCTCAACTTGTTACATGTTATAGAAATGTTGCAATTCATTAGAAGAAGGGGGAAGAAAATCATAAGACAGTCTATACTCCAGAAGGAAAATCTTAATGTTTAAAGTAACAAGGTCCTTTGACCAACAAATACTTAGTGAGCTCCTACTGTGTGCAAAATTCAGGAATATGATTCCCCAAGGAATGAGCCATTCATTTTCCATGGTAAATGAAACAGTCTTGTCTGTTGCCAATGATCCTGAACAATGTGTACTCCACAGAGGGAGAATTTTTCATTGAGTCTAATTAATTAATGTTCTAATGTGACCTTGAAAAATGGCCTTTGGTTTTCATGTTTAGAAAACAAAAAACACGCAAGACAGTGGAATAGAAAGATAAATATCTTCTAGCACTTCCCCACAGCCCACAAAATGCCTGTAAAAAATTATTCTCAACAAATTTTAGAGCAGCAGAGGCCACAGAATGACAGAGTGAAAGAGATTTCTAGCCAAAGGTAACCTGGAAGCCCAACAGGAAAGGTCTATTCCACAGGATGCCGAGTGGAGCAGAACCCAGCCCTGGCCATGTGACATGGCAGAATCCACAGCAGGGAGGGTCCCAGATCCCTCAACCCACAAGCGACAAAGAAAGCTTCAAAGGTCAATGTGGGAGGGCTTTCCCAGCTGGGCAAGAGGGGAGTGGGGTCCCCCAAGCACTGGCCCCAGGTGGCAGCAGAGGCTGTGGTAGCAGCAACAGGGAACAGGCAGCTACTGGAAACATCCTGGGCTCGTTGTTTGAGAGGCTCAGCTTAAAGCCTCTGGGTGAATTGAGCAGCTGATCTGAACCTCAGCCCTGAGCATGGTCCTAGGGGGAGGAGGAGGACTAGAACCCTCCTCTTGACAAAGGATTCAGAAGTCAAGTAACTAGCTGGGAAAATGTCCCAAAAAGGGGAAAAAAAATAAGACCATAGAAGTTAACTTTCTTGATGAAAGTGTATCTCCTTCCAACCTTTCAGATGAGGAAGAACAATGCATACTGTCAGAGGAAGTCAAAGCTTCTGCCTGCAGTACCTCCAAAATGAATATGAAATGGGCTCAGGCCATAGAAGAGCTTGAAAAGTGAGTTAACACCTTGTTAAAGGAGAACCAAAAAAATGCTGAGGAAAATAATACCTTTAAAAATAGGCTAACTCAATTGGGAAAAGAGGTCCAAAGAGCCAATTAGGAGAAAAAGACTTTAAAAAGCAGAATTAGTCAAATGGAAAAGAAGGTTCAAAAATTCACTGAATAAAATAGTTCTTTAAAAATGAGAGTGGAGTTCAGGGAAGCTAATGACTACACAATAAACCAAGAAGTTACAAAAGAAAACCAAAAGATTGAAAAAATAGAAAGATAATGTGAAACATCTTAATGGAAAAACATCTGACTTGGAAAATAGATCCAGGACAGACAATTTAAAAATTATAGGCCTATCTGAAAGTCATGATCAAAAAAAAAGACCCTAGATATTATCTTTCATGAAATTATCAAGGAAAATTGTCCTAATATTCTAGAACCAGAGGGCAAAATAAATATTGAAAGAATCCACCAGTCATCTCCTGAAAGAGACCTGAAAAGAGAAACTCCTAGGAATATTGTGGCCAAATTTCAGAGTTCCCAGGTCAAGGAGAAAATATTGCAAGCAGCTAGAAAAAGACAATTCGAGCATTGTGGAAATACAATCAGGATAACACAGGTCCTGGCAGCTTCAACATTATGGGACTGAAGGATTTGGAATAGGATATTTCAGAAGTCAAAGGAACTAAGATTAAAACCAAGAGTCACCTACACAGCAAAACTGAGTATAAAACTTCAAGGGAACAAATGGTCATTCAGTGATTTAGAGGATTTTCAAGTATTCATGATGAAAAGACCAGAACTGAATAGAAAACTTGACTTTCAAACACAAGAATCAAGAGAAGCATGAAAAGGTAAACAGGAAAGAAAAATCATAAAGGACTTTCTAAAGCTGAACTGTTTACATTCCTATATGGAAAGATAATATTTGTAACTCTTAAAACTTTTCTCAGTATTTGGGTAGATGGAGGGATTACACACACACACACACACACACACACACACACAGAGTACAGATTGAGTTGAATCAGAAGAGATGATATCCATAATAAAAATAAAGTAAAATTAAGGGGTGAGAGAGGAAAATATTGGGAGGAGAAAGGGAGAACTGGAATGGGGCAGACGATCACTCATAAAAGAGATAAGAAAAATCTTTTTTCAATGGAGGAAAAAAGTGAGGAGGTGAGAGGGGAAAAGTGAAATTTACTCTCTTCACATATGGTTTAAGGAGGAAATAACATGCTCACTAAATTTGGTTTGAATCTTACACTACACTATCTTACACTACAGAAAATTTGGGGAGAAGGGGATAAATGGAGTGAGGGGAATGATAGAAGGGAGGACAAATGAGAGAAGGGAATAACTAGCAGTAGACACTTTTGGGAAAGGACAAGGTTAAATGAGAGAATAGAAAAAAATGGGGGGGGACCAGGAAGGATGGAGGGCAATATAGATAGTCTTACACAACATGACTATTATGGAAGTCTTCTGCAAAATGACACATATATAGCCTGTACTGAATTGCTTACCTTCTCAGTGGGGATGAGGAGGAAAGGAGAGAGGAAGAAAAGTTGAAATTCAAAGTATTAGAAATGAATGTTGAGAATTGTTATTGCATATAACTGGGAAATAAGAAATACAGGTAGAAATTTATCTTGCTCTACAAGAAGAGAGATGAGGAAAAGGGAAGGGTGGGGTGTGATGGGGGGGAAAATTGAGGGAAAGGGTAATCAGAATGCAAAGTATGGAGTGGAGGAAGGGGAGAGATGGGGAGAAAAGTTAGAACTCAAAGTTTTGTGGAAATGAATGTAGAAATCTAAAAATAAAGAACAATAAATAAATGAAAAAGAAAACAAAAAACACCAACACAGCAGTAATATTGTTCTTTTTCCTTATTTGTTAGGAAGTTTTTTGTCCTTTTTTCACCACGAATCATTCTTCAGAAGAATTCATCACTCAGGACTGCTGCAAGACACAGGTAACATCTGCTCTGGCATTGAGGCCTACAGATTTGGAAGAATGACTCCTTGGACTCTGGAGCTGTTTCTATTTGGACTGGATAGGACTATGGGCATCATGGCACTATGGTGATGCCAGCAGCTCATATGGGCACACTCTGTATCCCCCTGGAGGAAGCTAAAGATGATTGAATGGCGGGTCTGGAATGAGCTCAATGGTTTATCATTCTCATCCTTTACAATCTCCTTTAATAATAATAATTCTTTCCTTTGAAAAGCTGAATTTGAAAAAGATAAAACATTTTACTGATACTTAGTTGTCACTTAAAATAAGAGCAGTTACAGTAGCTAAATAGCAGACCTAGGAACATTAAAATGAATACACTTTTCTAGCTATTTGTGCTGCCACTTAATATGACTGTGTGTGGTTGACCTGAGGGGATAATTGAGTTCAGCAGTGAAAAAAAAACAGAAGGCAGCAAGTCATAATGGTAAGTGCACTGGGCCTCAGTGCTATATTCCACTTTGCCGCTGAATTTCCATGTAATACCTCACATTTCTAGGTCATATATTTCCTTATCTCTGGAATGAGGGGCTTGGATTTCAGGGCCCCTTAACCTGAGTTCTATGAAGATAGATAGATAGATAGACAGATACACACAAATACACACATACATACACATAGATGTATGTTATATTATACATATTTGTATTTCATTTATACATACATTCATATATACATACATTCAATTATACATAATTGTATTTCAATATAGTTTCCTATGTAATCCTAGGTATTTAATAGTAATAATCTTATGTATGATTTAAAGAGAGAGAAGGGACTCATAGGCTTCCCTAGATTCTGCCAAAGAACTGCATGACACACAAAAAAGTTTAGGAACCCTTGGATAAGGCAATCTCTTAGTTCCTTCTCAGCTAGAATTTTGAGAGCCTAGAATTAAACATAATATACCCTGTTTGAGCAGCAGATTTTTCATCATTATAAATGAATGAATGAATAAGAATATTTAAGCACTTTTTATATTCCTTGCACACCAAACATTAAGGGTACAAAGGAAAATACAAGGCCATTTACATTATATGCTACTTGTACATGGATAGCTATTACCGGTTGTCTTTTCCATTAGAACACAAACTACTTGAGGAAAAGAGACCATATTTTTTCCTTTCTTTGTGTCCCTTGTTGTGTTTATCCTTCAATCTTGAAGAGGACCATGACATCAAGATGATGACATCACTTGCAGTTGACTTTGATTTGAGTGAGGGAGGGCTGTGCAGTCATCAGCTTCACTTTCTTCTCCTGAGTCATCTGGGTCCAGTGGCCTGATATTCCCAAGGAGAATTGGAGACGGCCCAGGATGCAATGGGAGATATTGACCCTTTTAGGTTAAGTTCTTATCACATTCTCACTTTGAGTGAGATACACCCATTCAAAGAACAGGTTTCTTTAAATAGTTTCTCAAGGGACGACCCCTTTAACAAAAAAAAAAATCAAACTGGGAGGGGAAAACACTCTAGGTTCCTGGGTAAAAGAGAAATAGTTACTATTTGGTAATTTCTTTGCTCGATAGCGTCTTCCTATTTTCAGTAGGTTCTGGGCATCAGGGAAATGCACCAATTATACTGGCTTCTGGACCCTCCAGTATTCTACTAAGGACCCACATATTTGTTAGCTAAAAGAAAAAGATTTCTCATCTTGGTTGTCATATTCCCCTAAGTTTTCTTTCCTCTGGACTACTTATCTTCATATGGCATGGTCTTGAGAATCCTCACCATCCTGGTCAACTTCTTCTGAAAATGTTCCAGTGTGACAATGTCTTTCCTTAAATGTAACTCCAGAACTGAGCAGAAGACTTGAAATGTTACTTGATCAAGACAAAGTATTCATGGCTACTACCTTCCTCTTTATGAACTCTGTATTTCTGTCAATATAAATTAAATGTAAATTAAAGCTGTCTAAGATTACATCAGCTTTTGGTGGGAGAGCCTGCAACATTTTCTGAAAAATCCATGATTTAAGATAATTCCCAGGTCTCAGGGCCAACAGAAATAATTAATAATTTACATTTTTATAACATTTTAAGGTTTCTAAATTGCTTTCCCACAATAACTCAGTGAGATAGTATGTTAGTGCAAGCTTACTCCTTTTACAAATAAGAATCTAGAAGCTCAAGAAGTGAGCTCCTTAAGAGACTTTCTTAAAGTCACCTTGCTAATAAGTGGAAGGGGTAGTTGAGCCTTGAACCTAGGTCTTCTGACTCTGGTTTTTTTGTCAGTGTTCCTTCTAAAGTTTGATGCCCAGAACTGAGCACAGTTTTCTCAATGTGGCCTGAACAGGACAGAGTACAGTGGGACTAAACAGTGCCTCTCAATGTTGCCCAAGATTGCATGGGTTTTTTGGGTAATCATATCATACTGCAAAATGTAATCTCACTACACATTCCCTATTTTGTAATTTGGAAGTCAGTTTCTTGAACTGAAACCTAAGACTTTACATTTGTCCTTATTAAATTTTGTCTTATCAGATGTATCCCAATTTTCTAACCTGTCAAGGTCTTTTTGGATATTCCCAGTCATCATTTTGTTAGTTTTCCCTCCTGGCCTTCTGTTGTTTTCATTAATAAATTTATATAATATAGATATAGATAGATAGATACATTTATAATTTTTGTTTTTTAATTCATTCATTCACTTGTTTGTTCAACTGTTTTTGAGGCCTCTCTATGTCACCTGGGTTGCAGGAACAATAGTCATTTACAGGCCCAATGCCACTGCTAATTGACACAAAAGCTTTGTCCTATTCCATTTCCAACTTTCCACTCCATTTCCAGTTTGCCCCTCTTTAGGCAGCCTATTGCCTCCTAACTTCTGAGGGGCTCCGCCATATTGGCACCAGATTTAATGCAGACACCCAATCAGCTTTAGCCCTACTGCAGCTCAACACTCCTCAGTGCAAGTGTTCTACCAGCCTTAGCATTGCTAGTGGGAGGAATTATAGGCATGAACCACCATACCCAACCTTAATGGCCATTTTAGAACTCCAGAAAATCACTAAGAATCCATTCTGATAAACTCTCTTATCCTTGAGGACCACTAGACCTCTGGAGACCTTTTTATTCTTATGCCCAAATAAATATTAATCTATGCTGAACAGCAACTGGTAATCCCTTCCACAAAATACTGTTTTTTCTACCTCTTCACAGTACTTGGAACCCAACAGAGAATTGTAGAAATTTTAAATACATATCAAAGGGGATACTCATGTCTCTCATTTAACTCCTACAGTGATCCCTCTTTTATAATTATTGTGAAAAGGTTGACACAACTTCAGTTAATTTGAAAGCTTATCACAGAACAGGTGCAAGATGCCATCCTAAAGGTTATTTGGCATTCAACGGTATCTAGATAAGACCTGCTTGATTCTTTGTCTATTACTGCATCATTGGACAGTTTGAATCACTTAGTCTTTTCTCGCTTAGTCATTTCAATCATGTCTGAGAATTTGTGACTGTATTTGGGTTTTGTTTTTCAGTTGGGATTTTTGGCCAAGATAATGGAATGATTCACCATTTTCTTCTCCAGCTTATTTCATGGAGCACTTGAGGCAAATAGGGTTAAGTGGCTTGCCCAGGGTCATACAGCTAGTAAGTGTATGAAGCTAGATTTGAATTCATGCAAATGAGTCCTCCTGATTTCAAGGCCAACGCTCTATCTATTCTGCCACCTAGCTGTTCTAACTTGGTCATACCTGAACACTGGATACAGAGTTAAAAAGACCTGGGTTTGTGTCCTAGCTCTGCCACTTGCTCTCTGTGTGATCTTGGGAAAATCAATATACTTCTCCTGGCCTCAGTTTTTCATCTGTAAAATGAGAACGGTTATAACCAATGGCCTTCAGGAGCTACTTTACTAAATCCATGATCCTATGACTTCATATTTTCTTATCTTTCTCTTTTCTTTCTACTTTTCTCTGAAACAGTTGGTGGTAGGAGAAAAAGGCAATCAACTAAGACAACATCTGTTAATGAATAACTCCAACATAGGTAATTGCCTGTCTGCTGGGCAGTTGCTGCTAATGACCTCCAAAATGCTGACACATCAATGATGATGCCCCCAAGAGATATTTGATCTTGAAAGAATTTTTGAACAGCAGGAAAATGAGGAAGAATATTGTATTTGAGGTTTATGGTCTCCTGTAAAATTTCCTACCCTGACCAAATCATTTGACTTTTCTGCCTCATGGTGTCCACATGTGTAATACGAAGCAGATGGACAAAATCACCTGCGAAGTTTCTTATTCTATGATCTTCTTCTAACACCTTAGCCATATCCTTGTCTATTTTCTAAAATAATTAGATATGAGAGAAGAAGAAGTAGCGAGAAAGGAAGGAAGGAAGGAAAGAAAGAGAGAAAAGAAGAAGGAAGAGAGACAGAGAGATAAATAGGATTTTCCCTAATATAACTAAGTATTTATGGTGTGGGTCCAACTCACTAATAACTTGTTTTCTGGGGACAGTCTTCCTCTAGGCTTTGGGGTCTTTTGTAAAAACTGAAACAAATCTTTCCCCTCACATTCTTGGAACGTGCAGCGTAGCAGCTGCACAGATTTCTCTAAAAGCTTTAGCAGTTCTTCGAGAGGTGGAACACAGGGCACTGTATTTATATTCTTCAATGTTCTGATCATGCTGATGCTCTTTGGAAGCCTAGTTAGCAGCAGTCTCTCTGTGATCTATTTATGCATGTTGCTGCTACAGGATGCCTGGGATCAAAGCTGTTGTGCCTTAACATTTGTCTCAACTCTACTTGGGGGGCTGGGGGCCAACAAAGCATTGATTTCAAACAACTCCTCGTCCCTCTTCAATTCATCCTCCTCTATCTTTATCACTGCCTTGAAATAGGAAAGTCCAAAGCCAAGTCCATCACACATGCTCTGAACCCTAGGTCCATGCTGGGAAAAGAGGGAATTGGCTCTCCTACTTCATTTGTCAGGGCTCATTTCTAGGGCAGCACTCTAACTTTCTCTGTGAGAGGAGAGATTTTAAGAGCACCAGGAAGGGTGATGGGTAATATTAAAATTAGAGATACATGTCATTTTCCTTCCAATTCCCAGATACATTCCTTGACTCTGAAGCTTGAAAAAATGTAAATTGAGGACACATAATAGAGTATATTTTAAACTTAGGGAATTCATTACCCTGAGAAGTACAGCAGTCAGAAAATGGCTTCAAAAATTTGTAGATAACTTTATGGATGTGTCAACTGGACTGAACCAGCCTCTAAACTGTGGAGGGCTGGAGCCAAACAGAGCAGACTAAAGACAGGAGAGTCAGGAATAAAACAGAAGTTTAATTCCAAAGTGAGGGAAAGGGCTTGCAACCAAGAAGGGAAATTAGACACGCGTGCCCCCCCATACCCCAGTAAGGAGATCCGAGGCCTTGGGGGCAAATCTCATTACTTACACCAATGGCTGTATACTTTGAAAGGTATCAGCAACAATGAGATGAGTTTGGTTCATAGCAGGGCCTCATGACTTCGTGGATACAAGTGCTTGTCTGAACTCAGAGACCTGGTCCTGGTCAAAGCAATACAATAATGCCATGATTTTGTCAGAGGGTGAAATCATCCAGAGGACGAGAACAAAGAATTATTGTTATGCCAAGCTCAGAGCACAGTTTACTTGCTGGGCCTTAGCTGTGGAAAACAGGGTGTTTCCTAATGTCTTGACAAATGACAGATCCATAATGGATTGTAAGGCTAATGAGAGTTAAAGCTCTTCCCTACCCATTAGTGGACCTGCCCATTAACGGCAGCTTGATTAGGGAAATTTTTTTTGTGGTTGTTGGAAGGGCCACACTTTTTATTAATTTCTAATAAGACACTTGTTCTCAAAGATGCCCTCTGGCTCCAAAATATATACATATATACTCTGAGGTGAGGTTTTACTTTGGGCTTACTCATTGGAAGTGCTTGTTTGGCCAGATGAGTCTCTGGGCAGTTGTTAAGGAACCCCCCAGCTTTGAAAACCCAGCTGGTATTGGTACTTCTGTCTCTGGTAACTATGTATGTATGGTCAAACATATGGTTGGATCTGTCTGTTGATCTGTGATATATGTATTGCTTATGGCCAGACAGTTGGAAGCCCTGTCTATTGATCTTTGTTTCTCTGTTTGTATTTTCTCTGGAGTTCAGGGTGATGACTTTTCCCCCTGAACTAAGTAAATAGTATATGTGCTTGATTAAAGTGATTGTTGACCCATCAAAATTTGCTTTCTTTTTAGAAAAACAGATCTAAGAACCTAGACAGTAGACCCTCCTGTGTGCCAGAGTCGTTACTATTACATGGATCACTAAGGAACACTGGGGTGACTGGGGGACATCATAAGATCAGAGCTCAAAGGGATCTTAGAAGTCATCCAGTTCATAGATCCATAACTTGGGTTCTATATTATCATAGATAAATTTCATGTTGTCCCTGAACTTTGGATTAAAAAAAAAAATTAAATCCAATGCTTCACTAACCTCTAACTAAAATGTAGCATTTCCTTTATCTGGTTTCATCAGGCAGCTAGAGCACTCTATGACACAAAAAAATGTTAAAAACATAAGGTGTAATCTAACTCCCTTTTTTCAAATGAAGAAACTGATCTTGTTCAGACAGATCAAGGGATTTACTCATGGGTATGCAGGCAGTAAGTGGCAGAGTCAAAATCTGAATCCAAGTCTTTCTGACTCCAGATTCATAGTTCTTTCTACCATAACATGCTAACAATCCAATAATGAACCTTTTTTGTTATTTAATTGTTTTCAGTCATGTCTGACTGTGACCCCGTTTGGAGTTTTCTTGGCAAAGATACTGGAATAATTTGCCATTTCCTTCTCCAGATCATTTTACAGATGAGAAGACTGGTTTAAGTGACTTGGACAATGTCACATAGTTAATGAGTGTCTGAAGCCACATTTGAATTCAGGTCTTTCTGATTCCAGACCCCCACACTGTATCCACTATGCCATTTAACTGTTCTAGAATGGGCTTTACCTTTTCATAACTAGCTCCTTAGTACTACTGTCAGGGAGTCAGAAGTAGGCAGGAGAAACCATGAGTATGATATAATTTGGCAAGTCTTAATTGCCTTTCTTTTGGTTAGTCAGATCTAAAGAGGACTATTCTCTTCAAGGAATTCTCTAGCTCTCTCCTGTCTTCTTCAGAACTGCAATAATAGTGACCAAAGAGAGACAGTGATACTTTCTAGAGAGGGAGAACTTTGGAGCAATGTGTCAATCAGAGTTACAATCCAAGTGGTCATTAACAGCTGCTTCCTAGAAGACAGGTAATTGCCTGTGTCAGGGTTATTCATCAACAGATGGTGTCATCTTTCTTGAACTCTAAATATATTTTCTCTAGTGAGTCAGAAAGTGAAGCTGGTCCTCTTTCTAAGCACAGACTGCTAGGACAAACACTCTCCCACTACACCCAGGCCTGCTGGAAGGAATGGAGCTCAATTAAATTTCAAAGTAAGGTAAAATCCAGGAGAAAACACTGCCTCACCCCAATCTGTGGGCTTTTCATGGTTTGTTGTTGATCAGTTCTTTTCAGTTGAGTCTGACTGCTTGGGATCCCATTTAGGGTTTTTTTTGGTAAAGATATTGGAGTGCTTTGTCATTTCCTTCTTCAGCTTACTTTATGGATCCAGAAACTGAGGCAAGCAGAGTTAAGTGACTTGCCCAGGGACATATAGCTAATGTGTTTGAGTCCAGATTTGAACTCAGGAAAATGAGTCTTCCTGACTCCAGGCCTGGCACTCTATTTATCATGCTTTCAGAAATACACTGGCACACAGCTAGAATAGGCAATATAGCAATGCCCTGATCAACATAGTTTTGTGATGTCTTCTTGAATAAATTATGACCAAGCCCCAATGAAAAATTAATTATCCCTTAATTATCCACTTTGTAACACTTTAGCATTGTCCTTATAGAAAAATGATGGCTTTAAAATCAAAAGATCCGGCTTTCTGTTACAGTTCTGCTATTTGCTGTTACCTTAGTCAATCTACCCTCTGGACCTCAGTTTTCTTGTCTGTAAAATGGAAAGATTAGATTATACAATGATGAAGGTTTTCTCCAGATTTATATTCTATGATCATAGTGCATTTATGTGGCTGCAAAAACTATGTAAGCAGCACTTTTAATGAAAATTAAAAATTAAGAATAAAGTAGATACCCATTGATTGAGAAATGGATACACAAATCATGTACATGAATGTAATGGAATATTAATGTGCCATAAGAAACAATGAATATAATGAACACAGAAAAAACACAGAAATAATAATCTTTATTGTGATGTAATTTAATTTCTAACAACATTGAAATACCCATATGATCTGACACCAAGTTAGATAAGCAGAGTCAAGAAAAGAATATGCAAGATTACAACAATGTAAATGGAAAGAAGAGCTACAAAATAACCAAATGTTGCAAAATAGCAAAAAAAAAGTATGACCCAAAGAAAAGAAATGAGAATATATGTGTATGTATGTATGTATGTATGTGTATATATATATATACACATACATATGTATGTGTGTGTGTATGTGTGTGTGTGTGTGTGTGTGTGTACTGTGAGAAAGAGAAAGGGAGAGGTAGAATGTAGTAAATCATCTCACATAAAAGAGGCAAGAAAGAGTTTGTACAATGGAAAGGAAGAGGGTGGAGGTGACAGGGAATAAGTAAGTCTTACACTCTCTTGGCTTAAGGAGGGAAAATACAAACTCAATTGGATATGGAAATATATTTTACCCTGCAGGAAGGCAGCGGGGAAGGAGATAAGAGAGGGAGGACAATAGAAGGGACAGCGATTTGGAGAAGAGATAATCAGAAGCAAACACTATTGTGGGGGGGACTAGTCAAGGGAGAAAATGGAATAAATGGGGGGCACTACAGGATAGAGTCCTCACTTTTCAGAGGGTATTTTATCTCTCACAAAGAGCAGAAACTCATGTCCTCTTCTTAGACACCATAAACTTTCCCAAACTATCACTTCTTTCTGTCTTTCCCCTTTAAGTTGATTCCTTGAATAAACACTGATTATATAATAGTACCTGTGTCAAAAAGGTCTTCAGTTTCTTGACCAGGACTTCATAACCCCTAGCAATGTGTTCTAGGATCCTTCTGGCAATAACATTCATGACCACAAGAATCACCAGAAGGTAGAACTTATTATGTTCAATGAGTGTTGAGAGGATCTCTTTCTCTCATGATCTATTTGCATATCCCAGAGAGAGAGAGAGCAGACCTATTATTTTTGGTCATATATTATTTTTCCCCAACACATTTCAACATAATTTTTAGGATTCATTTTTACGTGTATTTGAGTTCCAAATTTTTCTTCCTCCCCTCCCCTCTTCCTAAAATGGTAGGCAATTTGTTATAGGTTACGCACGTGCAATCATGTAACACATCTTTCCATGTTAGTCATAGTTTTGAAAGAAGAAACAGATCAAAAGGAAAAAAAACATGAAAAAGAATAAAGTGAAAAAAAGTGTGCTTCAATCTGCACTCAGAGCCCATCAGTCCTTTATCTGGATGTGGATAGCACTTTCCTTCATGAGTCCTTTGCACTTGTGTTGCTGAGAAGAGCTGAGTCATTCATAGTGGATCATCACACAATGTTGCTGATACTGTATACAATGTTTTCCTTGTTCTGCTCATTTCACTTTGCATCAGTGCGTATGAGTCTTTCCAGGTTTTTCTGATATCTGCCTGTTTATCATTTCTTATTGTATAATAATATTCCATCACATTCGCATACCACAACTTGTTCAGCCATTCCCCAATAGATGGGTATCCCCTCAGTTTCTAATATTTTGCCACCATGAAAAGGGCTGCTATAAATATTTTTGCACATGTAGAGCCTTTTCCTTTTTTAAGATCTCTTTGTAATATAGACCTAGCAGAATGCCTGTTCAAAAGCAGCAATACAGAGATAATACAGACCTAGCAGTATCAAAGATACTGCTCAAAGCATATGCAGTTTTATAGCTCTTTGGGCATTGCTCTCCAGAATGGTTGGATCAGTTCACAACTCTACCAACAGTGCCTTAGAGTCCCAATTTTCTAACATACTTTTCAACATTTATCACTTTCCTTTTTCTTCATACTAACCACTCTGACAGGTGTGAGGCGGTACCTCAGAGTTGTTTGTCTTAATTTGCATTTCTCTACTCAAATGCAATTTGGAGCACTTGTTCATATGCCTATAGAAAACTTTGATTTCTTCATCTGAAAACTACCTGTTTATATCTTTTGACCTTTTGTCAATTGGAGAATGACTTGTATTCTTATAAATTTGGGTCAGTTCTCTATATATTTGAAGAATGAGGCCTTTTTGGTATAATATTGGTTTTACCTGTTTTGTTTGTGCAAAAGTCTTTTAAGTTAATATGATCAATATTACCCATTTTACATTTTGTAATGCTCTCTATCACTTGTTTTGTCATGAATTCTTCCTTCTCCAAAGATCTGACAGGTAGGCTATTCCTTACTCTTCTAATTAGCTTATGGAGTTATCCTTTATGCCTCAACCATGTACCCATTTTGACCTTATCTTGGTATATGGTATGACACATTGGTCTATACCTAGTTTGTGCCCTATTGTTTTCTAGTTTTCCCAGCAGTTTTTGTCAAATAGTGAGTTCTCATCCCAAAAGTTAGGATCTTTGGTTTATCAGACACTAGATTACTATGGCCATTTACTACTATGTCTTGTGTACCTAATCTATTCCACTGATGTGAATACTGCTTGATGACATAGTTTTAGATCTGATATTGCTAAACCATCTTCCTTTGTATTTTTTCATTGATTCCTCTGATATTTTTGACCTTTTTTCTTCCAGATGATTCCTAGCTCTGTAAAAATTTTTTGGTAGTTTGATTGACATGGCACTGAATTAGTAAATCCTTTCTATTGTTAATGATAAGTTAACCAATAGATGTCTTCATAACCCATAACAAGGTGCCATCAACAATTACTATTCCACTGGGTGGTACAGTGGATAGAGCAACAGACCTGGAGTTAAGAAGACCTGAGTTCAGATTTGACTTTATACACTTACTAGCAGTGTGGCACTGGGCAAGTCACTTAACCCTTTGGTTTCCTCATCTGTAAAATGGGAATAACAATAGTACCTACATCCCATGGTTGTTGTGAAGGTAAAATGAGATATTTGGAAAGCACTTTGCAAACAATACAAATGCTAGGCATGATTATTAATCTTTCTGAAACCCTACTTTATGAGCCCCTTCTTAGTGGTACACGGTGGTCCACATGGCCATTCCTTGGAAGACAAAAGGCTGATTCAACCACGGTTTCCTAAGACTTTGGTCCAAAGGCTCAAGGGTACCTCTCTAACCCTTCTACTTCAATGTCCCATTCTTCTACCCTTCCAACTTCTAATACATGCCAGGGCTCTCTTCTACCTCTTCAGATCCTTTTTCTTCTCTATTTTTTCTTTACATCCTTCCATTTTTAAGAGAATGTCCAATTCTCCCTGAAAACCTGAAAGTAGAAACGGTATTTCTCTATCACAATTGTCTTTTCTTCTAGGAGGAGGAACAACCTTCACTTTTAACTTAGATAACAATTCTGGAAGAAAAATGAATATTGTGTACTCCATGCAAAGCCATTGAAAAATGTCCCTTGCCTTTCATACTTCCTAGAACAGAGATTTTCAATCTTTTTTACTCTTTTTGGTAGTTTTATGGCTAATTGCTGTATCAAATGTTCCCTGGACCATACTTCTTTGTGCCCCTGGGGGCTCCAAAGTAGGATTTATCTATTCATTCATATCCATCTTTATGGTTCTTTTCCCCCAGAAGAGAGCAGCTTTCTCAGTTGCTTTTGATTGACAACTAGAAGTTTCCTGCCAAGAATTTAATGCAAATGACACTTGACCACCTGACTCCTGAAGGTAACAAATGAAAAGGGACTTAAAAGGACAGTGTTCATTACCAGTGCAGGGAGCAATTTGTCACTACCAGGAGCCAGGTGAATTGAGGGTTTAGTTGAAAAAGAGGCAGGAGGTGATAGAAACAGGGTTAAAACCCATTTGCCATGTTATACTCTGGAATATCATCTATATCAAACATCCCCGGTTACCTTTTCCTTCCCTGTTCCCTAAAGTGGGGGCAATCAGTACCACTGTCCTTGATCAACCATGATCCATTCCAATCCCATTCACCATTTCATGAATTAATATAGTTGATCCTCTAATTGACTTATGGCCATTGTTATCTTTCCCCTAAAAGTAGAATATAAATAAAATTCTAGTTAATCAATTTCCCCCATGCAAATGTAGGAAATTATTGCTTATAGGTAATTTGCCCCAACCAATCCTAGTTAGGACCATGGATTTAGAACTGGAAAGGACCTTATAGTAGGCCTCTAACCCCCTTTTTTTTAACAGATGAGGAAATTGGTTTAGGTATTAGTTAGGTACTGGTGACTAAAGACTTTCAGGTTCTCATTACCTGTTATTGCATATTTCTCTGAGCAGAAAGATGGAGTTTTCATTTTCTCTTCCCATAAGATAGAACACTTAGACCCAGAGGACATGGAGTCAAACCTTAGCTTTAGAGCCAGAGGGTCTGAGTCCAAATTCTGACTCCACCACTTTCTACCTATGACTTTGGGCAAGTCACTTTTAGTGCTTCCATTTCCTCATCTGTAAAATAAAGGTCTAGATAGTTTCCAGAGTCTATCAATTTTAAATCTCTGCTTCCATGAAAAGCATTAAAATGGAGAAGGGATTGCTCATGCACCTGCCCTCTTGCCAGAGGCATTCTGACAGTTAACTGTGTTCAGTCCAGTGTGGAACAACCCCTAGAAGATACAGCATTGACTTCACAGCTTGTAACTAGCCTGCCCTTTCTCTGCCAGCTGGGTGGAGTAAGCACCCGCCAGAGGGAAGAGGAAGAAGCACCTGCAGTTATCTGTGCCAAGACTAATGAGGATGCTGGCTCCAGCCCATCTCAACTTAGAAACTGCACTCTTGATTTTATTTGTTATTTTTAATGGTGATCTCCACTGCATATCATTACTAATCAGCTTACTATACAGTAACTTTGCCTTTAAGCAATCTTTCCCCATATTTGCATGGGGAAAAGAGAGAAAATCAATTGCTAAAGCCAAGAAACTGGGAAATGGCTGCATTACATCTCTCTTTGTTTTGGAGTTGGTAGAGAATATACAGAAAATCAATGTGCCTAGAAGTCTCACTGGTTGGTTCTTTGATGGACAGCCATCTCTGAATCAGCCAATCACAATGATAAGAGGCAGCTAGGCCCCACTGGAACTTTGTCACTGCCATCTAGGCCAGGTGACAGACAAGTTTATTGCACAGTAGAAAAATATGGTAGCTGACACTTTTATAGTGATTTAAATCTTGTAAAGCATCCACCATAAGTTATTTCACTGAATCTTCATAACATCAATGGGAGATAGGTGCTGCATATATTCTTGTCCCTATTTTACAGGTGAGGAAAATGAGGTTCAGAGAAGTTAGCGGAATTTACTGCAGTCACACAACTGGTGTCAGAGGCAATATTGAAACCTATGGTTCACCTGATTCTAAATCCAAAATTCCATCCACATCCTGAATTTGAAGAAAGAAGATTTGCTTCTGAATTCCAGTTGTGCTATTTTATTAGTTGTGTGATACTTGGAAAATCATTTCACTTCAATGGACCTCAGGCTTCTTCATCTGTAAAATGGGGAAAATAATAGTGATGTTACCTACTTCAAAGTGTTGGTGTAAAAATAAAATGAGATAATAAATGCAAAGAAAGTTGTAAAGTACTATATGTATAAAATGAGGGGCTGGCCAAGGGGAGCCCAGTCCTTAGAATGTGTGCAATATTATCTGTTTGATTTCAATGCAACCCAAGTGACATTAGAGAACCTTCTTCTAGCCGGGAATAACTGAGAGGTCTGTGTTGCTGATTTGTCTGACTGACTTCTAAGTGTGAGGGGCTGATGACAGAGCTAGAACTAAGTGCTTATGTTAAAAGATTGCTAGGATCCTCCATTAGGCCCTTTTTGTATTTTTCATTTTGCATCTTCTTTGGAAGCTTTTGTAGTTAAGGAACAGCTGCTGAGAGTCTCTAAGTGGGTAGAAGAGGTTTCATCTTCCTTCTCTCTCCACCCATTCATGTGTCCTTGAGTGCATAATGCCCATTTTCATTATATTACTCTTTCCTGATCTCAGGAGGATCCAGAGATAGAATGGTCTAGAATATGACATTGTCAATTTTGAAAGGACAGAAGAGGTCCCTCAGATAATCAGGTCAGTAGCAGAGATTCCTGGAGTTGATAGCATCAGTACCTAAGACTGATGAGGAACCACCTCTGAGGAGTGACCTGCCTGACCAAACTCAGCAGTGGATTGATCCATTACCAAGACATTGTGCCCTGCTAGAAGCTAGACCATATAAACTAGGAAGTGACTTATTCATTGCCAAACCATTCCTCAAAATGAACTTGGTGAGGACTCCTAGAAGGGAAAAAAAGGACTGCCAGGGTGAAGAGGTACTCTTCAGTCACATGAATTTGTTATATGAATGTCTCACTATCGGTGTGTTTTAAGCCTAACCTCATTCTCCCTAAGGAATGAATACATACAAAAAGGAGAGTGCACCTCCAGTTCTGGGTAAGAAATTGTAATACCTGCCTTTGTTATAACTTCTCAGAAAATACCCTTTTGTAAAAGCTAATCTATATCAACTGGTTAATTGATTTGGGAGTGGGGAAAGAGCATACCATATGGGGGCTCTCAAGCAATGAAATTAGATGCATAACCCATCAGGGTTGCCTCTAGAACACTAAGGAGAAAAGTAGTCAGCTTCCAACTGGGACCCCAACCTGCTAACTTGAGTGGCAGTTGGGGAAGGAGACAAAAGGGGTGTTATATGTGTCATCTACTGTCAATCAATCAATAATAATAAACCCATGCCTTTTTCCTCCAGTAAAGGTGAAACTCAATTGAAAAAGACTTATTACAACCTTGGCATGATTTCTGCTAATCTAGGTCCAGCGTATAATTGTTAAAAATTTTTTCCCATATTCCCTTCTCATTACCAAAATAACAACGATAATAATAGCAATAGCAGTAATAATAATAACAATACATTTTGTAATTACTTTGTGTATTTTATGTGTATTTATGTGGGCATGTCTTGTGTTCCCCAGTAGAATTTAAGTAACTTCCTTGAATGCAAAAACTCTTAGTCTTTTTGTTGTTTTGTGCCTGGCACATAATAGGAGCTTAATAATGAATAAATGAAAAGCATTTTTAAGTGTTTACTATGTACCAAGCACTATGCTAAGTGCTAGGGATATTAATATTGGGGAGCAAAATAGTCCCTGCCTTCAGGGAGTTTCGATTCTAACATAACACAGAGTAGCTAGAGTTGGGAATAATGGGTAGGAGCAGTCTAGTGTTCCACAGACTGGAGTCCAAGTTCTGTTAGGAGGAGAAAGAGGGCCAGAGTGAAAAACCTTCTTGAGTTAAGCTGAGAAGAGGAGAAAGTTCATGTCCAAGCCCTCTATACACACCTGATTAATGTGCATTTGTTTTGCCCACATGATGATAATTTTATTAATAATCACCTTACCTAGTGGGTCTTTGTGATGTCTCTAGATTGAATTTTTTAAAGGCACAGAATCCTTGAACATGAATGGAAACCTCAACAGGTCATTTCTCCTGACTCCAGATAGGACTATTCCTAAAACATCAAATACAGATGTGTGGCTTTCCTGGACTCCAAGAAGCAGATCATCCTTCTGCCAGAACTCAGAGATCACCTTATATCTCATAAATGCAGAATGTAAAGAAGTCAACCCATCCTCACTACTTTGCAGAGAAGAGAGAGGCATATGCGTTTAGTACATTGCTTATATTTTTAGACTATTGATCAGTTTTGCTGATTCTTTTCTTTTTCTTTAAAAATATTTGTTTTGAGGCAGAGCCTAGATGGTGGGGAAAAGGCAGCGACTCACTTGAGCTCCCCTGTGCTCCTCCCAAAATCCCTCTGAACACCTTTAAATAATGCCATAAGATAGTCCCTGGAGTGGCAGAACTTACAAAATTATAGGGCTAAATAATTTTCCAACCAAAGGCAACTTAGAAGGTTGCCAAGAAAGGTCTGTCACACTGGGATGAGATTGGAGCACAATCCAGTGCAGGCTGTGTCAGCACAGAAAGGGTTACAGCAAAACAGAAGTAGGCCTTGGGAGCCACAGAATGGGCAGCAGCAAAAGCTGTTTCTAGAGCTCTCAGGCTACAGACTGTAAGGAGGTTGAACAACTGATTAGAAGGAGATTACGAGGGTCTATTTGTTGGTACTGAGGGTGGGATTCTTCTGCTTTGCCCATACTCAGACCTAGGTTATACCCCTGAGTGGTAGTCCCAGGGCAAGGAGAAGCACTAGCACAGCAGAGCTTTGTGGGCCACAGTTGAACAGGGACCCTCATCACAGGTCCAGAGCAGAAAAGAGTACAGCAGAGCACAGGTAAAGAGAGCAGTAAATTCCTCAATTTAGATCATACCTTCATGGAAAAGCCAAAAGCTTACAGGTCCCTAGAAGTATCTCTTGAAAACAGATGCACAAAAACCCTGAAGCTTAGAACTGTTAACCAAAAGTTAAAAGTCAAGAAAAAGACTGGAATAATGACCAAACAATGTAATAAAAACAATCTGACCATACAAAGTTAGTATGGTGACAAGGAAGATGAAAACATATATGAGAAGATAACAAAGTCAAAGCTCCTCCATCCAAAGCCTCCAAGAAAAACATATGAATTGGTCCCAGTCCATGGAAAGGATCAAAAAAGATTGTGAAAACCAAGTAATAAAGGCTGAGGAAAAATTGGGAAGAGAAATTAGAGTGATGCAAGAAAACCATGAAGAAAGAGTCAATAACTTGGTAGAGGAGAGACAAAAAAAAATGCTTTAAAAAAAAAGACCAGGTCAAATGATAAAATAGTCTCACACACACACACACACACACACACACACACACACACACACACAGATGAGGAGAAGAATGCATTGAAAAGCACAACTGGCCAAATAGAAAAGAGACACAAAAACTCACTGAAGAAAAAACAATCCTTAAAAAGAAAAATTGGCCAAATGGAAAAGGAGGTCCAAAAGTTCACTGAAGAAAATAATTCCTTAAAGATTAGAGCAAATGGAAGCTAATGACTTTATGAGAAATAAAAAAAAAACAATAAAATAAAATCTAAAGAATGAAAAAAATAGAAAACAATGTGAAATATCTCATTGAAAAAAAATAACTGACCTAGAAAACAGATCTAGGGGAGATAATTTAAAAAATAATTGGACTACCTGAAACTCATGATAAAAAAAAAGATCCTAGATATCATCTTTCAAGAAACAATCAAAGAAAACTTTCCTGATGTTCACAGGCTAAAATAGAAATTGAAAGAATCATCTGATCACCTCTTAAAAGAGATCCTAAAATGAAAACTCCCAGAAATATTACAGTCAAGTTCCAAACTTCACAAAATATTGCAAGTAGCCAGAAAAAAACAATTCAAATATCATGGAGCCACAGTCAAGATAACACAACAGTTAGTAGCTTCTACATTAAAGGATTAGAGGATTTAGAATATGATATTCTGGAGGTCAGTGGAGTTAGGATTACAACTAAGAATCACCTACTCAACAAAAATGAGCACAAGCCTTCAGAGAGGGAAGGATATTCAATGAAATAAAGGACTTTCAAGCATTCTTTATAAAAAGAACAGAGTTGAATAGAAAATTTGACTAACAAATATAAGACTTAAAAGAAGCATAAAAAGTAAAAAAGAAAGAGAAATCTTTTTTTAATATAAATTTATTTATTTAACTTTTTACATTCATTTTCACAAAAATTTGGGTCCCAAATTTTCTCCCCATTTGTCCCCTCCTCCCACCCTAATACACCAAGCATTCTAATTTCCCCTATCACCAATCTGCCCTCTCTTCTATCCTCCCTCCCTTCTCTTATCCCCATCTTCTCTTTTGTCCTGTAGGGCCAGATGACTTTCTATTCCCCATTAACTGTATTTCTTATTTCCTAATAGCAAGAATAATACTAAACAGTTGTTCCTAAAACTTTGTGTTCCAAATTCTCCCCCATCCCTCCCTCCCTACCCATTACCTTTGGGAAGGCAGGCAATTCAATATAGGCCCTATCTGTGTAGTTTTGCAAATGACTTCCATAATAGTCGTGTTGTGTAAGAATAACTATATTTCCCTCCATCCTATCCTGCCCCCATTGTTTCTATTCTGTCTTTTCATCCTGTCCCTCCCCAAGTGTTGACTTCAAATTGCTCCCTCCTCCCATTGCCCTCCCTTTCATCATCACCCCCCACCCTGCTTATCTCCTTCTCCCCAACTTTCCTATATTGTAAGATATTGTAAGATATCAAAATGAGTGTGCATTTTATTCCTTCCTTTAGTCTATTGTGATGAAGGTAAACTTCATGTTTTTTCTCAGCTCTCCTCTTTTTCCCTCCACTAAAAAGACTCCTGCTTGCCTCTTGAAAAGAGAGATAATTTACCCCATTTCATTTCACCCTCTCTCCTCCCACTACATTTCTCTCTCAACGTTTACCTTAATTTCTTTTAAGATATGGTCCCATCCTATTCAATTCACTCTGTGCTCTCTGTCTCTGTATGTGTGTGCACACGTGTGTACATGTGTATGCATGTGTGTGTGTGTGTGTGTGTGTGTGTGTGTGTGTGGTCCCACCAACTACCCAGATACTGAAAAGTTTTAAGAGTTACAAATATTGTCTTTCCATGTAGGAATGTAAACAGTTCACCTTTGGTAAGTCCCTTATGACTTCTCTTTGCTGTTTACTTTTTCATTCTTCTTCTCATTTTTGTGTTTGAAAGTCAAATTTTCTTTTCAGCTCTGGTCTTTTCATCAAGAATGCTTGAAAGTCCTCTATTTCATTGAAACACCATTTTTTCCCCCTGAAGTATTATACTCAATTTTGCTGGGTAGGTGATTCTTGGTTTGAGTCCTAGTTCCTTTGACTTCTGGAATATCCTATTCCACGCCCTTTGATCCCTTAATCTAGAAGCTGTTAGATCTAGTGATATCCTGATTGTATTTCCACAATATTGGAATTGTTTCTTTCTAGCTGCTTGCAATATTTTCTCCTTGACCTGGGAACTCTGGAATTTGGCCACAATGTTCCTAGGAGTTTCTCTTTTTGGATCTCTTTCATGTGGTGATCAATGGATTCCTTCAATACTTATTGTGCCCTCTGGTTCTAAAATCTCAGGGCAGTTTTCCTCAATAATTTCATGAAAGATGATGTCTAGGCTCTTTTTTTGATCATGGCTTTCAGGTTGTCCCACAATTTTTAAATTGTCTCTCTTGGATCTATTTTCCAGGTCAGTTGTTTTTCCCATGAGATATTTCACATTCGCTTCCATTTTTTCATTCTTTTGGTTTTGTTTTATGATTTCTTGGTTTCTCAGAAAGTCATTAGCCTCCATCTGTTCCATTCTAATTTTGAAAGAACTATTTTCTTCAGTGAGTTTTTGAACCTCTTTTTTCATTTGGCTAATTCTGCTTTTGAAAGCATTCTTCTCCTCATTGGCTTTTTGAACCTCTTTTGCCAATTGAGTTAGCTTATTTTTCAAGGTGTTATTTTCTTCAACATTTTTTGGGTCTCCTTTAGCAAGGTGTTGACCCGTTTTTCATGCTTTTCTTGCATCTCTCTCATTTCTCTTCCCAGTTTTTCCTCCACCTATCTAACTTGATTTTCAAAATCCTTTCTGAGCTCTTCCATGGCCTGAGTCCATTGGATATCTATTTCGGATATTTGGGGTACAGAGGCCTTGACTTCTATGTCTTTCCCTGATGGTAAGCATTTGTCTTCCTCATCAGAAATGAAAGGAGGAAACATCTGTTTCCCAAGAAAGTAGCCTTCTATGGTCTTATTTTTTTTCCCTTTTCTGGGCATTTTCCCAGCCAGTTACTTGACTTCCGAGATTCATCTCCACCCCCACCTAGATCAGCCCAGCTAGTGCTTGGGGTCTGAGATTCAAATGCTGCTCCCCAGCCTCAGGGCTTTCAGTGGGGGGTGGAGCTGCTATTCAATATGAGCTTAAGTTCTGGTGCTCAGGTCGGGGCAGGGCCACCTCCCAGGCTCAGTTCCCTCAGGGGGTTTATGCAAAGATCTTCAGTAATGGAGCAGAGCTCCTGTCTGCTCCGGGAGTCCTGGGCCACCACTGCCTCTGCCGCTGCCTCTCCAGGGGGCCTGAGTTATGGAGTCACCCCGCTCCCCTCTCGGCCAGCCCAGAAGTCTCTCTCACTGACCTGTAGTGCCTGTGGGTGGAGGGACCTTCACGGCCACCGGAGATTCCATCCCTGAAGACTGCTCGGATCTGCTCCTCTCGGCCGAGCAGGCAGGGCAGGGCAGGGCTGGGCTCCGCTGTCTGGTGTGCAGGGGACCTTTGGGGTCGGTTTTTCAGGGCTCTCTGGAACGGAAATCTCCTCCACTGCGTTGCTGCATGGATTGAACTACTCCAAAATTTGTGGGGAGTTCTTTTTGCAGGAAATTTATGAGCTGTGGATTCGGAGCTAGCATACGTGAGTCTTTCTACTCCGCCATCTTCGCTCCTCCCCAAGAAAGAGAAATCTTAAGGGAATTTAAAATCTTAAACTCTTTACATTCTTACTTGGAAATTCCTACTTACATTACCACTTGTAACTCATAAGAGCTTTCTTATTAGAGTAGTTTGAAGGAGTGTATATAGACAGAAGGCACAGGTGTTAGTTGAATATGAAGGGATATTATCTAAAACAATGAAATGAAGGGGTGAGAAAATGCATGAGGAGAAAGGGAAAGGTAGAATGGGACAAATTATCTCACATAAAAGAGACAAGAAAAAACTTCTATAGTAGAGGGGAAGATGGGGGAGAGGAGAGTGAGTGAATAAAACTTACTCTTATCAAAATTGCCTCAAAGAGGGAAAAACATTCATACTCAATAAAGTATAGAAATCCTCACAGGAAAGTAGCAAGAGAAGGGAATCATAGAAGAGGGGGATGATAGAAGGGAGGGCAGATTGGGAGAGGCAGTTGTCATAAGTAAAACACTTTTAGGGAGGGATAGGACAGGGGGAGAATAGGAGCATGAGAATAGAATAGAGAGGGAAATAGGATGGAGGGAAAACAGCAAGCAATTGTAACTGAAAAATGTTTGAAGCAAGTTTCTCTGATAAAGGGCACATTTACAGACATTGAGAACTAAGTCAAATTTATTTAAAAAAAAAACCATTCTCCAGTTGATAAATGATCAAACGATATGAACACTTTTCAGATGAAAGAACCAAAGCTATATATAGCCATATGAAAAAAATGTTCTGACTCACTATTGATAGGAGAAATGCAAATTAAAACAATTCTGAGGTACTTCCTCACACCTATTAGATTGGCTAATAGGACAGAAAAGGAAAATGACAAATGTTGGAAGGGATGTAGGAGAAAGAGACATTAATGCACTGCTAGTGGAGTTGTGAACTGATTCAGTCATTCCATAGACCAGTTTGGAACTATGCTCAAAGGGCTATAAAACCATGCATACCCTTTGAGCTAGCAATGCCACTACTAGGTCTCCATAAAAAAATACAAAAAAAAAACAAAAGAAAGAAAGGACCTATTTGTGCAAAAATATTTTCAGCAGTTCTTTTCTGGTGGCAAAGAATTGGAAATTAATGGGATATCCATCAACTAGGGAATGGCTGAAGAAACTGGTATGAGGTAATAATAGAATATTATTGTGCTATAAGAAGTCATGAGAAAATTGCCCTCAAAAAAACCTAGAAAGTCTTACAGAAGAGTTGGTGCAAAGTAACATGTAGTGTATACAAAGTAACAGCAACATTGTAAGATGATCAGCTGTGAATGACTTAGTTATTTTCAGCAACACAATGATCCAGGACAATTCTGAAGGACTTATGTTGAAAAATGCTGTCAGTTGAACTGATGGTTTCTGAATACTGATTGAAGCATATGTTTTAAACTTTATTTTTCTTGAGGTTTTTTTGTCTATGTTTTATTTCACAACATGACTAATATGGAAATATGCTTTGCATGACTACACATGTATAATCTATATTAAATTGTTTACCTTCTCAATGGAGGGAGGAGCCAGGAAGGAAGAGAAGTTGGAACTTAAAGTTTCATTAAATGAATGTTAAAAATTGTTGTATATGTAATTGAGGAAAAATAAAAAAAATTTAGAAATAAAAAAATATTTGTTTTATTGGATGACTCTCTGGCAGGGAGGAAGAGAAGGATACTGGGAGAACTGTTGGTGATGTAATAAACCAAAGACCTTAACAAAAATTTTTTTTAAATGTACTCATTTTCCTCCTCATCCTCATCCTCCTTCTCCTCTTTCTTCTTCTCTTCTCTTCCTCACCATCACCACCATCATCTTCCTCCTCTTCCTGCTGCTGCTTCTACCCCACTCCCTTGGAGTAGACCATCCTGGTGCCTCTTTTGTGAAGTGGTGAATGAGGAGACCCCAGGACTGGCCATGACAAATGGAAAGCCAAAGGAAGGAGTCAGTACTGAAAACAATGACCACATTAATTTGAAAGTGGCAGGGCAAGACGGTTCAGTGGTGCAATTTAAGATTAAGAGGCACACACCACATAGTAAACTAATGAAAGCCTATTGTAAATGACAGGGTTTGTCAATGAGGCGGATCAGATTCTGATCTGATGGGCAACCAATCAATGAAACAGACACACCTGCACATTTGGAAATGGAGGATGAAGATACAATTGATGTATTCCAGCAGCAGAAAGGAGGCTCTTACTAAAATGAAAATCTACAACTGTACTCCAGAACTGTGCTCCCAAGAAAAATAATATATTGACAATTAGAAAACCATCCGCATCCTGACTACTGCAATATAGCTTTCTCCCTTCTTTGATTCCCTTCCCTATTCCTTTGTTGTACATTTTGTGTTTGTTCTTCGTTTTTGAAGACCATGACATCAGAGAAATGATTATGTGACTTGCACCTGACTTTGTTTAGAGTGAGGGTGGGCTGTTCAAGGTCACCAACCTCAGTTTCGCCTCTTGAGTCATCTGGGGTAGATGGGGAGAAAATTTGAAATCCAAAATTTTGTGGAAGTGAATGTTGAAAATTAAAAATGAATAAAATTATATGGAAAAAAATTTTTCATAATAGTAAGAAATTTTAACTTCTAATATGGTACAGGTCAATAAATGCAACCTACATTGAATATGCATGTACATATATGTATGTATATGCATATACATATGTATATGTGTATATATGGATATACATATATGTATGTGTATATATGGATATACATATATGTGTATATATGTATGTATATATGTGTGTATGTACATATGCATGTGCTTGGCTTCATTTTTTTCTTGGAAAAAAAAGCCCAGTTTAAATACTGTTTACTTTCTCATTTTCATGTGTGTGTGTGTGCATGCCCTTGGTATGCCAGTAAGTTTCTAAGGCAGGATTTACATTCATCATACTAATTTTAGAACCTTTGCTCTACCCAGTGTGACACCTACATGCCCTAGAATTAAAGGTGAGAAGTTTTTGTTGCTTCTGCACCATATAGACAGCAGCTTCCTCTGCCAATGTGCAGCTTACAATCAGAGGAGCTGCATCATCGTTTGTGCAACCGTGGCTGAGAGACAGTCTTTCTGAAAGTCAGGTTGCTCACCCAATTGATGGAGATCATAAAATACTTATTCTTCTTACTTTACAGGATTATTGTAAAATTCAAATGAGAGACCACTAGGTGGTGCAGTGGGTAGACCACCAGCCCTAGAGTCAGTCTAAACCGAGTTCAAATCCACCCTCAGACGCACACTAGCCGTATGACCCTGGGCAAGTCACTTAACCCTTATTGCTACAAAAAATCAAATGAGAAAATGGATGTAAAAATGCCTTTTAAACTATAACAAATGTATAAGTAATGGTGTGGATAACAATCTTAATGATGACAATGATGTTGATTTTTGTAGGGCAGACTCTAACTGGAAAGAGTTCGGAGTTTGCACTTAGAGGATTAAATCCTATTTTTGCTGCCAGTTTGACTTTGGTAAACTGTTTAATTTCTCTGGGCCTCATAGGCAAGATTAGAATCTAGGTCTCATCTGATTCCAAGTCCAGTACTCTTTCCACTGTGCAACTCTAGACACAGAATTTTTCATCAAAAGACCTGAGTTCAAATCCCAGCTGTACTGAAATGGACAGACCGAGAATAATTCACAGGCAAAATCAATTAGGAATTTCGAGAGCATCATTTATTAGCCAGGCTGGCGGCTGCTTCATGGAGAGACCCAGAGGAGGCAGCCCTGAACTGAGGTGGGTGTGTGTATTTTAAGCATTTTGGCACTTCTCAGTACAGCCTTGCAGTTTCTACAACAAACATAGTCCTGACAAGGTGGGGGGGGGGGTGCGGCTTGCTGCTAGGCAAGAACCCCCAAACAGAAGGTGGTTTTCAGGGTTCTGTTGAGCAGAGGACCCCAACAGAGAAGAGGTGCCAGGAGAGGGATCCAATCAAAGACTAGTTGTCATTCAACAAAAAGTAGTTGCCAGGAAGGTTGGGGCTCAGCAAAAGGTAGTTGCCTGGCCAGAGGGGTCTAACATTGGGTGGGGCACAGGTAGTTACCATGCAGATGGACTAAACAAAAAATGGCTCTTAACAATTCAAGAAATATTTCACAACCCAAAGGGGAATAATGTTTTGACAGGGACCCAACAAAAACCTGTTACTAGGCAAGTTATCCAATCCTGCCCAATAACCTAACAGATATCTCTCAACGTAGGGCCCAGGGAGGAATAATGTCCACTTCAGTACCACTTATTAACTGCATGACATTGACAAAGTCTTTTCCTCTGTAAAATTAGGAGAGTGGACTACATGATCTCTGTATAGTGCTTCTATCCCATGACCATATGATTTATTACAATAATATAATAATAATAATGTTATTTTTATTACAAAGATGTAAAGTTTAGCATGAATTTATGAGGTTATCTATCAAATTAAAAACAGAAGCCACCTGTTTCATGTCCCAAAATATCTCTCACCTGTCTGCCATGGTGCTAGAAATTCCATTAAAGTTGTTTATTTGGGGATGGATTTGTCCTCAGGGATGCTGAGGGTATTAAAATGCAACACCTCCCTTGAGTAACACATTAAACCATAAACAGTTTGCCTGGATCATTTTGTCATATAATCATATAACTTCTAGACAAAAGAACCCCAAAGCAATTAGATACTAGACCAGTCTGGGCTTTTTTGGGGGGAAATGAAAAATCAAATCAAAGGCAAAGAATATTACTAAAGAGGTCAGGTTCTATTTACTGGGGTTCCCCATACCAGCCTGGAAAGAGCAGCATGGTGTCACTGGGTACACTTCAGGAGGTAGTAGTGGTAAGAGATGGGGCAAGTGAGATGGGGGAGAAGACTGGCATAAGACTATTCTTTATGTCCCATTCAACCACCTACCCTAGACAGCTTGTCATGTCAGCTGCTGATGCCTCCCTTTTCTCCATCTGGGACAGCAACTTTCTGATCAGACATCCTGAGTCTATGCCCCACTACTCTGGGAGGAACTAGTCTATTCTGTTTTGAAGCCATGCTCTGGGGTGGGCTGAAGTGTCCCAATTTGTAGGTGCAAACACCTAATTTATCATACCTAGTTGATCCCAGACCATGCTATATTTATATCCAGGTATCTACCCTGGTGACTTGCCATTTGCCTTGCCACATCCTTTTCTTTCTCCTACCCCACCCCACCCCACCTCCTGCCCCACAATTTCTGCCTTAGAACAGAAATTCTATCACTGCCATTGCTTCCAGAAAGAACATGACAAGTGACTGTCCTATGGATTATTCACCATCTTGTGACTCCCTAGACTCAAATCCCCTTTCCTTCTCCTACAAGTGTTGTCTCCTCCAATTAGAATATGACTTTACTGAAGGCAAGGACTGTTTCATTTTTGAATATGTATCCTTGGCACTTAGCAACCCAGTGCCTGGCATATAGCAGGAACTTAACAAATGCTTTTTTCTTCTTTCTTCCTCCCTTTCCTTTTCATCCTTTTTCTCTTTCCTTTCCTTTCTTTTTCAGCCTCTCTATTTTCCCATTTTCTTCCCTTTTCATCCTTTTCTCTTCATTTCTACCTTTCCATTCTTTTATTTTTCATACTCTTTCTTCTATAAAATGGAGATCATTATGGATAGTAGCAATGAAGTTAGCATATGCTGACTGTTCCCCTCCCTCTCCTCATCCTATGGTCTACTTACCCCTGACCCTATTCCCCAGAGACCTTCCTTTACCTTCCCTTTCCCTATGTCTCTGAAATTGTTATTTGAGAGCAAAGACAAACTTCCTTCTTTCCAATTTCACATCAGGCTGCCTTTACTGACAACACCTAATGATTCTTTCATTGGGACAGTCAATGGGAATGGTATTTCGGAAAAAAAGAGCACAGCAGTCAACCTCCATTTGGGGTTAGAACTGATAAGGCTAATTTGCTTATAAATCACACCTGGTGACCTGTTCCTTTATTTAATCCAAGAGGGGATTGATACCCAAGCTAATTACCTTTTCCACTCAACTCTTATTAGGGAGGGTTCTTAAATCACTACTCCCCATCAATAGCAATTCTGTTTTCCTGAACTCTACTTCGAATGTATATGCTGAAGTCAGCCAGTCTGAGAGAAAAGAAGAGAAGGCTATGAAAATGAGAAGTCACTTTAGCATGGCACTTACCTTTCATCCATATCTCCTGCATTCAATATTCTCCAATCAACTCTTTAAAGTGCTGAGACTGAGAGAGGTGGGTGGGAGAGAATGGGAAAACACAAGTACAGACAAGCACACAGATATGAGATCTATCTTCTTGTGCTAAATTTCTAAGAATTTTTGCAAGAAACTCCCACACTCTGTTTGCCATGCTCAGCCTGCCCACTAGTCATCCTGAGGTTGATATTAATCCCATTATTTTTAGGCTTATAGCATAACAAGACCAGGGTATTTCTTGTCTGGTGATTGACAACTTGTGTCAAACAACATTTGTTTTTGAGCTTTTGAAGGGTGGCTCAGCTGCTGAATTCCTTTAGGTCTAAACTGTGGAGAGAACCTCTGCTCTTATCACAAGTTGAGGGAGTGTCGGGAGCTTCCACCTGCATCGACTGATTTAATTAATACCTCTGTGTCCCTTGGTTATCTACCTGCCACCTTCACGTCTGTTGTCATTTATTCATTATTAAATCTGCTTGGTGAAATGCCTGTCGGTTAGACATGCCAGTTCTGAAGCTTCTTAAGATTCCCTAATTCCCTAAGATCTTAAGAAAAAGAACTTGAAAAAAAGTCACAAGAATCTTCTGATTTCTGAGGCCATGAAAACCTTCACATCTGATCCAAGGACTATTGGTGACAGATGAGTTTGTGCTGCGCTACGTCAGATCTGGTGATTTC
This sequence comes from Bettongia penicillata ogilbyi, assembly GCA_023548195.1. Lineage (NCBI taxonomy): Eukaryota > Metazoa > Chordata > Mammalia > Diprotodontia > Potoroidae > Bettongia > Bettongia penicillata. The sequence continues at coordinate 1,520,454 of JAJHZJ010000567.1, forward strand.
CTTTGTAAACTGACTTCTAGATTTGAAACAATTTTCTGGTATAATGCTTTTAATTTCAACTATAAATGATCCTTTAAGAAAAACAAGTGATAGTCAAAGGACTATGTATGAGACATTCAACTCAATTAAAAAGCCAATCAAATCCAGAGGATCTAGATTCTTCATTGACCTAGAAAAGGGGTCAGCAAACTCTGGCTAAGTGAGTGGGTATGCTGCCTATTTTTATACCATCTCCAGCTAAGAATGGTTTTTCTGTTATACAAACAGGGAACAGTATGGATCCATGACCATAGTTTGCTGACCCCTGACTTAAAAGAAAGAATATAACTGATTTACTTATTGTCAGTATCATAACTAGGAATTCTGATGCTTGAGGCAAATTGAGTTGGGTGAGGAGTTGTCCAGCCCATGATTAAAATAGAGAAGAGACAATAGTCATAGGAATTGAGAAGTCTTAAAAAACCCTGCAGACTAAAGAGTTTGAAGGGCACAGGAGATGAATTAAAGTAGATAATAAGTTACATGGTAGAATTATTGAAAAGGAAGGTAAGTATCCTGGCTGTCCATAGACAAGAGAAAAAGGGGATCTTGACAGAATAAAGTGAATTTTAGAGCTTATGAGGTAGCTACTTAGTTGTATACTTAGTGGAAGAATCTGAAAATGGCAGTGGGGAGTAGGAAGTGTACCGATTCCTCCTCCTGCTCCTAAACATCAGAGGATGTGAGAGAGGGAACTTGGAATGGGTACCAAGGGTTGTGGTATCTGTAGGTGAAACCCAGGTTTCAGTGAGCACCAGAAAACCAAAAGAGGTGAGAAGTGGTATCGAACGAAGAGAAGTGGATTTTGGGGTTGTTTTTTGGTTATTGGGGTTTTGGGGGGGATAATAATAGAGGAGGGCTCAAGAAGCCCCAGCAAAAAAGGGAAGAAAGAGAAGAATATGGCTGGGCAAGGACTGTATTGAGTTTACTATAAAGAGAGGGACAGGCCAGTACATGCTACATTCATTGCTTATCTCTCTACTGATTCCAGATATCATGGTGTAGGTCCCAAGGCCAGGTACCAGGTAAGTTCTGGATGAGTAACACAATAACCATGGATGTCATGATCCAAGTGAGGAGGAAGTTTATCATCTGGGGGGAGGAAGTTTATCATCTGGGGAGAGGAAGTACATCCCCCCTTCTCTATTTTGACAACTGGGACCAAGCCCTGACAGCCCCTTACTAGTTCTGGCTTTGGTTATTGCCAGAAGAATTGTAATGTCTACAGTTCTGTTTCCTATGGTATTGGCTTCCATAACAGTGTTAGCCTCTTCTCAAGTGTCACACCGATAGACTCTGACCTTTCTGGGCATACCCCTTATCTGCAGATATGTCCCTTCCCATTACAATGGACTTGTCTTACATCCCATGTGATCAAGGTCTCCCTGTTTATCCCTCAGTTAGTGATAGTTTATCCCTCAGAGTGACAGTTAACTTGACAAATGAATGCCTCCATGTGTCACAGAGTTATCTCTGGGTTCTCAAAGGCTACATCAGTAAAACACAAATTCTAGCAAATCTCACAAGCTAGAAAATCTTTGAGAATGAGTTCCATATTGGACATCATTCAAAGACCAGCCTAGATAAATTCAGTCTCATCTCCAAAAGATTGACCGCTAGAAGATGATTTTCTTTTGAAGACAGATACTCCTGAAACTGCCTAATAAGGCATGGGGTGATGGTAACCTATTTTAGAGAAGTGGCAGTACATACGCAAACGAAAGTCTGTATCTTGTAAAGTATTAAAATGTTAGTCATCAACGTCACCATACTGGATAATAACCATAGCTAACTGAGCGCCAGGCACTTTATAAGTATTATCTAACTTGATCCCCACAATAACCATAGGAAGTAGGTACTATTGTTATCTCCACTTTACAGATGAGGAAACTGAGGTGACCAGAGTTAAGCGACTTGCCCAGGGTCTCACAACTAAGGGTATGAGGTCAATTTCCACTATACCACCTAGGTACCCTAGGATAGGGATTGCCATAGTCAAGCATTTTTTTCCAGTATCATCCATACCTAGTGAGGTTACCAGATTTTATTTTGCAGTTGACCGCACTTAAGTACTATTCTGGAAAGTGGGATAATAAGGCAATACCCCATGTGACTTCCTGGAGGAAGGAATTCTCTTCCAGAGATGTTCTTTGCCATGAAAAGAAATGGAATTAGCATAGCATCACTATGTCTTTCTCATGCTCTTCTCCCCCAACACCTTTAGCCAAAGGGACTAGGAATAAATATCTCCACAAGTTTGGATCAATTTAGACTCATATTTTTATCCCTGTGGAAAATTCATATTGTAGAAATTCCCTCCACCAATGCAGAGAAACAACTTGTTTATAGCTTGTATGATGTTAGAGAGTTGCCTGGAAGTTGCTAAGAGACTGAATGACTTATCTATGGTCATATGGCTAGTATGTGTCATAGGTAGTACTTGAACCTACATATCCTTAACTTCAGAGAAAGACTTCTATCTACTATGTTGCTTATGAAAATTAAGGGACAATGAATTATCATTGTAATTATATATTAATTATACAATAATAATGACATAAACATTTATTTAATGCTTTAAGGTTTACCAAGTACTTCACAAATATTATTTCATTTTATCATAGCAACCAGCATTTATTAAACATTTGCTATGTGCCAGAAGTAGAAATATAAGTATAAGCAAAAAAAGAGACAGCCCGTGTTCTCAAGGAGTCTACATTCTAACGTGGGAAACACACAGCACCCACAAGGGAACTGAAAAGCAAGGGTCCCTGGGGAGCTGGTGAATGAGGGATGTTGTTGAAGTCAGAAAGTCAGAATCAATGCCAGAAAGGGAATGCAAACCCCCTTCCTAGATGAGACTCTGGGAAGAGTTCATCAGTGAGAAAGCATGAGTGAAGGATGTTTCAGGGTCAGAAGCTTTATCCAAGTTACTTGGTCTCAAAAATCGCAAATACAAGATGAGGGAGGTATGGCTAAATGACAAAGCCACATGGGCAATGCTAGTGAGACTTTCTCTCTAGCATGGAACACTTAGAGGTTGCCAACAGTTTCATTCCAAGGTACACTTCTACCCTCTTGCATTGTCCTTTCCCTACAAGTGACAGAGACCCTGCACAAGAAGGCTAAGAAAACTCTCAGTGTCCTAGAGCATGCTTCCTTCCGAAAATGGCTATACTAACAACCTGCTTGCCCACATGCCCACCTCCGTCCCACCCTTGTGGAAGTCTTAGATGTCCCAAGCAAGTTTCCTCTCATCCCACTCAAGTCTAACACCTAAGTGAGTCCCTTTCCCCCAAGTTCTTTCTCTTTCCTTGTCTGATTCATATGCAAAATTTGTTAGATTCATCTGAAAAAATGATGAGATGGGGGTCTTAGTAGACTACAATCTTAATATGAGTTAACTGTATGACATAGCAGCCAAAAAAGATATCAGTTATTGCAATGTGGGGCTTCATCAAAAGAGGAGGCATAATGTTCAGAATCAGGGAGGGGACAGTACTGCTATCCTCTGTCCTGGTAAAACCAATTTGGAGGGCTATATTCAGTTCCAGGTGCTACATTTTAGAAATATTTTTGTGCTTGATAGTAGCTATCTATAGGATAGGAGGAGGGGAGAATGGGGGAAAATTTACATAATAACTTTATTGTATATTTAAAAGGAATAGCAAGTTGTACATAATAGATTTGCAGTTTCATATGCAATCATCTTTTTTTTTAATTACACTGTCATAGAAATGCTTGTTTTACTCCATAAACTAAAAATAAAAATGAATTTTAAAAAGAAAGGAAATGGATAAGCTTGAGATCATATACAGGAGTGAGAGAAGGAGATCAAGATGGTGAAGGGTCTCCAATTTTTGCCAAATAAGAATCTGTTAAAGGAACTGAGGATGTTTCACCTCGTTAAGACACAGAGGGGACATTATAGCTATCTGGAGAAGGATGATTAGTCTGCCTGGCCCCAGAGAACAGAACCAGGATCAATGGACGATAGTTTCAAGGAGTCAGATTTTAGCTCAACATCCACAAGTGAAATGACCCTTCTTCCCTGGAGGTCAAGCAGAACCTGTGCCAAATTCCAGGACTAAATATAAAATCCTCTGTTTGACATTCAAAGACTTTTTACTCTCCTTCCCCAACATCTTTTTTTAAATTAATTTTTAATTTTCAACATTCACTTTTATAAAATTTTGAGTTCTAATTTTCCCCCTCCCTAAGACAGCATGCAATCTGATAAAGGCTATACATGTACAATTATATTAAGCACATTTCCACATTAGTCATGTTGTGAAAGAAGAACCAGAACAAATGGGAAGAATCACGAGAAATGAAAAGCAACAAAGAGCAAATAGTATGCTTTGATCTGCATTCAGACTACATAGTTTTTTCTCAGGATGTGGATATGATTTTCCATTGTAAGTCTTTTGGAATTATCTGAGATCATTGTATGGCTGAGAGGGGCTAAGTCTATTGAAATTGATCATTACACAATGTTGCCATTACTGTGTCCAATTTCTGGTTCTGCTCACTTCACTAAGCATTCACTCATGTAAATCTTTCCAGGTTTTTCTAAAATACACCTGCTCACCATTTCTTATGGAACAATAGTATTTCATTACAATCACATGCCACAACTTGTTCGGTCATTCCCCAATTTCCAGGTATCCCCTAAATTTCCAGTTCTTTGCCATCACAAAAAGAGCTGCTATAAATATTTTTGTAGATGTAGGTCCTTTTCCTTTTTTTATGATCTCTTTGTGTTACAGACCTAGTAGTAGTATTGCTGGGTCAAAGGGTATGCACAGTTTTATGACCTTTTGGGCATAGTTCCAAATTGCTTTTCAGAATGGATGGATCAGTTCACAACTCCACTAAAATGTATTAGCGTTCCAATTTTCCCACATCTCCAACATTTATCATTTTTCTATTTTGTTATATTAGGCAATCTGATAAGTTTGATGTGTTGTTTTAATTTGCATTTCTCTAATCAATAGTAATTTAGAGCATTTTTTCACATAACTATAGTTTTAATTTCTTCATCTGAAAACTGCCTGTTCATACTCCTTGACCATTTATTAATTGGGGAAAGATTTGTATTCTTATAAATTTGACTCAGTTCTCTATATATTTTAGAAATGAGACCTTTATCAGAGACATTGGCTGTAAGAATTATTTCCCAGCTTTCTGCTTCCCTTCTAATCTTGGTTCCATTGGTTTTATTTGTGCAAAACCTTTTTAATTTAATGTAATCAGAATCATCCATTTTGTGTTTCATAGTGTTCTCTATCTCTGGTTTATTCATAAACTCTTCCCTTCTCCATAGATCTGACAGTTAAATTATTCCTTGCTCTCCTAATTGGCTTCTAGGATCACCCTTTATGTCTAAATCATGTACCCATTTTGACCTTGTCTTGGTATACAGTGTAAGATTTGATCTATGCCTCTTTTCTGCCATATTCCAGTCTTGCCACAGTTTTTTTTTTTTGTCAAATAGTGAGTTCTTATCCCAGAAGCTGGAGTCTTTTCAAACATTGACGATAGTGTCCTCTCCCTACATCTTTCCAGTATTCTTATCCCCACTCCCACTCCCACCTCTAACACATGAATTCTTCTATCCAATGACACTGGACTCCTCACTGTTCCTCCAACAAGACACTCCATCTCCTGACTCCCAGGCTGAAATGCTCTCCCTCCTATCTGCTTATTGCCTTCCCTGCGTGCCTTTAACTCCCAGTGAAATCCTACCTTCCTAACCCCTTTTGCTTCTACCTCCCCACCCCCCTACACATACACACTCCTTACCCTCTCTGTACTGGTCACTTCCAATTTATCTTATATGTAGCTTGATTGTACATAATTATTCACATGTTTTCTTCCCCCATTAGATCATGAGCTCTGAGATCAGGGACTTGTACTTTTCTTTGTATTCCAGCCCAGTGCTTGATAATGACTATGACAGGGGGGCGGAGCCAAGATGGCAGAGTAGAAGGACGCACATTTACGAGCTCTGAACCCACAACCCATGGAATTGAGGTAAAAGGAGATCCCCATAAACTCTGAATCTCTGCAGGGGGTGCATAAACATAGGGGAAGAGATTTCCGTTCCACTGAACCCTGGAAAGCCGTCCCTGGGGTCCATCGCACTCCAGAAAGCAGACCCCACCCCCACCCCTGGCCGCGACCCAGAGAAGCTGACCCAGCAGACTTCAGAGAGGAAAGCTCCGGGGGAAGCTCCGGCAGCCGGGAAAGTCCCTCCGCCCACAGAAGCTACAGGTCAGTAAGAAAGAAAGCTGCGATAGGGGAGGGGAGCGGAGCGCCTCCGTGACTCGGGCCCCCTCGGGAGGAAGCGGCTGCGGCAGAGACGGGGGCAGGAAGCGGCGGAGGCAGAGGCGTGGGCGGGCGGCTGAGGCGGCAACGGGGACTCAGGAATCCCCCAGCAGCAGGTAGGATCTTCAATACTGAAGGTCTTTCCAACCTGAGGGAGCCAAGTAGGGGAGACAGCCCTGCCCCCACCCTGCTCTACTGCTAAACGCCTCTGAATAAAACCCCCAAGGGAGCTGAGCACAGCAGGCGGGGCCCCCCACCCCCACCCGCTCCGTTCCTGAAAGTCTCTGCAGAAGGCCCCTGAGGGCCCAAGATTAGAGGGCGGCCCTGCCCCCACCCTTGCGCCAGAACTAAAGTTTGCCGCGGGAAAGCGCATTTGAATCTCAGAGGCCAAGCACTAGCTGGGCGGATCCAGGCAGGGGTGGGAAGGAATCTCAGAAATCAAGTAACTGGCTGGGAAAATGCCTAGAAAGGGGAAGAAAAATAAGACTTTGGAGAGTTTTTTCCAACAAATGCAAATGATCCCGACCTTCGGATCTGATGGGGAGGACGAGAACGTATTTTTCCCATCAGGGAAAGATGTGGAGGGCGGGGCCTCAGTACCCCAGACACCCCAGGGGGGTGTTGGGTGGGCTCAGGCCTTGGAAGAGCTTAAAAAGGATTTTGAAAAGCAAGTTAGACAGGTGGAGGAAAGACTGGGAAGAGAAATGACAAAGATGCAAGAAGAGTATGAAAAAAAGGTCAATATCTTGGTAAAGGAGACCCAAAAAAATGCTGAGGAAATTAACACCTTGAAAAATAGGCTCACTCAATTGGCAAAAGAGGTTCAAAAAGCCAATGAGGAGAAGAATGCATTCAAAAGCAGAATGAGCCAAATGGAAAAAGAGGCTCAAAAGCTCACTGAATTTAATAGTTCTCTCAAAATTAGAATGGAACAGATGGAGTTTAATGACTTTATGAGAAACCAAGAAATCACCAAACAAAACCAAAAGAACGATAAAATAGAAGAGAATGTGAAATATCTCATGGGAAAAACAACTGACCTGGAAAATAGATCCAGGAGAGACAACTTAAAAATTATGGGTCTACCTGAAAACCATGATCAAAAAAAGAGCCTAGACATCGTCTTGCATGAAATTATCAAGGAAAATTGCCCTGACATTCTAGGACCAGAGGGCAAAATAAGTATTGAAAGAATCCATCGATCACCACCTGAAAGAGATCCAAAAAGAGAAACTCCTAGGAACATTGTGGCCAAATTCCAGAATTCCCAGCTCAAGGAAAAAATCTTGCAAGCAGCTAGAAAGAAACAATTCCAGTACTGTGGAAATACAATCAGGATAACCCAAGATCTAGCAGCTTCTACATTAAGGGATCGAAGGGCGTGGAATAGGATATTCCAGAAAGCAAAGGAACTAGGACTGAAACCAAGAATCACCTACCCAGCTAAACTGAGTATAATACTTCAAGGGAAAATATGGTCTTTCAATGAAACAGAGGACTTTCAATCATTCTTGATGAAAAAACCAGAACTGAAAAGAAAATTTGACTTTCAAACACAAGAATGAGAGGAAGCATGCAAAAGTAAACAGCAAGGAGAAGTATTAAGGGACTTACCAGAAATGAACTGTTTGCATTCATACATGGAAGGACAATAATTCTAACTCTTAAAACTTTTCAGTATCTGGGTGGTTGGTGGGACCACACATACACATGTACACGCATGCACACACATACACACATGCATTCACATGCAGAGACAGAGAGCACAGATTGAACTGAATAGGATGGGACCATACCTTAAAAGAAATTAAGGTAGATAATGACTATGACATAGATTGGACTGGATGGCTTCTGAGGTCTCTTTCAACTTTGAGATTCTCTAAATCATTGTGATCATCTTTTCCAAACCCAATCTACCATTTAGTATTATTACTACAGCATTGAAGAAGGTAGGTCTGCAGACTGGGGAATACTGCAGTGATGAGATGAACAGAACACTTGATAAGGAGTCATAAGACCTGAATTCTGATCCCAGCTCTGCCATTTACCAGCTTTACTCTTTGGGAAAGTCATTTCAGCTCTCTAAGACTCAATTTTCTCAGCTATGAAGTGGGGGTAATAGTACACTCTATCTCTACCTTCAATGGTGTAAGACAATGTCTATTATTCACTTCCAACTGTAATGTACTTTTCAGACTGTAAAATGCAATCCAAGTTTCAGGCATTACTATTATTTTTATTTCCCATTAAAGTGATCAATATTTATAACAAAATTATTGTATTGTTATCACTATCTTTTATTAAGAAAATGAATACTAGTTGGTATCTATTGCCTGGGTAATGTTCACCTATTCAATATAGTAGTATACAAACAATTCACATATTTTTGCTGTTTCTTCATTTTTATAATTGTTCATCAGAGGTCCACCTTTACTGTGAAAACAATTAAAATGATCTTCACTTAGTACTTGAAAGTACTCTTATCATTAAAGCAATACAATCCATGCTGGTCTATTTATTATCTAAGGATTCTAAAATCTGCCATTTTTGGTTCTTCTTGGGGAAAATCTGTTTAAACATTCTTTGTTTTATAGATGTCTTAAATTGATGTCTGGCATTTTCTCTGCAAAGAGCTTTGAGATTTTGAAAGAACTGCAAATAAAATGCTATGATGAGATTTTCAAAAACTAGCCCATGTAGATGGGAAGGTTTGGACATAAAATTGTGTTGCTCCTGAATTTCCAGAAACTACAAACATATTTGATTAGAAATTTCAAGAAGCTTCAAGGTCACTTAGGTTAGCAATTCTTCCACTCAGCCATCTGTGCATCCACCTTCCTCCAACTACTGTAGTACACACACACACACATACACATACACATACACATTCCTCTAAAACATGGAAATCCTTGATTAACTAAAATACAGAGAGAATGGGGCTAATTGAATTTATTTTTAAAACAAGATTAAAAAAACACTATTTGGGAGGGAGAAGATTACAACTATTGTTGGTGAAAAACTTTCTGAAAAGTAGGAAGCATGTATGCATGCATGCCATTAATGTTTTTTTCTTCCTTATCCTTGGGAGTTCTTCTTGTTGTGTGCTGCACAATTTCATAGATTAGAGTTTTTCCCAATACAGTTTTGTAGCAAGAAAATGCCTCCATATATAGGGAGTCTTGTTCCTGGTGTCTTTACTGATACATGACATTACAAATACATGGGATGGGTAGACCTTCTGGAAGTGGGAAGCCAAGTCTACCGAGAAGAAATGAAGGAATTTTTAAAAGATAATTGAAGATCTTTCAGGCCCATAATTCTGAATTTGAAAGGTCACTATATGGGGCTACAGGCGCAAATTTAGAAAGTGTTCTATGTGTTTATTTACATGGAAGTTTAGGGAGAGTTGCTTACTATGTTTGTCTTTTAATGGGAGAACTAGCAGTGCCCTGAACACTCGGAAAGTCTCCCCTTTTGGTCATCAGAATAATCCCTAGAGTTAGGTAGTGTAAGTACAGTTTCCCATTTTACAGATGGTAAAACTAAGGTTCAAAGAAATGACTTATTCAGGAAACGGAATCAGTAGGTAGCAGAATCAGAATTCAAACCCAGGTCTTCCGACTCCAGATTCAAGTTTTTTCTCCTGAGGATTGGATTCTCTGATTTGGAGAAGTCATAAATCTCTCCTGAATGTGTATGGCTCCTGAAAATACTTGATAAATAAAATAAACTGGCGTTGATTTGGAATGTCTGCAGTCAAATCAAACCAAACCAACAATCACCTTACCCTATCCCTGTCTCAGGCACTGAAGGGGATCCAAAAGAAAATACTCAAAGTCCTTGCTCTTAAGGAACTTAGTGCAGGGTTGGGAAGACAAATCAGAAATGCATAAAAAGTTAAAAGCTGAAGAGCTCAAGGATAGTTGCAGATTTTGATGGATCTATGATCTTGCCAGTCTGGCCACAAGCACAGGCTATATAGCTGATAGCATTCATATGCCTTCTCATGCTTTTGACTCTTGGCAGTTGAAACCAGTTAAAAAAACACTGAACATATCTACGTGCCTGGGTTCAAATTCCAGCTCTCCAACTTGTGAATATGTAAAAATCACTTCTGAACATGTAAAAAAAAAAATTCTCTGTGCCTTGGTTTCCTCATTTGTAAAATGAGAGGGCTGGCCCATGGGCATGTTACTGAGTTCTAAAACCCCTTCTAATTCTAAATTAGTGATCTTTTGATCCTGTCCTATATTTGCCATAGGAAAGGAACATATTGAAAGTCTTCCTCTAGATTTGTCTAGACTATAGGTACCAGATGGAACTCATGACCAATGTCCATTGGTTATCCCTTACCACTTTTTTTATTTCTTTAAATAGTGTTTTATTTTTTTCTTCAGTTACATGTCAAGAAAATTTTTAGCATTCATTTTTACAACATTTTGATTTTCAAATTTTTCTCCCTTCCTTCTTCCCCTTCCCTCTTCTGAAAATGGTAGGCAGGTTGATACAGTTTATACATATGCTATCATGTAAAAATATTTCCATATTAGTCACAGTTGTGAAAGAACAAAAGGAAAAAAAATTATAGGAAAGAATAAAGTAAGTGAAAAAATATGCTTCAATCTGTGTTCAGAGTCCATCAGTTCTTTTTCTGGATTTGAATAGTCCTTTACTTGATGAGCCTTTGTACTTGTCTTGGATCATTGTGTTGCTGAGAAAAGCTGAGTCATTCATAGTTGATCATCACACAACGTTGCTGATACTGTGTACAATGTTTTTCTGGTTCTGCTCATTTCATCTCGTATCAGTTCATAAAAGTCTTTCCAGGTTTTTTCTGAAATCTGTGTTCATCATTTCTCATTGCACAATAGTATTTCATTATATTCATATACCACAGCTTGCTTGGTCCTTTCAGAATTGATGGGTGTTCCCTCAATTTCCAATATTTTGACACCACAATGAGAGCTTCTATAAATATTTTTGTACATGTAGGTCCTTTTCCCTTTTTTATGATCTCTTTGGGGTACAGACTTAGTAGTAGGCTATACTACTTTTGAAAAAATAATTTTATACTCCTCTTATGATATTCCTTCAGGCTTCTACTTATATGCAACTCCTTATTCATAAACCTGTAATTGTGCTATAAACCTGATCTTGCCCACAATGCACCTCTTCATTGCCCTGCAAGTGATACTCAACTTCAAATTCTTCAAAGACTATGGAAGGCCTTGGCCCACAACCAGGGATGTGCTAGTAAACATTTAACAACTAGCTATAAAAAAAACATATGTTTTAAGTTTAATCTGTTATATTTACATTTTCTCCATCACATTCTTTAGTCTAGAAAATCAACAGGACACTAAACCAAGTCCAGATTTATAGCACTTACTGATTTATTTATTATTTTTAAACTGAAAAATCTAACAATCATCTCTTCAGTACTATACAAGTTGGCTCCAGCATGCCCCTGCCATGACCACACAACATTATTCAATGTTGGTGTGTCAAAGATGGGTCTTCACTTAAAGGAAAAGTTTGGGATCATTAAAAGAAGTAAATAACTTCCTAAAGGTCATCCAGCCCACTCCTCCTTTTCAATTCTGGACTTTGATCATTGTCCATCAAAGTATCTGTCCACTGACTAATAATCCTGCTTGGTGAGTTTCACAATGATGTGCACATTTAGAGATGTAAGGGACCTTAGAGGTCATCTATCCATTCATGTCAAGTTCAAATAAACATAGCCACTAAACCATGAGTGAAGATCCCTGCTGAGGGTATATTGACTGAGAAAACCACATGTTAGTATTATCTATGTTCTATTGAATCTTAATTTATTTTGCTAAATATTTCCTAGCTCCATTTTAATCTTGTTTGGTCTTTGTTTATAGCTACCATTTGACACCTCCGATCTAGTCTATAATGTTAATTATTAGGCCTATGTGACCTGCTTTGAACTCTGGCCCAGCTCACATGGAGCCTGGGTCACACAGTGCCAGCTCACATGAAACTCAGTGTGGGAGAAGCTTGCCCAAGGAGGAGGGAAAGAGAGAGCATGAGCAGGGATGGAGAGAGAGAAAAAGAGAGAGAGAGAGACAGAGAGAGACAGAGAGACAGAAAGAAAGAGAGAGAGAAGCAAGGTGTGAGTGGTTGGAAGAATTTGTCTAGGGGAACTTGTTTTTGTGGGGAGGCCTGACAGAAAGAAAGTTTAAGATGTCATTGCTCCCTGGATTATTGATAAGTAAACTGTTAAATCTTATCTCCTGGTATTCTAACTATGTCCCAAATAAATATCTTGGTTTTGCCTTTGAGGAAGAGAGTTTCTTATATTTTGTGAATTTCCCTGGAAATGCACATGCATATTCATAGCAGCTGCTATGGGTATCACACTGGCCTAACAGAATCCAACCCCCTTAGTTTATAGATTAGGAAACTGAGGAGCAGAGAGATTAAGTAATTTGCCCAAAGACATACAGGGTGTAACTATATCCAACTACATCATCATCATCAGATTTATAATGCTTTAAGATCCTCACAACAAAACCAGGAAGTAGGAATTCTTATTAACCCTATTTTATAGAGTCTGGTTGATAAGAAGCAAAACTTAGGTAATTGTATTGATAGTAATTGTATTAATAATAGCAGTGGCATGGTAGAGAACTGACCTCTTTACAGTCATGCTGGTCTGGATTAGAGTTCTATCTCAGATAAGGGAGGGACAAAATTTAAGAGCTGGCAGTGGTTATCTATCTGTCTATCTATCTGTCTATCTATCTATCTATCTGTCTGTCTGTCTGTCTACCTGTCTACCTATCTATCTAGCTATCTGTCTTTCTGTCTGTCTGTCTGTCTGTCTCCCTGTCTATCTATCCAAACATCAATCACAGAAGGGATTCCCCACTCTAACATGACCGACAAATGTTCATCCAACCTCTTTTTGAAGATTTCCAAGGCAAAGGAGGATTTTTATTTCACTTTTTAATTTTTTTTCCTATCATCAAGTCTAAATTTTCTTCTTTGCTATTCCTTTCCATTCATCTTGGTTCTGCCCTCTGGGAACATATAAAATTAATCTAATATCTCTTTCATGTAACAAGATTCCAAGTACTTGAAGTAGCAATCATGTCTGTCCTTAGGTCTTTTCCTCTGTATGCTAAATGCCCAATTGCTTAGACTGGTCCTGATATAACAAAGCTTTTCTCCATCCTGGTTGCCCTCTTCTGGATCCTTATTAGCTTATTAATATCCTTCCTAAATCATGGTTCCCAGAACAACAGGGTGAGGGACTGATATGGGATTTCATTGCTATAGGGATCGCCCAGGTAACAAAATTCTTTATACTAGTCATTTGACACCACTGTAACTTAGTTTTAGAGAGTAATCTAATGCCCAAGGGATCAAATGACATCTTCAGGATCACAGAACCAGTACATGTCAAAGATGAGACTTGAAGATATGCCTTTTCTTGCTTCATGGCTGACTATCAACTAGACCAGTGCAGTTAAACCCAAATAGAAAAGATCACCATGGGCCACATATTGGCTTGGTGGTGGTGGTGATGGTGATAGTATTTAGTTGTGTCCAACTCTATTTTTTTTGGCTGAGATACTGGAATGGTTCACCATTTTCTTCTCTTTTTAATTTCACTTTTTACATTTTAGAAAAAATTTTAGATTTATTTTACTTTTAATTTATGGAATAAAACAAGTATTTCCATAACATTATAATAAAAAAGATAATTGCACATGAAACTGCAAATCTATTATGTACACTGTACTATTCCTTTTAAATATGTTATAAAGTTATAATGTAAATTTCTTTTTTCCTTTTTTCTTTCCCCCACCTTAAAAATGACTACCATTACATGCACACACACGTACATGTACATGTACACATATATGTAAAATTATTCTATGCATAATTCTATTTATCAGTTCTTTCTCTGGATGTAGATAGCATCTTTCTTTATAGGTCCTTTAGTTTTAGTTTGTGTATTTGTAATAGTCAAAATGACACAGTTGCTCAGTTGTTTTTAAAACAGTATTGCTGTTACTGTATACAGTGTTTTCTGGTTCTGCTCACTTCACTATTCACCATTTTGTACAAGTTTTTTCATGTTTTTCCAAGATCACTGAGCTCATCATTTCTTATGGCACGATAGCATTTCATCACAACTGTACATTGCAATTTGTTCAGCCATTCCCCAATTGATGGAAAGCCATTCCCCTTTGCAGCTCATTTTACAGTTGAAAAACTGAGGCAATCAGGGTGAAATGACTTGCTCAAGGTCACATAGCTAGTAAGTGTCTGAGGCTGGATTTGAACTCAGGTCTTCCTGGCTCAAGGCACAGTGTTCTATTCACTCTGCCACCTATATTACCTGTGTCTTATTGTATTTTCATTTATTTTGTTAAATATTCCCAATTACAATTTCATTTGATTCAGGGCATCTTGGGTTTCATACCTCTGCATTCCTCTCATGGTAAAGAGAACTGAATACAATATGACATCTGAATAAAGGTAGAGTACAGAGTAACTATCACTTCCTTCTCCCTGTAAACTGTGCCCTCTCTCAACGCAGCCTAAGATTGAATTAACTTTTTTGGCTACCAGAGCTACTACTGATTCAAAACGAACTTGTAATCCATTAAAAACAAACAACTACAAAACAAACAAACATACCTTTTTCAGAACACTTCTTATCTCTCCATGCTTCCTCCCTCTTGTGAAGTCGATTTTGGTAGCCAAGCATAAGAATTTACATTTATAGCTTTGGAATTTCATCTTATCACATTCATCCCATGTTCTATCTGGTCAGGATACTTTTGGATGTATGTTAGCTATACCTTCAAACTTTGCAAATTTGACGAGCATCCATTCATCCTTTATCTATGTCATTGATTAAAACGTTAAACTGCTTAGGGCTAAACAAAGATCCCTGTAGGACTCCACCAGAGACCTTCTGCACCATTGATATCATATCATTAGGAGCTAACTACTCTGTAAGTTCAGTCATCCAATAAGTTATGAGTTCAACTAATTGTATCACCACCTAGTCTACATCTCTCCATCTTCTCTATAAGAACAATATTTTATAAATATATTATATATATATATATATTGATTTTGTAACTCTGAACATGTCACTTAATTACTCTGTGTTCAGGGCAACTCTTTAAGTTGCAAAAGAGATAACAATCTGCTTTGGTCGAAAGAGTTGACTTCTAGGGAGTTACTTGTATCAATGAAATTATAGCTATCATCCAAAAGTGTATTTATTATAGGAATCCACTTCAGCATACCATGGACCACACACACAACACACACACACACACTCTTACACTTTCTTTCTGTCTTGTCAACTAATCTCTCTCATCTCTTTTCCACTGTCACTTCCACTCCCTTGGTAAACCGTTGACTAGGTGGAGAAAGGAAGAAGATACCTTGATCCACTGAACACACTAGCTAAGAAACAGTGATAGAGAACGGGAAAGCCATGTGTCTCGATATTCAATTTTTTCTTTCCTATTGTTTTTAAGAATTTCATTCTTTCATCCAACAGGCAGTAATTGAATGTTTACTATGTACAAGGCTTTGTATTAGGCAGAGTAATAGTTAGAAGTTTGGGGTCTTGGGATAAATGTCACCAAACTTACTATCAAATTAATTTGAAAAATGGGAGAAACATTGGAATCTTGCCCTGTAGGAGACAGACAAATACCCTGGAATATTGTAAGACCACTGCTAGGGAGGCTAGGGCTGAGAAATCTGGAGGGGAACAGGCTAGGGTAAGCTCACATACTATGTGCTTTCTTGGGAAGGAGAATAAACTTGTTGATTCCAATTTAAACTAATTATTCTTGCTAACTTTCTGAGAGAAATAGTGAAGTACAGCAGAGGGACTGCTCACCTCAGAGTCAGGAAGACCTGTCTTCAAATCTTACCTCTAACAAATACTTTGTAACCCTGAGCAATTGGCTTTTTGTCTTAGTAGAGGGAAGCAGTATGGTACAGTGGAAGACTGCTAGATTTGAAATCAGAGGTCTTGGATTCAAATCCTGGTTTTGCTTCTTACTACATATATGACATGGGGCAAGTCACCTAACCTCTCTGTAAAACTGGGCCAGGGGCAGGATAGGGGAGGGATTGAAACTAGATGGCCTCTGTTCCCCCTTCCCCCTTTCAATCTGTGATTCTTACAGAGAAATATCAGAGCGACATTTTTAGAACTTCCTCTCTGGGAGTTCAGCATAAGTCTGATTTAAAAACAAAAACAAAAAAACATTTTTGCTAGCAGGAGCTCAGCCCAGCCATTTCTACCTGCCAGAGTATTAATCCTGTCAGCACTTTTTAAATTTCAGTACCATGGGTGATAGCCCTATTCTCCCCTCTCCAGGTATAGTTCTGGTAGGCAGCTAGGTGCTGCAATGGATAGAGCACCAGTGTAGGAGTCAGGAGGACCTGAGTTCAAATCTCACCTCACACACTTGACACTCACTAGCTGTGTGACCTTGGCCAAGTCACTTAATTCCAATTGCCTCATCCTGATGAATGGGACTGACCTGATGAATATCTGGTCACTGGATTCAGATGGTTCTGGAGGAAAAGTGAGTCTGGGTGACCTGCACAGCCCTCCCTCACTCAAAACAAAGTCAAGTTCAAGTCATGTCATTATTTCTCTGATGGCATGGTCTTCTTCAGCAATGAAGGACAAAGCACACAGTAGTTCTGGTGCTAGGTACCATGGATGAACTTAGATGTATGTATGTTCATCCATGGATGAACCAGGAATGTACTTAGACTGAGACAGTGAGTTATTATTTGGTCAATAGCCATCGGGTATTCTGGGGAAAAGAGCAACAAGTCAGTGTCCTTCTTACTATTAAGAAGCCCAAGGGAATAACAAAGACAAACTTCCTTAGAAGCCAAGGACTGGGCTACAGCACCCCAAATCATACTGAATTCTCAACATCTCCAGCCTGACTGCCATGAGCAGAGAAAAGAGATATCCTGTGACTCTGCCATACACACACAAGATGGTAATCACAAAAGGTAGAGATATGAGATGTTCTTCTGTGCCATTACATCAAATCATCAACCACAAGATAGAAAGAGAAATTAAATTCCTCCCCGTCTCCAGGTTTATTAGTCAGAACTAATTATTATTATATATGGTTATTAATTTGGAGACCTGATATATAAACACATTGGCTCTTTCTTAATCCTGCCCTTCTCTGTCCTTGGCCTGATGATCTTGACATTGGCCCATTTCTGAGGTGGTAGATTTTCAAACCAGATGCTCATACCATCACCCACTACCTCATCATTCTTTCTGGGAAATCTCTTATCTGTCTTAGACCCGGAGTAGGAAAATTAGGGAATTCATCTCATCATTTCCAATCTGGATGAATTCCTGGATTTCATGATCTCCAAAAATGCATAATTCTGAAAGATAAAATCAACTCTGAAATTCACGTCTCCTTCACAACCACTTCCCGTTGTGGCTCCTCCTTCCCTCTGACTAGCGGTGGTAGAGGTTGGACATTGGAGAGCTCTTCCCTAAATCTTTAAGAAGAATACTCAGAGAATTCACTCCATCATTTCTCACCCAGGTGACCTCCTGGTTTCATAATCTCCAGAAACTCATAATTCTGCAAGATAAAATCGAAACTGAAACTCACATTTCCCCAGATCATTTCCCACCCCAACCCTCAGTAACCTGCTCCCACCTGTTTGTTTTCTTTTTAATGTGTTGTCTTCTCTCATTAGATTGGGGGCTCCTTGAGGGCAGGCATCATATTATACCTTTCTTTGTATTCTAGCACTTAATACGGTATCTAACACATAGTAGGCTCTTAACAATTATTTGTGGACTATTGTTGACTATTGTGGCAAATCTAAAACTAAAGAATGATTTTTATTTAGCACTTCACAGTAATGCAAGGCCCTAAAACATTTCCAAAGGACTCATGATGCACAGTCATCCACATCCAGAGAAAGAACTATGGAGTCAGAACATAAAATGAAGCAGGCTATTTTCTCTTTTGTTATGTTCTGCTTTGTTTTTCTCATGGTTTCTCCCATTCATTTTAATTCTTCTATGCAACATGACTAAAGTGAAAATGTGTTTAATAGGAATGTATGTGTAGAGCCCATATAAGATTGCATGTCATCTTGGGGAGGGAGGAGAGAAGGAGGAGGAGAAAATTTAAAACTTATGAAAGTTATTGTTGAAAATTGAAAACAAATAAATTAATAAATTTGGGGGGGAGGGAAGAATGATGTCTGCACCTGACATCAATGCAGTCAAGATCTAGGGCAGGGAAGCTTGCCTGTACCCATCCTGTCCCCCTAATACTCAGTCCCAGATTGTAAAGCAAGAATACAAAAGAATACAAAAAAGAATCACAAACTCATGTTCATACAATTTCCTATGCATGAAATAGACTCAATCACTGCCTGTTGCGTACTTCAAAACCCAACTCAAACAATATCTCCACAATGCCTTCCCCTATCTCCACCAAAGAATACTGATGTCCATTAGATTCTGACTTGCAGTGTCCAAATATTTAATATCATGTAACATTGTTATCTTTTGCAGTCTGACTTTTGAACTCATCACTCCACTGAAATTTCTCTCTCCAAAGTTAGCAAGGATATCTTAATGTCAAATTTGATGGTTTTTTCTCAGTCCTCAACCTCCTTGACTGTCCTATAGTATTTGGCACTGTGGCCTACCCTCTTCTCCTGGAGACTCTTCTCCTTGGGTTTTCATGGCACTATTCTTTCTCAGTTAGTCTATCTGTCTGTAGGCTCTTTCTTTGGCTCTTTTCCTGGTTTATCATCCTTCTTGCTCCCCTGAATAGAGAGTGCTCCCTAAGGTTCTTGGCTGGGCCCTTTTGACTTCTCTCTCTACACCCTCTATCTGGATGATCTTATTAGCCCACATAGGTTCAATCTTTATCTCAGATTTAGATAGCCAGCCCTTGTCCCCAATCTCATTTAGAGATAAGAAGTCCATGTGACTCCCAGTTAATTCATTTATGTACTTCCTGTGCCATCAAATCCATTTTAGAAGACTCTGCCAAAGAAATTTTACAGAGTTTTGTATGACTAAGCCACTATGTTTTTGCCCAGTCCACTAAAATGTTTTCATTCTTGCTATACAAATGTATCTGAGTAAGCACAAAAGCTAAAAAGGCAAAGTGATTGTTTTCCTTCTGAAGAAAACATTTCATTCTTTCCATTTCTTCAGAGGCAACATGTTATAGTGCATAGAATTCTAAAGGGTGGAGTCAGGAAGACCCAAGTTCAAATTCCACTTTTGATATTTGGACTAAATGACCATGGGGAAAAGAATTAACCTCTTTCAGGCTCTTTTTCCTCCTTTGTAAAATGGATATAAGAAGTATCTAAAGCAACTCTGGTATGTGGTCTTCTGGGAGTTCTCATCCATTCAGCACTATAAGCCAATGGTGAAGAATACATTAAATAATTTCCCAGGTTCTTATGTCTCTCATAGTCCAAGAACTTTATGGTAAAAGGCTCCTGTTGATAAGATCATTTCTTGTGTGTGTGTGTGTGTGTGTGAATTTTCTTCTCACGCTTATTATGCCCTCACCAGGGAAAATGTTGTTAAATAAAGCTGACAACTTAAATAAAGCTCATATCTAGGTTCTTCCCAAAAGGAATTAGGTATTCCTTCTAGAAAAGTCACCCAATTTGCAAAGTAGTTGATATCAGGTGTATAACTGCTGTTTATTTCTTCTAGCACAAAAAAAAAAGTTTAAGACAAAAAAAAAGGACTCAAAATGCACATGGACAAATGCTAAAAATATAATATAGTAACCTATAACTCCTGTTTTAGTTGCCTAGAAGGTAGGAAATATTCCTGGGAGACTTATGAGACAGCTTAACAGGTTATCCTTTTCACCTGGGACCTGCCCTATCTAAGCAACTCACTCAAGGTAAGTTTGGCCAGCCAAAGCAAAACATTTTCATATAGGTGGTCATCATCTTCTTTGAAAAAGATACAGTTACAGGGATTCTCTCTTGTTGAACAATCTGTACCCAGATCAAGGATTCCAGATCCCTTACATTCATAATGGAGTCTCTAAGACTAGAAATACCTATTTCTCAAGATCACTTTTGGTGAACTTTGCTCAGGGCAAGAAGCACAAAGCAGAAGAGGCAACCAGGGACTTGAGATCACTCTCAGGTTCATCTAAACAAGCATATCTTATAGTCATGTACTCATATAATTATAGACATGTACCCATAGTCACCATAATTGCAGCTGGAGGGACAGGGAGGAAAAAAATCCCTTTGCTCCAGTCAGGAAATCAAGGAAGAGCTAGAAGAGTCTCAAATGAATACTCAGAAAGGAAAAGCAAGAAGACTAGAGACTGTCTTCTTTTCAAGTCTAGTAAGCAGCTCATTCTATATGAGGGGTCAATCCTCTTTGACATAGCCCCTAGACACAAGGACCAATAAGAGGCTCCTATGTCATCCCAAAACATAAGTACTGTAGCATTGAGTACCCCAGTGATGGGGATGAATAAGAATTTCTTGTCATGTATATATCCTTTAATAAGAGAACAGAGCATGTATGGCCCATTGGAAGGAGAAAGGGTAAGGGCCCATCCCCTTATACGTTATGTGGATAACACACTGCTACAACTGAAATTTTATTCATACTTTCATCTCAACATTCTTCTTGTGAATATATCCAGGCTTTGTGGGCTGCCCTTCGCCTAAGAAACTTCGTAGCTTAGAATAGTGAGACTCATATACTAGAAAGAACATTTTCCTCATAATCCCAAAGATGATCATGATGATTGTTTACTACTACTACTACTGCTATTACTACTACTACTACTACTACTACTACTACTACTACTACTGCCGCTGCTGCTACTAATACTACCATTGCTACCCCTACAGATCTGGAATCATGCCCAGAGGAGTTAATTAATTGCTAAGGTTGTAAAGCTGATTGATGACCCAAACTGACAATAGAATTTAGACCTAATTATTTCTAATTCAGTAGCCAACTTACTATACCACAATGTCTTTTTTATGGCTTATAAAACAGTTCTAAATGTACTAGCTCATCAGAACCTGACATAACTCTTTGAGATAATATCAGTTTAAGCATTATCATTTTATCATCTTCATTTTTACACATATGGAACCCAAAATTCAGTTCTTGGCTAGAGCAACCTGTAGGTCCCTTTACCTTCATGGTGATTCAAGGAAAAATAATATTTCCCTGATCCAGGAGTCTAGAAGGGCTTGAATCTTGAAGAGAGAAACATTGCTTTCTAGGCCACTGGAAAGCCTAAAGCAAAGGAAGGGGGAAAGGACAAAAGAGAGAAGAAAAATGAAAAGCGTAGAAGACTGAGATGGAGGAGGCAGAAAAGGAAGAGAAAGTGAATCAGAACAGGTGCATGCAGCAAAAAATGGCCAACAATTGCCTTGAGACTGTCCTTTCTTATGGGAGTTGTTTGGTATCACAGGCCCTGGGCTCATTATGTTTAGATCATAGGCAGTTATTCCACTCTGGGGACTCCCATCCTTCTCCTGATACCTCCTTTAGAGATGCACCAGTGGAAGGATCCATTACTAGGCCATTGTGCCCCCAGGCGTTCCTTGTCTGCACGACAACTAGCACTTAAGGAGCACAGATTCCTAGGATCTGAGAGCTCAGAGGAACCCTTGAGATTGGCAGAAACTCTCCTGTGAATACTGAAGCATACGTAAGTTCTGACACCCTTTACTTGCAGGCCAACCACTCCGTATTAGCTTCACAAGCCGCCTACTTGGCCAGGTTTAATGTCAGAAAAGGAGTTAAAAAGAAAAAGAATTTACCTCTGATATCTCCTTTCCACTCCCAGAGGGAGAGATAATTAGCTTTTACTGACAGGCACCAATCCCTGAAGATAGTCGTGGCTGGAACCGACAGCCCTGAGCTCTCTGGAGGAGTTGGAAAATTATAAAATGGAAACCTAAGAAAAAAAAAAAAGCTATTCCTGAGACTGAGACTGCAGGCCATCACTAAAATGACCAAATTAAGTGTCTGTCAGGCTCTTGAGACAGCAAAATCTTATTGTCCACTGCCTGCCTTCATCTGGAGCTCAAAGGGTGCCAGACTTTGGAGCATTAGAGGCAGCATGGGACTGAGTCAGAACCTGGGTTTTGATGCTTACTAGTGATGCCATCTGGAGCACTTTACTTAAACCCCCAGAACCTCAGTTTCCTCATTTAAAAAATGAAAATAATAATTCTTTTACTGACTATCTTACAGTGTTACTGTGAAGAAAGTGTCTTGTAAACCTTAAAGTCCTATGTGACTGGAAACTCATTTTTACTATTAGTTCATTATTATCTATCAATAAAATTTGTGATGGCAAAGAAATGGAAATTGACGGGATGCCCATCAACTGGGGAATGGCTGAACACGTAGAAGTGCACGAATACAATGGAATACTATTATGCTATAAGAAATGATGAGCAGGTAGATTTCATAAAAACCTGGAAAGACTTAAATGAAAGGATGCTGAATGAAGTGAGCTGAACCAGGAGAACAATGTACACATGTAACAGCAACATTGTGTGATGATCAACTGTGATAGACTTAGCGCTTCTCAGCTATACAATGATCCAAGACAATTTCAAAATTCAGGATGGAAAATGCTGACCGTGTCTGAAGAAAGAACTATGGAGTCCAAATGCAGACCACAGAATACTCTTTTCTCTTTTTGTTTTCTTTCTTGTGATTTTCTCTTTTGCTCTGATTCTTCTTTCACAACGTGACTAAGGTAGAAATGTGTTTAATAAGAATGCACATGTATAACCTATTTAAAATTGCATGCTGTCTTGGGGAGGAAGAGAAAATTTTGGAACTCAAAATGTTATAAAAATGAATGTTGAACGCTAAAAATAAAATTAAACATCAAAAAGAAAAGATCCAGATATACAGTCTAGTTTTCCTTGGGGAACAAAGTAGATGGTATTGATCAGATATTGGCTGAACAAATCACAAGTCATGAATAAAATGTGATATTATGTTCAGAGAAAAATAATAAATTCAACCTAAAGCAGCATGGCATAGTGGATAGAGAGCCCTACCTTTGAGTTAGCAAGATCTGGGTTCAAGTCTCTGACACATCCTGGTTGTGTAACCATGGACAAGACACTTAACCATTCAGAGTACCAGGCAGCTCTCTATGACCAGTCTTAAGAGTCTAAGTCTAAGTCTAAGACCTTTTCTGGATATCATTTTTCTAATCTATAAAAATAGGTGGGATTTATTGGCTCTCCTTTGAGACTTTTTCCAGTTCTAAATCTATGATCCTAAATTACCAATGAGTGGCCAATGTGCATTAGTGGAGGAGCTTTCCATCCTGAGAAATATCAATATTTTATATTAATGAAATCACAAATTTAACCCAAAATATCTCAAAATAATTTATGAAAAACATAATGGAACCAGTCGAGCTAAGTTCAGAGAAGCTCAGCTTCCAAAAGTCACCAAGGGATAATTGTATTTGACTACAACCTCTAGAAAGGGGCTACTTCCTGTTTACTAAGATATAGAGGGATTACGATCAGTGTTGGAAAAGGGAGAATCCATTATTTTGTCAAGGATGTTTTTAAATACTCAAGAATAATATATTATAGAATGGTCATATCTTGATTTAAATATTTCAAAATAACTATTAATAACACATCAGATATTTTACATTTATTATCTCATTTTATCCTCATGACAACCCTATGAGGAAGGTAGCACAAATTCTATTCAGAGGACTTGAGTTCACCTCTCAGTTCTTCTACTAAAGTCCTGTGTGACTGTGGGCAAGTCACCTTATACTTCTGTACCTCAGTTTTCTCATCTGTAAAATGAGGGCTTTGGGCTAGATGCTATCTAAGGTCCCTTCTAGATATTGAGGAATGGACAAATATCCATTTTACAGATGAAAATCAGAAAGGTAAAGTAATTTTCTTATAGAGATATAGCAGAGTCATGAAACCAAGTTCCCCATTGAAAATGGTGTGTGGTTGAGAGTTGCACTAGTATAAATGCAAAGTTTCTTATTTCTTTGTTCTAGAATTCCAGAGGATCACAGTAGACTTCTAATGAAATCCAAATGTAGACATCTACTACATCACACAAGATTGGCAGCTTGGAAAAAAAAGGGGGAAGGGGGTAGGAGCTAAGTTTTGAAGAACAGAGAAGAAATGTTCAGTGGCACTAATTAGAATTCTCATTAACTTCAGATAATGAGAAATGTGTGAGAAGACACTTTCATTCTCCAAAGGGAGAAAGCAAAGCTGAGGGATGGCTTTCAATGTCTTCTAATTTGTGTCTCCTTTTTTAATCTTAGCAAGAATTTAAAGAGAAATGAAATGAGACCTCTCGTCCAAGCTAACATCAAAGTTCTCTTCTTGCTGATGCTTTCTGGTCCTCTGTGGGTAATAATAATATTAGTAGTAATATTATAAATAATAATAATACCAAAAATGTAATCAGCACTTATGCACTTCTCCTCCTCCCCCTCAAATTTATAAAATAACTGCATGAAGATATATTGACACTTTTCTTAGCTGATAATATTCCAGTTCACTTTAGAATCATAAATCATCATAGTTTGGCAGGGCCCTTAGGAATCATCTATTCCAGTACCATTTTTTTAAGAGGTGAAATTACCTGCCCAAAGTCATACAACTAGTTACTGAAAGAATGAGGATTTGAACTTTTTCTAGCCATATCTTCTTTATACTGCGCTACAATTGATAACTCAATTGCCTCATCTATAAAATGTGGGCAACTAGGTGGTATAGTGGATAGAGCACTGGCCTTGGGTTCAGGAAGACTCATTTTCATGAATTCACCTCTGGCATCAAATACCAGCTATGTGACCGGGGGCATGTTACTTAACCCTGTTTTCTTCAGTTCCTAATCTATAAAATGATCTGCAGAAGAAAATGACAGACTGCTCCAGTATCTTTGCCAAGAAAACTCTGAAAATGGTCATGAAGAGTTGAACATGACTGAAAAGTTACTGAATAACAATCTGCAAGGTCATTTCCAGCTCTAAATATTTGATCCTAAATTGTGTAAGAGTTACTAACATACTCCCAGCACAGGGATTTTTCATATCAGAAATGCCCCCACACTGAAATGGAAAAGATGTTAACTGATTTGGTTTGCAAATTTTTTTATTTTAAGTCAGACCTAGGGTTTATTAAAACACTGGTTGGGTGGACAAGATTTTAAGAATTCATGATATCAGCCAGATTTTAAGAATCTGAGCATTGGCCAGACTCTTAAGGAATCTGAGTACTTTAATGGAGGCAAGATGGACCTTTTATACACAAGACTGTGGAAATATCTGGATGTAATCTAGGAATGAGCAAGTACTCTGTGGTGACAGGGAGGTAACAGAAAGCATCTAGATGGAATTAAGGAGTGGTGGTCTAGGGTGGGGGCCCCATGTTATTGCTGTGTTTGTCCTTTGTTTTTGAAGAGGACCATGACATCAGGAAAATGATGCTATGACCTGTATTTGACTTTGATTTGCTTGAGGGAGGGCTGTGCAAGGTCACCAGCCTCACTTCTCCTCCTGAGACATTTGGATCCAGTAACCAGATATTCATCAGGAGGGCTAGAGATGGCCCAGGATGTAATGGGACACCCTTGCCCTTTTAGGCTAAGTCCTTTTCAGGCATTCACTTAAAGTGAGGTAATGTTCATTCAGGGAATAGATGTCACCTCTTTAAGAAGTGAGTTAAGGGTTGGCCCCTTTAATTAAGAAGAACACAAAACAAAACAAAACAAAACAAAACAAAACAAAAAATCAAGCTATGAGTGGAAGACTGTCAGGGTTGTTGTTCCAAAGAGAAACAGTAACCACTGACATTCAGTCTAAATTCACTGAAAGACAGAAGGGTCCAAAATATGGTCATTAAATGGAGTTTGACCAGGGACTCATTGTGGTCAAATGTATAAGCTTCAGAGTGAAGGAGAGGAGGAAGGAAGGAAGGAAGGAAGGAAGGAAGGAAGGAAGGAAGGAAGGAAGGAAGGAAGGAAGGAAGGAAGGAAGGAAGGAAGGAAGGAAGGGAAGGAAGGAAGGAAGGAAGGAAGGAAGGAAGGAAGGAAGGAAGGAAGGAAGGAAGGAAGGATAGGAAGGAAGGGAAGGAAGGAAGGAAGGAGAGGAAGGAAGGAAGGAAGGAAGGAATCCTTAACCCCAAGTTAACTGGAAATTTACCTCCCTTTGGAGAGGAGAAGGAGAGGGAAAAGGGAGAGGGAGAGCTGAGTTTCCCAAGTAACTGGGTCATTCAGGTAACTCGGTCTGCTCACAGGTTGTGTTTGTCCTTTGTTTTAGACGTCCGGGAAATGATGACAAGACTTGCAGTTGACTTTGATTTGAGTAAGAGAGAGCTGTGCAAGGTCACCAGACTCAGTTTCTCCTCCTGAGCCATCACATCATGCCACCATAAAAGGGCAATTGAAAGGATTAACTGGGAAGGACCAGGTACCCCAGGTGAAAGGCAGGGACTTGCACAATGTGGTATCCAGGCCTTTTAAGGGTCTATTAGTAGTGCCCCATTATCCCCCCCTCAAAGCAATAGAACCAAAATTCTTTTGAGCTAAGGGAAAAGGTCTGGGCTTCTGAAACTGCTTCCTGCTGGCAAGAGGTGTAGCACTGTCCCTGCCTTGAAGATGTCCAGAAGAGGGAGTTGACTGGAATGGAGCATAGGCTGCATGCAGCGGATGATGGGTGAACATAGGATGATACCTTTAGTCTGGAAAACATAAATCTGACAACCAAGTCTGCAGGGCCCAAATTCCTTTAGGAAGATCAGATGCTATTGAGAAGTAAAAACACTTTTCCAGGTAGAAGCTTTTCACCCTTGGCCAGGGACTGACTTTTACTTAATTATAACAAGACTAGGGAGGATGCTTAAGTAATGATTAGGTCAAATAGGCTACCTCCCTCAAAGAAAATTTATTGCAACGAAGTCCTCTTTCCTAAACCACATTGAGATGTTTCTGATTCAATTTCAGTAATTTGGGATATGGAATGACTACACATTCAGGTCAAAACAGCAAGATATCACACACTGACATTGTGCTTATATTTTTTGTTGTCCATTTACCCTGGCTCTAGAAATTTGCAATAAAATATAAAGCAGGGACAGGATTTAGGGCCCAAATATGACAGGAAAAAATATCCTTAACTCTGTTTGGAATTCAGATAATTCAGTTTTCTAATCACTCAGTATTAATTCCTCCTCGTAGCTAGACTCAGAAATACCAGGTGGGTAACATTCCTTTTCAAAGGAATGTTTCAAAGGAACACAATGGGAAAATGAGACAGGAGGATCCCATCTTAAACTGAGGTTAAAATTGTCCTCTCAGCTTTTTCCTGATGCCAACCTCCCACTTGTATCACATTCTCTCTGAGTAGCTTGTGACATTTTTCTCAGATGATTGACTATTGATTATGGATGGATATTATAATCCATCAGACAACTCAAAATGAAATCATTCATTGTCCTATGAGCTTTTATCTCAAATTGCAAGTTTCACTAATCACAGCTTAGGGAAAAATTGTCCAGGATTTGCATATGAAATTTAAATTTGTCCTGATTTAAAAGTCAATTGTTAGAGATCATTTCTATATACTAGCAAATTTTCAGCCAGCCAAGTTCATTGTTTAGGAACTCCAAAACCCAGACAGGTTTTTTCGGAAGTTTACAAAATAAGGAAATCAACAGGGACCCCAGAGAAGGGGCTTTCTATTCACTCTATCTAGGCTTTCATCTGTGGATTGCTCTGAATGGAGAGAACCAATCTGGATGAGGCTTCTACCCCATCCCCTTCTTTCCACACACACAGTAATCAATTGTGAGCTTTAGGTTTTAGCTTAAAACAATAACCAACAATCTTACAATGTTCATTAGTGATAGACAAATTGTTTTAGCTGTAATCAAATTATGAAAAATTGCTTGACATAGCTGATGCAAAAGTTTACCAATTGGAGACTTGAAACAAACCCATTACCAATCAGGTGACTTCAGTTTTGTTGAATGCATTTCCAAATTACTCAGAGAATCTCATCTCATCATTAACATGTTAAAACTACAACTTTAAAAGAGTGGGCTTACCCAGGTTTGGAGGTTGGTTGGCTTTTTACCTTATACAGATTTGATAAGATCACTTTCCTCTCTCCCCATGGCTGCTGGGGGTGGGGGTGGGGGTGGTTAGGAGGAGGAGAGCAGGATACATTGAACCCAAGTGATATGTCCAAGATTTTTTCTATAGCTGCTGCCCCTCCCCACTCCTTCCTTTTGCCTGATGGGGGAGGGTGAATTCGAAAGGGAGGGGAGGATGAACTCTCTTCTCCTAGTCTGATCTGGGATGTGAGTGGCTAACAGAAAAACACTAGACTGTTTGCACTCCAACACTGAGATATCCTTGACTCAAGAGAAGGGAGAGGGTAAAGGAGAGACCAAGGTTGTAAGGAGGTATTTCAAAACTCCTTGATGATCAGTCATAAAACCTCCAGAATCTGATCCCTCAAATGGGACCTCTTGGGTCAGGGACAGCTCTACAGTCAATTTTAGGAGGAAGTAGCTATAGAAGAAGAGACCTTCACCTTTTACCACAAGGAATTCTGAGCCCTATTCCTTTGAAGGTAGAATGATGGGGTGTTTGTGCTCACGCCCCATCCTAAGGTATTATTTTATGTGCTTATTTTGTATTATCCCTGTTATATTGTTGAAAGTTCTGTTGATACCAGTTGTCCCACTGACTTATGTAATGAATATGAAAAGATCTCAGGGCCGAATGTATTGTTAATGGAATGGGAAGATATTTCCCATCTATCAATAGGCCTATGTGACCTGCTTAAGTCATATGGAAGCCTGAGTCATGGAGAAGGAAGGTTGGAGCAAAGCTGAGAGGAAGTGAGACAGAGCCGGCAGAGATGGGAAAGAGAGGAAGTAAGCATCTAGCTGTAAGTGAGAGAGGGAATGATTTTGCTTAAGGGCTTTGGTTTGTGGGAAGGACCAATAATGTGTATAGACTTCTTGGTTACTATGGTACATTTCTTTGTTGCCATGATGGATCTGGCTTTTTGGTGTCTTAATAAATGTTTTGGTTCTGTCTTCAATGAAGAGAGTCTGTTATATCTTAAAATTCAAACCTGGAAATACACCAGCATATTATAGCTGCCGCTATGGGTATCAATCACCTTGGCAACATAGTTGGGAACCCTGAAATTCAAGGACAAATGATGTAAGCCCTATTTCAAATGAATTCAACCCAAACCTTCTTTCAATCAGAGATAGGGTTTATTACAACAATGGTTGGAGAGGGTGAGATTTTAAGAATCCACAATATTGGTCAGATTTTGAGACATTTTTAGTTTACAAATTCTACACTTGAAGAGACATCTGGTTTCATGTCTACCAGTGTAAAAATTACACTGTGGCATTTAGATACCTTGCTCCATTTACTAGGGGGAGTGGGGAAGACTGAAATATTTTTGTAGTTGTATTTTGATATAACTGATCTCTTTTGTGATCCTGAGTATTTATTTTATGCATTTAAAAACATTACTCTTAGAAGTCTGTAGGCTGTCAAAGGGATGCATGATACAAGGAACTCTTAACATGGAGTCACTTAGATCCCCACCAAAAGTCCTGAAACCCCCTCACCCACTATCTACCCAATTGCTTATAAGGTATCATACTTTTATGTGCTCTAATATGGTTTCTACACTTCTATGAGAATAAAATATCTTCACATAGCCCTGCAGGCCTTTGGCCATTGTACAGAAAAGTATTAAAAAGAGTCACATACAGATAAAGAAAGTCACAACTTCTGAATTTTTCCAAGCACTGTTTCTGACTTCTGAGTTACCTTGGGTGCTACTCCCAAAAGTCTCCACAGAATTAGTATGGTATTACAGGAAACAACTATACTCTAATCTTCACAAAGACCCTAGTAAAAAGAAGACTAGTCTTGGCACCAGTAGAATCACATTCAAATCTTTGCTCTGCCACTTAGTACCTGAGTACTTGGGTAAGTCATAGTTTTAAGGATCCTGGTTTAACCTTTAAAATTTGGAAGTGAATTTCTACTCTGCTTGCTATTTGTGATTTTTTGAGGATTGAACAAGATAACAGATATAACTCTATTTATGCTTTGTAAACCATAAAAGTGTTACATGAATGTCAGTAACTGTTATTTCCTTTAAAGGAGCTTGGCTAACCTCATTTACTAGTCACCTTCCCAAATCCTGTGACTGTTCATGCTCTATAAAGTCAAATCATTTATCTTCTAACTGCAACTCTTCCCCCCTCCCCATCATTTCATTGTGGTACTTTCCCTAAATGCAGGAATAGAACACTTAAGTCCCTAGCCAGTTTCAAATAGCCCAGGGCAATGCCAGCAATAGAAAAGTTAGAGATTCAAAACCCAAGTGACTAATTCCCAAGATGGTGGAGGGAGTCTGGAATTGGGATCTAAAAAAAGCAAAATAATTCCAAATATCTGAGCTCAAATCTTTGCGTTGCATTGGGTCAATGTATCAATAGGGATTTTTATTTCCTTTGACATGTTTTCTATATTAATAATGTCAATTATTAAATTCTCTATATATGTAGATAGTTCTAAACTGTCCTTCCTATAATGAGATGATTCTACCAACACACCATTAGTAACAACTTTTAAGTTGTTTTTCAAGTACTAGAGATCTGAGTATGCCAATTCATCCTCTCTTACCCATTCCTCATTATCAGTAACATAAATTACACCACGAGTTTCTAGAGGGGAGGGACTATGTTTTTATATCATTACATTACCATGGGTCCTTAGACAAAATTTTTATTTGAGTGAATCCATGATCTCACTTTAGTGATATAGATTGCAATCCACCTTCCTCATTCTGGATAGTTCTTAATCACATCCCCAAATAAATTCTTCACACAGTGTGTCAATATTCAGGGGTTCTTCTTCTAAGTCTTTTGATGGTTTCAATTCAATTCTTTGTGACCCCATTTGTGGTTTTCTTGGTGAGATACTGGATTGGTTTGCTATTTCCTCTTCCAGCCCATTTTGTAAACAAGGAACTGAGGCAAACAGGGTGAAGTGATTTGCCCAGGGTCACACAGATATTACATGTCTAAGACTGGATTTCAACTTAAGAAGATGAGTCTTCCTGACTCCAGCTCTGGTGCTCTATCCACTGTGCCATCTAGCTGCCTACTCTTTTGGTGGGTACCTGTGAAGAATTTAGGCTGTCCATTCATTATCCTTAGTTCTCATAGTGTTGAATTCCCATGTGTTTTTATGACATTTCCTATATGATACATTTTATGTCAATTCTTCTGATAAGGGTATCATTGGTAATATGTTTCAGCCTATTTATGTCCATTGCATAACTGTTCATTATTCCACTGGGTTACCTGCAATTTTAATTCTTCAGAGACTGTGGAATTTCATTATTGATAGTCATATTATATAACTAGGTGAAAACAGAAGTATGAAAAAAGTGCATTTGGGTGTTAGGAAATTATGCTTGAGTTTATTGAAAGCTTTGAAACTATGCAACTTCCCAGATGCAATCCAATTTGCTTTCTGACATCTCAGTGACAATGGTAGACACTTGAGGTTTTATGGTTGACTTGATATGGGTAACAAGAGTATTATTAACCAGCTTATCTCTGCTTTCACCTGTTAAGTAGTCTTGTATGATCTTAACATATTCATGGAAGACATCTTCTTGGAGAGGAGTCATTAAAACACAATTTTATTTCTACCAGGTTTTTATTATGTACATATATGGGGGATGTTTGTGTGTACATGTATATGTATATATACATACACATATTATATATAGATATACACATACACACATGTGTATACATGTGCATGTATGTATATGCACATGTTATGTGTCTGTGCTTATGCCTTCGTATATGTGTGTGCATATATTACATATGTTTATATAAGCATATGTGTATATGGGTTAACACAAATATAGAAGATTTGACCTGGTAGACATATTATGTGTATGAATATAATGTATGTATAGTTTTTGCCCAGATCTCTAATTTTATCTTTGTGTGAAACCTCCTTTCCTGATTTTTTTTTAAACCACGGCAGATAGGCATGTTTTGCAACTTGTAGTCTTAGAGATTTTCCTGGCACACTGAAAGGTTTAAGTGACTTATCCAGGGTCACATCGTGTTTATCAGAGTTAGGACTTGAATCCCTATCTTATTCTATTCAAGATCACCTTCTCACCCATTATATCCCATGACCTATTGTCTACCTCAGACATCAAATTCCAGATGTTAATAATTAAGCAATATGGTAGAACTTGTTGATGCCCATCATATGGACTGTGATAATTCTTTTTCTTTAAAAATATTTTTAAAAGATTCTTAAGACCTGATTGACTCAGGAGGCAAAAACTTAGGTTGCTAATGTAGCTTCCTGGTTGACTGTATAGAAAAAAATAATACACAAAGTTTCAGTAGCTCCCTGAGGATTGACTGAAGGACATCCAAGGACAGCATAGTAGTTAAATCAACACTTATCCATGACTAAATATGCTCTCCTTCTCTGAATGTTCTTCCTTTATTATAACTAAGTGAAACTGCTTTTGTTAACTATGAGAGATGATGAATGATTTGAAGGTCATTTATAAAAGAAAGGATCTACATACACCAAATTAATTATAAAAGCACCTTTTTTATAGCAAAAAAAATGGAAACAAAATTGGGAAATAGTTAAACCAACCATGGTACATGAATGGAATGGAATATTACTGTGCTATAAGAAATTATGTATGTGATGAATACAGAGAAATATGTAAAGATGTACAGGAACTGAAGTAAAGCAAGGTTAGCAGAGTCAAGAAAACAATAAATACAGTAATTAATTCAATGCAAATGGGAAAAAAACATCAGTTACAACATAACCAAAGATGAATGTTGTGAAATGATAAAGAATAAGGTTGGCCTCAAAGAAGATACCACCCCCACCTCCTTTGCAGAGAAAAAGGATTCATGTTTCTGTAACACTAATTATAACATCAGCTTTTTTTTAGTGTATTGATGGGTTTCATTATTTTTTCTCTTCTTCCTTTTTTATTTTAAAATTATTTGTTTCGAATGAGAGTGCTATATGAGAAAGATGGAGAAAGGAGAATCGTGACAGTATAAAAATAGACATACCAATAAAAATCAATTTTAAAGGAATAGTTTCACTACATGTGTAGACTTTTTATAAGAACTTTATGGTGTTGAGAAAATGCTCTCGTTCTGTTCAGGCACTTTCAATTTCTGTAGTGATGGTCTTGAAGGAGCCCAAAGGGGAGGAAATAGTACTACAAATCATAGAGTTTTTAGACCATCTGTGAACATTCATTTAACTCTTAGTCCTTTAAATCTTTATTGACCAACAAGTATACCTCTAGTGGAAATGATCTTTATTAAGTGATATTCTTGCTAAAAAAACAAAAATGAAAGCAGAACACAGAAGGAAGTTGAAATTAAGTGGAAGAATGGTTTACAGGTTCCCACTGGAGATTAATGAAGAAGATGGCAGATCTTCCTGTAACATCTGCCCAAAGACTGTATAAGACAATCAAATGCTTTGGGGATGGGGGAAAAATAATGTAAGTCCTTTAAGTCAAACAGCAGAGTCAATGAAGTGAATGGCTGATAGCTCTACTTCTCATTAGTGTTCACTATAGCCTATATATCATTTGTTCTCAAGCCTCAAACATTGCTAGACACCAATATCTCATATGTTATTTTGTAGATGTGGAAGAAAAATACAATGTCTTTCATTTGAGAGTCCATGTAGCTATGAGACTAGATCTATTTCTTGGGGATCAGATCAACAAAAAGATTATTTAAATGCAATAAGTCTCTCAATGGTGGTCATGTAAGTGAATTATCAAGACATAATTTCAAAACTGGAAGGGACCTTAGAGATAATCTTGTAGCCCAACCCCTTCCTAGTGAAACAGACAGAAGTGACTTTTCCAAGATCATACTGGTTGTCAGAAATTTTTGAACAGAATAAAGGTTTCCCAATTCCCACTTCTGAATACTTTCTAAAACATAATTCTGGGTCTTACTTCTGAGGATTTTCTCATATTTCCCCTTGCTTGTCCCATATTTACTATGATTATATTCAAAAAATACCTTTAGATAAACGTGTCAGGAGTGTATTCTGGGAAGGTGGTGGAACAGGTCTGAAAAGTTCAAGCTCTCAAGATTTTCCTCCACAAAAGAGATAAAACAATGCTTCAGGGTAAACATAGAGTAGGAAAAAATAACTAAGGAAAGGGGCAGAACAGGAGAATTTCTGGGACAATAGGAGAAGACTAGGCTGAGGTTTGGTTCCTGTGAAGAGTAAACACTTCCAGGCTAGGGACTACTTAAACAACAAACCACAAGCCCCGGAATTAGCTGGGTTGGGAGGCTGCCTTGGCTCCAGCCACAGGAACTTTTATCCTTGGGACAGTGAGAGGAGTTGGGATTCTGAGCTAGGGAAGACCAAGGGAGCCTCTGCTGACAAGGAATGCCAGATGCAGCTGTGCTGTATAGATTCAACCAGGAGCGAACACCTGGTGACTGGTGAGTGCAGAAGCAGTGGGGTGGGGATGCCACTGACTGTGGGCACTTATAGAAAACTAGAAGTCTTGATTTGGGTTTAAGATCAGAGGGGAGAACTGAAGAATATCAGAAGCACCATCCCCCAGGACTAGAGGTGATTATAAAGATTAAGTTATTACAAAAAAAAAAAAAAAGCACAGGCAAAGGAGGAAGAATCCAACCATAGGGAGTTACTATGGGAACAACGAAGACTGGGGTTTATCTTCAGAGGAGGATACTGAAGCAAAGAAACCCTCTTCTACCCCAAAGAGCAATGTCGAATGATCACCTGTTCAAAAAGAATTCGCCGAAGAACTTGAAAAAGCTTTAAAAATATAAAAGAGAGAGATTAAGAAAAAACTAAAAAAAAAAAAGAACAATTCAAGAAAAACAAGATTATGAAAAGAAAGTCAACCAATTACAAAAGGAGATCCAGAATCTTAAGGAATAAAATGACTCCTTGAAAATCAGAATTAGGCAAGGGGAAGCCAGCAAAGTTATAAGAGATCAAAAAATAATAAAAACAGAACATAAAAAATGAAAAATATAGAAAAGAATGTGAAACACCTCATAAGAAAAACAACTGAAATGGAGAACTGATCAAAAAGAGAAAACATAAGAATAAGCAGACTACCTGAACGCTATGGTCAAAATAGAATCTTGATACAATAATGCAAGAAATAATTAAAGAAAATTGTCCCAAAGCTTTAAAACAAGAGAGGAAAGTAGAAATAGAAAAAAATCCACTGATCACCATCTGAAAGAGATGAGGGAAAACCCACAGGAATATTACAGTCAAATTCTGAAACCCCCAGTTCAAGGACAAAGTATTAAAAGCAACAAGAAAAAAAAAACAATTTAAATATTGTGGTGCCACAGTTAGAATCACACAAGGCTCAACAGTGGTGAAACTAAAAGATCACAGATCTTGGAACACTATATATCAAAGAGCAAAAGAACTGGGCTTCCTACTAAAAATTCAGTACACAGAAAAGCTAAGCGTAATTTTGAATGAAAAAGTTGGACATTTAATGAATTGCCAGGCTTTCGGGCCTTTGTTTAAAAAAAAACAAAACCTAAACTTAATAGAAGATTTGACCTACAAGAGGCAAGAAGAACATAAGGTACATATCGGAGACCAATTTCAAGGGACTCAACAAGGACAGACTATTTATCTTTTAAATGTGTAAAATGTAAAACATGTATCTAAAATTGTTTTTAGTAATTGAGTTGTTTATAAGGAAGATTGGAGTAGACCTGAGCATGATATGATTTCAAAAAGCAAAACCTTTCAGGAACAGCTGAAAAAGAGTAATTATCTGATACAAAAGAGATACAAGAGTAAGAACTGATACAGAAGAATTAGATGGGATAGAAGGGCTGCTACTTTTAGAAACCAACTTTCTTCATGAACATGTTCAAGAAGGAATAATGCATATACATCTAGAAGAGCATAAAAGTCTTCTAAATTTAGAAAGAAATAAAAGTACAAGGGGATAGGGAAGGAGGAGAAGATAAGGAAGGGTTATTTAGAGGGGAGGGTGAGGGAATAAGTTAAAGGGGGTTATAAAAGGGTTTTAAGATTAATGAGAATGGGAGGATAAGGGAGGGATTGTTAGGGGGATAAGTTAATTAATAGAAGGAAAGGTAGTGGGTAGAAGTAAAGTAGAGGATCCAGGAGGGATAAGAAATGTGGACAAACATAAGAACAAAGATCAGAAGTAGAATCTTTTAGGGAAAGTATATGTTTATATTTATATATGTGTGTGTATGTATGCATGTATGCCTATATGTGTGTGTATATATATGTATACATGCATGCATATATCTCTATATAAATGTATCCATGTTTAATTGTAGCCTGAAGAGGGAGTGGGGTGGAAGAGGGAAAAAAGAACAAAGTAAAAAAAGAACAAAAGAAAACCTACAAGGAAACAAAGAAAAGATGAACAACTCAATATATGTGTAGTATCTAATATACAGGTTTTCTTGAAATTGAAATTTATTGCTATATGTTTTGAATCCTTTCTTACATTCATGGTTTTTTTTCTTATTTTATATTTGTTTTAATATTTAATTTTATAATACATTTCTTTTTCCTATTATGTATCTAAGTTTTAGATACTGTCTAAAGGTAAAAAAAAAATTAAAAAAAGATAAATATAGCCAGGTTCTTATATATACCCCTACAATAACAGCCTAGGAGAGAATGTGAGTTTGAATAATGTTTAGAAAAATATACATTTACTATGAAAGCAAGAAACTTATACTTTGTCATAGATTCTTGTAATGTAAATAAAAGCCATGTTTTTTCATTGTGTTAATGCTTATTTCTTTTTTAAAATGACCACCACTTCTCAATGACTTCACCTTCCCCACCTGTCACCAAGAGAATCCTTCTTTGTAACGAATAAGTGCTGTCAAGCAGATGATTCAGCATGTTGTCTAGATCTGAAATGAATGCCTTACTCTGGCCCGACAGTCCACCACCTTCTTGGCAAAAGGTAGAAAGCTCACTTTACTATCAGTCTTCTGAGATTACAATTAGACACTGTCCAGATCACAATTCTGAAGTCTTTCAGTGTTGCTTTGCTTTATATTATAATGGTTATCAAGTGAGTCAATCTGCTTACTTCAGTCCTCATCAAGTCATTGAATTCTTCATTTCTTATGGTATAATAAAATTTCATTACCTTAATTTCAGGTATTTTGTTCAGTCATTCTCTAATTGATAGGCAACACTTTCCTTCTACTTCTTTGTTACTACAAAAAGTGCTAAAAATCAATAAGATTCATATCTAGGAGATTGTGCCTTCTGTCCTTGACCTCTTTGGGTTGCATGTATGTATATACGTGGGGCAGCTAGGTGGTACAGTGGATAGGGCACCAGTGCAGGAGTCAGAAGGACCTGAGTTCAAATCTCACCTCAGATACTTGACACTCACTAGCTGTGTGACCTTGGGCAAGTCACTTAACCCCAATTGCCTCATCCTGGGTCATCTCCAGTCATCCTGATGAATATCTGGTCACTGGATTCAGATGGCTCTGGAGCAGAAGTGAGGCTCGTGACCTGCACAGCCCTCTCTCACTCAAAACAAAGTCAAGTGCAAGTCATGTCATCATTTCTCTGATGGCGTGGTCTTCTTCAGCAACAAAGAATGAACATACACATGTATGTATGTATGTATCATTGAGTCAAAGATTACACATAAGAATTTTTTTAATATATCAATTCTGCTTTGTCAGAGGTGTTTCTCGGTACCCATGA
The DNA here is from genome assembly GCA_023548195.1 of Bettongia penicillata ogilbyi. NCBI lineage: Eukaryota > Metazoa > Chordata > Mammalia > Diprotodontia > Potoroidae > Bettongia > Bettongia penicillata. Next base: position 1,558,780 of record JAJHZJ010000567.1, read on the forward strand.
CATCTACCATTTCATGGAATTGTCATAGGTTTGGGGGGAGAAAAAAGCGCTCAATATATTATAATTCTTCGTTATTTGTGTATTTGTCTTAACCCTCCCTTCCTGCCACCACACCCACTAGCCTATAAATTGCATGTGCAGAGATTCTGTTATTTTTCACCTTTCTATCTCTTGTGCCTTTCTTGAAAATTACAGATATGAGTAGCAACTGGACCTGTTATTTCATTAGATTAAAGTGCTCTCTAATGAAGGAACTACTTTCATTAATGCACATTGGCCCCTTCTCTGCAAGCTTAGAGAGTTTCCTAGAGAACTGAGGTTAATAAATAGTAGTAGTAGTAGTAATAATAGTAGTAGTAGTAGTAGCAGTAGTAGTAGCAGTAGTAGAAGTAGTAGTAGTAGCGGTAGTAGCAGTAGCAGTAACAGTAGTAGTAGTGTTTTCTGTGTGTCAGGAACTGTGTTTAGTTCTTGACAGATATCTTGTTTCATCTTCACAATGCCACTGGGAGGTAGGTGAAATTATTTCCCTCAATGTAAAAATAAGGAAATTGAGGTAAACCAAGGGTCCCACATTAAGTGTCTGAGCAAGGTTTTGAGTTCAGCTCTTCCTTACTGAAGGTCCAGAGTTCTATCCAGTGAGCATCTAGCTCATTTCTTCTTTAAATCACCATCACTTCCCAGTAACTACATTCCCTACCTTACACAAATAGAACCCTGCTTTATAAAAATGAAGTGCTATCAAATAATCTCTTAGTCTGGCTGGCCCAGAATCACATAGTCACTTGAACCTAGGTCACTCTGATCTGTCTATCTACTTCTGACTTTCATGCATATAAGAGGTGCTTAATAAACATGTTTTGAGTTGGGATTGAATGAAATTGAATCTAACTCTTTTTTTTCCTGAAGGAAATTATTATCTCATTAGGGTATAAAGCAGATACATAAATAAGTATAAAGAGTCATGCCATTTCTAATTCTTAGGCAAGCTTTGGATGACTTCTCATTATTTTTAAGCTACCTTATGCCAGACTTGTGGTCTGGGGCAAGTTAAATTCCTCCCTCTTCCCTCTCCCTTTATTGCCTCTGGAAACCTTCACAAGTGACCTTGAGAAAACAGCTGTCCAAGGCAAGAACTTCATAGGGCATAATTTTGAATTCATTCCAGTTTGTGCTGAAACAAGGTGGATAGTAGAGGGATACCAAGAGAGCCTGGAGAGTTTTCTATGAGCAGAGTGCAAAGAACTAAGGGGACAACTACTGCTGTCACAACGCCATGTTGGAATATACTCCCATTGCAATGGCAAGACTGTGGGAACAGGGCCAACGTACCCTACTGCCAAAATCTTCCAGGTATTCTGCCTGAGCAGTGTTTCTCGGCACACATAGAGGAAGACAGAACACTCTGAAAATAGCAAGCCCTTGTACCGATGTCTTCATTATGCCTACTGACCACAAAAGGGCACTCGGGGCAAAGGATGGCCAAAATCACCGCAGTCCCTTGGAGGCCTTCCTCTAGGTCAGAGTTTCTTTATACACACACACACACACACACACACACACACACACACACACACACACACACATATATACGTATATATGTATATGTATGTATGTGTGTATATATGTATGTAAGTATACACTATAGAGCCCTTTTAAAAGAACAATGCTTTTAAATGCATAAAATAAAATACATAAGATTACAAAAAACAATTCTACTAACAGTTATCAAAACATTTAAAAAAAAAACAAATTCAAGGAACACAGATTAAGAACTCCTACCTTATAGGTAGGAGTTATATACCTTATAGTCATCATGATAGTACACTAAATTATTTAGGCTGTATTTTGGGGTCTCAGTTTTGGGGAGGGGCCCAAACCAGTCAACCTTCATTCCTCTCCTGGCTGTGCTTTTGACATCCTAGACTACAACATTATGTTTTGGGTTTTTTTTTACATTTCTTTCCATTCAGATAGAGTTTTATCCTTATTTACCATCACTGCTTTCTTTGTCTCCATCACTTTCATTGCAGTTCAATGAATATTAGGTATGCTTATAAACCATAATCATTTTTTATAAGCCAGATTGAGGAGAAAAGTCTAAGTGATCCATGGTAAGAAATGTAAGACTCAAAGAAAATGGGGAGAAAGAAATGAATCGAGCTCCCATTCAGAAATCTCAACAAAAGGGAATCCCAGAGAAGAGCTTGATACCTTTCCAACTTCAGTTCTTGCCTTTTCTCTCAGTTAATATCACCCAGAATCCTATGGATGGCACAATCTCTAAGCCCTATGATCTGATGTCATCAGCTCTTGAGAGGCTGCCTTATTCTTGTTTTGTGGATTGGCAGAGTACTCGCTATATCAGTTCCTGAGAACCAGCTTCCCTAATGAAATGTCTACTTCCATTAATGTGAAATAATATCCACCTTTTAGTGTTGATGTGAATGATATTACCAGGCAAGGGATGGAAAGGATGATACAAAGGAAAAAGCCAGGCCTCCACCCAAGGGGACAAATGTGTAAGTCACTTTGCTGGAAGAAATGGATTCCTCTCAGTTAGCCACTATTTGTCAGAATTAGCACTTAGAAGTGTCAGGTTCCCAGTAGCCATTTTCCATGGAGCTCAATGTTCAGAATATATCCACAGTCCAAAATCTCCTCAGGTGATTAAAAGCTTACCCTTTCCCGTTTCTTGGGGTGAAATACAGATTTTTTTACCCACTGTTTTATTACAAAAAAAATGTAGCAGGAAAGTGCAAGCTATGGTTGTTTTCTCTGTTGTCAAAGTCACAATAGCTAATGGAAAAGAAGGCTTATTTGTAGAATTAAACAATCATAGCATATGCAAGTTGGAAGGGACCTCAAAGATCATGCCATTCTTTAACTGAGGTCCAAAGAAGTAAACTCATTTACCCCCAAAGCCATGAATAGTAGATGCTCTAACCATAAAACTGATTAATCATTTAGTCACCAACAAGCTTCTGTTAAGCATTTACTTTGTGTCAGATACTGAGCTAGGTACTGGGGATCCAAAGACAAAAATGAAATCACTTTGCCTATTGGGGTCTATAGCACAAATGAAGCTTAAGAAACCCTGTTCTGGAGACAAGGAGGAAGTCAGAAAATGGAGCAGGTATCAAAGCTACATCCATCAACTGCTCTCTAACTAGATTCCAGCTAATGCAGATTAAAATTTTAACGACAAAATATAGACTATATATAGACAAAATATAGACGTCTATAGACGTGCTTCTGGCTACCATGAAGCATTCACCTATTCTCCAGTCTGGCTCTAAATGGGGAGGGTGCAGAAGGGGGATGACTTTGAGTTATTCTGACCTCTGAAATAATAAAGGGGCCCTGAAAGCACAGTGGTATGTTCTTTTTAGTAAAGCACAGGTCCACATAGTAGATAGAGAGCCCTCCTTGGCTTTTCTATTAGGGGTTTGGAACCCTGTATATGAAACTATCTACTGAACCTACCACTTATACATGGGATCTGACTCTCAGAATAGCAGTACTTTTGTTCAATTGCCTTTTACAAGTCTGCAGAGAAATTGGACAAAATAGAAATGACCATAAAAACAAGCATCTTCACCTCATAAATCATCTGTTTAGATTCTACACATTTCAAGTTTTCCAGGGGAAATGAAAAAAAAGTGTTTTTGTTTTTCACAAAAACAAAGAACTAGTGTTATACGTACATACATAGATATGCATATATATAAAAAGCATTACAAAAATCAGAATCTAACTGAAACCTTTGGATTAGCCCAGAAGGAAAATTGAAGGGAATAAGACAAAATTGTTTCCAACAACCATGACATTTCTTGATGTGAAATGCTTTATTTAAACTTAGCTGCATCTCCCAGGCTAGAAATTAGAATCTGACAAGGGAAAGAATGAGGCTCCAAGTCTTAGAATTTACATGATATTCTTTCACAGGGATCTTTCCCCATCTCTGCCTACTATGCAGCATAGAAAGCGAATTTGCAGAGGGGGATGGACAGTCACAGAATCTTAGTGCTTCAGAGTTGCAAGGGACCTAAATGACTATCTAGTCTAACCCATACATACCCTAAGAGGAAAACATTCTCCAAAATATACAAGGGGTCATCTAGCATTTTTTATGAAGAATTCAGTCAGAAGAAAGCTATTCAGCCCTCCCTCACTCAAATCCAATTTAATGCAAGTGATGTCATCATCTCCTAACCCTAACCCTAAATGCCTCCGATTCTAACCCTAACCCTAAATGCACTCCGGACAAACCATCACATTGCAAGGCAACTCATTTCACTTTTTGCATACCTTTTCCTACTAAAATTTTCCTGACATCAAGCCTAAAGCTGCTGCTTTTCAACATCTCCCCGTTCTGCCTTCCAGGGCAAAATAAAACAAGAGTAGTTCCCCTTTCTAAAGACAATCTTTCAAAATTTGAAGGTAGCAGTCTTGGTCCCCTGAGTCTTCTCTAGGCTGAGCATTCCTCCTTCCATTCAGTCAGTCAATAAACATTTATTGAGTATCTACTCTGTCCCAGTCTATGTGGTAAGTGATGGGGATATAGAGAGAGACAAAAGACAGTCCCTGCTCTCAAGGAGCTGTGTCTAATGGCTGTGGGTGGGAGGTGGGATAACATACAAACAGCTACGTAGGAACAAGCTACACACAGGATAAAGTGGAGCTAATCCACAGAGGGAAGACACCAGAATCAATTGATCGTCATATGGTAGGAACTCAGGACTGGTCATGACCCTTATTCCCCTCCTCACCTTACAAAAGTCTTTCCTAAATGATGCCACCAGAACTCATCATACTATTCTGCATGTGGTCTGACTAGGGCAGAGTACAATACATGAATACTTCCCTATTTTTGGAAGGTGTGTATGTCTCCATTAATGTAGTCCCATATTACAAGCTCTTTTTGCTTGTCATATTATACTGTTGATTTCTATTGCAGTGTTAATCCACTAATACTTTAACCCCCCCAAAAAAGAATTCAGACAAACTGTGTAACTCTCAAATGCCATGTGTCTAGATTAATACCGAGAATTCTCTGCCCCCCCCAGAAAAGAAAAAACAGGTGGAAAAGAGAGTGAGGCTTTTAAGAAAATTTGTGAAATATATCTCCTCTTCCCTTCACCTAAGAAAATTCAAAAAGGACTGAGGAGTAATTTAGCCAGACCTCCATCATTGATAAACTCATCAATAAACAATGGAAGTAAATAAAGAACACGTTAAATTGAATTTCTCTATAGCAAGAATCCATTAAGAAGTATTACTTTTTACACCAAAAGGGTTATAATTTTGATGGGTCAGCTAATTGAACCAGATCATCCCTTGGTCTAAGCTATCCACTCCCTGTAATAAGTGCACTTTGAGAAGCTAAACAGAGCTTCCAGACTTTGGGGGTTGGGAGAGGGAGGGATGTATTGCCCATAAACAAGAGTGGACCCAACTTCCAATTACCCACACTAACAGAAGTGTTTTTTAGCATGAGTAACATAAAATACTAGAAAGTGTATTTAAAATTATATTTTATGTAGAAGTGAAATAATTGTTGCTATTTTCTGACAACAGATTTGTCCTCCCTATCACACTTATGTTGGGTTGACTTTCTTTGCTATTAGCTAAGTTGCTAAAGGGGAGACAGGACTGTTGGTTCTGTAGGAATAAATAAGCTCAAAATGAAACTTTCAAACATGTAATACAAAAAGTATATAATGCAGACTCTGACAATCCAGATTTAAAAGCACCACCCTTAGGATGTTAATGGCATCTCCTAAAATGTTTACCTCACTATGAGAGAGTAGGAGACTCACCATGCCAATCTTTATCCCAATAAACATTTATTAAGAGCCTACTGCAAGGCACAGAAGATTCAAGGAAAGGCAAATGGACTATCCCTGACTTCAGGAAACTTGCAATCTAATGGGAGAAAGAGCATGCAAACAATGATGTACAAATTGGATACAGGACAAAAAAATGATCAACAATGGGAAGGGATAAAGAGGGACTGGGAAAAGCTTCCTGTAGAGGATGGGATTTTATCTGTAAATTAAAGTAAGCCCAGGAAGCCAGAAGGTGGATATGAGGAAAGAAAGTACTGATGAGAGACAGCCAGTGAAACAGCCCAGAGATAGTGTTTAGTTCAAGGAACAGGCAGCAACGAGGCAGATGTCAACATATCAAAGAGTATAAGTGAAAGGAGGCGAAAGAAGGGCCTAGAAACCTGGAAAAGGGAGTAGATTATGAAGGGCTCTGAATACCAAACAGAAGATTGTATATTTAATCCTGGAGATGATAAGGAACCTTTGGAGTTTATTGAATAGGGGAGTGACTTGGTCAGACTTGCGTTTTATGAAAATCACGTTAGCAGCAGCAGTGGAATGGAGAATCCTATATCTTAATCTTGCCCTGTACTGGGACCCTACTTTCAATTTTTAACTCTTGTAAGAGTAATTAAGTAGTTATGATATTTCTACCAAAAATCAATTATGCTATGTCTCTACTGACCACCTTTGTGACTTCCCAGATGAAAACATCACACCCTTGTCCATCACTCCCCTAAATATGCTGCCTTCCTCTATTGGCCTGTACATTGCCTAAGGGCAGGAACTGTCATAATTTGTGTTTATGTATCCCTGACCCTTAAAACATTGCTTAGTACACAGTAACCACTTAATAATTGCTTTTCCATTCATTCCTTTTTTTTCCATTCATATTCTAAGTACATGTGATAGCTGTTCTGTACATTGAAGGCTCCTTCCTCTGGCTTCTATAAGCCTGAGTTCCTAGAAGCTATTATCAGAGTTTACTCCTTCACATAGGGATACACAAGATCCTTGCTGTAGCACATACTCCAAATGGGTGTATAGATAAAACTGATCCAGAGTGAGACTGACCAGAGTCATTTGCTTATTCCTGCTTTTTACCAAGGACTTACTAGACATTAAACTATTCCTCTCAACTCCACTGTACTTGGTTAATAAAAATATTCACCTTCTTTGAGTTTCTTTGAACAATCAAATAAGTTTTACCAATGCCATAATACAAGAGTGTGTGTATATATACATATATGTACACACATATATATGTATGTGTATATATGTATGTGCATATATATATGTATGCATGCATATAGTGTGTATATGTATAAACACATATATCCATACATAATATGTCTACATATGTGGACATAACAAAGGAAGAAATCAAATCCCAATCCATGTGTTCTAGCACATATATAGGAGTGGAAATGGTAGTAGTAACATATTAGTAGTGTATGTGTTTGTCCTTCGTTGTCGAAAAAGACCATGTTATCAGAGAAATAATGACATGACTTGTACTTGACTTTATTTTGAGTGAGGGAGGGCTGTGCAGGTCACCAGCCTCACTTCTCCTTCAGAGCCATGTGAATCCAGTGACCAGATATTCATCAGGATGACTAGAGATGACCCGGGATGAGGCAATTAGGGTTAAGTGACTTGCCCAAGATCACACGGCTGGTGAGTGTCAAGTGTGTGAGGTGAGATTTGAACTCAGGTCCTCCTGACTCCTGCACTGGTACTCTATCCACTGTGATGGTGGTGGTGATGGTGGTATTAGCAGTAGTTGTCTTAGTGAAATAATACTAGCAGTAATAGTAGAAGTAGTAGTGGTAGTAGTAGTAGTAGTAGTATCAGTACTAATATTACTTGTAGTAGTAGCAATAATAGCAGCAGTAATCTCAGTATAATTAGTAGTAATCACTGTATTGGTAGTAGTGTAGTAGAAGTAGTATTTACAGCAGATTAGTGATATCAACAGTATGAGGCAGCATTCTTATTATCCGTATTTTAAAGATAATAAAACTGACCCTGAGAGAAGTGAGGTGACTTGTCCAGTCACAGAGCTAGTAAATGTCAGAAGCCAGCTTGAATTCAAAAGTCTTCCTGACACGAAGCCCAGACCTATTCATTATGCTCACTGAAGGCCATGCTTAGAAATATAGAACTAACTTGACTGACTGAGGAAAGCATATAGAAAAATGTTCCTCAGGTAACCACTTACAGGCATGAATAATCCAAGGATATATATCTGGATAACTTGAGTCATCCAAGAATATGTGGATCTATGTGCCCTAGCTCCTTTCCAGCTGGACCTCAGTCTTGGTGGACTCTGGGAAGTCAACAGTACAACTTTAGTAGGCTGTGAATTCCTGGGGCATCTGGAACACCTCCTATGCTACACATTTCAGAAGGACATTTTTGAGGTGAAGTGACTTAATGTAAAACCATTAGCTAAGGTCAAGATCCTGAAATCTAGACACTAGGGCCAAATGAGCTAGCACTCAGTCTTATCCTGGTTCAATTGTTGCCTTTCTGAGTGGTCCCATGTCTGCTTCTCTGGGAACATCCCAGTCATTAAGTGTATTTCTCCTGCCAGGGTTAAGTGAACAGATTTAAGGTTAAGAAAGTCATATGCAGACTTGGCAGTGTCTAACCATCTGTGCCCTTGGACAAAGGAATTAGATTGACCTCATCACAAGATTGGAGGGAGTCCATATTTAATGGACATACAGAAAATGTTGATTCATTAGCACCAGATTATTAGGTGTGGGCAAAGGGCAAAAATGCCAGATGTTGGAATTGAAGGAAAGCTGTGGATTCTGCCAACTACACTTAGGGCTGACAAATCCAAGCTTTTAAAAAAGTTAAAAATGGATCATAAGACAACATAGCAATAAGAGTAATACTTTCACTGTGTCTTTTCTGCCATTTCATTCTACCACCACCCCACCACTACCATTGCTACCTCCATCCTTTGACACACACACACACACACACACACACACACACACACACTACCACAGAATCTCAGAGCCAGAAGTAAAATTAGGAGACCACCTTGTTCATCATATACCCAAGGAAAAATGTTTTCTGTAACATTCCTGACAGGTGATCATCTACCTTTTGCTTAAAGACCTCACATAAGGGGAAACCCACCAATTACTCAGTCCACTTGCTATAGGTGGAACTGGGGCAATTCATCTCCCACCTCCATTGTTTTGTACAGGCCTTTCCTCCTTTTCTAGGATGCACTTTCTCCTCAACTTTGCCTCCTAGAGTCTTTAATTTCCTTCAAGAGCTAGTCCAGGTGTCAGCTTCTAGTCTATCTTGATAGACTCATCCTTATATATAGTAGCAGTAGCAGAAGTAATATCAGTAGTAATAGTAATTGTAGTAATATCCATATAAACTACTGCAGTATAGAGTAGCAATAATAGTACTAATTACAGAAATATCTGTTTAAGTAATAGTAGTATATAGTAGTGAATAATAGTTATAGTAGAAATAGTTCTCTCTCTACTCAAATAATCCTGTATTGACAAATTTTATCCCCTAGAAGAATACTTTCCCATACAATACTTTCCTATATCATTTTGATGACTATATGATCTATATGCCACCTTTGAAGCTATTTAAATTGTATATGAGAAATTCCAAGTGGTATCTGAACTTCAGCAATGGTCTGTGTTGACTGAAAAGAGTCCACCATGTAGCACTACAGTGAAGCTAATTGTGAGTCCAGTGAGTAAAGAGAACGACTGCCATTTTTCAGATTGTGTCGTTGCACATAATATCATGACATAAGTGGTACTACTACTTCTTGAATATACAATAAAGTCACCAAAATATATTTAATATAATATATATACCTATAATTTATAAGCATTTATTTTATTTGTAGATATTTTATTTTTATAGTATTTATTTTACTTCCTATTTCATATTATAAAAATGAATATGTAGACTAATTCAAGATTGGTCATAGAGGCAGTGTGGCATAATGGATAGAAAGAGCTGGCTCCAGAGGCAGGAACATCTGGTAATTCTTGGGAAGGTGCCAACCTGTATTGGCAGAATTGGAATTTTCTTATCCAGGAGATCCCTATATCAATGAAATGAAGGTTCCAGTCCCTATCCCCATAGCTCTTTCCTAACATCTGGCTTCTCTGACCAAATATCTGGCAAATAATAGCCAGTTGTCAGCAATAACTGATTCCATATGTTAGAGGTCATTGATTACAACCTGCTGCCCTAGAAACAGAGAATTTTACAGTGGCTAAAAATCATCTTGCTCAAACCTCGCATTTTAGAGATAAGTAAAATGAGACCCTCAGAAGGAACTTATCCAACATCATATAGCTAGCTACTGAGCATCAGAATGAAAATTAGAAACCGTGCTTCCTGACTTCTAGTTCCATGGTTCTTACCAACACACCAGCCTCCCCTATTATTCAGGCAATGAGAAAAAGGAAATGATGGGGGTGGGAGTTGAGGAGTATTCCTCTGAATGAACACAGGCAGATAGCATGGCTTTCTGAGTCATAAGCATAGTAAAACAGCTGGGTTAGGTTACTCAGGAGTCTACTTTTTTTGAACCATTGACTTGGCTCAATCCTTGCTTTGTCATGGAAATCTATTTTCCCTAGGCTGCATCCTATACCAGCCTTTGTTCTATGATCCAAACATTCAATTCCTTTAATAGCCCCCAACACGCTTGTTTAAGCATCTCTGCTAGTTATCTACTGAACTCCATGGTTCCGGGTAATGGATCAATGAAAAAGGGAAGGATTTGGAGTTAGAAGACCTGAGTTTGAACTCTGGGTTCTTAATTCCTCTTAAAACCTGTGCTTCCCTGGGCAAGTCAAATTATCTCATTGGATCTCACTTTGCTCATGAAAAAGGAGGGAGCTGGAATAGATAGTCACTTGAGAACTGTCCCTTCCAATTCTTAGTCTATGATCTAAGAGGCACCCTGAGACACTTATCTCTGAATAATACCATATCCATAAAATCCTGTACCATAAATGCTGCTTAAGCACTGATATCTATATATCCTTATATGTATATATGTATGTATATGTGTGTATATACATCTATATACACATATAGACATCTTTATAACTATCATTTGCTTTTGTGTGATCAAAAAGTTTAAGTAGGTTGGTGAAGTATCCAAGCACCAGAGATAGGATAATAGCTTACCATGAAAAGTCTTCATTTTCTCGTTCTTGCTTAGATTTGTACATCTTAGTAAGTTTTCATAAGAAGTAGAATTTGTTTTCTACAAGGTCTCAGGCTTCCCTCCACTTCTGGTCTCCATTTGTATTTGGGGATCCTAGAAGTCTATGACCACTATTTCTCAGTTAGATGAAAACATTTTCCTGTGGATCAATTTTTTCTTTAGTATATGATGGCAAAGATATATTGGCAAACATCATTGAAACTAGGTGATATTAAGCCTTGAGTCCAAAAAAAATGGCCAACTTTCAATTCCAAAATTCAGGTAAAATTCGGTATAATTTTACACAACTTACCTATAGTCCTGTGTAGTAACCACTGATCTTCAAAAGATTCACTTATTTTCCCTGGACTTTGTATATATTTCCTAAGGCACTAAAATGAACTCAGATCTCTAAGATTTAAGATTCAGGCAAGAAGGTAATGCAGTTCATATAGTGCTAAACTAGGAGTCAAGAAGACTTGAATTCTAATCCTGTCTCAGATGACTTACTAGCTGTGTGACCCTGGGAAAATGTCTTAATCTCAGTCCCAGTTTATTCATTTTTTTAATGGGAATAATAACACTTACCTCATTGAGTTGTTGTGAGAATCAACGAGAAAAATTTTATGTATGTAATGTGCATAATAAAACTTAAACTGCTATATAATTATTATCACTATCATTAAATTCTTTATAAAAGATCTGCGGAACTACAGGGGCATTGAGATAGTTACTGTGTTGATTACTTTTACTTGGCTGTTCACTTTTGTTTTAAGGGTTCAATAATAACACGTGTATGTTTCTGTGTATACACATGCATGTGTGTTGGGGGGAGTTATCTGGAAATAATTTGTCTAAAAAAACAAAGACATAAATAAAATTGGTTTTATAAAAATAAAAATTCAAACAAAAAACCTCCTCTTATTTGTACTGCCGAAAAACTAGAAACAACGTAGATGCCCATTGGTTATGGAATGACTAAATAAATTGTCAGTACGTGGATATAATAGGCTATTACCATGCTATAAGAAATTGTGACTATAAAGAGACTATGGGGAAATGTATATGAGCTTATTCAATGAACCAAGAAAAATATATACAATGATTAACAAAATAAATGGAAAACAAACAAAATATCCAAAACTGAATACTGTGGTATTATAATGTCTAAGCCTGACCCCAAAGAAAAAGTAAGAGAATTCACCTCTCTCCCTTAACTGCAGAGGTAGGGAGTATGAGTGTGGAACACTACATCTAATGTCAGATACAGTTGATAATACTGGCTGCTTTTGCTTAAAATATTTTTCTTTTCTCTTTTTTATTCTTTTGTAATAAGGGATGGTTGTCTGGGGATGGGAGGGGAAGGTGTTGGGGCAGGGATAAAATGGGAAATGAAGATGTAAGGTAAAACTAAGACATACCAAAAATATGTTTAAATACTTTTGCTTAATTTTCAGTTGAGTAGAAAATTCAAGTAACTGCAACTCTCTCATTCACAAAGTATTCTGGGTAATAGGGATTTGATTGCTCTTGACAGATGCTGTTTCTCTCTCTCTCCTCTTGGTGTTGTTTATCCTGAAGTCAGATGAAGAATATGAGGAAGGGGTAGACACAGGTGGGACAGAAGCATCACGTATAATCCAGTTTTATTGCCAGGTAAGAAATTCTTATTAATATAGTGAATACATATGTTTACAAAGAAACATTCTTAGAAAACAAACAAACATTTTGTCTTTATTGTAGGAAGTGTTATTGGTATCATAAACTCTGCAGTTGTTAACAAGTATTAACACGGGGTTACTTACAGAACATACAGTTACTAAAATATTTGCACATAAAATATGCTCAAGTACACAAAAACCTGGGAGGGGGAGAGACTTGGATGCAGTTGCCAGGTGTAGCCCAAAATTGATGATTTTAATAGACCTTCAGACCTAGTAGGACAAGGAGTCAGACAGCCTGTTTGGGATGGCAGCCAGGAAAAATTAAAGGTGAGTAGGATAGGCAGGGGAAACTGGTTCATCACATCAACTTTTGATTCTCTCTCCTACCATTGTCCCATCTTCCTACCCCACCTCCAACAGGATCTTAACCATTCTATCTGCCTTAGACCCCAAACATCCAGTTTGCCCTCCAATATAGCAGCAGGTTTACAGAGTAAGTCCTGGGGGCCTCCATCTGGAGTTCAGCTAAGAGCCCTTCCTTGGAGAAGCTCCACTTATTAGCCTAGCTCCAGGAAGGGAAGGCATGGTCAGAGCTGGCCTTAGGCAAAGAGGCCAGTATGCTGACTCTCCATCTCATATCTCCAGCAACTCATTTGGTGCCAGCACTGCCCACATTTCATTGAAAGTTGTTCTCAGGCTCCTAAGGTTCAGATCTCTTGACAAGAGTGAGACTGCAGATTCAGAGGACTCAGGTCTCAACTTACATTCTTACAACCCTCAGAAGGGAATTGACAGGCAGGGAGTAGGAAAATATGGGCTGTTTGAGGCAACTATGAACAAATAGCCCTTTAGGCTAAAAATCAAGAAAGGGAATTCAGGGAAGAGAAAATTTTGAGAAAGAGACAGGTGAGTTAGGAGACAGAAGCTGGTGGAGAAAGAGACAGGGTTGAAGTTAGAGGAAGTGATGGTTTAGGGTCAGAAGGAGTTTTTTGGGGAAAGAAGAGGTTGTGTTGGACAACAGAAGAAATAAGTTGAATGGAGAGGAGAGGGAGAAATTTGAGGGAAAGACTTAGGTCATATAAGAAGACTATAATCATAGACTGTTAGAACTGACCTTAGAGATCATCTAGTGTGATTCCTTATTTTTGCCAATGAGGAACAGTCCTGGGCAGATGAAGTAACATGGGACCCTGACCTCCTTACACTCTATATGATGTTCTTTCTACTACACTATGAGGGAGAAATGAAAGAAAAGAATGAGAGAAAGAGGAGAATTTTGGAATTGGGAGTAAGAAAATCTGAAGAAAAACTGAAGACATGAGCTGGTACCAGAAAGAGGTTCAGCAGGCTTCCCTTTGTACCCAGGGGATATCACGACATTGTGGTACTGTTCTCCTGGGGTCTGAACATTAGGTGGAAACCAGGCAAGACACCTGGACAACACTGAATCCCTTTGGTGGCTGCTTCATTACCAGCTAAAATGAAGGTGGGAAACCTGGGGTAGAGTGATGGATTTCAAGTTGGCCATTTGGTGAATTTGAAAGACTTATGATCTCTAATGAATGCAGGGATCAATCATGATTTGAGGACCTATAAAAAAGCATGCTACACACCTCCTAACAGAGAGGGGATGGACTCAGGGTGCACAATAAGATAACCATTGCTTTACATGGTCAATGTGGAATTTATTTTGCTTGACTATGCACATTTCCTACAAGTTTTTATTTTCCTTTTCCTTTTTAATGGGGATGGTTAGGAAAAAGAGAAAATAAATGCTTTTTTACTAGAAAAGTAATTTTTAAAATTTTTATTTGGATTGGAAACCAACTCTCTAAATTTTTGCTTTTCTCTTTTGCTCTCTCTCTCTCTCTCTGTTTCTCTGTCTCTCTCTGTCTCTGTGTCTGTCCCTCTGTCTGTCTCTCTTTGTCTCTCTCTCTGTCTCTCTCTCTGTCTCTTTCCAAACAGAGCCAAGCAAAAACAATACAAGAGATCCATGTGTCTTCTAACATATCATTGGTCTATGGATGTGTTAGGCTTGAAAGCCAATTCTGATGAACAAGTTTGAGAATTCCCACTGAGAAAAGTGTGGTCCAGAAGAGTTCTGGGAAGAAATGAGTAACAGCACATATGGGTTTGGGGTTGTTGGATGGGAAACATGGAGAGGCTGTCTTCTTACCTACATACCCCTAGCATTGCAGCCACTTGGTGGAAGTGGGGAGGGGAATGATGAGGGAGAATGGAGAAGGGATGGAACAGGACTTGTTAACAAAAGGAGGTATGAAAACAACTTCTACTACTTGAGTAAAACAGAAGGAAATAAATCTAAAGGAACACAGGTTGCACTTGGAAAACAAGACTGTCATTGAACACCAGTGACACATTGAAGGCACCACCCACGCTTAAGTCATTTTCAGTCCAAAGCAGTTGGAGTTCAGCAGCACGCTTAAGGTGAAGGGAAGTCAGAAACAGACAGTTAAGTGAGACTCAATTTTTCTTGGGAGAAGACAGCCTTTTCAAAGGTGGGGGGCATAACCCAGAGTGGAGTGATGACTACTCCTCTTTGCCCCCTTCTACAAACCTGTCCTTTCGTTGATTGGTTTTTTTATTTTATTTATTTGTTTTTAAGTGACAAAGTCTTTCTTATTTTGGAGATCGTGAAAGGAAAAGGTAGATGTTTTTTCTTTTTGTAGTTTCATATAGAGATCTAAAAAAAAAAGGTTGAGTACTCTCTAAACCACTGCCCCCCACCCACCCGACAATTCACCCTTTTACTGAAGTTGTAACAGTTTTTATGGATATCACAGGAAATAGTCTCTTTTTCTTTTCCTTTTCATTAGCAATTGGTGGGTTCAGGGTCTGTTTATTTTTTGCTTCCAACAGTGATGATATGAAAGTATAGTAAGCGTGAGGGCTGGGGCTGAGTTCCTTTGCCCTGGGCTTATCACAGGTACATATGTCCTGATCATCGGTTATTAGGATCGACCAACAACTTAGATCCTTGACATAAAATTCCTGGCCAAAACAATGCATTTTCATCAATTTTCTCCTCTGCTGCACATGAGAGTAATCCTATACTCGTTCTCTCTCTCTCTCTCTCTCTCTCTCTCTCTCTCTCTCTCTCTCTCTCTCTCTCTCTCTCTCTCTCTCTCTCTCTCCTCTTTTGCTCTCACAAGCAGGATCGGATAGCTTCTAGCAAATGGTTTACATGAATGGAAAGTCTGGATTGTGCTACTTCTCATCAAGAATTCCAATTTCAAGTTTAAAAAAAAGAAGAAAAAATGTCACACAGATCAGGCTTGTGAGTTTGTCACTGCCTAGGTTGTGAAATCCACATGGAGTTTTCTCCATTTCTCTTTCGATGTATTGCTAAATGCCCGTCTTGGTTTTCCTTAGCTGCTCATTGACCGCATGCCAGTTGTAACCCAGGAGAAGCAAGTTTCCAAGTCATCAGTTAGTGGGTTGTCAGTTTTGATCGTAAGTGTTGTATGTGAGGGTGTGTGGGGGAAGGTGGGAGGGGAGTGGTTCTTTAGATTTTGCTTTTTTGCCTCTCTCAATAGAGTGTGCTTTCCAAGACACTCCCTGCAGTGCCAGTCTCAGACAGTCACCTCTGTTTTGCTGTTGGTAATGAAGTATGGCTGTGAGGGCAGGAAGTGCTGGCTCCTCGTTGCCAGTGGTTCGCTGGAGGTTGGCTCTGCTGTACCAAGCTTGCCCTTGTTGCCATAGGTCTGGCGCCGGAGGGATGGTTCATTGGGGTCCCAGGTCTTGAAGTTGGTGGTAGAGTTGTAGGCCAAAGGGTGTGTGTGGAGTTTGTTGACCCGGGACTTTTGTCCATTCTGCTTGGCAGGGCCATGCTCAGGACTAAAAGCCCTTGGTGGATCCTCCTCCACCCGCACTGGATGAAGTGGTAGGCTCCCCTTGGCTGCCAACTCAGCCAGGTGTCGTCGTTTGGAATAGAAGTCATCATTGACCTTGTCAGCTACATAAGCCAGAAAGATGGGCCGAGAAAGGGAAAGGTACAGGGGAGGAGAGAAAAAAGAGAAAAAAGAAAAGAAGCAGTTAGTGAAACTGGCAGAGAAATCAACCTGCAACACAGACATTAAGAAGTAATCCAAGACAAGACAGACATTAGAAACTCAGCCAGGGCTTGGGAATGAGGTCATGGTTCTTTCTCAAACAAAGCCAGAGTCGTAATAAGACAGGTCTAAAATTTTATTCAGGGGAAGTATTGATTTGGGTGCTGCTACAAGAATGTAGAATGAACTCTCTAGTCTTGCTAAATGAATCTCCATAGTTTCACTAGACACCTGAGGCATAATGGGATTTGAAAGTAATTTATTCACCTCAACCCAAATATTAAGCAGGCATGAACAATCTGCAGCTACACCCAGCCAGCACAGCAAGAGTCTCTTGGAGTGAGGCGTTGATCACATAGATCATTTCGAATGTCTTTGCTTTCCCTGCACCAGGGCAATTCCTAAAGGCCCATCTGATATTTGGGTTAGGGTGAGTAAATTACTTTCAACTACCATAAAGCCCCTGGAAGCTAACACTAATGATAGCAGATTAAATTCCTGAAGTTTCATTTAGCAAAACCAGAGGGAACAGGATGGAACTGAAAACCCTTTGATGTCCTGCACCTTCGTCCAAATGGTTAAAGAATTATACCTTACACTTGAGTGAAAAACAATCTAGCATCTTATAACTATGACTATGTTTGATAAAGGCCCATGGAGACATTGTCATAAGAATCTCTATTTTATAGATGAAGAAACTGAAACTCAGAACAAAGTGACTGAATCATAGTTAGCACAAGTGTTTTGTGGAAATGTCAGTACTAGAACATAGATCGATTGATTTCTTACATAATGACATACAAATAACCTCAGTGACAGGCAGGTACACTCCAAGAGGCAGAGCTAAAACAACATTTGGGGACTGTACTCAACAGAAGGCCACAAAGCCACATCTCTGAAATACAGTAAGGTCCTACAACAAGGATTTGTTTCTATCTAGGTGAACAGGGAAGTAGGTGGGGTTGGTTTACAGTCAGTCAATTATTCCACAAACCAGACTCTATATCTGAAGATATATAGAAAGGTATAAGCCAGTTCCTGCTTACAGGGAACTTATATTCTAATAGGTGACATGACATGTAGTTTGGGGTTACTTATAGTCACTTAATCAGTCAACAAGCCAGGCACTATGCTTAGGGGTACATACAAAGGCATGAACTGGTCCTTCTCTAAAAGAAATTTATATTCTAATGGGGAGAAAATGCGTAACTAGGAGATATAGATATATATACACGCACACATGTATATGTATGTGTACATGTATATATGTATATGTATATATTTATGTGTATGTCCTAGTATATATAGGATATATTGTTTTATATATATATATATATATATATACATATATATATATATATATATATATATATATATCCATGTGTGTGTATGTGGGTTATATATATATATATCCATGTGTGTGTATGTGGGCATGGATAGATAGACAGATACATAGATAAATATTCCAGTCCAGACAGAGTTAGATATATCATAGAGATCTATCATATAGCTAGCTAGCTAGCTAATTAGCTATCTACAGAATAGGTAAAGGTAGAAGGGGAAGGCATTAGCAGATAGGGGAACTAGGAGAGGCCCATTATAGAAAGTGGGATTTAAGTGTCTTAAAGAAATCCAAAGAAGCTAAGAGGTATGGGTGCTGGATCTATGCATTCCAGGAATAGTGGACAGTAAACTTTGGTGAGAGGCAGGTTCACTCCAAGAGGCAGAGCAAGAGATCCAAAAACTCTGAAGTTTGGACCCCTCCCCACCAACCTGGTTTCTCAACAGCTACCCTAGAAAGACACATATATGTTTAACTATATATGTACATATGCATACACATGTGCACAAGTATGTTCATATATAACCTCAGTGGATCTTCACAATAACCGTACGAGGGAAGTACCACAGTTGTTATACCCATTTGACAGATTAGAACACAAGCTCGGAGATTTTTAGTTACCTCATGGTCACCTATATGGTGGGTATTAAAGGAGACTTTGAACCCAAATCTCCTGGTTTGGATTTCAATGCCTTTTTCACTATACACTGCCCATGCTAGAAAGTATGCTGTAATGCTTGAGCCCCTATCACAGCGTGACTGCAACAATGATTCCACAATGTTCCATCAATTCGTTTTTTCAAAGGTGCAAACTGGGGAAAGATTTGAAGTAGAAATGAGTGGATCCAACAGGCTCTTCCAACTCTGCTCCAAGGTTTTATCCCGGATGACCATCTCTCCCTTTTACCCGAAGCCCCTCTTCCTGCAAAGGGCAACATGTACATTAGCTTTTCTCCTATCAGCCAGTCCTGTCTGCCTCCTCTTCTCAGCTATACCAGCAGAGTATACTGCTTGCCATGACCTGGAATATATCTGTGTGTGTGTGTGTGTGTGTGTGTGTGTGTGTCTTCCTCTCTTCTCTGTCTCTCTCTCCCATCCTTCACAACTATTTATCAGTTAGGCATTTTCTCAGGGGGAGAAAAGGGGGGAAGGCAATGCCTGAACCATTTCCTTTTCTACCAAATTAAACAAATTGCTTGTTACACCAGGTACGCTCAGCTCCTCACTCTCAGCAGCTAGAAAAGATGTTGCATATTTAGGAAGTCCTAAAGGAGAAACAGCTTCTGAGGCATCCAGCTGCTACTCCACGAGGACAGATGAGAATAGAAGTACATGACATCATCAGAGCACATCTGGACATCCTACCTCACCTCATTCCAGTCCATTTCCTGGCCTCCAGAATGTCCTCCCTAGATCTCTCCTAATCTACCTCTGCCTTTGATAAAATGAACTTTGACTATATGAACACACACACACACAATGTATGTATGTGATGTCTTATAAACTGCGTAGATAGGTGCACAAAGTCCTTGCTGCAATTGGTCCTTAAAAAGGGTGAGGTGGACTGAGTTAAGGCAGAACTTATCTCTAGGACTTGATTCCGGGTCGAGTGTAGGGTGCTGAGCGCTGATGACTGTCAATTCATCTAGAAAGGATATCAGACATTGCCCTAGAGGGAGCGTTATATTTTGTAGCTGAGGAATCTGTCCCAATGGTACCTTACAGAATTACTCTGAGAATCAGATGAAAATACATGTTTGTAGGCATATATATGTATACATACATCATACACACATACTTTACAATACTTTAAGGAACTAATATAAATGTCAGTTATTATTTTATGGCCAGAAAGTAAACTTAGTCGTTCTATAAAGACTTTCAACAAGAGTTGAAATGAAAAGGAGTTTTTAATTAACCCTAAATTCACCAGAACTGCTCCTCTTCATCCCTGTTGCTTAGGCACCCCCGTGAGCAGAGATTTTATTTTATTTCTCGAGCTGAAGTTATTCAAAGTATCCTCCCTGGAGGAGAAAGGAGACTTTAAACCTTGGCTGTCAGCCTAATTTCAGGGAATCCAATCCAAAGACTATTCTGGCTCCATGTGGTGTTGTTCTGTCTAAGTCTATTAAGAAGTTCCCAGTGAGGGGAATGAGAAATTCATTGAAGGGCCTATTAAGAACCATTAATGAATTCATTAACCTAATCAGTCCAGGGCTCCTCTTGGTCAGACAATTGACAAGATTAGGAGAGAAATAGGTGCTCAAGCCCTCTTAAGAGCAGTAGCCTTCTTAGGTCAGATCTTCTTTGGTTTAAACAAGTGGGGAAAGAAAAAAATGGTTCTCTTCGATGAATCTAATTGCCTTGAAGGAGTGAGTGTTGTAAAATTAAACTGTACCTGCCACCATCTGTCTCTCCTTTAATTAGCAACAGAGTACTTGCTGCAACATACAGGTGTGGAAAGGAATTTAGTGACACTTTCATTAAAATGGAGAATGCCAAGGTAATAACCAGTTTTCAAAATAAGATGCGCCTTGGAGGCACAAGGCCAGGTTCATGTGGTTTTCTTCAAGATAAACCTATCATTAAGTAGTGACACTTATGGTTCACTGTCTTTGAGAGTCACATTTATCTGTCTTAGGTGATGGAATTCTACTCCATGAGTTAACTCCCCCAACCCAAATACTCCCATGTCTCAATGTTCATTCACCATGTCTTGTTTGTCTGAATTTTCAACCATCATATGGGAAGGATGCTCGTATTCTTCCCAGATATCTCTAGACCTATGATTTCATTGGTATGTAGAATTCCTGGGTGAGGAAATACTCTCTACCAACGTCAATTCACATCATTTCTGCAACTTATAGACAGGCAATATAGAGAGCCCAGAGAGATTAAACGTCCTGTCCAGAGTTCTGCAGTCAGGATGTGTCAGTTGGGATTTGAAGCCTATCTCCTTGACTTAGAGAATGGCTTTCTATCTGCTATTTATTGCCTCATTGATTTGTCTTAGGCAATGGGATCCCATTCATTAACTTCCCTAGACCTCACCCAAATATGTCCATCCCTCTCAACTCTCATTATGTCTCATTTATCTCCATTTATAATCACCGTGTGGGATGGGTGTCTGTGCTCTTCTCAGGCATAACTAAAATATGTTACTATTTTAAAGCTCATTTTTGATGGACTTGGAGTTATCAGAGTTGTCTGTGAATGGGCAGAGCTGCCCTCTTGGAAATGGAAAACTTGTGTTTTCTTAGCCTTGTTCTTTGAAGGCAGCAGGTCAGGGAGGCCAAAGGTGGGAGAAAAAAGAGCTAGCTACTATCAATTCTAAAAGGAAGACCTTGATATTCTATTTTTATCCTTTCCATTTTTCCATACATAACATACTTCCCTCCCCCCACAAACATACCAAAGGATCATGTGATAATCTGTTGCTTTTATATTGAATGTTAACTTTAACCTAATCTCAGCTGGGTAAAAATGGACATAATGGTGGTAGAAGAAGATACGATTGACCCAGCAACCCTTAAAGAAATCCTTGACTTCATGCTTCCTCTTTGATCTCTGATGTCCTTAATATATTTTCTCACCTTATCATAGCCATCCAGCAAGCAGGATATTGCTCTAATGGTTCAGTACCTAGAAACATACATTTAATCATCAGGGGGTTCTGCTGCCCACTTGCCTGATCTCATTCAGTAAGGTGGCTCTGTGTTCACAAGACTGGTTATATATGTCACCCAAGGAAAATGGCAGGCACACTACATAGTTCTCAGAGAGCTGAGTAGCTCTATTGCCAACCCTGTTTGTAGTTGCCAGTACTCTTCTCATTAGCTGATGGATCTAATATGCATGAATTTTTTCAGTTGGATTTTTGTGGTACCCCAACCCAACAAGAGACTTCCATTTTCCTTTTCCTGATGAATTTCAATGGATTCCAGTCACGTGGAATCAGTCACAGAAACATTGATTAACGGCCCTTTTACTCATGATCATAGAAACAAAAAAGATTAAAAACCAAATATATGAAAGTAGCCACATAGCAACATAAGTGACCATGTTCCTCCCAGACATAGAAGGTCAGACCTTTTTTAGGTCCACAGAGAAGCCAACCCATGAGTTTAAAGCGATATAGTTCAGGCATTTTAATACGAACATCCTATCAGCTTCAGACAACACCCAAAGGTTTAAAGATCATTTGGTCGGGTGCTTGTATTTGTATCTTCCAATTGGTTTTACCCACAAGAAGCTCACAGAATTTTCCCAAGTATGATCCACTTATGGCCAAATTTTCCAGAGGGTCAATGTTCAGTAAATGGTGATCAAGATGTAGGCTGTCTCCTAGCTTTTCCTCATCCACTTCTCTGTTCCTGGAAGGTAATAATTCCATCTTCAAATTGCCTCCCAGTTGGTTCATGTATTGGATTGTATGTTGTATGGGAATCAAGACCACTTCTCAATGTTTGTTCATCCTCATGGCAAAACTAGGTCAAAGACAGGTACAGATGCAAAGAGAGCCTCCTTTCATGCTTATAATTTTTCTGCCTTCTACTAGAACAAACCTTTCCACAACTTAAGTCCCAATTCACTTCTGCCCCAGACTCTTTGGCATTTTCTATAGAATAAGCTTTGGGAGTCTTCTCACCTTTATGGATGGTTTGACTCAAGACATGGGGTCAGGACATGTTAGTAGGTAAGAAGTTATGGAAGCAAGGAATAACTGCAGCCTACATGCATACTTTTCTCCTGCTCCATCCCACAGGGATATCAGAAATCATGTATTCTAAACCGTACTTAAGAGCATGAATTCCCTCTCAAATACCCCTATTATCAGCCTCTCTAGATCATGGGATAAAAATTTGGAGCTAAGGAAATCATCTCGTGCAATGCTCTTATTTTACACCCGAGGAAACTGAGGCCAAAAGAGGTTAAATGACTTGTTCAAGGTAACATAGCTAGTAAGTGGCAGAACCAGAATTTGGAACGCAGGTTCTCTGACTCCAAATCCAATCCTCTACCCACAGTACAACTCAAAGGCCTTCAGTGACAGAATTTTCTACTTCCTCTATGCCTATTTGGACAATTCTAATTACTTTTCCTTCTATGGAGGTTCTCTGTAATTTACACTCAGTGTTCCTAGTTCTGTTCTCTAGGGCCATGCAAGTCTAATCTTTTTTTTCATTTGACAGTCTTTGAAAGTTTGCAAAGAATCTTTTACAATTCTACATTTACAATTCTAGCATGTCTCCCCTAAATTATTTTTTTTTCCAGTCAAGTGACCCTAGAGGTCATTCAATGGATCCT
The DNA here is from genome assembly GCA_023548195.1 of Bettongia penicillata ogilbyi. NCBI lineage: Eukaryota > Metazoa > Chordata > Mammalia > Diprotodontia > Potoroidae > Bettongia > Bettongia penicillata. The sequence continues at coordinate 1,582,215 of JAJHZJ010000567.1, forward strand.
CATATGAAATGTTTTCAAATACCTTTTCTATTCTATCACTTCCATAACACAAATTTAAAAATAAAATATCCCAGTTAGAAGAGGCCTTGGTGACCACCTGGTTCACTCCCAAACCCAGTCCCATTTTACTGATAGTGACCAAATAATCAGGATGAGATTTGTTTGAGGTCCCACAAACAGGTAATGGGCCATGATGGGTACTAGAATTTATTCATTGCCTTCTAAACTTCTACATAATTTAGTGTAATCAAAATTATCCATTTTATATCTCATACTGTTCTCTGTCTCTTGTTTATTCATAAATTGCTCATTTATCCATAAGTCTGACAGGCAATATATTCCATATTCCTCAAATTTTCTTGTAATAACTCTTTATATCTAAGTCATGTATCCATTTTGATCTTATTTTGGTAAATGGTGTAAGATATTGATCTATGTTCAATTTCTTCCTTACTGCTTTCCAATCTTTCCAACAATTTTTACCAAATAATGAATTCTTATCCCCAAAACTTAAGACATTACACTTGTCAAATACAAGGTTACTATATTTATTTGCTGCTGTAAATTGTATGTCTACTCTGTTCTACTGATCTACCTTTCTATTTCTTAACCAGATAGTTTTGATGATTAGAGCATTATACAGCCTTAAGATCTGGTACTGTTAAACTTCCTTCCTTTTCATTGTTTTTGTGAATTCTTTTGATATTCTGGACTTTTTATTCTCCAAAATGAATTTTGTTTCTGTTTTTTCTAATTTAGTAAGATTGAGTGTGAAATAAGGATGCCCACTATCACTAATATTATTCAATATTGTATTGGAAATCCTTAGACTGGCACTTATAATACTCCACAGTCTAGTCACTATCTGCCTTTCCAGTTAATACTGGAAAGTATTTAATAATATTCCTTTTCATGCACTCTCCATTCTAATCAAAACTAGCTTTTCTCCATCTATGATACCTTCACATAGCTGGTCCCTTCTGTTTGGAATGCACTCTTTCCTCATGTTAAATTGAATCTCTAACTTCCTTCAAAGTCTAGCCCAGGTGGAGTCTCCAATTGAGACCCTTCTTGCTTCCATATTCCCTCCCAAACCCAACCCCTACCATTTAATAATCTCTCTAGTTTTCAATTACTTCATAATTTCCTATTATTGATATGCATATTTATTTGTATATATTATATTCTTCCTTCCCTCTACCCTCCCTCCCCATAAATCCTACCTGCCCCAGTAAAATGTAAGCAGTTTGAGGGCCTTGCAATTAGTGGACAACTAATATTATTGTTCAGTTTCCTCATTATGGATACCACACTTCCACATATGTAGCCTGTGTTCACATTAGCTTTGGTGCAATAGCATGTGCCACACCAATGCAGAAAAGCTTATGCAAGTAAATATGATCTCTTCCTGGAGAAATATAAAGATGTCAGGGCCAGACATTCCATCTAGCTTAATCAAACTACCATCGAGGGGAAGAAGGACTCATAAAGCCAATCTTACTTTCCTTCTTTCTTTTGTAAAGTGTATGTTTCAAACCACTAAGGGACAATTATGACATTTCAGTTCCTGTACTATCTGAGATACAGATTATATAATAAGGAGGTGGCTCTGGTTTCTACTAGAAGACTTCACAGACTGGCCCCTGAATGGCTTTGCCAAGGGCCCAGTTTTCCCTGGGAAGAGCAGAGCTCCCTCACAGAAAAGGATTAGGGCTGCCCATGCTCAGATCTCTGCTTGTTCCAGCTACAACTGATTTTATTATAATACTTGACATTCATAAAGAATCCTGAGCCTCCTTCAAAGCATAGCTTTGCAAAGCTCCTAAAGCCTTCTACATATATTGCCTCATCTTAGGTTCACAGCTTAGGTATTGGAAGTATTATCCCCATTTTATGAAAGAGGAAACTGGTTCATTTTAAGTGACTTGCCCATGGTCCCACAGCTAATAGAAGTGCCAAGGGCAGGAGTCAAATCCAGAATTTCCTGACTCCGAGTCAATCCCTCTGTCCACTACTGATCACAATTTCTGTGCAGAAGAGACCACTAAATCAAGGGGACAGCTCAACTGAGATATTGCAATGTCAAAGGACGATTGGTTGAAGGAAGGACAGTCAAGAGTAGGGTAGAGAAAAGAGGAGGAGCCAAACACAGCTCTTTATTTTTTCACATATTCCTCCTCACCTTTGCCCCTCATGCTTTGGCTAATGGATTGGAGTTTGTATCTCCCAAAATGTCACCTCTTCTTTCCACAAAAAGTTCCTGAAAAGTGCTATTTAAAGCAAAAGCCTGTGATGAGATTGTTCAGCAGCTGACCTGCCTTGGCTTTTGGAGAGAAAGGTAGGATGGGGAGATTTGCAAGGCATTGAAGGGAGATCTATATTTAAGTATTTATTTCCTTTAATGCCAACAGACTCCTGGAACTTGTGTTAACATTTGGCTGTGATTGTTTATAAATAACATAATGGAAAATAGCCATCTAGGGTAGGGTTCAAGGTGAATAAAATGCTGCTATAACTCCAAAGAGGTCCCTGATCTGAGTTGGCTATTGGGCTAATTAGGACTCTTCAAGGCAAGAGCACAGCTTTGGTTCTCAAGCAACTTCATTCCTGGGAGAGAAGGACCAGACAGCTGCTACCACCCCAACTCACTGTTGCTAACACAACGATAGTGGTGGAAGGGCACTAGGGAACCAGATGCCCTTGCAACCTTGACTCAAAGGAGATAAGAAGGAGGCAAATAAGGACTATCGGCAACTTGTCAGGACTGGGCAGTTAAGTGCTACCTTGCTCTCCCCATCTTCTAGAGGCAAGCAGTGTGCTGCTCTTTAAATTAAAGCTTCTGTTCCCTCGAAGAGGACAAAATCTACTCTACTTAGAACTTGCTGTCTTCATTGATTGTTGAAAGAAGGAGTAGGTGGATAGAAGATGCCTAGGTTCCAATTTAAAGTAAGAAAATCCATTTTTGGACATGGCCAGTGTGGGAATTTTTTTTATATGACATATATATAGTATGTATGTATGTATGTATGTAAGTATGTTATAATGATTTTTTCTTTTCTTTTTATTCTTCATTTGGGGAGGGGGGTAAGAGGAAAAGAAAAAATTCCTTGCTAATTGGAAAAAAATATCTTTTTTAAACATTTTTATTTAAAGTTTTAAGTTCCAAATTCTATCCCTCCCTCCCTTCCTCCCCTATTCCCTCCTTGAGATGGCAAGCAATCAGATATAGGTTATTCATGTGCAATTATGTAAAACATTTCCATATTTGTCATTTTATACAAGAAGAAAAGAAAAATGAAAGAAAGTGAAAAATAGTGTGCTTCAGTTTGCATTCAAATGATATCAGTTCTTTCCCTGGAGCTGCCTCCATAGTGTGCTCCATCATTGGTCCTTTGGGATTGTCTTGTATCATTATATTGTTGAGAATAACTAAGTCATTTACATTTCTTCATCAAAAAATACTGCTGTTATTGTGTACAATGTTCTCCTGGTTCTGTTCACTTCACTATGTATCAGTTCACATAAGTTTTTACAGGTTTTTCTGAAATCATCCTGCTTGTCATTTCTTATAGCACAAAAATATTCCATCATAATCATATACCACAGTCTGTTTAGCCATTCTCCAGTTGATGAGCATCCCTTTGATTTACAATTCTTAGTCAACACAGAAAGAACTGCTATAAATATTTTGTACCAACAGGTCTTTTTCCCCTTTTGTTTGGATGTCTTTGGAATATAGACCCAACAGTGGTATTGTTGGATCCAAAGGTATGCACAACTTTATCCTTTGGACATAGTTACAAATAGTTCTCCAGAATGGTCGCATCAGTTCACAACTCCATGAACAGTATTTTAGAGTCCCAGTTTTCCCACATTCCCTCCAACATATAACATTTTCCTTTGTTTGTCGTATTAGCTAATCTGATAGGTGTGAGGTGGTACCTCAGAGCTGTTTTAATCTGCATTTCTTTAATAAATAGTGATTGAGAGCATTTTTTTTCATATGGCTACATGAAACTGGCATATTGATTTCTTTTTCTGAAAATTGCCTGTTCATATCCTTTAAAAATATCTTTAACATAAAAAAGTGAGCCAATCCATTTCAGGAGTAAGAAGGGAAGTGGATTATATGCCCTGGATCACCATTAAAAGTTTAAGACTCATGGTTGCAAACTTTCTCCCTCTTTATAACTATTCCAGTTTTGTACACCTAATCCATTTTTCTGATATTTTTACATTAACTTATTTGTAGGATCTCAGAATTAAAGCTGTCAGGGACCTTAACACCTCCTCATTTTACAGATGAGAAAACTGAGACCTGAAGAGCTAGGTCACTGAATTAGTCAGCCAATAAATATTTATTCAGTGACTAACATGAGTCAGGCACTGTGCTGTGTTGAGAATATGAAGAAAGGCAAAAATCGGTCCTTGCTCTCAAGGAGTTTAAAATCTAATAGGGGAAACAAGGGCTCACTGGGAGTAAGTGATAGAACTGGCCTCTGACTGCAAATTGCTCTTAACTTCTAGGATCTCATGAACAAATATTAAAAATCAAAGAACTCTCACTAGTCCAGAAATAATAGCTACAATGGAGCAGAAGCATGGGGAAGCTGGATACACTTAATTCCATGACCCATCAAGAAAGTTTTGGACCAATTTTTGCCTTCTTTTCATCCTTTCTGTTAACAAGTCAGAGACCTGAGACTCTAGAGTGAACTCTCCCAACCCAAAAGATGGCAACATCTGGCGCAGTAAGTATAGTCACCTGGAAAAACATATAGTAGTCACATTTTCTACCCATGTTATCTGAAAGGGGAATTCAAAGGCAATATTTTTCAGCGCCTGGCTCCTGATTAGAGGAGGAATTTTCTAGGCAATATGTTTCTGAAATTTAGACATCTAGCCAAAGAAGGAAGATTTCTCTTCTTTTCATCCAAGGCTTTTGCCTCTGTAACAACCCCAAATTTTGTAAGCAGTATTTCTCTTGGAGAGAGAAGAGGATAGCGTATATCAGAAATGTTAAACACATGTCCAGGGATAGGCTTCATGCAGCCCATAACACTCCCAAGCACAGCTTGAACAAGATTAAAATGTAATTGGGAAATAAATAAAAATGCAATAAAATATAGATAATATCACATTTTAAAACTAAGTCAATAGGTGGCCCACAGGGATCCTTATGGATGGATTAGTGGCCCCTATTTCTATGTGAATTTGACAGTACTGGTTAATATTTCCCCCAAATTGGACAAACAGTAAGGGACTAAGTCACACATTTGTGAGCAAGGGAGCTACTTCTGCACTCCTCCCTACCCTCCTGCTATTACAAAGCAGATCCAGTGGAGTTCAGGGTGGGTGCTGGGGTGAGTTACTTACCAAGAAGTCTGAAAAATGTTTCCCTTTTGGAGGAAATCTAAACCACAAGATGGTCCATGAGTAAAGATGCTCTGGGACAGAAGGAGTCACTGGAGTGTCATGGTGCTGTCTTACCAGAATCTCAAATATGGTTCTTTTCTGAGAGAAATATAAACCAAGTCATTTCCCTGAGTTGAAAAAACTTTGAAACCATGGTGACGCGTGGGACCCCAAGGAGAGGAAAAAGAATTCTTAGCTGTTTGTTGGATATTGAGAGACATTTTAAGTATTTTCAATATTTTTAATAGGTTCCTAGTCCTTACCATTTTACGTGGGATAAAATAAAGGGTGTTCTGTACCTGATACATTTATGGAGACCGAGATATAATTCGCATATAATTTAGATGCAGTGATTTTCCCAGAGTAAACTCGAGGCAAAGCTAATAGCAGTTGCAGAAATGTTGGCCTTTTATGGTCAAGACTTAAGATCAAATATGGTCCATGTATATTCAGACCTGGGAGCTCTATGCCATGAATTATCCGAATTGGTGTGAATACGTTCCGCACACTTATTCCTGGGGAAACAAGAAGAGGTCCGGGACAGAAGTAATTCTTTTCTCTAGCTTAATAAAGATAGAAACTCAAAATATATTGTAAACTCACACTCCTTTCTCTTTTCTCAAGTGAGATTGAACAGCTAAAGGTATCAGTGCTGGTTTGGGGGAGGAAGGCGTACAGTGTTGAAATCCTAATCTATCGGAATTCTACATGCCCTGGATACACTTGTGGATATTTTAAGATAGTTGCCTTTAGGCTACTGAAAAGCATGTTAACTTTTGCCTGTGACTGTTTACAAATCACACACACACACAGAAAAAAAATCTCCTGCCATTGGGCTTGAGGTGAATAAAATTCTTTTACACCTCCTAAAAGGTCTGAGTTGCACATAGGGATGATGAGGGTACTTCAGGGGAGGACAGCCTTTCTGAGGAATGCATTTATTTTTATTATTGCAGCTTTACGAAGCTAGTAGGTTCTAGGACAAGAAATGTCTCGGCCTCTCTATCTCTGTCTCTCTGTCCCTATCTCTGTCTCTCTATTTCTGTCTCTATCTCTCTATCTCTGTCTCTCCTTGTCTCTGTCTCTGTCTCTTTGTCTTTTTCTGTCTCTGTTTCTGTCTCCTTTTTTTAGAAACGTGATTTAAAGCAGGGAGCATTCCTGGGGTTTTGCATTCTCAGCAGACAGAAACCAGAAAGTCAAAAGAACAGCAAGTCTTCACAATGCAAAAGAAAGTCAATGGAGGAAGCCAAAAAACCTGCCTTTGTGATGAACGAGCCACCTTTCTGGTTGGATCCCAGCCACTGAAATAAAAATGGGAAAAGTAAGCATTGAACTTGGACTTAATCAGGCAAAACTCTTAGCCAGTCATGCAGGGATTCCCACATGTGCTAAAGGCTTAGCTTTTTTTCAGGAGAAAAACTTGCAAAAGAGAGCCAGGAGGCTGAATTCTTCTTCTCTTCCTTTTATCCTGTTCCAAAGAGCTTGATTTAAAAAGAGTTCTTGTCACTTGTACCAAAAAATTCAAATGTAATAGAAAATGATGATGGCTTCAGGTTTTCACCCAAAGTTTCTAGGTTGCCTAGAGCTCTGCTTTTATTCCTGGAGGTCTGCCAAACCGTGGAGGTCCTGCTGTTGACATTACAGTGACAGTTGGGGCTTTTTTGGAAGTCTTTTGAAAAACCCAGTCCTTTGTCTCTTTCCTCAGTCAATTCTGTTGTGCAGTTCACCTATTTTGGAAGTGGTTTAACTTGACAAGATGATTTTGAAGGAGGATCCAGGCTTGTCTGGCTATAGTGCCTTGTACATTCAATTCAACTCAATCCAATCCAATTGAACTCAACCAACATTTATTGGGCTTGTACATCAGTATGTTTATACTGCAAAGATAGAACAGATGGACAGGAGTTGGACTGAGAGTTCAAGAGAAGGAAGGGAGTAGGTTAGATTGCCTTTAGCAACTGGAAAAGTTTTTTTAATGGCCCTAAACTTTCCAAAAAAGCACAAAAATTAAAATCTTTTTAATACTAGAATCTTCCTGGTGCTACTATATAGCAGTAAGGGAGGGAATACAAGTCCCCCTGCCCTCCAAAAAAATTTTAAAGTGAATATCACCCATAGAGAGTAATAGAAAAGTACGTGATGAGGGTGAGCAGGTGCCAACATGGAACCAATGAGAAGAAAGAAGAAACAAAAAAAAACACTAAAGAAGAACGAGAAGAAATGATGTCACTGAAGAATTATCTGATTGGAAGAGAAGACAGCCTGGTCACATGACAAGGGTGAAAGAAAGTAGATGACCAACCAGAGGGCTTCATTAGCACCCTCACAATGGCAGGAGAAAACAAGGAAGGCCCTCAACATGAGTGGAAAGCATGGATAAAGCTTTCATTAATAACTACTGAGAGAAATAGATGAAAACAAAGGATCATAGCATGAGAGCTGTGAGGGACCTTAATCAGCCAATCTATAAACATTTATTAAGCCCTACCATGGGCCAGACATTGGAGGTAAAGAAGCAGAAGATAGTCCCTTGTCTCTAGGAGTTCCTAATCCAATGGGACCTTAAAGACAATCTAGTTCTACACCTTCATCTAACAGATTAGAAAATTGAGACCCAGAGAGGATATAGAATCATAATTTTGGAACTAGAAGGAATCTACTCTAAAAATTATCTAGTTCAGTCCCCTCGTTTTTTCAGATGAGAAAAATGAGGCACAGGGAATTTAAGTGACTTTGCCTAAAGTGATACAGCTACTAAATGACTGGGCCAAGATTCAAATGTAGGTTCTCTCACTCTAAATCCAATGTTTCCCCTTATTTGTGTAGAAGAGAATAACATAGGTAGTCAGACAGGTATTCAACAAAGATTTATTAAGTACCTACTATATACCAAAAACTGTGCTAAGTATTAGAGAGGTGAAAAGGATGGACCAGAAGAGTTTCTGACCAAACTGAAAATTCTCTAATAGATCTGTTAGATAATTTGGGCATGGGCCTTTGTTAGTTTCTGATCAAGTCCCCAAATGAAATTGATGGGACATGGAGCACTCCTAGTAATTGGCTGAAGTGCAGCCATACCCCTAATAGGAAGCTTGCCCCACTCTTTGAAAGTCTCAGCAACTAAGGACTTGATTTTCAAAGTCTTTTGTTTTCCTTTGCACTTTTTTCCAAAATGCAGCAAGGTGGGGAAGCCATTTCTCTCTTCATGTCCTATGATCACCAGTAACAGCAACATCAGCTTGTTGTCTTTCATCTTCGAAGAGAACCAAAATGACATCACCATGATAAAGTGAAATTTCAGTGTGTCCAACTGTGGCTCATTATACCAATACGAGCTCAGAATGCCCTACCACAGGTTGGACGCAGATAGTCTGTGTGAATATTTGTGTTTACTTTGTGCTATCTCAATTCTGCTTTGCTCAAAGAGCACAGCACCCTTTCTGATGAGGGCATGCCATGCTGAGCAGTCCTGTGCCAGTTTCAGTATCTCCCATGTTGTACAGTCAAATCCAAAGAGAGACCTGAAAAGTGTGCTAGTATTCAGTTCAAACATATAGTGTTGGGAAGTATGTACTTATTGCATAAGCCCTGAAAGAGTTCAATAATACAGTTCCTGAACCCCAACCTCATATATATATGTGTGTGCATATATGTATTCATATACATATATATGTATATATATATATATATATATATATACACCCACACACATAGAAACAGGTGTATGTATGTGTGTATGTGTGTGTGTAGGAAGAGGCATTCTGAATTCCCCAGACAGCATTATTTTAAAACTTACCTTTCTATAAGGGAGATTCCCTGAGCAGTACTAGCTTTGGGAGTTGCCTTGTGGGTAATTCCAAGTTTAGGACCAAAAGAAAATACAATGAGATTTCCAAGTTCCCTGACCCAGTTTGGAATGACCTGAATCCACTGGGCTCAGGCTTTTCTGGGCTCTTCATTTAGACTAATGAAATTTTACTGGTGACTTCATTTCAGCAGCTCTCCAAAAGTGAGTGAATGAGTTAGCAAGGGATCTCTGTGGTAGCTCATTTTTACCACCCATACGCTCCCAAAACGGCTCATCAAAAGTTGCATAGCTTAATAGGTTAAACTGTTTGCTTTGTATTTTTCAGAGTATTGAGCTCCAGTGCTTATGGGATTGAATTTTTATTAAAAATATCTCCTTTTCCTCCCCCTTCTCACTCTACCCCCTGCCCCTCTGTATACTGCCAGGGCCAGAAGGAAGCCTGCCCGCTGCCAAACCAATAAGGAAAAGAGAATATTAAAAAGTCAGATTTTCATGAAGCAATACTTCAAGGTAGCTTTCACGTAGAAGCTTTTCCCTGGGTTTCCAAGTGGCCTCATCACACACAGGGTTCAGTTTCAGCTGAATTTGGACACAAATTAAGGGTTTTCTCTTTCATTTTGCATCCTGTGAAACTCTCCTGGGATGAAGGAGGCTCTTGAGGCTCTGACATTTTGCTTCTCTGGACCAGTTCTCATCTTTAAAACATCCTCCAGCTTTCCACTTCTCCCTCCTCCCCCGCCCCCGCCAATGCCATACAACACCAAGTCATATTTAACTTGAGTTTCTGCTGACTTTAAATCAACAGCTCAACTTCACCACATTTATATGAATGCCCAGGTTCCAAGGAGTCACACTAGGCCAGCTTGGCTTTCTGGGTAATGTAATAATAATGTACATTTTTAGCGTTTTATAATAATAATGTACAGTTTTAGCGTTTTGTTCTCTCTCCCCTATCTTCTCTCATTTTCTCTCCTTTGTCTCTCTCTTTCTCTCTCCTTTCCTCTCTCATTCTCTTTTTCTCTGTCATTCTCTTTCCTCTGTCTATTTCTCCATTCTTTTCCCTCTCTCTTCATCTCTCTCCTCTATCTTCTCCTGTCCTCTCTCATTGTAATGGTAAGTAAACTAGGATTTTTTGCTGTTTTTGTTTTAGTATAATCAAAAAGTACAATGCCTCTATTGGAATGTGACTAAGGAGTATCTTTCCCACCCATTGTCTGGGAAGATTTTTGAGAAGGTCCATGCCTTTTGTTAATGAGGCAATGGTTCTCAAGAGATGTGATGTCCTCTGGCTCTAAAAAGTGTATAAAAACTCTAAAGTGTGAGTTTTATTTTTGGGGCTTACTGATTGGAAGTGTTTGACCAGAGGAGGTCTCTGTGAAGCTGCGTTAATAATCTCCCTGGCTTTGAGAACCCAGATGTCATGCTTCCCTCTTCGGTTGACTTTTAATTTCTCTATATTTTCTTTGAAGTTTAGAGTGCTGACTCCCTTGAATTAGGTGAATGATGTGTGCTTGGTTAAAGAAGTGATACATGTGTTTGATTAAAGTGATTGTTAACCCTCAAAAGCTGCCTTTCCTTTTATCAGTGCAAATCTAAGAACCTGTGATAGCAGCCCCACCCTGAGTATGTTAGGGTGTTTACTGATACACTCATTCTTTCTCCTATCACTTTCTCTCTTTCTCAGAACTTGATTCCCAGTATAGGACACTCACTACACCTTGCTGGTTATAAGGCTGGGCTCCACAAAAAGGAAATAGATAAGTCATGTGACCAGCAATCTCCCCACTCATCTTATAGCACTTTCTCTGACAACATGGCAACCTCCCTCCTAGATATCTTACCTTGCTCAGGACCTCTAATTCAGGCTAGTCCTTCTCTCACTGTGGGTTCTTGATGTCTTTCCCTGACCTCCTCCCTAAGGAAACTCATTCTCTGCCAGCTGGCATACTAGAAAGGATTTAGTAAATGAATTCACATTAGGTTATTGCTGACTGATGATGACTTTATACATTACCCCTAGGAGATATAATTACATATTAACAGGGGAATAATGCCTTAATCTCATAATAATAGCTAACATTTTATAGCATTTTTTGGTTGCAAAGTATCTTCCTAAGTATCATCTCATTTCTTCTTCACGGCCTCCTTTATTCAATATATTGTCACTGTTTTACAGATGAGGAAACTCAGACTTGAAAAGGTTAGATGATTTCACCATGGTCATGTAGCTAGTAGGTGGCTGAGATTCCCACCCAGGTCATTCCTGACTAGGGTCTACACTCTCTCCATCACACCCTGGTGACTTTCTCTAGGGCAGAGGTTCTGAATCCCTTTTTGTAACATGAATCCTTTTGGCAAGTCTAATGAAGCCTACAGACCACCATGGAATGCATAAAATAAATTCAAAGGATTATGAAGGAAACCAATTATATTGAAATACATTTATCAACACTTTTTTTTAAAAGGTCATGAACCCTAGATTAAGAACTACTGATCTAAAAAAATACATGTCTAATTGACAGATGATGTGGTAGAGAGGAAAGAATTTGAGACTTCAGAGTTAGTTGACAGCTGTGTTTCAATCCACTCTCTGACGTTTCCTAGTTGTATGATCAAGATCAAGTATTTTAACATATATGTGTTTCAGTTTCTTAATTTGGAAAACAGAGAAAATACCTATGGAACCTTCCTCATTTGGTTTTTGTGGTAATTAGATGAGACAACATATATAAAGTATTGTGTGAATTTTAAAATGCTATGTACCAGCTCTCATCATCATTCTTAATAATGAAATTTTAGATATCATTCCAACAAAAGTTATTTCTGTGCTGGTAGGGCAAGAGGCCTGCATGGAGAAAATAAAACATCTGCAGACCAGAGTTTGGCATACTCCTTTCCATCTCAATTGTAGAACTGTCTTTGTTTTTTTGAATTTTATTTTAGTTTTTTAATTTTAATTTTTTAACTGAACAAACAGCAATAAATATGAATATTTTAGTCAACAAAAAAGAACAGAAAAGGATATTATATTTGAAAATGAACAACAACCAATAAGCATGTATTAAATGCTGCCTGGGTACTATGCTAAGCACTGGGGATACGATGAAAAGACAAAAATGCCCTGTCCTCAGGAAGCTTACATTCTGGCAAGGGAGACAACATGCACATGTATAATTATATACAAGCTATATATAGTGTACAGAGTAAATAAAAGATAACCTTAGAAGGAAAAGACACTAGCAGCTGAGGACAACAGGAAAGGTCTTGTGCAGAAGATGGCACTTGTACTTAATCTTGAAAGAAGACAGGGATTTTAAGAAACAAACAAAAAAGGGAGAACTTTTCCAGACACGCACTTTCCAGTGCAAAGACATGGAGAGGATGTGATGCTGTGTGTGAGGAATGGTAAGTATGGCCAGACCAGAGAGTGCATGGGAGGGAATAATATGTAAGACTGGAAAGACAGAAAAGGGCTAATTTATGAAGAATTTCAAATGCCAACCACTACATTTCATCTTACAAGTAATAGAAAATGACTGGACTTTATTGAATAGGAACAGGTAACATGGTCAAACTTTCACTTTAAAAAAATCATTTTGACAGTCCTGTAGAGGATGGATTGTGGAAAAAAGAAACTTGATGCAAGAAGACCAGTTAGAAGACTTTGCCAATTGTCAAGGTGAGAGATTATGAAAGTCTGAATTAGTATAATAGCTATATGAGCAGAGATAAGGGGATATATTCATATACATATATGTGTGTATAATGTATGCATGTTTGCATATGTGCATATGTATATATGTATTATATATGCATGTGTGTATATATGAATTGTGTGTATATATGAATGTATGTGTGTATATATAGGAATGTGTATATATATTAATATGTGTATATGTACATATGTATGTATGTAAATATGCATGTATGAGGTTTGTTGCAGAGGTGGAAATAAGATTTGTCTCCCAAAAGATATGCAGAAGTGCAGAGTCAAGGATGGCACTGAGCAGGCTAACCTGGATGATTGGAAGGTTGATCATGCCCTTATCAAAAATACAGAAGTCTATAAGAGAGGTATGTTTGTAGGAGAAAGATAGTGAATTCTGTTTTGAACATGCTGAGTATGAGATGTGTCAGGGACATCCAGTTCAAGATGCCCAACAGACTTGTTGGTGACACAGTAACAGAGCTCAGGATTTAGGCTAAGACTAGATAGATAGATCTGTGGGTCTTTTATGTGGAGATGATAATTAAACCCATGGGAGCTGAAGCAATCACTAACCAAGAACAGCCCATTGATAAACCCATATTCCAAAGCTTGGTAATCAGAAGTTGGGTGCCATTAGCATAGTCTTCAAGATACCATGGTCCCCTCTACCCCATTAGGAGGCATTGAACCAGAACTTTAGTAAAGGCATTTTGTGTTTTTTCTACTATGATACAGGAAACTATCATGAATGGTCCCTGATACCATAATAGCTAGCTCCTAATTAGCATGAACAATTAATCATACGAAGTGATCACAAATTCAGCACCACATGTGTACATTGGGCAATTACCATGATTTATTATTTTTGATTATTATTTTTAAATAGTGAGAATCTGAGACCACTTCACAGGATTTTATTGTTCATACATGAGGACTTCATTGTATTCATATTTTTCCTTCAACATTTCCTTCTCTAAAATATCCCAGTCTCTTTAGTTTCTCCTAAGAGAGGTAATCTTTTTAAGCAATCTATGATCCCAAGGCAAATATTTCCATAAGTAATAAACATCGCAGTCTTAGCCAGAAAATCATTCAAAGACAGAAATGCTGAAAATAAACCTGCTTTCTATTATTCCAAATTAGAATTTTGGAGCTGTAATGGACAAGGGAGCTCATCTGCCCTAACTCTTCATTTCTTAACTAAGGAAAGTAAAATCAACAGATGTCACATCACTAAGAGACCTGAATAGAATCTGAGTTTATTAACTCTAAGAGCTAATGCCCTTTCTCCTTTTTCCTTCAAAAATATGACCAACAAAAAAGAAACCAAACTGAACAATTTCTCACCAGTTCAATCCCCCTAAATAAGCTTTAGTATACTATCTTCTGCATACTGAAGCAACTGAAATAAGGAGGTTCAGAGTTTCATTTCATAAAGTAAACAGAATCCCAGAACTGTAGGGTATTTCTTGATCATGATAGCTGGTAGGCTTGAGGCAGTTTCTTTCATCATGAATTATAAACAAATGTCAGATGAATGGTGGGAAATAAGGGTGCCTGGAGTGGACTATCATAGTCATCTAAGTATTGAAATGTGTGTGTGTGTGTGTATGTGTGTGTGTGTGTGTGTGAAACCTGATTCTACTGCTCTACAATTTCCAGTCATTACTTCCAGTTTTGTCCTTCAAAGCCAAGAGAAACAAGGTTAGTTCCTGGTATATAGGACAATTCTGCATAAACTATAATTTCCCCTTTTAGTTTTCTTTTCTTCCAGTTAAGCATTCTTACTCTCTGACCAATCCTCTTATGCCATGACCTTGAGTCCTTCAGCACCACAGTTACCTTCTCTCTGGAGATTGACTTACATGTTGTTCTTAGTCATGCATGATTCTTTGTGACCCCATTTGGGTTTTCTTGGCAAAGATATTGGAGTGACTTGCCATTTTCTTCTCCAGCTCATTGAACAAATAAAGAAACTGAGGCAAACAGGGTTAAGTGACTTGCCCAGGGTTACATAGCTGGTAAACATCTGAAGCCAGATTTGAATTCAGGAAGATGAGTTTTCCTGATTTCAAACCCAATGCTCTATTTACAGGATCCTAGATGCCTCGACAGAAACTGCCTCAAGTCTACCATCCTGATCAAGAAATACCCTACAGTTCTGGGATTCTGTTTACTTTACAAAATGAAACTGAGTCTCCTTATTTCAGTTACTTCAGTATGCAGAAGATAGTATGCTAATTTAGGGGTATTGAACTGGTGAGAAACTGGTTCAGTTTGGTTTCTTTTTTATTGGTCATATTTTTGAAGGAAAAAGGAGAAAGGGCATTAGTTCTTAGAGTTAAGAAACCCAGATTCTACTCAGGTCTCTTAGTGATGTGACATCTGTTGATTTTACTTTCCATAGTTAAGAAATGAAGTGTTAGGGCAGATGAGCTCCCTGGTCCATTTCAGCTCCAAAATCCTGATTTGGAGTAGTCCAGATAAACTCTGACTAAGGTAGAGTATATTTTATCTCAGTTCTGATATATGCAATCCTGGATACTATGTTATTCTAGAAAATCAATAAACATAATAATATTTATTTTTGTTCAGTCATTTCAGTCATACAAGACTCTTTGTGACCTTATCTGGAATTTTCTTGGCAAAGATATTGGAGTGGTTTGCCATTTCCTTCTCCAGCTCATTGTACAGATGAGGAAACTTAGGCAAACAAGGTTAAGTGACATGCCCAGGCTCACACAGCTGGTCAGCCTCTGAAGCCAGATTTGCACTCAGGAAAAGAAGTCTACCCAACTCCAGGCCCAGCGCTCTATCTGCTGAGCCACCTAGCTGCCCCAAACAATCATAAAAGCTAGCCTTTATATAACACTTAAAGTTTTAAAAAGTGCTTTAAAAATAATATCTCATTTTATCCTCACAACAACCCTAAGAAATAGATATTTTTATTATTTTCACTTAAAAGATGAAGAAACAGAGGCAGACATCGTTAAGTGACAAGCCTGTGTCACATAACTTAATAAGTATCTGAGGCTGGATTTGAACTTCTTCCTAACTCCAGTTCCAATGTTTTATCACTGTCAGGTAGCTGACTAATTAATATGACTTCATATAGCATTAGCATTTGGGTTGTTATATCACACAATATATTAATATATTTTCAGTCAATGAAATCCTTTAATTTTTTGGTATTTTTTTTTAACTTCTGTCTAGCCATACCTCCCCAATCCTAAGCTTAGGGAGTTTCATTTTTGAAATTGAGTAAAATGAGGGACTGACCAGTGAGCCCAGTCTTTATGAACATGTGCAGTGCTCTCTGATGATACATTTCCCCTGTGGAACTTTCGATGCATAGGTATAATTTCTGGTCTGCTTGAGTAAAGAAGATAGCCTTTTTGAATGGTTGCTTAGCTAGGCCTGGAAAAGCATTTAAAAAGTACTTAGTGGTCAATATATGATGCCCTTCCTCTCCTTCCTGCTTGTGTTTGAATAAAGAGGCAGGTAATGATAGAAGCCTCCAATTGGAGAGGACACCTTAGGCATTTTTCTCCCCACACAAGCCACAATCATACATTCCAGGAGTTCAGAACTTTATGGTTGTTTCTGCAGCTGATGTATCTATTTTTTATTGCCTTGGGATGGAGTATTAAAAATGACTACTACACTGTGATCTTCAACATGATAGGAAACCAAGACACCACAGATATGGGTTTTGCAGCCAGATGGCAAGGAAGAAAGTCTCAGGAGACCTCTTTGATCCAGCAAAGATTGGTGGCAGCCAAGAGGGAACTATGGCAATTCATCTATTGACTATGGCAAATTTAGACATAAACTTGGTAGAGGGTCTTGAGGGAGGATGAAAATATTATATACAAACTGCTATAAATTTGAACCTACTCTCCTGAGGGCCTGGGGTGGTATTAGGGAAAGTATACCCCCAGGTATTGAGGGGAATCGGTGAAGAGTAGTGAATCCTTTGTAAATTTGATTTTTACTGTACCTTCACGGAAAAAAAAAATTTTGATATAAAAGCTATTTGATGTTAATTATATAAAACAAAGACACTAATCACTGTGGTTTATGTTGGGGTGAAAACATCAGAATGGGGTCTTGAGCTGACAGCATTAAAGAATGATACCTCATTGTCCATAAGCAATATCTGTAGAGCCCCAAGATGGGGAGAGGTAACCTTGCTCAGGAACCCAGCTCCTCTATCATAGTAGGAGTTGGGCTGAAGATGCCTCAAAATGTTACATGGGTTGTATAAGCATACAACTGTGTGTAGTAGGTATGAACCCAATTATCCCCTTCCCCTGTTCCGGAT
The DNA here is from genome assembly GCA_023548195.1 of Bettongia penicillata ogilbyi. NCBI lineage: Eukaryota > Metazoa > Chordata > Mammalia > Diprotodontia > Potoroidae > Bettongia > Bettongia penicillata. The sequence goes on from JAJHZJ010000567.1 coordinate 1,599,471, forward strand.
GACCAGGAAGTCCAAAAGCATATTTGAAGTGGGAAAACAGAATTTCTGAGACCATGACCATGTGGGATAAAATGAACTTAGGATGACCTTCTGTATTCTGAGAGAATACAGAAATGAGATCAGGAATAGCTAAAAATCAAAGGTGATACTATGGACCATTGGATCCATGTCAATTTATCAGAAGATGGGGAGAAACACCAGGTAGAAAGTTGTTTCAGTTTTGGGATCTGCAAACACACTTTTTCTAAGGACCCATTTGCAAATTTTCACTGCAGAGAAAAAGTAAGATCACCATGATAAGCTCTCAACTCTTTCGCAAAGGGTTCATATGAGTCCTTTCTAAGTTCTTTACTCACTGAAACAAACTAGGTTTATGCGTAATACCTTTGCTAACCTGACTGCTTACAGGGAAACCAAGGACCATTTGAAGGATATGAGTCAGATTCTTTTTTTTCTTGATGGAGTCCTACATGGACACATGAGCTATTGAGATTATTCTTAAAGACACTCCCAAGACTGAACCTTGTTTGTTGCATCATTAGTCACAATCTGACCCACAAGTTATTTTAGATTTATCCTTATTAAGTTATATATTTAGATGATCTGCTTACATGTAAATTTATTTTTTTGGATCCCAATTTTATCATCTACCATGGTTTTTTTTATACTTCCCAGCTTTGTGTCATTTCTGTTTGACGAGCATACTTTTTACATTTTTATCTAGAATAATTACAAAAATGCTCAATAGTAAAGGTCAAGGGCATATTTCTAGGACATTTCACTAGACTAGAAACTTCCCTCTTCCTCTCCTTCCAAAAAAAAACTCTCGAAGAAGGACTCTTAATGACAGTTCTTTGGACCTATCATTCAGCCAATTATCTGTACTACAATCTTACACATATCTCTCCACTTTCTCCATGAGGATAGCATGAAACATTATGCAAAACATTTTGCTAGGTAAAATACACTTCTAGCATTCCCTTAACACCTCAGTCTAGTTACCCAGTCAACAAAGGAAATGAGATTAGTCTGGCATAATCTATTCTTGATGAAGTCATGCTGGTTTTTATTGATAACCATATTTCTTTCTAAATGCCCATAAACTATCTTTTAATAATGTGATCAGAAATTCTGTAAGGAATATAAATCAAGATTACTGACCCATAATTTTCAGATTCCACCCTCTTCCCTACTTTGAAAATCAGGACAGCATCTGGCTTTCTTCAGTCCTACAGTACCTTTGTAGTTCTTGAGTTTCTTGCAAAGATGTGTTTTACAATTGCCCTAGGATGTGGTTTGTTCTGGCCTATTGTATTGAATTCATTGAGGGCAACTAGGTATTCCCTTCTCCTTTCCTCACTTTTCTCCACTTTCAACTTATATTTATCTGCTTTTATTCTATCTCCCCTAGACCAAAGATCATTTTCCTTGAGGGAAGGGGGAAAAAACAAGCACCAAAACAAGACAAGAGTTAGGTAGTTCAGTCATCTCCCAATGCCTGCTGTCATCATCCCATCTATCCTATTCTGGGCAGCAGTGGATACCTTTTATGGAATATCTCTGGCCTTCAGCATAGATAAACAAACAAATATAATCCATTTTTTTGTCCTTAATATTCATCATCAGCTCACTCTGGGCTTTAGCACTCTTCAGCACTTTAGCACACAATTTTTTACAAGACTGTGCTAGACTTTCATATCCATGTTGAGTTACTTGGGTTTGCTTCTATTTTCTATAAATGTCTTTGTAAAAACTGAGCTGAACAATGAGTTCCTTAAATAGTCCCATTGGTCTCTTTAGGAAGCTCCCATGCCTCCTGCCAAGAGGAATCATTTCTCTTTGTGTCTTCAGAATTTCATTCTTGAGAGATTCCTATCCATCCTCTATTGGATTCTACAGAATTTTATTTTATTTTTCATTAAATTTTATTCTATAATTATACATGTATAGCCTACATCAGATTGATTTCTCTTGGGGAGGGGGATAGGAAAGGAGGGATGGAGAAAACTTAGAACTCAAAATCTTATAAAAGGGAATATTGAAAACTGAAAAATAAACTTTAGAAAAAGAATTGAATTTTATTCTTTTTCAACTAACAAGTATTTATGTTCTCTTTTGCTCTCCAGCCTGCTTATAAAAGTTAGCAGATAGATCCCATTTACATAGCACTTTAAGGTTTACCCATCTTTCAGGCTTTATATACATTTTGCCTATCAGATTATCTGGCAGCTAGGGGACACAGTGGATAGAGCACCAATCTTGGAGTCAGGAAGACTCAATTTCCTGAGTTCAATTATGGTCTGGACAGTTACTAGCTATGTGATCCCAGGCAAGTTACTTAACCCTGTTCACCTCAGTTCCTCCTTTGTAAAATGAACTGGAGAGGTAAATGGCAAACCACTCCAACATCTTTGCCAAGAAAATCCAAATGGGGTTGTGAAGCATTGGACATGGCTGAAAATCAACTGAAAAGCAAAATCAGATCATCAACACCACCCTGTGTGGTAGGGACTATTGGTATGATTATCTCTATTTTACAGGTAAAGAAACTGAGGCTTAGTGAGCCTATTTTCAATACAGTTAGTAAGTTTCAGAGGTGGGATTCAAACCCAGGTGTTTCTTGATTCTAGGTCCAGCATTCTTTTCACTATACCGAGCTGCCTCTCATAGAGATGAAGGAATTTCCCCCCTTGTTTTTCATGTCATTCTGCATAGCTCTTCCTTAACGTGTTTTTTTATATTCTCCCAGACCTTTCACTTTCTTTTTTAGGATGAATATCAGTTTTCTTTTGTGCACACATAAAAAATTACTTGGTCCTGGAAGAAACACAAACACTTTCCTGAGGTCACTGTAGAAGTCATCTTGCCCTCCATCCTTTGGATGGAAGCCAAAATCTTGCTCGTTTGTGTTGTGCTTGGCAGCTCTCTTGGCTGATTCTTCTAGCTAAGGACATTTGCTTAGGCTTCCTCCTGGAGGTCCTGTTGCTGGGAGCTAGCTCCAGAGATGGATTTGTTGTTTTTGTTTTTTATTTTTTTAGTGTACTCTTCCTCTTCCACAGATAGAATGATGGTTTCTGCTTGACTTCTTTTATCTGGCAATGACCACATTTCTGCCAAACTGGATATAATAGTGTACCTTGCTTTGCCTTGCTCTTGACCTCTAGACATGTAGCTGTATTTCCCTGACTGGGCAGTTTTTCTTCAGAAAACTTCTTTTCTTAATCCCTGCCTCAACACATACAAAGCCCCCTTTTCCTTTATAATGGCAAATATACAGTGATTTGCAAGTGGCCTTTCTTCTAGTTTCTAGCACCTTCCATTTACTCTGTATACATTTTGTATGTACATAGTGGTTTGACTCTTGTCTCTGTGAGCACTGTGAGCTCCTTGAGAGGAGAAGATTTCAGCAGTTAGCATAGTGCCTGAAATAAAGCTGCTCATCCTTCATTCTTGAACGGAACCAACGATATTAGTAGGATATTGCCTTGACTTGTAAGAGCATTGGAATCAAGTGAGGAAGAGCTATGCAGAGCCATCAGCCTCACTCCCTTCTCCAGAGTCACTGGAGTCCAGTGGCAAGACAGGTCAGGATGAATGGCGATACCCTGGATACAGTGGGAGACCATGGCCTTTTTCAAACTAATGTCTTTCCCAGGTCTCTGAGGCAAAGCCCATTCAGTAATTAAAGGCTGGGGAAGAAGTGGGGTAAAACACTAGCTTGCCTACTTTGCCTTCATAAAAGAATCTGGGAGGGGAAGATCCCCAGAGTTTCTGGCCAGAACAGAAACATCTGCTATTTACACTCACTCTGAGACATCAAAACCCAAATAATGAGCTAGCGAGGCTTGGGCAGGCACCTACTATTAGCCAATCAGTGAAAGCCAGGGTGATTTGGGTTTAAAGGTATAGTCAAATAACTCCATTTAAATCACAATGGGCATTAACAAAGCCTGGTTTTTCAGAGCTATATTTCAAGAAATCATAAATGAGATAAGAGTTAATTGTCACCTGGCACAAAGCAAGAACTTAATAGCTGCTTGTTACTGCCTGCCTGTCTGAATAAGAGTTACCTCCCCTCTCAGGATCACTATAGTTAAATATCTCCCTCAAGTTCCATCTATGTTATATCAAAAGAATAGAGGTAAAAGCGGAAAAATTCAATCCAATCTCATAGGTATCCAGTTTATTCATCTTGCTTAGACAACCACAATTAAACTCAGGTCATTTTTGTCTGGTTTAAAATAACATTTGAGTTCATTGTCTCAGAAATCGTATACTTTTGCTTACCTGTTCTCCATTCGCTCTGTCCTTGGAGTCAGAGGTAAAAAGAGGCAGAGAGTAAGCAGCAATGGATCCTTGACCCTATATGGCTCACCTTGCTACCTTTAACCCCTGATTTCTAAATCCTCAATCACAACCTCAATTCCATTCTTTTCCACGTTTCTATCTAAAATGAAATATATATATATATATATATATATATATATATATATATATATATATATATTAGTGTGGTGCATCCAGAGGAAGAGCATTTTTCTTTTCAGACTATTTTCTCTTTTGCTCTGTTGTGTTTTGTTTTTCTCATGGTTTCTCCCATTCGCTCAGATTCTTCTATGCAACATGAGTAATGTGAAATGTGTTTAATGGGAATGTATGTGTGGAGCCCATACAAGATTGCATGCCATCTTGGGGAAGGTGGGGGAAGAAGGAGAAGAAATAAAACTTATGGAAGTGATTGTTGAAAATTGAAAAAAATAAATTAACAAGTTTGGTAAAATTAAATAAAGTTCCAGTAAATAGAAAAAAAAAAGAACTAGTGTGGTGACTAGGGCATGGGACTTAGAGGCAGGATGATCTAAGTTCAAATCTGGCCTCAGACACTTACTAGCTGTATGAGCCTGTCATTTAACTACTCTGGGGCCTCAGTTTCCTTGGTTTCCCATAAAATGAGGGAGTTGTACTCAGTGGATTCTGGGGTCCATCACAGTTCTAAATCTATGCTGACTGATCCTATGAAGTGGAATAGGGATCTGAGCCTTTTCATGTAGATTCTCAAGGAATGTTAATACCCAAGTGTGTTATTCTCAGTATGTATAAATTTAGGAATTCCAGACCTGGGCAAATTCAGTTAATCAAAAGTCTAACATATCAAGGGTCTTTTGCATAATGGAAGTAGACTAAAGAGACAGAGAGATAATGGGAGGTGGAGAGACTGAGAAACTCAGAATGTGGCAAGGGGCTGGGGTCTTACAGAAGACTGTAAGTCAAGTACTAAACTTATGATGGAGTGGGGAAATGTTCTGAATGACAGTAGCAAAAATTTAAACAGGAGGTAAGAACTTTAAATGAAAAGAGGTGATTGCTGAATGAAAGTGGTAAAAAGAGGGTCTGAAAGTGACAGAGGAAAGAGCAAGGTGTGTGTCAACTCTTCCTCTGCGTCCTATGTGTGAGAGAAGGTGCAGCCAGCCTTGAACCAAGTGCTAAGTTTCATTAAGCACCAGGAGATAGAAGAAATAGTAAGGGAGGGTTTCTATAGTTACCACGGAAATGGAGAATACTGAATGATACAGACTATGGGAGGCATAGTTTATAATGTTTATAATGGTAGGAGGTGGCAGATAATGTTACGCTTGCTTTGCACTATTCCAAGTATCTTACCTGATAAAAGTCTCCAGGTCAGATGGTGCATTGGAGGCAGTCTATATTGGTAAAATATAGGGCCAGAAGAAAACTACCACTTCCATAAGAATCTGGGATGGGGTGGAAGCCAGACTACCTAGAAGAGTCATAGATAGCTAAGTCACTGTACAAGGGTGTCCCCTACCCATATACCCATGGGGTATTCCTACCCATATCAACACCTGAGTCAAAGCCCCAGATGATTTTTAGGAAAAACATGGATAGATTTGCATCAAATAATGAAGAGAAAATGAGCCAAATCAAGACATTGTTGTACACAAATAACAGCAATATTGTTTTAAGAATAACTTTGAGCAGCTAAATAATTTTGTCTATTATAAATACCCAAATTAACTATGAAGGACCTATGAAAGAAAATATTCTCTACATCCAGAGAAAGAACTGATAAATAAAAAGAACACATATAAACGTATATATGTGTGTGTATATATATATATATATATATATATATATATATATACACACACACACATTTGTGTGTAATGACAGCCATCTCTAGGATGGGTGGGGGAAAGAAGAAAAAAAGGAAATAAAAAGAAAGTTACATAATAACTTTATTAGATATTTAAAAGAAACAGTAGATTGTACATAATATTTTTGCAGTTTCATGTGCAATCATCTTTATTATTATAATTATCAAAATAACTGTTGTATTTCACAAATTAAAAATAAAATAAATATCTTTTTTAAGGAAGACAGTGATTCGGCAGAAAATACAAACAGGGAAGATCCTCAGATTTGGTTGAAAGTGAAAGGATCATAGGATTTGGGGCAAGAGGGGAAATTAAAAGTCTTCTAGTCCAGAGAGGTTAAACATTTAGCCCAAGGGGCCACATGTAGCCAACAACAGCACTGATTGTGACTTAAACCATACTAAAATCCTAATTTAATGTATTGATGTATTAATAAATATATATATATGTAGTTTTCTAAGACAATATGCACCCCACAAAGATGCTCACATACAGTTTAATGGACCTGGTTTCCATTTGAGCTTGACACCACTAATGTAGTCCAACCCACTCATTTTTAGGACCAGTGGAGAGGGTGCTGATATAAGGTCAAATCAGGCCTCAGACTCTTATTAACTGTGTGACCATGAGCCAGTCAAACTACCCTATTTGCCTCTATTACCTCATCTGTAAAATGACCTGAAGGAGGAAATGGCAAACCACTCTGGTATCTCTTCCAAGAAATTCCAAGTGGGGTCACAAAGAATAGTACCCTACTGAAGTAACTGAACAATAGTTTCATCAGTATAGGAAACTCCCAATGTGATAACTTCTACTGATGAGCAGCGGCTTTGCAATTTATAGGCTTAATGAGTTGTTTGGGATAATAATAATGATAGTAGCAGTCGAGTAATTATCATCGCTAGCATCATTACCATTATAACTACCACTTATAGCACCTACTGTGTGCCAGGCATTGTACTTTACAAATATAATCTATTAATGCTCACGACAACCTTGGTAAGTAAGTGCAGTAGATGAGGAAATTGAGGCAATAGAGATTCAGTGTCTTGTCCAGGGTCACACAGCTAATAAGTGTCCTAGGCAGATGTGAACTCATTACAAGGTCAATTGGCATTAAGGGTCTGAGGTTGGATTCAGATCTGAGTAATCCTGGCTTTAAGGTCTATCTTTGTCAGCTACGTCACACTATCCCTTCATTTAGGGGACAACTAGGTGGTGCAGTGGATAGAGCACCAGTGCAGGAGTCAGGAGGACCTGAGTTCAAATCTCACCTCAGATACTTGACACTCACTAGCTGTGTGACCTTGGGCAAGTCACTTAAGCCCAATAGCCTCATCCTGGGTCATCTCCAGTCATCCTATGAATATCTGGTCACTGGATTCAGATGGCTCTGGAGGAGAAGTGAGACTGGTGACCTGCACAGCCCTCCCTCACTCAAAACAAAGTCAAGTGCAAGCCATGTCATCATTTCTTTGATGGCATGCTCTTCTTTGGCAACGAAGGACGAACACACATACCTTCATTTTACAAATGAGAAAAATGAGGTCCAGAGTAGGAATATGACTTAACCAATGTAACACAGGTAGTAAGTATGACTGGTACCCTGGTCTACTGTCTCCAAATCCACTCCCCTTTTTTGCTCTTCCATGTTTTATCTTCCATGCCAACATTCCCACTACATCTTCAAGGGCTTCCTAAACTCTTCCACAGAACAGCAGGCTACAACAAAAGGAGGTAACTGACTGCATCAAAATACTGTCATAGCTATCATAATGGCATTGTTTTCCACATTAGTAGTCTGTCATGTTCCAAATTGTTTTTATCTCTAAAAATGTACTTTGACATGTAGACAGCTTTTATCTCACTTACGACTAAAAAAATGTGTTTTCCTCAAAACAATAATAATAATAGTTCACATATATACAGTGCTTTACAGTTTGCAAGGGACTTTGCAAATAAAATTTTGTTATCTTTACAACACTCTTGTGAAGTAGGTGCTAGTATTATTCCCATTTTACAGATGAAAACATGGAAAGTCAGGGAAATGAAGTGACTTATCCAAAGTCACACAATTGTCTGAGACAGGATTTGAAATCAGTTCTTCTTGACGCCAAGTCAAGACGTCTAACCACCATGTAACACTATCTTCAGTTCAATAAACATTTGTTAAGTGCCTACGATATGTCAGGCATTGTGCTAAGCACTAGAGATACAAAAAAGAGGTAATAGAGAGCCCCTGCCTTCAAAGACTGCATAATCAGGCAGCAACTACATTCTCGGGGGGCAGCTAGATGGTGCAGTGGATACAGCACCAGTGCAGGAGTCAGGAGGACCTGAGTTCAAATCTCACCTCAGATACTTGACACACTACCTGCGTGACCTTGGGCAAGTCATTTAATCCCAATTTCCTCATCCTGGGTCATCTTGATGAACATCTGGTCATGGATTCAGATGACTCTGGAGGAGAAGTGAGGCTGGTGACCTGCACAGCCCTCCCTCACTCAAAACAAAGTCAAGGGCAAGTCACGTCATCATTTCTCTGATGGCATGGTCTTCTTCGGCAATGAAGGATGAACACACATTCTCAGGAAGAGAATACTTTCTAGTTTGTTATGCCTTTACTCAGACTCTACTCCAGTCTCATCCCTCCTGGGGGTTTAGGAACAATCACTCATACAACCCAGGTTCAATATGAGAGCCTCAGAAACCTTCATCAATACTTCATTATACCAATCACCAACCCCGCAACTGCACTTCAACCTTCCCCTGAGGAAAACGGGAGGAAAAACCATTTTCTTGAAGATTCTTATGTTATGCTAGTGATGCACAGCAGATTTTTTATCCTTAATCATCTAAAGTCATTCAGTCTCGACAACAACCACCAAGCTATTTTTGCCTTTAAGGTTTAGAACACCTCAATAAGAAGTGTGGCAAGTCATCAATCCTTGGTTCTAGAGGCTGAGTATGATAGATCCCAGAATAAGATAGTCTTACACAGCAAAAACTTTCACATTCCATGATGGGATTGGTATTTCCAAAAGTTCAGTCTTTCCAAGAAAAGGGTATCTAGACCATGAATGAGCACGATATAGCATGTAGAGGAATACTTCATCCCATTTCCTAATCAGTCTTTTTTTACTTTTGCAGGAATGTCAGGAAGACAATTTGTTCATGGACTTCTTACCTGTTTTCCTTTCTGTTGTCTATATGTGCTCTCCTTAAATAGGAGCCTTGGGAAGTTTCCATGTGCAGAGGATCATCAGGTATTACAGCCCATCATTGATGCCTCAGTGAGCCTGGACAGATCACATTTGCCAGCTGATAGGTACATACACAGATGTACAGCTCCACATGTACACACGTGAACTTGGACATACTCACACGTGTTACTACACTGTACACATGCGTGCAGTTGGACAGGTACAAACACTAGAACTCCTGTATTTTTCAAAATAATTTTCCGAGACATCCAAATAAAGGATCAAGAAAAGCCATACAGTACCTTTGGGTGACTTAAGTGTTGCTACTGCCCAGTCACCATCACAACTTCCTAAAAAATAATAATCAAAAGATGCTCAACTGTTGGTTGTATTTCCCCCTTCCACCCAGAAGCACCAAGTCCTCAAATCCATGTGCTGCCCCAGTCCCTGTGATATGGCACAGCCCTTCAGGGCACCATAGCTGAACACCCCAGGGTTAGACTATAAACTCCTGGAGGTCAAGATTGGGTCAGTGAATTTGGATCCAAACTACTAATCCACACATGTGAATATTTGATATATTGCTAATGTTTTAGGATCTGCATTTGATTTATTTCTCGAAAGAATTGGACAGATTGCTGATTTATACCATGTGCAAGATAAAAACATTTAGGAGTAAAACAGAAGAAATCATCTGTATAGAATGGAAGAAATAGATGCTTTGGGGCACATGACTTTGTAGACCACAGACCGTGGGTAGCAGATTGGTTTCAAAGTTTTCTAATAGCAAAAGCAAAGGGTAACATACTGACTCATAGTTTCCTATTCTAAAATATGAAACCTGGGCATTGATCAATTTTCTTTGCTGATATTGATGACTGAAGGGTAAAGTTGGCAGCCTTTCACAAGTGAGATACCAAGTTGCTGAGTCATGTTATTCTTTCAAGGAGGGCAGGGAGAAGGAATAATCTATAATAGGCATGAGGAAGGTAGTTCCCAATTTCTCCCCCATATCTCCTTCCTATTATATATTCATTACAAGTTCCTTTTTTAAAGTGTAATTGTTCCTTGGAGGTATCAGTCATTCACATCGTATAGAGAATTTAAATTAGATCATCAGACAAGACGTATTTCAGATCAACACTGAAGGAATGATAATTTTAATTGAGAAATGCAAGAGCTGTAATTCTGGAGTATGAAAAATTTCTTAGAAGAGCTATACCAAATGAAGGGTCTCTCTAGACAGCACAAGGACAAGGGATCAGAAATGGGAGAAGGGTAGAAAAAGTGGTGGGAGAGTGTCAAAGGTAAATACTATTCGACTTTGCTCCTTTACCTGTCTTTAGGGTCCTTCATCTACTAAAAATCATTTGGGGTTTTGCCTTTGGTTGCTGGATAATGAAGAGAAACCAAGTTTGGGTATGATAACAATATATTTGGGCCACAATTTACTTAGTTACCTTTCCCAAAAATGGCTAGAAAAATTTCCCATGATTCCAGGCTACCTAGTACAGTGTCTAGAGGTAAGCACTTCAGGTCCTTCACTATTTACCATCTCCCAATGCAGGTTATTTGTTAGGCTCCCCAGTATATATCTGTTTGTTGGCCTGCTAAAGGTAAGTTGCGCTGAACCTTTCCCTAAGAAATACTGCTTTTGACACCTCTCCCCCAGAAACTAGTGCCCTCCCCTCTGCAACCCCATTATATGTATACTGTATCTGTATGTTCTCATACAATACATGCTGTTTAGCACTTATTAAGTGTTTTTTGAATTGAATTAGGCAAACTTTGTTCCCCAAAGAGCAATCTGGCAGTGGCCAAGGACCTCTTGTGCCCCTGGATGTAGCAGGAGAGAAAAAAGCTTGCCAAGCTTTCTCAGTCATCCAGGAAGATCTAGAAATTTGGAAGGGAAAACATTTTAAAGGGAAGCCCAGACCCTCACAGGCGAACTCATGAAAATGCCTGGATTTGATATCCCAAAGACCTATCAGTTCAGGGACTGGCTAAATGAAATGATTAACCAAGTCAAGATGCAGGGGATGAGGAGCAGCATATCTATCTGCTGACTGAGGGCCATTAGCTGAGGCATTCATCCTGGGGCAGGGATGGTTTTTTAATCTGTTGCATGGTGACCACTTATGGAGGTAACAACCTTGCTTGTACTTCAGTCAGCTCCTGAAAACAACAGAACATACGTTTGCAGAGTACACCCAAAGAAATGAGCTCTCTGCTAATTTATCCATGACTTAAAATGAACAGCACTGCAGAGGTTTCAGGCTAATGCAATTATGTACAGAGTGGTGACTTCCTAACACTTTATTATTGTAGAGTAAAATACAACTAGTACTTATAGGGAACTTTCCATCACGTTAGTCAGGGTCAAGGACCAAGGACAAAGAAGGTTACACGTGTCCTGACATAGAGGGGAAAGTGACTAAATATGCAGAATGAGACACATTTTTGGACATGACCAATGTGGTGATTTATTTTATTTGACTTTTCATACATTTCATTTTATTTTCTGGAGCAGGGGGGAGGGAGAGAGGATTTTTGTTAAAGAATCTATAGGAACATTTAAAAAATATGTAGACATTACAGACCTCCCAAGAGAATACTTTTGAGAGTAATGTGCCCCCTACTAAAAGGCATTAGTTAGAAAGTAAGACTAGACTCGCTATCCATTTCTGACAAACCAATAGGGATGAGGTCATTAGACTAGGAGCTTGTAAATCTTGGGATGGAAGTGGGGATGAGGAGAGGAAGCACTGAGTCAGGCTCAGGGTTTGATTATTCATGTAGAAAATATTGCCTTACAAGCATTTTCCATTCCTAGTTTTGAAGAAGTTCCTATGTGTCTCATCTGGGTACTCATTTCTGAACTGAGGATCAATTTCCTGTCTAGAACACTCCCTACCTCTTCCCTTAACAGCTAGCAATGGCAGACAAGCTTAGGAGAAAATATAGCCATTCAAGCCCAGAGAAAAGCAAATCTGGTGAATTGGGAAGATTTGGGCAGACTTACCAAAAACCAGAGAAAATAACAGCTTTGGTGCTCTTCTAATAAACTATAGGGAAAGACTTAGTGTCATAGTATTGAGACCTCAAGAGACTCAAAAATTTGGGTAGGGAAAGATAAAATGCTTTAGATACTTCTGAAATGAGTGGGCAGCAGGAAGACAGAAGAAGAGGGGAGAGATTTATTATGCATGTGATCCTCACAAGGTGCTTTTCTCATAGAACAATCACCACTTTCGGGGATTTGCTCATGTCATACTACAAGGGGCTTTTCTGTGAACTGGAATGTTGATTGCAGCAAGAAAAGATTACAGGAGGGAAAAAAAGTGGGGACTTAATATAAATAAAATAAAATGTTTTCATTTTCCTAGTCAGAACTGCAAAACTTCATCATAGGACAATGGTTATTATATGAATTTGGATGCAGTGTGTGTTAAATAATCATAGTTCATGGATCTAGAGCTGGAAAGGACCTCAGGGACCAGTTGTTCCAAACCATCCCCTTCCCCGTTTAACAGAGGAGGAAACTGAGACCTGGTGAAGTTAGTGACTTGCCCAATGACAAATGGGCAATGCCATTGAAGCAATCCTACTTTACCACTGGTTCTACCTAAATTGCTGCTCCCTCTAGACAGGGTTCAGGAGACCAAGACAGCCTAAAACAAGAAAATGAAACACTGTTAAAATGGCTACTCATGAATGGAAAGTGAATGTGGGCTGAGGCTATATGTTTTACATTATAACCTACTTTTTTTAAACTTGGTACCATCTCCAGTTGGGCATTAGAGGAAACAAACAAACTGAGCAATTTCACCTCTTCTAGTGACTCAAAGCCAAGGAATGAGGTCAACAGGGGCAAAAGAACATGTATGTGTAAGGCAGGAATCACTGCTACTTGATCTAATCAATGGACTGTCATCAGGGTGGGGAAGGGGGAGAATAACTGGAGAAAAGGATCAGCTGTATGTGTGGAGATGAGGAGACTGATGAAGTCCGAGAAAGAAAGGAATTTCATAGGATCGTAAATTTAGAGATGAAAGAAATCTCAAAAGTTTTAGATTTAGTACAGCTAGTCAAGATAGGGTAGCTAATTAACACTAGACAGAGTGCAGGAAGTTGATCATTCTCTGGAGTTCAAATCTGGACTCAGGCACTTATTTAACCTTTAAACCCTGGACAAGTCACTTACTCCTATTTGTCTCAGTTTCCTTGTCTGTAAAAAATGAACTAGAGAAGGAAATGGCAAGTCACTCTATTAACTCTGCCAAGAAAATTCCAAATGAGATCACAAAAAACTGAAGGAGACCAGCAAAAGTCTAAGGATAGGAATTGTGATTTCATTGATAGAGAGAAGAGTTTCTTAAACTGTGGTCATGACTCCATAAGGGATCACAAAAAAAAAAGTGTGGCAATAGTACAAGGTTTCTAAACATGCAAAAATCATAAATTAATTCCAAAAAAATACGCATAATGAATCTGAGGAGTTTCTGGCAGCATTTGTCCATTTTGGATCATATGACTTCACTGCAGCCTTCGTTCTGAACAAAGCATGTACACTTTGCACTGTGCATGACCTCAGGCCATGAATGCCAACAAATATTGTGGAAACATGAAAAGGAGTCACAAGCGGAAAAAGTTTAAGAAGCCCTGCTATAGAATACAGAGAATTTAAGTGATCTGCCCAAGGTTACATGGCCAGTGTATGTCAGAGGTGGGTCAAGTCTTCCTGGCTTCCAGGCCAACTCTCTATCGATTATACCCCTCTATCTTCTTTGTATAACCCTCTCAGTTTTCATATGAGGAAATAGATGCCCCAGAGGGTTAAGTGCTGCCCAAACTCATATACTGACATCCAGAGAAGGAGTATCTTCTCAGAAGTGAGGGGGGCAAATATTTTAATGACTAAATCTGCTCAGGACCATGATCCCTATCAATGACTTTTCTTTCTTTAACTGAAGTCTTCATTGTGAGTAATAAATGCCTTGATCTTAATATAACTAAAAAGATATAAATATTTTTAACTGCTATCTTTTAAATATTCTAGAACAATCCTGTGTTCTTTTTTTTTAACCTGGGGTGTACAGACCCCAGATTTTGAGGGTACCCAAACTTGGAGGGGGAAAATAAATCTTCATTTCCACTAACTTATAATTGAAATATAACATTTCTTTCCAATGGATAAAGTGTTGGACTCAGGAGTCAGAAAGATTTAAGTTCAGACTCTGCCTTAGACACTTACTAGCTGTGTAACTCTGGGCAAGTCATTTAACTGTCTAAGTCTTAATTTCTTAATATACATGTTGCTGTTGTTCATCCTTCGTTCTTGAAGGGGACTAGTCACTTCAGGAAGGTGATGTCTTGACTTGCAAGAAGGATGAACAATTCTCTAACAGTCGCCACCCCTCTACTTGGGGGACCCAAATGGCCAGTTCCAGGTGGGCAATGCTGATAGTGTTTGTGTGCGTGTGTGTGTGTGTGTGTACATTATTTTGAGAAAGTATCTCTAAGTATTCACCAGATTGCTAAAAATGTTCATGACACATGCAAAAGAAAATGTTAAGAACTCTTGATTTAGAGGAATCCTACAGTGAATCCTTTGGTAAAGTAATGGTGAGAATAATTCTAGACTTTCTAAATGAATTAAATTGTCAGATTTTATAAATCCAGACTTTTATAAAGGGAATTTATTTAAACTAAAGCCTACTTGCATTAGAATCTCTCAACAACTATCCTATTTCTTTTTCAGTTGGCCAAAGCTTGACCAATTGCTCTCTGCTACTAATTACTCCCTTTCTTTAGGGGAAACCAAAGCTATCTTCTACACTTCAGTTCTGTCTCTGGCAGGTAATAGAAAGGAGTTATTGGGAACAGTTGGTGATCAAACTGACAAAATCTCAGAGATTCAGCTACACTTGAATGCCTCTGGTTGGTGTCTAGGCACTACAGATAAGGACCACACAAATTAGCACATATCTGCTTTAGGTAGTGGGGCTGATGCTTGTCACTCACCAGAGGGAAAATTAAAGTGATGGGACAAGAGTGATAAGCACTTATGAAAACCAGCTGTTAAACCTCACTGGTCACAGGCCATGTTCAGATAGGAGTATTGTCCCTATAGGAAGTTGTGGCATGAGGGCAACTGGGGGAAGAAATAAAACTCATTAAGAAGTAGAAAACTATCTGATATTCAAACTCTTAAAATCACCCCCTATGGGACTAACTTAAATTTATCATTCAAGATGAACTGCAAGGGAGTGAAGAGAAACTTGAGGGGAAAATGAGCAAGACTTGAAAATAATCCTATTTCTTATAAGAGAAAACAAATAGCATAATTCTCTGCTTCATCTAGCTGAATTGGATTCCTCAAGATCAAAGAAGTATTTTCTGGGATCTTTTCAACTAAGCCAGACATGTTTAATCAATGATCCTTCAGCACGTGATTGGTAACCCTTAAAGCAAGCATGAAAAAGAAAATAAAATGCCTTGTGAATTGTGCTGTTCCTGCGGTTAAAAGTGATGATATGTCCTTTGAAAGACCTAAAACATTAGAATGTAGAGATGCATAAAAATACTGAAACCTGACAGCCATAGAAAAATTATTTTGATAGAAACTTACATAAAGTTTAGGGAGAGAAATATATTGCTGCCCCTTGTTAATGACACCGAATTCTAGCTTCTTCTCTTTATCAGTTTTTCCACTCTTATCTAAAATCATTAAAATTGCATATCATCATGAATCTCTAGACACCCAAGGAATCTTTTCACTCAGCTTAGGTGAATGAATAATGTGTTACCAACAGAAGGTAAATTTCAGCATCCATGAACTCTGAGGTCTCTTGCAACACTGAGATTCTAGGTTTCTAATAGGGATAAATTTCCATTTGTAAAAGATAGGGCCAAATGGGTAAGGAATGGATGCTTTTCTAATAGCTAGAGTTTGGTTTGCTTAGACTGAAGTACTTCTCCCTCTGGATGTGTGGGAAACTTGTACTTTAGTTCCCTGATGATTTTTAATTTGTTTAGTAAACCTTAAAACACAGTAGATGATGAGTTATATCTCGGTACAATGTCTTGATTAAAAGGAACGGCTTGGGAAACAAAATTTCTGCTTCAAATGCTGTTGGGAACTTTTCTAAAATACCTGGGCTTACTTTTTCCTGCTTTATTAAATAAAATATACAGAATAGATGAACCAATGGCAGATAGACTTAGGAGAGAATGTGGCCTGAACTTAATGACTGATGATCACAGAGAGTCATGGGGTCAGCCTTCTGCGTCTCAGTTCTCAATATCCAGGATTATAGGCATAGAAGATTGGGGTGGATACACGATGGCTCTAGGATACTTTTAAAATTGAATTTTTTTAATAATATGTAATTACCACATTTCTTGGATTGATTGGGTCATTTTCTTACCTAGCTAAAATATACTAAAACAATTTCAGAACTACTGCCTAGTACCTAGTGAGATACCTAGAGAGGAGACTAGAACTATACAGATGGAAGTATATATATAGGCATGACTTGCCTAATGTCACTACATGATTTTATGAAAATGTGGTGTTGGGTGAAACAACATTACAGGGCCATTAATCCATTAACATAGCGGGAAGCTGAAGCCATTGGGGCAGGGAGCACTGAACTACACAAGGAAGATGATGAGTAATAGGGCTCAAGATATAGAAACTGTCAGGCAGGGAAGTCCTTAAACCAGGAAAACTAATGATGTTAACATCATCTTACTATAATAGCCTGAGAAAATAGGTCGATTCAATTCGATAAGCAATTATTAAGCATTTATTCTGTTTCAGGTAGTGTACCCAGTACTGGATCCAGATCATTAAAGTGGGACATGTTTTTAACGCCTTAACAGTATTGCTGAAAAAGTGGTATGCATCTGGGCAGCATTATTCTGGGCATGTCTGTAACCAAAAAAAAAAGTGAATCTCTTCATTGACTTAGCTGGGATTGTGTTCTCCTCGTTTACTTCGACCAACACTATGGAAAATAAAGTTACCAAGTGTTTGAAAAGGATTATTTCAAAGTACCTGGAAAGTCTGTCTTTTTATTTAGAATATGAACTAATGCATGCAACACATTCACTCAAAAGAGAAAACAAACACAGCATTTTCAGGGCTTACCCACAGCCTTTAAGGAGGCATACTTGTTTAATTCCTTTCCAGGAGGCTGCTGTTCGTATGGATTGGAGATTTGTCCCAAGTTGGGATACGAATGGGGGTGAGACATCTGTGGGAGGAGAGGGGAAGTTGGCACTGCATTGTTCAGTTGAGTGGCATCTGTAACAAATAACATAGAGAGAGAGATGGTCAAAGACAGGACTGATAGCATCCTACCCTAAGCCAAACTCCTTCTCCTTGTCCAGTCAGAACACCTATTCAGTCATCACACTGTTTCCCTCCGAGACTGATGTCTTTCTTTTTCTTGACCTCATTAAAGGGGCCATTCCCTGGCTACCTCTTAAACAGTTCTATTCAATGAATGTGCGTTACCTCACCCTAAGTCAGTACCTAAAGAGACCTTGGCCTAAAGGGCCTAAGGTCTCTCAGTGCATCCTGGGTCATCTCCAGTCATCTTGATGAATATCTGGTCACTGGATTCAGATGGCTCTGGAGGAGAAGTGAGGCTGGTGACCTTCATAGCCCTCCCTCACTCAAAACAAAGTCAAGTGCAAGTCATGTCATCATTTCTCTGATGACATGGTCTTCTTCATCAATGAAGGATGAACACAACAAGTATTTATTAAACAATTACTATGTGATAGACATTGGCCTAAGCAGTGGGAATACAAAGAAAGGAAAAACATAGTCCCTGCTTTAGAGAGCTCACATTCTAATGGGGGGGAGGAGAATATGCAAATAACCTGGTACATAAACAATATCTATCCAGTAAAAAAGTGGAAGTTAATTTTGCAAGAAAAGACTAGAGTGAGTAGGATTGGGACATATCTCCTATATAAATTGGGATTTGAGCCAAGTCTTAAAAAGAAGCCAGGAAAGCCAAGAGTCAGAGGTCATGGGGGAGCATATTCGAGGCATGAGGGCACAGCCAATATAGAGGTCGGCAGATGAATAACAAGATCTCTGTAGTTAAATGATAGATGGCACAGAGGGGAGGAAAGTGTAAGGAAACTGGAAAGATAGGAAGAGGCCAGGTTATGAAGAACTTTAAATGCCAAGATAAGGACCCAACCACAAGAGTTGTTTTTACTCAAAAAATCATCCAACTCCTCAAATATTCATCAAATACTTATTATAGGCAACTATTATCTATAATGTGCTGGTAATATGAGGAATTAGAGAAGCAGAACATGGTCTCTGCCTTTTCGGCACTTACACTGTCATTGGGGAGTCAAGATTAATGCCCACAAAGCAATTAGTTAGAAATCCATGGGAATAAGAACTGGACCAGTAATTCTACCAGTATAGGGAAATCACAATTAAGGAAATTCTCCCTACCAGTGCAAGTTAGCACTTGCTCTGCAACTTCTAGTCATACAGAGCTGGCTAGAGCATGGAGAGGTTAAATGATTTGGCCAAGGTTATACCTATATCAAAGGCAAGATTTGAACCTGGGTAATTCTGGCTTTGAGGCCAGATCTTTATCTTCTATATTATACTACCTCTCAAACAATACATAATATACAATTATATAATAAATTGTGTGTGAGTGACTTGAAGGTCTCATAGAAGTTCAGACAAAGAGGCTAGTGAGCATTGAAATAATCTGGGAAGGGCTTTATGTAGGGCAGAGAAATGGCAGAGAGAGGGATCAATGCATATTTATTTCTTATTTTTCATCATTCCTTTGTTTGAGGATAGCACAGCCTAGTGGGTTAAGTACTGGATTTGAAGTCAGAAAGGCCTGGATTTGAATCCCATCACTAAGTGACTGGCAGGGAGAGAAGGGGGAGAATGGCTTGGAACTTGAGCTGGCACATGTGAGGCAATTAACTGGCATAGTGGATAGACCAATGGACTTGGAATCAGGAAGGCCTTGTTTCAAATTCTGCCTCAGACATACAGTAGCAGTGTGGCCCTGGCAAATCACTTATCTCAGCTTCAATTTCCTCATCTGTAAAATGGGTTTAATAATGATACTTCTCCTACCTTATAGAGTTGCTGTGTAGAGAAAATGAGATAACATATTGAAGCACTGTGCAAACCTCAAAGTGCTATGTAAATGTTATTTATTATTAATTATTGTGAATTATTAATGTTCCTCTTGTTTGCTGGTGTTTGAAGGATGGGCAGGGTCAGGAGCAGTGACCCAATCTCAGGACAGGAGCACATATGAACTCAGGGAGCACATATGAACTCAGGTATAGGAGCAGGATTAAACCTAGCATGTATGGGGGAATCATGTGGAAATGGCCTCAGAGGAAAGGTGAATGTTCAGGGAAAGTAGGCAGTGTAAACAGGAAATAGCTGGCACTGAACTTGTCGTCCCCATCAGCAAACCGAGGCAGCTGGGGGTGACCTGATGGCTTTCACTTTTGCAGTGGGTCACTATCCAATTACCCCTGGGTGATGAGCAGTAATGAGGGTGAGTCTGCCTCCTTCCTCCTTTTCACTATGAAGACAGAAGTATTTACAGAAAGGTCAAAGGCCTGCATTACTTTATTCCTCCCACATCATAACAGGTTTCAGGGCCAAAGAAGGAGCTGCTTGTAAGATAGGAGTTCGTAGCATAATCTTAATTTTCTTTTTTTTTTTTTGATCCAATCCCACAAGCATTTATTAAATTCCTACTACAAGTCAGACACCATGTTAGATGTTGGAGATACAAAGTTAAAAACAAAAAATATAGTCCAGGTCTCTAAAGACCTTATATTCTAATGGGTTAAGTGAAGCTTTTGTTCACATTTTTTCCTAATGCACTAGAACAAGTTTAAAGTGTTTGACACAGTGGAAACAGAATTTGCTCCTAAGACAGTTCATTTCTCACTTGTAACATTTATTACCTGTGTGACCTTAGCCAAGTCATTTAAATTCCCCTGGGCCTCAGCTGTCTTTTTATTTAATTATTTTACTTGTTTTTAGTTTTCAACAATCACTTCCATATATCTTAGAATTTTTTCCCCTCCCTCCCTACTCCTTCCCAAGGTGGCACGCAATCTTATATAAGTTCTACATATACATTTTTATGAAATATATTTTCACCTTAGTCATGTTGCATAGAAGAATTAGAATTAATGGGAGAAACCATAAAACCAAACAAAACAAAACATAACAAAAGAGAAACTGATCTGCTTCATTCTGCGATCCAATTCCACAGTTCCTTCTCTGGATGTGGAAGACATTTTGCCTCAAGAGTCCATTGGGAATTTTTTAGGTCCTTACACTGCTGTGAAGTTCTAAGTCTACCAGAAAAATTCCTTGCACACTGTGGTTGTTGCTGTGTACAAAGTTCTCCTGGCTCTGCTCCTTTCACTCAGCATCAGTTCATATAAGTCCTTCCAGGCCTCTCTGATGTCTTCCTGTTCATCATTTCTCATAGCACAATAGTATTGCATTATATTCATATACCATGATTTATTCAACCATTCTCCAATTGGTGGGCATCCCCTCGATTTCCAGTTCTTGTGGGTCTCAGTTTTCTCATGTGTAAAATGAAGAAGCTGGGCTAGGAAGGTTTCTGAAAGTCCTTCGAGTTCCTAATCTATGCTCTTATGTAACTCAGTATAGTTTCCAAGGCACTTTAGATACATTATCTGTAAAGTAGTTACTGTGGGCATTGTTATCTACATTTTACACATAAAGAAAACTGAGGGTGGGCTAACATAAATGATTTGCCCAATACCACATAGCAAAAATTGAAGCAATTTTTTGAAGCTAGGTCTTCTTGACCTCGCCAACTTCAATACTACTGTCATCTAGGGATCTCTGAATTATTCTGCCTCCATCAACCTTCCAAGAAGAAGTTCAGTACCTGACTCAAGTCTTCTTTACCTTTTAACCTCTACAGTCTTCCAACACTCTGGCTTCCAAGTTCCTCCAATTCTTTACATCCTGTGGTCTCTCTCTGTAGATCACACAGAAGAGGAATCATACCTTTGAAAATCCTCTGTCCTCAACCGAATTTGCCCCGGTGCTAGAAATCTTACTTTCACCTTTGCTTTGAACAAAATAATCCCATTCCCTTCACATCTGCCATGGCAGTAGCAAGAAAAAGCTACCCTGGTAGAGTTGGAGTAAATTCCTGTTTTGTTAAGTCTCAGGACCCAAAGCTCATAGAGACCAGGGACATATCAAGGTGAGAAACTTCTCTACCTGAATCTAAAATGATAGAAAACTTTCAGACAAAACTAATTTCCACTTTTCTAACCATGAAGGCTACCCTTTCCTCCCCCAAAATAGGAGCATGGATTTAGAGATGACAAAACCTTCTGAGATCACCTCATCCAAGCCCTATCATTTTATATGTAACATCCTGTTACAAAGAACTCCTTTAAGACTGGGGTGAAATAATGGCCCCTAAGACCTGCCTGATTCCTTCCTCTTTGGTTTTTGGGAATTTATTTTAAATGAAAAACGTTCTGAATTCATTCACACTTACTTCAAGCCCCCATTTTGGAAAATTACTAACATTAGGCAGAGGTTACATTCTTTGCCTAACTTTACATTTCTAACTTATTCCTAGTTAATCTTTGGTCTGTTTGTGAATGACACAAAAATCAAGCTTTGTGGAAATGTTTTTGCAATGAAATAAAAAATTATATTACATTGTCTATGAATAAACAGACATTGGGAGGGGAAATTGAGGGAAGTGCTGAGGTCTTAAGGTTTCTCAGTCATCAGCTTCTGCTGTGAAATGTCAATAAATCCTCAATTTCTCCTTTCCCTGTCAGAGCTCAGTGCAAGCTTTGTTCCTCAAAGGTGTGCTGGAAATGCCAGCTTGCTCCAATCATTTGAATCCAGACATTTAGAACTTTTCCCTTTTGACATAGTTTCTTCCTTTAATACAAATTGCTTTGGACAGAGGTGTAAAACATAACTGTCTGGGGCCCACAGTGTTGACCTGAATCAGTTAAAAATGTAATCAAGAAATATTTAACAAAATAAAAAATTTTAAAACTGTTCTAACCTAGATAAGGTTAATTTGAGGGTTTCTAAATCAATATGCAACCTGAGGGATCTGTTTCTATTTGTGTTTGATTACACCGGCTTAGAGTACTTCCCAGACTCACACATAATGGATCTGATTGATTCAAGGAGGTACACAGGTCCTATCAATATTCCATTCTAATTGCTTAATTCAATCAAAAAAAGACTTCTTGCCTAGTTAAGGTAGAACAGTTAGGTGGTGCAGTCGATAGAGTGCCAGGCCTGAAGTCCAGAAGACTCATCTTTCTGAGTCCAAATCTGGCCTCAGACAATTACTAGCTGTGTAACTCTGGACAAGTCATTTAACCCTATTTGCCTCAGTTTCCTTATCTCTACAATGAGCTAGAGAAGGAAATGACAAAACTTTACCAAGAAAAGCACAAATGGGGGTCACACAGAATCAGATGTTACTGAAAACAACTGAACAAGAGCTTGTTAACATCAAAGATAAAACAGGATTCACCCCACACTTACAGATAGACAAGGCAATGTACCTCCAGAGAGGTTAGGGCTGACCCATAATCTTTGAAGTAATCCAAGTAGCAGGGACAGCATCCAAACCTACTGTCTGTCCTCAGACCTCTGCCTCTAGAGCCTACCCAACTCTTTTCCAATATACCCAGAGTCCTTGCTCATGTTACATAGTACTTAAGTGGAATTGCATGGTCTGGTTAACTCCATAGGCATTTCCATAGTAACTGATCTGTTCCACCACCCAGATTAGAACCTCATTCAAAATCAGGACTGTCTGTGGGAAAAGTATATTTCTGAGGCTTGGAAATTCATTAGACTCATAAACTAACCTAGGAATCAATACAATCCAATTGAATAAATGTTTAATAAGTACGTACTATGTGCAGAACATGGTCTCTGCCCTTGCTAGATGCATAATGGAGTAGTATGAGACATCAACAAATGGTTAACATTTATATCACACTTCAAAATTTATAAAGCACTTAATATCTCAGTTGATCCTCACAACTCAATGAGATAGGACTTATTATTAATTATTGTTATTTCCATCTCTATCCCCATATTCCCATTATGATTCCCATATAGCTAAGGAAACAAAGGCCCAGAGAAGTTAAATGATTGACCCGTGGTCACATATCTAACGGTCCATCAATAAAAATTATTAAATGCCTACTCTATGCCAGGCACTGGGCTAAGTGATAGGAATGTAAAAAGAGGAAAAGGGCCCTCTGCCCTCAAGGAGATTACAATCTAATAGAGAAGGCAATATGCAAGTAAATGCATATAAAGCATGCTATATATATAGTATATATATATATATATATATATATATATGTATGAGAAATTGGAAATAATTAACAGAGGGAAGGCACTAGAATTAGGAGGACTTGGGAAAGGCTTCCTGCAGAAGGTGGGTAGCAATAGGAGCTAAGGAAGCAGAACATTCCAGGCACAGATATGGGGTGACAACCAGAGAAAACACCTGGAGCCAAGAGATGAAATGCCTCCTTTGTGGAGCAGCTACAACCAGTCACTAAAACAAAGAGTAAGCATGGAGTAAGGTACAAGAAAACTAGGAAAGTATGAGGAGGCTAGGTTCTAAAGGATTTTGAATGCCAAACAGAGCATTTTGTATTCAATTCTGGAGGCAATAGGGAATCACTGGAGTTCACTGAGTATTACAGTGGCATGACCAGAGCTGTGCTTTAGGAAAATCACTTTATCAGCTGAATAGAGAATGGTTTAAGAAGAGACTTAAAACAGGTAGGAGGTTATTATGTTTAAGGCAGGATTTGATCTCAGGTCTTCCTAACTAAGTCTAGCTTGTAATATATGTGTTTGTGGCATAATTTTAACTCTCATTTTTTTCAATCCAATCCAAAGACCATTTATTAAGTGTCTGAGCCACAACTACTAATCTCTACACAATACTACCCTGAAACCACTAGATTATAAAAAATAAGGAATTTTCTCTGTGTGTGCACGTCTCTCTGTCTCTCTCCTCTCTCTGTCTCTCTCTGTGTCTTTCTGTCTCTCTGTCTCTATATCTGTCTGCCTGTCTATCTATCTGTCTGTCTGTCCTTCTATCTATCTATCTCTCTGTCCCCCAATCTCCAGTTTTCCATTTCTCTTTCTTTCCCTCCTGCCTTTGCAACTCTATGAGGGTAGGTGCTATCAATATCCTCATTTTACATCTGGGGAAATTGAAGCCCAGAGGAGTGCAATAGATAATAATTAGTACATAAGAGAAGCACATGTAACCTAGAAGCCTCCCTAGATCTGATTTTCATCCTCGTGACACTGCATTCCTCCTTCATCCCCTCAGTACAATTCATCCCCTTATGTATTGTTTACACTATTTTCATTAGCCCTTGCTTGCATATGCATCATTAAAATGCTTAAAGCCTTTTTCTATGGTGTTTCCATGATTTTGGATGCCTATGAAGGGCAGAGCCACAGGTTTTCTCTTTTCTTTATTTTCTCCCTAAATAGTATGTGGTCCAGGTCAATGAATGCAGGGTTCAATGAAGGGTGTTGAGCTGACTCTGATGCAGGTAGAGGTTTCTTTCATCTCTGACGACAGGGAAAAGGAGGAGGGGAAAAAATAGGGAGGCCTAGAAAATGAACAGTGGGATAGTGTGGTATGGTGGGAAAAGTGCTGGCTCAGGGAGAATTCAGGGTCGAATTCTGGCCCAGCTTTTTACTCCCTAGAGAACCTTGGGCAAATCATTAACTTCTCTAAGCTTCAAATTTCTCATTTGTAAAGTGAAGAGAATGAAATAAATGGTTTCTAAGTTTCAACTCTAAATTTATGATCCTACGAAAAACAAGCAAGCTCTATGTAATCTTATAAACTAAAAACAGGTTCAATGACCAACAAAGCTCTGAAAACTTTCAAAAGTGTTAGACATTATCCCTTCTCTTCCTTTAGTAGGGGGAAAGAAAAAATCAGCCTGTCCAATTTTTATTGAGAACGCGAGTAGAGCAGAAATATACACAATATATATAAGCTGATAAGCCGCATATAGAGAAGCATACTATAGTTAATGCTGGAGTGACGTTGGAGTATATTTTTGCTTCTTACATATGCCCCATTACACACACACATACGCATGCAGTACTTAACTGGGAATGTGGGTAAATATAGTTAGAGTACCTAGTCTCTGGTGGGAGTCCAAGTAAGTGGGAGTGGACTTCTGTTCCCACAGTTGGCACTTTGGCCAGGATTCTATTGGAAGATGGAGGGAAAAGGGGTGGAGAAAGGGATCTCTTGAACAAATCAGCCCCTAAAGCTAAGACTCTTTCTGTTTTTGCTTCCATTTATCCCTCCACGTCACTCTGGCCCAAGGATTGTATAAGGACCTGCTTTCACTGGGAATATACCCAAGTGAAGGTTGAACCCTTCCCAAGGACTGGATGCCAATTATGCTGTACATCTCCAGGAAGAGCTTGAGATTTAAAGAGCTGAGCATCAAAAAGATGTTACCCTCCTTAGATGAGTCAGAACTAAAAAGTAGTTGTGAAGAGATGACATAACTACTTGTTTCAATGGAAAGGAAAGCAGTCACAAAATAGGGGATATATAATTATTCTTTACTCTGTCATCCCATTGCTAGAGGGCAACATGATCTAGTGAGCAGAGTGTTGGACTTGGAATCAAGAATACTTGGGAATCAAGAATACTTAGTTACTTTCTGACTATGTGTCTTGGGCAAGTCATTTACCTTCTCTGAGTCCCAGTTTCCTCATCTATAAAATGAAAGGATTGAACTCTGTGATCTCCAATCAATCAAACTACTATGTTGCCATGCACTGTACTAGACTATGAGAATGTGTGTGTTTTGTCCTTTTTTGCCAAAGAAGACTATGCCATCAGAGAAATAATGACATGACTTGCACCTGACTTTGTTTTTTGAGTGAGGAAGGGCTGTGCAGGTCACCAGCCTCACTTCTCCTCCAGAGCCATTTAAATCCAGTGACCAGATATTCATCGGGATGACTGGAGATGAGCCAGGATGAGGTAGTTGGGCTTAAGTGACTTGCCCAAGGTCACACACCTAGTGAATGTCAAGTGTCTGAGGTGAGATTTGAACCCAGGTCCTCCTGACTCCTGCACTGTTGCTCTATTCACTGCACCACCTAACTGCCCCAGACTATAAGGATATAAATATAATAAATGAAACAACCTCTCCTCACAAGGAGTTAAAATCTCTTCCAATTCTAAATCCATGATCCTATCAACTCTGACCCTATGACTCCCAAACAAGGCTGAGTCTTGATCCCAGGGTCCTCCTATACACTGTTGGAGGATTTTTCCCCCACATATGAAAGAAGAAATGTGCTTTATTTCTCACTCTCCATTATAACCCTGGCCAATATATCTATGTGGAATAATGAAGATCTTGATACACATACAATTTTAGTCGATGGCAATTTATGTTCCTATATTAGTAAAGGAAGATTCCATCATATTTATCTATTCCATTTACTATGGCAGGAAGTGAGACACAAGAATTTCAGAACTATTTTCAAGAAGTTGAAACTAAATTAGCATAATCCAAATATTCTAGCATATGGAAGGTTTCTACTGAGGAAGCCAGAGTACAAATATAGTATTTATGAGAATCAGTTTGCCACTAAATAGAGAAATATAATGGAGCAGTTGAGTAATAATTGTAACTGGCACATATAAATATAAAGCGCTTTCACATTTTGCATATACTATCTTATTTGACTCTCAAAGAAGACCCTACAGATATTATTCCATTGTACAAATGAGAAAACTAAGGTTTAAAGAAGTGAGTGACTTGTCCATGTTCACAAAGCTAGAAAGCAGAATTTAAACCCAGGTCTTCCTGACTCCAGTCCCAGGGCTACTTTGGGTTTATCATGCTCTCTCTGCCTAAGGCAAAGCAAAATAAAAGCTACCCTGTCAGGGATGCTATAGGAAAATTCTTGTATTCAGAACACCCTATTGTAGGGGAGGGCAGATCTGACCATTTCAATCCTCAACTCAATAACTCAATGGTTTTCTATTGTCTGTATGATAAAATATAAACTCTTCTGTTTATCTTTTAAAGTCCAATACAACCTGGCCGCAACTGAACCATTCTGTCTCATTAGGCATTAAACTCCCTCACTCACACTGTTCAATTCGGCCAAATTGACCTTTTCTCTGTTTCTCGTATATAACACTGCTGTTACCATGCCTTTGCACTGGCTGCCTCCCATTTCTGGAAAGAACCTCTCCCTTACTTCCACTTTGCAGACTCCCTCTCTCTTCCTTTAAGCTATAATTCTTGTTGCATCTTCTGCTTGAAGTAATTTCTGAAATCTCCAACTGCTAGGTCTCTCCACCCAGAACTACCTTGTGTACATTTGTATTTATTAACTTTATATTTATGTGGCATATATTTAGTAGATTGTTATTTTTATCTCTTGTTTTTATTAATTTATTTTTTAATTATGGAATAAAACAAGCATTTTCATAACATGGTAAAATAAAAAATAAAATGATTGTGCATGAAACTACAATTTTATTGTGTACAACTGGCTACTCTTTTTAAATATGTAATGTTATCATGTAAATTTCTTCTTTTCTTTCCTCCTCTTATGTCTCCTTTTTTAATTCATTTAGAATTTTTTTGAAAAAAAAACAATAAATTCCACAAAACCCATCAATACCTTTAAAAAAAATCTAACTTTATATGCAATGTTTCACAACCATGGTTCCCATACTCTACAAAAGAGTGGGAGTAAGGGTAGAGAGGGTCTTCTCAAATCTCTTCTTTAGGATCAAGATTATTCTTTATAATTTGTAACATTCATTTTCTATTGTTCTGTAGCTCCTGTGAGTTTCACTTACATTGATGTAGTCATTATGTATATTGTTTTCATTCCTGACTCTTCTCACTTCACTTTGCATCAAGTCATGGAAACCTTTCCATAATTTTCTGTATTCATCATATTTTTGTTTCACTGAAGGGGAGAATTACCACTCTTCCTATGTTGTAATTTCATACAGAACAGTAATATTTCATTTCACATTCATCTATCCATTGTGTTTGGCTATTGTCCAATCAGGGGACATCTATTTGGCTACCAGTTTTTTCCTACCACAAAAATTGTTGCCATATATGGAGCCCTTCCTTTTATCAGTAGATAGAGCGTTGGATTTGGAGTCAGGAAAGCCTGAGTTTAAATCCAGCCTCAGGTACTTACTAGATTTGTGATCCTGGACGAATCAATTCAACTCTACTTGCTTCAGTTTCTTCATCTATAAAATGGGGATCATAATAGAACCTATCTCCCAGAGTTGTTGTAAAGAAAAAAAAAGGTATTTGTCAAGTGCTTTATGAATCTTAAAGTGCAAAGTGGATTCTAGATCTTATTATCGTCGTTGCTGTTAGGGCATATGCCTACCAGTCTCTAGGTCAAAGGGCATGAACATTTTTGCCATTTTATTAGCATAACTACAAATTGCTTTTCAGAATTGTTGCACAAATTCTCTGCTTCACTAACAATCAATATGCCTGTCTTTCCATAATCCCTATAATATAGACTACTCCTATCTTTTGTCATCTTTGATGATTTCCTGGATGCAAGATGAAATAAGAGTTGTTTTGACTTGTGTTTCTCTTATTATTGGTGACTTGGAGCATTACTTTATAAAGTTGTTCATAGTTTGCAGTTCTTCTAAGAAGTAGTTGTTCTTATCCTTTGACCATGTAAATATTAGGAAATAACTCTTGGTCTTAGATTATTTTTCCTGTCAACAACATCCTTTTTATTCTAGATGTGCCTAATTTTGCTTGTGCAAAAGTTTTTGGTTTTTTTTTTTATTTCATGTAATCAAAATCATCTATATTACCTTTGGCAATTGCCTCAATCTCTTGTCTGGTCCAGAATTTATCACTTACTCATGACTGTGAAAGATACATGATCTGATTGTCTTCCATATTTTTTTTAATGTGTTCATCCTTTGTTGCCAAAGAAGACCATGCCATCAGAGAAATGGTGACACGATTTGCACTTGACTTTGCTTTGAGTGGGAGAGGGCTGTGCAGGTCACCAGCCTCACTTCTCCTCCAGAATATTCATCAGGATGACTGGAGATGACCCAGGATGAGGCAATTGGGGTTAAGTGACTTGCCCAAGGTCACGTCACACATCCCTTTGGATTTATTGTGGAATATGGTGCAAGACATTTATCTGAGCCTAATTTTTTCCAGACTGCTCTCCAATTTTCCCAGAAGCTTTCCTTCTTGTAACTAACATAGCCACCGCCATGCTTGAGGCAATCCCCTCACGTGAACATTGTTACACCAGCCTTCCACTGCGTCTCCTTGCCTCTTACCTCTCCAGTCTATCCTACACACTACTGCTAAATAATTTCCCTCAAGCATAGATCTGACCATGTGACCCTCCTATTCAATCAACTCCCACTGTTTCCTATTACCTCTAATACAAAATATAAACTATTCTAGTTATCTTTTAAAAACTTACATACCCTGACTCTAATTTAACTCCACAACCTCACTGGATGTTATTTCTCCTCCCACACTCTAAGATGCAACCAAAGTATCCTTCTTACTGTTCCTTACACAGGACACTCCATCTTTTATTGCTGTACCTTTGCACTGGTTGTCCTACATGTCTGGAATACACTTCCTCTCTTACTTAGGACCTCTCTTCCTTGAATATACAACTCACATGCTACTTTCTATATGAAGCCCTCCCTGATCCCCTCAACTGCTAATGTCCTCCCCCCCAAACGATGTTGTATTTAACTTTTGTATATATTTTTATTTATTCACTTTCTATCTATATTGTACATATTCTATATGTTCTTATTGTCTCCTCCATTAGAATATAAACTTCTTAGGAGTAGGAATTATTTTATTATTTGTACTTATATCTCTAGTTCCTAAGACAGTGCCTGGAACATAGTATACACTTTCAAATACTTATTGATCGATTACTAAATTCCCAGAATGAGTAGTTTGCACTTACTCCTTCTACTTCATCACCATCTAGTCACTCCTCAGTCTTAGGGAAATTCAGTCTTAACCTCACTCCCCTATTGAATTTGCTCTCTTAAAGGATGTAAATCATTTAATACCAAATACTGGGACCTTTTATTAATCCTCATAAACTCTGACCTTTCTGCAATTTTTAAACCCTTTTGACCATCTTCTCCTAGATACTCCCCTTTGGTGGTTTCTCCTCCTACTCATTTTACCTCTATTTCTCAGTTGTCTTTTCTGCATCATCATACATCTCCCATTTTTTAAGTTTGGGTGTTCCCCTATCCCTCTTTACTTGAATTTTTTTCTATCCATATTTTATTTCTTAGCAATCTCAAATGAATCTATTGGGTGAATTATCAAATCTAAACAAGTGTCTCTGAATTCTCTATTTAGTTTTAATCTTTTTACTGAGCTATAATCATGTAGCATCAACGGCCTACAGGGATATCTCTATTTGGATGTACCACCAGAATCTCAAATTCAGCATGTCCAAAATAAAATTCATTATTTTCCCTCTTAAACCCTCCCCTCTGCCAAACTGCTTTATTTCCACAATGGACCCTACTATCTTATCACTTGCTGTTGTTTAACCATTTCAGTTGTGTCTGACACTTTGTGACCTCATCTGGAGTTTTATTGGCAAAAACACAAAAGCGGTTTGCCATTTCCTCCTCCAATTCATTTTATAGATGAGGAACTGAGGTAAAAGGGTTGTTATTTGTCTAGGATAACACAGCTAAGAAGTATCTGAGGTCAGATTTGAACTCAAGAAGGAGAGTCTTCCTGACTTCAGGTCTGGCACTCAAACTACTCTACCACCTAGCTACATATCTTATCATTTACTCAAGCTCTAAAATTCAGTTATCTTTTACTTCTCCATCTTCTCTAATATAATAATTTATAATAACCTGTTGATATTGCCTACCTCCAACCTCTTTTATGTATTTAGTTTTCTATTCATATGGCCATCACCTAATATATGGTATTCAGAGCTACACTGTGCCAATATAATAAAAATGACAATACTACCAAAATTAATTTATATTTTCAGTAGTATATTAATCAAATTCTAAGGGGATACTTCATATTACTTGTTAAAATAATAACAAAATTCATTTGGGAAAAGAATATCTAGAATATCAAAGGAAATGATGAAAAGAGCTAAGGATAAAAAGAGAATAATACCTCCAGACCTAAAACTGTATTTTAAAGCCACAGGCATAAAAACCATCTGGTATTGGTTAAAATAGAGAAAGATAGATTAATGGAACAGAAGAATTAGAAACAATGAACTCAATTACCCAGTATTTGATAAAGTTAAAAAATAAATTATCTAGAAAAAAATTCCTTATTTGATAAAAATAAGGGAAAATGGAAAAGTAGTCTGGCAGAAAGACTAGCACCTTACACCATATCCCACAAAACACTTTAAAGGGAAATGTGACCATGATAATAAGGATCACATTTTTGTAAATTATGTGACCAACATTCTAGTTAAGGCTTTCATTGCCTCCTGCCAAAACTACTGTAACAGCCTCCTAATCAAGTCTTTCTGTCTTCAAAAACTATACTCCTCCATTCAAACTTAGATGGTTGCCAAAATAATCTTTCTGAGGCATAGATCTGATCATGTCACATCCCTATTCAAAAATCTTTAGTGGTTTCCAGTTTCCTCAGTGATAAAATACAAATATGCATGTTGTGCAAATCTTTTACATCATTACATGGATACATAGAAAACTAGAGACATGTACAGAAAGACATGATTGTGGCTGCCTACAATCCTTCAGAAAAGTTTTTCTGGATATCTAAGTGCCCTAAGTGGTTGAAGATTTACCACTTTATGAAACAAAATTTCTATATTTTAATAATTTTACAGGCACTTTTTCTAAAGAATGTGACACTCTTTCCTGCCTTCTTAAACAATGAACAAAATTTAACCTTTTCTTGATGACTCAGCATGATCATTACGAGCATCAGTTATTCTGCTCTGATATCGTGATTCCCTTAGGATCTATTAAGGTGTGCAGTGCTATTTATCCAAAAGCAAAATTGTCCCAGTGTGCCATGCTTTTAAAATTCTTGTGTCTGTTTTCTATAATTTTCTTTCTCCTCTTTTATTATTAGGCTGTCATTTGGAAATGTCATCAGTGTTTCTTGCTTGTACCAACCCCTCTCCCTTCTAATGTGTTACTACTAATTTTATGTGGTTTTCAAAACAGTTAGGACTGTATGTAGAGCAAAAATAAATATTCTCCAAGTAAGGGCCATAAAAGGCTCTCCTATAAGGAATGTGCATATGTTTTGTCAAACGAATGTGTGACTCTACTTTCATGATACAGAGACCTTTCTTTTTTCATAATTCTTAGCTCTAATTCTGCCAGATAGGAGAGATGCATTTTTACTCATTGCTAAATATGTGGAACATTGCCTTAGTGAGTAATAGACAAAAGAGAGATGCTACATTTTGGTTTTGTGCCATCCAGGACACTATCCAGGACATAAAGTTTGGCTCCACTTGACCAGCTGACATGTCTTGAACTTTTCTGATTTTCTTGGGACATTAAAAATGCTGTATTCTTTCAATGCTAAATAGAGGATGAAATTTGTATCTATCTAAGTCTCCAATAAAAGCTGCCTCTCAGCAGGTGTTGCCCCAGCCTCCAGACATACCCACATTGTAAGTTGTTTTAGAAAATTTTCAATTTGCACCAAAAAGAGCTTTAAGTGATTCCATCTCAATTTGGAAAGTTTCATACTGTAGATTCACAGCTGCAGGCTTTTCCTGTAATTTCCCCATTAAACCTCTATTTTATCTGTTCACAAATGCACTCACATTTGAGTTCAAGAGTCTCCTCACTTACTAGGATGAAGTTTCATTTTTAAAGACCACTCTACCAAGAGCAAGAGTGAATGGTGCTAGGAGCCACAGAGAAGACATTGCAGTTATTATTTCCTTTTATGATCCTATATCAGTGTCCCCAAGTGTTCTTTTTCTTTTTGCTCAGTAACACTACTTTCTCTCTTTTAAAATTTTGAAAATTTTATTTATTTTATTTCTTAATTTATGAAATAAAACATGCATTTCCATAACAGTAGAATTTTTTAAAAGGTGGTTGCACATGAAACTGCAAACCTATTATGTACAACTTGCTATTTCTTTTAAATATAAAACATTATCATGTGACTACAAAGGGCCTATGAAGGAAAATGTTATCTGTATCCTGAGAAAAACTGAAAAGTGGAAGTATATAAAGAATGATTCTAGGGGTGGAGCCAAGATGGCGGAGTAGAAAGACTCACGTATGCTAGCTCCGAACCCACAGCCCATATATTTCCTGCAAGAAGAATTCCCCACAAATTCTGGATCACTGCAAGGCATGCAGAAACACAGTGGAAAAGATTTCCATTCCAGAGAGCCCTGGAGAGTGGTCCCCAGGTTCCCTCGTGCCCTGGAAAGCAGAGCCCACCCCTGAGCTGCCCTGGCCACAGCCCCAGAGGAGCAGATCCGAGCAGGCTTCAGGGATGGAATCTCCGGTGGCCGGGAAGGTCCCTCCGCCCCCAGATGTTACAGGTCAGTGAGAGAAACGTCTGTGCTGGCCAAGAGGAGAGCGGGGTGTCTGGCCCTCTCGGGAGGCAGTGGTGGAGGGAGCAGTGGAGGCAGCGGCAGAGGCAGTGGTGGCTGGAACTCCTCGAGCAGGCAGAAGCTCTATTACCAAAGATCTCTGCATAAACCCCCTGAGGGAGCTGAGCCTGGGAGGCGGCCCTGCCCCCACCTGCTCCATTACTGAAGGTCTCTGCATAAAGCCCCTGAGGGAACTGAGCCTGGGAGGTGGCCCTGCCCCCACCCAAGAACCAGAACTTAAGCTCACATTGAATAGCAGCCATGCCTGCGCGGAAAGCCCATTTGAATCTCAGATCCCAAGCACTAGCTGGGCGGATCTAGGCCAGGATGGACAGGAATCTCAGAAGTCAAGTAACTGGCTGGGAAAATGCCCAGAAAAAGGAAGCAAAATAAGACCATAGAGAGCTACTTTGATGGGGTGCAGATGTTCCCGCCTTTGAATTCTGATGATGAGGAAATATTCTTACCATCAGGGAAAGACGTGGAGGTCAGGGTCTCTCTATCCCAAACATCCGAGGTGGATGTCCGGTGGGCTCAGATGTCCATGGAAGAGCTCAAAAAGGATTTTGAAAATCAAGTTAGACAGGTGGAGGAAAAACTGGGAAGAGAAATGAGAGAGATGCAAGAAAAGCATGAAAAACAGGTCAATACCTTGGTAAAGGAGACCCAAAAAAATGCTGAAGAAAATAACACCTTGAAAAATAGGCTCACTCAATTGGCAAAAGAGGTTCAAGAAGCCAATGAGGAGAAGAATGCTTTCGAAAGCAGAATAAGCCAAATGGAAAGAGGTTCAAAAGCTCACTGAAGAAAATAGTTCTCTCAAAATTAGAGTGGAACAGATGGAGTCTAATGACTTTCTGAGAAACCAAGAAATCACAAAACAAAACCAAAAGAATGAAAAAATGGAAGAGAATGTGAAATATCTCATGGGAAAAACAACTGACCTGGAAAATAGATCCAGGAGAGACAATTTAAAAATTATGGAACTACCTGAAAGTCATGATCAAAACAAGAGCCTAGACATCATCTTCCCTGAAATTATCGAGGAAAACTGCCCTGAGATTCTACAACCAGAGGGCAAAATAAGTATTGAAGGAATCCATCGATCACCGCCTGAAAGAGATCCAAAAAGAGAAACTCATAGGAACATTGTGGCCAAATTCCAGAATTCCCAGGTCAAGGAGAAAATATTGCAAGCAGCTAGAAAGAAACAATTCTAGTATTGTGGAAATATAATCAGGATAACTCAAGATCTAGCAGCTTCTACATTAAGGGATCAAAGGGCATGGAAAAGGATATTCCAGAAGTCAAAGGAACTAGGACTCAAACCAAGAATCACCTACCCAGCAAAACTGAGTATAACACTTCAGGGGAAAATATGGTCTTTCAATGAAACAGAGGACTTTCAAGCATTCTTGATGAAAAGACCAGAGCTGAAAAGAAAATTTGACTTTCAAAAACAAGAATGAGAAGAAGCATGAAAAAGTAAATAGCAAAGAGATGTCATAAGGGACTTACCAAAAGTGAACTGTTTACATTCCTACAAGGAAAGACAATATTTGTAACTCTTAAAACTTTTCAGTATCTGGGCAGTTGGTGGGACCACACACACACATACACACACACACACACACACACACACATGTACACGCATGCATGTGCACACACATACACACATGCACACACATACAGAGACAGAGAGCACAGAGTGAATTGAATAGGATGGGACCATATCTTAAAAGAAATTAACGTAAATGGTGAGAGAGAAATGGAGTGGGAGGAAAGAGGGTGAAATAGAATGGGGTAAATTATATCTCATTCAAGAGGCAAGCAGGAGACTTTTTAGTGGAGGGAAAAAGAGGAGAGCTGAGAAAAAAACAAGTTTACCCTCATCACATTCAACTAAAGGAAGGAATAAATTGCACACTCATTTTGGTATGAAAACCTATCTTACAATACAGGAAAGTGGGGGAGAAGGAGATAAGCAGGGTGGGGGGGATGATGGAAGGGAAGGCAATGGGAGGAGGGAGTAATTTGAAGTCAACATTCAGGGAGGGACAGGATCAAAAGACAGAATAGAAACAATGTGGAGCAGAATAGGATGGAGGGAAATACAGTTAGTCTTACACAACACGACTATTATCGAAGTCATTTGCAAAACTACACAGAAAAAGCCTATATTGAATTGCCTGCCTTCCCAAAGGGAATGTGTGGGGAGGGAGGGATGGGGAGAATTTGGAACTCAAAGTTTTAGGAACAACTGTTTAGTATTGTTCTTGCTACTAGGAAATAAGAAATACAGTTAATGGGGAATAGAAAGTCATCTGGCCCTACAGGACAAAAGAGAAGATGGAGATAAGAGAAGGGAGGGAGGATAGCAGAGAGGGCAGATTGGTGATAGGGAAAATTAGATTGCTCGGTGTTTTGGGGTGGGGGAGGGGATAAAAGGGGAGAAAATTTGGAACCCAAAATTTTGTGAAAATGAATGTAAAAAGTTAAATAAATAAATTTTTATTAAAAAAAGAATGATTCTACATATATATGCATATATGTGTGTACACACATATATGTATATAGATACATATATGTACACACACACATGTACATAAATAATTGTGTCTAATGGTAGCCATCTTCGGGAAGGGGTGGAAGAAAAAAAGGAAAAAAAGAAACTTACATTTTCCCTCTTTTAAAGTACAGTCACTCTGGGATCCACAGATCTAGAGCTGGAAGAATCTTCAGATGTTATCTAATATAATGCCCTAATTTTACAGAAGAGGAAACTGAGACCCAGAAAGGTAAATGGTTTGCCCAAGGTCCCATAGGTATTAAGTACAATTAATCTATAAGCACTTATTAAGTGATCACTACATTCTAAACCCTGGGGGATACAAAAAATAAACATTAAATAGTCTTTGCCCTCAAGGAGATTATATCAAACTTTAACAGTTAAATAACCAATCATTTATAATTTATGATAATTCAATTCCAAGCTACTTGATTTCTTCTTAAATACTTAGAAATAGTTTCTCCCTCTTACTTGCCAGATTCTTCACCCTTGTATGAAGAGAATGAAGGTTAAATTCAGTGTGTTTTTTTTCTTTAGAAAAGAAAGACTGAAGAAATTAAGGCTCTCTTTAACATGCTTTCAATTTCTGATGTGACTAATGTTTTAATGGAATCATAATATCTCAAAATGGTAATAGATTTCAAAAGCAATTCCATTTAGCCCTAACTAAAACACAAATCCCCTACTAAGAAGTAAAGGCGATTGTGAGATGACTAGGTAGCTATATAGTTGCCATAATTACCTGCCCAACTGAAGGTAACAAGTATGAGGATGGAAGCATATTCTAAAATAGAACATAATGGATAAACATAAACTGGACAGATTCCTAAGGAAATCTACATGGTCCCCTCTCTTCCAACAGATTTTGTTAGGCCGCAAGAGATGTTTTATATAGAGCATTGGAATTTGTAAGACCAGAGTTTGGACATTACTTCTGATATTTACAACCTGTGTGGGTTTAGGTAAGTCATCCATTTCCTCATTTTTAAGCTGAGGATAACATAATTTTAGCACCTTCATCACAGGTTATTGGGAGGATGAGATTAGAAAGTTTTACAAACTTGGATCGTCATCTTTTTTTCTGAGAGAGGACCAAAATGACATTACTACGTTAGAGTCAAGTTACAGTGTGTTCGAATGTGACTGATCAGACCAATACAAGCTTAGAAGGCTCTCCCACAATTTGCGCACAAATAGTCCAAGTGAGCATTCAGGCATATTCTCTAAATTTGTGCTTCCCACATTTCTTTTGAGCTACTTCAATTCTGCCTTGCTCATAGAGCACAGTACCTTTTCTGATGAGGGCACACCATGCCAGGCCGTCCTATGCTAGTCTCTCCTCTTTGGAACTGTTCCAAAGTTCTTAAGAAAGACTTTGAGAGTGTGCATGTATCGCTTTTTTTCACCACCACGCAAGCACTTGATCTGTGTAAGTTCGTAAAACAATCTCTTTGGCAAGCATATGTTCGGCATTTGAACAATGTGTCCAGCCCATTAAAGTTGCAACTCAGTAGCAGAGTTTAAATGTTTAGCAGTTTAGTTCAAGAAAGGGCCTTAGTGTATGGTACCTTATCCTTTCAGGTGATCTTCAGAATCTTCCTAAGACAATTCAAATGGAAATGATTCAGTTTCCTGGCATGGCACTGGTGGACCGTCCAGATTTCACAGGCATACAATAATGATGTCAGCACAATGGCTCTGTAGACCTTCAATTTGGTAATCAGTCTAATACCTCCTCTTTCCCACACTTTCCTTCTATTTTCTTCAGAGCCTCCTTAACACTGAGATAACTCTGACAATGTATGCATCAACCTCTTTATCAATGTGTACATCCTAGGAAAATATATTTCCAAAGTATGTGAACTTATCCACAGCATTCAAAACTTCTCCATTTGCAATAACCAATGGTTCCACTGTGGATAGTGTGGTGCTGGCTGGTGAAGCACCTGTGCTTTGTTAGTGTTAATTGTTGGGTCAAAAGTAGCACAAGCAACAGAAAATTGATCCATACTTTGCTGCTTCTCAGCTTCAGAGACTGCATTGAGTGCCCAATCACCTGCAAACAGAAAATCATGCACCAACACTCCCTCTACCTTGGTCTTGACTTGTAGCCTTTTCAAGTTGAAGAATTTACCATCAGTGTAGTATCTGACCTTGCCACTGTGTTCATCCTCATTGAAGGCATTTGATAACATGGCTGAAAACATCATGTCAAAAAGCATAGGACCAAGCACACAGCCTTGTTTCATTCCATTCATGACTGAGAAAGTAAAAAAAACCCAGGCAAGCATGCCATCATGAAATTGATGTACAATGCTGATGAACTTCTCTGGGCAACCACACATAGTTTTTCATAAGCCCGAACAACTGACATTATCAAAAGTCTTGGTCAGAACTACAAACGTGCACTGACCTTTGTTTTACTCTTGGCATTTCTCCTGGAGTTGTCCTACAGCGAACATCACATTGACTGCCTCCTCCATGGTAAGCCAAGATCATATAGTAGTTAGCACTCTGCATTGTGGTTGCAGCAAACTTGGTTTGAATCTGAGTCATGGCAAGAGGAATTCTAATGCAAACTTTAAGGTCTATTAAACATCAGTTATTAATGTTTCCTGCTATAAGATACTTCATTCTCTGTTCATGGAGGATTTCTAGATCTGAAGCAATGCTCAAGATCGTTGACAATGATTCTGTTGGAGTTAAAAAAAATTGTGAAACCCATTTAGCCATTTTAGAGTGGATGGGGATGGGGAAGGGATGGGGAAGGAAAGGGACTGGAGAATATAGCAGTATAATATAATGGGAAAGAAGCTTCAATTTGGAATCAGAGGACCTGGGATCAAATCCTATTTTTGTTACTTATTACCTGGTAAGTGACTCCATTTCTCTAGTTCTTAATTTCTTCTCTAAAATGAGGAATTTAGGCTAAAAATCCTCTAAGGTCCCCTCTAGCTCTATAGTTCTGTATATCAACTGAAAAAGCCCTCTCAACTGGAAGATACCTCTGCCTTTGCAGCCACTTCCTTTGATTGCTCAGTGCTTCTATTTTAAGGGAGCATTGAGGCCAGCTATGTTTATTCTTTTACTTTGCTCTGGGTTTCTGGCTCTCTCCCATCATACCCTATAAAGGTACTTTCTTTTTCTCTCCTTTCCCCCTCTTCACCTCTAACTTGTCAACTTTCTTTTATGTGTTGTCTTCTCCCACTAGAATACAAACTCTTTAAGGGTAGGAACTGTCATTCTTTTTGCTTTTACAGGTATTTCCAGCACTTAGCATAGTGCTTGGCACATAATGAACATTTCCGAATCTGACTTGACCTAGAACTCATGGGGGGGGGGGGGGGGGGGGCTGTCTATTCTGTATCAGTGTGAAATCTCAAGTCTTTTGGTATTCAGAGGACTCAGTAGACTCATTAGAATACAACCTCTTTACAATACTATTATATCTGGGTTCCATTTATTGGTTATCTCAGCTCTAGGCAGACTAACTCCTGAAACTTCCTTTCAAGGGTGTCCTGAACTGAATGAACACTAATAAAGAATAAACAAGTAAAATTCTGAGGAACCTAAAAATAAATAAGAACCAATGATGAGATGAGGGAGTTCTGGGATGGAATGAGATAGATACATAGATAGGAGTCAATATTTTGCTGGAATCAACTTCTAACTGTTCACAAGAGCCAATGGTTAACATTCACTATGAGCATTTAAACCTTGGAAAGTATCGAATGCTACACATCATGGCTTGATTTATTGTTTTCTTGATTGTCTTGACTTTAGAAAGTAATACTGAAAATGTTAATAAGGCAGGTTAATTTTAAAAATTTATCATGTGCAAATTGTTAAGAGATCCAAGTTTTGTTGATTCTGCTTTCAACAATTTCTCTACTTTTACATCCATCCTCTTAACCCCAATCACTTGGGCACTACTCCAGTTCAGATCTTCATCATTTCTCATTCCATAAGCTGCCCAACTGTGCTCTTGATTTCCATTCTCTCATTTTTCCAATCTATCCTCCACATAGATTCCAGTCATCTTCTGAAAGCACATATCTGACAACATCACACTCCTGATCAAGAATTTGTGTTGGCTCCTTTCTGGTTCTAGGACAAAATACAAATTCCTCTGCTTGGTATATGAAATCCTCCATAAATAGGCACCAACTGACCTTCACAATTCTATTTCACTTTACATCTCTTGATGTACTCTGTGTTCCAGCATTAAGTGGCTTTTTTGCTATTTCTTCCAGTTAACATTTTAACTCCTACATCCATCCAAATCCTTAGATAGATTACCATCTATGCCTGTAATGCACTCCCAGATCAGTTCTACTTGTTTGAATTCTTAGAGTCAGATTGAGTGCCATCTCTTA
Organism: Bettongia penicillata ogilbyi; assembly: GCA_023548195.1. Taxonomy (NCBI): domain Eukaryota; kingdom Metazoa; phylum Chordata; class Mammalia; order Diprotodontia; family Potoroidae; genus Bettongia; species Bettongia penicillata. The sequence continues at coordinate 1,640,561 of JAJHZJ010000567.1, forward strand.
CAAAAGTCTTTCCTTAGATCCTTAATTCCCTTAGATCTTAATGCTTTCTCCAATCTCATGTTATTGTGTATTTACACAATTTGTCTGTACATTATGTACCCCAATATAATGTAAATTCCTTAAGGGATGGGGTTTTTTTGTTTTGTTTTTGTGCTTGTTTCTCTAGCTCCTGGCATATAGCTTTCCACCCAGTAGGCACTTAATAAATACTTACAGAATATAATAAATTGAATAAACTAGGAACACTGTGCACAAAGGCACTGAAATGAGAAAATAAGTATTTGAGACAGTGGTTAGATTCAATCTGCCATTTAGTTAACAAGGGGGGAGTGTGTATTGAGAAGAAATATTAAGAGATGGTAGTGTGAGATGAGATTAATAAATTCAATTCTCCAAATGAACATTTATCCAGCAACTATTCAGGGTGGATCACTCTTCTAGGTATGAGGGAGATGCATAGTTTATAAAAGACATTATCTCTGCCCTCATAAAACTTCAGTCTACTACAGCAGGGTCCCACAAGCACACCTGCAAGAATAGGGAAGAACTTAGCATTGTCAAGGAAGCAGATGTTGCTAACTTCATGACGCCCTGTCATCTTTATTCATCCCCTTTTGTGTAGTCTGTGTCTCAGACCTCAGACAGTTTGCAATACAACCCAATTCACAAGATTGTCGCCAGAGGTACATTCAACACAGGGCAAGACAAATATAGATATTCAGAGAAACTCACATAAGTAACCAGACTCCCCAAAGTATCTCTGCCACCGTAAGGCTTAATTTGGCTTTCTTGCTTTCTATTGTCAATTCACTCAGTTAAATGATTATAGAATAAGGGAAAGTTAAAGGAAAGCCAGCCAAAAGGCATACTTGACCTTGACGTTGACCATCATGATGCCCTTGACATAACATTCCTGTTTTCTTAACTCAGCCCCGTTCTCTAATTATACACAGTAAACACTACATCAACAACTATGATACACAATAGTACATGGTAAGTGCATTAGATCACAGGTGGGCCAGTCTTAGATCCAAGGAGGCTAGTCCCAGTGCTGTGCTAATATCTGTAAAATGTTAAAAGACCTCCATCATGTTATATGAATAGTCTATGGATGATTTTTAAAAATAATATTTTGTTTTTCCCAATTACATGTAAAAACAATTTTTAATGTTCATTTTTAAACATTATGAGTTGCAAATTCTTTTTTCTCTTTTCCCTCCTCCTCCTCCTTCTCTGAGATGGTAATTTGATATAGGCTATACATATGCAATCATGAAAATATATTTCTATACTAGTCATATTGTGAAAGAAAACACAGACCAAAAAATGAAAAAAAAAAATGCAATGGAAAATAGTATGCTTCAATTTGCATTCAGACTTCATCAGTTCTTTCTCTGCAGGTGGACAGCATTTTTCATCATGAGTCCTTTGGAATTGCCTTGGATCATTGTATTGCTGAGAATAAACTAAATTATTCTTGGCTGCTCGTCATCCAATACTGGTATTATTTTGTACAGTGTTCTCCAGGTTCTGCTCTCTTCACTTTGCATCTGTTCATTTGTTTTCCGAAGTTGTTTTTTGTTGCTGTTGTTTTTAAATCATCCTGCTTATCATTTCTTAGAACACAAGCACATTCTATTACAATCGTATACAACTTGCTCAACCATTCCCCAATTGATGGACATCCCCTCAATTTCTAATTCTTCACTACCACAGAAGAAGGACTTTTATAAATTTTTATACAAATAGGTCCCTTTCCCTTTTTTAAATCTCATTAGGATACACAGCTAGTAGTGGTATTGCCAGTTCAAAGGGTATACACAGTTTGATAGCCTTTTGGGCATAGTAGCAGACGTTTTTTGGAAGAACTTAGGCAAAAACCATATAAGGTGAGCAGACTTGGCCACTTTTCAATCTGCAGTGGGAGAGTGGGAGCACGCAAAACAAAATACATGAAATCTGAAGGTGAGGTCGTTGCAAGCAGGACGAATCATGAAAGACTTCAAGAAGAAGGTGGCTTATGAGCAAAGCCTTAAAGAATAGGCAATAATTCAGTAGGCAAAGATGGGAAGGGAAGACATGCCAATCACAGGAAGAAATAACATAAACAAAATCATAGAGCCAATATAGGATATGTTTGGAGAACAGCATGACAGGAGCACAGAGTAAATAGAGAAGAGTAGTATGATTTAAAGCTGAAAAAAGGAGGATGACAACATATTGTAGAGGTCTACTAACCTAAGGAGTTTGGATTTTATCCTGTAGTAATAGGGAGTAATTGAAGAGGTTCAAAAGAAAGGACACAGATTCAGAGGACATTTCTTACAATTCTATCTCTGCCATTTATTACTTCTTGGATGATTACTTAACATCTCAGAGACACAGTTTCTTCATGTGTAAAACAATTGGTTTGGACAAGATCTCTAAGGTCCCTGGTAACTCTAAAACTTAGGATCTTAGAGGTCTCTTCCAGTCTCCTCCTTTTCAAGAAGGTCCCCCTCCTTGAGAAGGGGACTTTGTCATAGGTCCTGTAAACCTATGCCCCTTTGAAATAATTTTGAGCTAGTGAGTGATATTGACAATGTGACATTATTACCTAACCTCAAAGGATCACAGCTTCCTTATATGTAAAATAAGAATATTGAAACTGGTTAACCTCTGAAGTCACTTCCAGTTCCAAATCTATGATCTTATAATTATCTTGTGATTAATCTGGTATGCAGTACAGACTTAAAGTCAATAGACTAGAAGAAAGGAGACCATGTATGTATAGACAATCCCCAAATTATAATCACCCAACACTATAATAACCCCTTAATATGGATAGCCAGTTTCACCTTACATAGGGGTGACATTCAAGATGTATGTTCTGGGTCAACGGCAGGTGGCAGGTCTGAGGGACTGTCTGATCCAACAATTCTTCCCTAACACCATCTTTATTTCCATTCAGGGGGTCATGCACACATCATACCTTTCCCTTTTACTCTGTCTCCAATCATACATTCTCTTTGACTTCTTCTTTTCCTTCTTTGAATACTTATCCCATTGCCTCAGGAAAATTTGTCTCCTTTTCTCTTATTCCATTTATGATCCCCAAATGACCTTTGTCATAGATGATAAGCATAGAAATAGTGCTCATTATACCATTGCATTAAGGGAAAAAGAGCCCTCAGTTTTGAAGTAAAATTAGACATCATAAAAAGCCAATGTCACTAATCTCTAGTGCCCATAAATCCCCATCAGAATCTCTACAGAAATCACCTTTCTTTTACTAATTAAGTCAACTTTTTTTTCAGGTACCATCATTCAAGATTGATTTTTAAAACATTTATTATTAAAGCTGGATTTTTGTCAATTTCACCTAATTATCACACTGCAGCAATTCTCCTACTTACCTTTACTTTAAATAGCCACTATTTCGCTTACTTTCTGAATTACCTGCCCGAACCTAATTATCACATTGTTTCTAAAATATGTTCTGGTTCTCAAATAACCAAGTCCCAAACTAACTTTTGGAATGTGAACTATTAAGTTGAAAACTTTACATATATGCAAATAATATAAACAAAACATCCCAGATTCATGACTCTCTGTCTCAGGTAGACAGAACCTCAAAATCTCATCCAACCCATATCTAAATAGAAATCCTCTCTACAATATCCCTGACAGGTTTCCTCACAGTGGTGAGAGCCCACTGTCTCTCAAAGTAGTCTATGACCTTTTAGACAGTGCACTTATGAAGTTGTTTCTTAATATGAACTTCAATCTGTCCCTCCGCAACATCCATGAAATGTGGTTAAGGCATGGGTGGAAGTGGACTAGAAGCCCAACCGATTTGTCCTATCAAGTGTACTGATATATGTGGGCCAAGTAAATTTTGGGAAACCAGTTCAAGAATTATTAGAGAACAGCATATCAATGGTGCAACAATTTTCCTTATAGACTAGTTGGCATAAAGCAAAAAAAAAAAAAAACACTTGTGTGGCCAGACTGTATATCCAACCCAACAAAACCAACCCTCTTGCAAATGCAGGCATCACTCACAATAGAGAATGAGGCAAATTTAAACTTACTGAAGTCATACGTAACAGACATCTACTAAAGACTGTGAATCAATAGCCCTGTCATTTCTATTAGGTCTGAGAAAGAACCATATTGGCATGCATCAGATGATCATATGTTTGTGCAGTCTTAGATCTAGAGAGGGAGTTCTTAAGTAGGAGCTTTTGAACTTATTTTTAAAAATATTCTGATATGTTGATAAAATTGGTTTCCTTTGTCATCTTATGCATTAATTCTGAGGCAGGATTCATAGGCTTCACCAGACTCCCAAAGGGGTCTATGACGCAAAAAAGGTTAATAATTCCTGATCTATCAGGAGGATATACCTTAAAGGTAATCAAATCTAGCTCTCTCATATTATAAGAAAACTGATACCCAGAAAGTTCGTTACTTGTTTGAGTTCACAGAGGTAGTAAGTGGCAGCATCAGCATTTTAATTCAAATCCCATGACTCCAAGATGACCACTTTTTCCATTTCCATGCTTATTCCAAAGGAATCTTTTCTGCACATATTAAAATGATCACCATAGTGATTATGCCAATGTATTTTCTTTAATTGTCTAGATACCAAACCTTGCTGCATTGAAGTGTTTTTGGAAGCTTCCAAAAGTGAAGCAAGGTGAGTATCATTATATTTATGCCAACCAGGAAGCCAGCATGATTATAAGAATAGCTGTAAATCTTTGGTATCCTATGAACTAGAAATCTCTTAATGTCAACATTTTTGCACCATCAGTAAGACTATGCTAATTGATGTCCATAATGATCCTGAAGTCCTACAAAACCTAGTAACATCTTCTGAGTCATAAAATATTAAAACATACTATCTATTTCATTGTATTCTAATTCTTTTAAAGGCAACTAGGTGGCACAGTGAATAGAGGACTGGGTCTAGAGTTAGGAAAATACTTCCTAAGTTCAAATCTGACCTCACTTACTGTGTAACCCTGGGCAAGTTTTTTAACTCTGTTTGCCTCAGTTTCTTCATTTGTAAAATGAGTTGCAGAAGGAAATTGCAAAGTATTCCAGTATCTCTGCCAAGGAAACCACAAATGAAGTCACAGAGTCTGACACAAGGAGAACAACTGATCGGCAACAATTCTTTTAAATAGGTAATCTACGTATGATTTAAATGGTGATTCCGTATTAATCGCCATGTTGATGAGATAGAAATTTTAATTCCCCAGTTTACACAGTTTCTGTTGATTCTAGCTCTGCTTCTGAACAGAGTGATGGTCAAGGCTTTTGAGGTCCAGCACTAATTGAATCCTCACTAAACTGGAAATGAAGAGGAATGATAGCCAAAAAGTTGCTATATAAATAAGGATCAGAATTTCATGCAAAATAATTTCTTAGTTGGTTAACTGGGATAGATGCAGATCACGAATAATTAGGGGCCAGAAGCAGAAAGTTATATCTGAAACTGAAGAGAATGAGTCAAAACCAGGATCAACCAAGTTAGAGAGAACTATCAAGAAGTAAAGTCTGGGGTCAGGCTACAGAGATTACCAGGTAGAAAAGAGGGGTTTGGGTTTAGTATAGAATTCTAATTGATGCAGTAAAAATAGTACTGGATTTGGATTTAGAGGACATGGCTTTCAATTTAATCTTTCATTTTACTACCTGTGTAACTTTGGATTTGGAGCAGATAGTTTCACCATCCTTTCCAGCCCAGGAAGAAAAACACTTAGTTCAAATATTCTGCCATTTAGTGAATGTCTGTATTCACTATTCCTATTCTCACTGCGGGCTTATAAATTATATCTCCTTTAGGATTTCTTTTTTGCCAAAATGAATAACAATTTTCTCTTAGCCTGACCTTATATAGAAACATTGCAATCTCGTTTTATCAGTGGAAAGAATTTTGGATATGGAGTCAAAAGGTCTAAGTTCAAATACCAGTCCTGTTCACTACCTGTGTGACCTTAGGCAGATCATTACAGCATACGGATCTTCATTTTCCTCTTCTGTGAAATCCCTAGATGATTTCAAAGGTCCTTCCCAGTTTTAAATCCATGATCATTTTAGCTGTCCTTTCAGTTGTCTTTTGAAATTATGGTTCAGTTCAAATCAAAAACCATTTATTCCATGCCTATCTTGCACAAGGCACTAAGCTAGGTATTGGCAGTACAAAGACAATTACGGAATCAAACATTCACACAATATCAGAGTTGGAGATGACTTCCATGGCCATCTAGTCCAACTTATACATGAAAAAGAATCCTTTCTCCAACATCTCCTAAGAGTGCTCAAAATGAAACAATCTCTGCCATCAGGGAATAATCACTCTGTAGGAGAAATATAACCACTGTGTAGAAAATCAACAAACGTAGGGGAGATTTCAAGGAAACAGACACATTGTCGTTGGTAGAAATAGTGAGATGATCTAGCCATTTTAAAAAGGAATTTAGAACTATACTTCCCAAAATTATTAAATTACAATTCCAGTTGACCCAGCAATTAGACCTATACCATAGGGATCAAAGAAAGGAAAGAGACCCATATGCACAAAAATATTTATGACAGCTTTCTGTGGAGAAAAAAGAACTGGAATTTAAGGGAGTATCAATCAATTGTAGAAATAGTTTGACAAATTTTGGTATGTAAATATGATGGACCACTATTATGCTAGAAGAAATGATGAAGAGAATGGGTTCAAAGAAACCTGAGAAAACTTGTATGAAATGATACAAAGTAAAGTAAGCAGAACAAGGAAGACAGCTGATACAGTGACAAGAACACTTGAAAGACAAATAACCTTGAAAGATTTAAAAACTCAGATGAACCACAATTCTACACATAGACATGAAACATGTTATTCATTTCCTGCCAGAAAGATGGTTGACTCAGGGTGCAAATTCAGACTTTTTTAACATGGTCAATACAGGAATTGTTTTGCATGTATACATCCTCTCTTTGCCTCGGACCTTGCCATGTCTTACTCTCATCAACCCATACCTGGACCGTTGAAACACAATGCTAATTGGCCTCCCTGCTTTAAGTCTGTCTCTACTCCAGCCCACCCTCCACTCAGCCATTAAATTGATCTTCCTGAAGGACAAATGTTGACGATGTCTCTTCTCTCATTCTCTCTCTCTCTCTCTCTCTCTCTCTCTCTCTCTCTCTCTCTCTCTCTCTCTCTCTCTCTCTCTCTCTCCTACTTTCTCTCTCCCCCTTTCCCTCTCCCTCTCCCTCTCTCTCTCTCTCTTTCTCTCTGTGTTTCTGTCTCTCTGTGTTTGTGTGTGTCTGTATCTCTCTCCATCTCCCTCTGTCTCTCTGTCTGTCACATACACACACACACACACACACACACACACACACACACACACACACACACACACACACATCATTCAATCAGCTCCAGTGGCTTGGAATTGCCCCCAGGATGAAATGTAAAACCTTCTTCTGGGCTTTTAAGGCCCTCTATAACTTTACTTCTGCCTACTTTTTTTTAGAGTTTTTACCCCTTATACCTCTCTATATATTCTGTGGTCCTAACTCCAGGATTGCTGTCCTCGATGCCTGGAGCTCTCTCCTTCCTTATCTCTGTCTCCTGACTTCCCTGGATTCCTTCAAGTCTCGACTAAAGCCCCAGCTTCTATAAGACACCTTTCCAGGTACTACTTAGCCTTAGCGCCTTTCCTCTAAGATTGTCTTCATCTTATTCTTATATATCCTAATTGCACATAGTTATTCTCATATGACCTTCCCCTTTAGACTATGAGCTCCTTAAGAACAGGAACTGTTTTTGCCTTTCTTTGTATCTTTAGTGCTTAACCCTTTTAGCAAATAGTAGGCACTTAATAAATGCTAGCTGATTGATTGACTGACTGCCTTGATTAGGCATATTTGTTACAAAGGTTTTGTTTTTCTTACTTTTTTCCCCAATGGAAGGTGGGAGGTGGGAGAGAGGAAAAAAATAGATTTTTTTGTTAATTAAAATTTTTTCATTTGATTTACAGAACAAATTCGTGGAGGCAGGAGATTGAGTGTCAAATGTGGGAAACAGCTAGTAGTTCAATCTGGCTGCAGTATAGAGTATGTGAAAGGATTTTAAATGAAATAAATCAAAAAGTTATATGAAGCCAGATTGTAGAGGGTCTTAAATGTTACATGGCAAAGCCTATACTTTATCCTAGAGCCAACAGGAGTCACTGGAGTTTGTAGATCGGGAAAAAGATATATTCATTTGTCTTAGGAAGATAATTTTGGCTGTTGAGCGAAGGAGAGATTGGAGAAGGGAGGGAGACAAATTAGGAAGCTCTTACAATAGTCTATGGCATTGACTATCATATCAAATTAGAAAGAAAATGGGGTTAGTACATATAGTACAGAGTAATCAGGGCATAGGGGCAACCAGGCTGTACAGTGGCTAGAGCTCTGGGCCTGAAGTTAGGAAGACTCATCTTACTGAGTTAAAATCTGCCCTCAGTCACTAACTAGCTTAGCTGTGTGACCTTGTACAAGTCATTTAACTTTGTTTATCTCAGTTTCCTCATCTGTCAAATGAACTGGAGAATAAAATGGTAAACCACTCCAGTATCTTCACCAAGAAAATCCCAAGTAGCATCAAAAAGAGTCAGATACAAATGAAAAGTGATTGAACAAACCAAGGCGTAGACCCACACCAATTTCGTAAGACTGCACCTTCCATTTCACCCCAAAAACAAAATTTAAGGACTCTCCTCTAAGGAGAGATTAGGTTCTTTTCTCCCATATGAGGGAAAGTTCAACCAAAAAAAGAGTCCACTACTTTAACCTAAGGATCCATTTTACAGATGAGAAAACTGAGGCCTGGGGTAGTTAAATGACTTTCTCAAAGTCACACAAGTATTCAGTGGCAGAGCCAGGATCTGAACCCATCTCCTCACTCCAACTCCAGTGCTCTTTCCACCCTGCCATGTTTTCTCCCTCAAAGCCACTGTAGAGCTTCAAATTAAATTGCAATCATGGTTCTTCTTTAAGACTCAGATATTCAAGGATCATGGGGTGATAAAGATGAGTATCAATCTAAAAGAAATTGGGCACTTAATTGGTCCCATTAAACTCCAAAGAATTCAGCTTTTCAAAACATAGAGATTAATTTTAATAACACCTATATTTGCAAATATTCCCTTCCCTCTCACCTACCCTATGAATTATTATTAACAATAATAATAGCTAGCATTTTATACCCTTTTACAAATATAATCTCATTTTAATTTTAGAACTCTAGGAGGTAGGTGCTATAATTATCCTGCTTTTATGCATAAGGACACTGAGGCAGAAAGAGATTCAGTAATTTGCCCACAGTCACACAGCTAGTAAGTGTCTGAGACTTGATTTGAACTCAGGTCTTCTTCAGGTCTAGTGCTCTAGCCATTGCACTACCTAGTTTCCACTAGCTTACCAAAAAAAAAAAAAGCTTTAAAAAAATATCCACAGAAATAACCAACTCATGAACAGATTCTAATAGCAAATATCATGCAAAGAATTCTGTTCTTAGAAAGAAGGGCCAGTCATGTACTCCTGAGGAATGAAGACCCCACAAGGCCAATGCTTAAAAGCTTCAGTTTATAAAGACATAAGCTACTGTTGAAAGAGCACTGAGATTCAAATCCTAGCTCTTGGCAAGTAACCCAAAAATTCTGACCCTGATTTTCTCATCTGTAAAGTAAGCGGGCTACACTCAATCTGTAAGCCGATAATCTCACTATGTGAAGTATGTTACATGTCATAGGGGCCTATCTTCAGTCAGTCAGCGAATCGATGAGCATCTATCAAGTTCTTGGTCATGTTCTTGCCAAGGCACTTGGATAAGTAGTATGGATACAACAAAAAGCAAAAAAATAGTCCCTGTTCTCGAAGAGCTCCCATAATGAAGGAAGAAACAAAATGCAGATAACTATGTACAAATGTGTCATGCACTGTGTGTAGTGAAGATACTCTCAGAGGTTATACGCTAGCATTGGCAGGACCAAGAAAAGCCTCTGGAAGCTGAGTCATGAAGGAAGCCAGAGAAAAGGAATTAGAGGCAAGGAGGCAAAGCATTCCAGGTGAGGTAATATAAATGCAAAGGCACAGAATCAGGGGGTGGAGTGTTGAATGTGGGGGATGAAAAGTAGGCCATTATACTGTCACTGTATTGTAGAATTCAAGGAAAGGAGTAAAGTTTAAGATTACAAAGTTAGGATATGGCCAGGTTGTAAAGGACCTTAAATGATGGAGTATTTTATATTTTATTCTGGGGGTACTAGGGAGCCACTATTGTTTATTGAGTAGAGGATGAGTGTGTGTGATATGATCACTAGAGGATAGATGGGAGTGGGGAAGAAACTTGATATAGGAAGACCAAGTAAAAATCTATTAACATAGTCTTGAAAAGAGGTCATAAAGGCCCATATTATGGTGGTGGCTGTGCAAGTGGAGAGAAGGGATGCAGGAGACATTGGGAAGGCAGAAATAAGATTGGGCAACCGGTTGGATATGTGGGGTGAATGAGAGCAAAGAGTGGAGGATAACACTGATGTTGCAAGCCCGAGGGACTAGGATGATGGTGGTGGTACCCAACAGTAACAGAAAAGTCAGTAAGAAGGTAAGGTTTGGGGGTGAAGATAATGAATTCTGGTTTAGTCCCATGACTGCCTTTGCTTGAGTCTGCCTTGACTTCTTTGAAAGACAGGAATATGACCCTATCCTACTGCCATGCTAGAGAAAGGCTTTGGCTACTTTTTTGGTCTAAGCACCTTTAGCCAATTGGAACAGGCTCATGTCTACTCCTGTTAGGCTCTCCTGCCTCCTGCTTCAGGGGTCTCACTTGGCTTATCTGGTGCAGGGAGACAGAGAAACCTACAAGAATAATTACTCACCCTGTTGAGCAGCTTAACAGTTCTCTCTCTTTCCCTGAGATTTTTATTCCCTTTTCTAAACAGAGCCACCAATTTTCTCACATGCAAGAGAAGCATCTCATCCTTACCCATAGATAAGGACCAAGTGAAGAGCCAAGATGTCTTTATTTCCTCAATTTTCAGGCTTAAGCTGAAAAGAAAATTACTAATACTGAGTACATGCAAATGGCCATATTCATGTTCATGCTGAGGTCAATAAGATCCTTGATCTTACTGTCTGGGCAAATTCTTGTTCAGGAACTACAAAAACATAGTGCCAGGGGCAAACCAGGCAGATACATTGATTATCTTTCTTTAATTGACCCTGGAATTTGTCCTACTTTCTCAGAATACCTTCTTTGCTTAGAAACAGCATTTTCTTTCTGGCATTTTTATTGTAGCTTATCATTGGTCTCTTCTAGAGTTTGCTATTCAGTTAGCCCTGATGTAATGTGTAGGAGAAGGCACTGAACTAAGAGTCAGAAAGATCTGAGTTCAAATCTCACCTCTGATACTTACCAGCTATAGAACACTGGGAAAAAAAATGTTTTTCTTAAAAAGTGAACTGAATCCCTCAAATAGTCAAGGTGTAAGCTTGGCTAGAGTTTCAAGGAGTTTACTAAGCTTGCCCATTGAGGCAGGAACTATTTGCTAAATTTGAGTCCCTGGCACCTACCATAATACTTTGCACATGGACAGTGCTAAATATTTTTTAATTGAATTGAAGATATAGCTAGAGAGCGGAAATCAGGATAGCCATTGGGAACCTGGGACTCAAGCAAGGCAGTGGAATAGAAACCAAGCAAGTCGTTCTGAAAACAGATGAGCAATCAACAGTAATGAGACCTTGAAACCAAAGGAACAAGAGGAGCTACAATTTATATAATATATATATATATATATATATATATATGTATATACATGCTTTAAGGCTATCAAAGTGCTCCACAAATATTATCTCCTTTTGTCCTCACAACAACCCTAGGAGGTAGGTAATCTCCATTTTACAGAAGAGGAAACTGAGACAAAAGAGGTTAAGTGACTTGTCCAAGTCCATACAGCTATTAATTGTCTGAGGTCATATTTGGATTTAGGGCTCCCAGACTCCAAGTCCAGTGCTCTACTGGACAAATAGACATAGGCATCTATCTACTTATCTATCTTACCTATCCATGTGTCCCACAATTTTTCCCAACTATACCTGGAATTTTATTTTTCTCAGAAATGTTTGCAAGGTACTAGCGGGTTAAGTGACCTGCCCAAGGTCACAGAGCTAGTAAGTATCTAGTGTGGGAATACAGATTTGAACTCAGATCTTCCTGACTCCAGGGCTGGTACTCTTTCCACTGTGCCACCTAGCTGCCCCTGTATCTGGAATTTTATTAGGAATAATGTTTGAGACTTTAGAATCCTGTACTGTACTTTTCTTGCAATAATAATCAAAAGTTTATGGAGGATATAACATGAAAGGTGAGAGGAATCTATCATCCTCAGTGTATAAGCAAAAGTGAAAAGGAAACTAAAGTAGAGAATGGGACTCATCACTGAATAATAAAATATCTTTCCCCCCATGATTAAGATACACAAATGTGTGTATGCATATGAATATATATACATATATATATATAATATATACACAAAAAATACCTATATGTACATATGTGTATATATATAATATTTTATGCACATAGGTGTACAAGCACCCATAGACAATAGTATCTCAAGAATTAACTAGCAAAAGGTAGCAGAAGCTTTTGCTACACAAGGTACAGGCAGTATGGGATAAAAGATCTGGGGCAGCTAGATAGCATACTGAACCTGAAGTTAGGAAGTGGTGCAGGAGATAGCATACTGAACCTGAAGTTAGGAAGAACTGAGTTCAAATCCAGCTTCAGATGCTTACTAGCTGTATGACCCTGGGCAAGCCATTTCATTTCTGTTTCTTCAGTTTCCTCATCTGTAAAATGGAAATAATAACAGTATTGTCTTCCCAAGGTTATCATGAGAATTCATAAGATGCTTAGCATAATGCCCAGCACATAGTAGGTGCTATGTAAATGTTTATTCCATTTTTTGTTTACTGTTTAACTTTATTAGAAGGTATACTCACATGGGTTCTAGTTCACGTTCTGCCACCTTGTGGTGGCAAATTGTGCGACCTTGGGACAATTAGTTTAATTCTCAGTCTTTGTTTCCTTATCCATAAAATGAGGGGGTCGGATTATATGGACGCTAAGGAACATTCCACATCTGGGGCAAGGATGTTGATATCCTATGACTCAATGATCTCTACCGTTTACTCCATTGGGATTTGAACTGACAGAAATAATCTTTTAGTCTAAGACAAGGAAAGGAAGACAAACCTTGATGTAAGGACGCAGCAATATGGACAAGCTCCCATTGTGAGCAGTGCCTAGATAGATGGATAGATAGATAGATAGATAGATAGATAGATAGATAGATAGATAGATAGATAGATAGATAGATAGATAGACACAGAGATACATATACACATACACATATATACATGCATGCACATATGTATGTATGTATATATGTGTGTATATGTATATATATATATATATATATATATATGCAAGTGGAAATGGGAACTCTATAGGAAATTCCATAAAGAAAAAGAAATAATGCATCCTGCTTCATCATTTAATCAGCTCTAGCTCCCTGGAAGGCATAGAGAATATGGGAATAGGAGGTCAAGGTACAAAAAACACCTGATTTACTTTTTGACATCTTGTTATGATGAGTCAGTTCTTAGTATTTCTGAGAAAGCAGGCACCACAACTTTTGTTAATATCATCCTAGTCTGTAGTGTTTAATATTTTTCTCCACAATGGTTATGATTTGGCAATATGCACGCAGTTTATATTTTAAGACAGAAGGGGTTTTACTGAATTATTATATAAATATCACTACTTGTCCTTTGCTGGTCTGTAGGAGATACACAACATGTTCTCTAAACTGAAAAAAAAATTCTAAAATGAGTAGAAATGAATGGCCATTAACTTTTTTACAATTCTACCAGGTATATTCTAAGGCAAGAATTATTTTTTCAGGAGTTAGAATGTTCCCAAAGTTCACTTTTCAAGAAAAGGATCTAACCCTTTAAGGTTCTTTTTCAATTCCTCTGAATAAGACCAAAGTTGAGTAACTATGAACTAATGATGGTGATAGAATCAAGCATGAAAAAATCTTAAATATGTATGTATGTATGTATAAATATATATATATATACTAAAGCATATTTTCTATTATACAAAATATCTGGCAGATACTATCATGTTTGCCACATATCTAAATGACTTCATAAAATCGTTATTCAGCTCCATCTTCTCCATCTATCCAAATCCAAATCCTTTAGGGACTAACTCAAGTCTCTGAATATCTGCCTTGCCAGCCTATGCCAATCTCTCCTTTACAAAATCACAGATTTTCAGAGCTAGAAGGGACCTCTGAGGTTATCTAATCACTTTCTTCATGTGTTATGGTGAGAGTCCCCTTTAAATGGACTAGCCATTGAGATCTCTTTCATCTTTAAATGATGTGACTCTATGAACCTACACATGAAAAAGAATACCCTCTATGACAAACAAAAAAGAGACTCATCCAGTCCAATGAGGGAATGCTACTTAATGAGAAAGTTTCTCCTTACATGGAGTCTAAGTTTGCCTTTTTGCCCCTTTCACTGATTGCTTCCAGTTCTACCATCTGGGGCCAAGAAGAGCAAGGTTAATCCTTCTTCTATGTGACAATCCTATAAACACTTGAACACAACTACTTTGTCCCCATAAGTCTTTTATTTTCCAGACTCAACACCCTCAGGTCCTTCAGCCCATCCTCATATGGCACAAACTCCAGGCTCTTAACCATCATCGACTCACTCCTTCTTAAAACATATGTCTAAACAATGCAATTCTTCCTCTGAAATCCAATGGAATTTATTATCCCGTATCACATATTTTTACCCCTAGCATACAGTTTCTTGCCCCATTTGCTGAGAGGTAGCATGGTATAGTGGATAGAGAACTGGTTTTAGAGTCAAAAAGACCTGGATTCATGTATTGACTTTGATGCAAATTGGTTTTGTGACTCTGATGACTTAAATCTCTCAATCCTCTGAGTAACTCTAGACACTAAGTTGAATTAGTAGAGGAAATTCTTCACTGAAGACTGCCTATGCCAATGAAATTGCCAGCCACTATCTTGGTTAGCTAACCTTTCATGTACAGATTCTTTTCTCTCCCTAGCAAACCCCTTAAAGTTAGAAAGCATACCTTAGACTTCTTTCCTCCCCTGTGGTGCCTGGAATATTGCTACATTACATAATATGGGATAATGTTTCTAATGATGTGTTCATTAACAAATTTTAAATATGTATGTATTATGTATATAATGTATATACACAATATAATATATATAATATATATACACATACATACAGAGAGCCAACTCTCTTGATTGTTTATGCTAATGAGGAAAGTAAAGACTGAAAATAATAGATAATCCAAAAAAAGCCTTCTCAGTTTGACTTTGGAAATACATTATATATAATCTTATTTCCAGCAAATTTACCATCTCAGTTATGCTTGAATTGAGCTACTGTTAAAGTGAGTGTATATTCACTGAACACACACCATTTGTAGAGCCAGTGAGTGTGCCAGGCAGTAAGGGGAAAATCATCATGGGACTGAAAAAATTGGATAATTGACCAAGCAAGGAAGTGGTTACTACACAAAAACATTCCAAGGTCCAACCCTATTGCTCCTCCGCAGTTTTACAAATCCAAGGTCAAGAAACATGGATTTCTTTACTACACTCTCAAGTCTCTAAGGCACCATGTCTGGGGGTGTAGAGTAGTCAGTGTTACTGGGAATATGGAGGGCTCTTCCACCACTGGAAGGGCTATGAATGCCTCTGCCAAATGGTTGAATGGTTAAATGATGAGGATTGTAAATGAGAGTCATCTGTCAATCGTAGGCGGGTATCAGCTCCATCTGTTGTGTCAGAAACTGAGAGAGTCTTTGGAGATGGCATTAAGTGAAATGTGAGCTCTGTGATAGAGAAAGTGACTCCAGAATGTCAAGGCTGGAAGCAATCTTAGAATTCTGGTTCAACTCCCAAATTTCACAGAGAAGGAAACAACTCTAGAGAGAGTAAAGGATTTACTCAAGGTCACACTGTTAGGGACTACTGTTAGGACGCACTGTTAGGCAGGGACTAGAATCCTTGTCTCCCAACTCCTATTCCTGTGTTCTTTCTGCTAGATCATGATGTCTCTCATTAGAGGGACTCAGATTTGCCCTTGGTCTTTCTATAATCAAAGGAAATCTTCCAATCAGTCCATAATAAGGTACATATTTACAACCTGGAATATGTGAAATGGCCCATATGCGGGAGTCATAATTGGTGCTTAATACATGGAACATAGGATCATAGATCTAAAATTGGAAGGGACCCTAAAGGCCATCTAGCCTACCCCCTCATATTACAAAGAAAGGAAACTGAGGCCCAAGGAAGTTAACTAACTTGTCCAAGGTCATACAGGTAGGAGAGAACAGAGAAAGAATTTGAACCTACACCTTCTGACTCCAGAACCCAATAATAAAGGTAATATGGATGACACTTGAATAAATGAGGTATTGCTGAGATAGGAAATTCTGATTTAATCTGTGCTCTTAGTTCTTATTAAATTCCATTGGAAAATATTACTTTCTCAAACCTAATAGCCATACAACCATAGTCTTCCTCTGCCTTTCTCACCCTTTCCTTCTTGTATTCTGATGAGGCAACCTTCTTGGGCCTCAATTTTCTCACTTGTAAAATGAGAAAGTTGGAAAAGCCTCTGAAATAATTTTTTAGCTCTAGATCAATATTAGATCAATGGTGGGAGGAGGGGGAATCCATTGCACTTAGTAGAAAACAAAGGTTCAAATCTTGGCCATGCTATTTACCTAAATGACTTTGGCCATTTCCTATCTCTGGATCTCTCAGTTTTCTCATCTGTAAAATGAGGTATATAACTGTGTCAGCATCTTGCTCCAAAAGTTCCAGTGTCTTCCTATTGCCAACAGGATAGAACACAAATTCCTGGTTCATCATAATACAGTTCCAATCTAACTTTCCTGTCTGATTACATACTATTTCTCCTCATGCTTACTAAATTCCAGGCCAATTGGCCCACTTGGTATTTCCATCTCTGCATGTACCTTTGCACAGACTGTTCCATTGCCACCCCCCTTACCTGGAACACTCTCTTTCCTCATATCCAACTCTTGCAGTCCTTTACTCTCTTAGAGGTTTAACTCAAGTGTTACCTCCTTCAAGAGGCTTTCCCCGATTCCCAGTTGTGAGAATTATGGAAAAGTTGTGTTAGTGCACCCCCCCCCATCATAGTGTATTTACTGTATATATAGCCATGGGTATCATGATGATTACTTAGTAAATTGCCATATCAAGACATTTCTCTGGGAGAGGAGACTGCTCCTTTATTAATCTCTACTTTTTCTAAGATAGGGGCAGGGGTTGTTTGGTTACAGGTCAATAAGCGTTTATTATGTAATTACCATGTATCAGACACTGGGCTAAACTAGAGATGCAAAGAAAGGCTAAAACATGATTCTTGCCCTCAAGGAGCTCTTATTATAATGGGAAGACAACTTATAAAGTATTATGTATGTATAAGATATGTACAGAATGTATAGAAAGGGGTCTCAGAGGGCAAGTGCTAGGATAGGGGTACATAAAAGGCCTCTTGAAAAAGACAGGATTTGAAGTGAGTCTTGAAAGAAGCCAGGAGGGAGAAGAGAGAAAGGTGAGCATTCTAGACATGGATGATAGCCAGTGAAAAGACAAGGAGTGGAATCTAGAGTATCATGGGGGTGTAAAAACAAGCAAACCAATGCCCCCAATTCTCCATCATTCTCTGACCCAAGCCCTACCCTTCTAAGGATCTCTAAACTTCTCCCTTCCTCCTAGTATTCCCCTTTTTGTTTCTCCAGCTCATGGAAGGTTTTCAAAGGTATTGCTACTATCTTCTGGGACTATGCTGTAGTGTGGAGTGGGCAAGACCAGAGTAATGTGCATAAAGAAAGGAAATATAGGACAGTGGAGAGATTTAAGTGACAGATAATTTTATATTTAATCCTGGAGGTAATGGAGAATCATTGGAGTTTACTGAGATAGAGATAAGAGGTAGGGGCAGTAACACAGTCAGATGTGTGCTTCAGTGAAAGGGTAGCAAAGACAAAAATAGATAGCTGGTAAGGGTTGTCTTGCTATGACTTTAGCTAACCCTCCACTGTGTTTTCTACTTTAACTCTCAGAAGGCTTAGAGGGATTAGATGAAGTGAATACATTAAGAAAACATCATACATTGTATAGCCATATGGATTCTCTCCTGGAAGTCACTTGGCTCTAATTAACAGAACCTGAACATGGGAGAGTAGGACTACTTATCTGTGACTTCTTGGTTGGCTTCCTAGAATCTCTTTTAGCCTCTGGGTCCATGAGTCTTGTAGAGGCTGTTTGGGCAATAGTCAAATTACTGATTAAGTCAGTAAGTGAGCTGGCAACAGTCCAAAAGAGGTCTGGTTATCTTGTTTGTACATAGCTATTTTCATCTTGTCTCTCATAATCGGATTGTGAGCTCTTTGACAGCAGAGACTGTCTTTTGCCTTTCTATGTATTCCCAGTGTTTAGCACACTGCCTGGCACATAGTAGGTATTAAATAAATGGTTTTTGACTGGTTCTCCTATACAGACTGGTCTTAAAAGTAGGTTGTTCCCTGTGAAGTGTGATATCGGTGGTTCTGGGAAGTTTCTGCATGTTTCTTTTACCAGCTATAACCATACCTGAAATTATATTTTAAGAGACTGTCTTTGGGTCTTGAAGGCTTTGGAGCATTCCAAAGACTCTGATTAAAACTCAAATATACCTAGGAGGCAAAGCATTTTAAATCATTCATTACCAACTGATACCTTAGCAAGAATTAGTTAACAGATATCTAAGAAAAGCCCTAAGGGAATAGGACACAGGACCCCACTAGGGTTGAAAAAAAGTTACAAGAGCATTAACAATGAATTTTGTCTTTCTTCATAGCAGTTTTACCACAACCTGTCCCTTCATCCCCTCCTCCTTTCCTCTTCTATCCTCTCCCCCAACCCCAAATAACCTACAGATAGAAAATCTTAAAATTCTTTATTGGCCCCTGAAGGTCTAAGTCACCCTCACTGTAGATGGAGAGTTTAGAACCAAGGACAGTGGCAGAATCCCTCCCCCAACACCCCCTTTAGCATTTTCCTTCTTGACACAGACAACCAGAGCAGCAGCTTGGTTTCTTCTTGTGATGCTAGCCTCCAGTCTTATACTCCCCAGCACTTCATAATGGTAAAACGAAGCCTTAGATTAAACGCCTTATGTGTCTCAGCAGAGCCTATAATTATTTATGTTCTGTAATACTCAGGTCACTAACGGCAGAAAAAACAAGACATTCCTGCCAGCCCGCCGATATAGGACTGCATTTCATTAACTGCTGCATAAGTTGCTCCTGTTACATGGAGTGAGTCATACTGTGTGAAAGGTAAGGAATTCAGCATCCATAGAGGAAGGTGTGAATGCAAACAACAGTTCTGTACAGACAGAGGTGACAGAGAGTTAGCATATGAAAATTCACCCTAATAGACTGAGCCGCCCAAATTTTAGAGCTCTAAAGTATCATTTCTTCTGAGCCCCCATTTCCACCCATTTTACAGGTGAAGAAACTGAAAAGTCAAGGAACTTGTCAAAAGTCACACAGTTTCCTAGAGAGGCTAGGACTAGAATTCAGGTTTCCTAACTTTTAGCTGAGTTGGCTCTGGACAACATTCAGACAATATCCTCTCTCCATATTTCTTCCTCAATTTTTTTTGCTACAACCAGACCCTCTTAAAATGCCTATAAGGAAGTATGCATGTGTCAGGTCCAAATCTCTCACCTACAATTTTCCTTCAGACAGAAGCCATGATACCAGTGGACAATGGTAGCGCTATGTTACCCGTGAGTTCTCTAATACACACAAAGGTGCAAAATGATAAGGTAACAAAAAGAGCTAACATTTATACACTACTTTAAGGTTTATTTTTTTTTATTTGCTTTGCAAATATGATCTCATTTTATCTTTATAAGAACGCTGGATAGTAGGTGCTATTTTTATATTTATTTTACAGGTAAGGAAACCGAATCTAAATGACTTGCCCAGGATCACAGTTAAGGTGTCTGAGGCTGAATTTGAATTCAGATCTATTCACTGAGATACTTGCCCTAAGAAGTTTATAATTTAGCTGAGGGAAAACAGGTATAAAGACAATTAATGATAGGAGGAAGTTAATGATAACTCCCAAATGATTGGTACAAACTATGTAGTATGTCATATCAATATTTAAAAGGAGAAATCCTTGAAGATTGGTATAGTCTGGAAATCTTGGAAGATGCTTTTTTCTATAGTGAGAAGGCATCTCACATTAAGAAATAATAAGAGCAAATGTGCAACAGTAGGCCTATATTGTGTGTGTTTGTGTATGTGTGTATGTGTGTGTGTGTGTGAGAGAGAGAGAGAGAGAGAGAGAGAGAGAGAGAGAGAGAGAGAGAGAGAGAGAGAGAGAGATTAAGACATTGTCCTTCTTGTCATGGAATTTACAATCTAACAACTCCCAGGAATTCATCTATAAAATAAAAGGTTTAACTAGATGATTTCTTGGAAGAAATTATAATGGTAGAATTTCAGGCATTTGGGACAAGAAAGAGAGACACAGAGAGACGTAGAGAGACAGAGACAGAGAAAGAGACATAGTCTTCATCTCTTATCTTCCTAACTAGACTGTATGCTTCTCAAAGCAAACACTAATTATATTTCTTCATTTCATGGCCAGTGCCTCCAATGAACTTGATGTTTGATTCAATATTTGTTGATTAAGAAACAGACATTTATTGAGCCCCATTGTACGTACAGTCCTACAGAGAACACAAAAGAAGATACAAAGACTCATTTGTTGTTTTAAAGAACTACCAGTCTCATAGAGGAAGAAAGATTTATACACATGAAACAGTCACACAGGTCTTCAAGTGAGGAATATAGTGATGAAGTACTTCTATGGGCAGGTAAATAAACCCTGGCAGTACTTCCTTCTCAGATAGAATAAAGGATCCAGATAGATGCCAATGGAAGAATGAAGAGGACATTGTAGCCCTTTGCAATTGCTGACATGTGAACTATCCAGTCTGGGAATTACTTGAAGATTTGTTTTAAACCCAGATCAACTTCCCTCTGTCTGTCTCAGCACATTTCTGCCCCTGGGTGATGCCCCCATACCCTTGTCACTTTATTTAAGCATAGAAAAGATGAATTCATTCCATTCAGCATGTGAGCCAGACATAGATGTCTGGTTCCCAAAGTCCTAATCTGCACCGTAACAAAAAGAATGATGACCACTGAATGCATCCTAGAGTGGGAGTTCATACAGCTGAGTTCTAGCTCTGACTCCCCCATTAATTATTAATCTGTGTGATCTTGGGCAAGTAATTTTATATATCTGGACCTGCTTTCTCATCCATAAAACAAAGAAGTTAGACTAAAGTCTCTCTATGATCCTCTGGCTTCCTGCTCTAAAATTCCACTTTGTATTTCCCACTGGTTGGAATTTTCCATGTCTGTTTTTTCTATACTAATTGAGAATTGATTTCACAGGAGTTTTTTCTAGGGCTTTACACTTCTTATCTTATCACTGGTTGATCAGTGTGTCCTTTAACTTCCCTATTTTCCTCGGGGTTTAAACAGAGACATCAATGGCATCCCTAGCATTCATTATACCCACAGCTGATCAGGGAGCTTTAGCAAAGGTTGTTTGACCTTTATCAGTGATAAAGAGAAAACACAAATACAGTGTGGTAGTTTGGAATTTTGTATTTTGTTAAGTGGTTGCTTTAGCTATTTCAGATATCAGTAATGTATCATCTCCTCTCCATCGAGGATGGTATGTCCCCACCACCTCTTGGCAATTCAGTACAACAAATGTTTCTTAAGCCAATGTCCTAGGCAGGCTACGTCCTGCCAGTCATCCTGATCACCAAAAAACCATGTATTGAGCAGTGACTAAGTGGAAATGACTTTTTGCTGTAATTAGGAGTCACATAAGGTGAATATCACCTTACAGGAAAGGTACCAACCCAATGGGCCTAGGGAATATATATGTAGATTTAGAACAAGAAAGGAACTTGGAACTCCCTCCCCCACTATCATTTTACACTTTAGGGAATAAACCCATCACATGAAAGGACTTGCTCAGGATCACATGGCCAGTATGTCAGAAACAAGATTTGAACATGAGTCCTTCTGACTTCAAAACCATGTTCTAGTGTGCATTTCAGGCTGTCCACCTTAATTTCAGAAAAGTAGGCAGCCACCTACATTTTGTAATTTATTAGGTCTTAGAAAATTCTCAAATTTATACATACATATGTACATTTGCGCATGCGTGTACACATGAACATGTATGTGTGCATAAACATACAATTGATAGATAGATCAAATATATACTATTATACTAGCAATGCCAGGAAGGACTTAAGAGATCATCTAGTCAAACTTCCTCATCTTCCAGGTAGATTCCTTCTAGAATGTAAGCTCTTCAACAAGAAAAATGTTTTAATTATTGCAGAGGGAGATAGGTGGCAAAGTAGGTAGAGCCCTGGATTTGGAGTCAGGGAAACCTGAGACCAAATCCAAATCCAAATACTAACTCTGTGACCCTAGGCAAGTCAGTGAACTTCTGTCTGCCTCAGTTTCCTAATCTGTAAAATGGGAATGATAATAGTATTTACCTCCTAGGGTTTACGAAGCTGAGAAAATACCTCTAAAACCCTTAGCACAGTGCCTGGTACATAGTAAGTACTTAAGAAATGTTTATTGAAATTTAAAAGCAAAATGCTTAATTATCTTTGAATAACCCCAATACCTAGAATAGTACTTTGCACACAGGAGGCACCTAATAAAAAGTTACCAAATGCATGAGTGAATGAATGAATGAAAGCTTTTTTAAAAAACCCATAAATACCTTAGGAAGAGTCACAAATGAAATTCTTAATATTTTCGTATGAATAACTACACTGGAGTTTTTGGCTATGTCAAAAGAGATCTGAATATTTCAAAGCACTGGGTCCTCTGGTAAGAAACGGACACTAAAATATCAGCAGGGATGATAGTAGAAATGGGTAGTGACCAAAATTTCTTCTTTACATCTTTAAAAGGACTTGGTACTTTTACACGTAAGCAGACATGTACATGTGTGTATACATGTGTGTATGCATGTGCATAATGCATGTGTGGAATAATGGACAGAGAATAGCCTCAAAGTCAGGTTGAGTACCATCTCTGTCATAGGATGCTCTATATGACCTTGGGCTAGTCATTGAAACTTTGAGTGGCACAAGTCTCTCTCCAGAACTGATTTGCATTGGTGGAAGAAGTTTGTGGAAGAGACATAATGTATAAGAAAACTGGAAAAAAAGAAAGGGGCCAAGTATTAAAGAACTTGAAACACCAAAGAGTGGATCTAAAAATGAACATTGACCAAGGGAATGGGCCAGCCTAGTGATAGAGAAGCTCTAGGAATTGGGTTTAGTCACATTCAGAGGCTTCCATTCCAAGGGATCTTTGCCCAACTCTCATATTTTCTCATTGTGTACCCCAGTTTTCTGTTTTTCAGGTCTTGTCCTTGGTGGGAAAGTGAATCTATCCATTTCTGATTCTTTCTGAATTAAATCACCATATTGTTGTTTTGAAAGCGGTCATTTTTTAATTCTTATTTTACTCTTATTGGTCTTAGAATTCTTGGTGGTTTAGGGGTTGAATGGGGAAAATCCAAGAAAATCTAATCCTCTAGGTTTCCTGCTTCCCCATCAGGCAGAAGAACAGAATCTCAAGTGAATCTTAAAACTAGAAAAGTGAGTCCTCCTACCTAATGAGTAACTATGTGCAGTAATACTATTAAACAGTTCTGGGTCTCTATCAATTTCCCAATATCAGGAAAAAATAAAAGGAAATACTCCAGTGACTCCAAAGCTACAGAAGTTTAAGGCCATGATCTGTCTTTAACTGTGAACCACCCAACCACCCACTCCTCTGTTTGAGGTTATAATATAATAGTAAGCCTGTAATTATATTTTATTTCTAAAAAAAAAGAAAGAAAAGAAAAGAAAGAATGGTGAGTCAAAGTGCCAGCTCACAGATGTGTTTGTCTCTATTACATAACTGGGCAGAGGATGAACCAATGAAAAAAAGACCAAGGGCCAACCTTTGGAGAAAGTAGTATCAGCTCAGAACAGGAACCAAAAATCCTGGGAGTTCTTTCCAATCTCAGTCTGCTATGGGTGCAGGAGAAGTGTTTTGTCTCCATCACTCTCTGTGTCCCTGTCTCTGTCTCTTTGCATCTCAGACTCTGTCTCTCTCTGTCTGTCTCCTCTTTCTATCTCTGTCTCTGTTTCTTTCTCTTCTTTTTCTGCGCTTCTCTCTCTTCTCTGTCTTTGTCTCTATATTTCGCTGTCTCTCTGGGTCTCTATTTCTGTCTCTCTCCTCACCTTCACCCCCCACGTTCCCTCCTACTCTTCTTGCTTCAGGACAACAAGAGGCTATGGATCACAGGATCATAGGTTTAGAGCTTGAAAAACCTGCAAAAAGAAAGAGCTTGAAGCTCTTACAGTCCAACTTCCCTCATTTTATCGATAAGGAAACTGAAAACCAGAGAGGTCAAGTGATTTCTTCAAGTTCATACAACCAGAGGGGCAGAATTTGAACCTATGCTAATTCCAATTTGGATTCCCTGTCCACTAAATCACAAGAAAAAGTGAATGCAGTTCATTCATAAAGCATCTGAAGAGAAAGAGGAGGATGTTTTAAGGTATGTGACTATGCCCATCCTAACCCTAGTGCATCTGCCCCATGTATCTAGAATTTGGAAAAAAAATTGTTTAGAAGAAACATTTCTAGGGAAGCAGCTGGAGCTAGGATATTAGAGAAAAGAAAACTCCTAACCGTTGTAGTTGACATCAAAATAATGATTGTGTGAGAAACTGGGCTTCTCAAAACTGATGGGCAGAGTTAGGACAGGGGGCATTAAGCATGCCACTGCCATACAAGACTATTATCTTGATATACACAACTGCATGATGGCAAACAGCATGGTACAGCTGGAAAAGGATTGGATTTGGAAGCAGAAAAACCTTGGTTCAGATTCTGTCTGCACCAACTACCAGTGTGACCTTGGGTAAATCATTCCACATCTGCAAAATGTGGAGACTGGACTGGATAACCTCAAGGTTGCATCCAACCCTAAATCTATTATCCTAAGCTCCTAAAACACTCATTTTGGTGATACCTACTACTTCTATTTAGTGTTATTGGTTCTTGCTAACTCCCCTGGTTTTTAAATATATTTTATTTGTGTTAATCAGCCAACACCTGCCTTTTTACCCTCCCACTCTAACTTTCCCCTTTCCCCCAGTTGAGAATATAAGAGAAAACAAAACATTCTAAGTGTGTATCGTTAATCAAAACAAAATTTCCACCTTGGCCATATCCAGAAAGAAAGTCTCATTCTCCATTCTGAGTCATTCGCTTCTCTATCAGGAGGTTGGTAGCAATGTTAGTCCTTTGGAATCCTGGTTGGTCATTACACTGGTAAGAGTTTGGCACAATAGTATTCCACCACATTTATATTCTATCACTTGTTGATCTCTTTCTCTTTTTATGAGCTCTCCACCCCACCCTCATTCCATTCTCTTCCACCTCAGAAAGCCCTATAAGTGTTTCTGCTCTTTCTTAGACTTAATTTTGTTTAGGACTAACCCCTCTCATAATTTACTCTCCCTATAATTTCCCTTCCCTCTCTTTTCCCCTTTCCCTCCTATTTCTCTGTTGAGTGAAATGTATTTCTTTATCCACCTGTGTATGTGTATTCTTTCTTCTTTTGACCAGTTCATATAAGAGCAAGATTCAAATGTCAATTACTCCACCTCCTTCTGTTTGCAAAAATTTCTATTTGTGCACCATAATTAGATAAGATAATTTTTCTAACCTTTCTTTCTTCTGAAACCCTGTTCCCTTTCCCCTGATAGATGATTTGGAGTCACTCTCTTCTACATTTGGAGAGTCTGCTCCCAGTTTGATTTTTGTTTTGATTAAAGGGGCCATCCCTTGAGCAGTTACTTAAAGAAGCCTATTCATTGAATGAGTGTATGTCACTCAAAGCGAGAATGCTATAAAACCTTAGCCTAAAAGGGCCAGGGTCTCCCATTGCATCCTGGGCCATCTCCAGTCATCCTGAGGAATATCAGGTCACTGGACCCAAATGGCTCAGGAGAAGAAAGTGAGGTTGGTGACCTTCCATAGCCCTCCCTCACTCAAATCAAAGTCAACTGCAAGTCATGTCATCATCTTAGAAGTCAATCATTTCAACCCCCATTATTTTCCACATGAGAGGACTAAGACCTGGAGTATTTAAATTAGTTGCCCAAGATCACTCAGGTAATAA
Organism: Bettongia penicillata ogilbyi; assembly: GCA_023548195.1. NCBI lineage: Eukaryota > Metazoa > Chordata > Mammalia > Diprotodontia > Potoroidae > Bettongia > Bettongia penicillata. The sequence continues at coordinate 1,667,068 of JAJHZJ010000567.1, forward strand.
TTGGCAAAGGTAGTTTGACTTTAAACTTATTTGACTACCCTATATAGTCTTATAAGATCAGAGAACAAGGGTAGTTGCTAACAAGAAGGCAAAACCACCAGAGTATGAGACACATTTTCCACTGATCTCCTACTACCTGCATTATTAAAAATACCATCAGAAAATTGTTCTAGGCCAAGCCATGCTCAGAGAAAAATGACAAGCTGAGAGAACTATGCATCAGTGATAAATGGGGAGAAAGGTAAGCTCAGGTTCAGTTTTGTCCTATACTGGCATCAGCCTCAGCCTAATTTGGTTCTCATTAACCCTCATGCTCCCCTGATGAAGATAAATGGGGGAGAAAAGGGTGTTCAAATTTAATAATGTCCATACCACAATTCAGACAAATAGCCAAAGAATTGTGCTCAAGAATACCACTCGCTGGAATCAACAAAAACTGCTGTAGGCAAACTTTAAACTGTCCTAAATATGCATAAAGTCAATTGAGTTTGCTGGATGAATTTGGGGTTCAAGTATCTAAATTATCCAACTAAAATCCAGATCTACTCAGATGAGTAAAAAATATTTTCAGTATTACTTGATAAAGTGAGACGCAGCTAGGAAAAGAATGGATATAGAAAAATCCCAGTGTATTTACAGGGAGAAATAGCATTGAATGGGAGTTTGAGAGAGCCAAACTTGGGAGTCAGAAAGAGCTAGATTCATGCCCCATCTCTGGCAGATGTGTGGGTAAGTCACTTAACTTCTCAGTGCTCTATACTCCTAAGATGCAGAGCAGGTGTTTTCTCACCAGGGATTCCCTATACCAATGAAACTATGGGCATTCATCCCAAAACCAACTGATAGATAATTATACACATTTCACAACAATTCTTCACTTTATAAAAATGAAGTAGTTTCACTGCTGGGCCTCCTCTGTTAGGTAGCAAAATGCCCAAATGCATTTAAAATACAATTCAATTTGTTTCCCAATCCTCCAGTCCCACCCCTGGAATAGTTAAAGGCAGACCAGTAGAAGTATTCTGAGGATCCATTTCCATGTCATCTTTACATTCACATGTAATGTGATAATGAGTCAACTCTTGGGCCTATCTAGTCTATGGTTTTCTGAGAAGGTCAACAAAAAGTGGTTTTTGGAAGAACATAATATCAAGCTCAAAAAGGTTATGGATGTCCACCAACTTTTCTGAAATTTCCTTAACAACCAACTACAGGTCTTCCTGAAGCATCTACTTGCTCTAGAGTCAGAGGACTTGGATGTTCTCATGTTGTTGAAGAGCCATGGACTAGAAGTCAGCATCATAGGATCATAATAGAAAGCTAGAAGAAACTTTAGAAGCCACTGAATCCAGTCACCTTATTTCCAGATGAGGAAACTGAGGCTGAAGGTGATTAAGTGGCTTTTGTAGGGTCACACAGCAAGCATTTTGGGTAGGTTTTGAATTCAGGTCTTCCTGACTCCAGTCTCAGCACTCTACCCACTGTAGCACCTAAAGATCTAAGTATTATCCTGGTTTTGCCAAGAATTCATTCTACAGTCTTGGAGATGTCACATCACATCTTACGGTATTAATTTTCTCATCCTTAATTTATTTCAATCCAAAAAACATTTATTTAAAGTTTTTATGATGTGCATTATCAAATTTGCCCAATGCACCCCTTTAAATCACTATAGTTTCTAATTCTACTAACTTATCTTAAGCCAATGACTTCCTACTTCTGAGCCTGAATCGCCTCCTTTGTGATGCCAGGTTGCATCAGATGGCTCCTGAAGTGCTTTCCATATGAAGATTTGTGATTCTTTGGTTGGATAGATTTCACTAAATCTCTTTGAAGGTTGCTTAAAATTCTGTCTTTTTTCATGAGGTAGTGTAGTGCAATGGAAAGAGCCAGATGCTGAGAGTTAGGAAGCTAAACTCTGCCTTATCATCATTATGACCATGGAAAAATTATCAAGCCTCTTGGGAAATGTTACTTCATTGACCAAATGATGAGGGTTGGATGAAATAAGCTCTAATATCTTTGTCAGACTTGACATTCTAAGATTCTACCTAATTTAAAAAAAAACTTCATGACTTTCATAATAAATTTCACAAGTTTTCTAAAAGATAAATTAAGTAAATTTTTACTTGTTCTTCCAAAGGATACAGCCCTTAGCCTTAGGCTATGATGAGTTAAGGCAGATTTCCAGGGATCCCAGTGCTTGGCCCACAGATCTTCTGATGAATCATGGCAAAGTAGACTGAAGAAGTCAGAAGGTATTGGGGGAGAAAGGGCACATTGTCATATTGAAAATGCAGAGAGGGGGAGGAGCCAACATGGCAGAGTAGAAAGACTCATGTATGCTAGCTCCAAATCCACAGCCCATAAATTTCCTGTAAAAAGAACTCCCCACAAATTCTGGAGCACTGCAAGCCGCACAGAAACACAGTGGAAGAGATTTCCCTTCCAGAGAGCCCTGGAAAGCCGTCCCCAGGGGTCCGTCATGCTCCAGACAGTGGAGCCCACCCCTGTGCTGCCCTGGCTGTGCAGCCCCAGAGGAGCAGACCCGAGCAGGCTTCAGGGATGGAATCTCTGGCGGCTGCGAAGGTCCCTCCACCCACAGGCACTACAGGTCAGTGAGAGAGACGTCTGAGCTGGCCAAGAGGGGAGCAGGGTGTCTCTGTGACTCGGGCCCCCTCGGGAGGCAGCGGCAGAGGCAGCGGCAGAGGCAGCAGCATCAGCCTGGGACTCCCCAAGAAGGCAGGAGCTCAGAGCCATTACCAAAGGTCTCTGCATAAACCCCCTGAAGGAACTGAGCCTGGGAGGCGGCCCTGCCCCCACCCAAGCACCAGAACTTAAGCTCACATTGAATAGCAGCCGCACCCGCCACAGAAAGCCCTGAGGCTGGGGAGCAGCATTTGAATCTCAGACCCCAAGCACTAGCTGGGCAGATCTAGGAGAGGGTGGAGAGGAATCTCAGAAGTCAAGTAACCGGCTGGGAAAATGCCCAGAAAAAGGAAGCAAAATAAGACCATAGAGAGCTACTTTCTTGGGGAAGAGATGTTCCTTCTTCCCTTCATTTCTGATGAGGAAGTGCAATGCTTGCCATCAGGGAAAGACGTGGAGGTCAGGGCCTCTGCATCCCAGACATCGGAGGTGGATGTCCGGTGGGCTCAGGCCATGGAAGAGCTCAAAAAGGATTTTGAAAATCAAGTTAGATAGGTGGAGGAAAAACTGGGAAGAGAAATGAGAGACATGCAAGAAAAGTATGAAAAACGGGTCAATACCTTGGTTAAGGAGACCCAAAAAAATGCTAAAGAAAATAACACCTTGAAAAATAGGCTCACTCAATTGGCAAAAGAGGTTCAAAAAGCCAATGAGGAGAAGAATGCTTTCAAAAGCAGAATTAGCCAAATGGAAAAAGAGGTTCAAAAGCTCACTGAAGAGAATAGTTCTCTCAAAATTAGAATGGAACAGATGGAAACTAATGACTTTCTGAGAAACCAAGAAATCATAAAACAAAACCAAAAGAATGAAAAAATGGAAGAGAATGTGAAATATCTCATTGGAAAAGCAACTGACCTGGAAAATAGATCCAGGAGAGACAATTTAAAAATTATGGGACTACCTGAAAGCCATGATCAAAAAAAGAGCCTAGACATCATCTTCCATGAAATTATCGAGGAAAACTTCCCTGAGATTCTACAACCAGAGGGCAAAATAAGTATTGAAGGAATCCATAGATCACCACCTGAAAGAGATCCAAAAAGAGAAACTCCTAGGAACATTGTGGCCAAATTCCAGAACTCCCAGGTCAAGGAGAAAATCTTGCAAGCAGCTAGAAAGAAACAATTCCAATACTGTGGAAATAAAATCAGGATAACACAAGATCTAGCAGCTTCTACATTAAGGGATCAAAGGGTATGGAATAGGATATTCCAGAAGTCAAAGGAACTAGGACTCAAACCAAGAATCACCTACCCAAAAAAACTGAGTATAATACTTCAGGGGAAAATATGGTCTTTCAATGAAACAGAGGACTTTCAAGCATTCTTGATAAAAAGACCAGAGCTGAAAAGAAAATTTGACTTTCAAACACAAGAATGAGAAGAAGCATGACAAAGTAAAGAGCAAAGAGAAGTCATAAGGGACTTACCAAAGAAAATGAAGATTCACATATCCATACAACTAATTTACAGCAAGTGAAAACTGTGACTGAGCAGGTGAAGCCAAGTGAGGAAAATAATGCAGTGCACCAGCCAGCCCAGAGGTCGCCTTTTGGCTTTGGAATCTTGAGAGCCATATCCCAGCAGGACAAGCATGCAGAGATTTTTCTGAGTAGTTTCATCATTAGTCTGACACCACTGAGATGCTGTGAGTATCTGGGCACTCTGCTGTGTTTAAGTCAGGATGGTTATTTCCTGTTTACATATTTAGCTATATCTCTCTGCTTCGAATCATAATCACACCACAACAAAGTCTTGTGAGTTCCTTAGGTGTCTTTTTACAGGATTTCCCTTTTATGTTTGTCCGAATTAGTTTAATTGCTTATTTGGGGACAATCACTCCCATCCTAGGTCTTTTAAAGAACATTTTAGTGACCCTTTCTTTTTTTTATTTCAACTACTTAACTATATTCAGGGTTTTCTCTACCCATGAAACAACTTCCTTTTAGACTGAAAATGTCCTTGGCTTTTCATTAATATGGACTTATCTTCCCAACATCTAGTCCTACAATGAAGTTGTATTATATGTAACAAAAAATGGCAATCAATTAGAAATTATCGTCTGTGAAAAGTAGTGGAGGTATTGAGATAATGTGTAGATTACATTTTCATAACACTATAAATCTCCATTTTTTATTCACATATCATGCAAGCCAGGTAACATATATGGTCATCTCCAATGGCAAGTGACCTTTCTTTTGTTAAGCTAATGTCAGTGTGAAAAGCAGATTTAGTTGCTCAAGAGTATTCAAAGCTTAGTTATTTAGATAATAAATTTCTCAATTATTACTAAATATAAGTTTTTCAAAAAAAATGCAGAGAGCTTTGGGTGTTGGGCAGGGGTGGAGGGAATAGATTGCTTCATATAAACTGTCAGCTTTCTCATATTTCCTCTCTCTTTTCTTTTGAACTGTTTTTTTTGACATTCCACCTTGAACCTAGAATTCACTAATTATTAATCAGCAATCACTGTAACTGTCCCAATTTATCATATCCCCTTTCAATGGACAAGCTTACAGATGTCAATCCAGAACAATCTCTTGGACTAGACCAGAGTGGGAAAAACTCCTTCCCAGGGAAAGAAAGGTAAGTTATAAATTAGGATCTATATAAATGTCAGATCAGGTCAAGGAATTTGGCTATCTGGAGAGTAGATGAACTGAGATGAGAAAGAAATCAAGTTCAGTGGCAGAGATTCAAACCAGTAAGGTCAGAACTGAATCATGAAACAAGATTCAGAAAATGTTGGTAAGCTGACCATTTGACTCAACCTGCCTCATCAAAGCTTTAGTCTTGTATGAGAACTGCACCCATTACTAATTCTGCTGATTTTATCAGTATGACTAAAGATGAGATCCACACTTCCTTCCCTAACTCAGTCATACTTACTAGCTATGTGATTCTGGGCTACCTCAGTATTCTCATCTGTAAAAGAGATCATAATAGCATTTACTTTCCAGGAGTGTTATAAGGATAAAATGAGATATTTGCAAATCTTAAAGAGCTATATATAAATGTTATCTTTATCATTATTGTTATATTGATAAGGCTATGGACTCATACGCAGACCCAGTGATTGCCCTAATCACTAACAAGTGTTAATGTCCCCTTCAGAGAGACACAACGGTATCGTCTGATTCCAAAAATAAACTGTCTGTGGGGAAACAGTGGCAGATTAAAAAAAAAAGCTACAATAACCTTTGGAGCAGACCTTTAGGGAGACCTGGGAATACTCAAAATTTCACTTGGCTCATTGAAGGAAGTAAATTTCTACTTAGGAGGTAAAGTTAACTTGTCTTCCAAAAGATAGCATGTAGAGTTGTTTTAGGAAAGGGGGATGGGGTTAAGGATTAGGTAGAAGCGATGGAAGGATCATTGAACCTCTTGAGATTCCCGGCCAAGTTCAAGTTGTTCACCTATCTTGACTATAAGGATTCCCCATGGTCCAAGAAGCACCGCATGTTAACCTAACAATGATACTACCTCAGCTCCATTTTGGACAGTGCACAACAGTTCCTTTAGAAACTTAAGAACATTTTTGGTATCCACCTCCTCTCCCCCCATTGAGGTTGCTAATCAGCACATTCAGCAATTCCAATGAGAGCAAAGGACTATGGTAGAATATGACAGCCCCTTCTAGGTGCTAAGTTAGCTTGTAGCATAATATATCTCTGCTTTGGTGAATCAGTTTTAGGAGGCTTTACTGCACCCATCCACAATTAACTGGACCAGGTAGACATATCAACCTGTCCATGTTTAAACAGAAATGTTTAGTCAATGAGTCATACTTTCAATTTGAATTGAAGTTGTAATGGACTTGCATCACTCTCTCAGACTTCCTACCCAGAAAATAGTGTATAATTTGTGGTACAAGGGACTTGACGCAGCTTGCGACACTCAGTTGTGTGTTCCTTTGTCCTAGCTATGTGGTGCTCTCCATGCAGGGGGCTACCTGAATATGAGTAGATGGTTAAGAGATCAGTGGCTACAGGAATGTGACCTCAATGAAGTCCTCCCTCTCCTCACCCATTCCTAGACTGAATAATCCCTATATTCTGTCCCATATTATACCTACTCCTGACCCTTGAAATTGAACTGCCAGGCTTCATAAGTTCCAGCAATTAGATTCGGAAACCTCTGAGAACTTTATGGAATCAATCCAAATGCAGAGAGAGAGAGAACTAGTGTCCCAGAAATCCCATGACACCACAGTGTTAATGGAAGCAATCAATGGGCAATGACTTTAGTAAGAATTCAAGGAGTCCAACTTCCTATAAGTCTAAGTGGGAAAACACTATGAGGCATTCACTCTGAATATAGTCTTCTATCATTTCTTCCACATGCTGCTAGGGTTTATGTTACACAATCTAGCAATTTAGTATGATTTAAGGAATGTCACATTCTACTGTCAGTTCTGCTAGGTGATTGTACAGATTTCTATATTTCTGCCATATTGAGCCATATTCCCCCAGACCAAGTCTATCCAAGTAAAGGGGCTTGCAGAAATGTAGTAAAGACAGAAAAGTTCAGGCGTTCCAATACCAACTGGCAAACTCTACTTATTGAACAAATCAGAGACGGTGGCCCTGCAGGGATTATTGAACAGAAAGAGGTTCTTCTGGGCTTTTACTTCTTCTACTGGAGCACCACATTCACTAAAAAGATAAATATGGACCTAAGACTTCCAATACCATCACTATCCAGAACTAGCACCACCTACCCCTACCCTTGTTCCTTGACCTGATAGACAAGTTAGCCAGTATAGCAATATTCAGCAAATTTAGAGCCTTTGAGGTAGGAGGTTATATAACCTGATCCAGATACACAGAAATTATATGTGGAAGACATTTTTCCAAGCCTAGAAGAGGAGTTATGAACATTGAGTTATGACATTTAATTTGTACAAAACCCCTGCTACTTTTCAAAGTGCTGGTGGTCTTTCTTTATCATGTCCTCATACATCTAGTATATAGTATATATGCTCGCATATAGTAAAAAATTAATGCATGATTGTTGAACGAATGAAGTGCTAGGTATATGAGAGTGTTGGACTTGGAGTAAAATAAATCAATTCCAAACTGGCTCAGACAGTTACTGTGTAACTCTGGGAAAATCACTTAAACCCTGCCTCAGTTTCCTCATTTGTTAAATAGAGATAATGTTGTGGAGATCAAATGAGACAATAATTATAAAGCACTTAGTACAGTGCCTGGCATACAGTAAATGCTATATAAACATTAGCTATTATTTACTATTAAAATTATGGCTGAATGGACTTAAGCTGTCCGTCCTCCAGCACAATGACCAGCTATTGAGGCAATGCTAGAGCTATGAGAGCACATATTAGATCATCAGAGTTCATGTGAATTCACATAAGCTGAAGATTGTGCTGCAGTGAGGGACCTTCTATGTGTGGATAAAAAAGAAACTAGTACCATTTTGCCACCTAAAGGATAGTACTGCCACTTTATCCCCAAGTTCTTTGCCCTGAAGTTACCTCTGCCTGATCTACTGAAGCATCAGAAGTCTTTCCAATGGCTTAGAGGTAGGAGACATATTGAATAACCTGAATAACTGATATACTTCAGCCCCTCTTTTAATCCACAGAAATAGTCCATCATGGTGACCTATACATGCAATATTGTCAAGAGAATAGCAACTTCTTATAGACTACATCCCATCCCTGAGCTCAATTCTTCTACAAATTAGCCTTATAAAGGAAATAACCAGGCAATGAAGAAAGGAATACTCTCACTCAGGGCTATAGAACTATATCCTGGAAATGTCATCTTGAGGCAACATGGTACCTCCTCCTCCTCATCCTCCTTTTCATCAGCTACAGCTACCTGGAAGCTCAACAGAGTCAGTCAGCCAGACCACAAACATTTAAGCACTTACTATGTGCCAGATATGGGGGTGGGGGAAGAAAGGAAGGAGAACAAAACAGATTAAGCATTTATGTAGCACCTACTATGTGTCAGGCATTGCGCTAAGCACTTTTTCACATTTTTTTACTCTTACAATAATTCTGTAATGTAGGTTGTATTATTATCCCCATTTTACAGTTGAAGAAACTGAGGCAAACTGAGCTGAAGTGACTTGCCCAAGGTCACACAGTTAATAAGCATCTGAGACAGGTTTTCCAGACTCCAGGCCCAGCACTGTGCCACTAGCTACCTCACTAGGCTAAGTGCTAGATACACAAAGTAAGGCAAAAAAAAAAAACCTGTCCCTGTCCTCAAGGAAATCATAATCTAATTGAGGAGACAACTCTGTTTAAACAAGATATGTACAGGGTAAACCAGGGTTAGTCTTAAAGAGAAGGTACTAAGTTTAAGGTACTAACGGAGCATTGGTTTTTACAAATATTCATTTTCATAATCACTTATATTCCTACACATAGCACTCCGTAGATAGATACATTATTGTGAAAGCCTGAAAATGAAGGCATCCAAGCAATCAGATATACCAAAAGACCCTTACATAGAAGACAGACTTTGAAGTTACTAAACCTCAACCAGATCTGCTAGTGTTAATCCGACAGCAGTAAGCACAGAATGATGTGACTCGGGCCCAGTTTTCTGTTCTCCAAGCACAGATGATGTCGGCATCCTTACAAGGGTCAGGTTTGGATGGATTCCTCTACCTTGGCTTGTATGTATACTTTCCTCAAAGGAACATTCGATGGGTAGTTGCGGGCCATGGGACTCATGGGTTTAAATCTCACTTCTTATTGCTTCCTATTAGCATGACCTTGAGCAAGCAGGCCACAGGACCGATGTGAGTCAAGACCATACACAACAGTTTGCAGTGCAAACTGTTGAGGACAATGACTGCTGGTATATTTGGTCGTGTGAATTATGTGCTTATGCAGCAGCCTGAAGGTTACTCAGCAATAAACAGGAATCCCCTGCCAATTTCCTGGTTGGTGGTAATATCAGATTGATCACAGACCAGTCTTATTCCAGGGATATGAGCTGCTACGTGACTGGGTACAAGCCAATCCACTGTAGCCACTATGAATTTCTTCATCTCAAAGAATAAATAATAGTAAAGTACCAACTTCAAAAAGTTGTTTAGGAATCATAAGGCTGTAGATTTAGAGCTGATGATCTTAGAGGTCAATGCCCTCTTTCTGAGGTCCAGTCACACAGATACAGAATGTCAAGGCTGATATTTGAACCAAGATCTTTTGACCCCAAATGCAATGACCTTTCCATTATACCAATGACCTAATGGACCTACATAGATCATTTTAGAAATTCTATGTTGGGACTAAGGGCCCAGAATGGACTGGCTGAAAGTAGGTTCCTTTGGGGCTGAGACTACTCAGCTTTCTTAGCTTGCAGCTGTGATTGTGGAGGACTGAGGTCTGGCTCAAGCAGAGAGTCTGCAGCTAAAGAAAATAGTCTCTAGGAGTCACAGACACCACCACCACCACCCTCACCACCACCCACACACACATACATACACACTCATACATCCCAGGAGTCAGTGACATTCAAGGATGTCACTGTGGACATCACCCAGAAAGAGCAGGGCCTATTGGATTGACCTCAGAAAGATCTGTACAAGGATGTCACACTGGAGAATGCTCAGAACTTTCTCTGCAAGCTGAGCTGGGTGGTGGGGAAGGGAGGGAAGAAAGATCCCAGAGAGGGAGACATCTTTCCCTTCTCTTCCTAGGCAGGAAGTCAGTCTGGGACCTGCATGCACAGGGATAAGATGCAAAAGTTTTATGAAGTTAAAGAGCCAAGGAGGCTCAGGGTCCAAGAAGGTACAGGAGGCTCAAGGCCTTCAGTTACATGAAAAACAGTAAAGGTGGTAGCCCTGGGGCCAGAAATAGGGAGGGTAGAACATGATGACACATGAAAATTAGGGTAATCACTAGGGTTCAAGGTTATTCTCTATCTCAAAGAAAAAGGGAATGAAAAGAGTGCAAATCAGCATCTTTTTGAGTATAAATCAAAGGCTAGGGAAATAGTGGGAAATAGTGTTTCTTTAGAGTGTCAAAATTCAAAGAGCTGTGATGGAAGCAGGGAGCCAAGTTTAGCAGTAGAGATTCAAGCTAGAGCTGTCAATACTGGGTCAGAAGGCAAGATCATTTGCCAGTATCAGTGATTCAATTTACCCTCTTGAAGCTTTGTCTGCTTTTTCCTAGAGAAAATTCTTATCATACCGCATCAAAAGAACTAGGAGCACCAATACCATGTCTACTCCTAAAATCCTCCTGTGGATCTTGAGGTCATAACTTAATGGTATGATATTGATGGAAGTATTCTACCATCTCTGAAGATGGTATATTGTGAACTAGCCACCACACTGTCTCCTCAGATTGGCATCCCTGCCAGTCTACTGGATCTTAGAAGCGTGACATCATTGACTCATGGCACAATGGAAGGAGACTAAATTCAGAAAATCTGGGTTTGAATCTCACTTTTTATTGTTTCTACTTGCATGACCTTCAGCAAGTCACTAAACCTCCTTGGTTTTCAGGTTCTTCATCATAGGGATTGGACTCAGTGTCCCTTCCATCTCCTGGATAAAGCCTTTTTCATGCACATTCAGAATTTGCAATAACAGGCCAGTGATTCTCTCTAGACCTAAAGTGTCTAGGTGTCCAACGGTCTCACAGAAAGAATAGATTCTTTCCTGCAAAATAACTGACTCAGGATTTGTCTACCCGGGCACTCTGGATCAAATACATGGGTTCATTCTACATTCTCTGCTTGATCCTGCCAATCAGGAAGTCCCAGATTGCATGGCAGTCTTTGGGGAGTTCTTCCCATATTCCTTTCCAGTGCATTTAATTTCTTCCCCACCACCACCAAAGGAAAAGCAAGACAATACAAGCAATGTGAACAAAAATCAGAGTTCAAGGCAACACACAGTTTGTCACCAAAGTTAGCAGAAAACATCTTGTTCTTATAGTACCTAGTACAGTGTCTGGCACCTTGGCTTGTCGTGTGTTTAAATAGTGGAAACCTGTGATATTTCATAGGGAATTCCTCAGTGGAGGCATTTCCTCTACCAATGTAGATGTACAACAGTTCTGCCATTTAAAACCTTAGAGAGTTTCCTGAAACACGGAGAGGTTAAATGACTTGTCCATGATCACAGAGTCATATTTTATTAATAGTAATTATTTTATGATTAATTTATTATTTATACTATAAAATTATCAAAATATCATCATATAATAAATATATTATTAATTTATTACTAATAAAGGTAATTGCTAATTAAATGCACCCAGGAGGCACTTAATAAATGTCTCTGGATTGATTTGTTGGAATTCCAAATCCATTTCTTTCTGGCTACTTCGTCCAAAATACTAGGTTTAGTAAATGAGTCCACCTTTCCATCTTCTTAAGAATTTATAGATTTTGGTCATATCCCTTTTTAAACACGATCTTTCTATACTACTTCTTTACCAAGTCCATGGGTGGGCCCCTAAGATAGGGATTTGGATTTTGTCTACATGTCGCTAGCATCTGGCATAGCATCTGGCATGTAGTAGGCACTTAATAAGTGCTTGTTGAATTAGTTTGGATTTAATTGAATTGAAATAGCAAATTCCAGTCTGAGGGAGTGATCCCCTGTCTAGCTTTACATTGCCTCTCATTCTGCCTCCTCGAAGCTTCCTTCTCCACCACAACTTTTGATCAGGGATTTGGAGAACATCTTCTCCCAGCCTCCCCTGTGTTTGAGCAGAGTCTTTATAGAGGGAAATAGAGCATCTTTGTCAATTCCACATTCCCACATCAAAGGATGCATGTTAATAGAAACTGAAGATTCAAAAGTAAGAGCTGGTAGGAAAGCTTCAGTGATGGGCAAGCTGCATCCCTGAACCATCTCACATTAAGTTAATTACTCCCCTAAAATGATTTTATGAAATTTCTGAACATGGATGCCATGACTACATGCCAGTGTTTTAGTTTCAGATTCTGCCACAAAATTAAGGTTTCCATGTCAACTTGTCATAGATATACTGGGTTTTTTCCCAAACTTCATCGTCATCCCAGGTCCCAGAAATAAGGAATCATCAAACAGAATATCTGGAAGGAACCGTGAGAAATCTTGTCATCCATCTCCCTAACCCCCATCAGAAAGTTGGCATGATGAAGTGGATGGAAGACTAGCCTCAGAGTCACAAAGACTCCAGTCCAGTTCCTTTCTCTTTCACAGATTATATATCCAGAGCTGGAAGGAATCTGAAAGATCACCTATGTTGACTTTCCCTGGTTACGCACATCCCTTCAGTTTTTTATGCATTCACACAAAAGAGATCATAAAACCAGGGCAAAAAGCAAACAGCTCTGCCCTAGCAGTTGAAGTCACAGTACTGCTCACTACAGCCTTGCTAATTAACCTGTCTTTGCCTCCATACTTTTATTTACTTCCCTGGACTTAATGTTCTTGCCTTTCTGGACCCTTGGAGCTCTAATCAATTCCTAGTTTCCAACAATTACTTGACTAGGAAAGGGATTAAATGTGTAATTTCCCTGGTGGAGAAACTCCCACATGAGGAAACTTTCTCTATGGATGCAGTTTGACACCTCAATATCTATAGGCACTGAGAATAGAATTTGAGTCTGAGGTCACATTATCAGTATGTGTCAAAGATAGGACCTTATCCCAGTTCTCCCTAGTTCTATTTGTTATGTCATACCATCTTTTCCTTCCTGGTGATCAGGATCCCTATCATCTTCTTCTCTATTCTGTCACCATTCATATCGTGGCATAACATTTTGCCATTTGCCATATTCTTGAAAGAAGGAGATTAGATAGTCTCTCTCTGGCCAAAGATAAATTACTACTGCTATCAGGAAGAATTTCTTCATATCTAATCGTCATACACAAAACTGATTTTTTTCCAATTTGGTATGCAAGAAAAAATGAAAGACACCTATATTTAATTGTCTATACCTGAGGATGCTATACAATGCAAATGCAGTCAAGAAATCTTTTCCATGGCCACAAACTATTCTATCTCCAATTAGCTATTTTTCAAGTGTGTACTAGTGAAATGGGACAAAGAAATGTGGGAAAAGCTCACCATATCAGAAACAAAAAATTAAAGAGCTTGCCCTAATGATTATAGAGCATCATTCTTGAACACAAAGAATAATTCAATAGCAACGGGTATGTAATAACACACAAATGTGTTTCTTTTCTTTAAAATGAATTCCATCAGTTCCTTCATCTCTCTTTCAGCCTAGCATCATCTTTTTGAATCCCTTTTGCACCTTCTACAAAATCTCCATATCTAACCTATGGGAAAGGAAATGTCTAGAAGGGCTTATCACTAGGAAATATAGTTGAGAATTTACCCTCAGGATTTCCATATTGTACTCCTCCTGGAACTCACAACTTCCCTACAATGCAAGCCCATATTTTGTTTTACTTTGTAATGAAAGCATCCCAGTGACAGTTCACATAAAATCCCTTAGTACCCATAGAATATAATATATTTATGATGTCATAATATCCTACAACTCTCTAGAGCAGGAGTTCTTGACCTATTTTTCATGTCTCATGGATTCCTTTGATAGTTTGGCTGAGCCCAGGGACCCCTTCTCAGAATTCTGTTTTTAAATGCATAAAATAAACTATATAGAATTACAAAGGAAATCAATTGTATTGAAATACAGTTCTCAATTTGAAAAAAAAAATGTTCACAGACCTGAAATTAAGAACCCTTGCTGTATAAATTACTGGTAATTCTTCCACAATTTAGGAATCTCTGAATTTTTTGAGAACTTTCTTCAGCCTATTTATATTTTCAGTCTGTGTTGTCTTTTGGGAATACATCATAAGCTTTCTATGAAGTCCACCAGTTAGAGCTTCCCTGGATTTACCCTAAAAATGACTTATTTCAACCAAGTCCTTTTAAGATCCCCTAACCCTAACCTGTTTTCAACTCTGGCATTCAATGCTTGCTGCTCAAAACCTGTACCTAAAAGTAAAATAACAGCATTGGGTATAGGCCCTAGAGTACAAAGGTATAATGCAGTCTGAGTGGAGGGAAATAATAACTATAGTCATGCCATAAATATAATCCCTATGTGTAAAGGTTAGAATGATGGGATTCAGATTTGAAAAGGAGTTTAAAGATTAATGAGTCTAAATGCTTTCATTTTACAATTAAGGAAAAAGAGAGCTGAAGTGACTTGCCCATGTTAGAATGGCTAGTTGTAGAGCCAGGACTAGAAATCAGGTCTCCAGAACCATAATCCACAAATCCTATCTACACTGCCTCTTCTTGCTAGTTGTGTTCTAGGTCATCTGGCCACCATCACATCTTATGCCACACATGGGGATAGCTTTCGACCTGTGACAATTTCCAGGATGTATTTTCTAAGCATGGACAATGTACTTCCCTCCAGAATGTGTTCCGCACTTTATGCTTTTGGAACTGTGTTAAAGCAGAAGTAACCAAAAATATTTACTGTAATTGGAAACTGGAACAGTCCCCTTTGTTTCTTAGTTGGTGGGTCTTTGTGGGTATTTTTTTTAGTTTGACTCATTAACAGTTCCCCTTCAAATAATGATTATGCAGAAGAAAATGTGTTACAGTAAAACAAGAAAATCGTGGTTTCTACATTTCATAAAAGAGACATTATTGGATCATTAAAGTGTCATTACATTCTGAGCTTCTAATGAACTGGTTTCTACTTGTTAGCACACAGCAATGGAAAAGAGGAATGTTTATTGCCAGATGAACAGATCATGAAGTAAGATATTATGAAATATGCTATTAAGCTGTAGATAAGTAATTAGGTGACAAGCAAAATACATTATCCAGCATTCTAAAATATTTCCATTTCATTAAAAGCTCTCCTTTATCCTGGCCCCACCAGGAATCTGTATTGAGGCATAATTACCAAAAAGAAAGAAAGAACTTCTGTTAGGATAAGTGATATGTGATTGAGCCAAATGGTTGCTTTATTTCTTTGACATGTGTCTAAACAAACACTATGTGCAAGAAATGTATTTCCAAGAGAGTGAGGAAGAGAGAGTAAGGCGACTCCCGATATCTCAACCACACTATCATCAGAAAAATAAAATGCCATTGTCATTACATTTATATTTTCAAATGCAAGAACTGAGGGACCTCACAAAAGATATAAATAAGCTCCGTACATGAAATGGTAAGGATTCTAATATAAAGACTTAAAGCACTGTGTATTTTTATAGGTTCTTTACAATATTAAACATATTTCTTTCATTTTTAAAAACTACATCTGTTATTTTACCAATATCAGAAGCTCCCATTAAGGGACTTTCTCTAACCATGCCAATCAATACTTTCTCAGAAACTTATAGCCTTAGAGAGTTGCCTGGGGACACTGACAGGTGAAAAAATTTGTTCAGGGTCACATAGCCAGTATGGGGCAGAGGCAGGACTTGACTCTGATACGATCTTCAGTCACCATAATATACTGCCTCTACTCATTTCATGGCTCAAAATTGATCTCTAGTTCATGTCTATTTAATTAACTGTATGTGTCTTTAGCCTTATATTCCTAGAACTAATTGTTTGTTTAAATAAAGACTTCTGCTGCGAATAGTTTTTGGAATACACAAAATATTTTTTCTTGGCTTGGATCCCAGGAGGTGAGTTGGAAGACTGATAGAATCCAAATGTACAATACTTATTATATTGTGTTTTAAGTAGTAAGTGCTAAACAAATACTCAGACTTAGGGACTGTGATATCACAGTGGGTGGCCATGATCCAGAGGACTCATTGAACCTGGAAGCCCACCTCCTGGTAGACAGAAGATGGAATCAGAGTGCAGATCGAGAATTAATTCTTTTTGGACATTGTCAACATGGCAATTTCTTTTGCTTGACAATACGTATTTCTAACAGGGGTTTCATTTCTCCTGCTTTCTCCCTTGGGGTGCAGATGAGGAAGGGAGAGAAAGTGGATCTTCAGCTGAACCAGATAAATAAACAAGGAAACAAAAGCATAAATAAATAATTAAATGTTTGTTTTTTGACTGATAATCTAAAGTATTCGAGAAGGAAATAGTAATTAGCAAATTCATTCGTTTCGCTTCTGTTTACGTTTCAGGTCTCAAAGCTGATTTTTTGTTTAACAAAGGCAGTCTACCTTTACTGTACAGGCCTTAGTAAATCATATCCATGCAATTATTCAACAAGTATTTATAGTTCTGTTTAAAATACTGAAGGGGATATAAGGAAGAAGGAACTATCCCTGCCCTTAAAAAGTCATGTAGTAGTATAGATATATTATAAAAGCATTCCATTTCAAAAATCTCTGTTTAATCAGCCGGCTTGCATTCTTTCAGTCACATTCTGACCAGACTCTTGGTGAACTCCAGAAAATAAATCAGGGTAGAAATGGACATTTGACACTAATCATCAGTATTACATTGAAGAAAGGATGAGGACCCTAAAATCATGATATACTAATCCCACAATTTTTATTCTTGGCCATTGGCAATTGTTCTAAAAATGTTATGCCAAATAGTCAGGAATCTGATTAAATGCTTTGTTTTTCCATCTAAAATGACTAATCAGCTACTTAGTAAGCCTCAGAAATTCTTTATACATAGTTTTTCTACTCACCTACATTTCACACACTTTAATAAATTTCACACAATTCTTTATGAAGATAGCCAAGGCAATAAAATTTGAAAGGATATGAATTTTAAAAGCATTGTCTTTCTAATGAATAACATATCATTGAAAGCTTTCTTTTTTTATGTAATGGTATCTCAGTGTTAAAGAGGCTTAATACTATTGGAATATTTAATATTATTAATAGTTTATTTAAAAATAATTAAATACTAGCTAATAATACTATTTGATTCTAATTTTCCCAGAAATTCTGACTTGACAGAGAAAGGGAATCAAACTCATCTGTCCTCTTCTGTGCTTGAGATACCACAAATGATGTTGTATTGGAATATTTACATAATGAACAACTGTTTAGTCATTAATTGCATGCAAAATAAAAACTCTGTAAAAGGCCAACCTTCAAAATCAGAACGATCCAGAATAACATTAAGCCTGTAAGACAGAAAAAATGGCCATCATTGTGAGAATGCTATCAATATCAGGGCATTTTTGAACCCTTGGGAATTTTTCTATGATGATTGAGTTTTCACTTGAAAGTTCATCAAAGGAATAGATTTAGAAGAATATTACTGTCCCACTAACTGGCTGTGATCTTGGGATAGTCACTCTACTTTTCTAGAGCTCAGCTGAATTCCTAAAATAAAAGGGTTATACACTTTTGTCTCTGAGGTCCCTTCCAACTACAGAATCTAAAATGAAATGGCATTTTTCCTTCATGATATTATATAACCTCTGTATGGTCCTAATCATTAATCAAATATGTAATAACTTCTATATTTCAGGCATTGTGCTAGGTGCTAGGAAAACCAAGGCAAACAAAGAAATAGTCCTTCCCCTCAAGGAGTTATTCTATTGGAAAATTCACTTTTAACCTGGAGTATGAGCCAAGAGGGGTGAGAAGGAAAAAGGGAGCAGATGCCAGATTTGGGCTTCCTTTAATATTCAACATTTTTTCAGAAGGGAATTCTTTAAGGACCTTACAGTTTCCTCAGGGATATAATTCTGGCTATGGTCTCTGCCAGGGGCTGCAGCCAAGAACCCTTCTTGGTATGGGATGCAATGCCAAAGATCAGACCTCGATGGAACAGTCTAAAGTGATAACACCGTTCATAAGGAACAATAAGTCAGAGGCACGAGGTAAGTGTTTGTAGACAACATATTCATTATCATAGAAGGTGGTATGAATTATTAAGTAATCCAAGGTCAAAGTGGAAGATATATCCAAGTTCTGGACAAATAGTTCATAGTGAAGAGATTCAAAGACAAGCAGGAAAAAGTAGGTCACAACCAAGAAAGAGTCCAAGGAACTATGCATCTAAACAAGCTTGAATTAATGCAAAGTGTTTGTAAATAATTTGCTCAATATGATGAGGGTGATACAGTAGTAGTGTCTTTTCAAGTCTTAGTGTATGTAGGGTGAGAACCCATTGCTCTTAAGAAACTTCAGCTGTGGACAACTCCTGTCTAGGAAAATAAAACCAACTGCCACCAAAGTTGCTTGAAAAAATGTTTCACAACAACAGGTTCATGCTAATGACATGCTATTATTTTCGTGTTTTCTGTTACACTAAAACTTCAATTAAAAAAATTCCTAGGCTAAGAAATGAAGTTTGTGGTTAATTAATTTTTTTTAGGTTAAGGAAACTTTGGTTTCAAACTGTACTATGAAATTAATTTCAGAATGTAGGAATCTACTTACCACAATTAACCTAGAAATCAAGAGACCTGAGTTCTAGTCCTGCCTTTGCTACTATCTAGTTTGTGTGATCTTGGGCAAGTCACTACTCTTATTTTTCTAAGCCTTAGTTTACTTACCTGTAAAATTAAGTCATTGAATAAGATGATTCCTTAGGCTAATTCTGAATTTTAAAAGCATTGTCTTTTTAATGAATATCATCTACATTTTCTTTTATTCATGTAATGGTGTCTCAGTGGTTAAAGAAATTTAATACTCTTGGAATATGTAATATTATTAATAATTAATTTATTAAAATAATTACTAATTAATAACACTATTTAATTCTAACTTTCCCAGAAACTCTAACTTGACAGAAAATGGAGTCAAGTTCATCTGTCCTCTTGTATGCTTGAAATCCTACATGTGGGATTCCAATGTGTTGGAATATTTACATAATGTACTAATCAACTGTTTATTTAGTAACTGCATGCAAGATAAAAACTCTGTAAAAGGCCAGCCTTCAAAGTCAGAAGGATCCAGTCTTGGGTTCTATGAAATTTTTCTATTGTCTGTCAATTTCAAGGCCATCACTGTGAATTCATGTTGTTCAAGGCTATAATGTATATATCTTTGTGGTTTAGAGACACAGTCTGTAAACATCTACAAACTGTGGACTAGTCCCGGGACAACCCCCCAAAATTGTCTGGTTTTTTCCCACAGTCCTTGATTTCCATTTCACTATTATTCATCTCTTTCTTTCTGAAGTGAAGCCTAGAAAAAAAATGTGAATAATGAATGCATTGGTGACTTGAATTCATGTTCATCAGGATTCTACTATTTGTGTCAATGAGAGATGAGGGATAAACAGAGGGTATTGTTTTGTGGGCAGCAAAAGGTTAAATTAATCTATTTCAAGGGCACTGCCCTGGGAATAAGGAGACTTAAGTTCTATTACTGACTGTCTAGACTATTCTGGAATTCTCTCCCTTCTTATCTTGTACTCTTGAAATCCCTTTGAGACTCAGTTCAGGTGTCACTCTATGTTATTGCCGCTCAGCCATTTTTCAGTCATGTCCAATTCTTCTTGACCCCATTTGGAGGGTTTTCTTGACAAAGATACTGGAGTGGTTTGCCATTTCCTCCTCCACCTCATTTTACAAATGAGGGAATGAGGTAAACAGGATTAAATGACTTGTCCAGGGTCACACACAGTGACTGAGATCAGATTTGAACTCAGAAAGTCTTCTTGAGTTCAGGCCCAGTGCTCTATCCACTATAACACCACCTACCCTGTGACTCCCTACACAAAACCTTTTTTAATCCCCTCCAGCATTTTGACCACTTGCCCAAAGACAATTTACTTACTTTGCATTTGGGGGGGGTATGCACTTTTTTCTATCCAGTAGAATTTAAATACATTGACGCCAAAGACTTTTCATTTTGTCTTCGTATCTCCAGTTCTCAGCCTCTCATATAGTAGGCAGTTAATAAATGCTTATTGAATTGTATTGAATTTGATATTAACTACCTTTGTGACCTTTAACATGTCAGTTTACTTTCCTGTGCCTTAGTTTCCAAACCTGTAAAATGAGAGATTGTACTAAAAGATCCCTAAGGTTCCTTTCAGCTCTGATATTATATAATTGTATGATGTTTAAGGATGAATGAGCTTCATTGCTTACTGGGTATAAAATGCTCCACCATATTACCTGATTTTGTCTATATTCTACCCTGGCCAGATCATATGTTAGAAGAGACATTGAAAGCCAAAGTATGTCCAATAGAGGATCACCAGGAGCCTGGAAAATCAGGAGTGGCTGAGATTGCTTTACATTGAGATTGTAAAGCAGAAAAATTGACTACTCCTTCCATAACCCTATCATTGCTATGAGGTCCTCAAGTCCTAATAATATTTCTCTGATATAGGAGATTATATTGAATGTTCACCAAATGAGTACATGTAAAAAAAAGACTATAAAAAAGGCACTAATTCTCTTCAATTCTTTAGAGCTCAGTTTCTCCATTTGTAAAGGCCAAGTGAGCAGTCCAGCTAGTGGGTACTACAGGACAAGAAAAGAAAGGGTTTTATAGGCTGAGGCAATCAGAAAAGGCTTTATGGAGGAATTAGAACTTAAAGCAAGGAAAGAAACATGAATTATTTCTCGATGCTCTACTAAATGCTTTACAAATATCATTTCATTTCATCTTCACCATTACCCTGGGAGATAGGTCCTATTATTATTAACCTCATTTTACAATTGAAAAATCAAAAGTGGAGACAGGTTAAATGACTTGCCCAGGGTCATACAGCTAGGAGATATCTGAGGCCAAATTTGAACTCAGATCTTCTGACTCCAGAGGTAACACCCTGTCCACTGCACTGCCTAACTGCCTCTGAATTTAAAATGTGACATGTTTTTCTCCAAATCTGGCCCTTTCCACTTCTAAAGTTGTCTCCAGATACAACTTTCTTATCAATTAATTTAAATAGAGACAAAACACCTTTTTGAAAGGAAAAATAAAACCCAGTAAATTTAAAAAGGAAATAAAAACCCATTGCTGGTCTTCTTGATGGTGATTTTGGTCACACAGGTTCTTAATAAATACTTGTAGAAAATTGGCAGAATTGTTAATACAATCATAGGTTTACAGCAGGGGGGACCTTAAAAGTCTATCTAACCCTATCCTCTCATTTCACCGTTGATGAAATTATCTTAGAATCCCCAGATTCCTTGTAAGCTCAGTTAGGCACCATCTCCCATATGAAACTTTTTCGCATTCCTCCCCAGCTACTAGGGTCTTCTCTGCTTGTCCAAAAAAATGAAAAGAAAAGAAAAAGGAAAAAAGAAAAGAAAAAGAAGATCCTGTGGTATTTATTTTGTATATATTATTCAGGTACATGCTATTTTTCCCTATGGAATGTAAATTCTTTTAGGGAGTTTTACTTACAGTGCACCTTTATTTATACTAGCCCCTGACATAGTATAGGTGAGGAATTATTTTACTTTTTAATCTTATCTTTATATTATCAGTGCCTACTAGTATAGTGTCTGGTATATAAATGCTTAATAAATATGTGTTGTTTGATCAAATGACGTATAATCACATAGCTAGAAAGTACTGAAGCCAGAATATATAAGACCATGTGACTTTAGAGTGGGAAGACAGTACAAGGATCATTTAGATAAAACCACAGTGAAAGGAGAAATATCTTGCCCAAGTTTCTGTAAGTACAAAACTTTTTTTAAAAAAAACATCACCTCTTGAGAAAGATTCATGAAATGTGATCAAAGACAAAATCGTGGGAGAAGGGGGTAGGCTTTGAAAATATTTGATGCCTTGTGTCTGAGGGATCAAAACCAGGACTTCACAGAAAGAACTACTAGGATTTAATTCCTGTTGCATCTTTTTTTGTCTTGTAGTAGCATCATCTACCAGCTCAATGAGAATTTAACAGAAGCTCTTATCAATGAGTGTTCAAATCAATGAGTGGTTTCAAAAAGAAAACAATCTTGCTAGCGATATTACATGTATTCCAGACTTGCTCATTAAAGCAAGGAGAGCCCTGGTCAGTGTAAGGAGAATGAGATCTGGCATATCGCGTAACACAGTCAGTGACTGGAACTAGAGTGAAAAGCGAGAAAGTTAAAAACCACTAAACAATTGTAAATCAGAGACATGCCCCCCCCCCGCGCGCGCCCCCCCCCCCCCCGCCACTGTGGTCCCCCAGATTCTGATTGGCTGGATATATTTTGCCTAGGTTCTTAAAATGATCAACTGCATTTTCTGGGCAGGGCCTTCACAGTTTCCTATTCTTAAATAGAAAAGCTTCCTACCGTTTTATAAAGATGTGTTGACATGATTTATTGGAAACCATGCCCATTAACATTTTTAAGTACTCAATAAATCCTCTAACACACCCAGTAAATTAATCTTAATAAATCTGCAGTAGGAAATAATTTGCCCCAGAAATTGATATGTGATAGAAAGTTCACGTTCCTCTCATTTCTGCAAAGGTCACATGCTGGAGTTACTAATCTATATAAAAGAACAAGACCCTCACTGCAGTGCTGCTGTAGACAGGCAATCTACTGAGTCAGCCCACTTCTGCCTAATCCTTCTGACTCTGATACTCAACCCTGGTGTCTCTGGGGAAAGGTTTTATACTGTGTTGGGGTGATAATTGGTGGTGATATACAGTATATATGCTAGGTCAGGGTGATAATGAATGGTGATCGACAGTATATGTACATGTGTGTATATACACATATATATGCATATATTTGTGTATATATGTATATATGCATATATATGTATATATACAATATGTATATATGTGCATGTGTATATATATGTATATGTGTGTATACACACACACACACTCTGTGTTAGAGTGATAAATGGCCTGTGTATGTCTGTGTGTGTGTAAATGTTTGTATAAAGCAGGGATGACAAATGATTAGAAGCAGTGGAAATCGGTGACTCCAGTTTTGCCAGTTACAAATAGCTAACAATACCTGGCATTTATGGCAAGGGTTTTTTTTTCTGTTTATTTTATCATAAACTTAAATACTGAAATTTAAATACAAAGTTAGAAAAGAAGAAAAAGTGTCATGTGCACAGCAGAACATAAGAGAAGATTCAAAATATGCAGCGATAAATTTTCATTTCAAGAAACCCTGTTATGATAAATATTCTACATTGTCTTGAGAGCTGTCTACCTTTTCTCTGCTTCTTTGTAAGTTTTCTTTCATTCTCTGCTGGGTACTTTTTACTTTGTTCTGCTTTCTCCCTTCCTCTCCTCGCTCCCAAGAGGGCTACAATAAAGTGTGGATATATTTATATACAGACTTATACACATATGTACATACATACGTAAGTACACATATAGACATACTTTCCCTAACAAATTCTACTCTTGCTCTTTGTTTTCATGTTTATGTGTATCTTCTATTTCCTAACCCTCCTGACTCCTCTGCTTTACTTCTGCCCACTATCTTGCCCTCTTATTATTTAACCTACCTCCCCCCTCCAAGGTTCCTTCCTCTACCTCCCCTTCCCCTAAATCTAAACAGCCTTCTATAACCCCCTATAATCTATTCCCTCACCCTCCCTTATCTTCTCAAAGATTCTTCCCTTATCCTCCCCTTCCTATTGATCTAAACGCCCTTCTATACCCACCTTTAACCTATTTCCTCACCCTTACCCTCTCCTCTAGAGATCGCTCTCTTATCCTGTCCTCCCTACCTATTCTCTTACCATTTTATTTCTTCTGAATTGAGACTTTTATAACTCCTCTAGATATGTGCATATATATATATATATGTATATGTATTATTCCCTCTTAAACTCATTCCCAATAAAAGTAGGTGACCAGAACTACCACCTCCTCCCCCATCTAATTCCTCTGTGTTGACTCTTCCTCCTATACCTTTGTATAAAATCATTACTCTTTTTACCTGTCCTTAGACTGTGTTACTTTTTATAGAGAGAGTTTTAAGGTCTTAAGGTGATATCTGTATATGTATGTGTATATGTATGTACATAGGAATGCATATATACACATATATATACATGTGTATATTTATATGTGTGTAGGTGCTGTGCATGTAAAATCTCAACTGATCCTCAGAGTAACCCTGTGCGGTTGATGTTGTCATCATCCGCATTTTACATCGCATGAAACGGGCTGAGAGGTTAAGTGATTTGTCTAGAGTCACAAGCTAGTAAGCTTCTCAGGCAGAATTCTAACTTGGGTGCTCCCGACTTCAAGGCCAGTACTCTATCCACCGCACCTCTTAGTTGCTTGAAGTCAAGGTCATAGTATTAATATCTGATACAAATCTAGCACTTAACAGCTTATCAAGCACCTTCACGCATATTACCTCAATAGATTTTCACAGCAATAGGGTAAGGCAGGTAGACAGTAGACAGTCATTGGGGTTCATAAATAAGGAGGTATGGTATTTGATATGATATATATGATAATATTTGTAGTCTCTCCATAGTGAGAGACCACTGAATTTAACATTCAGTCAGAAACAATGATGACTAAGGATAGGAAGCTACTAAATGGCTCTCTTCTTCCTGACACAGACTCAGAGACCAACACATCCAAGTGAGCTCCTACCCAGCACAAGGTGAAGGTGCAACACCATCCCCTTTCAGGCCAACTATTCCAATTGAATTTTTTGCTACTTATTGTAGGCACAAAAACTGCTCATCATAGTTCTGGGTAGGTAAGACTAATACCATTATTAGTCATTTCCATTTATAAAGTACCTTAAGGTTTACTTAAGGGCAGCAAGGTAGCGTAGTGGATAGAGTGCTGGTCTGTCACTGATGTCAGGAGGACCCAAGTTCAAATGCAGCCCCCTGAACTTGCTAG
Organism: Bettongia penicillata ogilbyi; assembly: GCA_023548195.1. Classification (NCBI taxonomy): domain Eukaryota; kingdom Metazoa; phylum Chordata; class Mammalia; order Diprotodontia; family Potoroidae; genus Bettongia; species Bettongia penicillata. Next base: position 1,692,454 of record JAJHZJ010000567.1, read on the forward strand.
TTTTGTGACTTTGGGCAAGACACTGAATCTTCTTTATCTCAATTCCTCATCTGTAAAATGAGGTGGAGAAGGAAATAGAAACCATTCTAGGATCCTTGCCAAGAAAACCCCAAATGAGGTCGCAAAGAATCAACATGACTAACTGACTAAATAACAAAAGTTTACAGGGCACTTTCAATAAATCAAAAAACCAAGCATTTATTAAGTGTCTCCTATGTGCCAGGCACTGTGCTGAGCACTTTTCTTACAACCATCTTGTGTGATAATTAGTTCAAAGATCATTATGTTATTTTATAGATAAGAAAAATGAGGTTCAAACAACTTAAATGATATTAGTCAAGTGGTATTTATTAAGTACCAAACATAGCCTGGCATTATGTTAAGTGCTGAAGATACAAAGAAAGGCAAAAAACAATCCCGGTTCTGAAGGAACTCCCATTCTGATGGTGAGACATCATACAAACAACTATGTACAAACAAGGTACATACAGGAAAAATCAAGGGTAATCTCAGAAGGAAAATATTAGGATTTGAAAGACTTCTTAGAGAAGGTGGGACTTAAGACTTGAAAGAAGGGAAGATATGAAGAGAGGGAACATTCCAGGCATAGGAGATGGCCAGTGTTTTCACAGCATTTGGAGATGACGTGTCACGTGGGAGAACAGTAAGGAAGCCAGTGTCACTGGATCATGGAGTATAGGAAAGGGAATAAAGTGCAAGAAGACTAGTATGACAAGGCTAGGTTATGAAGAGCTTTAAAGTCAGAAGATTTTATATTTGATCCTGAAGACAACTGAGCTCACTGAATAGGAATGTGATAGAGTCAGACTTGCGTTTCAAGAAAATGGAGGATGGAGTAGAATAGGGAGAGCTTTGTGGCAGAGAGACTTAACTAGCAAGTTGTTTTAATAGTCTAGGTATGAGTTGATTAGGGTTTGTACCAAGGTCTTGCAGTGTCAGAAGAGAGAAAGGGGATATATAAATGATGTCTCATACACACAAAATGACATAAGTTGACAACTGATTGTCTTTAAGGGGTGAGAGAGTTGGAAATCAGAGATGATAATTAGATTGTGTGACTGGGAAGATGATGGTATAGGAATGAGGATGTTAGAAAGAAGGGAGGCCTTTGAGGTAAAGATGAGTTTAATTGTGGACAAGTTAGGTTTAGGATGGCTCCAAGCCATTCATTCAGTTTGATGTTTAAAAGGCATTTGGAAATTCAAGACTAGAAGTAGGGAGAGAGGGTAAGATTGGACAAATAGATCTAAGAATCATTTGCATAGAGAAGAAAGTTGAATCTTTGGGAATTGAGGAGATCACCAAGTGAAATGCTATGAAAGGAAAAGAGAAGCAGATCCAGGACAGAGTCTTGGGTGACTAGCAAAGTTGACCGACACGATGTGAATGAAGATCCAGTCATAAAGCCTGTAAGTTCTCAACCTGAGATTTGAAACCAGATCTCTTATAACTCCAAGTCCAAAACTATACTATGCAATTTTAAATCTCAAATGAGATTAAGGGACTCATCTCTGGTCACACCAATAATAGGAAGCCGAGGAAATGTTTGAGAAAATTGAAATATTCTTCTTGAGAGTAAATTTGAACCAACTGGAAATTTTTGACTTTGCTGTACATAAGAAAACTCCAGAATTTCTAGACTTTTTCCAGTTAAAGGACTTAAAGAACTTTATTGGGAGAGATGTAAGAAAGGGTCACTGTAGGGCAAGTGTCTCCTGCCTCATTCCAACCCAAAGAATTCCAGATAAGAATAGGCTTATTTTAGTACCTTCTAATAGGATTCCTTCAAGAAAGCAAAACACAAATCTCTTCCAAATGAGCTAGGAACCAGGGATGAGAGTGAGTTCTCGCCATTTCTATCCATTTTCTCTTCTTCCTCCACAACTCTGTTCATCCTTTCCTGTCAAATGTCAAACTACCAATTCTATTTAAAACAAGAGTACTAACAAATGTGGACATATCTCATGGGATCCCTCCTCACTATCCAGCTAGCTCCATACAAAACACTTTTTCTTGCTGAAAATATAGCAGTATTGGGCAAGGAATGTTCTGTCACACCATTACAACAATTTCATGCGCTTCTGTGCCTGCAATTGCAAGATAGGTGCACAAGCCACAGATATTTTCACTGCCAACATGAAAGTCATTGATTCCTTCTAGCTAGTTTGAAGATTCAGGTGAGTTCCTCCCCCTCCCAGAGCCTAATAGCATCTGGAAGCCACCTGGGGTAGGTTTCCAAAGGCCAACCCCCAAAGAATCTTCTAATTTATTAGGTAGCAGTTGATTAGAATTCCTGGGCAGAAACCTCATGCTGTTTTGAAGCTCTATTTTCCTCTGACTGCCATTCTTCATAAAACTAATACCTAGGCTTCCAAACAGACTGCATTCCAGCCCAATTCAGCTCTGAACCGGACACATATTGAAGGGAATGTGGAACTCACTGAGGAGGGGACCTGGAACTTAACAACATTGTATGGTATCCCTTGTCTGGTCCCAAAGTTATGAGTGAGGAGACAGCAAGGAGAACTTGTGACACAAGGTCTCATGGGGATCATAGGACAACAGTCTAGAGGGGAACTGAAAAGGACGGGCCAGACCAGACTGACTGTGGTAGAGGAATCTGACTGAGGATGAAGCGGTCTATCTGATACATTCCTTTTTAAACAAATCATTCTGGCTAATTATGTGTTAATCTCAGTAGTTCCTATCAGAAGAGTTCAAATGCTCTCAACACCCTTCTTTTATATCCTCTTCCTCCTTGACTGCTTCTTTATCTTTGTTGTAAATGTTTTGTGCCTACCAAAACATATCCATCTCTCTCCATACACTCCCCCTGTTTTATTCTCACATCACATTGACCTTGACTCCATGTGTGTCCCAAATTCCAATCATTCCCTCTCCTACATTAGGCCAACTAGTAAAACACTGAGGTGATAATTCTTGAAGTCATAAAAGTATCAAGAACAATGACTGTTATTAAACTTATATAGAAAGACCACATGTACCTGTTGTCCTTTTGCTCCTCCTTCCTTGTGCTCAGACCTAACAATATGGAACTGTCCAGTGGCCTTTGTTGGATTACAACCATCTGAAATTTCAGACCAGAGCAATAGATCTAAAACGTTGTATTCTTTTCAAAGATCTTCCCTGTGCTGATCAATATATTACAACCTCAGGTGATATCTCCAAGTCACCTAGACAGCAATGGAGTCAATGCCCAGGTATCTCAGGAAGTGCCTATTGTCAAATGTCCCCTTTACAGGGGTTACAGAAGAAGTAGTGGTAGCCTGATCCACTTCATTCTCTGGTATCAATCAATCAAAATTACATAATGAGTCTCCAATGTAGGAAGAGTAGGAGTAGTGGTATAGCAGTGGTGATGGTAGTGGTGGTGGCGGTAATCAAAGAAATAGTAGGAGTGATTTATTTTGGACCAGGCCTGGGATTTAGGTGGTACAGGGAATGCTTCTGGAGAAAATTGTCTCTAACAATTTAGATCAATTTCTGCTACACAACTTAGAGCCCTAGAGAGTTACCCGGGCACTGAGAGGGGTCACAGCACCAGTAAGTGATGGAAGAGGGACTTGAACTCAGATACTCCTGACTCCTAGGTTAACTCCCTTATCCACCAATGCAAACTTCTCAGTGGTAATGGTAACCTACTTTTATCCAGTGTGTTAAGCTTTGCAGAGTACTTTATGCACAACATGTCATTTGATCAGAATAAAAATCAACCTCGGAATACAGTAAAGTAGAGACTGTTCCTTGCTCTGGGGGAATTTATAATCCTTCTGGACACTTAAAACATCTGAAGCAACTTAAGGATATTGGAAAGCAATTTGTCACTAAGTACAAAGGACAATAATAACAACTTAATGGATAAGTGCTAAGGAAAAGTGGAGAAAAGAAGATATTAGTGTCAGCTCTGAGCTGAATTTTGAAAATTCCCAGGGTCCTGGAACAGAGAATAGGAGTGAAGAGTGAATTCCTATTGTGAAACTACAGATGAAAAACCCAATATCCAGCAATATGAGTATCTAAGATCATTGAGAAATGGACAGCTTCATACATCCCACTGTAAAAATGAATAAACCAAACCAAGGGAGGTGTCAAACTTTTCATAGTTGGAGGCAAGTCACCTTCAGTTGCTTAAGAAATCCATTTGCCTTCTTCATATCTTGGGAGCTATGGGGTGGAGCAGTGTCTCAACAGAAAGAATGCTAAATTTGGAGACAAAGGACCTGAGTTCAAATCTAATCTCTGTGTGACCTTGGCTTCTCTGTGTTTCATTTTTCTCATTTGTAAAATTAGAGCATTGGACTAGATGACTTGTAAGTTTCTTCCCAGATCTAATGTTATGCACCTGTGATCTATTTTTCTAAAATTCAATACCAGCATCCTAACATAACAGGTCAGGAGAACAGTTCGACTTGCTTATGACCTTCCCTATCCTCATGAGGTGACAAAAGTCTTTCTCTTATGGCAGGTAGGTGCTCAGAATGGCAAGTGGATTATTTGTACTTGATTCCATGTACTTAATTCTTCTTACATCCCAAAGAAGAAAAGCCACATGCCATAATCCACTGCAGACTGTGTAGGATTAGAAATTGATTAGTAACTGGAAACCATCATTTGGGGAATGCCTGAACAAATTACACTATATAGATATAATGGAATATTATTGTGATATAAGAAATAAAAAGAGGGAGTGAAACCCAGGAAGATTTGGATGAGCTGATCCAAAGCGAAGTGAGCAGAACAAGGAGAGCAACGTAGACAACAACTCAGTAAAAAGAAAGAACAATGAAAGACTTAAGAATTTAATCAATGCAATGGACAACCATGATTCCAGAGGGCCTACATAGATATGTGCTGCTTATCTCCAGACAAAGTGGTGTTGGACTCAGAGTGAAGAATGGGAAATAAGGTTTCTGGACATGGCCAATTCAGGAATTAGTTCTGCTTGACTAGGAAAATTTGTTGCAAGTGGTTTTTTTCTTCAGATAGTTGGGGGAAAGAATATAAAATTTTGTTCATTGAAAAAAATAACATTTCATTAAAAATGTTTTTTTAGGACAAGTTGTGGTATATGAGTGTAATGGAATACTATTATATTTTAAGAAATGATGAACAGGAAGATTTTAGGGAGGCCTGGAAGGACTTATATGAACTGATGCTGAGTGAAAGGAGCAGAACTGGGAGAACATTGTACACCGTAATAACCACAGTGTACAAGTATATGACTAATGTGAAAATGTGTTTAATAACAATGTATGTGTAGAACCCACCAAGATTGTACAACATCTCAGGCAGGAAGGCGGAGGGATGAGGGAAGAAGAGGGAAGGGAGGGGGCAAAATCTAAGATTTATGGAAGTGATTATAGAAAAATGAAAACTAATTAATAATTAATAATAATAAATATAAACAATAATAAATGACATAAAAAATTTTTAGGAAAGGAATCTACTATCCAAAGGGCTGTCTTAGGGTTTAGGCAGTCAGAGGCATTGACCATTGCTGCTTTGACCAGTCCTGTGCCGCTATTGGCTGGACAGAATCTCAGGAAGACAGCGGTAAGAAGAAAGCAATGACTCCTCAAATTTACTTGAGGCTCTTTCTCATAGGGTCAGTCCCTTAAGGCCAGGGACTTTGTATTTTTTGTCTTTGTTTCCCCAGCCCCTAATACGACGCCTGGCACCACGGTAAATACTGAATAAATGCTTGTTTGCTTGACTATAAACATACAAGCACATCACAATAGATCCTCAACGTAGCCATCAAAACAAAATGTGGGCCTCCACTCCGTATTTTCACATTCTCCTCTACCTGCCTTTGATATTAATTTTAATCTCTATAAAATGGAATAGGAGAAAGAGAGAGGGAGAGAGAGAGAGAGAGAGAAATGTGTACAAAATTCAACTTGTACCGTCCCTTGCATTCCCAAAGGATGACTCTAATCGACCATTACTATAATCATTCTCCCTTACTACATCCCCAGCATAAAAACCTTAGGGAGGATCAGCTCTACACCATTCTATTCCACTGGGTCCTGGATAGGGAAAAGAATAACTATGAGATGTTTACTTTTTGGAACCTATAGCTCCTTTCATGAGCGGAGGCTCTGAGTCTCCTTTCTCAGCCCACCACTAAGTTTAACCTATACCTTATAAAGGAGGCATTTATCTCCAGAATATCTTTATAGTTCCTGGTTGTTGTTAGTCACATGATCATAGATTTAGAGCTAGAAGAAACTTCAGAGGACATTAAGTCCAGTCCCCTCATTTTACAGATTAGGAAAGTGAGGCTTGGAGACAGATAATAAGTAGCTCAGTCAAAGTCACATGGCTAGAACATGTCAGAGGCAGGATTTTAAACCAATGTCTCTACCACTCCAAGTCCAGTGCTCTAACTACTAACCCATGCTGCCTCTACCTCTCTAGGATTCTGCTGTTTCAGTTGTCTCCTCACAGCCCCTACTGACCTTCCAGGTGGTGACTAGAAAGTGTCCCACAACATCCCTTTGGGGAGGACCAAGCCATGTCTTTTGCAAGCAATCTTCCTTAACAGAGAAGGGAACTACTCTATCACAAAGGCTTGTTGAGCCATGCTAAATATTCTTGCAGTTCCATGCCAAATGTGAGCTACCTGGTAACTTGTCTGCCACTTCATTCCTTCAATATCCATTCATTCATTTCATGTATTCCATATATTATTTTCTAAAAACGATGTTACTTCAATTATTCCTCAAGTGTTTACTTACTGAGTGGCTTCTGTGTATAGTGCCAATTATAGATATATAATATCTTCCCTGCCTACGGGGAAGAAAAGAAAGGATGTGGAACATACCTTAAAGGGACTTACTTATTTAATTGGGAATTCTACAATGTGCTTAATCAGGAATTAAAGAAAAATGGGTATGAGTTACAGATGGTGGAGATCTTTAGACTGCTGGGCTAAGGAGCTTGAATGCATTGATCATCCAGCAGTATGCTGGTAAATGTTTAACAAGTGGTTCCCTGCAGGGGAAACCCAAAAGGTACTAATGACACACTCTGAAGTTTCATCACTTTCTCAAATCAAGACAATCGACAAAACAAAAAAATCAAGTTTGAATTTGCAGGTCTGTCAATTTACAAGGTGTAGACACTCACATTGAAAATGCAGTAATTGACTCTCTTGATCTAGCATGAACTAGCTCCAAAACACCCGTGGTGCCTGGCCTGGGATGGTCAGATTAGCTCCTGAATCTTTGGGGCTGAAGACAATGACCTACCTGTACAGGAGAGGAACCTACTTCTGTCCTAATAGTTCGAGGGTGTTATGTTTTCCTGGGCAGACCTTTGAAATGTCCCAGTGTCATCTCCTTGCTCATTGTGTGCTTTAACATTTCACACTGAACAGCTGATTTATCTCTCCACCCCATAAGTTCTTCTTTAGATCCAGCCTGGAGGGTGGAGGGGCGGGTGAGAATGAGAGAGGAGTTGCTGAGGAAAAGAGAGAGGAGACAGGGAACAGAGAATTTCTACAGTCTTTGAAAAGCCAAAGCCTCTGGCTCTGAATATGGTTTGGCTTCTCTAACAAATTATTTATTAAGCTTCAGCACAAATGCCAAGCTTTTTACTCCTCTTGCCACGGGGAGGTGGAAGTGGGGGAAATGGTGCAATGGAGAAAATTGTGGTCATTTCAACAGTGATGACTCCCCAGGGGCTGGGAATTCACAGATATTGCTTTGGAACCAAGTGGCCTTAAAAGGGACTGGTTGATTTCTCTCTTACCCTGGGCCAAGTTGGAAACAGAAGAATTAGGAAGCTGTAGGGAAACTCAATATAACTGCTATTAGTTATGTACACGTTGATAGGTTTCTGGCATGGATGTTTGTATATGTATATGCTTGGTCAGGATCAATCCACAAGCATTTATTTAGGACACAGTAATAATAATGATACTAGCTGGCATTAATATAGCACCTACTGTGTGTCAGACAAGCCCTTTACAAGTATTAACTCATCTGATCTTTATTATTATCTTTACCGTTGATGAAACTGAGGCAAATAGAGGTTAAGTGCTTACCACAGGCAGGGAACTATACTAGAAGTACTAAGAAATATAAGGCATGGTATCTGTTCTCCTTGATCAAGGCGCTTAAAATCTAATTGGAGAAAGAGGGAATGCATACACACATACACATACACACACATATATAAATATATATATGTGTGTATACATATATAGGTATAAATATATGTACTATATACACTATATGCTACAAATGTGTATTTGGGTGTAACTTGGCTCCAACCTACATTCCAGATTTGTTATATATTATTCCCCTTCACATCACTTACCATGCAATAAAACTAACCTTCATACCGTTATTCATTTATCGCATCCCATCTCCACCTCTAGGCATTTGCACAGATTGCTCTCTAGCCCTGGAATGCACTCCTTTCCCATCTCCACTTCTTAGAGCCCTTCTCCAATTCTCTTTGAAGCTCATCTAAAATGCCACTGCCTGTATGAGACTTTTTTCTGATCTCTCCCCCACGCAAGAAACATGATGTGCTTCCCCAACAAAACTACCTTAACATTCATTTTGTGTGCATATAAACATAGGTGTGTGTATATATGTGTTTGTGTATATATGTATATATATGCATATATACTGGCAAAACTTCTTTATATTTATTTTATAAACATACATATATAAAAATATGAATATATTTATTGTGAGTATTGTGTGTGTGCATGTGCCCACAGTTTGGTGAAGCTGACACAGAGTTGGTCCCAGATTCAGGAAAATCAAGGATCTTGCCTCTGACACATCGTGGCTGTATTGTGACTCCAGAGAGGTCATTTAACATCTCAACATGCTAGGAAAACTCTAAGACTCTATGTTTTGGAAAAGGTACTGATCTACATTAATAGAGGAAGTTTTTCATTGAGAGATCCCTATATTAATGAAAGCATGGTTCTGTGTGGATAGGTAGGTATTTATGTGTGTATGTATATGCATATATGCTAATGGAGAGCAGGGACTATTTCACTTTTTTTTTTTTGTATTCCCACAGTGCTTAGCACAAAGCAGGCACTTAATGAATGCTCATTAAGTGATGGAAAGAGCTATAGGAATTAGAAATGGGTAGAAATAGCTATGGGCTCTTGTGGTAAGAGGAGACTGGAATTGAGCGGAACCTTGAAGGCTGGGGAAGATTCAGATAAACAGTCCCACCTCCTCCCCTCTCTAGATTATAAATTCCTCAAGAAGAGAGATCCTTCCTGCCTCCTATTTCTTTCATGAATTCATTCATTCAGCATTTATTTTCTTGGTATCTGACATCCCTGGCACCAAATATAAGCCTCTACTCAAGGTGGGTGCTTAATTAATGCTTATGGCTGACTGAACCTCACATCCTAATAGCTTCCCTTCATTAGTGCTTAACTCACTGTCTTAAATCTGACTCCTTCCTCAGGCAGGGTGACTCACGTCTCAGGCCTGGGGTCCTTTCAACTTCCCCAGAATCACAGTCACAGAATCTTAGAGTTGGAAGGAACTTGTCAGGCCACACATCTAGTCCAAGTTATCCCCATATAAGAAAGCCCTCTGCAACATTAGAGAAAACCTCTAGTTGAGAGAACCCTCTACTTTCCAAAGTAGCTCTGCGGATAGTTTACCAATCAGGAAGTTTGCTTTCCATATCAAAGTCAAAATTTGCCATTGCAATTACCAACTCATTGCTCCCAATGTAGCCCTCTGGAACCAAGAACAATCTAACGCAGGGGTAGGGAACTTGCAACCTCAAGGCCACATGTGCCCTTCTAGGTCCTTGGGTGTGGCCTTTTGACTGAGTCCAAGTTTTAGAGAACAAACTATTTTATTAAGGGAATTTATTCTGTGAAGTGTGGATTCAGTCCAAGGACCACACTTGAGGACCTAGAGGGTCACATATGTTCTTGAGGCCAAAGGTTCCCCAACCCTAGACTAATCTTTCATCAATATGGAAGTCATCCAAATACTGGCAGAAACATCTCCCCTTCTACTCCTCTGTATCTTCTCCAGGTTAAGCATTCCCAGTTCCCTTCGCAGATCCTTGTTTGGCATAAGCTTGATGTCTTTCACCATCCTGGTGAATTCCTCTGGATTGCTATCAATGTCCTTCTTAGAATACAGCACCAGGTCTAAAAATAATACTCCAGAAATGTTCTGTCCCAAGTAGACTACAACAGGAATATCATCTTCCTAATTCTGGACAAAAAAAAATACCTCTTTAGTTTATGATTGCACTAACTCTTTAGATGCTAGATTTACAATCCACTAAAACCCCTAAATCTTTTTTTTTGATGAATAATCACCTAATCAGCCTCTCCCATCCTGTACTTGTGAAGTTTATTTTTTGAACACAAATAAAACAATTTGCATTTATCCCTATTAAATTTCATTTTATTGTATTCATTTCAGTTCAATTCTACAAAGGAGGGAAGTGTATTTTCTTATATCTTTGGGAATATACTTGGCTATTACAGTAACAAAGCATTAATTTATGGTTGATATCATTGCTCTATCTATGTCAAGGAAGTCTGTGATTTTTTAAACCTGTTCTGCATACTTAACTCTGTGTCACTTCATATATCTTTTCTGAATTCTTCATATTTATTCTTTCAGACAGGACAGTAACATCCATATACCACAATTTGCCTAGACATTCCCCAAGGTACCTACTTTCTTTGTAGTTCTTCACTATCACAAAAAGTACTGCTATGAATATTTAAGTATATACGGCACTTTTCTGTCTTTGGCCTCTTTGGTCTTCACACTAGCAGTTGGATCTCTAGGTAAAAATGCATGGGTATTATAATCATTTTTTAAGGAATAATTCCAAATTACTTCCTCGAATAGTTTGACCAATCTGCAGCTCAGTGATTGAATTAGTATTCCTGTCTTTCCATATGTCTCTCAACATTCGCTATTCCTATCTCTTAACATCTCTGTCAATTTACTGAGTATAAAAAAGAATCTCAGAGCTGGTTTGATTAGCATTTCTCTCATTGTTATTAATTATTTGGAGCACTCTTTCTTTTGATTTAGTTTAAAATTCTTATTCTGAGAATTGTTTGCCCATATCCTTTGATGCCTTATCTACTGGGGAAAGACTATTGGTTTTATATATGGACATCGAAACTTTCCTTGAGATTATCTGATGCAAAGACTTTTCTCCATTGACAATTGCTTTTCTTATCCTAGTTGCATTAATTTTATTCATGCAAGAACTTTTTAGTGTTACGTAATTTAAATTATCTATTTTATCCTAAGAGATCCCCTCTACACTTTGTTTGGTTAAGAACTTCCCTTCAATATCACCATCCCTCTCCCAGACTATAGCTAAGAAGGTTATGTGATCTATGTCTCGAATGGTTTGTTTGTTTAATAATAAGTTACCATTTAATAATGATATGATGAAACCTTTGATGTTCAGGTGGCATATCCATTTAGAGAGAGGCAAAGAGGATGTATTAGAGAACCAGGATGGCCTAAGTTCATGTACGGTTTCTGATACATGTTGGTTTTATAATCTTTATTAAATTACTTAACCTCTTAGTACTCTAGGCAAATCTCTCTGACTTTAAATTGCAAATTAAATAGCATCTTCTGATGCTAACCGGCATTCCTTAAGGGAATTTCAACATTTGGGAGCTCTCTATATGAATTAAGCCATAGTTCCAGTTCCTATCTCTATCCTAACTGTTTTGAGCTTATTATGATGTGTGATAGAAGATAGTGGTCTACATCTAATTTTTGTCAAACTGCTTTGAAGCCTTTCCAGCAGTTCCTGTCAAACAAGGAGTTCTTTCCCAAGTAATTAATGTTCTTGTGTTTATCAAACAATACATTATAGAATTAAATTGTTCCTGATTATTTCTTATCTAGTATTTTCTATTGATCTTTTTTCCCCTAATATTTAACCAGTATCAAATGACTTTGATGATTACAGCTTTCTAATAGTGAGTTCTGGAAGTGTTATTTTCATCTTCAGTCCTACTTCTTTTCATTACTTTCCTTGAGATATTGTACTTTTCCCCTCCGAATGAATTTTAATATTTTTGTATCCATCTATAAAATATTCCCTTGATAGTATGGTAGAATACTAAGTCTGTAAATCAAGTCTGATAGGATCAGGTACAACCTGTCATTTTTATGAAGTCATGTTGGTCCTTTGTGAACACTGTTTCCCTTTGCAGATCTTCTCAAATTACCCTATAATAATAAAATTTCTCTAGGAATTGAAGTCAAGCTTATCAACCTTTAGGCTGTACAAGACCCTATTCTCTTGAATTTTAAGTCTATGGTCTTACGGTAATCCCCCTACACTCCATGGTCTTTCAAAGATCACTACCAGAAGCTCCAAAATCCGACCTCGCAGATCTTTCGGTACTATGGAATGTAGTTCATTTAGGACGGGATAATTATGAAAGATTGATTCTCTCACTAGTAATAATAATATTAGACATTTACATGACACTTAAAATTTAATAAATTACGTTTGTTGTACTGTTACCATCATCAGTTCATTTCAAGCCTAGAGGAAATATAATGACCTCTAAGGTCTACATAGTATCCTCCTTTGTGGCTAAGGGACTTTATTTTGGAAAAAAAAAAGTTTTATGAGGTCAATCACAAATACTCTGAGCTCTCAGAGAAATTCTGAATATTTAGGTAGAAACTAGGTTCTCCATCTTTATTGCATTTATGGCCTCTTTGTGTTTGAGGCAGAATTCAAGTAACTGAAAATATGAAACCAAAGATTGTATTATAATGTAGTTGAGTAATAAAGCATCAGAAAGGGGCAGTGGGAGGGGAGAAATGATAGAGCTTTTCTCAGGACTTCCCTCAGTCCCTGAGGAGGTAGGTTTAGTGGTGGTATTAGCCCACTGTTCCCAGATGCCTGAAGGCTGACAGCCCTCCTTGATCTTCCCTTCTTTGACAAAGTTTGGTTCTGCTTTCTCTTCCTTTCTTAGGAGTCTGGATTTTTGCAGCTCAGCTCTACAGAATTCTGCTTTTAGACCTTTGGAATCTACCTGGTTCTGAGAGCACTTCCTTTTTTATACACTTCCTGAAGGTGTAATCAGATCTCTGGAGGAATGATTTTAATTTATTCTTGGAGGTAGAGAGATCTTGTTCACATTCAGTTCTGATTAATTCCATCAAGAAGTGGTCTTACCTAACAAGGGTAATTACTTTTAAGTGGGTGAGTTAATCACTGGAGGTCCACCCTCACACATATATTATTCCATTTGATCTTGGCAATAACCCAAAGAGCTAAAAAAATTATTTTCTTCTTTTTACCTATGAGAAAACCGAGGCTCAGAGAGCCCAAGTGACTTGTTTAGGGTGACACCTAGTACCCTAGGCAGACTCTGAACCCAAGCCTTCCTGACACCAAGTGCAGCAATAATTCCTTTCTTATTTATTTTGAGCCTCAACTCCCTCTTGGTTACAGAATTATAGAATTTAGAATTAGATGAGACTTTCACTGGTCATATTATTCAATACCTGAAAGCAATCCTCATTATAAAAATGTGACAAGTGATCATCTAGCTTCTGCCTGAAGAATTAGAACTCTAAGGATGTACCCACTACCTCTTGAGGCAATCTATTCCAATTTTGGATAGCTCTAATTGCTAGGAAATTTTTTTCCCCTTTCATACAGCCTGAATTTATTTCCTTGCAACTTTCATCCATTGATTTGAATCAACATTCTCTGACTCCAAACCCAGTATACTTTCCACTACACACTTAGTTGTCCACTTCCATCTAGGCTCTCTTAGAAACTGAGTGACAGTGGGGGAAATAGAAAGAAAGGGGGAAGAGAAAAAGTTTTTGTGCACCAAGCACTGTGCTAAGTGCTTTACAAATATTATCTATCCTACTTGATTCTCAGAACACCTGAGAGGTAAGTGTTATTACTAAGTTGAGGAAACTGAGGCAGATTTAAATGACTTGCTCAGGGTCACCATTCATGAGACTGAATTTGAACTCAGTACTTCCTGACTCCATGCCCAGTGTTCTATTCACCAAGACATCTAGCTGCCTCTAAAAGCAACATGCTTCATCAGAAAGAGTGTTAGACTTCAGGGTCAGACCAGGACTTAATTCTTGACTCTGCCACTTACTACTTATGGCACCATGGTCAAGTCATTTAACTTCTCTGGAGCTTTTACCTGTAAAATGAGGGGCTTATATACTAGATGACCTCTAAGTTCTCTTGCCACCTTAAATCTATGATTCCTTAACCTTAAGAGGTAACCTACAATAGATTTTTTTGGGGCAATTGTCTCTTTAAGACCTAATCATCTTGATTTACCAACATTTCTTTTTCTTTCCAAGAAAAGTAGACGGGACCAAAATCCTTCCAAGGACCAAATCATGTTGGCTGGGAATTTTTGTTTGCTTCTTATTTTCCTAGTTCTATCGGACTGTTATGTGGTAATTTCATTTGGGTTTTGATTTCTTGACAAGACCTAGAATTTCATTATTATAAGAAAATCTCTGCCAATGAAAATCAGTTCCTGGTCTTAGTCTTAAAAAAAAACTTAAAAAAAAATTTTCCTTGCACTTTGTCTTTAAATTTTCATTGTGTATAGAAGATAAGCAGTTTGCTTATGGTTAGACAGCCAGTATGTGTCAAAGGAAGGACATGAATACAGGCAATCTCAATTCCAAGGCTTTCTATGCACTTCTGCATCAAAGTAACTGGCTACAATTCTCAATATTAACATGGTTGTTGTGCTTGCCCTTCATTCTCTAAGAGGACCATGACATCAAGATGATGACATGACTTTCAAATGACTTTGATTTGAGTGAGGAAAGACTGTGCAAGGTCACCAGTCTCACTCTCTCTTCCAGAGCCCTCTGGGTCCAGTGGCCAGATAGTCATCAGGATGACAAGAGATGGATCAGGATGCAATGGGATACCTGTTTAGGGTAAGGCCTTTTCAGGTACTCACTTTAAGAGAGATAGTACCCATTCAGTGAATAAGTCTCTTTAAGCAGTTATTCAAGGGATGGCCCCTTTCAACATGGTAAACATGTTAACATGGTAAACATACAGGGAAATGGTGGAAGAGGGAACTACTGTGCTGATATGATTGAATATTACCTTGTAGGTGCTTGTTTTATGTTACAGTCATATCATCCGCACCATTCATTTGGGATATCCACCACCTCCTTGTATTCTTATATGTACATATAGATCAGGAATGCCAAATTAAGATGGGTTTTGAAGAGCCAAAGGTGGTGATAATAATAGTAACTAATATTTATATAGCACCTACTATATACCAGACACTGTTCTAAGCACTTCACAACCACTATTTCATTTGATCCTCATAACAACCCCTTGGGAGGAAAGTACTTTTATTAGTCCCATTTTACAGATGAGGAAATTGAGGCAAACAGAGTTAAGTGACTTACCCAGGGTCACATAGCTAGTTACTATCTGAGGTCAGATTTGAACTCAGGTCTTTCTGAGGCTAGGTCCCATGCTCTAGCCACAGTGCCACACTGCTCATAGTACTACCAACATGGTACTTGATATAGTAGCTATTGCAGTTTCTCAGGAAAGAGAGCAGTATAATTGAATCTATGTTTTAAGAAGATTAGTTCAGCAGAGCTGTATAACATACATTGGAGGGAGGAGAAAATAGAGAAACTTTCCTGGATCACCTGGCCATCACAGAGCACTTTATTTTGCTCTAATACTGTACTTTTCAAATATTGTGATGTAACATATATATGTGTATATATATACATATATATACACATATATATCTATATATAGTGTATGTGTATGTGTGTACATTTTAGTCATCTGTTACACTATAAGCTCCCACAAGGGTCTCACTCAGGATGCTAGTCTACCCACACAGGGTATAGTTATTTAATAAATATTTGCTATTGATGTACTGAATCAATTAATTTAGCAGACATTTTAAAGGGAGGAATGAAAAGGCTTGATGACAAGGAAAATTTGTCCTTAAGTTTATTGCTAACTCCAGAAAATAGAGATGAAAAACTGTAGTTCCTAAGAGGAGAGATGTTGAGATACTTTAATAGAGGGCTGATTTGTTTTTAAAGAATATTTGCAAGATTTCATTTTATATATTTCTAACCCAACTCACCCCTATCTTTTGTAAACTTTCAACAAGTTAACATAGCCCTTGTTGATGAATCACTTTTATATTTGCATTTCTTCAAACTCTTCTGTCTTGTGGGATTATTTGAACAATAGAGGACAGAAGGCAAAACAGGTGAAAGCTTCAAGGGTGTGATATCTCCCTAGGCCCTGGCCCTGTGAACCAGCAGCATTCTTCATTCACAGATCAGTGTGTGTACAGTTATGATCTGCACCAAATTGGCTCTGTATGTGATAATATGGCTTATGCATCACTGCTTATCCCTGATTTATGTCATTTGAGGAATTTCTCCCAAGGCAGGGTAACAAAGGCTGCCATGAAAACAGGGTCCTGGGGTATAGCTGGTTGACAGGGGAATCAACATAGATCGCCACAGTATCTGTCCTCCCAATCTGAAAGATGCCCTGATGTGTCATATGGGGAGCCAGTAAGATTTTTGACAGCATTGCACTAACATCTACAAAATGTAGCTTTGGAGAATTAGGTAAGTGTGCAAGGATTCTCTGAGTCTGATACTTCGTTCAAACAGACTAAATATTAAAAGCAAGGCAAAAAGCATTTGTTAAGTGCTTACTGTGTGCCAAGCACCAGGATATAAATGCAAACAAAAAGAAACACAGACTCTGGTCTATTAGAGCTTATATTCTAATGGAGGAAAGACAACATACAAGTAATGCTGAAAAAAGTGGGAGGTTGGGAGGAGGAGGGAAGGTACCCAGGCAGGGCAGGGCATGAAGTTCCAAAACATCAGAAGCAGAGCAATTAAGAGAATGCAAGTCAGCTGGGGGTCTCCCTGCAAAATGGAAACTTCTGGAGGAACTTAGCAATGGGAAAAAGGATTGACTTGGTGGAGGAATATTTCAGGGAGAGAAGGCTACAAAAGAGAATAAATGTCCCAGAGATCCAAAAAGACATTCCAGTGTAAGGTAGCAGCTGTAGTATGGTGGCAAAGTCCAGAAATTCAGAAGCAAGAGGCCAGAGGAGAAAGATGGTCAGTTAGCTTGAGCCCCTCTATGTAATGGAGGCCCTGACAGAAACTCATCAATGGGCAAATAAAATCATAATCCCTGTGTCCCTGGAGCATTTTATTCTCTTTACTATCCTTAAACATTCATTTTGGACCAAGTTTGCTATTGGAAAATGAGATAGGGAAATGTATTTCTCTTCTTTTCAGTTGGGTGACAGTGGGTATAGAATAAGAAATAATGACAGCATTTGAATAATGACAGCATTTACATAATGCTTTAAGGTTAATGGCTAATATTTTATCTCATTTGATACTCACACTAATCCTGTGAGGGAGACACTATTACCATCCTTATTTTCACTCCCATTTTTCCAGAGGAAGATTTGATGCTGACAGAGATTAAGTGACTTGCCCATCATCGTACAGCTGTTTTGTTTGTCCTTAGTTGCCAAAGAAGACCATGCTATCAGAGAAACTATGACATGACTTGCACTTGACTTTCTTTTGAGTGAGGGAGGGCTGTGCAGGTCACCAGCCTCACTTCTCCAGAGCCATCTGAAGCATCTGAGGACTGTGGTAGGATTCAAACTCAGGTCTTCCAGACTCCAGGTTCAACACTATTCACTGAGATGCCTAACTGCCTCTATACTGTCAGACTCCATTTGTTATATTGATTATTTTCCTAAACTGTTTTTTTTTCCACTTTTTTTTTATTCTTTGTAACAAGTGATGCCTTACTGGGTAGAAAAAAAGGAAGGAGTATATTCTAAAATAAAGGTATTATTAAATCAAAACTATTGATACAAATTATTTTAAATGTTCATTATAATATTTTATCCTCACCACTGCTATGTGATATGAGCAAACCAATTAAAAACTATCTCCATTTGATAGATTAGGCAACTGAGGCACAGAGGGGTTAAATGATTTTTCTAAAGTAAAATAGCCCACCGGCGACGGAAGCAGAACCCACATCTGCTGAATCCTAACCCAGCGCTTTTTCCATCACATCATCCAAGCACTCAGTCTATGCAATGACAGGCAACCCTGCTAAGAAAATGAACTATGAGAGGGACAGCTACAGAGTCAATGTGACAACTACGGATTCTTCCCCTCCCCGCACTCCCCTCCTACTTCCTGTTAGCCATCGTTTGTAAAATACAAACTGGATGAGCATCCTAGGTCCTTTGTAGCCACAGCATTATCTCTGCTGGTGAGGGAACTGAAGAGTCCAGAAGAAAATCTGCTCCTCCATCCAGAAGAGAACAGCTAAGACCAGCATATAGAATGAAAGAATCTTAAAAACAGGAGCTATTTCCCTTTGGTTGTCTTTTTGTATCCTCAGGACAAGGCACAGTGCCTGGCACATGGTAGGTGCTTAATAGAGGATTGTTGGTTGATTAAAGAATAGGACCCATAGTAATGAAGGGAAAGAAGTCTGACCCCATTAAGGTCCTGGCTGACTTCTGAAATCTTGTACTATGCAGACCCCAGAAATGGTAGTGAGGCTGCCCAATGTCATTGGCTTCCTGGGTTACAATCAACATCAGACCAGCCAGTGATGGGTTTTAATTGGCTGGCATAACTCCCTTACTTGATGTAGTTGATAGTTCAGCTAAGTCAGGTACAGGAATAGAGGTGAATGGTGGAAGAATCCACCTCCTCTTTCCTAAGTCTTCTATAGACTCACTACAAGAATCAGATTCTAAATAGCTGTGTGAATGTTGCTAAATGTGTCTCCTTACTACTTCATAAATAATGTTACTATGAGTGAAATAGGTTACAAATTGGGGAATCAATGTTCCCAAGGAGGAAGGGATCACTTTAGCTGGAAGGATTAAGTTAAGATTTTTAAGTCAAAGGACATGAGGGAGCCACAGTGAGTTTAATTGCATCAAGGTGGGAAAGACCAGGGCAATATAGGAGAATAGCTCTTAAATAGCTCCTTCCCTCCAGAAAAAAAAATATGTTACAAAGTACCAATGTTCAGCACATAGTGTGAGTTTTCTTTGGGAGTATGTTAGAGCCAGCTCACACTCAAACTAATTATAAAATGCAAATGCTCCCAATCAGGACTTGATTTATAGTTGGCTGATTGTCTCAACTTAGGAAACTGATAATAACCAAACTTTAAAGGATGTCATTCCCACAGTGTGTTATTTTAAAAAGAGAGTTGTTAACTAGTTACCAGGACAATCCTGGCTTCCATATTCCTCAGTCCACGCTTTACAACACTGATCAGCCCTCCCTCCCTCAAAACAAAGTCAAGCGCAAGTCATATTATTATATCGGATGGCATGGTCTTCTTTGGCAAGGAAGCACAAACACACACACTGACACCATTTGAGAGGGGGTGAGTTTCCCCCTCCTTGGAGAGCCTTAAGCAGAGGTTGGGCAATCATTTGCCTGTAACCGTGGGATTCCTAGCTTTCTAGATGAACACTGAGGTCTTTCCTAAATCTCAAATTCTGTGAAGATTAAAATGCAAACTCAAATCTGGTGGTTAAGGCTCTCTGAAATATGGCCCCAGCCTAACCTTATTTCACAGCATTTACCTTTATATCCTTTGTATTCAGTCAAATTGTACTACTTAGCATCAGTCCAGGAATTTTGCCCTGCCCCCTACATGTTCAAATGCTCCATATATTTGCGTGCAATATCCTCCATATTTTAGGACTTCTAACTCAGATGCTGTTTTCTCCATGAAGTCTTGACCTAATCTTCCCAACCCAAGGTGATATGTCCTTTCCCTAGGGGCTTGGACCCATAATCATTTTTTAGCTTTCTTTATAGTCGTATGTGTGCATAAGCCACCCTCACTTTCCTACTGGACTAATTGCCTTTTGGGTTCAAATGGCATCATTTGTTACCGTTATATCCTCAACATGTAGCATAAGGCCTTGCAACCAGTAGATGTTTAATACAATCAAATTTGAATTGGCAATCTGTACTTAAACGAATAGTCAGATTTTCTTACTGGCCACCAAGATAACTATTGAGGGTGAAGGGGAAATTGAAACTGACTCAGTTTCTCATTGCTTCTTTGTGTTAATAGAATTCTTCATTCACAGTTCAGTGTGTATACAGGGCTGCACCTGTACCAATTTTTCTGCATGTAATAACAATAGTTTGCTTCTGTAAGTTTATATCTCTTGATCCTTACACTAACTCTGTGAGGAAAGTAGCCCAAGGGTTATTTATTCCATTTTTACAAAGGAGAAAACTGAGACTTATAGATGCTGTCACCAGTTCAAGGCAATGCAGCTAGTTAGGGGATAGAGCTAGTGCATCTTGCACTATAAGTATTCTCCTTCTGTTTTAGACAGTTCCATTTGCCATTGCTTCCTCATCTATGAACCGTGAATAATACTATGGGCTCATTCGCCTGGACAGAAAGCATCAATGAGTAATTAAAAGAGAGAGCATAAAGTGCTTTGGAAATACACACTCTAAATGCCTGCCTCCTCCCCCCACCTTGAGACATTTCACTCTCCATTTTGGGATTGTGGTAAATAGTTGAGTGGTTTTTTTTTTTTTTTCTGGTTCCTTTTTTAAAAACAAGATTGCTTCCTGTGGTGCTATTCCCAAGTAAATCCCCTCCTCCAGGGAAAAGAAAAGAGCAGAGAAAACCAACAGTGTGAAGTTAGGGCAGAGGGTGGAAGGGAGGGAGCAGTCAGTGAGAAATGAGAGAAGGGAAAAGAAAAAGAATCTGTCGCCAATGGAGGAATTAATTGCACAATTAGAATTTTCATCCCCAAAATGAAATTAGCTAAATCCACCTTAATACAATAATGAATTTCCCAATGCTGGCCAAGGCCCATTTCCCTATTGGCTCTGGGCTCAAAGCTATATAGCCTGAGACCCCAGCTACCTACAGGTTTCTAGTTACCATTTAAAAGGCCAGAGGCTAAGCCTGAGGCTGAATCAGGCTGGTGGCCTGATGCTAATGGCAGAAATTACCTTCCATTGGTGGAGAAGGATCTTTCATTTGTAGTCACCTGAAATCAGTAGCATGAATGGTTCTCTACATTTAGCTGCCTAATTACAGGTGCAGGAAGACGGGTGAAACGGAAGGAGCTGAAAGCAGAGAGGAAAGAGGGGGCCACCCCGAAAACTCATTCCACTCCATTCATTTCAGCAAGTATTTAATTATCACCTTCTATTGGCCCAACCTTATGGGAGGCACAGTGGGGGTGTCTTATATTCCTTACACAGCTCCTGTTCTTGAGAGTCGTGACAATAGAGTTGAAGAGACAGGACTTACACAATTAAGAGCAGAATGGCGGGCAGGATATAATCAAGTGCTAAACGCAGTAAAGAGCCTGCTACTGATATAGGAGGCTGATTAAAGACAAGTGATCCCGTTGAACTTGAGTTTGCATACTTTGTCAAGGAGAGAAACTCTCTTCTTGCATAAGGAGGATAATAACAGCCCAGGAAATAGGGTAGAGGCAGAGGATTTGGGGGGAAATTGCCCACTCCCAAGATGGACTCACTTTGAGTGTTGCTGTTCAGTCATTGAAGTGATTTCTGACTCTTCGTAACATCATTTGGGGTTTTTTTGGCAGAGATGCTGGAGTGGTTTGCTCATTTTACAGATAAGGAAACTGAGGAAAACAGAGTTAAGTGACTTGCCAAGGATGATACAGCTTGTGAGTATCTGAGTCAAGATTTGAACTTAAGTCTTCCTAACCCCAGGCCCAGCACTCTATCCAATATGAAATATTCAAATTAGAGGTCTTAAAGCAGAAAGAGATTTGAGGATCTAGTCCAACCCCCATTGGAAATATAAATCCTTTCTATAATAATATTAATGAATGGTTGTCCAATTTCTGCTCAAAGTCCACCGGTGACGGAGAACTCACTCCTTCCAAGGCATTCACACCATTTTTGGACCTCAGTGACATAGTGATGCCGTTTGTCACATCACTGTCAAAATAATCCTTGTAAAGCACAGACCTGATGATGTTCCCCTAAAACAAGAGCAGGCACAGAATCACATTCTATCCCCTCTATGTGCCCTATATGCCCTGCTTATAACCACTACCCACCCTTGCCAACTCTCCTAGAAAGAGTAGGGCAATCAACTTCTTACTGGCTCCATTCATCATCTCTATGACTTTCAAAACCAAAAGCTTCTCTCCTGGCTACATATGTCATGTTTCCCCTAAAGAAAGAATGCAAGCTCCTTGCAGACAAGAATTGTGTCACAAATTTGTATCCCTAGGCACAATATAAATGCTTAAAATGCTTTTATATTCATTTATTCTTCCTTCTATCCATTTGAATCTATTTCCCTCATGTTAGAGAAATAATATCACATCAAGCCACAGAAAGTCATCACTCACTCCATCTTTAGACTGGAGAAATGAAAGGCAGAGAACTAGGAGAGGGCTAGGATGTAAATCTGAACCACAAATGACAACCTGGGAAATAAGAATGAGACCCAACCTCTTCTCCTAAACAGAACAAAATCAGGAAAAGGGATGCCATCACAGACTGGCTGGGAAGTTGTTCTCCATTTGAAAGAATTTTTCTGTAAGGTCTAATCATCCTTCCCAGCAGCAGAGGAATATGCTTCATGATCTGACCTCTCCTTTTAATTCACCTTTCCGCTTTTAAGTCTTCCTCTTCTCCTCATGAAGTCACCCATGCTCAAAAAATCAGTGGCAGAGCAGACCACACAATCTCCCAAATTCTAACTCTTTTTGACACCTAAACAAGGAAACCCATGATAAATTTAATATCAACAGATAAACCTACACATGAAAGCTTCAGGCACAGCATCCTTTCTAATCTCACTAAACTATTTCAGGGTGCAGTGTAGGCTCTAGGTGTCTTTATGCATAGAGAAAGAGTATCTTTCAACAACCTTCCCCCCAAAAAAAACCCCAAATCTGTTTGTGTTACTGTTCTGGAGGAGCTCACAACTGTGGGCTCAGATACAATCCATCTGCTTTACAAATGTGATTATATCACAATATTGATTTCTAATGTGTATAGATTGATAGCCAGAGATTTATTATCCCCAAACATTGCAAAAAGTACCATAAACCATGGTAGCAGAAGTGTAATCAAAATTAAAGATCACCAAGTACAATATTTTCTCATACTCCAAAAAAGACTGGCAAGCATCCTAGAACAAGCTTTGATACCCTCTGGAGGGGAATATTTTCTTACTGGAGCACAACCGGTTCAAATCAGAATTCGTCAGAAAAAAAAAAGTTTGCATGGGGAGGAGGCAGAGGCTTTAGTGGGCTAGGGTCTTCATTTAGAATGGAGAATATCCAACAAGGGCATTCATCCCACTTGCCCAGTTGGAACAGCAAACTTTGATCATCAATTTCTAGGAACACCCAGACAATGATACTTAGTGCAGGGAGTGCACGGCAGTGGACTGCAGTAAACTAATGCAGCAGAAAGAGAAATTGGGCTCATGAGACCTAGACTCAATACTAGCCCCTAGTGAAAATGGGCAGGTCACTTAAATACTCTGAGCCTCATTTTTCCCATCTGCAACATGGGAATAATGACACTTGGACTTCCTACTTCACAGGGTGGTTATGAGGAAAGTAGTTTGTCAAAAAAAAGAATCATAAGAGATGTAACTTATTATAATGACCATCACACCATGTTCTCGCTAACAGGAAATGCAGAGAGGAAGCTCAGGACAAGACAGGAGATAGACACAAAGACAGACATAATGTAAAGATAAAATGAATTAACATATAGGTAAAGCATTTTGAAAACCCTATAAAAGTGTTAGCTGTTATTACTAATAACTCCAAATTGAGCATGAATGGCTGGGGAGAGAAGACATGAAACTTAGTTGAAGGAACTTTTTTTAAATAAACCTGTGATTTCATTGCTATAGTGAAGTCCTGGTGAGAAAACTACTTGACACCTGGCACCTGCTCTGCATTTTATAATCTTGAAAGAATTGCCTCAAGGGCAAGTGGTACAATAACTTGCCCATGACTGGTGGTAGTTTGTGCCAAAGGCAGGGCTTGAACCCCTTCTTCAAGGTTGGTCTCTAGCCATGCTTCTGGAACAGCCAAACCTGATGCAAATAGCTTGGCTTGTTAAGTTTCTTTTTAAAAGGCAGTGCAATAATACCCTTGTTATATACCTCTCTGGGCACGTTTGGAGTCTGGTTGCTGGAATGAGCCTCTTTTATTTATTTACCCTGAACAAGAGAAGTTTGTCTGATACTATCATCATTAAGGCAACTAAAAGACATGAAATGTTATTCCTATTTTGTTTTCCTCCAAGATCTTATTTTCATGCCAATCATTTTAGAAAAACAAAAAAAAACCTTTTCAGGGCTGAGAAAGACTGAAGGACCAGTGGCTAGCTAGACTATCTTGGGAAAAAAAAACTAACAAAACTATAGAACCATACTAATGGAAACTGACATTGCTGTATCACTTCAGGATTTGCAAAGCACTTTATATATAATATTTCATTGGATCCTTATAACAACCATGTAAAATAAGTGCTCTAGAGGCTCTAACAGCATTTTTTATTTGAGGAAACTGAGGTTCAAAGAAGACCAGTGATTCGCCCATGGCCGCATGGTCAGTAAGTGCCAGAGGTAGCGTTTGAACTCGGGACTCTCCTAGTTCCAGGTCCAAAACTCTTTCTGCTATAAGCTGACTTGCTGCAATCAGTACAGTAAGACTACATGCCAATGTCTGCTTGGTTCCTTCATCACTCTACCCTCCTGGAGCTGCTTCAGAAGAGATCAAGTCAACAAGTGTGTGATTATCCCCAGCACCATGTAGTAAAGTTTGCAAAGTACTCTCCTCACAACTGCTAACCTGAGGAAGATAGTGCAAATATCATCATACCCATTTTACACGAATTACATTACACTCATTTTATAATGAACAAATTGAGTCTCAGAAACATATTGCTATGTCTTGCCAAAGATAACACTACTAATAAATTGTGAATTGTCAGATTTAGCATTTGAACTCAGATCTCTAGCCTCCAGCTCCAGTGGACTTAGCATGATTCCATGTGACCATTTAATGCCAGTGAAATAAATCTACTTTCAGAATAGGAGACTAGCAAATTTTCAGAAATGGAGTATCAAGCTGCTGAAGTTTGTTCTTCCAGTAAGAGTGGGTGATAGAGGCAAACTGAGGAGCCTGGACTAGGCACAATGCATCCAGAAGACCTTCCTGAAAAAAGAAAAAGTCCCCCTTCCCAATGGCTATATTCTACCAGCTGTAGATTAATTTATATTCATATGCTACTCTTTTAAAATATAAATATCCCCTGGGAAAGTTAAATCCTTACGAGTCCTTCGAAGAATCACAGGCTTTTAGGTGGAAGGGATTTTCAAGGTCTCCTCATCTCTGCCTGGAATGAAGCATAAATCCCCTCCCATGACATTTCCGTAATGATCACTTACCCTCTGTTTAAATATCCCCAATGACAGAGAATTTACCTTGTGTACCTCCTACATCCTCTCAGTATAATGCACACCCTGGAGGGAGGGGCTGTTTCTTTCTTTGTATCCCTAGCACCTAGATTTCATAGCCAATAAACTCCTCTGGAACTTAAAGCTCTTCACAACCTGGTTCCAACCTGTCTTTCCACTCCCCTTTGGTCTCTCTACAATCTGGTCAGACTGTCCTTTGTACTGTTTTCATACATGACATTCCCTGGCCCATCTTTATGTCTTTGAATAAGTTGAACCTCAAGTCTAGAATGTACTATGTTCTCCCTTCCCCCTCTAAGAATCTCTACTGTCCTTCAAAGTTCAGCACATGGCCCCTTCCTATATGAGACCTTGTTGATTTCCCTTGACTAGAAGGTCCTCCCTCCCTCATTACCCTGTATTTGTTTTGTATACACTTTTATGGCTACATGTTGTATCCTCTAGAGAATGTAAGTTCTGTGAGGGCAAGGACTATTTACTCTTTTTTTTGTATCCCCAGTGCTGGCACACAGCATATATTTGACAAATATCGGTTAACTGATTGATTGAAATAAACCAAATGCATTGAATTACTCTCAAAGTAACCTGAAGCAGCTAGGTTAGGTGGTACCAGTCCTGGAATCAGGACGACCTGAGTTCAAATGTGATCTCAGATACTGGGTGGGCAAGTCACTTCACCCTGTTTGCCTCAGTTGCCTCATCTGTCAAATGAGCTGGAAAAGGAAATGGCAAAACCACTCCAGTATCTCTACCAAGAAAACCCCAAATGGGGTCATAAAGAGTCCGACATGACGGAAACAACTCATCAGCAACCACAAGATAACCCATTGCACTTTTGGATAGATCTAACACTTCAGAAGTTCTTCATTATACTGCTAAGATCTGCTTACCTGTAACTGACTCTAGTTTGGTCTTATAGTACCAAAAGGACTACTAGTCCTTCCACAAGATTCTCCCCCTGCCACCTAATATAAAGCCTAAATTTTTTTCTTTGAAATTTAAACCCACTGTCCTTAGTTCTTCCATCTGGAGTCATATAGAAAAAGTCTAATCTCTCATCCACATTGTAGTTCTTCATATGTTTGAAGACAGCTATCAGGCTAAACTTCCCTAGTTCCTTCAGCTGATACCCTTTTGTTATGGACTCTGTGTTCTTGAATATTCTGCCTACCTTTCTCTGGACAGTCTTCATCTTACCAATATCATTCCTTCACTGGGGTACCCAGACCTTAACTCAGTACTCTAGAAATCGAATTTGGGCAAAACACGCAGGGACTATCACCACCTTATTCTTGGAAATTATGCTTCTTTTGATTATAGCTAGGTGGTGCAGTGGATACAGTACAAGACAAGGAGTTAGAAAAGACCCTGAGTTCAAATCTAGCTTCAGACCCTGAGCAAGTCACTTAGCCCTGTTTGCCTCAGTTTCCTCATCTATAAAATGAGCTGGAGAAGGAAATGGCAAACCACTCTAGTATCTTTGCCAAGAAAACTCCAAATGGGGTCATGAAGAGTCATTTCTGACTGAACAACAAAAATTCTTCTTTTAATGCAGCCCAAGATCACATTTGGTTTTTTGGCTGTCATATTACAATATTGAATCACATTGAGATTTCAATTCACTAAGATGCTCAGATCTTTGCCAGATGACTGTCTAGCCATGAGTCATTTATATTGTATTTGTTAAGATGACATTTTAAACCCAATTGTAAGACTATACTCATACTTAAGAGACAACCCATTCAGGAGACATTGGTACCTGGAGGCAGTGGAGAGGAGCTACTTACAAGGTGGGTGGGCACAGAAAGAGATTTGAGAAGGCACCAAATTTCAACTACTTGGCAATTCTGTCATATGTTCTGATGGTAATAATCGCTTTCCATGCATTAGTAAATCTTTACCCATACTGCATTAGGTTATCCTGCTGTAGATGACTGGTGTCTGTCTTAGAAATAAGGGGATGGGGAAATATAGGATATTATAGGATGATTAGTTTCATTACTCAGTTCTCCCCCAAAGTCAACCTTCACTTCTATGATACAGCCTAATGTCTGCTTAATTGCTTCTCTCACAAAGGTCCACATCACCATTCTTTCTAACCTCTGACTTCATCTCTGGAATCTTACACACAAATCACAGAAATGTTGGCACCATTCTCTGCACAGTTCCAGAGGAATGGCACAAGGTCAGAGATGAGGACAGGCAGCCTCAATAAAAAAGACGGGGCCTCCTGAGGAGTCCAATGAGAAGAAAAGCTCTCTGTGCATTACTTTAATGAATGTTCCACTTTCAAGAGAGGGGCAGAATATGCCGCCACTAGAGTTTCTTTTGAAACAATTATTCCTTTTTTTTTCTGAGACCATAGCCTAATTATAAACTAATGGGTACAGAGGATTAAAACTTAATGGAAAACAAGAGAGTTTGAGAAAAACAAAGAAAAGACTGAAGTTGGGACAGGATGCTCTGGATATGTCCAGAGGACTTTCCTAAAAGAAAAAATCAATGAAAGTCAAGTATTATTATATCAATCCAATAATCGAACAAAAATTTATTGTGTCCACTATATACTACCTACTCTGCTAAGCAAAGAGGATATAATTAATAAAAAGACAATCCCTGATTCAATATAATGGGGAAGAGGGAGGAATAACACACAAAAGGAGACAGAGAAGTGGAGTAGGAGGAGACACCAGGGAGGACTCCTCACTGGAGTAAACCAGGCATAGTAGCAGATGCCAAATGGAATATCAATGCCCACCAACCAGAGAACAGGCTCCTAAATGTCCACTTCTCTCCTTTCACTTGAGGGCTGTGGAGGTAACATTATATAGTGAGAAGACTGCTAGACTTGGAGCCACAGGACCTGAATTTAAATCCTGACTCTGCCAGTTATTAGCTACATGATCTTGGGTAAGTCCTTTAACCACTCTAGACTTGTTTCCTCTGCTTTAAAATAATGGAATTAGACTAGACCATGCCCAAGGTCCCTTCCACAAGTCTTGATTTACAATCCTATAGCACTTCCTTGTTGTGGGATCCTGGGCAGTCACTTAACTACATTTACCTCAGTATCCTCATCTATAAAATGAGTTGGAGAAGGAAATGATAGACCACTCCAGTATCTTTGCCAAGAAAACTCCAACTGGGGTCACAGAGAATCAGACATGAATGAAAGGACCCAACAAAAACAATGATCCTGTGACTACTGGGATCTCACCAAAGCATTAACAAAGATGAGACAGATTGTAGAAAGGATAATGGTGAGAGTTTAGTCTCACTCCACTAAAATTAACACATACAGAGAGAGACAGACGGACAGAGAGAGAGAGAGAGAGAGAGAGAGAGAGAGAGAGAAAGAGAGAGAGAGAGAGAGAGAGAGAGAGAGAGAGAGAGAGAGAGAGAAATGGCTTCCAACAGGTAGCCTTGAAAGACAAAGTTCCACTAAATAAAGGGAAATGGTCATTAAAATGTGGTCCTCAGTGGGTCTAGGAGGAATGTGTTTTTTTTTTTCCCTGAAGAGAATTCCAACATGTGGTCAAATTAAGAAGAGATCATACCCTCAGCGAGCACCTGCTGTTCCTGTTGCACCAGATAAATGTTTCACTCGTCATTAAGGGTAGATTCAGGCCTTACGTTGTGAGTCAAATGTGTTCGGGGTTATATAACCACAGAAAAGGTTGCTTTAAAATGAAATAAGACCAAATTTAACTTGGAATAACTAAAAATAACTAAATTTATTTTCCCACTAACTTATAAGCTTTAAATATATGTATTTTTTAAGTGAGTCCGTGCTCTGGGACTGGGTTTTGCCAGGCTTTAGCCCCAGGCGTTTTCTCACAGCTGAATTATTATCCCTAGGAAACACGTGTGTAACAGAGATGGTGACACTGAGCTGCATGGCAGAGCCATGCTCTACAGTGATCAAGAGTCCCATGGCTTTTTCCTCCATCTGTTAAAAATACAACAATTTCAATGTTTCCCCTTAGAAATGTCTCCTCCTCCACTGGAAATGTTCCATAGGCAATGAGAGAGAGCAGGGCCACTACATCATCTCCCACACCTCTCAGGGGACCCCCTCACCACTGAATATTGCCATCTAGCCACCCTCCACTCCCTCCTACTGCTGCATAACTGCCTCCTTTGCCAAGACCACCAACATTTATGGCTGGTTTCCTTTCCGCAGTACTTACCAAGCTTTTTCAGGCTGTAATCCTTCACTGGGATAATCTCCCATCCTGGGCAATACCTCCTATGCCTGCTTCTGGGCACTCCCTTTCTAGAGTCAGGGGATGGAATTCAGACACTTTAGAGCCAATATGTAACTCTAGGCTGAATCTGTGATAGGCCATTATTTCACAGAAATCCCTTTTGATGTATTTATTCTATGGGTCCATCTGCACTCTGGATATAGCATAGGACCTAACTGTAGACCTAAAGCTAAGCACCCAAGAATACACACACACACACACCACACAACACACACACACACACACACACACACACACTGCCACCACCACCACCAAGGCTTCTTATTACCTTTCACAACGGGTCAAAATGGGCCAGGCAAAACAAACAATCAGGGGAAAATGAAGGAATGCCAAATGAACCATTGCAGTTGAGTTGTGGAAAGCTCCCTTGGCTCCTTCTCTGGGCTATTTGCTCCCACATTCTGTCACATAATGTAGGACAAAGTACATAATGAATGTCGCCAAAGATCAGCCATTTTGATATCTGTACACCAGCACTATTTGTGGTGTTGGTATCGTCCCAGAAAATTTTCCCTCTAACCCAAATCCAGGTGGAATTGCTGAAGATCATCTCCAGTGTAGGGTCTCAGGGGTGTGCCTCCATTCCTATAACCATAGCTAATACTAGGGATAGAAAGGCACTCTAACAAAATCATCCATATTCAAACCAAGATTTTCTCTGTAGACATCCTATGAGCCAGAGCAGTTTGCAGTAAACCAGGCTTGTCTTCGAGGGCCTCTCTCTTCTCACTCTGTGCTTCAGCCCATGCGCTGGTTTAGCATCCACCTCCTTTACTCATGTGCTCCCTGTGCCAAGTAGCAGTGACTTCATGCGCCACCCCCTTAACTTTCCAGGGACCTCAACCCAAGCTGTTCCTCCTCTGTACTTTTTTATCTCATCCTTTTTTTTCATTCTCTCTCAGAATGTTTCCAAGTAAACAAACAAATTCCACTTTGTATTGACGCTAAGGTGCTAATGACTGATAGTAGCTTTAATAATCTTTCCTTTCTGGAAGTATCTTTATTTTTATAATAATAATCACTATCATTCAAAGTACTTTGCCTGTAAATCTCATTTGATCCTAAACACCCTGTGAAGAAAGTGCCATTATTATCCTCATTTTAATTATGGGGAAACTAAAGCTAAGAAAAGTTAAGTGATTTCTCCAAGATTATATAGCTAGTAAGTGTCTGAGGAAGGATTTGAACTCTCCCTCACTCCAAGTTCAGTACCCTATTTACTATGCCACCTAAATTTCACAGGAAAGACTTAAAAGATGGTCCCTTAACCCAAAGGAATGGCTCTCTAATGGTAGGAATTTTAGACACTCAAGCGTCTTCCTACAAAGAAGAGATTTCTTTAGGAAGGAGGGGAAACCTTTACCAGGGTCTCTCAAATTGCAATTCATAGGGGACAGTCTATAAGAACCATGTTAGAAGGTCAACCATGCTGATAAATAATAGAACCTTTGCCCATAGGGTCCCAGCTTAGGTGAGAAGTTGTATTCCACAAATCAAGTACTATATCTTAAGCTCATCAATTTGACTTTCTTCTAGAACTGGAGAACATTGGTCCATTTGTAGACTTCATAGAATATTAGTGCTAATAAATGACTCTTTGAAGTCTAATCTGAGGAAACTGAGTTTCCAAGAAGAGAAGTGTTCTACCCAAGATTACACACACTAAATGAATGGCGAGGCTGATTTCAGCACCCTGGTCTCCTAACTCATTATCCAATTCTTTTCCCTCTTCTTTAAGCTTGTTTTATCAGAAAGTTATAATTTAAATGGTCATGCTCTTCCAGGGTTCTCTTTATTCCCTCTCAGTATTAATAATGATAGTAGTCAACCCACAATATAAAGACACAGATATGTCAAACAATGGCTGAGTCATGATGATTTGTTACAGAAATGGTAATAATAGCTAGCACTTAGTTGTTTTATAAAGTATGTTATTTCATGCAGGTGTTTTAATTACCCCCATTTTATAGATGAGTATACTGAGGCTAAGTAACTTCCCTAGAGTCACATAGTAAATGCCTGAGATGGTATTTAAACTCATGTCTTCCTTGCTCTGAGTACTGCCCTCTATCCGCTGTACCACCCAGTTGCTCTGAAGGTGAAGTTAGTGTTAATGATCTAGCAACTTACCTTTGCCACTAGAAATTATAAAAAGACTACCCTTAAGGAGTCAGAACTTAATGATTGATGGAAGTAATGCAAGGAAATCGTAGACATTCTACAACATATCACTGCACACTGAAAAAATTTAGGACTTGATGAAAGATACCAGAAATAATATACCAGAAACTGACTACTAACCATAACAAAACCCCATAGTAAAAACACAGACTCCCAAACTATCCTTGAGAATTCAGCAAATAAACTGTACTGGATTTGGAGCATTATCACAGATAAAATGGTTACCCACAATTGCCCAGTCGGAAAACTAAACATTAAAAATTTAAGAACATTTTCAATAGATGGTACCATATTAATAGCTGGCATAATGAACAGAGCACAGCACTTAGTCATGAAAACCTGAGTTCAAATTCTTCCATAGATACATATTGTGGAACCCCTGCTCAAGTCACTTAACCTCTCTGTGTCTCTTTTTCCTCATATGTAAATGAGAGATAATAAGTACTTCCCTCACAGGGTCAATTAAATGAATTAACATATATAAACCTTAAAGCAGTACATAAATGTTAACTATTATTCCTATTGTTATTACTCATAATCTCCAAACTATAATAAGTGGAATGAAGTATTTTCAGCATATAGAGATCTAGCGAATGAAATCAAAACCATATGGGTCCAGCAAGAGGCACATAACATTCTCATCACTGTGTTTGCTACAGAAGTCATCCTGAAGATTATTTTAGCAAACTTACAAGAGCTAAGCTCCTAAACTGTTTTATTGTATTACAAAAAAGACACTAATTTTATCCACCTTCTCAACAGTCCACAGAACATTGAATATAAAAAAATGACAGAAGGATACAGATGTATCTGAGGATCATTTTTATCTAAACTCCATTGTATAAGAGATCAATGACAAGGAAGAAATTTTTGTACCATGTCAAGTATCACAACCACCTCAGGGAAAGGAGCACGTAAGAAGTTCCCAGGTTGGAACAGAACTATTTATGAAGCATGACTCTAGGGGAGGTGGTAGGGAGGTGAAGACATACAGAAACCCTGAGACAATAGCAAGAGGTTACTGCTTGGACAGCCATGTGCTGAGAGAGTGACGAAGTATAAGGTGGAATGGATGAGTTCATATCAGACTGCCATATAGCAGTTTCCAATTTTACATAATAATTTTTGCCCATCAAATGTGAAACCCTATTGTTTCCGTACTACTAAAAAGACAGCGAATGGTATCAGTGCCCTCTAAGTTTAGCAGCCTGGGGGAAAACTCTGTTTATCCCACCCTAGTTATAGCTGTGGATGTCTGTAATTACTTCTCTGGTTCTAATACAAAGTGCCCAGCTCAGCCTACTATGGACATTACAGTGATTTACTACTCCAGTTCTCCATGGCCAACAAACAGAAATCAATCCATCCTATTAGGGAAGCAAATGAGGAAGCTGTCAGACTGCATGGGTTAGATATTTCTATTTTCCTCCTTTGTCTGTAATCGAGCTTCCATCTAGCAAGTTAAGCAGTGCACTAAAGGAGAGCCCCATTAGACTAACAATGAAACTAGGGAAACTGACTTGTCAATAAGTGTTGGGGAATCATGACACTAATTGAGAACAGAATGATGCTCCCTGCTCAGCCAAAACCTCTATCTTTTGGCTTCGATCAATAGATCAAAAATAATTGTTTACTTTGCCTTGGCCAGGCCTTTTATATTCTACTCTGTGTCTTGTTTTACATTTATGTTTGTGTGGGTGATGGGGGAAGAGATTGGTCTGTTTTATATCTATTCATAAGATGAAAATTGATGAAGGAGCCTCATTTCCACTAATGAAAGAAACTTATTATTTTTCTTTGCTGGCACCATCTTATCCATTAAAAAGAAAGAAAATCCAGATAGTGATGATTTCTGCTGTACTTTCAAGCCAAGGTCATGAGAGTATGCCAAAAGGTCAATGTTGGCACCAAACCTCACCACACTGCTTCTTTTTTTACAGGAAAATAGCTGACTATATAGGAAGGCATTTACCATAATTACCATAATACACTATTGCCTGTTATTCTCATCTTGAGGTCTGCTAACTCCTCTATTTCCAACTCAAAATGCCTCCATCCACCATCAAACCACTAAACGTAGCTTCTATCTCAGGGCAGGGTTCCCCTCTTTGATTTACCTTACTCTCCCTCCCTCATTTCATGTTCCAGTCAAATTGAACTAGTTGGTGTTCCTAATACATGATGTTTCACCTCCAACCACTTTACCTTGCACAGGGTGTCTGTCCCTCAGACACACTCTTTCCTCACTTCTCGAAATCTCTATCTACTTTTAAGGCTTTTCTCAAATTCCTTCTCCTACAATTCTTACTTCATTCCTTCAGTTGCTAGTATTTCTCTCCACCCATGAAGTCATAACACATTTATTTTTTTTTTCTTTTGAGGCAGCTAGGTGGCATAGTCAAGAAGACCTGAGTTCAAATCCCATCTCAGTCACTTACTAGCTGTGTGACCCTGGGCAAGTCACTTAACCCTGTTCGCCTAAGTTTTCTCGTCTGTAAAATGAACTGGAGAAGGAAATGGCAAACCATGCCAGTATCTTTGCCAGGAAAACCCTAAATGAAAGGGGGTCACAAACTGTTGGACAGGACTGTAAAACAACTGACCGACAACAATGTGAGGCAGCATGTATAAGGTGCTGGTCTGGGGTAAGTAAGAACAGATTTCAAATTTGACATCGGATACTTAATTGCTGGGTAGCTCTAGGCCAGTCACTTAGTCTCTGCCTGAGATGTCTCAACTATAAAGTGAGGCTAATCACAGCACCTACCTCACAGGATCAAATGGGATATTATTTGTAAAGTGCTTAGCATAATGCCTGCCTGGTCCATGATAGATGCTCTATAATTGCTTATTCCTTTCCCTCACCACTTCGTGTATATCTTGTGTAACCCAAGTCCCAAAGCCCTTTGGGATGGAACTCCCTCCTCATTGATAAAGATCAATTCCCTGCCCCTGTGCGCACAGTTGGCGAGAGCAGGAGAAAAGAGCTCTAGTCTCAGAGAAGAGCTTGGACTTCCTTTAGATCTTTCGGGGCTCTTCGAGTTATACAATCACTTCAGGAACTTCTGCCTTTCAGCTTTAAGAAAGAAAATGGATAATGACAATTCCACATCAGTTCACTGAAGGAAAAGATTCTTGGAAGAGGATGACATGAGAGGAGCTGATGGTCTCTATCATGTCCCTATCCTCAGTTTGCTTTACTAGAGATTTCAGAGAACCTTCCCTTGGGTAAGGTCTAGGACTCTCTCTGTGTCTTTCTCTGTCTCTCTCTGTCTCTCTGTCTCTGTCTCTGTCTCTCTTTCTCCTCCTTCCTTCTCCTCCTCCTCCTCCTTCTCCTTCTTCTTCTTCTTCTTCTTTTCTCTCTCTCTCTCTCTCCTCTCTCTCTCCTCTCTCTCCTCTCTCCTCTCTCTCTCTCTCTCTCTCTCTCTCTCTCTCTCTCTCTCTCTCTTTCTCTCTCTCTCTCTCTCTCCTCTCTCTATTGGTTGAACTGAGTTACCTTGTTCCAATGGGAACTTCATTCTATATTGTCTGGTATATATTCTCCTATGTCTC
The DNA here is from genome assembly GCA_023548195.1 of Bettongia penicillata ogilbyi. Lineage (NCBI taxonomy): Eukaryota > Metazoa > Chordata > Mammalia > Diprotodontia > Potoroidae > Bettongia > Bettongia penicillata. The sequence goes on from JAJHZJ010000567.1 coordinate 1,728,081, forward strand.
TTTCTTTGATTTCTGTTTTGCTATCATCTTGGATAAATGGATTTCTTTCCTATTTTTTGCTATGTGTGTGTTCATTGTAGAACTGGTATTTGATGAGAAGGGAATCAAGCCTTTCAATCAACTTCCTTTCCCCTAATTGACAACAAGTAATCAGAAATTTAGCATGAACCTAAAAAACATATACCCTAGACTAATAATATTTAAGAGATAAGATATTTAAGATAGATATAATTCTAGTGCAGCACCTGCTGAGCTTCTGGCCCCAACTTCCTTTTCTCCCTTCTAGAAAAAATTAAAATCTCACTTAGAGAAGGGTGAGAGGAGAAAAGTCTTCTTTCCTTCAAATCACATAACATGACCTACATATTATATATGGGTGACATCCATTACTACATTTGTATTTATTTATCTATGTTCCTGTTCATCCTTCGTTGTGTGTGTTCATCCTTCGTTGCCAAAAGAAGACCATGCCATCAGGAAATAATGGCATGACTTGCACTTGACTTTGTTTTAAGTGAGGGAGGGCTGATGTTCATGTTATCCTTTACCAATCCCCACTGAGAAAATGTAAGCTGCTTGAAAGCAAGTAATATTTCATTTTTGTCTTTGTAAATCCAGTGTCTGGCACATAGTAGGTACTTAATAAGTGCTTTTAGATTTAATTGAAATTCTGCCAGATTTCTAAACAATCTACTTCAATCATTTGTTGATGGGCAGAATATTAAATTGATTTAGACTGCTTGGGATTTAAAAGGTTTCCAGTCACTGAATTTGAGGTTAATTAAGAGTTAAACAGGAATCCCTTTTTGTATTCCAACTGTAATGCCTGAAAACATTCCTAAAATATAGGAGTCCAATTTTCTTTATTTATAGTACAGACTAGAGACAGAAAGTCAAGTTTTGCTTCCAGTGTCCACCACCAGTCATTCTTTCTCTAGGGAGAAGAAATTCAGAAAAAGCTCAGCTGGTGTAATTCAGATAGGCAGCTCTAGGGTAGATATGACCATAGCTTTCATTTTCTCTTCCTCCTCCACTTTTGGCATTTGCTGTGTGTGGGCTCCATCACAGCATGAGCCATGAGTCTAGACCAACAGAAACACATGAACCCCATACCGCACAATCGTAACACAGAGGAAAAAAAACTTAGGACTTGATGCTTCATACAACCCCAATATACCAGGCTTCTGAGCCTCAACCTATACTCTTCCTTTCTCACTACCATTTAATCACATCTATTTGGGCCAAGATCTGCATGCAAGTCTCCTCCCATTATCTAAATTCCCTGATCCATGTGTCAGTGCAAACAGCTGCCCCTTTATTCAATTGTTTCTATAGCCAAGATTACAAAACCAAGTTTTTTTGCATATGGAGTAAATTTAGTTGTGTATGGTGAAGAGAGAGGGGTGGAGGGTGGCAGTTCCCAGTCAATCTGACAAAAATTGTGACTGTACTAGTGGTAGCAAGAGAAAGTCCTATCTAAGCTTCCCTACCTCCAGAGAGGTTTGGAATCAAAAGGATGGAAGAGGAGACAGCACCATGAGAAGAAGGGAATCATATCTCCCAGGAAATAAGTGCACCCTCCTAGATGTGAGCACTGACTATTCCAAACTAACTACTGCTCTAGAGTTATTTCCTCACGCAGGATGCTCCATTTCCAGCCTCTGTACCTTTGCATTGGCTGTATCCTATTCCCTGAAGGTACTAGAACCTCAGTTCCTCTTTAAGGAGTGTCGTGTTTCCTTCAAAATTTTACCCAACACACTTTGAATCTTTCTTTGATACTCCACAACTGCTAGGCCTGTCCAATTTACAATGCATATATTTGCCTTATATTTGTTTATGATACCTAATGTTTTCCTACCTATAGACTGTAAGTTTTATGAGGAATCTTTCATTTTTATCTTTGTATTCTCAATACCTAGCATAGGGACTGGCACATACTAGGTACTTAACAAATGTTTGCCGATGGATTTCCAGTAAACCTCCTACTATGTCACAGAGTAATATAATTGCTCCACAAAACAATATTTGCTCATTTCTTTTACCTCTGCTCTCAACAGTGCCCCCTATTTTCTTTCTGATATGGAACCTAGGCAAGTTGTTCCATCTCTGGGAGAGAGCTCTTCTGCAGGATAAAAAGATTGACCAAGACTCGGGGTTCTTAACCTGGAGTTTTCGTATACTTAAAGAATCCGTGGATAGATTTTAGGGGGGTCTGTGGATCTGGATGGGAGAAAAATGATATCTTCATTTTAATATAATGGATTTCCTTTATAATCCTATGCATAGGTCCTTAGATTTGACCAGATTTCACAGTGGGTCCACAGAACAAAAAAGATTAAGAACTCCAATTTAGATGATCCCTAAAGTCCTTCCCAATCCAAACATTCTATGTCTTGAGGAGAATGGCTCTGTCTTTAATAAGTGAGAAAATTACCCTGTTTTGGAGTCATGATTGGAAAACATTTATTATACCAAGTTACAAATATATAAAATATAAGCAACTAGCCTGATTCTGTGGTGGTCCCAGGACATTCCTTTGAGTCTTCCAAAAATCAGTTAATTCATTAATTTAATGAACATATTGGTTAGGGTTTCTTTTCAACATGCTAAAAAATCACAAACGCCACAAAAAGTAGCATTAATTGAAAGACAGTGGTTGATAGATCTATGTCCAGTTAATTGAGGTTTTTCTCCCTCTGTTGGTTCCCATGTGCACATTGCTTTAAAGCAAAACTAGTTCCTTGAACCTGTATATTGAGTGGTACTGTTTTTCTCAGTGCACATGGAGAACTCTGCTCTATTGAAAATGGTGCCACTTTTCTGCCTCTGGTAACAGGAGTTAGTCAGCAGAGAAAACACCTGAAATTACCCAGGACTGAGCTCAGTACAGCTCAAACTTCTAACTTCCTGAAATTCACCCTGTGCCATGAATATGCTGGCCTGCTTTGCCCAAGTGATTGGGAATTGCTGGCCACCGCTGTCTGGTTGGGGTCAAATCATCCAGAGATGGTGGCAGCAGTGCCCAGACCACTGCCACCAGAAAGAGTGCTGACAAACTCTCTAGCATATTTTGGAGTTTGAGAGCAGGCTTAGGGGTTAACATGATGATTAAATGTTGGAATATTGGTATCAGTCCATTAACACTTCTGATTTAGCCACAAAGTTTCATTCAGGGAAATTGGGGAAGGGAGGTAGCCAACCTTTCACCCAAACTTACACAAGGCTCCTGGTCCCCCATTGCTTTGCAGGGATAATTTCCTTTCCTGTACCTCAACTCCAGCTCCCTATCTCTGGGACAGCATGGTCAAGGGAAAGAGCACTGGAAACTTTGAGAAAATGACTTGCCTCCTCTAAATCTTCATTCCTCACCCTTAAAATGAAGGGAGAGGGAAAGGAAAGAGAGGAGGGAAGAAGGGGAGAGAAGGAGGGAGAGATAAGTAGACGATGACTATCAGGTCCGATGATGAGTGTCCTTGGTCTGTCCAGGTGAATGAGTTGATCAGCCCATGGCATTTCATTGCTTATTGTTCCAAGGTCTCTTTCAACTCTAAATATATGTGCCTGTAATCATTCCTTATCCACTTATCTGGGAATGGACATCACAAGCCTGAGAAACAGATCTGAAAACAAGCGGCTTCTTTCTGAACATGATGTCTTTATCCTATCTTCACACCTTTCCTTATGCCATTTCTTTTACCTGGAATGCCCTTCTCCTTTTTCTCTAACTATCCAAACCCTAACCATTCTTCAAGGCCCAAGTCAGGTCACAATTCCATGTAACCTTTGCTCACTCTTCCAATCTAGAGTGAACACTCCGTCTTCCAAAAGTCATAGCCCATGTTGTCTGTACTGCACATTTGGCACTGACAGTAAACTACCTTGTGATCGCTCCTTATGGGCAGTGAAGAACATGCTGGCCTTTGTAGTCAGGAAGACTGGATTCAAATTCTGCCTCACTTACTTTCCAGAAATATAAGCCTGGGCAATTAGCCTCATAGATTCATTTTCTTCATTTATAAAATGGGAAGGATAATAGTATCTGCTTCTCAATCGGATGGTCCAGTGGATAAAACCCTGGGTCTGAAGTCTGAAAGATCTGAGTTCAAATCCAACCTCAGACACTTACCAACTGTGTGACCCTGATCAAGTTACTTAACACTTTTTGCCTCAGTTTCCTCATCTGTAAAATAAGTTGGAGAAGGAAATTGTGAACCACTCCAGTATATTGGCCAAGAAAACCCCAAAATGGGGTTGCAAAGAGTCGGATTTGACTGAACGATGACCAAACAACAACAGTACATAAAGAGCCACCTTGAAAGTCAGGAAGATGAGTTCAAGTTCTACCTCTCACACATACTACCTGGGTGACCCTGGACAAATCACTTAACTTCTTCATACCCCAGGAAATTCTCCCAAACTAAAATGTAGAGTAGTTGCATGCCTGCATTGGTGGAAGGAGTTCCATATACCCATGAGATCATAGGTCTTGTCCAGAAAAATTAATAATAACTTGGGTGAGAAAATATAGTCAAAAGAGAGTTTCTTCTGAGGGTGCTTTAACGAAGAGATTTTACAAAAATTATTACTAATTAACCTTTCAGTTATTGGGATGTAAATAAGATTTTTCTAATATGCTTGAAAATCATTTGTTCCCTTAAATGGGTCAAATATTTCTCCCCTGCAATTTTGTTTATATTCCTAATTTGTTTGGCAAACCCTTTCTTCTTAATAGTGAAAGGTGAATTTCCTGAGCTTGAGTCAGAACATCACATACTTCCAATTAGTGGGCTCTGAGTCCCACAGCTTCACTGTACTTTTTAACTCTTTTGAGGTTCTAGGTAGGCCCAGCTCTACCTGAGTGCCTTGTAACATCCCTTCCTTTTTGGCCCCTCCGTTCTATTGTGTACCATCAAGTTCTACTCAAACTGAGGATTCATTTTGACTGCCCTCAGTCAAATACCAGACCCCTCATCAATCTTTGCAATGGTTCTGAAAACCTATTTATTTCATGTTCTAGGGCTCAAACCACATTGCATTTCCCCTAACACCACTGCAGTGATACTGACTGAATTTGCAGGCCAACAGTCTATGCTCTGCTGACTTCCTATGATGTCCATTCCAAGAAATAGATTTCTTGCAACCCTACTTGGCAATTTCCAGAATCCCACAGAGGAATAACAAGGAACCTGGGGTTGAGCTGGTACAGCATAGTGGTTTCCCTTCATCTTTGATATACTTGTAAGTCCATGGAAAGTAAATTGTAGATTTGTCCTGAAACTCATCAGCATGCTGAAATGCACTCCAGACAAGTCACCCAGACGTGGGAATTAAGCAATAGTGGTCTTTGTCAACCACTGAAAAGTCATCTTACTGACTAATGCTTACCACTTCCTTCTCACCCCTAGAAACAAGTACCTAACATGATAGATGTAGTGGAACTTCCCTGTACATTTCACTGAGTATCCCCTACCCTGACAGGTCAATAAAGTCCTCTCTTATCTTCTCTGCTCATTCAGAAGCTTCCTTCATATTTTTCAGGATCTAGTTTGTGCCCTACTTCCTCCTTGAACCTTTCCCTAACTACTCTAGCTCATATGTGTTTTTCTTTTGCTCTGAAATCACATAGCATTTATGAGCCATACCAACCACCAACAGCCACCATTTGGGTTGCTGTGATAGAGATGACCACTCAGTAAATGATCCCAGAATAGCTAATATAAGGATACCCCACAGCCAGGCCTGATACAGAGTGTAGAATTCCTATAATCCAATTTTTGAACTCTCAAATGGGTTAATTGGTTTGTCTCCTTTTCCTAATTAGATGATTATAGCCTTGGCATAGTAAATAGTAAGACAGCTTTGGAGCATTAAGACCCGGCTTCAACTTCTGCTTCTGACTTATATTATACACTGGCTCTGTATTCTGGAAGAGTCACTTATCCACTCTCAGTGTCCCAAGCAACTCTCTAAGAATCTCAAGTTTCAAAGCAAGTAGTGATCTGAAGAGGGAAATTCCTCACTGGAAATCCCTACAACCAATATAATCACCAGTCTGGTCCCTTCCCCTTACATATCACCAGAGAAGAAACAGGATAATTATACTAACATGACTCACCTCAGTAGTTTATTGTGTTTTGTAAATCTTAAATTAATGTCAAAATGAGAGCTATTATCACTTATATAATTATCTTGTGCCCCAGGTAGAATCAAATTGAAAGTCATTTTGGGATCACTGATGAAGGGTTGGAAGGAGCCATAGTGGCTATCTGTCCAAATCCCTCACTTTACAGATGAAGGATTGAGACCAAGGTTAAGTGACTTGGCCAAGGACACACAGTTGATAAATTTCAGAAGAAGAACCTTCACCCCAAGTCACTTGACTCATTCATTGAGCAACATGGAACATTCTGATGATATAAATTTACAAGCTAGTTGGGGGGAGGAGGGAGCAATGGGATGTACACGTAAAATAACAAACAATAATGTTCCTGATTTATTGAAGAAAGGGAAGATCTAGGCAAACTGGACCTGGAGCTTTATCCTGAGGTGACCCCATCTGTATGAGAGGCAACATGGAATGATGGGAAGTGTACTGAATCAGGAGCCAGGAGAGCTTTCTTCTAATCTTGGCTCTGCAGTTAATTTGCTTTGTGAGGCTGAGCAAATCACTTCACATTTCTGGGCCCTATTCCCTCATCTGTTAAAAAAGGTTTTGGACTAAATGATTTCTAAAATTTTCTCCAGCTTTGGCTTGAGAGATGTGGAAACTTCTATAGAAGCTTCTAACTCCTTGACCATTTATTTGAAGAATCAAGGTAGTTCAGTGGATAGAGCTCAGGACTTAGAATCAGGAAGACCTGATACATCTTCAGACATGAACTGTGTGACTCTAGACAAGTCATTTAATCTCTCTTGCCTCAGTTTCCTCATCTGTAAAAGAGCACCTAACTCCCAGAGTTTTTGAGAATGGGGGAACGGAAAGGTTGAATCTTGCCCAAGGTTACACAGGTGGTATGTGTAAAAGGGAAAACTTGAACCAAGATTTGCATTTCTCAGAGGTTAGCTCTCTGGATATTATCTTACCTAGCTTGATTTTCCCTCCCTGATATTCTCCCTTCACTATATCATTTAGTTAGTGAATTTTTATAGAAGAACATACAGGGCAGCTAGATAGAGCAGTGGATAAAGTGTTGTTCCTGAAGACAAAAAGACTCATCTTCCCGAGATCAAATCTGGCCTCAGACACTTCCAAGTTGTGTGACCCTGGACAAGTCACTTGATCCTGTTTGCCTCAGTGTCTTCTCCGTAAAATGAGCTGGAGAAGGAAATGGCAAACAACTGCAAGATCTTTGTCAAGAAAACCCCAAATGGGGACACAAATAGTAGAACATAACTAAAACAAATGAAATTTTGTGAAATTGAAATATTGTGAAAAAATAGCTTACACTATAAAGGAAACATGTTTCTTGGAGAACCCCATATTCATTTCCCAGGAACCTTGGATTACAAAGTACCACCCTCTCTTTCCCATTTCCTACCATCAGCACTGCTTAGGCACCAAAGTCAGGTTGGCAGGCAACAGGAATCCCTCTTTTGCCCACTCATTTTTCTTTCCTAATTTTATCTGTGGCCTTCACCTCTACCCACAAGAAAAAAAAGACACTGATTTATTTCAGTCTAACAAACTAGAAATTGAGAGAATGAAACAAAGTTTTTAAGCCTCTTTCTGAGCATTCTGTAAACGTCAAATAGAATGTCACACTATAATTGCCCACCACCTTGCAGAAGCAATCTCTTTAGTAACACAGGCTGTTATCAGGCTATTATCTCCAGGAAGGAGTGTATGCCCCATCTCTCCCTCTCTCCTGAGCAGTATCAGGCCCCAGTGCATTGGTAGGGGAGGAAGAGGAATATCATTGCTGGTAACCACAGCATTATTTTGCTGTGCCCTTATTTCCCCACTAAGAAATGCTGGCTTCTGTAATGAGGGCCTCCCCTTCCCTGGGGAACCGGTGATGCCTCAAAGTCAAGCAGCAGTGAGGATACACAGTCTGAGAAAAAGCTTAGAAGGGGGAGGGGTAAGGAAACCTATGACTAGGGGAATCAGGTGCATAGCAATGCCCTGCTGCCACCTTCAATCACAGCTTTCCTAATTTCCTGAAATTCTACACTGGAGTGGAGGAGAGGAAGTCTGGAAATATTATTTTAACAACTGCTTACTCCACCACTGAAAGCCCAATTATCTTAACAAAGTGAGATTGTTAAAATTCAGATAATATCCATCTCCCTGCTTACACACACACACACACACACACACACACACATTTTCTTCCTCAAATTCCCCTTTTCGCTTTTCTCAAGTTTTGGGGGTTTATTTTTTGCTTTATTTTCAACAATATTCATGATCCTATTGACTGAAAGGGAACTCTTACTGAGGAAACTCCTTATACCGATGCAGATCTGTACCTGGTCTACATCTTGTAGCCTTAGAGAACTACCTGGGACACCAAGGGATGGAGTGACTTGCTCAGATTCACACAGTATATGTCTGAATCAAGAAATGAACTCAGGTCTTCTTGATTGATGCTACCTCTTGATCCAGGATGCCAAGATGCTTATCCTCTTAAGAAACCATTCATTCTCCTGGACATCAAGCTTCCTTTTTTCCTCTTCAAGAGACAACTCCTTTTCAGAAGATGCAAAATGCAGTAAGATCACTGTATTGTGTTAATTTACAGACTGGGTACAGTTTAGCTGAAATTAAGGTGTCAGAGACTTGGAATGGACAGAAAATCAGATCTAATAGATGAAATTGTCATAATTGCTGTTTATACTTACATAGCATTTTAGGATAGCAAAACATTTAAAATACAGGATGTCTCCAAAGTCTTAATCTTACTCTTAAATAGTGAGAAAGAGAGAGAGAGAGAAGAAAGAAAACATCCTACGTAAGCTTATTTAAGCTATTAAAACTTAAAATTGCCCTAAGACTTGGGGGAAACCCTTTACATGGTCCCACTATCACAGCTGAGTCCCATAATAACCTTAGAGTAAGGCTTAGAGTAGTGAAATGTTTTGCCCATTCTTATAAGCAATGGAAACATGGCTTGAAACCAGGTCTTCTGGTTCTTTGTCCAGAGTTCTAAGGCATCACAAAATAAAACCATTCCCATTTATTATTCTTATTGAGAGCAGGATGGGGCGGGGAGGGGGAGGAGGAAGGAGGAGGAAAGCCAAATTCTTTAGTTTAGTGTCCCTATGTCCTTGGAGAGAGACAATGGGACAATGGAGAGAATCAGAATGACCTGGGTCCAAGTTCTTCACATGTGATTATTCTATGACTGTAGACAAATAAATTAACCTTTCAATGGCCCAGGCAACTCTCTGAGACTATATCCCTCTTTTCATAGGCCAGGACGATGTGCTATAAATGTAGGCCCTGTGTCAAAGGAAAGACAGACTCTTTAGTCAACCAGGTCTTACCAGAAGATGTTGAGAAGTTTCTGAGCCCTCCAGTTAAGGAACTCACCATAGTCAAAAGAACACCTCCCTAGATCTACATTTAGCCAAATTTGTGACCATTCATTCATGTTTGCCTCTATAACCTTGACTTCTCAAGGAAAGGACAGAGACTGAGGGGATTTTCTTCTGAGAATGCCAGCTACTGAAAGACAGAGAGACTTGCTCCTATTTATTCAATTAAATTCAATAAATATTTATTATACTATGGAACAAGACTTTTTGCTACAACCTGAGTATTCAGCGACAAAAAGAAGTGATGGGACCTGTACTCAAGAACTTTACATCATGTGAAGAAATAAGCAAATATAAGATATACAAAAATAATACGGAGAGGGAGATACTGAAATTAACCAACAAATCAGAAGAGACCTTATGTTGGTCCTTATCAATTAGAAAACAGTGGTTAGCCTGATTAACAGAAAAACATATTTTAGTCATGAGGAGCCAAATGGAAGGCAAGAAATTTGCAGATATTTTTACACATAGATTGAAGACAGAGATCCAGAGAATAAAGGGAATAAAAAAAATGACTGAAGAGTGACCATTGCCATGTCATCAAAGAGAAGACAAGGAGAAGGGGATTGATATTTAAGGCAGCATAGTATGATGGACAGAGTGCCAGATTTGAATGGGTCATTCTTCTTACTCTATCACAAATTATTCAATATGGAGCCCATAGGTCTATACCACATTACCAAGCTGTTATAATAATACACCCTACGAAGTCAAATGCTTGTGAAAGAGGCCACTACAGATACTTCCAGTATTAGGATCATATATTTAGAGATGGAAGGAACTTACAATGCCATTTTACAATTGAGTAAGCTGAAGCCCTGAGAGATTAAGTGTCCAAGATCACACAGGTAGTAGGTCATACAGCTGAGATTTGAATCATCTCATTATATAATAGTACTCTTTCTCCAGTAAATATTCTCTCTATTCAAGAGATGAAAAATAAGGGATTATGCCAATGCACTTACTGAATACAAGTTGGGTACTGATTGTATTGTGTCCCTGGAAAAGGACATGCATAGAAGAATGAAATATTTTCATGACATAGAAGAAATACTCCATTACACCTGGGACATTATGGTGGAACTTCTCAAATACTTAGCTCTATGACCCTGAGCAAGTCACTTAACCTCTGCTACCTCAATTTCCACATCTGTATTATTGGTATAATACATCCTAGGGTCATTGTGAGACTAAAGGGAGATAATAATTGTAAAGCACTTTGCAAACATTAAAGCATTATATATTTAAGGAAATGAGTGGGCCCCACATGTTTGAGAGAGGTTCATGCATAAGGAGAAGATGCTGTTGCTGTCATTGTGGGGGCTCAAGGGAGGCAAAATAGACATCACTGGTCCCTTCTTCCCCCTCCACCACTTTTTCCAAAGGAGACTTTCATTCCTGCTGGGAGATAAAGCAGGAGGTTGAAGCTGGAAACTACTCTCTGCTCTCCTCAGAGAGTAGGCTAGAAGTGTATCTATCTGCTCCTTTAAATAGTTTGTCTAGGACACATGAACGGGTTCAAGCTAACTTTGGATGGCTTTGTCATTTGGTGGGAAAGAGAGGCCACAAACTTTATATCCAAAGCTTGACCCCTTCCCCACCTCATACCAGTTTTACAATGAAAACACATAGAAAATCGTAAAGAAACTCATTTGTTCAAGTCGAAGCAAAACAAAAATCAGAGAGGTAAACATAGAGGAAAATATACAAGACAATACAGAGTGAAGGAGTTTTCTAGTTAGGAGTGAGATCATTAAACTCTAAGAAGAAAGAGGATAGTAGATCTCATCCAAGAGGAAACTCCCCAAAGTCTCTAGAACAGCAAGCTGGGAATAGGGACATGATGGAGATTGCCAGCTCCTCTCATGTCTTCCCAGAGTTTTTTCTTTCAAGAACTTGAAGTGGGTTTGACTTCTTACATCTTCTCTTGAAGCTATAAGACATTTTGATGCTCAATGAAGAGTCTAGACTGGAAAGTCCCAAGAAAGATTCAAAGGAGACTCTTGTTTATAGAGTCTCAAAGAGGGACAGACTAAGAATTGAAGCTTTTGCCTCTTGACAACTCCATCTAACCCCTCAAGTAGGGCAGAGCCTTCATCTCCACCAATAAGGATAGAGTAACATACCAATGGGTTCTGGGATCACACAGGTAGTAGGTCATACAGCTGGGATGTGAATCCTCTGCTTATATAACAGTGCTATTTCCCCAGTAAGTGTTTTCTCTATTCAAGAGATGAAAAATAAGGGATTATGCCAATGCATTTATTGAGTACAAGTTGGGAACTTGTATTCAATAAGTTTGGGGTAATGGTTCTATATTAATGCTTATCATCATTATCATCATCATTTTCACCCACTAAAACCCTACTTTCCATAACCATCATGGGACAGCTAAGTGACATGGATAGAGCACTGGGTCTGGAATCAGTCACAGACCTTTTTTAGCTGTGTTGCTCTATATAAGTCACTTTGATCTTTATCTGTCTCAGTTTCCTCAGCTGTAAAATGGGAGTATTAATAGCAACTAGCTCTGAGTATTGTTGTCAGAATAAAATGAGACACTATTTGTAAAGCACTTAGAACATAGAACCTGGAATATAGGAGGTACTTAATAAATATTTGTTCCCTTTCCTATCAGCTACTTTGCAACCCCTTTCTTCTCCTGATCCTTTAGACTTTCTGGGCCAATTCACATTCCAGAGAAGTGTTCTTTACTTAGAGAAAGCCTGTGATTTTCCAACCAGGACCTTGCTGGGGATTTGGAATATGTAAACATAGCATGTTTGCACTGGTGCAGATGCCTCCTCGTATCTACAAAGTAATCCCCAACACAGCCTGCTCTCGTTTATATTTGCTCAATAATTCTGGACCTGCTCTGCTCTGAAGTCTACAGAAATTTGTACCTTCACCTTGCTCTGCTCCCTGCTCATGGCTTGCCAGCAAGGAATCACCAGCAATCTGCCATCTTGCTTATCTCCCTGCAGGGGACAAAAATCCCAATCTGGTTGGGTGCTCAAATCCCTTTCTCTTTCACCTGGCTCTCTGCCTGAAGTCAGTTTAACCCTTCTGGAGTTCTGACATATCATAGATACAATAAGGTGACATCTGTGTCACCTGGTCTCAAGTCAATTGCTTAGAACCCTCTTAGTCTTCAACCAGATTCTTGGAAGCATTTGGATGAACTGTTAAAAAGAAATTGAGTCAGTGGTTATTTCACTGAATTAGAATTCTGAACACCTTGCCAACCACTGACTTTCTGTATGACCGTGGGCAACATACCAAATTAAAGTGGGAACATCACCCGTCAGAACCGGAGTCAGAGACCCAGGGTTCAAATTCTAAATTTATTATTTATTCTTTTTGTGACCTTGAGCAAGTCACTTAAACTCTCTAGAGATCAGTGTCCTCATCTGCAAAATGAGGTGAATTGGACAAAATGGCCTTTGAGGATCCTTTCAACTTAAAATCCAGGATTCTGAGATCCTGTGATCCCTCGGGCTCAGTTATTCCATCTGTAATGGAAAAGAATCCCATGCACTCACTCACCCCATCTGCCTCCAGGGGTTTGAAGGGAACATGAACAGTGCTATTTCCCCAGTAAGTGTTTTCTCTATTCAAGAGATGAAAAATAAGGGATTATGCCAATGCATTTATTGAATACAAGTTAGGAACTTGTATTAAGTTTGGGATAGTGGTTATATATTAATGCTTATCATCATTATCACCCACTAAAACCCTACTTTCCATAACCACTACATACCACTATGGTTATTCCATAACCATACATAACCACTACAACAGGCAATGAGCACCTCAGACACAATGTGTTAAATGAAGTAGTGGGATAGTTTCTCTAATTAACAAGCTTCCAATTAAACTTCTGGCAGTGGTGCATTGAGGATAGAAGCCTGAATATGTACTATGAAGTTGAATTAAATATTTTGATTGCAGTTTCCAAAGTTTCCAAAGACACAGGCAGAAAAAGGACACTTTTCCCTCTTCAAACAACAGCCTTGGCCAAGATCCCTAAACTGAACTTTCCAAAGGGATGATACCATTATAATCTTATGTTGGACATCAGCCATCCAACAGTGCCTCTGTCCTTCCCATGGCATCTGCATTCATTGCATCCTGCTGAAAGATACTAAGTAGGCTTTCTGAAGTTTTCTGAAAGCTGACAGGATATAGGGAATCCTAGTGAGTGAATGGTCTGGTAGAAAGAGCACAGGACAGATGGTCAGGAGGCTTTGACTATATCATAAGCTCAGCTGCTAACTATGTAACAAGCCATCATAGTGTAGGAAAAAGAGATCGGGTTCTGGAGTCAAATCCCAGCACTGACCTGTCACACCTTTGGCAAATCTCTTAGTCTCAGTTGCCTTATCTTTAAAATGGGAGAGTGGAGATGTAGATGACCTCTGAGGTTCCTTGCTATTCTAGGTCTCTGATCCTATGATCTCTATTTCCTTTTTCTCATCTGACAAATGAAAGTTAACAGTACCAGGAATACCTATCTTCCAGGGTTATTATGGGGATGAAATGAGATGTATAAATATTAAAGCAGTTGAAAATGTAGTGTACACAAATGGAAATGGAATCATTACACTTTTTATTAACTCCAACTCAATATCTTCTTTCACTCAATGAGAGCAGAGAACCTATTGTCCTCCAAGTCCCCTTTTGATCCTCAAGAAGCTTCCCTGACACAGAAACTTCCCACAAATCCTGGGAATCAGGGAAAGTTTTTATCCAGGGCTACAAATTGCTGAGTTCTACAGCTGTCTTCTAAACAGTTCAATCTTTTCAGCATTAATTGCTTAGAAGGGCTCCCTCTGGTTTTTTTTCCCTGAGTTTCACTCCTTCCAAACTCAACTCATCCCTATGTTGACAGGCACAGTTTTGACTAGATGTGTCTGTTGCTAAATGCTGATTTGGCTCCAGTTGGGGTTGCTGCTGTCAGACAGCCAAAATGTGAATTCTTTATTTCTATCCCCCCCCACCAAGCCCTCCATCCCGTAACTAGATTGCCATAGAACTAGAGGATCAGAATTTGAGGATTGGAAAGGGCTCAGACATTATCTAATCCAACTCCCTTCGTTTACAGATGAGGTAACTGAGGCCCAGACACCTATCCAGTGAAATAGTTGCTTCTTCTGTCCATAAAAATGTCTGACACAGAAATCATGGTCAAATCCTAGCCCCAAGTGGTATAACTGACAATTGGGTTCAATGGCTGAGATCATAGAGTCAGATAACGTGATCATCCTTGGCTTGTATTCCAAAAAAATGGCCAGCCAGTCTTGGTTCAGTTTCAATTCTAAAGAAAAAAAGAGTTAATACCAGCAACTCTCTATTAACCATTGGCATAGATGATGAGCTCTTTGGCCTAACCATGTCCAATTTTAAAGCCCAAGCAGGTTTTCCTCTCTTGCCCTGCTTACTTCTAGCCAAATTCCCTCTGCTGCCAATTGGTCTGTGCTCAAGCAGCACAACTAATTTTAATATTTACTTGGTACTTTGAAAGAGCTGTGATTGTGTTGATGTGGGCACCCACTCCATAAATCAATCAAGAAGCTTTTATTAAGTACCTGCTATGGTACTAATACTATGCCAAGGACTGAGAATTCAAATACAAAAGAAGGACAAACCTTGCTTTCCAAGAGGTGACTTTCTACTAAGGAAAGAGGAGATGTTCACAGAGAAGTAAATATAAGAGTTATACAAAATACATAGATTCACAATGATGGAAGAGACATTAGCACTGTGGGAGGAATCAGGACAGGCTTCTTGAAGAAGTTGGTTCTGAAGTTGAACCTTGAAGAGAGCTAGAGATTCCAAAAGATAGAAGTGAGGAATTAGAATATTCTAGACATGGCAGGGAAGTTGGGGGAGGAGAGAGAGAGACAATCTGAGCAAAGATACAGAGCTAAGAGATGGAATAGTATGTGCCAAGAATTGCAATATTAAGGAAATCCTCCACATTTTATGTTGCTGTGACCAAAAAAATCTCATCACTTGGCAGCCAGCCTTTAGAAAATAAGCTTCTCTGAACTCAGTTAGGCTCCATCACTGGGTCCTTTCCAACTTGGTAAGACCTTCCAGAACTCAATGGCATGGCTCTCAAGAACCCAAAGTCACCTTCAAGTTATGATAAAGAATTGGAAGAGTATTTTTGTAGAAGATCTCAGTATTAGCCAGATATAATGCTAATGAGAGCTAAAGATCTTCCCCATCCATTAGTGGGCCTGCCCATTAAGAGAAGCTTGAGTAGGGGAGACTTACAGCTTTTGTTAATTTCTAATGCACTGGTTCTCAAGTGTTGTGATGGCCTCTGGCTCTGAAAAGTGTACAAATACTCTGAAGTGAGGTTTTACTTTGGGGCTTACTCATTGGAAGTATCTGTTTGGCTAGAGGAGACTCTGGGCAGCCGCTAAGGAGCCCCTCAGCTTGAAAACCCAGATGTTGGTGCTTCTGTCTCTGGTAACTATGTATGTATGATCAGACAGTTGGATCTGTCTGTTGATCTGTGGTGTATGTAGTGCTTATAGTCAGACAGTTGGCAGTCCTGTCTGTTGCTTGATCTCTGTTTCTTTGTCTGTATTTTCTCTGAAGTTCAGGGTGCTGAACTATGTGAATGACATATGTACTTGACTAAAGTGATTGTTGACCCCTCAAAAGTTGCTTTCCTTTTAGAAAAACAGATCTAAGAACCTGTACAGCAGGGCCTCCTGTGTGTGCCAGGGTCCTTGCTGTTACACCAGAACAAAACATAAGTCAAAAGACAAACTTGGTACCATGCACGCAAAACAATGATAAACACATCTTGTACTCTAAAGTCATACCAAAAGATTTTTTTATTATTCTGTCATAATATTTGTATAGAGGGTGTCATTAGAGACATATATAATGAGAAAAAAATAGTGAGTCACTGTTACTAGCAAGAGATAACTATTGGTAATAGTCATTGGCTTTCCCCCAGTGCCAAGAGAACTAGAAGCTTTTCATAACATTGAACAGGTCCCCTCATGTGAAATATTTATAGAAATTCAGAGACAAGAATTACTCAGGATGATTAGTGACAGAAAGGCTGCAGAGTTCAACAGAATATCCACATCAATGAAATCATACCACCACTAAAGTGTAGAGATAGCCATCATCTTGATATTACCTATAATTACAAGTTGACCATAACTGTAATTTAAATTTGGTTGCATTTTACAATTTTAAAAAAGTATCTATCTTATATAGGACTCAACATATCTTCATGTCCCTTATCTCAATTACTCCATACGTAAATTCCGGAGGTAAATTGAAGGATGTCATAATCATGGGGTAGAGGGAGTTTCAAGATTACCTACTCCAAGCATTGTTTTCAGTGGAGAATTAGTCACAGCACTAAGGGTAAGCAAACAAGCCTTCAAAGCCTAGAAATAGTCCAATCTGTAACTGAACCCAACCCCTCATTTGAATCCCTTCTATAACCGACCAAACAAATGGTCATCCAGTAATTCCTTGAAACCTGGACAGTCTACCAGCCCCATGCCAGGAAACTGAATAGCTTCCATTTGAATTGTCTTAGGAAGATTATGAAGATCACCTGGCAGCTTATGGTGCCATTCGCTGAGGTCCTTACTTGAACTAAACTGCCAAGTATTCAAACTCTGCTTTAAAGTGTGCCACTCTGACAGACTAGCCACATGGTTTGAATGTAAAAGACTGTTTCATAGAAAACTCACATGGGGCAAGGGATCGAAAGCAGAGATACAAGGTCACTCTCAAGGTCTTTCTCAAGAACTTTGGAATTGATTGTGTGACGTGGCTGGCACAGCATGGGGTGCCCATATCAGGAAAGGTGCTGTGCTCTATGAGCAAAACAGAATTGAGACAGCTCAAAGCAAATGCAGGATGCACAAATTTAGAGTATCCACCTCAAATATTCACAGGGACTATCTGTGCCCGAACCTGTAGTAAAGCCTTCTGAGCTCATATTGGTCTGATCAGCCACAGTCAGACACGTTAAAACTTGACTTTAGCATAATGATGTCATTTTGGTCCTCTTCAACAATGAAGGACAACAGCCAACCAACCAGTACTAAGGAAAAACTCCCTCCCTCCCCTGGAAAGCCCATAACTGTCTAAAGTTTTCCCTTACGTCAAACTTAAATTTGCGTCTTTGCATCTTTCACCTGTTGTTCCTACTTCAATCGTCTAGGACCAAATAGAACAAGACTCAATTCTTTTCCATGCAACAGCCCTTCAAATACTTGAAGAAATCGGCTTAAATGATATCCAGAGAAGCTTGATGTTCTACGGTTCATAATTTCCAACAAATTTCCATGGCTGTTGTTGACACAGATGAAAATAATGATGACAAAAACCAGATCTAGTAACAACCACCCAATGCAGTCTATTTTTTCCTATTTTTCTCTAGAAGAAAAATTTACAACTTAAATGAGTTCAGGAAGTAAGAATGGAGGAATGGATTTTTTAGCCAATGTCTGTGACATTGCTCGCCAGACTTATTGGAGAGTTGTGATTTCCATCTAGATGATGATATTAGAGGCACAGATGTGTGACCCTCCTTTCTGGGACTCAGTTCCTCCTTTGTAAAATGAGGAAAGGTGGACTACGTTACTTCGAAAGTCCCATCCTGCTCGTAAAGTATGATCTAATGTTCTGTGATCCCATATGATTCGCTCTTCTCCCACTCAGATAACTTGGAGTCACTGTTCACATAGGTTTAGTACCTAACACTCTTCACAACCCTTAAAACATGATTAGGAGTATTACGAATATTTGACAATCATCGGGTCGCTACCTGTCTGAGAATAAAGTCCTCTTGGGTACAAAATTTCTATAGAACCCAAGGAAAGTTCACTCTTATAAGGAACTACTGACTGGGCTTTCTCTCAGTGGGAAAGTCTATCCAGTAAGCATGATTAGTCAAGTAGAGCCTCCATTCCTGTACTTGAGGTCAGGAGTAGGGACTCAGACCCAGACAAGGACTCTTGGTGGGTGCACATCTCTTTTCTCAATTATTTTAGAGCAATTAAGTAATTAATCCTCAACTATTTTTTTAAATAACTAGATCATTTCAAACAGCATAATTAATGGAAAGCAATTTACAGAGCTCAAGTTCAACATATCCCACTCATTAAAAGCACAACTCTTTTCTCTAAATCTAAAGCTATTCATGTAAATCCTAAAAAGCACAGAGAATAATCTACTCCCCCCTCCCTCTTCCACTTCCACTTCAGCAACCCTCAGCTGCTCTGGGTCCATCCCACAGTGTCCTTTCTTGGCCAGGGAAGGGGGAGAAAAGAGGGAGGACCTAGTTCTGTCTGTGGGTAAAGCCAGTGATTCCAGCCCTCTCTCAGATACCACCTGAGCTCAGTACCACAGGGAATTGAGGGAAGCAGAGCAGGAGTAAAGCATTAATGTCAGTTGAATGCCCATTTGGTTCAGCTAAACCATGCTTATAAGTATATAAGCTCCATGAGGGTAAGTAAAGTGCGACATACTTTGTGTTCTCTAGAGCACCTAGCACAGGAACTTCTACACATTAAGGGCTCCATAAGTCTTTCTATAAATGAATGAATAAATATTCTCTCTCTCATTCAGACAGAAACCATACTTAAACACCTGATGTATGCAAAAATCTATATTGAAGGAAGGCCAGGTAAGCAAGACATCTTTAAAAGCTATAAGTTAATCTTATTAAATACTTAAAGAGTAAAGCAAGCTATACATATATGAAATTTCATATACAATCCTCTTTTACTGTTTTAATATGTATATGCAAATGCAATTCTATAAGGTGTTTGTTAAGTTCAGAACAAAAATAAAAGTTAAAAACAAAAATCCTTGTATTGACTAGGTAGTCAGGGAGGGGTGTTGGCAACTCATCCTCTGTACTAGGGATTCTTAATCATTTTTTGTGCCAAGGACATTTTGGCAGTCTAGTAAAGCGTATGGACTCCTCAGAATAATGTTTAGTATCTACAGTCATAATTTAAGAAAATGATGAATTTCAGGTTGGTGAAAACAGAGATTTATTTTTTCCCATAGACCCTCCCCCTCGGTTGAAATATACGTTCAGAACCCCTGTGCTATATCACGATGCTTCTGTGATAAGATTTAAATATATGAAATACTCAGAGAACTGCAAAGAACAGTCTTAGGGTCCTAGTGTAATGGAAAACTCTAAACCTTGGAGGTATGAGTTCAAGGCCACTATCTGGCACTTAGCAGGGATATAACCTCAAGCAAGTCCTTTAATCAGTCTGGGTTTCAGTATTCTCATACTTCAAAGATAGATTATAATATCTGCACTATCTAACTCATGCAACTATTATAAGGAAACACTTTAATAAAGTGTAGGGTCCTAAATAAATATAAATGATGATGGTGATGGTAAAGATGATAATTAGGGAATGAAGGATTATGCTGGTCTTGAATGGGCTTTCCCTGTCACAGCATGAAATGTGCTGTATATCATCTTGTTTATAAAGAGACTTGACCTACAGTATATCTCAATACGTGATATAATGAGGTGTCTCCAGGTAGGGATTTATTGATGCGTGTGTACTCCCTAGATTCATCAATGCAAAAGTAAAAGTTTTTGATGCCAAATTCTTGATTCATTTGTATGCAGGGTGGAAGTTGGGAAGAAAAGGCATGGTTGGTAGGGGTCCATACAAATGTGAGCATCTCAACACACACACACACACACTCACACACACACTCACACACACACACATACAGTCCTACAAAGATAAACAGAAGCACATGAAAAAATCCAGACACAAGTCCATACATAGGAATGTACAACTTCCTACACAAACGCAATTACATATAAAAATGTACACACTCAGACAAGAGTATGCACAGAAGGGTATGGCTGAAGAGGAAAAAACCACGGGGAAAGGTCCATTTCAGTGTTTCTCGGTATCTATCTTATCTATCAATCTTATAATATATATAATATAATATATATTATATATTATATAATATAATACATATATAATATACATATATCTGTATTTCTCACACACACACATATAGATAGATCTGTCTCCGTCTTTTCTCTGTCTTTCTGTGTGTCTGTCTCTCTGTCACATATATGCACAAATACACATACAGAGGCACATGTAAAATCTCAGATACATATACTCATACAGGAGTCTACAAGAGCTACAAACACATGCACAAACATGAAAATGCACGTGCCCAGACAAAAGTGTGCATAGACATACACAAATGCAGACCTACAGACTCATGTACATGAGGCACAAGCCCACACAGATGTATCAGACCTCTTACACTTCTTGTGTGCATATATATCCAGCAATAGTGATTCAGGCAAGAAAGGTTACAATGGCTCCATGGGAACCAGAGCCACTTAACTGCATTGCACAGTTGGACATCACTCCGTCATTCTGCCCATCCTCCCTCCTAAGAAGAAAAATAGTCAAGAGAGCAGGCTGTTGCCTCAGCAGATCTCCTGATAGACATTGAATTCAGGGAAAGAGCTCAGTGAGGTGGCCAAACTACAAACTCAGAAACTGGTAAACTGAAGGAAACCACAGTATACTAGAGGACCCAAGGAATTCTGCTACAAGACTAGCTAGGGTCATCAAACTCTTAATATTAATGATATTCCACTTGGGCATTTAGTTGCCTTAATAGTGCAAGGTTCAAAATAGTCTTGCCTGTGATAAGTACATGAAAGTTCCTATTCAAGGAATCATGAGCCATTAAACCAGAGAAAATTACTGAATTTAAAGGCAGAATAACTGCAATTCATAGAACAATAAAGGTCAGTGGCTTGTCATGATGTGGTGCCTTTTCCTCCCAATTTCCCCTTTCCTCTCCCTGTCTCAGGACCATGTTCTGAAGGCAACCACTACCAAGGAAAGCCTCTTCCATAAATGTGTGAAAATGATATCCCCTCCTTTTTCCTTGGAAAGACACCTGAGTTACTCAGAATTTTTTTTCCCTTGGCTCTCTCATTCACTTAATACACTCCAGCACCTAGGACAGTGAAGTTGCATGTAGTCAGAGCTTGGTCAATGTTTGTTGAATGAATGCATGAATGACTGCATGAATAAATGAATAGCAAGTGATCCCTTACTTCTTCCTGGAAGCTCAGAGATGAGTAGCAAAGGATCATGTCTTCTCTTTCCTTTGAATCCTCACCCCTTTCCACCACCCAATTCTAGGTGCCAATGTGCAGGTCCATGATCAGCCTAGAGTGATTGCAAAGATTTCTATCCTATTCCATATCAAGAAACTAGAAATTGGTATCTGGTAGGAGCCAGAAGGTCACAGATCATAGATCTAGAGCTAGAAAGGACTGTAGAGACTATCTAGTTGAACCCCCTCATTTTATCCATGAGAAAATGCAGGTTGAGTTAGAAGTTAAGTTCACATCCAAGTTCACACAAAGATTTACTAACTGTCAAAGGCAGGATTTGAACCAGATCATCTGCCACAAGAGCCCAGCATTTTTTTCAGCTATTTAGAGGCTCATCTTCTCATCCTTTCCATCTTAGAGACATTGATGGTAAGGACACCATTATTGGCCCAGTTCAATGCAATGATACATCTATACTATATTCAGATTATTGTTCTAGGTGCTAGGGACACAATTACAAAATAAAAAACAGTCCTTGACCTCAAGAAATTTACAATCCAATGAGCATTGATTCTGTATATACATTATGTATTTTCTCTTAACTATTCAATCCTTTATCACAACATCAGATTAATGTTGACTGTTTAAATAGAGATGGCAGCCAGGTGACACAGTGGATAAAGTGCCAGACCTAGAGTCAGAAAACTCATCTTCTTGAGTTCAAATCTAGTCTCAGACATTTACTAGCTGTGTGGCCCTGGGGAAGTCACTTAACACTGTCTACCTCAATTTTCTCATTTGTAAAATATAAAATTTGTAAAGCTGGAGGAGGAAATAGCAAACCACTGCAGTATCTTTGCCAAGAAAACCCCAAATGGGGTTGCAGAGTTGGACACAACTGAATAACAATGACAGTTTAAGTAGATGGTTATTTTTTGTTTCATCAAAACGTATGATATCCATATGTATATACATACACAGATACATATATGTATGTATGTGTATGTATATATGTGTATCTATATGTGTGTCCCTCTACAAATGAAAATGTACAATTTAAAGCTTAAACCACCTAGAGACAATAAGTGTTTAACTAACTAGATCAGGGTCACAAAGTCAGTGTGTGTCAAATTTGGGACTTGAACCCAGGTGCTTCTGATTCCAAGGTCAACTTTTTATCAGCTATCCCTTGCTGTCTCTCCTTAATATATTAACCTTCTGCACTAGTCATGACCACGATGGACAACTAGCTAAGTCAGTAGGTAACTTGAGAGGGACAAAAGGTTAGAGGGACATAAGTCATCCTACTCACCACAATCCCTACCTGGTATATCCTGGAAAATTTACAGATATATTGCAAACTCAAATAAGATGGGAGATACTGCTCCAAATAAGTCATGGGCTCCCAGAAACCTAAAATCTGGCTGTGGATTCCCAGCCTTCACATGTCTCCCTCTGCTCAGCAGATTCAGTCTTCATTGTGGTAACCCTTCTCTGAAGTCCTTTTTTCTCTCAGCTTGAAAAACTTCAATTTGGTTATTGTTCATTATCCCCCCATTTAGACAATTTTCAACACACAGTGGAACCTTTAAACAGTGTGAACAATGTTGTCAATCTTTCTGCACGCTGGCTCCGCAAGACATTAAGAGGTAAATTTACTGCTCAGCAGGAGGGGAATTAGGAACACAGTTTCCATTAATAGTAACCGGAGAAGCAAACTTGTCCCCTGAGTCTGGCCCCGAGAGCATGTACAATATAACCCAGCACAGCTGCACCCAAATGTGGTGTTGAGACTGGGTAAGGCACATGAGGTCACCAAATATGTCATCTCTCCATCGGAGACTAACAATTGTAAAATCTTTGTCTTTCCTCAAACCACAGGGGTTGAGAAGAATGGTTCCCTTCCACACTTCTGGCTGATTTCCTATTTCCTCCCCCAATCAGGGATGGTTTCATTACAGTAAGACAGAGTCCCAGCTTCCAAATACTCCATCAGTCAACTGGAAATCATTATCTCTCCACTGCAAATTTTGTACTAGAGCAAACCTAGTCTCAGAATGTCTATCAAGCATGGAATAATAATAAGTAATGATGGTTCACTTATGTAAGACTTGAGTTTGCAGAGTGAAATCCTCCAAAGAGCCCTGCAAGGTAAAAAGTGCAAACTTTATTAACCATTTTATAGATGGAGAAACTGAGACTTAGATTAAGGGCTTCCCTATGATCACCAAGTTAGTGAGGGGTGGAGCCAAGAGTCAGGGCTCAAACCCAGGTCTTCAGACTCCAAATCTAGTGTTCTAGGTACTACAGGCTAAGTCCCACACTAAACCTTTACTTATAGAAGATGCTCCCATTTTCTCTTCTTATTTGGTACTTATCATTCTACTTGCATTTTATTTAACCACTTCATGTCTTATACTCTTGCCTTCCCATCTACAATATAAGCCTTGGAAGGGCAGCAGGTATGTTTTTGCTTCTGTTATATATTCCTTTAGAGGCAATACGGCAGAGAAGATAGAGAGCTGACCTAGGAATCAAAAGGACCTGGGAAATGAGTGGCCCTGTGGCCAGGGTCAATCCACTTAACCTCGTAGGGCTCCAGGCAACTCTCTAAGACCTGCTGAGTTGCCAATCTACACCAGTGAAAGGAGTTTCCACATTGGAATTTCCCTACATCCTGATAACATCACAGGTCTGGAGGCTATACTTCCTTTCAACCCTGATTTCACTCTGTAGTATAACACATAGGGTCTCCATCAATACTTGGTGAATGAACAAATGGATGAATGAATGAATCCAAGTGGAATTGGTCAGTCAAGTGTTTTGGATTATCTTCTATGACCTGCTTTCTTTTTATCCCTTTTTCTGTTGTTTAGTCATTTGATAGTTGTGTCTGTCTCTTGGTGACCCCATTTAGAGTTTTTTGGCAAAGAGGCTGGAAGGTTTTGCCATTTCCTTCTCCGGCTCATTTTACAGATGAGGAAACTGAGTCAAACAGGGCTAGGTAACTTGCTCAGGATCACACAGCCAACAGGCCACATCTGAACTCAGGATCATCAGTCTTCTGACTCTAGGTGTGGCACTCTATGCATTAGGGCACCACCTAGCTGCTTCTTTTTTTTGCTTTAGGGAAGATCACTGAGTTGACTACTCTAATTTACACATTGACCTACTATGTCTTTTTTGTTTTCTTTTTATTTAACTGCATTGATTCCCCATTTGCTATCCCCTTGTCCCCAATATACGGGCAAATGAGCCAGCATGGTTAAGTGGAAAGAGGGCTAAAGCGGGAACGAGGATACCTGTATCCTAAGCCAGGCCCTGACACTCTCTAGCCATTGAACTTTTATGAGTCAAGTAACTTCTCTGAGGCTCAGACTCCTCAAGACTGATTGTTCATCTGCCATGTTCCCCATGTCCCTCACCAGGCAAGAGATGCCTGAGGGAGCCAGCAAGAAGTAATGGAAAGAGCAGCGTAGTCAGAGGATCTGAATAAAAACCACAGTTCTGCCATTTACTGCCTGTATGACATCATACAGTGGGGGTTGAGGGGGAGGGGAAGCACAGCAGCTCTGCAGTCTGAGCAGCTGGCTTCCAAACTCACCTCTGACATTTACTATGTGATCTTGAGCATGTCATTTAATTTCTTGGGTTTTGCTAGATGCAACTGGATGGTTCAGTGCATAGAGGGCTGGACTTGAAGACTTGAGTTCAACCTTAGACACTTGCTGTGTAACCCTGGATAATTCACTTAACCTCTGACTCAGTTTCCCCAGATTTAAAATTGAAATAATAATAGCACTAAACTCCCAACATGGTTGTAAGTATCAAATGAGATGATATTTATAAAACACTTCACACCATGCCTGATATTTAATAGTCACTTAATAAACCCTTGTTCCCATCTTTCTTTCCTGGACCTTAATTTCCTCATTTGTAAAATAACAGGGTTGGTTTTCTTAACCTTGGGAGTCAATAAATTTGTTTTTTTATTTAAAATTTTGATAACTGCATTTCAATATAATTGGTTTCCTTTGTAATTCCATGAATTTCATTTTGTGGATTTAAAAACATTATTCTGAGAAAAAGTCTATAGGATTTACCAAACTGCATAAAGGTTCCAAGGGCATAAAAAAAATGTTAAGAATCCCTGGGCTAGATGATTGCCCTCGCTGCTTCCAACTCTGAGATTCTAATATTCTATATATTTTCCAATTTCTTACTTATAAATTATTACCTTCTCCCCTTCTCTGTTCCATGGATTAGCACAGATCTCCTGTGCTAAAAAGATTTCTCTACTTCCCAGGATTCTAGGAAGGATATTGTTGGCCTGTAATATATCTCTATAGACAACACCTCATCTGAGTCCAGGAATAATTTATGAGTGACTTGACAGGAAAGAATATTGACCATAATTTTTTTCCTTATCTATAACACCCCACCCTTTAAAGAAAAAAAATTGAAAAACATTTGGGAGCACTAACAATTAGCTAGATATATTCTCAAAAGAATTTATCACTCTCTTATCTGATCATTCTGTGGTTTAAATTCCCTTCTAACAAGCCCTGTGTCAATAATGTGTCAATGGAAAGACAAAAGAATAAAAGGTTCAATACTAGAGAAAGGGACATGTCACCCAAACTTAGGCCTTTATCACTTCTCACCTAGATGATGGCAAAAACCTCCTAATCTGCTGTCCTTTTATCCTTCACACAGCTGTCAAAATAATCTTGCTAAGGTGCAGACCTGATTATGTTATCCCACTTCAAAAACAATCTTCACTGGCTTCCATTGTCTATAGGATAAAATAGAGACTCCTTAGCCAGGAGCTTTCCACCTACCTTTCCTGTCTTATTTCATTATCCTCCCTTAAATACTCTTTGTTCCAGTCATAATTGACTATTGTGGCAAGTGAAAGATGACATGACTGAGGAAACAAAGGTTTGATCTTCTGAACAAATGGATTTATTAAACAACGTATACAATTGCCTAACAAATTGAGACCAGGCACCATCCTCAGCTTAGGGCCAGACTCAAAATACAGGGAGAGACCAACCTCTAAAAACAATCAATTAAGATCAATTAATTAAAAGAAAACAACGCAACATTAGGGAATCTGATTTCTAGTTAGATGAAATGTTAGGGACTTTCCAAGTCTAGGATGCAGCCAACAGGTGCATCTATTTCCCAAATTTGAAAGTCCATCTTCTTCAATATTTTTGCTCATCCCATCAAATAAGAGACGGCATATTGTCTACAGGAAAAAGCAGCATGTAGATGGGTTTGATCAGACCATAGCATATATGAAGAAGAATCACATGGAATAAGCATGAAGAGGTGGGCTGCAGCCATATTATCAAAGGACACCAAAAAGGTCATGAGGAGAACACAAGGTAGAGTCATATATCTTTAAAAAATATGCAAAATATGCAAAAACTGTATTAGGGAGGAAAAAGCACAGACAATAAGGAGATCTTGATACTGATGGCTTTAGCCCTGGGCAAGAAGCTTCTTTTAGGGCAGTAAATAACTTGGAAATTAAGAAATCAATAAGGGTTGGACCTGGAAGTCTATTAATCATAAGGAATTCTACCTCAACAAATGCAGGTTAGCACCTTCTCTACAACATATAGTCATGTTGAACTCAGAGAGGTCAAAAGATCTGTCTGGAGTCATACAGCTAGAATTTGCCCCACATTTCTTAGAGATGAGAATCAAACCTAGAACTTGAGTCCTCCTTCTTCATCTTCCTCTGACTTGCGACCTCTCTAGCGTAAAAGGTGCAGCAAGTCTCCAAGCCTGATAGACCCTGATGGTTCACCTTGTATACTTAGTAACCTTAGCATGCCCAGGAAAGAAAGACATCTGAATTGCTTCAAAAACAGAATTTGATCAAAATTCCAAGATTTCTAAATTGGTTGTGCATCTCCTGGGTAGCAGAAACAGGTTAAAACAGGGATGAGCCCAGCCTCCCCACAGTGAATTAACAAGTGCAAAGAGGTCCTCAAGAGAGAGAAAGGTGTCATGTACCGACTATCCCAAGGAATTTTCTTTCTTCTAGTTCTGACTTCTTTTTGTAGGTTGTTTTGTTTTAGTGGGTCATTTGGGAGCTTAAGGTAATTTAGCTTAGGTAGTCTGAGGTGGTGCAATGGGATAGAAACTGAAGGATAATTTCCAGTTGATGGCAAACTAAAAGTACTACACATAGTTCATGGACACTCCCACTCAGGTTCGACTATTCTCTCCTGGCCTGCATTGCCACAAAACACACAAAGAGGATAGCTGCCTTGTAGAATAAATATCGTTATTATCTCAAGTGAGATAACCTATACAACATGTTGCCAAGAGCTATGCAAATGCTATCACCACCATCATCTTCATCATCATCGTTGTTGCAGCTGTTCCCATTTTATAGAAAACTGAAGCCCAAAGAGATAGAGTTATTATTTACCTTCAGTCACCCAGGTAATTCAGGACAGGGCTCAATCTTCAACTCAGCACCTCTAATATCAGGGTGAATTCATTTTTATTGCACTGCAGTTGCCTTTGACAAGTATGTTCTTTCTCCAAAGAGACTGAGTGTTACAAGGATAAAGACAAGAGAAAACACTTCTAGGAGATTCTTTCTCAGAAAAATTGATTGTAACTAGATGAGCAAGAACATTTTTGTGGCATGTGGTGGAAAGAATATTGAGCCTGAAATCAGAAAGAGCTGAGTTCAAAATTTGCCCTAAGTTGAAAGTCTGCCCTCAGCCACCTATTAGTCATGTGAGTTTAGGACCATACAGTGAGAAAATCCCATAGAGATCAACCAATTCAAGTCCATCATATGACAGACAAGAAAGTTGAGCCTCAAGAAAGTTCAATGATTTGTCCAAACATAATAGGTATTAAGTGCCAGAGACAGGATTTGAACTCGTGATGTGATTCCAAGTTCAGGGCCATGTGGACTCCTCCATCTTCACATTGTAAAATGGTGACCAACGCTACCCATGACACTTAGCTCAAAAGATTGTTATAAGGATCAAATGTAATCATGAATGTAAAGGGCTTTGTAAACCTAAGTGCTATGTAATGTCAGCTATAAATGATTACTTTTTTTCTGTGGGTCACCTGCTGGGCCACAGAAATCCATTATCTCTGCAGATGTCCTCTTGACCATGGTATATGTTGGATGGAATTTTACTCGCATTCATTCATCTGGCATTTCTAAGCTGTCTTTCTCTAAGAAAGCAATAGCCAGACCCTACAGAGATTCTCTTTTTTCCTTTCTTCCCTCCTCCACCGTCAGGCCTCCATGGCTCACTCCCGTCCTTCCTCTCAGCATTTTTCTCTCTCATAAATATTTGCAAAAAGTCAGGCTGCTCTGTTTCATTTTATTTTCACGCCTTGTTTTGCCACCTTCTTAGTTGAGCTGATTTGACATAAATATTTATGTGTAGAAATATGTTCTTGCAGTCCCCAGTGTTCTCTTACCCGCAAAATCCCGCAGGGAAGTCTTTGGAAGCTCCTACTAAAATGGCACCAGATCACCTGCCTTCAGGCCTCAATGGAAACTGGGCCACACAGTCAGTCTTAGCAAATGCCTGATGGAGTTGTACTTATTGAGTACTAAGAAGGGGGCTCAAGCTATGGAAACATCCATGGAGAAGCATAACTAGGGGGTGGCAGTGGAGGAAATGGCCCTGAGTACAATCTCAGCCTTCCAATAATCCATCATTCTTAAGTATTCTTCCTTATGTAGAGACAATAGTAATATTTTCATACAAGCATATGTCTTAATATATAAACAATGTGCATGGATGCTGTCATTTCCTGATTAATATTAATATTCTTCTAATTGTTACTATAATTGGCATACATTTGCATAACCCTTCCAATTTTTTCAAAAAGCTTCTACCTATCTCACCTCATTTGAACTTTTCATTAATCCCATGGCAACTAGAGTCAGCTAGGTGATGCCATGGATGGAACCCTGGGCCTAGAGTCAGAAAGACCTGAATTAAAATATGGCCTTAGATATTTACTAGCTCTGTGACCCTGGGAAAGTCACTTAAAAAAATAAAATAAAATAAACTGTCTGTCCCAGTTTCTGCAACTGTAAAAAAGGGCTAATATTAGCATCTATCACGCAGGGTTATAGTGAGGATAAAATGTGACAATATTGTAAATCACTTAGCACAATGTCTGACACACAGTAAATGCTTAATAAATGCTGGTTTCCTTCCAGAAGCATTTGTTAAATACCTACTATGTGTCAGACATTGTGCTAAGTGCTGTTACGTGCTGAACCTGTTAAAATATCTGCTTCATTCCATGTAGCTAGAGAGGGTAGACATCGAAGCAATGAGTGGAAGGCATTATGGCGGGATGGATTTAGTCAGAAGATCCAGGTTCTGCCAATTAATAGCAGTGTGGCCTTACATAGTTATTTCATTTCGTTAAATCTCAGTTTTCTCAATGTGGAAAATGAGGAGGTCAGACTAGGTGACCCTAAGGTCCTTTCCATTTCTAAATCTAAAAAGTAACAAGGAGACAGACTTTGATTCAATATGAGATTCAATATATCTAAAGATATTCTTTAATCTAATTATTTAATTATTTGATAATAAAGATAATTTTTAATTGAATCAAAGATAGACTATCTGATTCAATATTAGACTTCCTAGCAACTAGAACTGTACAAGAGAAAGGATTGCTTCATCAAGTAATAATAATAGCAAACATTTACGCGGTGTTTGAAGGTATGCAAAGTGCTTTACAAGGTCTTTCTAACAACCTCACAATAACCTTGGGACATTGGCACTATTATTACGCCAGTTTTACAGATAGGAAAACTGAGGCTGACAGAGGCAGAGTGATTGCCCAGAGTCATACAGCCAGTAAGTATGTGAGGCTGAACTGAATTCAGGTCTTCTTGACTCAATTCTGTCTCCAACTCCGTGTATTGTACCACCTAGCCAACTCATGTAGGTAATGAGCTTCCAGTCACAACTGAGAGACAGGGATGGTACAGTGTACCAAGATGGTACAGTGGATAGAGAGCTGGGCCTGGAATTAGGAAGACCAGAGTTCAAATCTTGATTCAGGTACTTACTGTGTGATGCTGGACAAGTCTCTTAACCTCTTTCTGCCTCAGTTTCCTCAACTGTAAAATGAGGATAGTAATATAGCATCTACCTTATATAACTGTTACAAGGGTGAAATGAAATATTTGTAAAGCACTTAGCATGGTGCCTGGAATATTGTAGGTGTTTAATAAATGCTTGTGCCCTTCCCTTCCCCCAGAGTCATAAAGCACTAGCTTTATAGCTACATAGTCATAAACCATATACATCATCAAAATGTATGTATACATTTTATATATACATCAGAATATACATCAGAAACAAGACCTAGGTTCATGTCTTCCTTACTCCAAGATCAGACCTCTACTACATCGTGTTACCACTCACCTTGGAATAGTTTGACATCTATATTTATATTCATGTCTAAATCTCTCTGTCTGTCTCTCTGTCTCTCTCTCTCTCTCTCTCTCTCTCTCTATATATATATATATATATAATATATGTATGTATATATACACACATATAGATAGATACACACATGTGTATGTATGTACATATGTATATATAAAACCATCTATGTAAAACTCTTAAGCACTCTTTGAATAAAGAAATAGTCTTATACTTCTTTTGTATATTATACAACACACACACTAAGTGGCTAGTACAGTGCTCTCTCTCACTCTCTCTCTCTGTATGTATATGTATATATATATATATATATATATATATACACATATATGTATATATATGTGTGTATATATGTATGTGTATATATATGTGTATATACACACACACACACACACACACACACACACACACACACACACACACACACATATATATATATCGAAAGATCTCAATGAATATCCATTAAAGTGAGCACTCATTGAAAGGGCCAATCCCCATCCAGTCCCCACCCCCACAAAGTTCTCTTCTCTATCTGGCCTGCATTCCGCCCGTGTGGAGTATTGTTTAAGGAAATGATTTCTGGCAAGATCCACTGTACCAAACTGCAGTATAAGCCAGAGAGGAAACCCCATCAGCTCACAGGCAGTGAATCCTATTAGCTATTCCCAGCCATAGGACTTTATCCATGCTGTTGGGGATTCCCTGAGAGGATTGCGAAGATGCAGGCTCTCAACCTGACCAATTACTCACCAGCCCCAACCTTTCCATGCTGACAAGCAGGCAATAGCAGCTTTGGCCCACAGAGAGGTCTGAGTCTGCTGTGTCTTTGCTGCTGAGTTATGCTGGGGAAACCAGAGCCAGTGATTAAAAATGCTTTAGGTACTGAAAACAGCAATCATACCAGTAATAATAGTACCTTTGAATTTTTTTATTTTTAAAGTACTCACATATCTAATTTTTCATTTTATCCTCCCCTTTATTTTGTAAGCTACATGGTGTAAACATGGTTAGCCTCATTTTACAAGAGAGAAAACTGAGGCACCAAGCAACAAATAACTTGGCCAAGTTCTCCACATACCTAATCAAGGGTTCTAATCCAAAAATCACAGAATAAATGTATTGTTCCCTCTTGAAGTATTCAACATTTATCCCAAACTTCAGTCATCTTGGAATCCCCATATAATGTCACCTTGGCAATATTATAAACCTTGAAGACTGATTGGTATTTCTAAGCTTAATAAAGAAATTATTCAACTGTACAAGTTTAGCAATAATCTTATTTTACATTTCTGTTTTTCCACATAGTAGGTGTTCAGATTTTTTTTTTACCATACCTGTGATTTCAATAAAATTGAGGAAGCTCCCTGAAAGGCATTCTTTCTAAGAATGCAGATCAGCACGTACCCCATAATTGATCATCTTAGAGAGTTTCCTGGGGCACTGGGGAAGTTTTCTGATATGACTAGCATCACTTACCCAGTATATGTCCAAGGTAAGACTTGAACTCAGGTTTTGTAAAGTCAAGACCAGCTCTCCATCTACTATGTCACATTTGCTTTCATAAAATCTTGGCTAATTAATTGATTCCTGGCTAAACCCGTCGTAGGTTTCTGTCCAGATAATGGTAGAGGTGCATATGATCTTAAAGGTCATTTAGCTCAACCCTTTTCCTATTTTTCAGATGAGTAATCTAAGGTACAACAATGTTAAGTAGCTACCCAAATGTCTGCCCTTGGAAGTGACCTAGAAGTTGTCAATAAAAGGATGAACATTTTTGTTTTGGTGTTAATTTCTAAAGAGAAAAATCTTAAACAGTACTTATCTCTCCTAAATTGTTCTTCAAAAATTTATTTTTACATTCTTTTCTTTTTAAATTTTGAATTCCACATTCCCTGCTCCTTCCCATCCCTCCTGCAGCCACTGGGAAGGCAAACAAAATGATATTAATTAGTGATACATGTAAAATCATGCAAAACGTATTTCCATATTAGCAATATCAGAAAAAATAATAAAGTGAGAAAAATCTATTTAAATTTGCACTCAGAGTCTATCAGTCCTTCATCTGTAGGCAGAGAGCAGTTTTTTTAATCATGAGACCTTTGGGACCGTCTTAGATGATTGTCGTGATTAGAAGAGCCAAGTCTTTCAGTTGATCACTATTACAACATTGCTCTTAACTGTACATATGATCTCCTGGTTCTTCACTTTCTGTATAGGTCTTACCATGTATGCTTGGTCTGAAACCACTCCCGCCTTATCATTTCTTATAACACAATAACTCCAGCACAGTCATATGCCACAACTTGCTTAGCATAATTGATAGACATACCTTCAATCTCCAATACCCTGCCACTGAAATTTTTAAAAAAGGAGCTACTATAAATACTTTTGTACATATAGGTCCTTTTTCTTTTTCTTTGATCTCTTTAGGGTACAGACATAGTAGTGGTGTTGCTGGATCAAAGGATATGCAGTTTTATAGTCCTTTGAGCATAATTCCAAGTTGTTTTCCAGAATGGTAGAATTAGTTCACAACTCCACTGACAGTTTATTAATTTAACTATTTTTTCTCATGCCCACCAGCATTTGTCATTTCTGATGGATATGAGGTGGTACCTCAGAGGTATTTTAATTTGTATTTCTCTAATCAATAGTGACTTAGGGAATTTTTTATATGACTATAAGTAGGTTTGATTTCTTCTTTTGAAAAGGACATGTTTATATCCTTTGATCATTTATCAATCAAGGAATGGCTCATTTTTTAAAATGACTCAGCACCCTATATTTTTGAGAAATGAGGTTTTTATCAGAGAAATCCACTGTAAAAATGTTTGATATCACATCATCATTTATCGTAGTTTTTAGCAAAGTGTAATCTAGTCATCTCTTTTAATTAGGCCTATTTTTGTTTTTGGGTTATCTGGTATCATGATTGCTACCCCTGCCTTTATTACTTCTGCTGAAGCATAACAGACTCTGTACCAGCGCTTTATTTTAACTGTGTGTATGTGTGTGTGTGTGTGTGTGTGTGTTTCTGTTTTGGATTGTGATTTCTAATCCATTCTGCTATATGCTTTCATTCTATGGGTGACCTAATCCCATTCAGATTCATGGCTATGATTACTAACTGTGTATTTTGCTCCATTCTATTTTCTTCTATTTATCCTTTTCTCTCTCTCTTTTTATTCTGTCTCTCCTCAAAAGTCTGTCTAACTTCTGTCCACACCTCCCTTATTCTGTCCTCCTTTTTAATCACACTTGCCATAGCTCTTTTCTCCTTCCCCTCTTATTTCCCTATTTCTATATCCAACTGAATATAGATGTATGTGTATTTATACACACATACACACACATATATATATACATATATATATATATATATATTCTTTACTCTTTGAACCCATTTCATTGAGAGTAAAGTTTAAATATTGTCCACCATCCATGCCCATCTTCCACTCCATTATAAAAGTTCTTCTTTGCAAGCCTCTTTTAGGTAAAAAAAATTTCCCCATTCTACCTCTGCCTTCCCTCATCATCCAGTGCATCCCTCTTTCTTACTCAATCACCTTTTTTTGAGACTCTCCCAACATAACTGACTCACATTTATGCCCTCTATATATGTAAACTCCTTCTAAATTCTTTAATAATGATAAAGGTCTTAGGAATTATATACCTTATCTTCCCATATAGGGAAGTAAACAATTTAACTTTATTAGGTCTCTTAATCACTCTTTCGTATTTAGTTTTTTTATGCTTTTCTTGAGTCGTGTTTGAATGTCAAATTTTCTATTCAGTCCTAGTCTCTTCATCAGAAATGTTTGGAATTCCTCTATTTCATTAAATATCCATTTCCTCCCCAAAGGATTATACTCAGTTTGCTGGGCAGATTATTCTTGGTTGAAACCCCAACTCCCTTGTCTTCAGGAATATCATATTCCAAGTCTCTGCTCCTTTGACATAAAAGCTGCTGTTATGTGATCCTGACTATGTCTCCACAATATTTGAATTATTTCTTTCTAGCTGCTTGCCATATTTTTCTCCTTCACTTGGGGGCTCTGGAATTTGGCTATAATATTCCTAGGAGTTTTCATTTTGGGATCTCTTTCAGGAGGGGACTGATGGATTCTTTTAATTTCTATTTTACACTCTGCATATGAGATATCAGGGAAGTTTTCCTTGATAACTTATTAAAATATGATATCTAGGCTCTTTTTTGATTATAGTCCAGTAATCCTTAAATTATTTCTCTTCACTCTATTTTTCAGTTGTTCTTTCAATGAAATATTTAACATTTTCTTCTGTTCTTTTTCATTTTTTTGACTTTGTTTTATTGTTTTTTGATGTCTCATGGAATCATTAGCTTCCAGTTGCCCAATTCTAATTTTGAAGGAATTACTTTCTTCACTGAGCTTTTGTATTTCTCTTCCATTTGGCCAATTATAATTTTTAAGGAGCTCTTTTCTTTGGTGAACTTCTGTGCCTCTTTTACCATTAAGCCATTTCTGCTTTTTAAGATGTTATTTTCTTCAGTACTTTTTGTGCCTCTTTTACCAAGATATTAATTCTCTTCTCATAATTTTCTTGAATCACCCTCATTTATTTTCCCAATTTTTCCTCTCCTACTCTTATCTAGATCTTTAACTCTTCTAGGAACTCTTGTTGGGCTTGGTTCCAATGAGCTTGTTTGGGGTTTTTTGAGGCTTTGTCAGCTCTTTTCACATTGTTTTCTTCTCAACTCTTGGTCCTCCTTGCTACCATAGTAGCTTTTCATAGTCAGGTCTTTTGTTGTCATTATTGTTGTTTGCTCATTTTCTCAGACTATTTCTTTACCTTGAAATTTATGTTAAAGTTTATCTGTGCTCACCTGGTGGTGGGGAGGTACTATGCCAAGCTTCAGGTTTTTTCATAATGCTGTTTTCAGATCTAGCTCAGAAAGTCTGCAAGTTTTTGGTGCTTACAAGGTGATGTAAGCCTAGGAGATGTGGGATCACTGCTGTCCTGGTCTGTGCTCTGGTCTTTATCGAGGAAGGATTCCTACTCTCCTGCAGCTACATGTACTAGTGCCCTTCTTGACTCTGGAACTGTGACTAGATGACTTACTCTCTTGTAACCATAAGTGCTATCACTCCTCTTGACCCTGGAACTGTGACCAGGGCCCCTGCTCCTTGTGACCGATTATAAACACTCCTCTCTGCCCTGGAACTGTGACCCAGAGTTGCTCTTGGGCAATAGAGTTTCCAATCAGTGCCAGTTGCACTTAGTACCAGCAAAGGGTATCCTGTGAACTCTTTCTGATCAGTTGTCTCACCTCTTTACTTATCTCTGGACTGAAAAATTCTGAAGTTGTTGTCTCCACAGCTGTGCCACCTCCAAGGCCCACTGCTGGTGCTTCTGCCATACTCCAGGTCAGCTCCCACTCTGGTATCACACACAGATCCCTCCTGGCAACCTCTAAAGTTGTCTTAGCCTTGACAAATATCTCACTCTAACCTTTTGTTGGCTCTGTCACTCCAAAATTTGATTTGAGGAGTTATTTTCAAATTATTTAGAGGGGTTAGCTGGGTGCTTCCTGTACCCTACCATCCTGACTCCACCTCTACTCCCCATCCTTTTCTTAGTATCAGGTTGAGAGTTTAAGATATTCTTTTCTCTGTAAATTGGAATTACACTGTGATGCTGTTTATTATAGAACCTAAACCTAACCAAGCAAAGCAAAGTTTAAGAAACAGTCTCTGACTTCAATGGGGCTTATAATTTAGTCATGTAAATAAGACTGATATATCTAATACTATATGATGGAAAAGACTGATTTTCATTTTTCTTTATATCTTTAAAACCTAGCACAGTACCTAACATACAATAAGTGCTTAATAAATGTTGTTGAATTGATAGGCAGAGTATTTGTAAAAAGGCTTCCTAGAAGAGAAGATGGAGAAAGATGAATAAGATATAAATAAGTGCAGAAAGGAGGGAAAAGTATCCCAGGCTAAAGGAACAGAGGTGATCATACACATAAGAATTATGTGGGAAAGAAAGGGAAAGAAAGTAGGCTTCGACTGAGCTAAGCACCTAGAAGGAAGATGGAGAAATGTGATTTTTCAAAACACCTACTTTGGATTATTTATAAACTTTCTCTGAAAGTGATGGAGAGTAGACCCAGGAGACTCATATTGATTGTGGGTGCTTGGGTCCTGTGACACAGTTTCATTTCAATCCAACATGGCATGTTATATGTCAACCAATAGTTGCTGCCTTGGGATCAGATCATCTCAAGGTCATTTGGGTCATAGTTACCAAAGATGGCAAGTGTAGCAGGAGTTAATATCTGTAAAGTCATTCAGTCATCAAGATCTCAATATACCTCTCCCCGCTCCCTCAGATATCAGAGCCAGGTTGAGGAGGTATAGTCCAGAGTTCTTCAAGATTCTAGACAAGAATTCTAAAGGATAAAGTCAGGCAGAACAAAGTAGAAGTATTAAGCTGGTAGGACTTTTAGAAGCCCATGGATCTTAGCAACCAGAAGTGGTCCTTGACATTGGTGCCTCTTACGATTTCTTGAGAAATTTCTGTTGCTTTCTCAGTTTAGGTAGCTTAGGCTTATGCATTCAGCTCCATAATGATTATCCTACTAAGGGGTTCTCATTTATATCTTTATAATTAGGTAATAGGATCTTAGAGCTTGAAGGTCATTGAATTAAAGTATCATAGATTCAGAACTGACAGGAACTTTAGAAGCCATCTAGTTTAACATTCTTATTTTACAGATGAAGTAAGAGATTCTCAGAAAGGTTAAAAAATTTTCCCAAGATCAAACAGAGAGTAAGTGAAAGAAGAAGAATTTGAATCCAGGATATCTGAACCAAATCCAGTATTCATTCCAGTGTACACTACCTTAGAGTGTTATCTCTGATGAGGAATCTGACTGTCTATGTCATTTGGTAGGATTATGTGCTGGGGCAACTAGGTGGTGCAGTGGATCGGGTGTTGGGTCTGAAGTCAGGAAGATTCATCTTCCCAAGTTCAAATCTAGCCTCAGACACTAACTAGCTGTGTGACTGAGCAAACCACTTAAGCCATTTACCTCACTTTCCTCATCTGTAAAATGACTTAGAGAAGGAAATGACAAACCACTCCAGTATCTCTGCCAATAAAACTTCAGATTGGGTTATGAAGAGTTGGACACAGCTGAAATGACTGAAAAACAACATAAAAAAGTGTGTTCTTGAGGAAGACCAGAGAAATCAATGAGAACTCCAAGCCACCTGGGGCTCCAGGTCTCCATTTCTTATGGCTAGGCAGCTATTCTAATCCAAATTTCTGGTTCCAAGTCCAGTGTCCTATCCACTATACCATACTACTACTTATAGATAGGAAAAGAAAAAGGAGAAGAGGAGTCCTGATTCAGTTGCTCCCATGATACACCAGGTTAGAAAAGGTAAAGGAAAAACTAGACTTGATGGCTTTGGTTTCCTCATCTACAAAATGAAAGCATAAACCAGAGCAGCAGGTTTTCATCTTTTTCTGTGTCATGGACCCCTATGACAGTCTAGTAAAACCCACAGACCCCTTCTCAGAATAATGTTTTTAAATGGAGAAGATAAAATACATAGGATTACAAAAGAAATCAACTGTTAAAATAGCTATACAAATATTTGCAAAACAAGTTTGCAGACTTCAGCATGTGAACCATTGAACCCCAAAGCAGCCCTGACATTTTATGATGTCTCAGGCCATAAGACCTATCTGTTTTTGGGGGGGATCTCTCTCAGACCAATAAATCTAGCTTGTGGTACGACCTGCTTCAGCCATGAACATGCTCGTATCATCATGCTCCTCTCTGGGAAAGAACATATACAATGCTCACTTTCCCAATCTCCTTTGATAATCCTAACAGCTTCTGCCTTTGACATCAGAGATGAGAAACCTGACCCCTTCCCACTATAAAACCAATAGTACATGCCAGTTTTTTAAATTCCTCTTTGTGAAACTAACAGCACCTCTGTTTTCCCACACATCAACCAGCTGTTGTGATGAAAAGTTGGCAAAAGTCTTCCAAGTCTGAGGAAGTCTTTCATAAGGACTTAATCAATGCTTTTTCATTCGTTTATTCATTCATTCTGGCATCTGGCCACTTCAACTTTCTTCTTCTTTCTCTGACCTGAAAGTTCTCACACCCAAGGTTCTAGGTTGTATCGCTGTTGCCCATGCTCACTCACCCCTCTCCCACCAAGTTTCATTTCAGGCGTTGGATCCATCCTAAAACCAGCCAAGCTTAAAAATCTATTACTTTATACATCACTGGCCTCCTTCTTTTGTGAGAACCTTCCCTAAGTCCCCATACCACTGGGATGGACCAGTATATGTGCTATAAAATCTGAGGACCTCGCTGGGACCTGATCAGACTACAAGATGGTCTTTGCCCAACAAACAAACAAACAAAAACCACAAATCTCTGAGCTTTGAGCTTAAGATGCCAATTTTGCATTTCACTTCCAAAACAACTGAGATGCAGAACTTGCCCTAGAGAGCTGCTCTGGAAGAGAACGCCTCAGTTTCTGAGCTAGACAAAGCATTTGTGTGGAACAAAGATTTCTCCTCTTCCAAGGAGGATTTGGATGCTTTGCTTGCAACCTCACAACAGTTTGCCTTTTCAAAGAAGCAGACATGGGCCTAACAGCCAGTTGGCCAACTGCGTGATGGTGAAGCAACAGAGGGGGAGAAGTGGAGGAAGGGACAAACATGGGAAACTACTCAGCTGCAAGAGCAAGCTCTCTAATTCAGACAGGAAAAGGTCCAATAAACTCAAGTACCGTGCAAACAACGGCTGGCCAAGGAAATTGCTTCCCTTAAAAAGCAATACAACCGAACAAAAAGAAAATCAACTTGTTCCATTTTGAAAGTAGGTCTGGAAGGTAGAATTGCCCATGATAGTGTTATCTCAATGCACTTTAAAGAAATGTCAAGGTCCTCCACTTTTGCAATAGCTCCCTTTGTTTCTTAAAAAAAAGTCACAAGGAACATGTACAAATACATATACATACATATCTGCATATATCGTGTGTGTGTGTGTGTGTGTGTGTGTGTGTGTGTGTGTGTAGAGAGAGAGAGAGAGAGAGAGAGCTTGAAGATTTGCAAAACATTTTACAAATATTATTTCATTTGATCCTGTCACAACAACACTGGGAGATAGGTGCTGTTATTATCCCTATTTTTTAAATGAGGGAATTTAGGAAAATATAAGTTAAGTAATGTCTTACTTAAACTAGGTAATGAGTGTTTGAAGCTGGATTTGAATGCAGGTCTGCCTAACTCCAGCTCCAATACTCTAGTGGTCTCAAGTTGTTATGATTTTTATAACTGTTTTCCCAACATTCATTCAATAAATATTAATCTGCTGTGCAAGACACTGGCTAAGGGTGAAAAGTCATGTTTTCTGCCACCTGTCTTTTAGTTACTCCTCTATGAAGTTTTCTTTGGAACCCAAACATCAACTCGGAAGTCATTTTGCAATTCATTCATTCATTTACCCTCACTGAGAGGGCAATACTCAGATAAAGTTGCTTCATATTTTACAGAAAAAAAAATTGAGGCTGTTGGTCATGAGCTCCCTCTTCTCTCCTCTTCGTTATCTGGCTTCTGCCACTAACTCTTAATTCAGCCTTGTCTCACACAAAGAGGTGGCCCACTCCTCACCAACACAAACCCCTCTACCTGTGCATGTGATTCTTCCCATCCCATCTCCTCCAACAGATTCCCTCCTTGGTCATCCAACATGCAGTCTCCCCTTGTCTAATA
Source organism: Bettongia penicillata ogilbyi (assembly GCA_023548195.1). NCBI lineage: Eukaryota > Metazoa > Chordata > Mammalia > Diprotodontia > Potoroidae > Bettongia > Bettongia penicillata. Next base: position 1,769,028 of record JAJHZJ010000567.1, read on the forward strand.
GCTTCTTCCCTACTACCTACAAACATGTAGGATGACCCCCATTTGAAAATCTTTCACTTGATTTTTTTCATCCCTGCTAGTTCCCTTCCTATATCTCTTTAGCTCCTTGCAGCTAAGCTCCTTAAGAAAGTCATCTATAATAGATGTCTCCACTTTTTCTCCTCTCACTTTCTTCTTACAATCTAGCTCCCTCACAATCTAGCTCCCAATTTCATTGTTCCACTGAAACTGCTATCTCCAAAATTACCAGTGACTTCCTAATTGTCAAATTCAATTTTCTCAATCCTCATTTTCCTTGACTTCTTCTCTTCATGCCCTTTTTTCTCTAGATTTTTAGGACAGCACTCTCTCCTGATTCTCCTACCTATTAGATCACTTCTTCTTAGGCTCCTTTGCTGTATCCTCATTCAGGTTATACTCACTAACCATAAATGCCCCAAAGGGCTCTTCTCTTCTACCTTTATCCTACTTCATTTAATAATCTCAAAAGCTCCCATGGGTTTAATTATCATCTCTATGATGATTCTCAAATCAACCTAGCCTGCCCTCACCTCTGTGCTTACTGCCAGTCTCACACCTCCTACTACCTTTTAGATATCTTGAACTGGGATGTCTAGTAGACAGTTCAACTCAATATGTACAGTAGTTTTTCCCATTCTAAACTTGCCCTACTACTGAGGACACCACCATCTCCCCCACCCCTGAGGTTTATGACCTAGGTGTCATCCTCAATGCCTTACTATCTCTCAGCCCCTATATCCAACCGGTCACCAAGGCCTGTCCACTTCACCTTTGCAGCATCCCTCAAACATGCCCCCTTCTCTCCTCTGATGCTGCTACTACCCTGGCATAGGCCCTGAATTACCTGATGCTTAGACTACTGTCATAGCCTTCTGGTGGGTCACTCTGTCTCAGCTCTCTCCCCACTCCAATTCATCCTCCATTCAACCACCAAAGTGATTTTCTTGAACCACAGGTCTGACTATGGTATCTCCCTACTCAATAAATTCCAATGGCTCCCTGTCACCTGTAGGATCAGATACGAAATATTCTATTTGGAATTTAAAACCCTTCATTTATCTAGCCCCACCCCCACACACACTGTTCCAGTCTTCTTATACCTTATTCCTGAATATGTACTTTAATTCAGTGACACTGGCCTCCTTCCAAAAATAAGACATTGCATTTCTCAGCTCTAGGTATTTTCTCTAACTGTCCTCCATGCCTAGAATGTTCTTCTTCCTCATCTCTGCCTCCTGATCTTCCTGGCTTCCTTCAAGTCCCAGCCAGCATGTTTGTACAACATGCTTGTTTGTGAATATTCATTTGCTTCTTGTCTCTTCCATTATAATGATTGTGAACTCCTTGAGAGCAGGAACTATCTTTTGCCCCTTTTTGTATCCCCAGTGCTTAGCACAGTGACTGGCACATAGAAAGTGTCTAATAAATGCTTGTTGCCTGACTCATTCATTCAGGGAGGATTTATGTGCCACTCTTACATGGCTAGCCTTGTCCTAGGCACTGTGCAGGACACAGAGAAATGAGAGGCAGCATGGCGAGGTGAAAAAAGCCGGGCTGGGATGAGAGGACTTGGGTGTGAGTCCCAGCACTTCAACTTACTCCCTAGATGACCCTAGATGAGTTTTTAACATCCCCATACTTCACACTGGCAAAATGAAAGAACTGGACCAGAAGATCTCTAATGCTGCCTCCAATTCTCAATATATGATCCTAAGCTCCTAAGTATAGGATGCTTGAGGAAATAAGACATGAACACATGAAAAGGCTCAATAACATCACAAAATGATAAATGCAAGAATTGTTATGAGTCAATACAAGCCAAATTAATTTACTGCCAATCAGGACAATGAGTTCCAAGGATGGGAAAAAGCCATTTTTATGACTGGAGAATCAGGGAAGATTTCAGGGAGGAGATAGTTTTTTAGCTGGACCCCTTAAATACTAGAAAGTAGGCTGGTGCGGTGAATTGAAAGCTGGAATTAGAGACCTGGTTTTAAATCCAAGCTCTGACACTTACCAGCTATTTGACTAAAGGCAAGACTTTTGACCTGGCTGAGCCTATTTCCTCATCTACAAAACAAGGATGATAATATTGGGACTCAGGAAAGAACCTTAAAGTACAATAGGGATGTCAGATTTTATTTTGATTATATCATATCTTATAATTTATGGCTAGAGGAGGAGGGACTGGAAAAAATGAGTTGACTCAGAGTACCAACCTTCCTCATTGGAGCCAGTTTTAAATATAAAGCTCCCTCTCTGATGAGTAAGTCTGCCGCTGTCGGTCTTTGCAATTTGTAGGACAACTGTGTGCAAAGAATGGGTGAGGATGGAGGAAAGTGTTAGCATTTCTTTAAAATATCCATCATAAAATTAAAGATCCAGAGGGAAAATCAGAAGCTACCTAGTCCAACCCTTTCATTTTAAAGGTAAGGAAACTGAGGCCAGACAAAATAAAGTGTCTTGCCCAAAGTCACACAAGTATTAATGTCAGGGGACTGAAGTTTTGAACCCAGGTACCTTTTTCCTGTACCATGTCATTATATGTATGTCATTCTTATTGAAAAGAAAATACACAGTTCTCTGATGGGAAAATAAAGACAATTGCTTCTTCAAGAAAACCTTACCTGAGGAATACACCCAGCTTTTACCCTGATCTCTTCCTTTCTCTAGACATTTGTATATTCAATTTAGGCATTTGCATTTTCAATTATTTGCTTAGATCTTTGTTATCTTTGTTGTTGAGTAATGAGTGTTTCTAGACAAAGATACTGAAGTGGTTTGCCATTTTCTTCTCCAGCTCCTTTTACAGATGAAGAGCTGAGGTAAACAGGGTTAAGTGACTTGGCCAGGGTCACACAGCTAATACATATCTAAGGCTATATCTGAGCTAAGTCTTCCTGACTTCAGGCCCAACACTATTTATTATGTCACTTAGCTACCCAATTGCTTCCTTCAGAGGGATTCAGATCTGTGATTTCAGTGGTCTAGTAATCTTAAGTAATTCCAATCTACCAATGCAGATTAGGAAGCGTCCTTCAATTTAGGATTTTAGGGAGAGGTCAAGTGACTTGCGTAAGTTAACACAGTCAGTAGATGTCAGAAGCATAATTTGAACCCAGACCTTCCTGACACTGAGGCCAGCTCTATCCACTATACCAGACTTGGCTCACTTTTTATGGTGTTGTATGTATTTGTCCTTCGTTGCCCAAGAAGACTATGCCATCAGAGAAATGATGACATGACTTGTATTTGACTTTGTTTTTGAGTGAGAGAGGGCTGTGCAGGTCACCAGCCTCACTTCTCCTCTAGGACCATCTGAATCTAGTGACCAGATATTCATCAGGATGACTGGAGATGACCCAGGCTGAGGCAATTGGGGTTAAGTGACTTGCCCAAGGTCACACAGCTAGTGAGTGTCAAGTGTCTGAGGTGAGATTTGAACTCAGATCCTCCTAACTCCTGTACTGGTGCTCTATCCACTGCACCACCTAGCTGCCCTCCTCACTTTTTAAATAGCCCTAGTGACTGAGTGGGTGTTGCCTCAGTCAAAGTAAGAACTCTGAAAGACCTTAGCTGAAAAAGACCCAGGCCTCCCACTGCATCCTGGGTCATCTCCAGTTGTCCTGATCTATATCTGGTCACTGGACCAAAATGACTCTGGAGGAGAAAGTGAGGTTTATGATTTTGCACAGCCCTCCCTCTCTGTAATCAAATTCACTTGCAAGTCATGGCATCATCTTCCTGATATCATGGTTCTCTTCAAGAATAAAGGACAAACCACACACAACACCAGATTATTCCCTGTCCCCAGTCTACACAATCCGGTTCTCGGGTTGGACTTCCCTTGGATGTACCCACAGGTGCTAGATGAGCAACCCATGACTCATGAACTACCTAGGGCTCTTCAGAGTTTCATGCTTAGTCCTTGAAAAAGACATGAAGAAAAAAGAATTGTCCCTATGAGTTATGTTGATGCTATGATTAGATACAATACCAAATCTTTTGAAAGAACTAAACATTCTAATGAAGAGACAATAGACACATGCTTATCCATTAGTGTGATATTCTGTATAGTCAGTGGCTTAAATTTTCAAATGCTGGGGAGGTGGGGGAAGAGGAAGGGGGGGAATTACAAGTTATTCTTCAGTAACTGGTGAATTCTGGCTCCTGACATTTGTCAGGCTTGTCATGTTTGATATGTACAGTTAAGGAAACAGAGATGATCTCTGCCCTCCCATAAATCAAGGCTCTGTACCTCATTGATCTTTCACCAGAAGCTCTCCTACTGTTGGTGACCATTCTGCTACCACTGTCTTCTATCCCTGTAAGCCATCTTTGGTCTTTTTCATCACCATCCCTGCTCCCAGCACATGCCATGGCTGCTGCCTTCATCTCCGCTTCACTATTCCCTGCTGTTTAGTTATCTTAGAGCAGCTGGACCATGGAACAATTATGCTAGAGCTTCATTTGAAAGTGCTATTGCTTTTTCCTTCCTCAGGGTCATCAAATGCCTCCTATTTAAATCTTCCACTGTTTTCAATGTTCACTGTGGGTCCCACAGCCCCAGCCTCTGCACAAAAGTTCTCTTCAGGTGACTCTGGCAACATCTTTTTCACCCACCACTCAAATAGGACTATTTTTGACACTAAAGAGGTTCATAGCATGTCCATAGCTAATTATTTCCTTTTCCCCTCCGTACCTGGATGGTGACTCTCTCCCTCACATTAGCCTCTGCCCTGAGTTTTTGGTTTGTTTTATTTTGGAGGGAAGGGTAAGAAAGGTACTTTTGCTCAGTTTCCACCTGCCAGTCTCTCATCTTCCTTTATGGCTTCTGAATCAGTATATGTAAGTTACTCAAGACTATTTTTCAGAAGGGATGGTGGAAAGACAACACAATATTGGTTTGCTGGGAAAGGGATAATTTTTCCTCCATGATAATACACACAAACATGTATCCACACTATACCAACAGTATAGTGAGGAACATTTCTAAACATAGAGTGGTTCTTATGTGCTTGATATATACTGCCCATTACTAGACCCATACTTAAAACCTTTACAGCTCAATGCTACTTGCCAGAGTTTGTATTACGTTGACATTAACTTTAAGAAACCAGCCATCTTCATTCCATGATTAAACTTCAGAATAGAAATACAGAAAGAATTCTATAATCAGTTGTAGATCACACAGAGAAATAAAGGAGAGGAGGCTGATAATCTCAGTTTACACTTGTGCATCCATGTGAATCCACCGTTAAGTCAGAGGAAGGACATGTGCTATTGTCTATTTTCTCTATCCACAGTACTTTTCCAAGCTGGTCTCTTGTTCTATAACTTTAAAGTCCTCCATTGCCTCAATTCCAAAGTCTTGACTTTAACCTTTAACCTTGATTTTATGGTTCCACCTTGGGGCAGCTAGGTGATGCAGTGGATAGAGCACCAGTACAGGAGTCAGGAGGACCTGAGTTCAAACCTTACCTCAGAACTTGACACTCACTAGCTGTGTGACCTTGGGCAAGTCCCTTAACCCCAATTGCCTCATCGTGGGTCATCTCCAGTCATCCTGATGAATATCTGGTCACAGGATTCAGATGGCTCTGGAGCAGAAGTGAGGCTGGTGACCTATGCTGCCCTCTCTCAATCAAAAACAAAGTCAAGTGCAAGTCATGTCATTATTTCTCTGATGGCATGGTCTTCTTGGTCAATGAAGGACGAACACACACACACACAAAGGTTCCATCTTATTAGTCCAAATTTACTTCCAACAATTCTCCAGAATGGAATCTTTACTGCAATCAGGCCTATCAAGCTCTTCTCCTTCCTACTCCACACCATTGCTTATACTATTCTGCCCACCTAGAATGCCCCTCCCACTCCTTTCTGCTAGCTCAAATTCAACACTATCATTTATTCAATTATGTGTTGCATTCTGGTAACATTCTTCAGTACTTTCATTTCATTTACATATAAATATCTTGAATCTCCAGTAAGCTCCACTGGGACCAAGCATTATAGTTATACAGTCCCTTGTCTCCCTCATACTACTGCCAAAATGCCAAGGATGTTATTATTTCACGGATGCAGCAAGCATTCAGTGAATGTCTCTGAAATGAAAGGATTATTCCCTGGTGCCAACTTAGAACACAGGTCTTTTGAATACCAGTCATCTAAGAAGGAGATTATCCTCTCACCAAAGATGATTAAAATGTAAGTAGACCACAATAAGATGGTATCAACTACTTTGGAAATCAAGATCCATTCTAATAGGAACTGTCCCAATGGAAGTACCTCCTTAAAATCTAAAAATAACTTAACGATCCTCCTTTCCCCCTGCCAAATCCTCTGACCTACCTTCCTTCTCTTCTATCTCAAATTCATAGCCTTGTTAATTGTCAAGGACACTAGGCTCCATTTTGAAGGAAAGTAGCTATTTCAAGGAAATTCTAACAAACACAGGCAATCTAACCTCTTTGCAACTGACTTGTGTGCTGTACTTGGTGTCTTTGTAGGTTTGTATTGGGAATAGAAATGGGGAAAGGAAGATCATTCATCTCATCTAAAGGACATAGTAGGGATGATGATGATGATGGTAAACATTTATATACTACCATAAAGTTTGCAAAGAAGCTTCCAACATATTATCTAATTTGATTCCCATAAGTAACCTTATAAAGTAAGTAATATTATTATCCCAATATTATATCTTGAAAAACTGAGGCCCAGTCATGTTAAATGTCTTGTACAAGGTTTTGGAACTATTAGGTGACTAAGACAGGATTGGAACTTAGTTCTTCCAAACTCCAAGTGCAACACCCTATCCACTTAGCTGCCTCACCTGCCACAGGAAACAATAATTTTCATTTCATAGGATCAAAAAGTTAAGAGTTCTTCAGTTGTGTCTGACTCTTTGTGACCCCGATTTGAGATTCTCTTTGCAAAGATACTAGAGTAGTTCGCCATTTTCTTTTCCAGCTCATTTTACAGATGAGAAAACTGAGGTAAATAGGTTAACTGACACCCATGGTCATACAGTTAGTAAATATTTAAAGCCAGATTTCCAGAACTCTGGAAGATGAGTCAGTCATCCTGATTCAAGACCCGGCATTCTATCCATTGTACCACTTGGCTGCCCAGAAGGGATCCTGGAAACTACCTAGACTAAGGCCCTTATTTTATAGATTAAGAACTAAAGCCCAGAGTGATTAAGAGATTTGCCTAGGGTCAAACCCCTAATAAGCAACTGAGTCAAGATATGAACCCATAGCTTCTTGATTCCAAGTCCAACATTCTAACCACTGTATCATGTTGCCTCTTGATTAGAGAGAGGGAAGATTGTGGCACAGGCTTGTGTGGAGACAGCAGTATAGACCAAGTGATCACTTTGGGGAGGATATAACTGACCTGATTTACAAACATCATTCCTCCACCTATGTGAGCTAGGTCTTGTTCTGACTCTCGTGATGTTCATGCACTTCTACGCCCTTAAAACCTATGGGTCTTAAGAGCTAAATGAGAACGGTAATAGTAAAAGACAAATCCACTGAATTTCAGGGTGTTCCAAATCCCTCTATTCCTAGAGCAACTAAATATTAACTCTGACCTTCTCGGGGCAGCAATTAAAGAGTTTCTCTAGATCTTCTCGAAGAGACACTTTCATGTAGTTCCAATCTCCTATTCCTGTCCAATTAGTACATGCCTTTAGGTCATCTGGAAAGTTGACTGGCTGCTATTCAACCTCTCCATCAAGCAGGGCCTGGATTCTCTCCCTTTTGGCAGTGAAAAGGGCAAATCAAGCATCCACATCAATGCTTCCTCATGGATGGGTGATCCCTAAAAGCAAAGTCTGCCTCAGTCAAGAAGGCCCACAGATCCCCTTTCTCAAATGCCACCAATCACTCTCACTTCCCCAGGTCTCCATCCATAGTGGGACAGCATCTGAACTGAGGGAGACCACAAAATAGGACCAAACAGAGTTCAATTCAAATTAGAACCAAGAGTTGAGAAGCCATGTTTCCTACATTTGCAGGTAGAGTCCAGAAGGACAAATAGAAATGGTTGGGTTTGTTTTTTGTTTTGGGTTTGAGGTTTTTTTTGGCATTTTGGCTTGAGGACACAAATCCCAAAGGGAATATAGGTATGTGAATAAGGGAATTATTAGCAATTATTTTGGCTTTCCTATAAAGGAAAAGGAGAGAGGAATCCTGGAGACTAGGAGCTATGGGGCTCCAGGGAGGGCTTTGGTTTTTCTCCAGATGATATTGCCTGCCAGGCTGTAAATCACTGGGTAGAATTGAAATCAAGGATCTGAGCAACCAAACTGTGAACCAAAAACTAGAACAAACCCACAGTGATTTGCTGAACCCCTAATATGCTGTTCTGTTTTACTTTTAAACTGAACTACACACTGAACCAAACTTTTTTTAAGTAAATAGTACAGTGCATTTAGGGTCAGAGAATCTGGCATTAAATTCCAGCTCTGATACTTATAACTATGTGGTCATGATCAAGATCCTTTATCCTTGTAGACCTCAGTATATAAAATGAAGGAGTGGGATCAGATAATCGGTATGGTATCTTCCAGCTCTAAATCCAATCACTCAGGACACAGCCTTTGTCTTCACTAAAACTAAACTAGCGCACCATCATATCTTCTAACTGAACCAAAATTTCATTTGCTTTTGCTTCTCTAGCTTTTCTGTACCAAAATACACAGGTTATATGTAAATATGGTATGAATGGAAAAAAAAAACCACTTTGCCTGTCTTGATCTCATTTTCTTCATTTATAAAATAAGAGGATTGAACTAAATCCTCTCTAGCTTTAATTACTTTGACACTCACTATCTCAGTGACCTTGGGCAAGTCACTTAATCTCCCTGGCCCTGCCTTTACTCATCTATAAAATGAAGGGGTTGGATTAAATGATCTCTGACCTCCTAGCTCTCTGTTTATAATTCTATTATTTCCTCATCCCATCCTTTTCCTAATATTCATGTGTATACATATATATACATGTAGGTACATACCTTTATTAACATACATATAAAATGCTTTGCAAACCTTAAAGAAATATATATTAGCTAGTATCATTACTATTACTTGAGCCATAGAGCTTTAACTGACTAAGTATGAAGTGGGACACTATTTCAAGTCTTGTTTTAGAGCAGGGGTTCTTAACAAGGTGTCTATGGGTAGATTTCACTAAGTTTGTGAACTTGGATAAGGGAAAAGAAAAACATCATTATATTCATTGATTTCTAACGAAATTTAGCATTTACTTCAATTATTTAAAAACATTATTCTGAAAAAAAACCTATAGGTTTCACCACACTGCCAAAGGGGGCCGTGTTACCAAAGGATAAGAACCCTTATTTTAGAAGGGTCCTAATTATAATTATAATTCTCCAGCATAAGTGAAAATCACTTACTCTTGCCTTCTATGTATCCCTCTACTCTTTCATTCTCCTTCATATCTTGCTCTGTTCCTTTTTCTCCCCTCTCTTCTTTTCCCTCACTAATTTAGTCACCATGCCTAATACTGTACCTTGGAAAGGAGGAAACATAGAGTTAACAATGGATCAAGAGGAGGAAAAGAAACCTCACCAGAAACTTATTTCCCTCTGTTTCAGGCCATGATTAATGTGTCATTCATTTAATTTGTGTAATTGTAGACATTAATCTGGTCACCTGTAATGTGACAAGAAGGCCCTCCAGGGTGGGATGGGGTCTGTGCAGCTGCCATGCCTAGCCCAGCACTAGGCTAAGAAACGACCTTAATCATGATTCTTTGTTTGATTGACTGACTGATAGGACTCATTTCCCAATCAAACTGTCAGGAAATCCATTTCCATTTCTCCTACAAATTTCTTACTCAGAAGTTCAGGACTTCACTATCTGGGCTTTTAAGGATTAGAATGTATTCCAGGAATGATGGTGTTTTGAATAGTATTGAGAAGGATTGTTTCTCAAATTTGTCCAGAAAAAAAAAAGAAGTAAACATCACATGTTTTTCATAAGGAAGTTCACCTTTTTTAGCATGAGATTCATCTTATTATCTCTGGGACGAAAAGCTCTTTTCAATGGGCAAACATCATCAAAGCTCCCATAATCCTTGTCAGGTGTCCATCTGGTGGATGAGATGAGCTTAGACAGCTGAATTCTTCTATAACTACCCCTTTCTCTTACAATTTGCCAGTGAGGGTGGGGGGTCCTTCCAGAGAGACCTTGGTGGCTCTCACAAATGCTCCTCTCAGTGATGGCTTATATTCCCTGACAGTGGAAAAACCTAAATAAGATGAAGTGACTTTAGGCTACATTAAGTACAGAGTTCAGAACAAGAGGGATGATGGTGATAGAAACTGGACCTTTGATTTCACAAGTGAAGATATTACTCCCTCTACCTAGGCAGGTTGTGAGCTTCTCTCTAAAATAAGGTAATATTTGTAAAGCACTGAGCATGGTAGGAACTAAATAAATGTGTATTCCCTTCCCTTCCCCCTTTAGCTGAGAGGTTAAGTGATTTGCCCAGGGTCACATGGCTAGCATATGACAAAAGTAAGAATAAAAGCCAGGTCATCCTGGCTCTTGGGCCAGCAATAATGATATGCCTGACCAAAAATACCTGAAGCACAACATCCAATCCTGAAATCCAATCATTTTACCAGGGAAACAAATGGAGTATTCCAAAAGAGTCATTAGATCATATGGAAGTTTGAACATCATGGCTTCTGTGAGAAGCATCATGGCAAAATGGAAAGAGAACAGATTTAGAATCAAAAGGCTTGGGTTCAAATCCTGTTTTTGACATGAACTACCTGTATGACCATAGACAAGAGTCTTCTCTGGCCCTCATTTTTACATAGACTCAACAGTGGTCTATACCTGTGATTCATCTAGGCATGGAGTATGTTTGTTCCGGCAAAGAGGAGTTAAAATTGTTCTCAAGAATGGGAAGGGCAGCTTGACCCCCAAGAACAGGATAAGGAATAAGGAATGGGATGTGTGGAGCTAGATTTAATCTCTGTGTCAGAAAAAAAACATTTAGGAAAGCATTCTGCAAACATTTGGTTACAAAAAAGAAAATGCAATATTAATGTGAAAGGCTTTTCTTGTCTGTTTTACTCCAAATCCATAACTTTCTAGTGGTAGGGAACTCCTAGTAAGGAAAATTCTTCTACCAATGCAGATGCCAACTGTTCTGGAACTTACAGTCTTAACTGCCTTGTGTTATAAAAGCTTAAGTGATGTTAAAACAGCCAGTATAGGTCAGAGGGCAGTTAGGTGGATAGATTGTTGGGCCTGCAGTCAGGAAGACTCATCTTCCTGAGTTCAGATCTGGCCTCAGACACTTATTAGCTGTGAGACCCTGAGCAAGTCACTTAACCCTGTTTGCCCCAGTTTCCTCATCCGTAAAGTAAGCTAGAGAAGGAAATGGCAAACCACTCCAGCATCTTTGCTAAGGAAACCTCAGATGGGGTCATAAAGTCAGATATGACTGAAAACACGTAAGAGGACAAACATGAATTCTGCAATCTCTCCATTATGCCATATTGCCTCTTGAATGTACATTACATAATTATAACACTTAGATCTATCCAAAAGTAACTGGGTTCCTTCACTGGAGATAGTCAAATAAAGGCCACAGACTGCTTGTCTGCAAACCTGTAGAGGGGTTATTAATCTGGTGTAAATTGAACTAGTTGGACGGAATTAGTAGTAATAGGTTGAAACTGTTAGGAGGTGTTTTGTTTGTTTGTTTTTGAGGTCACAACTTTTAAAAGGCCTTTCTAACGAAACAATCTGTTCAAAAATGGAACACTTCTATCAAGAAGTAATGAACTCCCCATCACATAGACAAGGACTAGCTATGTATCAAGGATGATATAGAGAGGGTTTCTCCACTTCATGGTGGGTCAGATTAAGTGACCTCAATGTTCCATTCCAACTCTGGTCATTCAGATTCTTTGGTTCTATACCTACTGGGTTCTCAAGAAGATCTGAGATCTGGTTAGTGTGTGACAAAACCCTGAGAGTATGCAATTCTCTAGACAGGATCTCCCCAGAAGACTAAGGTCACATCACAGATTTCAAGGTAGAAGGAAACTTAGGGATCAAGTGAGGCCAAGAGAGGTTAAGTGACTTGCCCAGAGTCACACAGCTAGTAAGTGACAAAGTCAGATATTGAACGTACATCCTTGGACTAGCCAACCTTTTCCACTGAACAACACAAGGCTGAGACAAGGACCCTATATTCAATACTCTGAATAATTTTAAAGTTGCCTTATTCTAAGTTTGTTTAATTTAGTAACATGGCCCAAGGACTATAGGACAGGTGTTTATTTTTAAAGCTCATGTGGAAATAAAATGAATGCCCCTTTGAGAATGCTCTTAAAATAACAAGAGATACCCTGGGATGATGAAAGACCATTGTGGAGAATCATAGAACATTTATAGATGGAAGGGACTTCAGAGATCATCTAATTCTTTTTTAAATGAGCAAACTGAGACATGGAGGAAGAAAGCCACCTTCCTGAGGCCACATAGCTACTTAGATGGAGTCTTGGATTTAAAAGAAATTCTCCAAATCGGTACCTTTCACTAAATGTGGCTGCTTTCACTATGCCTACTTATATTGAGACTTGGTGAGTGTTTCTTCTGGGTAAAATACAGTAATGAGCATGGTGACAGGTCCTACCTGGTCCCCATTGCTATAGGGTTAATATGTGTCCAAAAATACTTATCACATAGGGGAATATCTGACTCAGCTGGCAGGATCGGTCAATAAAAATGTATTAAGTACCGACTGTGCTAAGCACAATGCCATTCGTCAAGGACACAAAGAAAAAGCAAAAATAATCCCTCCCCTCAATGATCTTGCATCCTAGTAGGGGAGAGAACCTATACATAAATAGATACATAAAAATGCATATAGAGCAAATAGAAGGATACCTTAGAAAAGAAGGAACTAGTAGCTAGGAGCATGGGGAGTAGGGCTAAGAAAGATCTCTTGCAGAAGGTGACATTTCAGTTGAATTTTGAAGGAAGTCAAGGATGCTAAGAGGCATCCTTGAGGTGAGAGATGAGAATCGAAAGTATTCCAGACATGATTTGTAGATACTGAAAAGCCATGGAGATGAAATATGACGAATCATAGGTGAAAAATGGCAAACAGGCCAGTACTACTAGACAGCAGAAATGTAAGAATATTCTAGGACAGGCTTAATCTAGGCCAACCAAATAATTCAGGTTTGAAGACTAAAATTCAATGAAACACTGGAAGACCACCCAACTCTAATTCTAAATGAAAAATCACTTTACTAATTTAGAGATTAAAAGAGACAACTTTGAAGTCAATAAATACAAAATACAAAGTTTATTTACTGCACTCTTATCAATTTAGGACCTAAGGAAAATTTCCTTAAAATGCTATAGGAACTTAGAGTATATCATCTGAGGCAGGTAGGTTCAATGTTCAGTGTATAAAGTGCTGGACCTGGAGACAAGAAAACCTGAGTTCAAATTTGCCCTCAGACATTAACTAGCTATGTGACTCTGGTCAAGTCCCTTAACATCTGTCTGCCTCAGTTTTCTTAACTGTAAAATGATAATATATTAACTGTAAAATAATAATAATGCCTATCCCTCAGGGGTTTTGTAAGGCTCAAGTGAGAAAATATTTGTCAAACACTTAGCACAGTGCCTTTCACATAGTAGGCTCTTAACGAATGTTTGTTCAACCGGAATTCCCTATTGTCCTGTCTCGTCGTCCCCCATCCCCATTCGCTTGTAAAGACAGTAATGTCCCAGAAAGGTTCCTTCAGTTACATAAAATTTTGTTTGTGAAATGACATCATTGCCCCATTCATAGTTCTTGTCTTATTAGTGTTCTTCCACTTAGTAGGTTAAACTTTAGGAGCTCTTGCTTTTGAAAAGTAGAAGAATCGCAATTTTGGATATTGTCATGTTTCCACCATTTTACTTTGTTGTTGTTTTTGTGGGGGTTGTCTTTTTTTGTTTTTAAAAATAAAGCTATATAAAGCTTGTGTTAAACAAAATAAATTTCTAATTTAAAAAAAATCAATAATCATTCATCTTTTTACTCCCACTTCCCCCCAGATTGAATGTCTTACACTCTAAGCAGGCTTTGTCCTCATTAAACAACCAGCCAAGTTCATCTCTAGAAGGCACAACTGCCCAGTATGTAAAATGCTGAACAAAGTGACCTATAGAAAAAGGGAGGGGAAGAAGCAGGGCAGAAGCAAAAAGGGAAAGAAAGGAGAAGAGGCAACTAGCATATACCTGGTGGGGTGTGCAAATGCAACCCTGCCATCGACTACAGACAAGATGGAAACCTGGCTGCTTCCCTTCAGGGACAGGCACCAATGCCCCATTCATCATCCACACAAAACCAGCACAGTTCTTACCACACCTGGACAGATAGGAAGGGACCAGCTTGTAAAATACTTTCAATATCAGGTAGGGCATTTATATTTAATCTTAAAAAGAGTAGGAAGCCACTGCTCAATAGGGTGTTGACATGCTCAGATATAGGTTTTAGGAAAATCATTTTGGCTGCTGGATGGAGGGTGAATTGAGTCAGGGAGAGATGAGGCAGGGAGACCAACTACTAGGTTATTGCACTCTTTGTTGGTGCTCTGAAATGCAACCACACTGGTAGGGGGTTGTTATTAGTGATAACAAAGGAGGGAGGTCAAAACAACAGTGGTGAAACAGCTCAGCTGCTTGCAGGATAAAGTACTTGACTTAAGAGTTGGGAAGGCTTGAATTTGGATGCTCCATCAGAGGCTTAACTGTGTAACCTTGGGCAAGTTCCTTGATAGCATCAGTTTCCTCATCTGCAAAATAGAAAAATAATAGCCCTTACCTCCAAGGGTTTTCGTGAGAACCAAATTGTCTCTTTATAGCTTACAGCCACAGACAAAAAGCAGCCTTTGGTCCTGATACCTGGGGACCAAAATCCCCAAGTACATCTAGTTCTGGTGACTGACTCCTTGCCAGACTAGGGGATATATGTAATACATACATACATATATACATACAGGTGTATGTATGTACATATATAAAGTTCTTTATAAATCTTAAAGTGCTATATATGTATGTATTACACTGCTCCCTAAAATGGATGCCCTAGAAGTAAACATCTCTAGATGCCTATATAATCTCCAATAGCAGGGAAAGAAAAGAAACTACACATACATGTACATATGTATATGTGCACATACGTGTGTATTTTGTGTGTGTGTGTGACCCAGCCTGGGAACAAGTCAGTCACCAAAACTAGATGTATCTGGGGATTGTGGTCCCTAAATATAGGACTTAAGGCTGCTTTTGTTGAGGCTACAAGTTACAAAGAGACAGATCATGCACACCCCTTCTCATCAGAAATATTGGTGAGAGTGACTTTTTCCTACAAATGTTATCTATTGTTGGAGTAATCCACATGATCAGAAAATTTCTGGAGCCAAAGTAACTTCATTCAGTTTTCACATTGGAGTCATTGCTCATGACATAGGATCTTAAATGAACATGCCTATCAGAATCCACCTGCCAGAAGCTGGTGTCTTCTGCCTCTATCTCACAACCTCTTCACCTCAGCCAGGTACTATGCTTACTCACATCTACAGGGCCAAGCTCAGTCAGGCTAGGATGATTGTTGCTTCAACAGCAACTGTATATAGAAAGCTGCTTCAAATAGCAGGGTTCTGCTTACTGCTGGAGACCTATGTCAACTGCTTTGAGACTCTGACAAGTCCCTTAATCTCCCTGAGCCTCAGTTTCTTAATCTGAAAAATGAATGATTTGGATTAAATGGTTTTCTTCCAGTTGCCAATCTGAGGTTCCTTCCAGTTCTCAATCTATGATTCTATGAACCTAAGATCCTATGATCTTGTGATGTGTTAGATTCTAAAAAGGTTGCCTGCTCTGATCTTCAGTAGCATCCAGATGTTTTAAGTCTTGTCTGGTGGTACTACATACTTGGGCTTGCTTCCTTGGCTCTGGATCCATGACTACCATTTAACCAGCAGCCTCTGTGCCCATCTCCAGGCTGAGCCCCACCTTTGCCTTGTCCATTTTGGTTCACTTCCAGTAAAGGATGATACTAGAAAACCGCCTCTTTGGCCATCCTTGGCATTATCCTAACTTATCAGTTAACACCCAGTTATCATCTAGTTGTGTGGAATCATGATACTTTTCCTCTCTCTGGACTCCAGCTCCTCAATCAGTAAACATTTATTAAGCACCTTCTACATGCCAGACACTGTGCTAAATGCTGGGGGGGAAATGATCCTAATAAGTCATGGTAAATTGATTTGGGAGGGGAGAGGAGAAGCTTTCTGCCCTGAATAGGGCAAGAACTCCTTGAATCATAACTTATTTTTTATTTGGAAAAAGAACATCACTCTACTGACCTTCAGAGCTGGCAGGGTTTTGAATGTAGAAGATATATTTCAATCCTCAAGAAGGAAGATAGGAGCAGGCAAATAGAGCAGGGAGAAACATGAATATGACATTGACAAGGTAGAAGTGGTAGGTGCCTCTTTAAGACATAGGTCTTGTTGGGGGGGAGGGGGAGGTGAGGCTTTCAACTTGACTTTGCTCTCTTTCCTTAACTCCATTCTTCTCTTTTTTCTCTATGTCTCAGATAAGGGGACAGGATCTTTTAGGTTTTACCTGCTCAGTCTTAGTTCTCATCTATTCTGGACAACAGAGTACTAGAGAGAACACCGTGGCTTCTCATCTGATCATTGATAGGATAGAATATTACTCCTCTAATCGGCAATCATTTTCCCATTCTCTCTCCCTTTCCCTCTCTTGTGCCACTTTTTCTTTCCCTTTCCTTTCCCTCTTTTGCTTTTTCTGCTTAGAGATGGAATGCCCATGTGGCCTCATGTCAAGGAATGCCCAACTTGGCTAAGGAAAAGTATCTGTTGCCATCCTCCTTTCAGAAATAATTATGTGGGATGAATATTTACAAAAATGTAAATTGCTCAGATAAACAGAATACTTAAATAAACCTATGTTAGAAAAAGAAATTAAACCATAAATGAACTCCCTTAGAAAAATCTTCAAGACCAGATGGATTTAGTAGTGAATTCTACCAAACATTTAAAGAACAATCAAGTCCACTACTATATGAACTATTTAGGGAAACAGGCAAAACAAAAGGAGTCCTACAAAATTTCTTTTATGACACAAATAGGTTGCTGATACCTAAAAACGTAAGGGCAAAAATGGAGAAAGGAAACTATAGATCAATTTTCAAAATAAATAAATAAAATGTTAGCAAGGAGATTATAGCTATATATCACAAAGATATATGAGATACACTATGAGAAGGCGGAATTTATACCAGGAATGCAGGGTTGGTTCAACATAAGGAAAACTAACAGTATAAATGACCACATCAAAAACAACAAAACCCATATGATCATATCAATAGATGAAGAAAAAGCCTTTAACAAAACACCACATTCATTCTTATTTAAAGAAAAAAACACAGTAGAAAGCATAGGAATAAAAGGAGCTTTCCTTAAAATGATAAATAGTATCTTTCTAAAAACCATCAGCAAGTACTATCTGTAATGGGGATAACCTAGAAGCCTGCCCAATAAGATTAGGAGTGAAGCAAGGATACCCATTATAAACACTTATATTTATTCAATATTGTACTAGAAGTGCTAGCTATAGCAATAAGGGAGGAAAAATAAAATGAAGAAATTAGAATAGGAAATGAGGAATCAAAACAATCATTCTTTGCAGATGGTATAGATATTTAGGGAATCCTAATGAACTAAAAAATGAGTTTAAATAATTAACAACTTCAGCAAAGTTGCAAAATATAACACAAACTCATATAAATCATCAGCATTTCTATATATTATCAACAAAGTCCAATAGGAAGATATAGAAAGATAAGTTCCATTTAAAATAACTAAAGACAGTATAAAATACTTGTGAGTCTACCTGCCAAGACAAACCCAGGAACTATATAAACACAATTATAAAACACTTATCATATAAATGATGTCATATCTAAATGAAGAAATACTAATTGCTCATGGATAAGCTGAGGTGATATAATAAAAATGATAATTTCTACCTAAATTAATTTACACAGTGCCATACCAAACTACCAAAAAGTTATTTTAAACAGCTAGAAAAAATAATAACAAAGTTCATCTGGAAGAATAAAAGGGCAAGAATATAAAATGAATCAATGAGAAAAACTGAAGGAAGTTGGACTAGCATTATCAGATCTCAAACTGTATTATAAGATGGTAATCATGAAAACAATCTGTTACTGGATAAGAAATAGAGTGAACATGATGGAATATGACCAAGATGGAATCTTATTGTGGTATATAAAAAATGACAAGTAGGATGACTTTAGGAAAACCTGGGATGACTTGTATGAACTGTTGCAAAGTGAAGTGAACAGAACCAGAAGAACATTGTACACAGTAATAGCAATATTGTACAATGATCAACCATGAATGACTTAGCCATTCTCAGCAATGAAATGAGCCAAGACAATTCCAAAGGACTAGTAGTGAAAAATACTATCTACCTCCAAAGAAAGAACTGATAGAATCTGAATGTAGATTGAAGCACACTTTTTTATTTTTCTTGGAGTTTTTTGCAACATAGCTAATATGGAAATATGTTTTGCATGACTTTACATGTATAATCTATATCAAATGGCTTGCTTCTCAAGGGGGAGAAGTAGAGAATTTGCAAAACAAAATATAAAGAGCAAATTTTAAAATGTTTACATAAAATTGAGAAAAATAAGATAAAACAGAAATAAGTGTGCCTTATATTTTTAGGATTATTGTTTAAAACTCCAGTTTCATTAAATAGGAGGATTTTTTCATATAGATTTGTATGTTTTTACTGAGATAGAAATTTCCCCTTTAGTGAATATTCTTGGTGGTTCTCATCAAATACCTTTCTCTATCTCTCGAGCAAAATTGTGTAGATTTATTCAGTGCAATTCAGCCCACCAGGTGCACTGGTGGCCACTGCTGAAAATGATTCCTAGGGGGAAACAGTATTGGTTCTTAGCAGATCTAAAATGCTGGGGCATCATTAACAGATAATTCATGGAAGGATGAGGGTATTCAGATAATTGGTGGAAAAAACCAGTCAGCCTCATTACCATTTAGGTCCACTGGTCCCAGATCCTTTCCTTGAATGTACAACCTGCTGTTGTCATGCCCTAATGTGAAAATATCTATCCAACTAAACTAGAAGAAAATGAGGTACATGAATGGTAATGTGGCTTACCAAAGGTCACATAAGCAAGAGGTAACTGATAGGAAATTAGAATTTAGTGCTCTTTTCCCAGGGCTACCTGGTTTTTTATCACTCAAATTTGATAGGGCAGTGTATTGAAAGTCATGAGACCTGCACTAATTCCTAGTTCTATATCTTAGTGACTGTGTGACATTCACTTTTCTGAACCTCTTCTTCCCCACCCTTTAAAATGAAGAGCTTGAGTGAACTCTAAGGTATCTTTCGATTCTAATATTCTATGATTCTATAATACTAAATTGTCTCATTTTGCCAGATTGGAAATAAAGACAGCACTAAATGTAAGCCCACAAAGTACTTTTTACCAGGCACACTGCACACCTAGCACCATGCTATATGATCTCTCTGTTCAGGTGTTTCCAGTCATTCTGATCCTCAAAGAAACCTCAAAGGTTTTCTTGGCAGAAATATTGGAGTGGTTTGCCATTTCCTTCTTCATCTCATCTTACAGATGAGAAACTAAGACAAATAGTTGAATGACTTGCCCAGGGTCACACAGGAAGTAAATGGCTGAGGCCAAATTTGCCCTCAGGAGAATGAGTCCTCCTGACTCTAGACCCAGTGCTCCATCCACTGTGCATGTGAGTTGAAAAACCAGACAATCATTAAATTAAGTTCACATCAGTTCAAATGGATCTATGGACTTGGAAAGTCCCTCTAAAGGTATGTATCAAAGCCCATCCATGTCTGCCTATTCTATACAACTCTTGTCTAGTCTTCCCATTAGTTCAGCATAGAAAGTCCACCCCACATGCTGAGAGCTTTATTATTTTTTGACACTATAAGAATATCAGTGATACAAAGCTCTAATACTTTTATCTTTCATTCTTACTGCTTGATCAGTTCATTTTCTTCTTTTGTTCTTAAGGTCTTTGATGGCATCTTTTCCTTCACTCCTTTATAATTCCTCATCTGTATAGAACTGTAACCTACTTCTACCCATCATATGTCTCTTCATTGCCTTTTGAGTGAGTTTCAATTTCAGTTTTCAGGAGATTATCACTTTCTACAACTTTCAGCCCTATAACCATGAAAAACTAGTTGCCTTAAAAGGATTAACCTTTGTTTTAAGAAGGTTTGGTTCATTAAAAAAAAAAGCTTCTCTATTTCTCAAAGAAAATCCTGCCTTCTTGTTCAAGGCTAACTCAACCCCAAACAATTACTATTAAGAGAAATATAAAGAGACAGTATATAATTCAGTATTAAGATATGTTATAGATTACAAATGCCATTGAATTCTGAGAAAGGAATGAGTAATATTAACTAGAGTAGTTACGGAAGCCAGGATCAAGCAAATTCATTTGCATCTCCTCAGAATGACAGAAAGCTTCTCCCTGAAAAAAGTCTAGAACCCTGGGTGCTTTCCCTCATTGCACTTAGCCAGAATACCATGATCTCTCTTCTCCCAAGTTCTCAACAATTCTGCTCCTCATACAGGTGAAGAATATCCAGGAATCATTCTCCACCAATAAAGAGAGCCATATGTAAACAAGCTTGAGCCCCACAGTACAGAAGAGTTAGGCCTTGAAGAATAAATTTCAGAGCAAGGATAAGATTTGGTAAGTATGATTTGGAAAATGTGAAGCCACGATGTATAACTCACCAACGGAGAAGTTTGTGAAAGCATCAAATGTCAGTTAATCACAAGGAGATGTTGAATGGCTATTGGTCTCCAGTGTAAACTGGTATTTCTCACTCAGAAAACTGAATTCTACTGCTCTTGTGTCCTGTCCTTTCAACATGTCCAACTTGCCTCAGGGTCTAACCCTCCTCCCTTACTATAAAGCCCTGAAAAGCCAGGTCTGCAGAAAGTACTTTGCTGCCAGATTTTTCAAGGAGCAGTTTTGTTGCTATGAGTTCTCCCATGCAGGGGTGAGTGTTATTTTTTCTGACAGCAAAAACAACTGAGATGCACAAAAGGAAACTGGCTGCTTAAATAAGTTTTGCTCCATTTTCCTGCTCTATTTTTTCTCTCCCAATTCAGAATGGCCATCCTCACTGGCACTCACCCAGACCTCCAGAACTGCCACGATTAGTCTTAATTGGGAGCCAACAGGACTTCCCCCAGTTAGCTCTCTTTCTTTCTTATTCTAAGCCCTCCCAATATGATGAACTTTAGTCAAAAAGAAAATAAAGCCGAGAAAGGGAGAGAGACCCATTGCATGAAAAAAAAACAGAGAAAGTCTGACTCTTTGAATCTTTTTTAAAAAATGCGTTTTACTCTCTTGGGAATGAATATTAACTCAGAGTTGATTCTCTCCTTCCCACTTTTTTGTCAGCTATGCAGAATTCTTATTCCCTGATTTGCTTCCCATCATTCTCTGCCCTTGCCATTCACACTCTCACAGACATTTAAAAGCATTTATGGGCAAGTTTCACACTATATAATTCACCCCAAGTCACAATCATTTGCTTTTCATGTAACTAAAGCTCTATAAATCAGTCAAGCCAAAGGGTGATAAATCATCAGTCTCCTACCCAGACTGCTATTGTGAAAGGGGACTTTGTCCCATTTTCAAGCTAAACAAGGACACAAGATAGAATGCCTGATCTTAGGTGGCCACCCTCTCCCTGGCTGCGCTAAACCAGCAAGCCTGGAATAAGCCACACTGAACAGGCTATGAGCCAGAAATTCAGCTCTGATTGAAAAACAAGTGACCAATAGCACCTGTCCATGGTGCTGGATTATCAGAGCCTCTTCATTTAACAGGCTACTGAGATCCTCAGCTATTTTGAGGGAATAAAGATCTGTGTGGGAGACACTGAGAAAGTTAGTGGAGTAGTGGAAGGGAAGCTGGATAGTCAGGTTATGATGAAGTATGAATGGACATATAAAATTAGGTATTCTTTCCACTACTTAAAAATAATTATCACTTTCTCCTAGCTAAACATTCCCATTTCTTTCAATTAATTCTTGCATCATCTTAAGTCCCTTTATAATTTGAGTTGCCATCCTCTATTTTTGCTAGACTTGTCAGGGTGCTTCCTGAAACATGAGTTTCAAAATTGACCCTGATGCTCCAGATTTGGCCTTCACTATCACCTTCTTAAAGCATCCCATGTTTCTTTTAATGCAACCTAAGATAGTTCCTCTAGTTTTGATATCATACAGTCCATTCATATTGAGATTGCCATCCACTAAGACCTAAAATTCAATAGCCCAGAAAGAAGTCAGATGAGAAGGGCTCAGGGAGAAATCAAGCAATTTAATTGGTTCATTTACAAACTTGGGAGGCTCATCAGGTCACTCAATTCCCCAGCTCTGTAAATATTATAAGTTTACCTGGGCATAGTTGAAAATGGAAATGGTTTCTTTGTTATACCCTAATTGGCCAAGGGGGAAGAAAAAGCTTTCAGTTGAAAAATCCCCAGCTAACAACTGCCTCTTCAGGGCATTTTTATTTTTTATGATGTACATGGTACACATTGTTATTCAGGGCCTTATGGGGCATTGTAGAGAAAGCTGGAAGCATGACAGAGAGATTGCCTTAGCCTTTACAGAGAGAGCCAGGAAATTCAGGAGCTTGAATTCTTCAGTCTGTTGCTCATGAGAAATAAAACTGGGAGGGCCACCATACTTGTACTGAGGAGATGGATGGGGCTAAGGGCCACTGTTCTCCTTCTGGCAAAGCCAAACATCAGCAATTTAGCCCAAAAATGCTTCTGCAAAAAAACCTTCAATTATTGAAAAATCCACAGAGGCATCTGATGTACAGGGGTATCCTTTTAATGCCCAGGCTTTAATAAACTTAATCCTTCCTGTTGAATAATTAAAAATCCTGGATATAAATAATGTCTGGTACTATATGGAGATATTTAGGGAGTAAATTTGTGTCTGTTTATCACTATGAATTCTCCTGAAGGTTAAGCAGTAACCTTCTTGTGTCCCACTTGGGACTGGTGAAGAGAGATTTTTAAACTATACCGAAGCAACTATAGAGTTGAATAAGGATTATATATATAATAAGGATTCATCTTATAGTTATCCATTATATCTATATATGTATATATATATATATATATATCAGTATATATATATAATATCCATTATACATTATCCATAAAGTAGATGGGACAAGTCACTTAATTTTTCTTTGCCTCAGTTCCTCATTTGTAAAATGGGCACACACTGGAGAAGGAAGAGGCAAACCATTCCAGTATCTTTGCCAAGAAAACCCCTTATGCATATTGTCCATGGGGTCACAGAGTCAGACAAAACTGCACAGCTGAATAACAAGTTATCCATTAGAATATAAGCCCCTGGAGGTCAGAAAGTAGTTTTCTCTTTCTTTATATCCTCAGGTTATAACACAGCACCTGACACATAGTAAGCACTTAGTAAATTATTTCACTCGTAAAAAATACTCTTCTCCAGAAGAAAGGCAAATGGTGAGTTGAAACTTTGCATTTTATATTTACACACACACACACACACACACGCACGCACGCACGCAGGCACATATTCACAAGCTTCTTGAAAAGTATTAAGCCCTAATTTACTTACAAATGTAAGGAATCATTAAACAGACTATCCCTCTTACCGAAGCAGCCCTTTCTTCCTGTCCTCCCTCCCCAACATGGCTAGGGCATCATTCTTCACTAATTTTATGGTTTGTAAAGCTCAAGAGCTTTCTTGATCCCACTCTCGCAATTGTCTTATATGGAAAAGTCTTTCAATGCAGGCAAATATCCAGAGGCAGGTTCAGAGGCCACTGGCTTCTCCTGGATATTCTGTTCTCATTCTCCTCTTCAGCCACTATTTATTTTTATGGATTAATCCTACATCTTTGGTAGCTACTCTGGAGAGGTCTTGGGGATTACTGAAGGCAGACGGGAACTTTTGAATCACAGTCCAGCACTCAGCCAGGAGACAAAGATGATATTGACTCTGACACCCTATTTCAGAAACTAAAAGTCTCTAACTTGGCTCATTGTGTTGCAAGTTACTGTCATTTTAAGGACTTACAAGTCTGGAACTTGGTTACCTAGGTGTCCCACTACCAACGTTGATCAAAACCCCAGAATAGTTGGCAAAGATGTTGTCCTCTTCTACATGCACAACATTGTATTTTCCCAGGGAGGTGGTTCCGATCTATCTGGCCCTTGGGGGGAGCCAAAAACTTATCTGGGCCAGAACCTAATCAGCAGAGTTTCTCTGGTTTGTTGCTGGATATCTCAGGGAGCACTATCTCAGCGAGAAACTGAGCTGGGATAAATAAGTACACAGGTCCACGGATGGATGGACTGCCGGGGACCATTTTCAAACTGCTTCGTGTATCTTGACAATGAGCCAGAGCTCGTCAAGTTTCTTTTTCCTTTGCAGTAAATTCACAAGCTTATTATTAAGGTGTGCTCTTAACAAAGGCATTGCCTTTAAATAACAAGTGTATTTGTCATCTCCTGGTCCTTCCTCCTACTTCCTTTTTTAAAAATCCAGTCCTTATGTCTTTCTGTCTCAAATAGTTATCATCAGATCTCCTCCAGGGAAATTTTGAGATTTGTATTGACTGATACGCTATTGAGAACATACACCATACCCCATTCCCGATCCAAAACTATTTCTTTGGTATCATAAATTGGAAGGATCATTCTGAATCCTAAGTTTTGTGGTAGATGCTATTGATGACTGCATAATCTCATTTGCATTTAATTAACTCTCCCTGACCTCAGCTCAAAAAAGGATAGAGACAACTAAAGATTTGTCCCTGGCCCTGAAATTTAGAAAGCGCTTACAATACTTATAATCTTTCAGTAACATAAGAACAATGGATCTTACTTCCTAGTTATCTAGAATTACGGTATGAAACGATCAAATGGAATACTTCCTTCTCCAGGTGAGTTCCACTAGAGTTTAGCACCCCTATTATTTTCGTTTCCCAACAGTGGCCTTGAGGTGTCCCATAAAGTCTATAATCATAGGAAGCAGTATCTCTCTTTCCGTCAGGGGACAATGTCCTAAACACTCCTACCCCCACAGGCCTTGTGTACCAGGTTATCTCAGTCAGCCGTTATGTATTTATGAAATACTTACTATAAATCAGTCATGGTACTAAGGGCTGGGAATACAAAGAAAGGCAAAAACAGTCCTTGATTTCAAGATGCTTATGTTGTAATAGGGAAACAATATGTAAATAATTAGGTATATACAAGAGATATTCAGAGTATGTAGATGGAAAGTAATCTAAAAAGATAAGGCACTAGTAGCTTGAAGAACCAGGAAATGTCTCTTGTAGAAGGAAGGAAGGAAGGAAGGAAGGAAGGAAGGAAGGAAGGAAGGAAGGAAGGAAGGAAGGAAGGAAGGAAGGAAGGAGGGGAGGGGGAGGGGAAGGGAGGGGAAGGGAAGGGAAGGGAAGGGAAGGGAAGGGAAGGGAAGGGAAGGGAAGGGAAGGGGAGGGAGGGGAGGAGAAGGGAGGGGAAGGGAAGGGGAGGGGAGGGAAGGGAAGGGAAGGGAAGGGAAGGGAAGGGAAGGGAAGGGAAGGGAAGGGAAGGGAAGGGAAGGGAAGGGAAGGGAAGGGGAGGGAGGGGAGAAGAAGGGAGGGGAAGGGAAGGGAAGGGGAGGGGAGGGGAGGGAAAGGAAGAGAAGGAAGGGAAGGAAGAGGGAGGGAAGGGAGGGAGGGAAGGAAAGAGAAAGAAAAAGAAAGATAAAAAGAAAGCTGAGGAGGGAAAGGAGGAAGGAAGAGAAGAAGAAAGGAAAAAGAGAGGGAAAAAACAAACATTTATTAGATGAGATTTGAGCTGAGATTTGAACAAAGCCAAGGAAACTATGAGGCAGAAGTGAAGGGTAGAATATTCTGGGCCTGGGGGACTACCATGCTCCCCTAACAGAATTTTTATTAAAGAGTTGAATTGAGGGCATATTTTTAGTGAATATTTTTAAACTGTCATTGATGCCTTTTGTTTTACATTATATTCATTTATGAGTCTTTTCCCCTTCTACTGTTCAATGAGCCTACCTTTGTAACACAATTGTTGAGGTTTTTTTTTTAATTCAACAAAACCAATCTCTGCTTTGACCATATGAGCCAAGATACATAGCATCCCACAACCCTAGTTCCCCGACCCCCGCAATAGTTGGTGGAAGGTGCATTTTCTTATCTTAGAGGGAACTAAGTTTGTTCAATATGAATACATCGTATTCACTTTCATTTTATTGTTTTTTTCATTTACATTGGTGTAGTCTTTGGGTATGTTTTCCCCCGGTTCTGTTTAATTCATTCCATTCCATGGATATAAATTTTCAATTTTTCCAAATTCCCTTTATTCATTATTCTTTACAGTTAATAATATCCTATCACATTCATGGACCACAACTTATTTAGTCATTCCTCAATCAAGAAGCAACCACTTTGTTTATAATAACAATAATGATAGCACTATGATATCACTTTAAGGTTGACAAAGTGTTTCTCACATATGTTGTTTCATTAATTCTCACAAGGGTAGACGCTATTATTATCCCCATTTCACAGATGAGGATACTGAGGTTCAGAGAAGCTAAACGGTTTGCCTCTGATCACACAGCTAGTAATTGTCTGAGGCAAGATTTAAACTCAGGTCTCCTTGACTCCAACACTCTATCAACTGAAAAACCTAGCTGCCTCTTTCTTCTCTACTACAACCAGAAGTGCTACAGTGAACATATTGTTTGTACATGGAGACTTTTTGTTGTTATCGTTAATGACCTCCTTTGGGTATACATCCTGAAGTGGGATCTCTGAGTCAAAGAGTATCAACATATTAGTCAATTTTTTCACAAGATTCCAGTTGCTTACGCTGCAGATGAGATTACCTTGAGTTCTTTTATTGACAAGAATGGTTGGAGAGACTCACATCTCCACTAATGCTTAGTGGATTGCCAGAATGACATCACTATGTTGGAGTCAAGGTATGGTGTGTCCAGTTGTGGTCAATCAACCCAGTCCAAGCTCAGAAGGCTCTATCACAGGTCAGGCACAAATAATCCACATAAGCATTTGCAGTGGAGGTGTCTCTAAGTTTGCCCATTTCACCTTTCATTTGAGCAGCTTCAATTCTGCTTCATTCATAGAGTTCAGGGTATTATCAGCTGTCTATGTACACACACACACACACACACACCCATTACTGAGATAAAGCATTGAGATTGTCCCTCCCCCAAACACATTCCCACACTCACACATACGCTTTAGACTGCACATTGACCTTATGTGACATTTCTTCTGCCTTCAAGGCTATCCCTGATATTCATTTTAACCTGATTTCACCTGACTAAAAATGAAAAATGTTGCGGTTGGGAGAAAGGAGTTGACTACGTGGAATGATTTATCCAGACTTCCTAGGGCAGTCCTGTCCAACACTTTAGAAACCAAAAGGACCAATAGCTCATATGCTGGTTATGAAAGTTTGTTGTCCAGAACTTTGAAATCCTCAGAAAAGTAACTCCTAAGCTTGATGGTGCTTCCAGTGATAAAGCCCCCTACTCACTAAAACCTTCTGGTATCTTCTTCACATTGCCATCGCTGATAGACCTACCATCTGCTTCAGGCCCAGGAGAACTTTGTTCTCCCTTACTGATGTCTTCAAGATCTCCATTCAGTTCCTAAAAAGCTAATTGTATCAAGACAAAGTCATCTGAACCAGAGGAAAAGCTACTGCCTCAATTTTCAAATGGCCATTCTTATCCCCTACTGTGCATTAGGCCTTGTGATCTCCATAGCTTCAGCTTTCAATTAGAAATAATGAGGTTTTTCACTGGTGAAAAAAGAAAATTTCCATTTAAATGTGTAGTTAGAGACTTTTAGACACCCTACCTACCCCCAACCCTTCCTTCTTAAGAATGGCAAGTCTAAAGGTTGAATTAGCAATTCATCTTTTAAATTAAGATTACTTTATGCACACTGAATTCAGACAGAATAATAATTATTTTGTGCTAGACACCAATTATATTGGATGCAACACACTGATGGAGGATTAACAGCACTAGAACAGGTCATGAGGGTAACAGTTAATTCTGCCCAAACACGAAGGAGAATCAAGGAAACATCACACTAGCAGGGAAAAGGGAAAGGATGGGAAGGAGAAAGAACAGAAGGGAGAGCAACAGGAGAAAAAATCAATTACTATGTCATGGATGAAATATTTTCTAAGCCCCAACCCCCATTCTGAATTTCTTTTGCGAGCACAATGCCTAAGAAGTCTGCATTAAGTCATCAGCTAGAGATAAACAAAAAATCATCCTTCTGTTCTCCATCCCACCCCTCAAAAAAGGTACATCTTGGAAATGTCAATTCAGAGGGAGCTAGGCTGTCTACAGCAAAACAAACGTGCAGGTGAAATGTGTTGAGGTCCGCCCCCCTGCCCATTCTTAAGAAGGTCATAATTACCCAGGAGTTCAAATATGGCATTTCCTTCCTCTCTCAGTACTGAGGACTGGCCCTCCATCCTATCCCCACAGAGGGATCTGGTGTTAATGAAACCAAATCTACCTCCCCCAGGCCCACAATGCAGTTCAGACATCCCCCAGAATAGCAACTTCATGGAATGTCATCTAATTACTTCTCCTATCCACTCTACAAAGAATATTGTAACTAGAAACAGACACCATTGGTACTTATAATGTGTAGGTCAGGGGAAGGGGATTTTGAGATGATTGGTCAAGTATGAAATACACAGACAAAGAAAATCCTGGAGCCTTTCTAGGAATGACTACGTGATCAAGTAGTCTGTGATATTTTGGAGTCACAGAGCATTAGGCAGCAATTTTTGTGATCTGATCCATCACCACACACCACATGCAAGACAAGTTGGGGAAGTCGCTGCTACATAGATAGACTTGGGCATGGAGGACATAAGACCATGCTTAAGGAGCTCATCACCTGTTCACTTTCTAGGTTAATTATTCTTACTAAGTAATTGTTAGATTAAAAGTTACTGAGAAGCTACAATCTGCTTTGGTTTTGCTTTAGTTTAATAGTTTTTCTCCCAATTACATGTAAAAGCAATTTTTCAATCTGCTCTGTTAAGAGGAAGCATGGTACCATGAAACAAGCACTGGCTTTGAAGGCAGAGGGCCTGGGTTCAAATTCCAGCTCGGATATTTACCACCA
Organism: Bettongia penicillata ogilbyi; assembly: GCA_023548195.1. Lineage (NCBI taxonomy): Eukaryota > Metazoa > Chordata > Mammalia > Diprotodontia > Potoroidae > Bettongia > Bettongia penicillata. Next base: position 1,798,471 of record JAJHZJ010000567.1, read on the forward strand.
CTGTATGACCTCGCGTCAGTGATTTCCCCGCTCTGTCTGTTTCCCTATCTGTAAAAGAGTGGTTAGGGTTAGATGACCTTTAGGGTTTCTTATTATTTCTAAGAAATTCCTCACCAAGAGTTGCTTATACTGATGAAATCATACCTGGTCAAAACAAAACAAAATGTGTGTGTTTATTCTGGTTTCAAGATTTCTTGTTGAAGGACAACCAGTGTTATCAGTGACCTTTAAACTGGCCTCCTGAGGCAAAGTTCTGATGCCATATCTGTAAATATGATACAAGAAGCATGGGATTTATCCATTAGTTCCTGGTCATAACTCTAAGTCAACTCTGCATTTGTTTCTAATTTAATTTTCTTGTGAGACCCAAGTATACGTTGCTGCAAGAGTCACTGTGTCAGGGATATCCAGAATCAGAAGAGCCTGCTTTTTTCCTTCTCTTTCTCTGTCTACTGTAATCTTAATCAATTTTTAAGGTCTAATTCAACTTCTCCCTCCTCCATGGAACTGTTCAAGCCTACCGTAGCCCACAGTGACCTCTGCCTCCCCTGGGTCATAGTACTAAAGCATTCTAGCCCTTCACGTCTTGACCTTTAAGGTAAATATGGAACCAGTAATGATGGGTTAGCTTTGTCACTTCAAGTAGACTAAGCTCCTATGGGTCAAAAAATTAAAAAACGATGTTTCTTCTGCATCTTTCACAAAGCCTTGCACAGAATTAAGCACATACTCTTAATGCCAACTTGAGCAAATCATTTAACCACTCCTGGCCTTAGTTTCCTTACTCATAAAACTGGGATAATAGCACCTAATTCAAAGGGTTGTTGTCAGGACCATATGAGATGATTTATGTAAAGCACTTTGCAAATCTTACAGCACTATATAAATATTAGCTATGATTATTATATGACTATTATTTCAAATATCCATTTCAATACACTAGTGAGTCCAAGCTTCTGTCAAAAGTCAAAGTGTTAACTTTCTAATACAAACACTGATGCGTAATGATTCTGAATGATACTCTCTCCCAAGGCAGCATTTATAATTTTTCTAAAGCAACATTATTTTATGCCACAACTTTGCATGGCATATTAAAATGATAATATAACATATCAGTGGCTCACAGCATTTTCGCACCATCTTTCCACAAAGGATTTCACCAACTCTTTCCTTCTGTAACTCCTATTCCTCTTCTGCCCCCAAACTTAGATGGCATCTTTTTTGATGACTCAGCAAAAGAGACAGGAAGGGAGGAAAGCAGAGAAGGGGATGAATTCAGGAGAAGACCTGACCTACTCCATTCACAAAATCTGTCCTTTACTAAAATTACTATTAAATAACTGTTCTGAGGTATGCTCTTGTGGATCCTTAAGAATACCCCCATGGAAATTGTAACCCTCCATTTCTCTAGGAGCTTTCAAGGCATTTGAGTTCATTTGCAGACTCTGTTTGCAATGATTTCACTACCTCTGAGCTGCTACCCTTTTCTTTTTTCAACTTGAAGGCAGATCCAGTTTGTCAGTAGTGAACAATGGAAAAGGTCCACCCCTTACTTTCAGAGAACAAGGTTCAGAAATCTATAAGCCAGTTGAAAAGAACCGTGATGCCAGGAATTCAAAAGAAAATTAGGATGCTTTGGATGTACTGAGATTTTAATTAATATGTATGTAATACAGTACTGTTAATATTGTATAGTAATTAAGAAAAAGAATTATTTCATTCTATACCAGGAAGTACACAACTCATACATAGCCTAGAGTTAACTGTTAACGAGTGGATCTTTCATCATGGTCATAAGGAGGTATTTTTTCTCAGGATAGACCCAAAACAAAATGGCAAAGCAACACATTATCTCTCATGCTCCTTTGTTTCTCGTTCTGTCCTCCCCCCTCCTTTAGGCATTCTCCCATACCATTAAACTTCCTCCTTCTTTCCATCTGGTACCCAGGGCTATTCAAAAATGCAGTCCAGCTGGGCCCATCTTCTCTACACAATGCTTCATGGATTATTACTTCCTCCCTCTATAACCTGAGTCCAAAAGCCTATTGGTGTGGAATTCTCGTTGTCGGAGATCAAGATCCTGTGCCTGTGTGGAGTGGGGCAGAACTGGTGAGAGTTAAAGAAGTTTGCTCTCCTACTCCTTGGGAATCTCTTCCAGCTTCAGGTACTTCTGGCTGCCAGCTTCAGGACAGAAGATGGAAGATGCCAATCCCACTTCAGGTCACTAAAAGAAAAGACTCTGAGAAGTTGACATAGCAAAAGCTCACCATCTCCATTATGCCCCTATCCCCAACTTGGTATCTTATAGACCCTGGGGACCTTCCCTTGGGTAAAATCTAGGACTCTCTTTTGGTAGATCTGAGTTATTTTGTTTCCAATGGAAGAACGCCTTCACTCTGCATTGTCTGGTATATATTCTCCTATGTATACTTCCTCTGGTTTCTGTTTTTTGCTATTCCACTTGGATAAATGCTCTTTGTAGAACTGGATGTTTGGTAGGAAAGGGTCAAGCCTTGGATATAAAGCATCAGTGACAAGAAGTTAGATTAAATCTGAAAACTACATCCCATAGATTAATAGTATGTTAGGGGGCAGATGAAATTCTAGCTGAGCACTTCTCTCTCTGAGAAGAGTGGCAGCCTCTGGCCCCAACTTCCTGCTTCCTCTCCTAGAAGGAATTAAAATCTCCCCTGAAGAAGGCTAGGAGGGAGAAAAGGCTAAAGATGTCTAATCTCCCTTTAAGCTACAAAATGATGCCCTCATGCTACAAATGGGAGACAAGCCTTGCTAAACCTCCATCATACCTTTTCTGCCCTATGTCTCATTCTCTCATGGTAGCAAGCACTGAGGGACAATGAGAGACAGTGCCAAGCTGACAATGACTTATGATGGTTTATATGTTGTCCATTGATTCATTTATAGAGATCAACCAGTCCAACCTCCTCATTTTATGGACAAGGAAATTCCAAAGAGAGGGGAAGCAACTTGCTTGAGATCATGCAACAAATTAATGACAAAACTAAGTCTAGAACTGAGGTTTACTGACCCCCAGTCAGGTTCTTTCCATTATGTTCATTCATTCATCAATAATGCATTCTTATAAACAATGCAGTAGGTGCTAGATGCTTGAGGAGATATAAAAATAATTAAGATATAGCCCCTGCTCTCATGGAGCTTATAGGATAGAAGAAGGGGATGCCACAAATATAAAAATGAAATAGTATTCAATAAATATAGTGATTATAAAAAATAAAAAGGAAAATAAAACTGAAAAGTGCTATATTTTCCTAGGAAGAAAATGTAGCTCTTCAACTGAGGAAACAGAAAGGACTTCTTGGCAGAGTTGGGATTTAAGTTAAATTTTGAAGAATGAGTATTATTTCAAAACGCAAAGGAGGAGGCTGGGGTATTTTGAACACAGGAAATGATGAGAACAAAGGAATATAGATCAAAAAGCACTGGTCATGACAGGTAATAAATAGTCCAGTTTGGATGAAAAATAGTGTATGTGGAATGGATTAATGTGAGATATTATTATAGGGGAGGTAAGAAAGTATAAGGTTGTAGAAGGTCTTAAAGAACATGATGAAGAAGATAATCTTTATGTGCTATGCAATAGGTGGTCACAAAGGGGTTAAAAAGCAGATGAGTGACATGATCAGCTCTGTGTCCAGGGAATATTAATCAAAGGATGGAATGAAGAGTGAAATCAGGTAGGATAGTGAGAGACTGTAATGGACAAAGTCCTGGATTTAGGGACAGGAAGACTTGAGTTCAAATCTCATCTCTAGCACTTACTAGCTGCATAGTTTTGAGCAAATCACTTAACCTCTCCAACCTTCAGGTTGTTTATCTGAAAAATGGAAATGCCAAAAGTTTTATCTTACAAGGTCACTGTGAGGGTCAAATGACAATGTATATGAAGGACTTCGCAAACCTTAAAGTGTTATATTCATTTCAATAATTATTTTTATTATTGGTGATATTTGAATTTCTACAAGGACCTTCAATGTATTAGAAAGTGTTCAATTAATTTGGGATCTTCAGGTACCCTGGTGATGAAGACAACTGGAAATGGGAGATATTTGGACCTTGCTCCAATATCACCACATAGGTTAAACTGCTTGCTTTACCAATGTATATATATGGTCAACTCTGTTTATGTATTTATATAGTTGGCATAGTTGGGTAAACCCATGTAATGGCAAGCAAAGTAAGGTTTTTGATGCTTTTCTGGATTGAATTTTAGCCTTTAATTGAATCAAGAGCCTTTGATTGGAAACAGTATGTGTGTGTGTATATGTATGTGTGTATGTATATGTGTGTGCATGTGTATACTTGTGTGTGTATATATATATATGTGTATGTATGTATGTGCATTATGTGTTTGTGATGTTGGCACTCCCTCCGTTGATCTGTGTTGGTTTCTCAGACAGAAGTCCTGTCTGTTGAACTGTGTTAATTTCTCAGACAGAAGCCCTTTCTGTCAGTCTTTATAAATGAATTAAGCTGAAGAGTGGAGATCTGCCCATGGGAAGGAGGCTTAGCTTAAGCCCTTTTTAAGAGCTGTTACAGTGAATTGAGATGATGGTGCTGGTAAAGTGTATAAATATTGCTATAGCCCTGATAAGCTTTGATTTCCCAGAAGCAGAAGTTGCAGGCAGGAGCCCCTGGAACCTGCTGTCAGCCAGAAGCAGGAAGAGTTTGGAATGGAAGAGTCCCTGTGAGCTGAGACAAGGAACAAGAGCAAGAACTGGGAGCAGTTGGTCCATGGAGAAGCTGTGGGTTTTGGAAGTCAGCCTTGAGTCAAGATGAGAGAGGACTTTACTTGGACACTGTGTATTGACTAAGGAGATTGTTCTTACAGTGACCTAGGAGTGGATGGTGTGATATTTTCTGCTACCCGTTAAGGATGGGTTGTACCAGGGAAGACTTAAGCTGGGACCTCCTGACTTTGGAGATGCACCGATATATGGTATGCGCCATATGACATGAGTGTTGTGAGATATATATATATATGTATTAGATGATATGTTTTGCTTAAGGATGTTACTATGAATATTATGCTTTACTTTATTGAACAATGTTTAGTTTATTGATGAATAGAGAGTTCATTATATTATGCAGTTAGACCCTTAAAATTATTCACAACAGCAGTCCTCAGGTGTGCTGCCATGTTTAGTGTTACAACCCACCAAAGAAACTAAGGATATAGCTAGTTTTACTTCCTAGGCCATAACATGGGACATTTGGGTCTTGGTCAGAATTGTTTGGGTTATGAACCAACCACCATGCTATGAGAGGCAATCAGGTCAAATAATAAAATTATAAATGAGATATTTGTACCCCATAAAGCAGATCATCCATTTAGTTATAGATGCAGAGTTGTATCTTCTGGGAACTGCCTAGATTGGAAAAGGAGACAAAGAAGTAGGTCAAATGAAAAGTCATGATCCCTTGGGAAAATACATATTCCTTTACTTATTCCAATGGTCTTCATCTTTTGATATTTGTACCCCTATCAGCAAAAAAAATTTAGAGAATGTACACTCAATGTGTGTATATTTAATTATAAATAACATACATGAACCATTGGACTAACATTTATGCAACTATGAAACATGAAAAATAAAAATTTTTTAAAGATGTCATAACATTTGGAACTAAAGTCAATACATAGCTTCTCAGATTCATTGCAGAGAAGTGACATAGTAAGACCCTTACTTAGAAAAATCACTTTGGCAATTGTGTGGAGAATGGAATATAGAGAGGTGAGACAAGATAGAGAGACCAATTAGGAAACGATTTCAATAGACCAGGTGAGAAGTGAGGAGGGCTGGAATCAGGATGGTGACTGTATTAAGTGGAAAGAAATCAAGAGATGTGAGAGAGCTATAGGAGAGAAAAGGAAAAGGTCTGGTAGCTAATTAGATATGTGCACTGAGATAGAGTAAAGAATAAGAGATGACACTAAGTTTCTGAACCTTGGTGACTACCTAGAGAGATGGCAGTGGGAAACATGGAAGATGGGGGGGGGGGCTCAAAGGGAAAAATAGTAATAAAATATGCAGTGTTAATCACATCCCATCTACATGTGTTCCTCCTGAGTGACTTCATTCTATCCTACCCAAAAGGAAAAGGAGTGAGAATTGCTTCTTATTCACTGGTCACTGATCTAAGGGATGACAAAGGTGGAGAGAATATCCCAGGGAAGGAGAAGACAGGAATGTTCACAAAGGCACTGATACAATCTTGTTGTGAGCACCCAGATAAAGGTTAGGTAAATTGAGGGTCCACTGAGGGACCAGTTCCTGGTTCATAAGACGTGAGGTTGTAACTCTACACAGTGGAAGGAGGGAGCGTAGTAGGGGAATTTGGGGAGATAAAGGCAAATGTTTTTGTACCAGATACAAACATCATTGGATTAGACCCATCTTCCTTACTGATTGATCAACCTTTGAAGTAGGACTGTCCCTCACTTTGGACACAAATACATTATTTGATTCCATAGACATCAGCATAAACAGAAAAATCTGTTGCCCTCTAAAGAAGTTCTAGATCTTCTATTTATACTAGGTCCTCTACTTACACTAAGTCTTAATGGACAGGTCTATCTTTGAGGGCAAGTCTATGTATAACTGAGTGCTCCTAAGTTTTACAATTTGGTGTTGCTTGGATGAGGACAGGGTTCAGTGATACATTGTTGATTCTGAGAGTACGGGGCAGGCTTAGATGGAGGAGATTCTACTGGGGTTGGACTTTTCCAGAAAAGATTCAACGTAGATCCATTCAGAAAGGCAAATTGGTTTCAATTAGATTGATCATCCACTCACAGATTTTGAGGTTGAAGACCTTAGAGGGGTCACCTTTGTTGTTCTGTCTTCTCAGTCATGTCTGACCCTCTATGACCCCATTTGGGGTTTCTGGGTAAAGATAATAGAGTGGTTTACCATTTCCTTCTCCACCTCATTTTACAGATGAGGAAACTGAAGCAATCAGGGTTAAGTGACTTGCCCAGAGCCACATGGCTAATAAGTATCTGAGGCCAGATTTGAACTCAGGAAGAGAACACTATCCGTTGTAATCCCTGGCTGCCCCAGAGAGGTTATCTAACCCAATCCAAAACTGAAACTCAGAAAGTTTAAGTAACGCATTCATCTCCACCTTGTAGCTTCCCTAGCTTTCTTCAAATTTCAGCTAAAGTTCCACCTTCTACAAAAAGGTTTTCCTCTTCCCTTTAATCCTCTGAAACTACCCCCATTTGTTCCTGTCTGTCTTGTTTGTACATAGTTATTTGCCTGTTATCTCCTCCATTAGCCTATGAGCTACTTGAAAGCAAGGATGATATATTTTTTTTTCTTTATATCTGTTTCTTAAGGTCTTAGCACTGTATGGGACATAGTAGGCACTTAATAAATGCTACTTGATATATCAACTAACTTACCCAAGGTCACACAGGAAGTAAAATGATAAAGCCAGCATTTGAATTCAGATACTTTCATCCCCAATACACCTTTCCACTGTACTAGAATACCTAAAAACAAAATATCCCCAAATTAATATTCATGTGGACAACCTAGTATTCAGCAGATGGTGAAGACAAACCTCAAAGCTAAGAAGGTCCTTTGAGATCATCTGGTCCAACTCCTTCATTTTACAGTTGAGTAAACAGAGATCCAGAGAAGTAATAGAACTTGCCCAAGGTCACCAAGCTCACTGTTGGCAGACATGGGACTTTAACCTGGGTCTTTAAGCAACTAAATGTTTTTTTCCTCTACTTTCCTACTTCACAAAAAACCCATGGTAGAAGCCCTGTAGTCAAGATCCTTGTTTTCTTGGAGGACTGTAGAAGTGAAGTTGGCGGAACAATCTACCTCAAGGTAGACCTAAGAGACCAATAAGAACGTCTATGGGTTCTTTGATTTTTTTCCTTCAAGAAATACCAAACTTTGGAAGTATCCGAGATACTATTACATCCAGAATCTTTTTTAATATAAAAAATTTAAATAATCAGAATGAATTCACTTCCTCCCAAAAAAAATAAACAAACTCTGGCCAACAAGTTATGAAGTTATGAACCTGGTTCCCCTGCACATACAGTTACATATGAAAAACAGAACTCACTCCCCAAATCACAAAAACATTCACTTGAAATGATATGCAAGTGGTTAGGGATCTTGAGGTTAAATTCAATTAAATAGTTTCCTCCCCATATTGTTAGATTCCATTGAAAAGATATTTTTCTATTTTAGCTATAGTTACAGCCAGAACAGTCAAAGTGAATTCATTTGTTTTTTTTATTTTTACTTTTATTTTTTGCCTAGTCATCTGTAAACAAGATCTATTAAAATAATTAAATGCAAATTCTGTAATTTCCGCAACATTTAACTCAAAAATAGCAGATTTTGGAAGAATGAGTATATTTAGCACTCATTTGGCTCTTAGCTTACTTTTGTCTAATGGCATATTTTCGAGTCGTCTTCTGGGGATTGGGAGTTGTGCTCCATATTTTGTAAACTACTTCCTGGAGCTTTTTAAATGGTCCTTTTTTGGAACACAACCTGTGAAGTGTGTAAAACATCTTTTTCCCCTCTCCCTCAAGAAGGCAATATTTCATTTTTAAACATCCCATTTGTTGTCCAGGAGGAAAGAAGACAGAGAAGAGAGAGCTCATGCTCTGAGGAAGCTACCAAGTTTGTGTTCCTAGTGATCAGAAAATGGCAGTGGTTCAACTCACTTCAAATTCAGTGTATTTCTTTTCCTGGACCCAACTAGGAAGGAGGCAAAAGAACAGGAAAGAACAGATAAGACATTGAAGTGTTGGGGACAGGATAGAGACAGGGCTAAAGACAGAGGCTGGAGACCAGTCATACTTAAATCTCAGAGACTACCCCTATGACAAGAGAGTAGACATCTGAGTCAGTGGCAATTTTTTCTGAACTACCTTTTCCTCTCCCCATCTCTCTTTTTTCCTTCCTTCTTGATAGATGGAAGGAAGGAAGGAAGGAAGGAAGGAAGGAAGGAAGGAAGGAAGGAAGGAAGGAAGGAAGGAAGGAAGGAGGTGGAGGGAGGGAGGAAGGAATGAAATAAAGAAGATAGAAACATATATACATACATACACCTTGGTTGCCACTATAATGTCCACACAAAGACATTTGTGATAGATATTTAGAGATGTAAAAACAGAAAGGGGAGGAGGGGAGGGAAGAAAAAGACCACACTCAGCTGGACTTCCCAGAAAGTTTGCCTGTAGCCTCCAGAATCACAGACAGAACGAAAATCTAGTGCTGAATTTAGAGCTTTGGACCAAGGAAAGAAAGACTCTTAAAATAGGCTATTGCTGTTCCCAAGGGGCATCTGACTTCCTGGAACTTTCTCATTCTCTCGGGTGTACTCTAGAAGAGCCCATTCTTCCCTATAAGCACGTATAAGTATAACCTCACCTAATCTCACTGACTGATTCCATGAAAATATAGCCTTAAATATGTTGTAAGAAATCATTTAGTCTGCTGCAACAAGGTTGAAAGAAATGGAAAGCATGAGTCTACACATGGATAACAGGCATGATATGGTGCCAAAAAAAATGGATTTGGAAATTCAAATTCAACCAAATTCAAATTCCATTTCTGTCACTTATCTGTAAAACCTTGGGCAATTAAGTCATTTAAGACTTCTAGACCTCAGGTTCCTCATATATAAATGAAAGTAGACTAGAAAGTCCCTTCTAAGTCTAAATCTATTATCAATAACCTAAAAGGCCAAACTAAAGACTGTAAAAGCTGAAAATCTATTGAAGGACACAATATATATGTACATATTCACTTATTTATATATGTATATGAAGACACATGTATATGTATGTAAACATATATGTATATGCATGTGTGCATGTGTCTATAAAATAAATACAGGGTAGTTTAGGGAAGGAGGTTGAGCTCTCATCTTTTCAAAGACCTAAGGGCATATCATAGGGTGTTTCTGCTCTTAGTCGGGCTAAATCAGATGGGAATATTTGGATGAACTAATAGCCCCAAAGATACTGACATTCACAAATTATTAGAGAGATCGATCCCTGCAATTGGTAAGCATTCTAATGGAGAAGAAATTGGCATTTCATCTGATAGGCAGAGCACCAAAGAATGAAGAAAAACCAACTAAGGGACCAACAAGTATCTGGGGAATTGGCAAGGAGAGGACTGCCGCTCAAGATTCATAGGTCTTAGATTGGAAAAGTCCTTAGAGATCATCTAGGTGAATGCCTAAGTATTGCAGATGAGAAGACTGAAGCCCTGATAGGGAACATGATTTGCCAAAGATTAAACAAATAGTGAAGAGGAGGGAGCTGGGATTTGAACCCAAGTCCTAGGTCAGATGGTAACAGGCTCTAAGTTGGGTCTTAAGAATACAATGATAATGATGTCCTATAAGGAGTATGTTAAAGTGGAACTCTTTCCTTTTCAAAAATCCCCAAACCTAAAATTTAACTAAGAATAAAAACACTCAGATGAGTTCAGACAATGCTTATCAAAACAACAACAAGCTATGATACACAACTGGGGAACACAGCAAAGGCAAAATACTGAGCACCAAGGTAGCATATGGAAGAGAAAATGGTAACTGATTAGAGTTTGATCCTGGTTGGGAAATTTAGCAACCAAATCTTTCTTGTTCCATATAAGGGAGTAGGGGAGGAGTAGACTTCAGTGACTGAACTTGGAAAAGTTGACTCCAACCTACAGATCTAGGAGTCCAGAAAAAGAAAATGCTATTTAAATCTTTTAAAAATCCTAAAATTTGGGAGAACAAAAGCTCAAGAATTTCAAGGGCATTAATGAAAATAAATGTGAAGGAAGGTGGCCTAGCCATACCAGACCTCAAACTATATTATTAAACAGCAATTATCAAAACTACCTGGGACTGGCTAGAAAGTGGTAGATCGGCAGAATAGATTCGATATGCAAGACTTGGCAGCAAATGATCATAGTAACCTAGTATCTGATAAACCTAAAGACACCAGATTTTGGGACAAGAACTCATTATTTGACAAAAACTGCTAGAAACATTGGAAAACAGTATGGTAGAAATTAGGTATAGACCAACATCTTGCACTGTATACCAAGATAAGATCAAAATGGGTACATGATTTAAAAATGAAGGGTGATACCATAAGCAAATTAGAAGAGCAAGGAATGGTTTAATCATTCCATCTATGGAAAAGGGAAGAATTTATGACCAAATAAAGGACAGAGAGCATTACTAGATTGCGAGATGTTTGAGGCCAGATTTAAACTCCTGACTCTAGGTCCAATATTATATTCACTGTATCACCTAACTGCCTTGTATCTATTCTAAGCTACTTTGTATCTATTCTTTGGATATACACATGTGTGTGTGAATACATACATATGTATTATCTCCCTCACTAGAATATAAACTCCTTGAGAGCAAGGACTGTTTCCTTTTTGTCTTTGTATCTGAGCTGTGCCAGCATAGAGTAACAGAGGCAGCTAGGTGGATCCGTTAATAGAGAGCTGGGCCTGTAATCAGTAATATACAAGTTCAAATCCAGCTTTAGAAAATCACTAGCTGTGTGACCCTCAGTCTGCCTCAGTTTCCACAATAGTAAAATAGGAATAACAATAGCACCTATTTTGCAGGGTTATTGTGAGGACCACATGAGGTAGTATATGTAAGTGAGGGGGAAAAAAAAAAAAATATATATATATATATATAGAAAGTGCTTAGCACAGTGACTGGTACATAATAGGTGCTTAATTAAAAGTTTGCTCCCTTCCCTCCTTTCTCTTTTGTTGTTGTTCAGCTGTTTTCACCCATGTCAGACTCTTTGTGACTCCACTTGAGGTTTTCTTAGCAGAGATACTAGAACATTTTGCCATTTCCTTATCCAGCTCATTTTACAGATAAAGAAACTGAGGAAATTGGGTTAAGTGACTTGCCCAGGGTCATACAGCTAGTGTCTGAGACAAATTTGAACTCAGGAAGATGAGTCTTCCTAACTTCAGGCCAGGCACTCTATTCACTGGGTCAAATGCTTGTTGATCGATCAGGGAAAGGATTCAGGGAGAATTGTGAATTGCTCAAGGTAGCCCCACTAGGAACAGGATCAGTCAAGACTTAAACCTAGTGTCAGTTGTATCTAAATTCATTTACCCAGATCTACATAGACACTTAGGCTTTCACAGTAATGAATGCACAAAAGCTCATCGAGGCTCAAATCTCAGGTCTGCTGTGTGTGACCTTAGGTGAGTCACTTCCAACTCTGTGAAAACTGTTTGTGTCTCCTAGGCCACTCACTGGTTTTCCCATAACACCAAACTGGCTTTCTTACCCTATATAGCCTCAAAGTTCCTTGTTTGTCATCTATTTACCCAAAGGCTGTAAGGCAGAGTTCTAATATGTTCTGATCCTGTTCTCTTGTCAGAATGGCAAACCCAGGAGGACTCTGTAGCGCCTCCATTCTGATGAGGCAGGAAAGACATACTGAAATAGAAATACTGTTTGCTCCTTCTCTGGCTGCTGCTTTGACAGCCGTTGAGAAGTCCAGCTGTTGGCTGCCAGCCCTTGAATCCTCTTGGGACTGTGAAACGCTGGGTTGCCTCACACATCTGCTCTCTTTTAGGGGTATCAGTAAGGTATGAGCAACTGCCAGCCGATTAACTTCAGCGAAATAAAATGCCCCAGGCAGGGGCTGGTAGAGAATTCATGGTTAAGAGATAAACCAGTACCTATATTCCCCAGGATAGAAGTCTCCTTCATCTGAAAGAGTCTCCTACACATACATATACACACACACACACACACACACACACACACACACACACATATAGAGGTCTAAATAGCTAATGCATTAATTAATTGCAATATATTAATAAATTACTGATAATCATAATTAATAAACTTAAGTCCCATGTCTTCTTTCTCTCCAGTGATTACCTTAGTTGTTGGTATTGGGTAAGGGTGGGGAAATTTTATTTTATTTTTTAAGTGATAGGCTGACTACTATAATATAAATATTTTTAGCCTTTAGGTTATGTTTCTGTGCTTCCTAGGTAAGCTAAAAACAAAGTGGAACAAGTAGCCAATATATGACAGTTGCCTCTTGGAATGTAACACTGAACTTCTCCAAGTATGCCTCCCCTTATCCTGGTCCTAAGAGCTGCCTGCTGATCCTCAGCTTGGAGTTTCGAGAGCCTACTCATCCTAGTTCAATTCATTCAATAAGCTTTTATTAAGCAGGGTAAGATGTTGGATTAAGGGGACATAAAAACAGATATGTCATAGACCTTGTTTTCAAGTAGTTTATAATCTAATGTGGAGGACAAAAGTCCAATAATAAAAGGAAAAGGAGACAAATGGGAAAGAAAAGTCCTGACAAAGTGCCACGAGAAAACCAAGGAGGGAGAAATCACCCAGCGAGTAAGGAGGAGGAAAAAAAAGATAGCCTTGGAGAAAAGGCTTGTGGGAGGAGTGGTACCTGAGTTGGGCCTTGAAGACAGGGAGAGAATTCAACAAGTTTCAAGTGGTGTTTAATGACAATAATCAGGAAATCAAGTTGTGTTCAACCTCACTTGGATGTTTGAATAGATACAGTACATTAAAGAGCATCCAGTCTGGTTCTTGCATATTATTTAGGAAATTTACCAAAGATCTTTCTTCAGGGAGATTTGTTAAATTGGCACAATTTGTCTTCAGCATCCCTAGTCTCTCCTTTCTACACTTTTCTCTCAAAAGCAGCTCTTCCTTCTGCTTGTGTATCTCATCCCTTCTCTACTGTCTCCCTGAACAAAACAAAACAATTTTTTAGGAAAGCATCCCATAACTTATTTATGGTATAAGAAATGTCTTCTGGGAAAAAAAGAGGCAATTCATGACTTAGTAGATAAATCCTTGAGCAAGAGTTTTTAACATTAAGTCTGTGAACTTGGTTTTTTAAATATATAATATATATAGAGAGAGAGAACTTTTTTAATTTATTTATGCACTTAAAAACATTATTCTGAGAAGAGATCCATAAGCTTCACCAGATTTTCAAAGTGAAGTCAGCAAGCATTTATTATGCACCTACTATATGCCTAGCACTCTGCTAAGCATTGGGAATATAAGCAGACCGTCCCTGCCCTCAAGGAGCTTATATTCTAGTGGGGAGATAACATCAAAAGGGAGCTGAAAGTGAGTAAATGGAAGTAGGAATAAAAGTGCCTGATTAGGGGCATGGTAAAAAAAGTCTTGTGGAGATGAATCAGGAGTGCAACTGGAGAGGAATGAGGACATGGCTGGCCTGGGCCTCCTCTATGATCCACACACAAAAATCTGTCCTAGAAAGTTGCTTCAGAAGCACAAAGGTTAAGTGGCTTGTCCAGGTTCATACAACAGGCAAGTATACTAACTAGGTAGGATTTAACTCCAACTGCTTCAGAATCAAAGCCAATGTCTCTTTCCACAACACTTAGCTGCTTCTAATGTCTTCCTTTTACATAAACGACCAGTGAATTTAGAAGTCCAGTAATTCCTTCTACATCATGACTTTCCCCATCATGGTTTCACTATATCAGGGGTCAGCATAAGAAATTAAATGGGAATTTGGGGTGTTTTGTAGATGACACAAAAAAGTCAGCAGAAGACAGAAAGTTTAGAAACTCAGAAACACATAAAATATACATATAATATTATATAATATCAACATATTTTATCTTTTAATACAATAACAATTCAGATTTCTTATCTGGTATGAAAGAAGACCCAAAAATTTTACATGGGTTTACTAGATCATGGGGACACCACACTCCTACCCGCTGTGATGTAGAAGGGACAACTGTCCTACTTTTACCCAACTATGTGTCTCTGAACCAAAAGCACAATCTGTAATTGTTTAACTGAAGTACCAATTAGCAAACGAAGAAGAACTTTTTTGGTGGATGACATCCAAATGCCCATGAAATCACATGATTAAGACATAGATTTTACCTATGTATTGAGCTAGCCCACCATTTACATATAGTAAGTATATCACTGCCAGCAGGACTTTTTCAACTCCTCTCCCGTAAATTTCTGCTATAATCTAGGTAAATCTTAGGCAGAGGGACTGAAGAATTATTGATGTCCAGGTTCACATGACAAACCATCTGAATAAAGAAAAGTAAACTATGGTCCTATGCTCAAGGGATTTACATTCAATTTTAGGATCATAAAATCTTCGGTTATGAAGGAAACTTCATGTCAATCTCATTTCCAACCTAGGAATTCCTTCTATACTGTCTCTGCCCAGTGGTAACCCACATTCTGCTTAAATTTCTCCCATGATGGAGATCTTATAATGTCACAAAGTAGCTGATTTGTAGGCAGCTCTAATTATTAGGAATTTCTTACGCTGAGCTAAAAATGGGCTCTTCTGTAACTGCCCACAATTGATGCTAATTCTGTTTCCCTCTCAAAGAATCAAGCCTACTCCTTCCATATGACAACCCTTCACATATGTGTAAACAGCAATTATGTCACCTGCCTCTGACCCCAAGACTAAATATTTTCTTGTCTAATTTAAACATCCCCAGTTTCCTTTAAAGAACCTCACATCACCTGATTTCTATACTCCTCACCCTATAGTTAGAGAGATAATCATAAAAATAAGAGTTGATATGTCCATAATACTCCAAGGCTTGTAAAACACTATTCATAATTAGTCAGTCACTCATTGAACAGCAAGTACTGTGTTAGCCACCAGTTTCAAAGGCAAAAATGCCTTGCCCTGGAGGAAATTATAGTCTATAGAGGGTCTATATGGTTATATACGATGGCATAACAGGATTGTGAAAGACTAAAGAAGCAGATCAAGAGGAGTCAGAAAATAAACTAAAATCATGTCATCCGACCTGGAGGTATCAGTAAAACTTTTAGAAACTGATCCCAAAGTATGTCAGTAGAACAAGAAAGAGTAAAAATTCATGTGCAAATTTTGCCTTCCAAAAGATTTCTTTGCATATATGAGATTTGTTGTTTAAAAGAATATATACACACTTGCATTCACAAGTGTTCATGTATACATACACACATATACATTTTGAAATGAGAAAACTTAGTAGAAGCAAATAAACAACACAAAAACCCATCATTTTTCTTATTTGAGAAATCCTACTTTTAGGATCTCATCATTCCCTATTATAAAATGTTTTCTGGGATCTCATTCTAGTTTTAAGGTCAATAAAAAGTTCCCCATCATCATTACCATCCACAATAATATAGGATATTTTTATACTAGAGCTTTTGTCTTTGGCAAAGGTGAAAACCCTGTAAACAGGGTCTTTTCTTCTAGTTCCATGCTGGAAGTTTGATCTGTAGGTCTTGTCTGGGAATTGAGGCCTAATTTTATGTTCATCCAGAACTTGAGCTAGAAGCCAAACTATCAACCACTTTAGAAAAGGACCTCTGACTTTCATAGATACCTCTAGAAAAATGTCCTCTCTTCTGTTCTCAGTCTAATGCATTATCTCATTTATTGCCCACAACACCTTGTGAGTGAAGTATTGTAAGTATCATCATCCCCATTTTACAGAAATGAGAACCAAGTCCCAAAGACAGTAGCCTGACTTTGACATAGTCACACAGCTAGGAAATGTCAGAAGAGAAGTATCTCCTAGCTCCCAAACCAGCTCTCTTTTTCCACTCTACTGTGTTCCTTCTCTCTATAAGAAAAGTCATAAAACATGCAACATGTTAAATAATACCAGAACTAAAAAACAGCTAAGGACAATAATAGAAGATCTGTGACAAGGCAGTGTGTGATTAATTGCCAAATGAATAATGCAAACAATAAGTGCTATGGGGGTTCAGAGAGAAAGAGAGAGAGCACTGTAGGCTGGAGTAGTCATTGACGGCTTTCTGGAGGAGCTAAGAACTGAGGGGGATCGTGGAAGATGGGTGGGAACTGAACAGGCGGAATGCAGAAAAGATAGCATTCTAGGCTTGGGAAACTTTGCAAGCAAAGATCTGGTCGGTGTACTCAGAGGGATATTTAGTTGATGAATCTGGCTAGAGGGGCTTGTTCATTTAGAGAAATGGTGGGACAGAAGAAGGAGAATCAAAGTAAATGAAAATAGCCCTGTGGATTGAATCTCCTCAAGGCTTAAAAGGGCAATCCACATGTGAAAGTCAGGAGGTATTTTCCAGCTGGCCCAGTTATTACCCAACTGAACTTTGAAGACCCTTTAAACCTGCATCTCCACTACTCTGAAATTAGTTTATATTCTACTTTTACACATTTGCTAATACAGAAAATATGTTAAACCATTTCTAGTTTATTCAGAGCTCTCTATTAACTGACCCTTCCACACAAAAGTAACCAATATTCTTTTGTTCAGCAGAATAAAAAAGGGTTTAAAACCCTACATTTGCATTCTGGTTTTCACTTTTCAGTGTGTTCTCATATGGTATCTCGTTTAACTTCGACAACCTTGGAGGCAGGTATGATGCAGGGGTGAGGGACCTGCAGGCTCCAGTCCACATGTGGCCCTCTAGGTCCTCAAGTGGGGTCTTTTGACTGAATCCAAACTTCACAGAGCAAATCCCCTTAATAAAAGGATTTCTTCTATCAGACTTGGACTCAGTCAAAAGACCATAACCAGAGACCTAGAATGCCACATGTGGCCTCAAGGAAGCAAGTTCCCCATCCCTGGGATGGATATTATCTCCACTTTATAGATAAGGAATTTGATAATTGTGCTATGTGAAGCCCCAAAACAGTGCAGGGACTCCTCAATAAAATCTATGATTACTAAGAAGAGATCAGCCTAGCAAACTATATAGGGAACGCTAAATGAATGGATGAAAAAGACTTTTGTTCAAACAATGATATGCAGTTAAGAGGTCAGTCCATAGTTCATCCATCCATACACATATCTAGGACAAACAATGCAAAATGGGCAATGAGTTGAGCCCAGAAATGAATACGAAGAAAGAGGGATAGACTTCATGTGGAAAATTGCAATGTGACTTTACTGATTCTAATCTACTTAAAGATATTCTCCTATTATTATTACAAATCTTGAAACATTATAGTTTCAAAAGAATCAGAGTTGCAGGGGACCAAAGACCAAAAACAGGAACTGAAAGTCACAGTACATTTCCAGTCATGGCATGTATTAAAAAACAAAAAAAGGAAGGGGTGAGGGATTCAAGATATGTATAATCACAAAGGGTTTGGTTAGTAATGCAGTGAGATCACGGAAGAGCAGAATGGAAGGGACAGGTCATATAAGAGTGCCTGTGAGATATGAAATGACCCAGAGGAAGATTCTCTATGGAGAATCTATAGAGAATTATGACCAAGAATCACAAAGGATAAGAAGACATGGGTATCAATCTGTGCTAAAAGTGGGAATATCCACACTGATGAGATTACAGTCCCCTTAAGGCATTATGGATAAAGAGGTCAAGAGGGATTAAGTGATTTGTCCAGGTTCACACAGCAATCTGCAGCCAGAGCTGCAACTACATCTCAGGTCTCAATTTCAAGTCCAGTGCATTTGCCAATTATCATGCCATCCCACTGTAACATAATATTCTAATTAGCCCAATTTTTAAATGGTTATCCATATATAGTACACATGTATGGTTATCCTCATCACCAGAAAATCTGAGTAACCAGAACATCTCAACTCTGACAGATAATAATGTTTATACTGTGATGATTGACATTTCTGTAATGCTTTTAATTTCTCATGCCACTTTCCCATGTACTGCATCATTTGATTCTCACAGCTGCTTTATGGGTTAAAAAAAGGGGGAAGATTATATAGATTAACAGCTGGAAGATACCTCAGAGGTCAGCTACTCCAACCCCTTTCATTTTACAAATAAAGGAATGACACTCATGGATGTTAAGTGATGAGTTTAAGTGATCACCCAGGGTTGCTGTAAGGATCAAAGGAGATAATAATTGTGAAATATTTAGCAGTGTCTGGTACATAATAAGCACTATATTAATGTTGGCTGTTATTGTTATTCTATCAACACAATTTTACAGACAAGGAAACTGGGATTCAGAAAAGGGGAAACAACTTGAGACCATGCACTTAATGACTGAGCATGAACTAGAAAACTCAAGTATCTTGAATCACAGCCCTTGTCTCTGTCCACTAGACCATACATTATATATTCCCTTTTGTCATTTTATGGATACACATGCAAGTTCTGCTAAAGTTTAAAATGGTCCAAGAACAGCAGTCATATTTCCAATTATTTCAGCATTCCTCAGTAGTTCTAGGTAGAAGTCTCTGCATGTGGTTAGTACTTACATGGTCAGTGTTATTGATTGTGAGACAAAGAAAGTGAAAAGTCACCTCTAAAAACAAAGTCAAGCTTGCTTTTCAAATCTCAGAGAAGAATGAAAGGTTCAGTTTCAAGTTTAGATCAACATATGGATGATAAGTTTAGACCTAACCTTACCAACTTCCTATCTCCAAGTACAAATCAAATAAATCCATTGAAATACTAACTTGTACCAAGGAGCCAAGGAGAGATTGAAATAACTTTCATGATGCTGATCTCATGTCTAATTAAGCTCACACAAATCAACCCCAGAATACAAATAACATCCAAATGAACGAACGCTGACAGGGGAAAATTGAACTTCTAGAAGAAATGTATTGTTTACAAAGAGGTTTGATTGGCATAAAAGTCCTGTTCTTGTTCGGTACTTTTGCAATAAATTGAGTGTAATTTGTTAATTACATAGTAGATCATTTAACTGTGGAACATTTTTGTGTTTGATTTGGTTTTGGTTATGTTTTTAACGATGTAAGTTTTCCTCTTTCACTATTACTTTGTTTTGCCAGATCGGCAGGATTATTAAAGAGGTGCTTGTTAATACTGAGTAATAATAATAGCTACATATATAGTGCTTGCTATGTGCTGGGTACAGTGCTAAGCACCTACAATTGCTATCTCATTTGATTCTCACAACAACCCTGAGATGTAGGTACCATTATCATCCCCATTTTATAGATGAGAACACTGAGGCAAACAGTGATTAAGTGACTTGTCCAGGGTCACACAGTAAATGTCTGAGGCTAAATTTGACCTTATGTCTTCCTGACTCCAGGTATGGTGCTCCATTCCCTGTACCACCTAGCTTCCCATAATGAGCATCAGTAAAGAACCCAGATAATTTACAGACAGACCCCATCCCCCCCAACAGAAAGGTACAACCAGAGGCCACAGATAAGGTAAGCATTAAGTGGGCTGTCAGTTCCACTACCAGCTTCAGCTACCACAATGTTCACTCTGCCCATTGTACTTGTCCAAATTCCCATAGTACTCCATGTTGCCAATGGTAGAAATAAGAGACTGCAAAAAGAAAAAAAAGCTGGAGACTAACCTAGACCCAAACAAGATCTATTATTTGTATAGTAGATAATGGGTTGAGTCATTAATTGAGAGAAACACCATGGACTGAGGGAGGAACTGGTTGCCAAATTGGAGCCTTGGAGGGAAGTGACCGCTCTATCTTAGACTCTGTGGTAGAGAAATAGACAAGAGCCAAGAATAGTCAAAGATGCACTTTATATATTAAGAGAACAAATTTCAGAGGTTCTAAGAAAGAATAAGTCAGATCTCATGGTCTAAAATTCTCCTAGGGAAGTGAAGACAGCAGGGATGAAAAGTACTAAAGAATGCAATCCTGAGGACATAAAGGAAAATAATTCCAAAGAGAAGTAAAAGAGGCAATGCCTAAAAATGCTGGTATGGATGCGGAGAGAACTCACTGCACAAAATGGTTTTTTTAAAGACGTCTACAGAAGATGGAAGTAGAGACCAATAACAGAGACTGAATATAAGTGAGTAGCACAGTCCTCTAAGAATGTCAGGAACGTTAGCACTCAGGATGAGCTGAGGCTGGTGAAGAAAGCGTTGCTGAAGAAGGCTTGGACTGTAACAAAAACAACCGCAAAGGCATTTCTTTCACTATATTGATGAAAAGAAAGTACTAACAGTAATCACTAGAATTTATATAGTGCTCCAAGGCTTGCAAAGTATTTTATGTGTTATATTATTTGTTTTTACCAACAACCCTATGAAGTAGTTGTTATTAATATCCCATTTTACAGATGAGGATACTGAAGAGGCTAAGTGAATTGCTGTCACACGAATTCACTCAAACTCCAGTTTTCCTGGTTGCACATCAAACACTCTCCGGGCACCATCTATCTGCTTTACAATCACAGAAAGCATTAGACAACTGATTTGGAAGGACAGGATATTGATGACAAACAGTAGAAAGAAGGAAGAGTTGCTTAATTTTTATGTTGTTAATGTTTTCTCTGTCAAAGGGAACAATTATAGAGAGTAGGTAGGGGATATCCAAGATAAGAAAACAGATAGTAAAAGAGGATTGGACGTACTTGATGAGTTCAAGACAGCTGGCCCAAATGAATAATACTCTATCCTTAGATATTGAAAGAACCAATAAATGTAATTGTAATATAATTATCTGTGATCTTAAAGGTCATGGAGAACAGAAAAGGTACTGTAGGACTAGGGAAAGACAAGCTGCCTGAAAAGGAAAGAAAAGGGAATATGCAGACTGTATTTGACTGCAAATTGGAAATGACATAGGCAAACTGAATTTTGACTTCGATTGCTAGTAGAATTCCAGAACATATTTTTAAAAGAGATGGTTAGTCAACATCTAGGAAAAGAAAGCCATGGTTGCAAAGAGCCAATAAACCTTCATCACAATCCAATTATGCAGATTAATTAATTTCATTTTTATTTGTCCAGTTACTAAACTGGTAACTTAAGGGAGCCCTGTGGATATAGATTACATAGATTTTAGAAAAGCACTTGAGAGAGTATCCTGTGCTAATTCTTGTAGAGAAAATGGAGAGATAAAAACCTGGAGAAGAGAAGATTTAGGGAGGACATGAAAGCTGTTTTCAAGTGTTTGAAAGGCTGTCATGTAAAAGAGGGACTGGATTTGTTCTGCTTAGCCCCAGGCAAATCAGGGAACGATGAGTGAAGTTAAGAAGAGGAGGATTTTGGTTTGATGAAATCAGGAATGCCAGAGTTCAAATCCAGACTGGGACACTAACTAGCTGTGTGACCCTGTGCAAGTCACTTAACCTCTATTTGCCTCAGTTTCCTTGACTGTGAAATCAGATAAGAACTGCACTACCTCCCAGGGTTGTTATGAGAATCAAATGAGATCATATTTGTAAAGCACTTCGCATAGTGCCTGGTTTATGATGAGTACTATTTAAATGCTTGGGTTTGTTTTGCTGCTGTTTTTTAATCAGTGACCTAAAAGTTAGCTTAGAGGGTAGTGAATTTTCCTTCATTAGAGGTTTCTAAAGAAAGACTAGACATTTTTACGCTATATTATAGAGGATACTATCAAGGATGGGTTGCTCTAGAAGGCTACTGAAATCTCTTCCTGTTCTAAAATGCTTTGCTTCTGCTATAAACACCCACTGGGTGCAAAGCCCAGTACTTGATGCTGAATAGGATACAACATAAAAAAGGGTTTCCAGTCCCTGACCTCAATTTCAAGGTTGTATCAATTTGCATTAAGCCTCATTAATTTAGATTCTCCATCAATTATGAATTCATGGTAAGTCCGACAAGAGTCAAAGCTGGTATATCGGAAAAATATAATGTATCTATATCATAGTATATCTGTGGGAAAAAGCTGAACAAACTGTAGTGTAAACAGAATTTCAAAGGGCATATTTAACCTATTTAAAAAGGAGGGGAGGGATTCTCTTTTCAAGGAAATTAGAATCATCCATGCACATTCAAAGAACTGATATTTTGATTAATAATTGTTTGTATCCATTCATTAAAGCAGATCTTCCAAAATATTTTTGTCCAAATGTCATTAACACAATTCAAGTTATCATCTGTCCTTAAAAGTAACAAAAGTATATTTTGGAAAAAAATGTAATTCAAACTTTTAATTCATTTATACTAGCCCTTTCCAAAAATTAGGGGAAATCATTACTATTTGATTAGAGTTTGAATTAACAGTGGTATTCATAGGAAGGCTGATTCGTCCAGACCTACTTTCAGGACACAATTACATGCCCACAATTACATACTCACTCTCCACCTGAGTCAAATGCAACAGCATGCCATGGGTAAGCCATAGGTGAGCAATTGGAGACAGTAAATGCTTTTGATTGGAGCCACCCCACTCACCAGGTACAGCACTGATATTCACGAAATGTAAGAAATTTAGGGAACTGTTTCAGAGAGTACTAAAAGTAATTGGGATATGAGGTAAAGAATATTTAAAACCACCCCTTGTAAAATACTGATTGTGTGTATGTATGAAGAGCAGGGAATGCATGTGTAATAGCCAACAAAGACAATAAGAATAGGTCATTCATTGCAAATGGAGATGTTAGCATGGGCTGCATGTGGTCAAGTCTTCCTATTTCTCAGATTTAAAGTTGAGAGGACAGAGTCCCTAGAATCAACTAAGGTGCACATCTTTACCAAAATGTCACATACTCCCATCCTGGCCTGGGAAGCTCTCATACATCAGACTAAGGCTCGTTAATCTAGAGTCCCAAGTTTCTAAAAACCTCCCAGAAGACTTAGCTAGGAGGTACTCATGAAACAATATCCTTCAGGACCAAACAAGCCGATGATTGTTCCCAGCTGGGATGGGAAGATTTATTCATCTTTTCTGGCCTTCTGTTTGGGGAATGACACCCTACTATACATTGAAAGAGCAGAACATGGCAAATAATGGAAACTTCTCAAGTATGTAATTATGTTGCATGTTGACTTCATTATACCATCCAAGCAGCTTATTAGGAAATTTTCATGCACCACTCTCCCTAATCAGTGGTTCTGCCTTGCAGATGTGGGTCAGAGAGTCTAGCGTAATATGTCTCAGCTGTTCTCATTCTAGTGCAGAGTCTCCTGACTGGGGCTCAGCACCCAGAGGTGCACCTGTTGGACCTTTAAACATATGCATGTGTCTAGGTGTCTATATATAGATGTGTGCAGATAGATCAAATCTGTATTTCATTACACTGCCAACTGTGGTAAAAGAAAAATGCTAATAGGCAATTAGCAATAAAAACTATTCTTTTTTAAGTAGAGGAGCCAAAACCAATCCCAAATTCTGGCTCCCTCTCAGGAGTATGGACTTGGTTGGGTATGTTTTCTGTCTCACTTGGCATAATAGATATGGGTGCATGTGTGAGAGCTTTGCCTGCAATGAACTGCTGCCCTTCTTGCAAACTCTGTGTAACAAGATGATTTTTTTAAGCCCATGGGATTGGCAGAACAGGGCATATTAAAATGCAATGTTCAGAAGGTAGTTTCTTTTACCTTGGGACTTCCTCCCCAGATCCATCAAAGCCCTGCA
This sequence comes from Bettongia penicillata ogilbyi, assembly GCA_023548195.1. Classification (NCBI taxonomy): domain Eukaryota; kingdom Metazoa; phylum Chordata; class Mammalia; order Diprotodontia; family Potoroidae; genus Bettongia; species Bettongia penicillata. The sequence goes on from JAJHZJ010000567.1 coordinate 1,822,862, forward strand.
TTCCACCACATCTGCCAACCTGCCGCAATTGCTCCAGAACTGATGATGACAGGTAATCACACTAGACATTTCCTGACTTCCTTGTATTTCCTGAGGATGTGCCTCATTAGCTTTGATCTGGCAAGCTTTCCAGCACTGGATCATGGGTTTATTTCCAGGCTTTCCTTCTCAGTGTCGCTGGAACAGACTTTGACACTTTGAGGACACTGGGAGCTGGCTTGGGAGGGCAAACTGCCCCCACAATGGGAAATGGTTGGGACTCAAGCCTCAGTGAGCAGGTGAATCAGCTGTGAGATGGGAGGATCTGTCTCTCAACTCTAGGGAAAAGCAGGATTTTCTCTTCATTAACTTATCCACTTCTCTTGGACTAAAGCTACTCTAATGAAATGAAATTAGCTGTTCCAGGGTGAAGTGCCCTTAGATAATTCTGTATCTCCCCTCCAAAAATAGCCCATGAGGTAAATTAAAAGGTTTAGAGATACCTGTGCAGGACACTCAATTTCTTCCAGAAGCTAAAATTGGAGTTCTTTGAGATGCCAAAGATTAGAGGAATGAATGAAGCATTTGCTCTTCTCTTAATAAAAGCTTTGTAAAATTTGACCTGTAAGGCACTGTATTCCTGTCTGTAGTTTGAATACTTCCAGTAATATACAATAGGTCCCAGCCTTTCGAAGGCCTCTAACAGAATTCAGGCTCTCTTTGAGCTGGATGTCATCGTCCCATACTCACTTCAGTCAATGCTACCCCACTGCCACTCATGCCTTGACTCCACATAGAAGTGATAAATAAGGGCAACACCAAATTGGAGTGTTGAGCAGGGCAGGGAGAATGGTGGGAGGTCATTTCCTCTATACCACTATCCCCAAGTGTCGTTAAAGTCACATCTATTAACTCTTTCCTTGGGAAACACTAGAAAAAACAATTCCACAGACTTCTTGGTGGAAGTTTATGAACTCTAGACCTCCAAATAGAAGTCTTTTTTTTGCTAATTTATTGGTTTAGCCTCACATACTTCTTTCCCTCATCATCATATGAACTCTTTCCCCTCCTGAGAGGCTCTCCACCTCCCCGAGAGCCTGAATCCTGTCCAGGAAAGAGCAACCTGCCAGACTGGGAAGAGTTCTTTTCAAGTTCTAAACAAAGGCCCCTCTACAAGGGAACCAAAGATCTTTCTGAATCTCCTGCAGGCCCACTGATCACCCAAAAACTCTGCCCTCCACCTTACAGTCAGTCCCCCAGCTTGGCCTATCACAATCCACCATCCAGCAGTGGTTTCCTAGGTAACCAGCACACTGCTTCTGACACACAGAGGGTGAGGAAAGCCAACAGGAAGACAAAGGTACTATGGAGAGAGGGAAGGAAGGAAAATAGGAGGAAAGATGGAAAGGAGGGTGGGAAGAAAGAAGGAAAAAGGAGGAGAGGAAGGAGGAAGGGAAATTATAGACTTCAGGCCAAAGGGAACCTTTGTTTTACAGATAAAGAATCTGAGAACCAGAGAGCTTAAACTTATTTGTCCAAAGTCAAACACTCAGCTATTTAGTATCTAAGTCAGGATACAATCCCAGGTCTTTCTGACTCCAAATCCAGTGTTCAATATCCCCAGAGAGGTTCAGTTATAAGCCCAAAGTCACACAGGGTAGTAAGTACCAGAGCTAGAAATCAAATTCAAGTGCCCTGGAAGTGTGATACAGTGGAAAGCATTCTGTCTGTGGAGTCAAGAGTCCCTGGGTTCAAATCCTATCTCTGATGTTTGCCACTGTATGACCTTAGGCAAGTCACTTAACCCTCACAGCCCTCAGTTTCCTCATCTGCAAAATTAGGGGTTTGGACTAGATGATCTTTGAAGTCCTTTTCAACTTTAATCTTTTCTTTTCTTTCTACCATGACATGCTGCTTCATGCCGATGATAATGAGATTTTTGTCTACTTCTCCCAACCAAAATAAAATGGAACTCTTATTCTACATATTCTATTTCTTAATTGCTGTATACTCTAAGACTTTTTAAAAGGGACAGACAGTAGCAGTAATTGGTTGTCAGTGATCTTTGGGACGGGTATAAAATGGGCTAGCAAAGTTATTTCTCAAAGAGGAAAATCACAGCAGGGTTTTGAAAAGGACCTTTCAGTCTAATGCCTTGTCTCCAGGAATTGCTAAACCATCTAAACAAACCATACCCCATGGACATCTTGCAAATCTCTCAGGGAAATATTCCACAAACTCCCTTAGTAATATGAGGAGACAAAAACACAAAGAGCTTTTTGTGTACCCATAAATTTCTAGATTTATAAAACAACCTGGTAACCTGGCAGTCTTTGAAGTAGAGAGAAAATATCTTTATCCATATTTTATCGCTACTCACAAGTCTTTCCCCCAGCCCCCAAAGCATTCTGACATTTTTTTCTGTCACATCCCATTCCCCTCAATGATGATGGCTCTCAGAACATTGCCCTGGCTAGAGCTTGGCAATGGGTGTGTTTCCACCCTTGTGCCCGTGTGTCTGGATTCAGGTTTGACATGCAGTAAAAGTGTGGTGAGGCAATTACAGCTAAGTCACTCAACAGCCTTGCCTCTTTTGTATGCTAGCTATTTACATTTCAATGCCTTGTATTTGGGGCACCTGTCATTTCTAACAGGAAATTGTTAATGGAAAGGAAAAGGGGGCCTTTTCTTTCACAGGAATGGCCACTCTGTACATCCATTGGCTCCACGCTGACCCCGCTGGCAATGAGGATGTTCTCAATTGCTGTGATTAGTTCTACAGAACCTGTCATTGCAAACATAGTGTTTGCTGAAATGCCATCAGGTTCTGGAACAGGTAATGATGAGGGAGGCAGCAGGCTCTAGGAGAGTCAGCCCTATGGTGGGAATCAGGAGTTCTTGTCACAGCTCTACTTACTAGAAACCTGGGGAAGAAAAAAAGACTCTACATCTCTGCATTTCCATCTCAGTCAAGGGTAAATCAGGGGTGATAATAATAGAATTTCAAAGCACATAGTTAAAGGGGGTCATAATGGAGTCTGAGCTGTTAATCCTAATGCAACCTTTTATAATCCCTTATTTCCAGAAGGCCTGAAATAAAGTGAGAAAAAGTCTAGCTCATTCATTCCATGATGAATCTCGAAGTAATTGATGGTTTGCTTGGACAGCTCTCTTGAAAATGTCAGTGTTCTCTCCAAGGCTTGCCTGAATATTTTTCTAATCCACTCTAAAGCAAGCATTTGTGGAGTACCTACTACATACAAGTCAATGTGCTAAGTGTTCAAGATGTAGAAGAGATCTTGTCCTCAAGCGTCTTCCCTTCTACAAGGGTCAGTCAACAAGCATTTATTACACACTTATTATGTGTCAGGCACTGTGCCAAGTATTGGAGATGCAAAGGAAGGGAAAAACACAGATACCTGTCTTCAAAGAACTTACCTTCTAATGGAGTAATCAAACACGCAAAAAGTATGTATATATACAAAGATAGAAATATACAAAGTATATGTAATGTAATCTCAGAGGAAAAACATAAGGAAATCTTCCTGCATAAAGTAGAATTTGAGATATCTTTAAGGAAGTCAGATCAGTCAGGAGGTAGAGGTAAGAGGGAGAACATTCCAGATATGGGAGACAACCAATACAAAAGCATAAACTCAGGAGTTGGAGTGTCAGATGTGAGAAACAGTATGCAGGTCAGTTCAGCTTAACTGAAGAGTATATGTAGTGGGTAAAGTGTGAGAAGATTTGAAAAGCAGAAACAGGTCAAACTGTGAAATGCTTTAAAAGCCAAACTGAGAATTTTATATTTGATCCTCGAGAAAACAGGAAGTTGCTAGAGTTTATTGGGTGGAAGAGAGGGCAGTTACATGGTCAGATCTGTGATTTAGGACAAGTACTTTGGAAGTTGAATGGAAGATGAATTGGAGTAAGAGAGATGACCATTTAGAAGGCTATTGCAGTAGTCCAGAGGACAGAATGATGAGTTCCTACACCAGGGTAGCTGTCATCTGAGTGGAGAGCAGAAAGATGTATACATCAAGTACTGTGAAGGTAGAAAGTGACCAAATTTTACAACAGATTGGATACATGAGATGGGTGTGAAAGAGAAGTCAAGGATGATACTGAAGCTATCTATACGCCTGGATGACTGGGAGGATGACAGTAACCTGGATAGTAATGGGAAAACGAGGAAAAGAAGAAGGTTTTGGGGAAACGATAATGAGCTCTATTTTAGACACATTGTCTAAAATGTCTATGGGCATCAGATTCAACATTCAAACAGATAATATATATGTGATCATTTTTGAAGGCAGAAAAATGTACTAATGACTAAAAGGATAAAAAAGATTTCTGGGTCATAGCACCTGAGGGGAGCACTGGAGAAAATTCGAGGTTCAAAAAGGTATGGCTAAAGAGGGAGTGCATTCCAAACACGGACAGACAGCCTGTAGGAAGATATGGAGAAGAGACATGAAGTCTGAGAAGGTGCAAGTATTTGTACCAAGTATGACTGAAAAGTAGAGGACGTTAAACCTGGAAAGGTAAGCTAAAGCCAGATTGTGAGATGCTTTAAATGTCCAGCTGACAAGTTTGCAGTTTATCACAAACAGGGAGACAGTTAAGGATCTTTGACAATTAAATAAGCTGTGTTTGAAACAGGGATGAGAAAAGGGAGGTACAATGTTTTTCCCCCATCTTTGGAAGATAATTTAAAATCATATGCTATTTTCTTTAGACTTCAAAAAGGATGAAAAATGTAGGTAAACTATTCCCCTTCCTTATTTTTCCAAACTCATCTCTAACTCTCTCTCTGTCTCTCTGTCTGGCTCTCTCTGTCTCTGTCTCTGTCTCTCTCTCTGTCTCTGTCTCTCTCTCTCTCTCTCTGTGTCTCTCTCTGTCTCTCTCTGTCTCTCTCTCTCTCTCTCTCTCTCTCTCTCTCTCTCTCTCTCTCTCTCTCTCTCTCTCTCTCTCCCCTTCCCTCTCTTAGCCTTTGTTCTTTCACTTTCTATAGTATGGTTTCTATATTTTACAGTGTAAAGAGAAATGCACATTTTAAAAATGGTGAAGTATTACCTAACAAAGTGGCAAAAAGGACAAAAGATAGGAACAGCTACTGCTGCAGAAAGACACCGCTGATGGAGCTGCCAAGTGGTCCAGTCACTCTCAATTGAGAGAGCTGGTTTTTGGTTATTCTCTCAGCACTCCTCAAATCACGGGATAAGATGCTTACTCTTTATAAATTCAGCTCCAAGCAGCAGTGGCTGGACTGTCAGGGCATTGTAAATGAACTACCCATCCTTTAATAGAATAGCAACTTAACAGAGAGTCTAGATTTGTCCTGTGGGGAGAGAGATGAGAGAGAGAGGCAGAGAAAGAGAGTATACACTCCAAATCTTTTAGCTCAATGATACCACTTTTGGGCATATGTTCCCCAGAAAGTTTTTTTCAAAGTCCATAATATTCATAACAGCATCTTTTGTGGTAGCAAAGAACTAGAAACAAAACGAATACCCAAACAAGACTGGATATAACTGAAAAAAATTATGGTATAGGAATATAATGGAATAATATTATATTATAATAATAAATGAAGAATGTAAGGAAAAACATGGGAAGATTGATGCGAACTGATGCAATATAAAGTAAGCAAGAGCAAGAGAACAATATACAAAACTACAATGTATAAATGAAAGATAATAAGGAAACTGAATGCTGTGGAATTAGAAACCAATGAAGAAGCTAGAAAAAAGAATATGAAACCCTACCTCTCACTTCTTGGCAGAAAGGTAGAAGATGATTAGGAGAGAATACTGCATGTATCATCAGATGCAATCATCAAATCGAAGGTTTTTACTTAACTTTTTCTTTGTCACAAGGGAGGATTCTGGCTTAAAAGAGTAAAGATGAAAATTGCTGTGATTTAAAGATATCAATAAAACTTTATTTTAAGTTACAGATTAAATTGCAAATTCCTAGAGAGTAGATTGTATACTTTGCCTGGGATTCAGGACCATTCCACATAAAAGTTAAGTAAAAAAGAGTTGATTATGCCCATTGTCTTCTTGGGTACCACTAAAAACCGCCATTAAGTACATAGTTCAACTGTACTGTAAGCCTCGAGGCTGGGGGTCATGTCTTCTATTTGTGCATCTTTCCATCACATACACACAGCCTAGAATAGTCTCTTCATAGGGTAAGATATCAATCAATAGGTTTTAATTGATTATTTGCTCATACAGAAGCACATGGGTGATGAAACAGCACATGTCACCTTGAGTTTTGTCATTTCTCTTTTGTCACAGAGACCTTCTACTAGAAACTGAATTATTCTGAAGTTTCATGTGAACAAAATAAATGCCAATTTTCCCCTTAAACTATGTGTGTATACTTTAAAAACCTTTGAGAGATAAATAATAGTAATGTAAGAAGAAAGCAAATTAAAATACCATTGGAAATTTTCCAAAAAGATGCAAATATATAACTTTATTATGAGTTAAAATGTGGTTTTCACACATTCCTTTCTCTGTGTTAATATAATTAGTGCTGGCTTTGCTAACATAGTCTTTGTCTTTCCCAGGCTGCAAAGAGAAGGGAAGCAGGGGTATGAAACTGTAATGAGTAAAGCACACAGCAAACTCAGCTCTGAGAGGAACAGGGCAAAAGTCTGGTTCAAAGATGCCAAGGCTTCTTTAAGTCCTGTCAGTATATAGCCTCCTCGAAGGACAAATCTGTATTCTCTGTTAAGTTACTATTCTATTAAAGGGTGGGTAGTTCAGTTACAACACCCTGACAGTTCAGCCACTGCTTCTTGGAGCCCAGCTTATAAAGAATATCTTATGCTATGATGTAGGAGTTCTAAGAGAATAACCAAAAAACCAACCAAACAAAAAAACTTTAATCACAGTGCCTGAAATTCCACCATTAGAATTCCACTACTTTGCACTAAAGAGTCCGAATATTTCATTTCCAGAATATCATTGTTTAACTGCATATAGAAATAATACAATCTATTCAACATAAATTGAATTTAGAGTTGTTTAATAAAACTGATGCATATGCACAGGGAACTTACTGGCAATATGAATTCTACAAAATGCATTGATGATAGAATAAAAGACGTTTAATGATTGATGAATACAAAATTGAAACAATCCTATACCAAAATTATCAGGACTCACTATTTGGAAAGAGCTTCTGGGGGAGAGGGGAGGAAAGAAAGTATGAGATACTATTACCCTAAATTATTTCCCTTACTAGTCTCATAAGTTCATATCAATTCAGTTATCATCTTTATGTATCTTCACTTATCCAGTACCAATTTCTGTGCTGACTTTCAGTCTCACATCTCCCATTATCTGTTGGATAACTCAGACCATCCTTGTAGACATCCTAAATTCAAAATGTCATTATCTCTTCTCTAAAACCTTTTCCACTTCCTAACTTCCCTTTTATTATCGAAAGCAACACCATCTTCCCAATCATCCAGGCTCACAATCTAGCTCACAACCTAGGTGTGACCTTCAACTTCTCACTCTCACCTCCCATATCCAGTTTGTTGTCAAGTTTTATAGATTCACCTTTGGGACATTTCTCATATATGCCCCTTTCTTTCTTCTGACACTACTACCAATGTGGTACAGAGCCTCATCACCTCACACCTGAACTACTGCAATGTTCTTCTGGTCGGTTTCCCTTACTCTAGTCTCTCTCCATTCCAATCGATCCTCCATTCAGCTGATCTTAGTGCTGGTCTAACCATGTGACACCATATTTAATAAACTTCAGTGTCTCCTTATTACCTGTTCAAACGTAAAATCCTTTTTGACTTTTAAATCCCTTCATAACCTGGCTGCCCCCCAACCTTTCTAGTCTTCTTACACTATACTCCCTTCCATATAATTCAAAATTTTGACCTCAATACTTTTCCTTGAACAGGGTATTTTTACTGTCTGTCTCCAATGTCTAGAGTTCTCTCCCTATTTCTCTTCATCTCTGGCTTCCCTACTGAATATCTCACCTTCTGCTAATAAGCCTTTTTCAGTCCCCCTTAATACCACTGCCTTTCCTCTGAAGTTATCTCCAATTTATCTTATGTCTGTGTGTATACACACATATACACAAATAAATACATACATACATACATATACATGTATACATAATTTTTACATATATACACATAATTTATATGTAGTTGTTTGTACGTGTATCTTCCCTTTGATTGTAAGTTTCTTGAGGGATTTTTTTTTTGGCCTTTGTAATCTCAGCACATAATGCAGTGTCTGGCACATAGTGGGTCCTTATAATAAATGCTTGCTAACTTGTTGACTTCAAGATGAGTAAAGTGTAACAGAGTAAACAAGAAAACTGCTACATTTAAAGGCAAAGTTTATCTATAATGAGCTGTTAGTTTCAATGTACTCTACTCTGGTTAGACCATACCTGCAATACTGTATTTTATTCTGAGCATCATATTTTTGAAAGGATATTGATGGGCTACAGAACATCCAGTGGAAATGACCAGGATGGTGAAGGGACTACATATTATGCCATACGAGGATCAGTTGAAAGCAGCAGAGATGTTTTTAATGGAAACAACTTAGGGGAAATATGTTTGCTATCTTTAAGTGCTTTAAGGGCTATCATGTAGATAGGAGATAAGACTTGTTCTGCTTAACTAAGAGGGAAGGGGGAACTAGGAAAAATGACTGAAAGATGCAAAGAAAAAGATTTCAGTTTCATGTAATGAAAACCTTCCTAATAATTAGAGCCACCTCAAAATAGAATGAGCTACCTTGGGAAGTAACTGAATCATAATCTTTCCCTTGTTCAGTGTCTTGAAGCAAAGGTAGGGGAACAAATTATGATGTTCTGTGAAGGAGTTCCACATTCATATCTTCACCCTTAAGTGGTTGAGTTCTGAGGTTTGCTCCAACTCTGGCATTCTATGCTTCTCTAATTGATTCAATAGTTTCACTTTTTTACTCATTCATCTTTATAGAACACATTAATTACAAAACATTGTGCCAGCATCTGTATGTATGGACCAGAGTGGAACTTTAGAAGGAAGAATAAAACAGTCTCTGCTTTTAGGGCCTACTATTGGCTGTGAAACACTTTGTCAGAAATTAATTTATCCCAAAAGAGCCCTTTAAAAAGGGAAATGGCACATAATTTTAATGAGCATAGGGATAGGAACTAGTAAAGAAAAGGAAGAGTTCCACTTATAATAAATGCCTAGAGAGAGAGTAATCCCAGATATAATCTCATAATGGGAATCAATCAATAAACGTTTATAGAGTGCTTACTATGTACCAGGCATTGTGCTAAGTGCTGATACAAAAAGAAGAAAATGATAGTGCCTGCCCTTAAGGAGCTCACAATCTAATGGGAAGACCTAGAAGACTAAACATCAACAGAAGGGACAGACTGGGAGGAAAAGGAAAGAAGAAGTCTTAAAATAGTGAGTGATAGAAAGCTGAAGACATATTTCACTAACTTCACAATTTTGTTAAGGGCTAGCCCTACTTCCACTGTAACTTCTACAAATGATGCTGTAGCCTTACAACTAGAAAGATGTTGCACCCATCTCAGATTTTCTCTGAGGGGTTTCAATTACTGATGCTTCCCAAATCATTTCATTATAAGGTAGTTTTGACCCTAATTTTCATGGTATGCCTCTGAGCACATTGTTAGAATAATCTTCCTGCGTAACAACTTATGGTTCTATATTCTTCCCAGACATAAGCAACTACCTTTGTATAAGTTGGGTCTCTCTAAGGGCTATAGATGCTTTTTCAGTTTATTATAAGACTGTTTAGGGAATAGAAGCACTCACTGTTTTCTAAATAAACACATACCTCCAGGGAGTAATTTTCACATGAGGAAAATATGACTCCAAAACTCTGAAAATTTAAAACTTTCTACAGAGTATTTTAGTGCATATCTTGGACAGAATATATTGTTGTCTTTGGGTCTGTTTTAACGTGAAAAGAGGACTGCAGTTTCCCAAAGGTTCTCAATGCCAGACAGTAGCTTACACACTGTGAGAATCTGACACAACAAAAGGTATTTTTTCTTTTAAAAAAATATTTCTCTCCTTAAAAAGTAATCTACAAAACCTATAAGATATGGCTTTATGTAATTGGGTCCTTTGAAAAGGGGAGTAGTGAAGTAACAAAAAATTTTATAAGAATATTCAATAATAAATTTAATTCTAATATAATGAAACTTGACTCTTCAGAGAATTTCTCTTATCTGTCCCTTCCTTTCCACTCCCAAGGCCATCAGTCTAATTCAGTCTTTTATCAACTCTATTCTACATAATTTTAACAGCCTCTTAACCTCTAATCCAATCCAATAATTATTTACTGAATGCCTAGCATGTGTGAAAAGAAATTTATTTTAGGCATTGAGAACACAAAATCAGGACTAAAAAAAATATTCCTGACCTTAAGGAGTTTGCAGTCTATAGCCTGTTTCAAGTATTCCCAAGTTCCAGGAAAAGGAGAGCTGTGTACTTGGAACTAAAGAAAAAAGTGTGAGGTTCCTCCTGAAGAGGAAGGACCTAATCCAAGGAGGAAGTAGCTGCTTGTCCTCCAAGGAATCATAAGTCAACACTCAGAAGATGTCAAGTGAGAAATCATCTAGTAGGGGTCATAGGAAGAAGGAAAGAGTAGAAGTGACCAATATCTTCCTGTTGAGAGGTACTAAAGAAACGAATTATTTGTTGTCTTAAAAGCAAAGCACTACATAAATGCTATTTATCATCACCATAATCACATCAGGAACAGTAATGGTAGTAACAGTAGTCATAGTAGTAGTTAAACTTGTGGTCACTATTTCTAGAACACATATCCAAAATGTAACCAAAAATTCATAAGACTTATCAAAATGAATGACCATTATTCCTTTCTGATGATTCACATTGGCATGGAAATGCTATGCCAAGAAACAAAAGGATTAAATATTACTGTTTCTTGGGCAAGAAACTATAAAAGTGGTAGCAAATGAAGGGCACTAAACTGCACACAAGGATCCCTGCAGGTCATTCATTGGCTTAGAAAAATCACAATTATTCTTTTTTATTAATACATTAGCACATTTAAATCCTGCAGGCTGCACTTAGAAGTATCTGGACTACATGTTCTAAGGCCATATGTGTGACACCTCTGCTTAATAACAAAAAGGGAACAGGTCATGTTTTCCTCTCTGTTGCCTACTGGAGGTAAAGTATGTAGAAGAGAAAAATTGACTTGAAATATGAACAGTTGGTCAAGAAGATGGCATATGAGAATGAGATTTGGACAACAGTTTAAAATATAGGGATGAGAAGCTGCTTGCCAGGGATGAAGTATGCCTGACAAAGGCTTGTAAGAATATATTTTCTGTGTAGCTTGCAAATCTAATTTTAAAAAATGTTATGCAATAAGAAAACAGGGAATGGGAGAAAAAGTTGTCTAGGTATAATGACCAAGCTGAATATACTCTAAAATGACTACTGTGAAGAAAGAATATCAATTGAAATGCTCAAAGGTTCACCTGGCACAAAAATTGAAGGAAGAAAGGAATAATTAATAAAGCTCTTGGCTTTGAGAGTCTATATTCAAATGATCAAAAGTTAAATAAAATGAAAGAAAGCAAATTTGACCTCATAGATATTACTGATGCTTGGTTGGTTGAAAACTATGATTGGAATATGGCTCTGGATGGATATGTCTTATTTAAAAGAAAAAAATGGGCAAAAATGGCATTGTATCTTAAAAAGATAATGTCAAGTAGAGAGATCTGGTAACCAAAAAATGGAAGCATTGTGGAGAGAATTCAGATAAAGGACAATGGAAGGAGAAATCTAAGCAATTTTTTCCTCAGAGAATATTATAGGCCACTTACACAGAAAAAAAGTAGATGAAAAGTTAGAGAAATAGATCACAAGCCTGGCACAAAGCCATGATAAAGTTGTGATGAGAAGGCTTCAGTTATCCAGCTGTCTAATGGAGCTGTTACTCTGCCAAAAGCAAAGCAACTACTCAATTTTTGACTTCCTTGGATGATGCCATGTGTCAAAAAATGAAAGAACCAACAAAGAGAAATTCCATTCTGGATCTAAGTTTCACCAACAGGGAGGAATTGGTTGCTGGGTAGAAATGGTGGAAACTCACCAACCAACTTGAGAGTTTCCAGAGATGTATCTGGCAGAAGAAAACAATGATTACAAAGAATGAATGTAGGAATGTGGCAAGGTCCCATAAAAATAGTGTTGGGAACACTAATGTGAACTGAAAACCATGAGCAACATCAACATAAAAAGTTACACTGAGGGAAAAGAGAGTATCAAAGATGGAAAAGTCTTGTAGCATGGGGTGTATGGCATGATGATCAACTGAAAAGAGAGAGAAGGCAAAGATGCTTGCTTGGTTCTTACTTTGATTCTGTTTTCTCTGACCAAAAAAATTAACTTTGCCCTGGGAATGTTTGGACAATAATAACTAATGAGACATTGATACTCAAGATAAGGGAGGAATTATTTTAAAAGTATCTGCTTGCCCTTGATGAATTCAAATCATAAGATGATAGATTAACGAGTAGAAAGAACTTAGAGACCATCACATCCACAACCTTAATTTTACATATGAAAAATCTAAAGGAAAGAGGAGGAAGAGGAGGGAGTAGGAGAGAGGGACAAGTGACTTGCCAAAGGTCACATAGTCACAAAACTACTAAAGGTCAGAGACAGAATTCAAACCCAGATCCTCCTGATTACATTACATCATGTTAATTACATCATGCGGCCTTTTTGAATGGTATAGCCTAGATAAACTACAGCCTGGGGTACTGAAAAAACTGGGTGATGGAATTGCTGAGCATTTGGTGACATCTGAAAACTTGGGAAGAACAGGAGAGGTACCACAGGAGCAAAAAAGGGAAAATGTCCATGTTTTCCAATGTAAGAACAGAATAGTAACTGCTAAGTATGGCCAGTGACTCTAATTTCAATTCTTAAGAAATTTTTAGAATGGATCATTAAAGGGATAATGAACATTTAGAAAAGAGTTGGTTTTAAAGATCCAGCATGGCTTCATTAAGAACAGTTCATGCCAGACTAACCTTATATCCTTTTATAATAGGGTTCTTAAATGGCTAGATGAGGGGAATGCTAAAATATAGTTTACCTAGATTTTTAGTCAGATATTTGTTAAAGTACTTCACAGTATTCTTATGGGAAAAAAATGGAGAAATAGGGATTATTCAATAATATAGTTAGATAGAGAGTAGTCTCATTAATTGGCAAGAAGTCTCCAAGGGATCTCTTCTCATGATATTTCCATAGCCTTTTGGTCATTAACTTTATGTCTTTCCCCACTCCAGTCCATTCTATACTCAAACAATCAAATTGATCTTCCAAAAACACATCACTCCCTTCTTCAATAAACTCCAGTGGTTCCCTATTACCTACAGAACCAAATACAAAATACTTTCTTTAGTTTTTAAAGCCCTCCACAACCTAACCCCTTACTAACTGTCTAGTCTTCTTACATCTTATACCCCACTGTGTACTCTATAATCCAGTGACATTAACCTCCTTGCTGTTCCTTGCATATTACACTCCATATTCTCCACTCCATGCAATTTCACTGGCTGTTCCTCACTTCTGGAATTCTCTCTCTCCTCTTTTGAAAGTCCTTCCAAAAACACAACCCTCCCTCATTCTGATACAGCCTAAGATCTCATTAGCTCTCCAGCTGCCATGGCCTTCTCTTGACCCATGCTTAACTTGTAGCTCTCCTAAAACCTCAACCTCTTTTTATTTTATTACATCGGCCTATTATTCTGGCTTATCAAAATCTTTGTGAATCCCTGTTCGTTTACCCAGCATTAACTATTCTTTTATTTTTGTGCCATACACAAGTTTGATAAGCATGTTATCTATGCTTTTGTCCAACTCCATCAACAAAAATGTTGCCAATGACAGATATTCCATGTGTTACTTTAGAGACTTTCCTCTTGGTCCACAGAGATCACTATTCACTGTGTTGGGTCTCTGAGGAAGGATTTGACGGTCCTTATCCTTTCTAGCCAGTAACTACAGAACCTTTAAGTGATGAAAGAGAGGCATGTGGTTAGTTAAATCTCACTGAAAAAAGAGACTAATTTACATGATAAATTTGGAGAGAGAAATACTTCATAATTAGCAAGCACAAGAATTTAGGATAAAATTTGTAGGGCAGTACAACCATGAAAATCCATTCAAAATAACCTATAAACTGAGAATATACACCAACTCCAATGATGCAAGAAATACAATCAATGCTTCAAATAGGATTATATTAAACTACTCTTTGCCTGAGCCAAAAATAAAACAAGAAGCATTTATTAAGCAGCTACTGACTACTAAGCACAGTGTTATGCACAAGGGATAGACACTAAGACAAAAAGGAAATTGAATCTCTGTCCTTAAGAGCATTACCTTCTATCAGGAGATCTAACATGTAAAGAGTTAAGCAAATACAAGACAGAGAATGAGCTCTCACAACTAAAGGGAATAGTGAGGGTTTCCAGCAGGAGATAAGAGCTGAGCTGAGTCCTGAGAAAGCTGATGTTTCTCTACTGGGTTCACTGTGACATGAGATCCTATGGGACTGGCTGGTAAAACCAAGTAGGGAGAAATGGATAGAGGGAAGGAGCATAGAAGGGTGGAAGAAAGGTGGAAGGAAGGAGAGAGCAGAAAAGAATAAGGAGAAAAGAAGATGAAAACCAATTAGACAGCCCTTAGAAGACTGGTCATCTTTCAGTTCCATTCATGCCTTCTTGTCTAGTCAAGTTACATTTTACAAATTACCTTTTCTTCTTTCTAAAGTCTCTGTAGCCCGCTTCTCTTCACCTTCTGAGAATCTAAGGCAGCAGCATCATGCTTTCTGCATTCTAAACTATGTGAGAGATCTACAGGACAATGAAGAGACCATTTTCAAGAAATGCTTTTGAATCAAGGAGGTCCAACCTCGATAACAAAGGAAAACCACCCCCTCGACCCGGTCCCATGATTCATTGCTACCCACTTCTTCCTATTGTTCTGGATGGTGATGAAGAAGGGAGGGGCAAGTTATTAAATCCTCTCTTTTAAACAACTGGAAGATAATGAGGTGTCAATTGGTAATTATGCTTTTACCAACGATGATTACTACCTAGTCATTAAGCTAGTCCTGAATCAACCTAAATATGCTATCATCGTGCTCACATCTATATCTTATCCACAAGGATTTTATAGGAACCTGTCAAATTTCTTGATGAAATTGAGTTATTCTATGTGTGTGATATTCTTCTTATCTTATCTCGTAACTGTCAAAAAAGAAAATTAGATTAGTCTGGCTCTACATATGTTAATGAACCCATCCCCCTTCCTCCAGATAAGATCAATATAAACTACTCCATACAAATGAAATCTATAAAAGGCAAACTTGGTATATTGTATTTTATGTGATCTGTCTTGCCTGCTTCTTGCATTAAAAATATATTCCTCTTATATTGTCACTACCCCAAAAATAACATCCTTATGGCATTCTCATGTCAACAGAAGCTTCACAGGGACGAATTGTTTCTTTCATTCAAACATTCTTTATTAAAGGGCTTAAACCAGTATTTTCCAACAAAGTTCAAACCCTGTAAATTCTTCATATGAAAGACATTTCACAAACCTCTTTGGAAGCTGGATAGTAAGAGAAACTCTAGTTTTACCACCCCTGAGTAGCTGTGTGACCTTAGGCAAATTATTTGACCCTTCTACCCTCTTCACCTTTCCCATTCATAGCCTTTTCCTGTCCATCTTCAGTTTTTCTATCTATAAAAGGGAGTTGACAATCCTTGAATTAAGTTGCAAAGAAAGAATTTATATTAGACTCTATGAATAAATAGAGCAGTGCCAGTGGCATTTTTTGTCTATATAGGGGTTTACATGTTTATCACCAATAATATTAAGATGCACAGACTAAGGATGTTCAACCATAATCATAAAGGTAAATCCATTTATAAGCCTCAACCACAGATGTAGAAGGAATGCCCAGACTATCAGACAAGTAGAGGTTAACAGCACAATAAGCGATGTTCATTGAGAAATCTTTAGGGAATAAGACTACTGTTGTACACAGACCTTTTTCTACACACGCCCCACACACACTCCACTATCTTTATGCTTGTCGATGTGCATTGATGTTGCTGTTGTGTTCGTCCTTCACTTTCAAAGAAGACCATGACATCAGAAAAATGATGACATGACTTACGCTTGACTTTGTTTTGAGTGAGGTAGGACTGTGCAAGGTCACCAACCTCACTCTCTCCTCCTGAGCCATCTGGGTCCAGTGACCAGATATGCATCAGGATGACTGGAGATGGCCCAGGATGCAGTGGGACACCTTGGTCTTTTTAGACAGATCCTTTCAGGTAGGAGGAAAATAGATCTATAATGAAAGTAGAATTTCAAGTACTTCTGATGAAAACACCAAAGCCGAACAGCAACTTTGAAAAACAAATACAACAGTTCAGCAAAGCCCAGAAAGGTAAATTTATGAAAACAATTGGAAGTGCTATGCATTTTCTCACTCTGCCATAGCAACAACATCTTTGAATGAGAGAAGAAAAATTAAAGAGAGGAAATAATTAGCCAAGCACTATTAAGGAAGAAGACAACACAGCCTATCTGTCAAGCTAACAACCTAAATGAATGTGAACTGACCCTCTAGGACAGCGACAGGATTTCAATACCTTCAGTTAAGTATTTACTAGACAAGCATCTGGCAATTAGTTCCTTCTCTGCCTTTAAAAAATATATCTCCTCCACAGCTATTGTCACAAAGTCTAGCCTCAGAAGTACAGACTAATGTGTAGCAGGGTAGTTCCGTAGAGAAATGATAGGAAAAATAATAAGATATGGGCAGCATGGAACCTGGGTTCCAATACCAGATCTAATTATTTCTTGTACAAGTCACTTAACATCTGGGGGTCACAGTTCCTCATTTATAAAATGAAAAGTTTGTATTTGATGATCTTTAAAATTCCTTTTAGTTCTTAATCATTTTGATCCTATGGGTCTCCTTGCATTTAGTAGATAGAAGTGAAAATACGGTACAATGGAAAGAGCAGTGGATTTGAAGTTAAAAGACCTGAGTTTAAATTCTGGCTATTTGTGTGAGTGTGGGCCTTAAAAATGAAGCAATTCCTACCTCATAGAGGAAATTTCTTATATGACTCTTACTATAATTATACTCTAAGTTGATCTAGAACCTGGTTATAAGAATAATTGTTTTCTGTTGACAGGCATTATGGTTTAGTAGAAAGAGAATAAACTTCAGTGTCACCATAACCTGGGTTCAAATGTTACTCTAATCCATACTGACTGGGTGACCTTCAGGGAACGCCTCAGGAAGAGGATGACTTTTGAATTGAGACTTAAAGGAAGCCAGAAATTCTAAGTGGCAGAAGTCTTCATGAAGACCCCATTCAGATTAGATGGCATAAGTTTGTAATGGTATCAGTCAGTATGATTGCATGATTTCCTCCAATCAGTAGGAGCAAAGGAGGCACAAGATAGGAATAATCCGACATCAGGGTTTGGCAAGGAGTGTTTAGCAGTAAAGCAACTGATTGGGGAATAGAAGAGAGTGTAGAGTTGAGCTGGTTCACCAAAGGGTCAACGTTGGGAAAGGAGGAATATGCAGAGAGAACAGAGATACTGACTGAGAGATCATTAAGTGTTAGACAAACTGGAGGGAATGGCAAGGATAAAGACTAGGACCACGAGAAATACGGCATATAGAGAGATACAATGATAAAATATTATAATTAGATAATGGATATATTTAATTAGATCATCATACTATAAATATGAAACCTCGATCCATGAAATTTTGTTTTTAATATTTTGATAACCATATTTCAGTATGACTGGTTTTCTTTGTTATCCTATGTACATTATTTTATACACTTAAAAACATTATTCTAAAAAGGAGTCCTTGGACTTAACCAGACTATCAAAAGGGTTTATGATACAAAAAAAGGTTAAGACCCTATGCTATGAAGCAATTAGGTCGGGTACCCTTATTTCTGTTTTACAGATTAAAAAAAGTGAGACACAGAAATAATAGGTTTTGCAGAAGGTCACATGAGCAAGTCAGAGGTAGAGTTTGTCCTTTGTTCTTTTCCACTGCCCCATCCTGATTAAGGGATCAAAAGGAAGACAAGGGAGCTTAAACCAGTAGAGACCTTAGAAAGGCAAAAAGAAATAATTTTTATCCACAATATTTATCTGTGTCTCCCAATTGTCCTAGGACTGGATGCCGATTAGTTCCTTCGCTCTGAGTCACCTCACCGGCCTCAAGTAATGACAACAAATGAATGACCTTCTTCACCCCGCCCTGGACTTCCCAAACATTAGATCACTATAATCCCACTCTAGGTCCACATTCCATTTAAACCCAAGAACTAGTAAATCTGCAAAGGTTAAAGGTCCTGTAGAAGCCTTTCCACCTGCTAAGCCCTTCTATCTTACCATCAACCTTCAATTTCCTTCATTCTGCAAAGATGTATTATATAACTCTGGATGGTAGAATAGTCATAAAAAATATTTCCTTGCCTAACATCATCCTGTTATTATTTTGACATCTGTGTAGGCTGTGGAATGATTCTTTTAATGCTGTGTGTGAGGCATATTTATATCTCCTCCTGTAGCATACAGCATATGCAAATCCTTCTGAAACCTGCCCTAGTAGGTTATACTTATACCCATATCTAGTATGATGTGAAGTCAGTGATGTGCAGCCCTGGTGTTTACTATGTTTACTGCAGGTTAACTCTGTAGACACCGGGTTAAAACAGGGCCAACATTGCTGCATAGCAACTAATTTTCTTTTCCAGTAAAAAGCAGAGGTAAATGTTGAGGCTTAATTGCTCTCTCTTTTGTTTGCATTATATATACCCAGTCACTTGATGAAAATGGCATTCGAAAGGAATAAGACAATTTTACCCTTGCACATCAGTCTAATAATCATTTAGTTCAATTCTGGCCAATTCAGCAATCATTTACTGTGAGCCTGCTATGTATGGTCAAGTTACTAAGGGAGATGCAAATATAAGAAAGATATGATAAGCTTCCTGACCTCCAGGATCTTATTATCCAACAAGGAAGAAGAGGAAAAGTACGGTGACAAGTAAAGTAAAAGAGAATAAGTATCCCAGGAGAGGTAAGGATGTGAAAATTCAGAGGGAGAGGCCATATCATATTGGGAAAATAGTAAGGAATAAAAAAAAGGCTACTTGAAAAAGATGGCACTGGGGGGCCAGGCCTTGAAGGATGGGTAGAATTTCAAAAGATAAAGACAGGAATTGGCAAATATTAAACAAATTGGACAGCACAGAAGATGGGACATCAGAAAGGATGTTCCAAGAACAAAGAGTAATCCAGCTAGCCTAGAGCAGAGGCTATGTGCAGGGGATTGGTGAAAGATAAAGCTCAAAAAAGAGAAATGATCACAGCTCTTTGAGTCTTGGATGGCAAGAGATAGGGAGCCATGTCTAATTTTTTAACAGGAGGATAAAATAAAAGTACTGCTGAACTAGAACAGATTGTAGAATAGTAGGAAAAGAAGAGAAGGATGAAAAATATGGAGTTGGAATACATACAAATGAATGAATGTAAGGTCCAGGAGAGGGGGAGGGGAATAGGCATTTACATAGGGCTTATTATGTGCCATACTTGGCTAAGTGCAAAGCACTTTAAAGAAATAAATATTAATCTCATTTGCTCCTCACAGCAATCCTGTGAGATAGGTACCATTATGATCCCCATTTTAAGTTAGGGAAACTAAGGCAAACAGAGGTTAAGTGACTTGCCCAAAGTCACATAGCTACAAGTTCTCTGAAGCCAGATTTTATTTCAGCATTTCCTGACTCTATCTACTGCACCACCACCTTCCTCTGGGAGAAGGAAGAAGAAAGGGCCAAAAACTACTCCAGGAATTCAGACCTGAATGACTGGAAGAATGATGGTGCTATAAAGGAGGGAGGAGAGAGGGAAAGAAGAAGAAAAAGAAGGTTTTTTAAAAAAACTTTGCTGACAAAGGGGAGGAGAAATAGTAAATGGACAATAAGATTGAAAGGAAAAGGTAGTTTTGTGTATGTGGCTTTTTTTTTGTTTTTTAAGGATAGAATTTAGGCAGGAAGCAAAAAGTCAGTAGAAATGGAAAGTTTCATGAGAAATCAAATAATTGATAAAGTGAGATTCTAGAAGAAGTAGAAAAGAATGGTAGCAAGAATAAAGAAGAATGAATGTGCTTTGGCAAGGAGCAGGGACTTTTCTTCCTTGATGACTAGAGCAGGGGACAAAAAGGAAGTATAAACATACAGATAAATTTCAAGGTAGAAAGGAAGAAAGTTAAAGGAACTCACATTAGATGACCATGCCAGTAGAACATTCCAGACTAGAAGTATAGAGGAGAGAAATATCACTGTAGTTGGAAAGGTCAAGGAACCCTGAAGGATCACCAATATGGTTTCCTTGAGGTCAACAGGAAAACAAGAATTCTACAAACAGATGTTATCAACTTTTTAAAAAGGAAAAATTGTTGAGAGCGAGGGAACAATAATCTGAAGCAGTACCGTGAAACAAGGGATATGCTAACCTCTCTCATCAGGATCCCATAAACCACGAGGATGGAGGACTACGTACCTTCATTCATCCCGAGGACATGGTGTCACCAAGTGAAAACCAGGTTTCAATTAATTTAAGGTAGTGAAAGTTAATCTAAGAGAAAATAATAGTAATAATGCTTTATGTTTTCAGAGTGTCTTATAGTTGACAAAGCACTTTAACAGATTTATCTCATCTGATCTCCATAACAGCCTCCTATGTTAGCAGAGCCAGAATTAACATCCCCCAAAGGTCATATGGTGAGTAAGCAATGAATTTGGGACTCAAGCCCAGGTCTATTGACTCCCAGTCCATTGTTCCTTCCATTATAGCATGCCGCCTTCTGCCTTCTAACTAATCTGTCACAACAAAATCAAGTACCAAATGTTTTTTGGCCGCTTAGCTCAGCTGATTAGTATACAACATTATTAAATGAGGATCAGGTTTCATCCCAGCAAACTGGGATGGGAGTGGTGCTGGTTAATTGGGTTCTAGAGACTAGACCTCAAACAATAGCCAAGAGTTTTACAAATGTATACCACTGGCCTCAAGAGAACCTATCAAGGACATGTGGACTGTGTCTCTGTGAATGCATAAACCACTTGTAGAACCAACCACTGAGACTATCCCACTGATGGACAAAAATTGTCCTGGCTTATAAAGGATAAAATATCATTAAATTCAAGCATATTCTTATACTACATTAAAGGAAGGGGGAGAGTAAGCATTTATTAATCACTTACTACGTGCCAGACAGTGTGCTAAGATCTTTATAAATATTATCTCCAATGACCTTCACAGCAACATTGGGAGGTAGGTGCTATTATTATATTGTACAGATGAGGAAACAGAGGTTAAGTGACTTGCATACAGTTACAAAGCATCCAAAGCAGTCATTGAACTTGGGTCTTCCCAACTCCAAAGCTCTATCCACTGATCGCCCCTGCTGCCAATAAAAAAAACCAATTTTAATTCTCTATTTGGAATATTACCACTAAAGAAACATCATAATCCTTGTTTACTGGTGATAAAGATATGAGTTAAAGGTGAAGAAATTTAGGCTTAAACTCTAAATGTTGCCACTTACACAGAAAATTTCTTGGAGGGAGAGAGGTTCACAACCATATGCTTATGCCACAATAAGCATGTTCCAACACTATTTTGAATGCAGTTTGTCAGACATGGGCCCTAATTTAGTATAAGCAAAATTGAGCATGCAAATCTTTATGCGCAGAAAGCATCTGAGAATGCCAGTGGTTGATGCCATCACTCTGAGTTCCCTTTCTAAACAGGTAGAAGTCTATTTGAATGAGCTGCTAGCCCCATCATGCCCTCGATCTCTACCCCTTGCTTAGGAGTGGGAGCCTCCTAAAGCTATCTCTTAAGTTAGCAGGGATACAGGGGAAAGTTCACTAGGTAGGGAAGAGAAGAGGGATTGATTCAAGACTGTATATGATATAAAATCAGAAGGCAATGATTATAAAAAGCTTTGTAAGAGCCAACAAGGAATATAATTTTATCTTTGATCAACTTTTGGTTTCCTCAGAATCAGATCGGATTCCAAAGAATCTGGAAATGAATCAATATTCAAAAATATCAGTCATGCAGTCATGAATGTTGGTTCATCAATCTATCCAAAGATTTCACCACCACCCCAGCCCCTGCTTCCTGTGACTGAACTAGAATGCCCTTAGTCCATCTATAGACTAATTCTTAGAGCTTTTTTTGATGGGAGCAGGAGGAGGGAGGATGGGAAGTAGCTCTTTATCTAAAGGACTTCCTTAGCAAACTGATCTTTCTCTACCTTCTCCATTCCTTTGCTGTCCCAGTATATGGAATGCTAACTTCTCCTCAAATCCACCTCTTGGAATTCCAAGTTTACTACAAGACTCAGCTCAAGTCCCATGTTCTTAATAAGAATCAGAATCATAATAGTAATAGCTGACATTTATATGGTGCTTTAAGGTTAGCAAAACACTTTACTTTTATTATTCCCCCATATACTAGAATACTGTCCTTCAAAACAATTATATATACATATGTATATATACTGTTACATATATGCATATTACATATGCATATATGTATATATACATATGTATAGATAGATAGATAAATAGATAGATAGATAGAGAGATAGATAGATAGATAGATAGATAGATAGATAGATAGATAGATAGACAGATAGACAGATAGACAAATGCATTGCTGTCTTCTCTATTAGAATATAATGGGTTTCCTGAGGACAGGGACTGTTTTCTTTTTCTTCTATCCTCAGTACTTGGTCAGTCAGTTAATAAAGATTAAGTACCTACCATGTGCCAGGCTCTACACTAAGTGCTAGAAACAGAAATATAGAAGAGAAAGACAGATTCTGCCATCAATGAGCTTACAATTTAATAAGTGAAGAAAACACACAAAAGGAAGCTGAAAATGGGGGTGGGGTGGGTAGAGAGAGAAAAGGTACATGGTACAAGAGCATAAAAAAGTCCGGAGGAATGCAGCCAAGTAGGAAATGAAGAGGTGACCAGCCTTGGCACCCTCCTTAAAAAGAGGTTCTGAGAAGTCTCCCCCCTCCAATCAGAGGGAGGGAAACCAGGGGCAGAGAGTATTGATGAAGTATGAGTTCCAGGACTAAAGTGAATTGTGTCTGGCACACAGTAGGTACTTAATAAGTGCTTGTAGACTAATCAATTTAATTGATAAGTGGAATTTAAACAATTTACAGACTGGATCATGTATGTGTGTGACTCTTCAAATTTAATCCACTGTACTGTTTCAGGGCAACCTGACCCTTGGGTCATTCATTATACATATTGGTTCTTAGGATTTGTTTCCATCTCTCACTTTCCTGCTATTGAGAAAGGAGGGGAGTTTGAAGTCCTTTTCCTCATCAGGGTACGATTTTGAGCAGTTAAAGAATTGTCCAGGCAATAACCACATGGCCTGAAAGTCTTAATATTTCTTTACAAACAGCCCAACATTATAGAATTTTAAGTCATCTAGTATGATCCTTTCATTTTTACAGATGAGACAAGTGAGTTTCCTCAGGGTAACAGAGCAGTGGCAGTCAAGTCTAAAAGCTGGATCTTTGGCCTCCTGTAGAGGTGCTCTTTCACCTCTGCTCATAGACTCGGAAGGGAAAAGAACCATAAAGATCACATCCAGTCCAACCTCTTCATTTCAAGATCAGATTGCTGAGGGCCAAAGAGTTTACAAGTCTTGCTCAAAGAACAATGATTAATATCCGAGTTGGGGTTAGAACTCGGTTCTCCTGACTCCTTCCCAGTTGTCTTCCTAATGTGATTCCACATCGCTGTATTTGCTCCCTTCCCAATGATAAGATCAGATCCACTCTTTTATCTTTTTGGTTCTATTTCCCATATAAAACACTTCCTCTCTCCATTTACTTTAAACAAAATGCCTAGATGCTATTTGATTATAAGTTTCTTAAAGGCCAGGACAAGAGATATCCTGTTCATTTTTTAATTTCCAGTACCTTGGGATAAAAACACTATACTTTGAATGTAATTGCTGCTTAAGCAATATTTGTTAAGCTGAACTGAAAAGATCAATGTTGGGAAATGCTTACAAGTCAACCCCTTTCAGATTGGTCTCTTTGATCAAAGTCTGCATTGCTAAGTATGCCTCCTTTTTGTATGCAAAGTAATTCATGTAAGTGCTAGACTTCAGTTATTAATTATAAACACCTGTGCTCAAACATTAAGATATTTGAGTTTAATGTAATATGTGAAAAACAAAAATCTCCTGTTAGTTCTCCCCAAAACAAGTACTATCATTAAAATAAGCAAGACATAGGATGCCACCATTGTGTTAATGTTTTAATTTTTTCAAAAGATGAAACTTTTGTACTGACAGATCCAACACACTGATCTTCAACTTACCCTCCTTGCCTAAAAGCATCCCTATTTGTGCTTCCCAGGAGCAAGTCCCTGACAACCAAACATTTTGGACTCTAAATCAAAAGGGAAAATGGAGCTCTCTGCTTAGCATGTGTAAGAGAAGTAAACCAAACACAACATGGTATCCTTTAATATTTGATTATTTGCATTTGACAAGTCCAACTGACTTAGCAGCTCCTGACTGGGCATGGAGTATGATTTCAAAGCAAACTTTCTTTGAAAGAAAAAAAAATTCAACCTCAAAGGACTTTCTTGTAAAAGCAACTCAAGTTGCCTTTTCTATCACTCAATAATGTGACCCCCTCTGTCATGATCCATTTAAAGTTGACATTGAAATATCTTAGGCTACAATTGGATTTTGTGGGTTGTGTGGTTAGTCATATTTTTTTTGTGCATTGTTAGGGGAAAACTGATAGATCTGAACCAGATTTCTGCTACAGAAACAAAAGATATCGATTTAAATGCTATCTATGCTACTTACCAGCTATGTGATCTTGGGCAAGTCACTTAACCAATCAGAGTCTATTGCCACATCTACAGACTAAGACGTTTAAATTGGACTCTAAAGTTTCTTCCAACTTTAAATTCTATGAGATTTAATTTAGAGTTCATTTCCTAAGGGCTTCAGTAGATCCAAGTAAGAAGGATGAGTTGAAGAGGTCCTTTTATCAAGGCAGAGACGTATGCCCCTCCCTTCTCACCAGATGACCACCCCTGAAGTCAGTCTAATGTGTAACAGACTAATAGATTGAGAAGACTCTAAGAATAGCCCCCTACCTGCAAAAGATAATGCTATAGCCCACATGGAGGCTATACCTCTGAAGGAGGTATCTGCAAAAAATGCAAACTACTGCTGTAAAGCTATAAGCTCTAGAGAGATAAGCTTTAGTCAGACAAATAATTACCTTTTCTTACAAATGCCATGTTTTGCCTAAATCTAGTAATGTAAAGACAACTAGGTAATATAATGGACAGGAGGCCAGTCCTAGAGTGAGGAAGACTCATCTTCCTGAGTTCAAATCTGACACTTCTGGGCAAGTCACTTAACCCTGTCTGCCTCAGTTTCCTCATCTGTAAAATGAGCTGGAGAAGAAAATAGCAAAGTACTCCATGTCTTTGCCAAGAAAACCCAAATAGGGTCATAAAGAATTGGACACAATTGAAAAATGACTAAATGATAGTAATGATCTTCTGGCCTTGATTTCTGCTCCTACAACTGTTTTACTGCTTGGCTTAACCTTCTAGATCCCTATAGAAAAAATACCCTGGGACTTTAACTAGTCTGGCTTTCTGCTGCCTGTCCCCTTCTAGACAGGAATTGATTTTCCCCCAACCCCAATGTTTCCTTAAACACTGGCACAAATCAGATTTGCCCATATGACAGATTTCAAAAGGAGTTGTCTATATCCCCAGAATAAACTGTCCAGACTTCCTCAAGCTGACAACATCGCTACCTTTATATTTCCCTAGCTTCGCTATTCTCCTCTTGCTGCAAAAATATCAGCTGCCACCAGCAAGACTAGACAACGATAACAGCAAATATTGAAATGAGTAATAAGAAGAAATAAGGTCACCTGATGTTGTCAGCCAGCCCCCTCACTTAGGGCAGGCGACTAACACATCACTAGACTGTACAGGCAACAGGACAGCAAATCATTCTGACAGCCCTTCTCCTTGGAATACAGGGAATATGCTTTGGAAATCTATGTTGCAACATGTTAAGCAAATTGGGGCAAAGGAGCCCAGCCCAAGAGAAGATGGAATAATTTGCAACTGCTAGGCTCTAGTACCAGTCTTGAGCTCCTAAGGCCATTCCTGTGGAGTTTAGCCCCTCCACCCCTCAATGGCAAATTATACTATATGTTCATTACCCAGCATCACTCCCTAAAACATAATTTTTTTTCAAGGATGGTTATGAAGAGGAAAAAAAATAATAAAAAAAAAATCTATTGCCTAAAAGGGCTATGCAAAAAAGATACAGGTACAGTCTCCACAAGCTCTGCCTCAGTGGATTTTACATGCTAACTATACTTATAGGATCCTCCGGCCTTCTCCCCTACCAGATGCCTCTCAGAATAATAACAAGTTCATATTTATGTCCCTCTTTAAGGTTTATCAATTTTTTTCCTCATGACCACCCTGTGAGATAAGTAGGAAAGTATTATTTCCTCATTTTATAAATCAGGAAACTGAGATACAGAGAGATTAAGCGATTTGTCTGCAGTCTCACAGTTAAGAGATATCAGAGCCCAAAACTAAAAGCCGGTATCCTGCGTCCAGTACTCTCTGTAACACACGCACCACATTGTCAATGTCTGTGCTCGCCGTTATTCCGACTCATGTTATCCTAAGAAAAGCTCCGTTTGCAGGGGTTAAATATATGGGTGGACTTGGGGTACAAATCTTTATTGTGCAGACTTCACATGCCAACACACACCTGTTGGCTGGCTCAGAAAATGCAAGGCCATGTCTTTTCTCATTGTAAATGCAATATACAGAGCACAGGACCTGGAGCCAGGAGGACCTGCACTCAGATTTGACCTCCAACACTTCCTAGCTGTGTGACCCTGAGCAAGTCACTTAACTTCTGTCTGCCTCAGTTTTCCTCATATAAAAATTGGGGACCATAAGAGCGCCAATTGTCCGGTTCTTGTGAGGATCAAATGAGACACTAAAAGTGTTCAGCACAGTGCATGGCGGACACTAGGTCAAGGGTGGAGAACCTGCAACCTAGAGGTCACATATGGACTTCTAAATCCTCAAGTGCTGCCCTTTGACTGAATCCAAACTTCACAGAACAAATTCTATTAATAAAAGGATTTGTTCTGTAAAACTTGGACTCAGTCAAAAGGCAGCAACCAGAAACCTAGAAGGTCACATGTGACCTCGAGTCTGCAGGTTCTCCACCTCTGCACTAGGTGCTTTATAAATCCTTCCTTCCTTCTTTCCTTCCTTCCTTGTTGATCATTTCTTTTGCAATACTGGTTTCTACAGGAGGAAAAAAGGCCGCAGAATGATGTAACAAGTAGAATGCTGGACTGGAATGAGAAATACCTGTGTTTAAATCCCATTTAAGACATTTACTATGGTAACTAAGTGGTACAGTGAACAAAGTGCTGGGCCTAGAGTCAGGAAAACTCATCTTCCCGAATGCATATCTGACCTCAGACACTTACTAGCTGTGTGACCCTGGGCAAGTCACTTAACCCTCTTTGCCTCAACTTCTTCATTTGTAAAATGAGTTTGGAGAAGGAAATGACAAACCATTCTAGTATCTTTACCAAGAAAACCCCAAATGGGATCATGAAGAGTCAGACACAACTGAAATGGCTAAACAAGAACGACAGGTTTACTACCAAAATGACCCTGAGTATCATACACTTAACCTTTTGAACCTCAGTTTCCTCATTTGTAAAATGAGGGAATCTAATATACCTTTTAGCTATAAATACATGATCCTACGGTCCTATAAAACCACTTAAGACTAGACCTGTATTCTCCCGTTCTCGTCTTTTCTAATGAGATTTCAATCAAAGCAATGGTCACTAAGCAACTAAAGCTGGAAGTTGGGAGCACGAGATGATATGTTGGGGGCAACATCGCCAAGAAAGGAGCCCAGTATCCCAAACTTCTTGTTGAAAGACAGAAACCAATTCCTGATGAGGGCACCAAATATATGAATGATAGAGAGAAGGTTCGACCAAGGGAGGAGAAGAGTTCAAAAAAGGGGGAGGGGCTGAGAATACTAAAGACAAATATGACATTTCACCATTTCACTAAGAATAAATGTTGCTTATCCCACAAGGGGGGGTGTGGCTATTAAAGATTTGTCATCAGTATTTTAATTCATGATTAATTATACCATGCAGAGTCCCTGAAAATCTCCAGGACAGAAGGTGATTTTTAAACGCAACAATGAATGGATCAATGAAAAGAATATGGAAAAATATTTATTAAGGACTTACTATGGGCAAAACACTGGTAACACAACACAAGAACAAAGGCCTCTCAAAGATCTCACATAATAATAAAAGGAGATAACATATATTAACAATATAATAGAAGAGTTTCACCAAGATACTTCAGTGAGCGACAAATCCCAGTTTACTAATCCCCCATATGTTGGTTGAAGCCCCATGGGAGAAGCAAATGCCAAAAATCTGTCTTCCATTATTTAACCTGTATCTTAGCAAAGAAAGGGATGGCCTCCCACATGGTTCGTAGAGGATGAAAGCCCCCAACAAATTTATGGGGACTTAGAACTCTTGGGTTCTGAGCCATGGGTCAAAATACCACAGGAGTAGGAGAAATCCTATCCAGTCCTACAATTATCTTTCAAAACAGTATGGAAAGAGAACAAGGCATATTTCAATGGGCTTTTTGGTTTATGAACACAGAAGAAGGCTTCAAGAATCTATCTTGAGCTAGGAGTTGATTAGGAATAAAAGAAACTAAGACTCTCCTGACATCTCCAGATCTGTCCTTCCTTACCCAGAAAGGTTTCTCATTCTAGTTTCTCTCTCTGTCTCTCTCTGTCTCTGTGTGTGTATGTGTGTCTCTGTCTCTCTGTCTTCTCTCTGTCTCTGTCTGTTTCTGTCTGTCTGTCTGTCTCTCTCTCTGTCTTTGTCTCTCTCTCTCTCTCTCTGTGCATACATTCTGCCATAATTCAAGAAGCCTTCCATTCTACAGTTCCTCACTCAGAAGGGGGAAATAGAAAAGAAAAATCTAAAGAATTCACTCATAAATATATAATTATTGGATGGGATTAGAGGACAAGGTGCTGAGGGGGAAAAAACACAGTAATCACAGTTAACTCCCCATGTTAAAATTAGGTTGACCTTAGCAGTGAAGGAAAATCCCCATAGAATCCGGGCACCAGATAAAACTATACAACCTATCAGACTTCTGGGCATAACAGCTCCTGGGTTTGGTGAAAAACCCTATGATGTCATTTGATGGGATCACAGATGGAATTCCCCATAGAGAAACAATTTGTCACTTTCATTTCTCAACAAATGTCCAAAGTCCTCCTGGAGTATCCTGATTCTTCTAGATCATAATGAATGGGTTTTTATGAGAGGAAGGGGTTCCCCTAGACATGAGATCAAGTAGGACAGACTGTCAGATGTAACTTTTTGTGTTATGAAACCTTGTCATTCTATCACCCTTCAAATGTATCAGAATAGTGATTTTTTTAAACATAATAATATCTTCCAAATTTTTATTAAACTCTCACTACCTGTCAGGCACTGAGCTCTGAGCTGTAGATGAAGACAGAAAGCAGACTTGTTCTTGCCATCAGGGAACTTGCATTCTATTGAAGGATCATAGACAATTTTAACTGGGAGGTCAAAGAGGCAAAATGATGTGCCCAAGGTCATAAAACTAGAGAGTGGCAGAATTCTCTTTTTATACACTTTGACAGCTATTTTTACACTAGTATGGATGGTTTTGTGCCAATACTTCACTCATATTGTCCATCCCTCTTATGAATATTATGGTTCAAAGACAGCAAAGCCAACTACACTGTACTGGATCCATAACCTTGTCCTGGAAGGCACAGTGCTCTTACCTACTGAGCTAACAAGCCATAGACCATTAGGACACAAAGCATTAAGATAAACAACTCCATAAGTAACTGGTGTCTTACACATACACACACACACACACACATACACACACATATACACACATACATATCCTTGATTTCAATTAGCATGCTTAAACCTTTTCCATCACTTGAAAAGAGCAGCATATGGTTAAAGAAATTTAACTTAATCCAGGAAAACAAAGAAGGCTCCCCAGCAACTTGGGAACATATGGATTTCTTGGTTCAGTGAACTTATTTGAATGCAGTTCTTACACAACATCACACTAGCTAGTCGATGGTATTTTTTCATCGATCTACCTGAGACTCCATTATTTCAGTGCCATTGACAATCTTCACATATTTAAGAGATTCATTTGAGTAATTACTCATTAATTTGGGAGGGAGGGGAGCACTCTATTACTAATTAATGTTTGCAAAGTAATTATCAGACATAAAGCACTACAGAAGATCTAAATAGTATTATTATCCTTCCCCCTCACATACCATCTTGAATCATTTTTATAGCCAAACAGCACCAATGACATGTTCAAAAGACTTATTACAGAAAAACTATTTCATTTCTACCACCTAGGAGTATATTAATGGTGGGTGGGGAAGGATTAAATTACTAATGGAACCATAAAAATTTTTTCATAGACTGGGTTCTAACTTGGGCTTTAGATTGTACTGCATTTCTGAAATGAATGTTATTTCTTGCTCTCTGTAGTTGGGTTGGATTTATTCTACCCTTCATAGTATTCATCTGGCCCAAGAATGTTTAGCTTAGGGTGGGAAGCAATTAAAAAAGAAAACACATTAAAAAAGTGGGGGAGTGAGGCAAGGTGAAATAACCTCTCATTAGCACCTGTTCTTTCCCTAGGAAAATAATAGCTGACGTCCAGCACTCCCTCCCTACACCCCCAAATCAGCTCTCCACATTGCCTGAATTCCAGCCAGCCAGCCCACCTAAGAGTAAGAGGATGTGATATATAAGCAATTGTACCACAAGTAGTCAAATGGGACTAGCCAAAATAACACAATATCAAAACGCAAACCCCCAAATATCCCTGAGAATCTAAGTAATACACTATATTGGAAATGAAGCATTATCACAGAAAGAATAATACCCTCATTGAAAACTTGAGAACAAGATTACAAATAGATGTCACCATACTTATAACCTCCAAATTAAGTGGAATGAAAAGCTTTTAAAATATAGAGACCTAGCAGACAAAATCAAAACTGTGGGTCTTACATGGAGAGTATATCATTCCCATCATCCTATCTATTATTACAATTACCCTGAGAATGCCTACAAAGGATTAGCTTGCCACTCTTTCTGTTATAACTTTAGAAGCCATTCAGTCCAACCAGTATCTCCATTTAACAGGTAAGTAAACTGAGGTCCAGAGAGATTGAGTGATTTGTCCTTGGACAAGTCATTAGACATCTCTGGGTCCCAGTTTCAGCAACTATAAAACGAAGATTGGTGTGCTTTATAATTAAAGTTCTAAAAAATACATATAAGGTAAATTATTCTTTATAATGTACAGCTCATTTTAAGGAAGGTCTCCATTAGAAGGCTAATGAGTTTGAAATAGTGAGTTATTTTAAAAATGGAATAAATGGGATTTGAATTTGGGTCTTGTGAGCCAGCATAATCAGCAGAGCAATAATATACACTTACCAATCACCTACTAGGTACTAAGAGATGGGAATACAAGAGGCAGAAGGAGCTTACAACCTAATGGGGGAGACAAGATGTAAACAAATATACGCAAAGTAAGCTATGTACAGGGTAAGGAGGAAACAATTAAAAGAGGGAAGACACTAGAATTAAGAGTAATTATGAAAGATTTCCTGGTCAATATGAGATTTGGGTTGGAACTTGAGAAAGTCAGGCAAGTCAGGAGGCGGACATGAGGAGGGAGAGCATTCTAGCATGGCAGACAGGCAGAAAAAATACCCAGTTCCAAAAGATGGAGTATCTTTTTTGTGGAACAGTCAGGAAGCCAGTAATAATATTATCTTGTGGGATGGTTATGAGGCTCAAATGAGATAATATAAATGCTTTGTAAATTTCATATATATATATATCAGACCTTATTACTATGATTAAAGTTTATAGCTAGTGCTTCACTGCACAGTCCCAAATTCACCATGCCAGACAGGATCTCAATAAATACCTGTTGTATCCAGTCAGAATTTTACTCCTTTTGACCAAAGGCCAAAGTATGGCAAGATATAAATGATCTGGGAATAGATACAAAGTAGTCCAAAGCCTTGAAAGAAAATGTTAATAAAGAGTTGTTACATAGGAAGTACTTTGCAAACTTTAAAGTACTACATAAATGTTCACTAGTAAATTAAAGCTCCAACCAGAGTAAAGTTGGCACAAGTTTGAAGAAAAATAGGCAAAAATCTTTAAATTATTATCATAAAAGGAATCATCAAACTAATATGTCACTGTGCAATCTGAACTCATGTCTAAAGTTGCTTTAGGGGTTATTTTTAAAGGAGCTGGTAAAATAGAAATTCTAGTAGTTCTATAAAGGTCTATTCATCAATAGTAATTTGTCTTTGATGGCCTCATTCTTGAATAACCATCAGTTAAAATCATTCCCCCCAAAATTTCTAGGAGTGGCCCCAAATGCAAGAAGTAGATTATGAAGTAACTATAATGGTTCCTATAAGTAGTAACTATAGACATACCCTTACACTAGGAGATGGGGCCAGCATTTGCTGGGGACACAGCATTTACAGATCCTTTTCACCAGAGCCCTAAATCCAGATGCAATAGTGGAAGCAGTACTGAACTGGAAATCAGTGAAGATCTCAATTCAATATCTTTAATATTTATTAGGGGATTTTTTGTGGTTGTTCAGTTGTTTCATTCATGTCTGACTCTTCATGACCCCATTTGGGATTTTCTTGGCAAAGATACTAGAATGTTTTGCCATTTCCTTCTCCAGCTCATTTTACAGATGAGGAAACTGAGCAAACCAGGTTAAGTGACTTGCCCAGGGTCAACATAGCTAATAAGAGTCTGAGGCCAGATCAGATTTGAACTCAGAAAGATGAGTCTTCCTAACTCTAGGCTCATTATGCTATCTATCCACTTCTATAAAAGGGTTCTTAACCTTTTTTTAAAATGTCATGGACCCATTTGGCAGTCTGGTGAAGCCTATGGATCCTTTCTCAGAAAAAAAAATGATTTTGGGGGCAGAGCCAAGATGGTGGAGTAGAAGGACGCAAGTTTACGAGCTCCAACCCACAGCACATAGAATTAATGTAAAAAGAGATCCGCATAACTTCTGGACCACTGAAAGTGGTGCAGAAACGGAGTGGAAGGGATTTCCATGACAGAGAGCCCTGGAGACCCGTCCCCAGGGTCCGTCGCGCCCCGGAAAGCAAACCCCACCCCCAGTGCTGCCCTGGCCGTGGCCCCAGAGAAGCTGACCCGAGCAGGCTTCAGGGACGGAAGCTCCAGCAGCTGGGAAAGTCCCTCCGCCCACAGAAGCTACAGGTCAGTGAGAGAGGCTGGGCTGGAGGAGGGGAGTGGAGTGTCTCCGTGACTCGGGCCCCCTTGGGAGGAAGCGGCGGGGGCAGAGACAGGGGCAAGAAGCAGCGGAGGCAGAGGCATGGGCGGCAGCGGAGGCAGCAGCGGCGGCGGCCGCCCAGACTTCCTCAGCAGCAGGCAGGATCCTCATTACGGAAGGTCTCTGCATAAACAACCTGAGGGAGCTGAGCCTGCGAGACGGCCCTGCCCCACTCCGCTCTATTACTCAAGGCCTCTGCATAAAGCCCCTGAGGGAGCTGATCCTGGGAGGTACCCCCCCACCCGCTCTGTTCCTGAAAGTCTCTGCATAAAGCCCCTGAGGAAGCCGAGCCTGGGAGGCGGCCCTGCCCCCACCCCAGCACCAGAACTAAAGCTTGCTGCGGAAAGCCCATTTGAACCTCAGACCCCAAGCACTAGCTGGGCGTATCTAGGCAGGGGTGGACAGGAATCTCAGAAGTCAAGTAACTGGCTGGGAAAATGCCTAGAAAAGGGAAGAAAAATAAGACTATAGAGAGCTTTTTCCAACAAATGCAAATGATCCTGACTTTCGGATCTGATGACGAGGACGAGGATGTATCCTTGCCATTGGGGAAAGACGTGGAGGGTGGGGCCTCGGTACCCCAGACACCCCAGGGGGATGTCAGGTGGGCTCAGGCCTTGGAAGAGCTAAAAAAGGATTTTGAAAAGCAAGTTAGACAGGTGGAGGAAAAGCTGGGAAGAGAAATGAGAGACATGCAAGAAAAGTATGAAAAACGGGTCAATACCTTGGTTAAGGAGACCCAAAAAAATGCTGAAGAAAATAACACCTTGAAGACTGGGCTCACTCAATTGGCAAAAGAGGTTCAAAAAGCCAATGAGGAGAAAAATGCTTTCAAAAGCAGAATTAGCCAAATGGAAAAAGAGGTTCAAAAGCTCACTGAAG
Organism: Bettongia penicillata ogilbyi; assembly: GCA_023548195.1. Lineage (NCBI taxonomy): Eukaryota > Metazoa > Chordata > Mammalia > Diprotodontia > Potoroidae > Bettongia > Bettongia penicillata. The sequence continues at coordinate 1,857,509 of JAJHZJ010000567.1, forward strand.
AGAATAGTTCTCTCAAAATTAGAATGGAACAGATGGAGTCTAATGACTTTACGAGAAACCAAGAAATCACAAAACAAAACCAAAAGAATGAAAAAATGGAAGAGAATGTGAAATATCTCATGGGAAAAACAACTGACCTGGAAAATAGATCCAGGAGAGACAATTTAACAATTATGGGACTACCTGAAAGTCATGATCAAAAAAAGAGCCTAGACATCATCTTCCATGAAATTATCAAGGAAAACTGCCCTGACATTCTAGAACCAGAGGGCAAAATAAGTATTGAAAGAATCCATCAATCACCACCTGAAAGAGATCCAAAAAGAGAAACTCCTAGGAACATTGTGGCCAAATTCCAGAACTCCCAGCTCAAGGAGAAAATCTTGCAAGCAGCTAGAAAGAAACAATTTCAGTATTGTGGAAATACAATCAGGATAACTCAAGATCTAGCAGCTTCTACATTAAGAGATCGAAGGGCGTGGAATAGGATATTCCAGAAGTCAAAGGAACTAGGACTCAAACCAAGAATCACCTACCCAGCTAAACTGAGTATAATACTTCAGGGGAAAATATGGTCTTTCAATGAAACAGAGGACTTTCAATCATTCTTGATGAAAAGACCAGAGCTGAAAAGAAAATTTGACTTTCAAACACAAGAATGAGAAGAAGCATGACAAAGTAAACAGCAAAGAGAAGTCTTAAGAGACTTACCAGAAGTGAACTGTTTACATTTCTACATGGAAAGACAATTTTTGTAACTCTTAAAACTTTTCAGTATCTGGGTAGTTGGTGGGACCACACACACACACATGTACACGCATTCACGCACACACATACACACATGCACACACACAGAGAGACAGAGAGCACAGATTGAACTGAATAGGATGGGACCATACCTTAAAAGAAATTAAGGTAAATGGTGAGAGAGAAATGTAGTGGGAGGAAAGAGGGTGAAATGGAATGGGGTAATTATATGTCATTTAAGAGGCAAGTAGGAGACTTTTTAGTGGAGGGATAAAGAGGAGAGCTGAGACAAAAAAAAAAAAAAACAAGAAGTTTACCCTCATCACATTTGACTAAAGGAAGGAATAAAATGCACACTCATTTTGGTATGAAAACCTATCTTACAGTATAGGAAAGTGGGGGGGAAGGAGATAAGCAAGGGGAGGGATGATGGAAGGGAGGGCAAAGGGAGGAGGGAGCAATTTGAAGTCAACACTTGAGGAGGGACAGGATCAAAAGATAGAAGAGAAACAATGAGGGACAGAATAGGATGGAGGGTAATTCAGTTAGTCTTACACAACACGACTATCAGGGAAGTCATTTGCAAAATTACACAGATATGGCCTATATTGAATTGCCTGCCTTCCCAAAGGGAATGGGTGGGGAGGGAGGGATGGGGAGAATTTGGAACTCAAAGTTTTAGGATCAACTGTCTAGTATTGCTGTTGCTACTAGGAAAGAAGACATACAGTTAAGGAGGAATAGAAAGTCATCTGGCCCTACAGGAGAAAAGAGAAGATGGAGACAAGAGAAGGGAGGGATGACAGAAGAGAGGGCAGATTGGAGATAGGGAAAATTAGATTGCTTGGGGTATTGGGGTGGGGGAGGGGATAAAAGGGGAGAAAATTTGGAACCCAAAATTTTGCGAAAATGAATGTAAAAAGCTAAACAAATAAACAAATAAATAAATGAATGAATGAATAAATAAATAAATAGATGAGTGAATAAATAAATAAATAAATAAAAAGAAAAAAAAGAAAAAGGAAAAAATGATTTTAGGTACATACAATAATATACATAGGATTACAAGGGAAACTAATTATATTGAAATATAGTGATCAAATTTTTTTCCAAAGGTTTGTGAACCTCAGATTAAGAAATTCTGCTCTAGATATTTACTTGGTATGTGATTTGACCAAGTCATCATCTCTCTGAATCTCAGTTTCCTCATCTGTAAAATGAAAATAAGCATTCCTGTAGCATCTGTCTCTCAGGGATGGGATATAAAGAGCTCTATAAATCATAAAATATTAGAATTTGAGCTCTATTTGAACAGATTGCCTCAGTTCACTATGTGTTTCCTAGCTTAGGATACACATTTATATTCCATTCCATATTATTATTACATCCTCGTCATGCAGATTTAGAATTAAGTTACCAGAGAGCACTGACACCACCCCCTCAGGTCCACTCAAGTCAAGTCAACTAGGTGGCATAGTGGATAGAATACAAGGTCTACAATCAGGAAGACTCATCTTCGTGAGTTCGAATCTGACCTCAAGCATGTACTATCTGCATGACCCTGAGCAATTCACTTAATACTGTTTGCCTCAGTTTCCTTATGTATAAAATGAGATGGAGAAGGGAATGACAAACTACCCCACTATTTCTGCCAAGAAAACCCCACTGAGTTCATGAAGGGGCAGGCTCAAGTGAAACAACTAAATAGCAAGTCAAGTTAACAAGCATTCCTTAAGTACCTACTAAGGAACTGTGCTAAGCCTTGAAAGTAAAACACTCATAAGGAATGTACCCAGGAGCACTGGGTGCTAGATGCATGCCACCCATGTAGTCCCTCCTGCATTCTAGTTTTCACACAACTCTCTGTAACCTGCCATCATGGTCAGTTCCAAAGAAAACAAAGGTTTCATCTTCATTACCTTTTCAGTGCCCTTAAAAGTTCTTGCCTATGAGCCCCAGACAGAAGAGCTCAGGTCGTCCCTAAATTGGCCTTTCAGCATCCATATTCGATACCCAAGGCAAAGTGGAAGCTTCTAAAAGCAATCTCCCTTTCCCTGCACACACCCTACCTGTGCTTTTCCATGCCCCACTTCACTCTTCTCTCCTCTCTATATTGACAAGAAGGTGGACTGTTGTCTGTCTCAGGAGCTATACAGACACACTAGGCTCAGAAAGGTTATTCTACGGGAAATTATCGGGTAAGGTTTTTTTATTCAAATCTGTACCTTGACTTAGTCTTATACCTTTCCAACATAGTGACTATGTGCTAAATTTCAAACAGAATTTCAGAATGGCTTCCATGACTTTTGTAACCATGGCTTTGGGATATGATTAAACACACACATACACACACACACACACACACACACACCAGATCAACCCATTGATGCTTAGATCAGAGCTTCTTAGCTCTTTAAAAATTGTTGAATATTTCTTCCAATAAGTCATTACTTTGGTTTTTGGATAACTAGAATATTTAATTAAGGTAGACTGGCATAAGGGCTCCTAAGTAGTGAATACAGAGCTGGTCCTGGAGTCAGAAAGACTCACTTTTCTGAATTCAAATCTGGCCTCAGATACTTACTATCTGTGTGACGCTGGGCTAGTCACTTAACCTGTTTGTTTCAGCTTCCTCATCATTCCTCATAAAATGAGCTGGAGAGGGAAATAGCAAACCACTCCATTATCTTTGCCAAGAAAACCCCCAATGGAATCATGAAGAGCCAGACATGATTGAAATGTCTGAACAACAGAAAACTGGCATAGAATATCGAGATTAAGACTAGGAGTAGTCAGGAAGATCAGAGTTCAAGTTTTACCTCTGACTTGTACTGGTTGCATGATCCTTAGAAAGCAACTTAGCCTTTCTGTTATCCAAGCAACTCTCTAAGACTATGAACTATAGACTAGTTACAGATTGGAAGTGGTAAAAGGAGCGGCTCATTGGGAGCTCCCTATAACAACTGAAATCACAGGTCCTAACCAAACAATAATAATAGCAACAATGAAATATTAGGAAAGCAAATCATAAGCATTTAAAGATTCCTCTGCAGAATATTCACAGAAATTTTGTAGTTGTACAGTAGGAGTGCCAGATTTGGATGTCAGGGGTTAAGGGAGTGTCCTCATTTAGTGTCCCCTAAACTAATGAAATCACAAGTCTGATTCAAAATTTCAGGTAAAGATGGAAGAGAAAAAGATTAAGGGGCACCCCTTGTTTTGAGGTTGCTTGTTCTGAAGCCAAAAGACCTGGGTTTGAATTCTATCTCTGTCATTTACAATCTGTGTGAATTTGAGTGTACACTAGAAAGAGTACATGACTTTGAAGTCCAAGGACTTGGATTCAAATCCTGTCTCTCCTTGGACATTTCATTTAACTTCTCTGGGCCTCAGTTTCCTCATCTATGAAATAAGAGAGCTGAACTTAGTAAGCCCTAGAGTCTTTCCTACTTCTAGATCTATGAATCTATCATAGCGAAAATTGAAAACTCCTCCTTTTATCTTCAAACCAGAGTCACTGGGTCATTGCCAAAGTAGAAACAAGAGATGCTGATAAATTTTAGGGCCCCTCATTTGTCCCTCAGTTAGGTTCTATTGACAAGAGTCAGCCATCGCTGCTGCTGAGTCTACAATTGCCAAAGGGCCACTCCCTGACTACTTCTTAAAGAGGCTCCCCTCTAAGTGAGTACCTGAAAAGGCCAGCCTAAAATGGCCAAGGTCTCCCATTGCATCCTGGGCCATCTCCAATCATCCTAGTGAATATCTGGTCACTGGACCCAGATGGCTGAGGAGGAGAAAGTGAGGCTGATGACCTTGCACAACCCTCCCTCCCTCAAAACAAAGTCAAGTACAAGTCATGTCATCATTTCTCTAATATCATGGTCTTCAAAACCGAAGGACAAGCACAGACAGGACATAGAAACAATAAGGCATTTGATTTTTCTTAACTGGACATTATTTTAGCTAAATTAATTATATTTGTTTAACCCTTTTGGTTCCATTATCAAGAGGAAAGTTTATTAATAATTTGCTTATATCTTTTAACAATTTGCTTTTAATTATCTTTTATCTATTTATTATCTTCTAACATCTATTATTAATACCTTTATTGGCATTTGGGGATTCCTTAGAGATCTCATTTCATTTAAAGTAGTTGATACTATATCCCAGATCCAGGAATCCTAATTCATTTCATTGCTATAAGGCAAACTCCACCTTTTCTGCTTTGCAAATTCTTGAAAAGATTCATGCAGTGGAAAGACTACTAGTTTGGGAATCAGAGAATGAAGTTTGAATCCCAACTTTGGTTCTTGTTACTTTTATAGCCTTGGTCAAAATTTTCTGGGCATAAGCTTCCTTATCTTTGAAACGATGGACTGGAACAGAGGACTTCTAAGGGCCCTTAGCATTTTAACTCTATGATCCTAGAATACACAAACAGAGCTGTCAGTTGCTTTTCAGTCATGTCTTCATGACCTTACTTGGGATTTTTTTGACAAAGATACTGAAGTGGTTTGCCATTTTCTTCTCCAGTTCATTTTACAGATGAGGCAAACATTTTACAAACTGAGGCAAACAGGATTAAGTAACTTGCCCAGGGTCATACAGCTAGTGTCTAAGGCAGGATTTGAACTCAGGGAGATGAGTCCTCCAGGTTTGGCACTCTATCCACTGTTCTACCTAGTTTCCCCTCCCCTATTCCACCCTCAATTCTCATGTTTTGGTTTGTTGTGTTTTTTTATGTCATTTCTCAATTGTTTTGGGGGGTTTTTTCTCCTTCCTGATCCACAGAGCTCATCAAACACCCTTTCAAAGGTACTGTAGATCAGATTGTATGCGTATCATCAGCTCACAGTCATAAAATCATGTGAGGTGCTGGGTAATGGTTTGCTTAGTTCTTTAAATATCTTTATTTTTTAAAAAAAACTTAACTTTTGACAAAAAGAATTAAAATTTTTAACATTTCCAGTTTAAGTGCTTTTTTTGTTTTGTTTTGCTGTTTTGGCTCATCATGATAAAACAATATGCTCTAGTGGAAAAGAATCACGAGTTCTCATGTGCATTCTGCCACAGACTCACTGTATGACCTTGAATAAGTTCTTTGGGCAATTCTGTCCTGCAGTTGACTCACTTATGAATGAGCCTGATAACACCTATCCTATCTCCCTCACAGAGCAGTTATTAAATGAGGCTATATGTAAAAGTAATCTGAAAAGTACAAGGTGATAGGCAAGTGTTTCTGGTATAACAACTGAGCCAGGACTTCTAATTAAGATGGCAACATTAGGTCTTCAAGGGAACCAAGTCTCTCACAAAAACCCAGCAAAGATATGTAAAATAGCAACAGATAGAAAATGATCAAGAAGACCAAAGAGAAATAGCAGTATGAGCCTACATCTAATCCATGACAACACAAGAAATGGGCAGGAGTCCAGAGGCTCTCAAAGAAGGGCCTCACCAAGGACAAACTTTAGTAAATAAGGATTGAAACCTATGGGATCTCTGAGCAAATAAGGACATAGAGTGAAACCCATGCCAGGTCATATAAATGAAGGTAGGATATTTTCAGCCCTGGCCTACTGAGACAACATCAGAAGACAAAACCTTTCCCAATCAGTCACTAGGTCAAGTTTCAGAGCACTCAGAACCACAGAAGAACACAGACCAGCTCAAAAACCAGGTGCACATGCCTGGCATTATTTACAGATCAGCTTGGTCATTAATAACTGTTGATTAGGGCTGTCAGGGCCATATCAGGAGAAAAAACCAAGTCCCAAAGTGGAAAATGTATAAGGATAAAGAAATAGAAACAGAACAAAGACAAGCCCTACAATGGATACCAAGAGAGGTCAAGAGAAGTCAGGGATTACAGCAGAAGGGGTGGATTAGCACCAGAGAGGGATTGCAATTACAACAGCATCTTGATTATAGAAAGAGTTTGGATAGGCAAGATCCAACTGGGCCTGCCTACCCTCTCCAAGAGTATTTATCTTTTGTCACCTTCTGATTCTTTGTAAAGAGTAAGATGGAGGAAAATAAAGGAAAAAACTGTAAGAAGATATGATGGTGAGAAAAATATAATTAGCAATCATAGAATTTGAGTGGCATGATTTACTAACAAAATGGAGGCAGGGGGGAAATGAACATAAAACTGAATCCAAAAATAAGCTTCTACAAGAAATACAGTTGAAATATAAAGATTCTCAAAGATTAAATTGAAGTGTTGTATCAGAATTGATTATGCATGAGGTGAACTCAAATTGTAGGTGTGGCGATCACAGTCTCAGACAATGCATCAGAAGGAATAAACTTGGTCATGTTTAAAGGTACCATTGGTAATGACATAATATCAGTATTTGACATATGCACACTAAATCACATAACTTTAAAATAAGTAATTTAAAACATACTAAAAACAGGGAAAACCTGAGAGTGAGACTAAAATAGTCGGAGATCTCAATGCCATCTCTTCAGATCTATACAAATCTAACAAAAACATATGCAAGAAAGAAGGTAAGAATTATATATATGTATATATATATATATATATATATGTCAATAAAATTTTAGAAAAGTTTGATGTCTTTAGGAATTTCTGAACAGGAGTTGAAAGGAAAATACAGATTTTGCAACTGTATGTAGTAACTTTTAAAAAAAAATTTACTATGTGCTTATAAGCCTGACTTCATAAATAAATGAAGAAAGGCAAAAAAAATTAAAATATCCTTATATTCCATGATCCAATCAAAATTAAAAGCAATATAGGGTTTTTGAAGTGAGAATTTATATTTAAATGGAGATTAAATAATTTAATCCTAAAGATTAAGTCAAAAATCAAGTCATAGAAAGTCATAGAAACAATGAATAATTCCATCAAAAAGGACTATAATGAGTTCACATCCAAAAATTTTAGGGATAAAACCAGAGTATTCCTTGGGAGTAAATATGCATGTCTAACTTATTTCATCAGCACAAGCTAAAAGTAGCTGACTAATGAACAGAGGGTTCAACCAGATATATCTAGAAAATAACAAATGAAAACTCCAAATTTTAAAAATGTAAATTCTGGAAACTCAAAGAAGAGTTTAAAAAAAATTACACTGTTTCAATGAGGGGTTGTTTTTAATTCCAAAAATCAGTAAAAGCAGGTAAGCTATTTATTCATTTGTTTAGCTAATTTAATTTTAAGAGACAAAAGGGAAGATGTAAAAATAAAAAAGGGAATAACTAGATAATAATAATAATAATAACTAGATAATAATAGAAATAACTAGAAACTATTTTGTCCTATATCATGAACAAGAAGGCTGAAAAACAAATGGGTCCACTGTTTGCCAAAATACAGGGAGGAAACATATCCTACTGAATTCCTTCTATGATACAAATATGATGCTAATACATGGAGAGAGAGAGACAGAGAGGCAAAGAGAGAGAGAGAGAGAGAGACAGAGACAGAGAAATTACAGACCGAATCTCTAATGAATATTGATATAAATACTTTAAATAAATATTAACAAAAAAAGTTACAGCAACATACTAAAAAGTTTATGCAATATGGCTAGGTTGGATTTATATCAGGAATGCAGAATTGGTTCAATATTAGGAAAATTATAAACATTCTAGAAGAGAAAAAGAAAAATAATATTATTATTGATATCAAAATAGATTTTAAAAGGTTTTGACAAAATATAACACCTATTTACATTTTTAAAAAATTAAAAATCACTGGAGTTAATGGATCTTTGCTTAATATGACAATACTTCAACATTCAACAAAAATAGTATTTTTTTAAATGCTAGAGACCTTTCCAAAAAGAACAGGGTAAAGCAAAGATGTCCATAATCACCACTATTATTTAACACAATTCTAGAAATGCTACCTATGAAAAATAGAAGAAAAAGAAATTGAAGGAATAAGTATAGGCAAAGAAGAAACTAAATTATCACTTTTATAGATATGATGAATTAGAAAATGAGTCAACTAGAAATTAATTGAAAAATTAATGAATTTATTATTAATAAAGAAATAATGAATAATCCTTTCTAGTCTCATTTCATTAATTCTCAGAAATATCTAACTTTTCTAAAAATTTATTCAGGTTCTTAATTTCTTTCTCATTTACCTTTTTGTTAGATTTGTCTATGGCTTGAAAGGGGCAGGCTGAAGTCGCTGATTATTTTAGTCTTATTTTCTATTTTCCCCTATTTCCTGTTAGTTCAATTTGTGCAATACAAGACCCTTTCACAAAAATTAGCAGCCTTTTCATTATCAGCAAAACTGAGATGAGATAGAAAAAGAAATTGTATTCAAAATAGCGACAGGATTCATAAAATATTTAACCTCCATTTTCAAAGAAACTGGAATTATGTGAGTAAAATTACAAAATATGCTTTATAGAAATACAGACAATTAGAGATATATTAGTTGCTCATAGTTGGGCCGTGATAATAAAATAAAAATGACAATACTAGCTAAATTAATATTGATTTAGTACTATACTAATCAAACCACCAAAGAATTACTCTATAAAACTATACAAAATAATGACAAAAATCATCTGGAAGAACATGAGGTCAAAAATCTCAAATAGGAAATAATGAAAACAATTAGAAAGAAAGGAGGTATAGCAGAACCAGATTTCTAACTACACTACGAAGCAGTGATCATCAAAACAATTTGCTGATTTAAGAAAATAATTGATCAATAGAATAGCTTAGGTATATAAGATCCAGAATTAATTGAACTTGGTAACATAGTCTTCAGTAAGTTCAAGGACACTAACTGCTACTGGTTTAAGGCCTAGTACTATTGAGAAAATAAAAAACAAAAACAAAAACAAAAAATAGGGAAAATTGGATTATATTCTGGTAGAAATTGGACTTAGACCAGACCTCTAGTCTCCTGAAAGCCATACCCTAGCATGTTCCACATGAGTAGATACCATATGGGCATATACCAAAACCTCATTATGTAAGCTACATGAAATTTGAATTACTTTTCGGAGACAACATTTACTTCTTCCAACTTGCCCCACTCTCCCAAAAAGCAAATTATGTATCAGATGTTTTTTTTTTTAAATTAATTATAGTTACTCTAACACAGGAATCATCAAATAATTTCTTATTACCAGTCACTGAAGGGTAAGATCCTCATTCTCTTGTCCATGGCCAGAATGGACATTTTATTGAAAATGCCCTCCATGTTTTCAAGATCTACTCTCACCTGGAAGTTTCCCACCCTTCACTAAGTAAATCTACTGATTTTTAATTCATTTCCTAAAGCCATACCTTATTAGCTCTAGCAATAATAACACCAACAATCTAGCTTATACAATGTTTTAAGGTTTGTAAAGCAAACCTTATTTCATTTGATTCTTACAACTACTCTATGAAGTATTATGATCCCCAAAGATGGGGCTCCTTGGTATATACCCAAGGACACACAGCTAATGAATACCTGAAGGAGGAAGAATTTAAACCCAGGTAGTCTAGATAGATAGATAGATAGATAGATAGATAGATAGATAGATAGATAGATAGATAGATAGATGAATGACAAACAGACAGACAGAGAGACAGATACATAGATACACAGAGAGAGAGGAGAGAGAGAGGGAGGGAGAGAGAGAGAAAGAAAGACAGAGAGAGATCGAGATCGATCCCTGAATATCTGGAGTCTCTGGATTATTTAAGGAAAAGAGTAACCTTGGGGTCATTCCGCTACCACAGACTTCAGCAGGAACAGCATCTTCACCTCCTACCTTGTCTTACCTGTCTTCCCTGACTTCACTCTAGATTTAGCTCAGATCTCCTTTGCCGCTAGCACCTTCCCTGTGAGATCACATTACCACGCACTGATATCATGTATATCTTGGAAGGGCACAGTGCTCTGCATCTCCATCCGCTCCTTGGGGGCAAGCAAGGACCTTGCTTTTGCCTTTCTTTGTATAGCCAGCACATAGTAAAAGTTTAATCAATGTTTGTTTACTGACTGAATTATAGAGAATCCTGCCCCCCTCCTTGCCCTTCCCTTAATAAAATCAATTCTGCAGCTATCTCAGCTTCCTTCTTTGTAGACTGTGGCTGAGACCTGAGGGGCCTTCAAAAGCAAGGCACAGCTTCCACTTTTTTTCCCATCTTAATTAACTTTTAGAGAGTAAGAAAAGTAAAATTAGCCTGGGAGAACACTGAATTCTACCAGAAAATAAGCCAGAGAAGGTTAATTTTGTAGACTTTTCCTGAAGTCCTCGGTCAAGTCTCCCAGGAAAGATATGTCACCATCTTCACATCAAATGCAAGAATTTGTTACCCACTTCCTTTCCTCTTCTAATCAAAATATGCATCCACCACAAATGCTTCAAGACCCAGAAATAATGCAGTTTACTGACTAAACAACACTGTCTCATCCAGCTTGGGCATGTGCCCATCATAAAATCATTGTTGCTCAGAATATTAACATGAAGAAAACTTTACTATGGTTCAGCTTCTCAGTCAGTTCTACTGAAAGAGCATTTTGTCTAGAGTTAAAGAAGCTGGGTCCATATTCCACCTCTTACAGGTGCTAAACCTTCATGACTTTGGGCAATTAATCTCTCAGCTTCTTCCTCTGAAAAATGAGGGACTAGACTATATGGTCTCTGAAATTCTTTCAAGAGCTAGATCTACCCTACAAGCTGAGGCTGAAGTATAGATTGTCCAGGGAGGCAGCCACATTTGGAATGATGGCCCAGAGAGGCTCCTTTCCTCCTAGGAAAGTGAGTATACACATCCTCATCAGGGACTGGGCAGCATGTGTGGGCTTCAGAAGCTCACATAATTTTCCCTTGATTTGTCAGAGAAAGGATCAAGACCATTTGTAAGTTATGGTAGAGTCTTAAAAGTTTACTTGCTGCTAGCCAAGGAAAGCGGTCATTATGTGCTCTAACTTACTATTGATTTACTTCTCTTTTGAGAGATACGGAGTCAGCTCTAGCACTGCCTTGTTTCATCTTCCCAGAGCTCACCAGGCAGGAGTCACCAGAGGTTTTCTCAGTTGACTCCAAGGGTTGTATCTTAGGATACACAGTTGAGATCATGTTACTAAAAACAGTTTACAAACTACCAATCTCCAATCTTACTCCTAGACTCACTAATGCCTACAGTCTCCTTCCCCTATCCACCAACTGTTCTACCAACTACCCTAGAACAAGCTGATAGAAGACACTTTGAACTCCTTGTTTTGCTTAAATATGCCCAGTCTTCAAAAATGTATGGCTCCTGCTAAGAGCTAGACCATGTAATACATGGATTTGACTCCAGTTATCTTTCATATCCGCAGCATTTTACATATTATTATTATTATTTACTCTTCTAGAGGCATAATCTAATCACTATTAACACCATACTATCATAGGCACCTGGAATGATCAGCATCAGAAATACATATGCCCATACATATATACATATATAGATATATGTACATGTTCAAATGCATACATGCTCACAGACTGATCAATTCCAGTTAGGTAATGTCATCTCTTTGGCTCATACCTGCTGTAAGCACCTCAAATTCAAAAAAAAAATTGTCATCTTCCCTCCTTAACCTACTCTCCTCTAAATTTCCCAATTTCTATCTAGGGTACTACCATCATCCCATTCACTGAGGTTCATAGAGTCATCCTTAATGCTTCTTTCTCCCTCATCCCTCACATCCAATCAAAGGCTAATTCTTGTCAGTTTTATCTCTCACATATATCTTCTCTCCAGTCTTACCAGAACCTTGCTAATTTAGGTCTCATAGCTTTTCATGGATTATTACCACAGCTTCCTATTTGATCTGCTTTCCTCTAGTGTCTCTCCTCTCTCACAGCCCTCAAAATAATCTTTCCAATGTCACTCTCTCCTGCTTAAAACCTTCCAATGGCTCCCCATTCTCAAAGGATAAAATATAAACTCATTAGGCTGAATTTGAGTTCCTGCACAATTAATCTCTCGCCTTCCTTCCCATACTTATTTCATACTCTTCCCTTTTACAAACTCTACATTCTAGCCATATTGGACTACTAACCCGTTCTCAAAACTTAATACTCCATTTCCCCTTCCTGTGTACATTCTCCATGTACTTCCTCATCTATGGAATTTACTCCTTCTGCATCTTTACCTCTCAAATATCTTGTCTTTTTACAAAGTTCAATTCAGGAACATGAAGCATCCCATGATGCCCTCAGTGTTAGTACTCTTTCTTACCTCAGTTTTCCTTATGTTATACTTATCTGTGTGCATATTATAGTCCTACCCCTCCAGTAAAATGTAAAATCCTTGATTACAGTAACTGTTTCATTTTTATATCTTTATTTCAGAATATAGCATAGTACACTGCACACAGTAAATATTAAAAAAAAACATTGTGGAATTGGATTGGATTTGATATTAAGACTACAGACCTACAATAATAATTGGTCACATTTACATAGTGCTTTAAGGTTTGCAAAGTGCTTTGCACATCTTATTGCACAAAATTGCAGATTAACCCTCTGCAATAGCTGCTATTATCAGTATTACAATTTTATAAATAATGAAACCACCTCAGAGAGAGTATGTACACACAGCTACTAAGTATCTAAGGTGGGATTTAAATTCAGGTCTTTCAGACTCCAAGTGCAGAGCTTATCTACTATACAACATTGTTCTCAAAGAGTCTCATGTGGAAGTACTAACCACTACATAAATGATTGCTTCAAATCACTAATAATAGGACAAATACAACTAAACAACCCTGGTTTTCACTCAGGAAACTGGCAAAGATGGCAAAATGTTGGAGGGCTAAAAGAAGACAGACACACTCATACACTGCTGGTAGAGCTGTGAATTGAACCAATCATTGTGGAAATGTATTTGAAATCATACTTTTTTTTAAGTGACTAAAATATCTCTCCCCTTTGACCCAGAGATCCAAGTGCCAGGAATATGTCTCTAAGATGATCAAACAGAAAGGGGGGAAAAAGCATTCCAGATACAAGAAAATACTCATTAAAGCACTTTTTGTGGAGGCAAAGAATTGTAATCAGAGTAGGCAAATGTAATGCACAAGGAAAACAATATACAAAATGACTGCAAATGTAAACAAAAGTATCAAAAAAAAATGATGTAATTATAATGACTACCCTTCGCCCTAGGGAAGAGTTGAAAAAGAAATGTACTACCCGCACCTCTGTACAAAGGTGAAGGAGACTAAAGGTATGCAAAAGCCAGCTCCATCTGGCTAAATTTTGGATATAAGCATTTATACCCAGGAATTAAGTGAATACTATAACCGGGGCTTGATTGATCATTTTGTTGATTTCTAGATATAAAAAAGTAATGGAGAAAATGTTAATAATGCAGATAAAAGTATGTTATGATACATTTTTGTTTTTTTTCTGCAGAGCTGGTTGTTAATCATTTGCCAGCACACCACTGATATACATGCAAACTATTTCATATTCTATCAGATATGAAGGATATGTTGGTTGGTCTTTTTTGTTAAAACTTTTGTTTTCTCTCTTTTAAAAAAAATCAGTTATAAGGGATGATACACTGAGTAGGAGGAGGAGGAGAAATAGATTCAAAAATGAATGTAATATAAAAAGAAAAGTTATTAAGGAAAATGAGATTTGCAAATGTCCTGAATAGATATTACATCATGACACTAACCATAATTCCTTATCCCAGTCTCCCCTGCTTCACCCCACTGTGATATTGTACCACCCTCTACCACAATCTCCCTCCAAACTAAAAGTAAATAGCAAAAGATATATTCATCAATGAAAAATGAAACAGTAATTCTCCATTCCTACTCATTCAGGTATATCACAGCTGATGTCACCTTGGAAACAGCTAATTTCCAATAAATATACAACCACAGAAAAAAAAATGCCTGTCCTCAAAAACAAATAAGACATCTCTTTAGCATCACAGGAGTCTCTGGACAAAGCTCCCTTAATTATGTTTGACTAATATGGCATTGCATTCAAAAAAAATTAATGGATTCTGATGGATATTTAGATCCGGCCTCCTCAATTCCACAGAAAGGTAATAATTTAAATAAACATTGACATATAATATATTCATGTTCTTTCACCCTTTGGGAGGTCTGATTTATTGGGTGGGACTGACCATCCTGAAATTTGAATTGAATTTATGAAGGTGACATGTGCTCTCTTATGGGGAAAACACAAGCTGGCAGCTAGTTAGCAGACACAACACCTTTGCTCCATGGTGCTGCATCACCTCTGTGACCAGTAAAAATTGGATTCAGGTCACACACTCAAAAAACCCCAAAGATTAGGATGATAACAGTGTTCATAAGTGCTACATGAGGAGTTTTGTGTCTCACTTTTGTTAAAGCTTCTACTTTTTTAAAGAAGGCTATATCAGTAATCCCAGTGAATACTAGGATTATATGCCATGTTTGTGGAGACATGGGTGAACTTCAGCTAGAGAAAAACCAGATAGATAAAATATAAGGCAAGAGTACAAATTTTTAAAGCAATGACAATGACTTGCCATTTGATAGAGATCTTAAAGAAAAAAGATGATAGCCATTTGTCATGAAGGAAGGGAAGGGAAGGGAAGGGAAGGGAAGGGAAGGGAAGGGGAGGGAAGGGAAGGGGAGGGAAAGGGCCAGTATAACTCAAGTCAACTGGGCATCTTTTGGCCATCCAAATTTACCTTCCTTTGGAGAGAAGAAGGAAGGGGAGGGGGAGGCAGACAGGAGAGGAGGAGTTCAGTTACCCAGATAGACAGATAGATGGAAGGATGGATATATGACAGATAGATAGACAGACAGACAGACGGGTGGGTGGGCGGACAGGCGGACGGACAAACAGACAGAGATAGATAGATAGATAGATAGATAGATAGATAGATAGATAGATGGATAAATGACAGATAGATAGATACCATAGATACATAGACAGATAGATAAAAGTAGAGATATACACCAAATATGCACAAGATGAATTAAGGGGAGCACTAACAGATAAAGGGATTAGGAAAGACTTCACATACATGGCCATTCAGCAGAACTTTGGAGGAATCAAGGGATTCTTAAGAGGCTAAAGTAAAGGACACATGCGTTCTAGACATGGGGAAGAGTTGCTTTCCTCAAACATGAAGGAATGGGTTTAAATTAAGATAGGAGAGAAGATTATGATAGATTTTTATTAGAAAGTAAGAACTTGATCATGAGATGATTAAAAATGAAGCCTCTCAAATCAGAAAAGCCTACTAGGGAGGCTTTGGGGTTTACCTAGCGATCCCTGAGAAATCAGGCAGGCAATTTTCTTTCTTAAATGATTTAAACTTTAGACGTTTCAGTTGTTTGGAAGCAAGAAGGATAATGACTCTCATGGTCTCCTTCAACTATGACAGCAGAAACGCTCAAGAGTTCTCCTACACTTGGGGTATGTGGTAGATGGGAGGTAACTTCCATCTCTAAACCATCTCAACCATCCAAATCCAATGGTTGTCTTCATACCTCCTTTGGAGAAAGAAATCCCAGCCTTTGTGCTGTCTCTTGATTCTAACACCCAGAGGGAAAAGTTTCCGAATCTAAAATACTTAGGAAAAGCAAGGAGAAGCTCGGTGAAATAGATCAAACAAAGTTGCAGGGAGAGATTGTCCACAAAGGGTACAAACTGCTACACTTTCCATTCAGGGAGTCTTTCTCAGCAGAGTCCTCTATTCCTTCCTGCCTCTTCCAAAGTCGTCTATATGTGATATTTTTTACCATCTCTATACCCCTTCCCTCCAAGTTACCTTGTGAATCCCACACAGGGAGTACCTGATTTCACAGCAAGGACAGGAGGGACTTCCTTAGTTCATTGTGTCCCTTCTCTTTCAGCCAGCAACCCTGAGGGTCTTGCCCTCCTTGTTTACCTTTTTTTTATTAAAGGGGCCATCCCTTTACTCACTTCTTAAAGAGGTCTAGTCATTGAATGTGCATTGCCTAACTCAAAGTTAGAACCTGAAAAGACCTTAGTTTAAAAGGACCAAGGTCTCCCAATGCATCGTGGGCCATCTCCAGTCATCTTGATCAATATCTGGCCACTGGACCCAGATGACTCTGGAGGAGAAAGGGAGACTAGTAACCTTACACAGCCCTCCCTCACTCAAATCAAAGTCAACTGCAAGTCATGTCATCATCTCCCTGATGTCATGGTCCTCTTTGACAGTGAAGAACAAACTACAATCCTTCTCAGCACCCACCAAAGGGAGAAATGTTTCAGCTTTCTGTCCGTAAAAGTGAATACTGCCATTTGTCATACCCACAAGCCACCTGGATTTGTTAAGAGCCAAGATCTGTGGCTTCAGAGCTGATCCTAGAGGTCCAAGCAGGAATTACTGAGCTATAAATGAATCTGTTGGTGTGTGTAAGAATTGGTCCATTTCTCCACCTCCCTACCCTTAAACTCAGTCTAATTAAAATGTATTCTGTGATTAGGTTTTGTTATTGAAAGCCTTTGACAACAACAACAAAATGCTCATTCTGAGCCTATTACGGGGCTAATTTTATGTTTATGTGTTGTGTTGATGGGTTCAACTATCTTTTTTGTCCTTGAAACCCATTCTAGTAATTCCCATTAATTACAGTCAACACTACACTGTCACTTAATTAATCCTACCAGCCCCAAAAAGAGCAAATCCAGTCAATGAGTAAGGAGCATTCTTAAACTATTGTTACTAACTTTACAGAGCTATCTATAATTTTAAGCCTCTTCTAGAAGCTAGTAGTCTAATATTAACAACAAATTTGGGGGTGGGACAGAATAAACCTTTAACTTTTAAGAGTTAGCCATCTGGAATTCCCAGTTCCCCTTCATAAATAATTTGAAGTAATTTGAAGTAAAAGAAATAAAAAAGTATAAATGCTCTCTATATAATTTAAATTAGAGAAATAAGGAAGTGGGAGAAAGGATAGAGAAATGGAATTTCTAGCTCTGAAACAGCTCTGAGTTTCAGATTCTAGCTCTGCGATTTACTACCTGTGTGAACTTTGACAAGTCATTTTATCTCTGATTCTCACTTTCCCCAGCTGCAAAATGCAGAGGTTGCATTAGATGACCTAGAAGATCTCTTATAGCTCTCAAACTATGATTTATGATTGCCTGAATAGGGAAGTTGCCCCCCGCCCCCACCCCAAACTGTTGCTATCTGCTCAAGGGGAGTGGACTGGTTTCATGTCTTCCTGAAGTAACATAGTGTATCACCTCACTTGCTATTGTGCCCTCCCTTCAAGTCAATGTTTGCCTTAGTCCTGCCCCATGATGGCTGAGAAACATCAAACCAGGTCCTTTAGCATATCACAACATGTGCTTCTTCTAAAATAGTGCTTCTCAGACTTGTGCCTGGGCTCGCTCTCAAATCCTTCTCCTTTTCCTCACCTATCATATTCTCTCTTCTGGCTCTTTTTTCTTTAGTGGCGATTTCTTCCCTGGGACCATGATTTTAGAAAAGACCCCAGCCTTTCACTTTACTTAGACTATTTCAGAAATCCTCATCCTCTCCTCCCACATTGCCCCTTAAAAGTACCTTTCCTCCTCTTCCTTTTCTATTTCTCCTATTTGCCATCTTCCTCTATTAGAATATAAGTTCCTTGAGGGTAAGGACTATCCTTTTTGTTTTGTTTTTGTATTTGTGTCCTCAGCAAGTAGGATAGTTCCTGTCACATAGTGTTTAAAACATGCTCTTTCATTCTTTCTTAGCATCTATCTATTTCACAAGAGTCCATGAGCCATTTCCATGGGACCAATGACCTTAGGGACACCTATGCTACCCCATTCCAGTTTGCTAACACAATAAGGCCTCTTATGACTGAATGGGAAAGATGGTACTGCTGATGATGAAGCACCAGTGAGGTGATGTCTGGCTTTTACCAAGAAGCATAGCTACATCATTCACTTCTGCCAGAAACAAATGCCTAGAAGTCATGAGGCTTAGATCAACACTAATGATGTCAGAGATCAGTCCACACTCTTACACTTTGGTCATTGTTCTCTAACATCTGCAGCTCACAAGGTGCTACTTCTGATTTTTTTTTCTCCCATATGCCAATTTCTTCCTTATTCAGGGAGGAAAAATGAACCTGTACACTATTTAATTCCATCTCATTTATTGATTTAGTCAAATCCCTGGTAAAGACAATTCATCTTCAGAAGGGTAATGTGATAACTGCCTGCATTATAATGCATTCCCGGGGCTCCCCGTGTGTCATCTTCTTTATTCTCACAATCTCCCTCATGGGCTGTGTAAATAAATAGAAGAGGGGTGGTGATGGATCAGGCACATATCATTTTCCCCAATTAACCAGTAAGAAAGCAGGGGTATCAAGGGGAAAGGGACTTTCCCAAAAGCACAGAGAGTGGAAGGTTCTTTCCATTTGGGCATTCTGCTTTCATCAAAACAACCCCTTCCCGAGCCTCCCACTCAGCATATTGCAAAGAGTCCATGCTACTAATTGCTATTCTGCCAGTAACCTGCACACTTGCTAACCTTCCCTTGGTCATAAGCCTTAGAGAAGGCTTCGTGTATTATGTAACACTCTTGTTTCTGTCCTGTGAGAACTGAGAAAAAATCTTCCTGACAAGTAATCTCATATGTAAAAAGCAATCTGCCAGAAACCTCTGTAAATGTACCTGGAGTTCTTTCACACATCCCCACTTACACTAGGTCGAATGTCGTGAATCATTCCTACCGTATGCCCTGGGAGCAGAATATGATTACTCAATAAATACAATGATGCCCTCTCACCTGAAGATCCTGATACTCTAAATTTTATATACCAGATATAACACTCCAAATCCTAAGTTTTAAAATTTAGTTTTTCTAAGGTTTTTTTTTTTAATGTCTGCTTATCTTTTCCCTGAAGCTACTCTTTCCCACAACCTAGGGAACCTAATTCTTTTTTTCTTTTGGAATGGACCTGCATTTTTCTTTATGCAAGGGACTCCCAGTGAGGAAATTCCCTCTACCACTCTATGACTTAGAGTCATACACTGATACCCAAGATCTCCTTCAGAGGCATGATTAACACAGAGATACAATTATTCCAAATGGATTGACAACAATATAGAGACTCATCATAAATAATATTCTCTCAGATTTGAAAGTTCATTCTTGACGTTGCCCTCAAATTTTAATGACTTTACCCTAAGAAAACTCAAACCCTTCCCCAGAATTTGTCTACAGGTAATATCCTTTAGAATAAAAGCCTGCTATGCTCAGGGTCTCCCACCAGCGGAGCCTCTTGATTTACCTGGGCTCACAGCTTCAAAGATACATTAAGTATCCATCACATAACAAAGTCATAAGCCTTCCTCAGAGCTATATCTAAAAGGAAAAATGGGTCTTGTTCCCAGGGTGGTGAAATCTGGGAGAAAGGTTTTCTATTCATAATGACAACTGTCCCTTTCCATGATATCCTCCCACCCACCACCTATACCCCTAATACTTGGCACAACTGCCTCTAGGTCACAAGGACCCAGCTTGTACTCCATATCACCATGCCCATCCCCTCCCCCCATCCCCACCTACTCAACCAAATTTTTCCTAAACACAATTTCTAGTTACAGGTCTGGATTTCTGTTCCTGACTATTACAGCTGGTGTGTTGTTCTGCCTTAGCCAGAGTGCCAAACTATATTTTCAAACCTAAACTTAGGACAAAGAAATTTCCTTTTGCAATATCAGATTGCAAAGTACACTGTTTAGTTATGCCTTTCCCAGAGACTTGAGTGAAAATCAAAATGTCTGTGTAGTGGCTCCTCTACTCAAACATCTAAAAACATGCAAAAATGCTCAAAGTCTATAGTATTTGAGACTGCAGTCAATAAGAGGTAAAGCCTTCTGAAATAACCATGGATGACTAAATTACCTACAGCTCCCACTAACCCTAATCATCCCCAGCTTTCCAGTATAAGCAACCTATTAAGACTATATTTCAAGTTTTGGGTTTGGTGGCCTTTATCCTGTCCCCTCACTGTATTGAGTAAATCTAAGCCAAATCAAACAATGGATAGAAAAGAGCAAAGCTACTCAGTAGAAAGGAATTTCAACTGTGAGTATAAGGATGACTTGGCAATGAAAATTCAGATAGAGGGGAAGGGATTTCTGTGATGGAAGAAAGAGAATTATAAACCTATCAAAATTAGTCCTGCCTTCTTGAAGAGCAGGGAGCCAACTAGACCTTCACAACTCCAAAATGAGAGTGGCTGAGACTACCTAGATTGATGGTCGACAGAGGAGAAAAAAGACCTTGACACTTGAAGGGGGAGGGGCAAATATCAAGAAGAGAACTTTATATTTGATCCTTGAATTTATAGGGAAAAAAAGGAAGGAAGGTGCAATGACAAGCAAAATAGGATCTTTTGCTGTTTTTGTTTCAGTATAATCAAGAAGTATAAGGTTTCTATTTGAATGTGATTAAGGAGGATCTTTCCACCTATTGTCAGGTCTGGGAAGATTTGTAGGAAGGTTCACACCTTTTGTTAATGAGACACTGGTTCTCAAGGGATGTGACACCCTCTGGCTCTAAAAAGTGTATAAAGACTCTGAGGTGCAGGCTTTATTTTGGGGCTTACTGAATGGAAATGTTTCTTTGGCCAGAGGAGGACTCTGGGAAGCTGCTTAAGGAGCCCACCCCGCACCCCCACTTTGAAAACCCCAATGTCAGTGCTTCCCTTTCTGGTAACTATGCTCAGACAGTTGGGATCCAACTATCTGTTGAATTCAGTCAGAGGAAGCCATATCTGTTGATCTTTTGATTTCTCTGTATTTTCTTTGAAGGTTCAGGGTGCTGACTCCCCTGAACTAGGTGAATGATATAAGTTTTTGGTTAAAGAGTTGATACATGTGTTTGATTAAAGTGATTGTTAACCCCTCAAAAGTTTCCTTTCTTTTTATGAATGCAGATCTAAGAACCTGTGATAGTAGGCCCCCCTATGTATGTTGGAGTGCTTACTGTTACAGAAGAAAGAAGGAAAGAAGGAAGGAAGAAAAATTGATTCACTATGACTAAGCTGAATTTATGCTAGGAATATAATGAGAAAAACAACATAATCATGTAAAAACAAAATCAATAAAAAAAATCCCATGATCATATATGTATATATGTACATATATATACATATATATTTAAATACAAATAAAAACATGACAAAATACCTTACTCATTTTATCCTAAAACTCCTTTTAAAAAATAGCATGGAGAAAGAATAATTTTCCAAATTTAATTTTAAAAATCTTTGTAATATATCTCTGATAAAAGTCTGATATTCTAGATATAGAGGTATCACACAAATATGTAAGATCAAGAGATATTCCCCAAATAACAACTACTTAAAGGCTATGAAAATTTTTCAAAAAAAATAATGGCAACTTGTCAATAACCATAAGATTCACCCAAATCACTAATAATAAGAGAAATGAACATTAAAATATTCTGAAGCTTCACCTTGTAATCAGCAAATTGACAAAGAAGACAAAAAAACTCAGAAATTATCAATATTTAAGGAGCTACATGAGGACAGTGACACAAACACGTTGGTAGAACTGTGACTTGTAGCCATTCTGGAAAACAATACATGCTTGGATGATGGAGATCAATGCTATATATATCAAGATATTCTGTGGTTGCCAAAAATAAAAAACAAAGTGGTTGCCCACTGAATTGGGAATAGCAGAACCAATTGTGTTATAGGAATATAATTGGATGTTATCGTGCCATAAGAAATTATAAATATGGAGAATTCAGGAAAATGTGGAAAGATCTATATGAAATGATACAGAATGAAATAAGCCAAACATGGAAGTTAATATACCCAACTATATTAATGTAAATGAAAAAAATATTTAGTGAACCCAAATATAGAGTAACTGTAATGATCAACCTTGGCCTCCAAAAGAAGAGTTGAGGAAGTAGTTCCCTCCTTTCAGTAGAAAAGTAGGAGAGAACAGATATAAGAATTCTGCACACATTATCAAAGAGGTCAAAGTATCAGTTTTGCTTAACTATGTTTCTTTCTTACAAGAGGATTCGGTACTATCCAAAAATGACTGTAACATAAAAACAAAAAGAAGCTATACAGCTTTTTTTAAAAGTACAAATACACACACACACACACACACTTTTTTAAGCTTAGTTTTGTTATCTTGCTACAGAACAACAAATTTAAGGGCAAAAGAAGTCTTGAAGCATGTCAACTAAATTAGAGAAAACCAGAAATGTGCTTTTCTAGAGGGAGTCTCCACGATGACAAAGGGGCAAATTACTGAAGTATTGACTGTTTCTAAAAATGGATAAACAAATACACATTTATTAAACTCTAACATTATGCTGAGTGTTGGGGCTAAAAATACAAGCAATGGAAATTGTTCTAATCGCAGACAACAAATACAGAGGAATTAGAGTTGGAGGGGGAGTGGTCAAGGGCATACAAGACACCACATATCTTGGAGTTGGCCATAAAGTGGAATGATTTGAGGCAAGATAAAGTGAAGGCTCATTTCTCAGATCTCAAGTTCTCAGAGGTAGAAAAAAGGAGGAGGAGAGAGGCCAGAATGCAGGCTTGCAATCTGCACTAAACCAGGAATTCCAGGATTCACTAGTCTGTGTATTACTGCCACTTAGCATAGGTTTAGATCCATCACAGCTATATTTGGAGAGTTCAGCTGAACTTGAAAGGGTTACTATTTGTAGACTGCAGAATATTTGTGAGAGTTTTTTGAAGAGCAAGGAAGCAGAAACAAAGACAGGATATTCAAGGCAGAATATTTTATTTGTTATTAGTAATAATGTTACTAATATTTGTTATTAGTAATAATGACCAAGACTTTACTTGTGCTACTAATATGAAAAGATTAGAAAGTGATATAAAGTGACAGGCACCAGTGTGTCTCAGTCTAAGACACTCTCCAGGAGAACTTGGCATTCACTCTGAATTACCTGGAACACATTCATTAATTTCAAATCCCAACCTAGACTTGTTCTTAATAACAGTTAGTAGTATATTTATATATTGGTTTAAAGTTTGCAAAACACTTCCTAATACTAAATCGGTCACTCCAAAACAGGAGACCACCTTTCTGTACTTACATCACAAATGGACTTTCAGTAATAACAACAAATTAATCCCAAACTACATTCAGGTCTTCTTTCTCAGTTATTCTGGAGTAAACCTGAGATTTACCCTCATATTCTTCTTCTTCCCTTCTTTTCTCTTCTCCAAAGTGAAAAAAAAAAAGAATCATAACATCCAACTACCTGCCTTCTGCAAGACATGAGTCAGCCTCACTACTCATTAGCAAGTCTGGCAAGGGACGGGAGGTGAAACCAGAAACTGAGATGTTGGGTCATCTGGGATGATGTGTTAACTGTGCTCACTCTCCCCTTCTCCTTCATTTCTATAAGAGGGAACTGGCTGTATTAGAAGTAATAGCTAAGCAACAAGCTATTCTATTTGTTAAGATGGGAATGAAATCTTGGATATCCAGGGAGTGCTATTCAGAAAGGGTTTGCTGGGTATTTTGTTAACATCAAGATGAAATCTCTCTGTCACTTCCATTTGTTGATAGTAATTCTATCTCTTAAAACCAAATAGAACAAATCTAACCCTTCTTCAACGTGGCAATCCATCAGATACTTGAAAGTGGCTATTACGTCTCCCCTAAGCTTTCTCTTTTTCAGATTGGACAATCAGCACTTTTGCAGGAGGAAGAAGTTATACAGTAAACCCCTATTATAAAACAGGTCATCTCTGTTAAACAGATGCAATTATATTCCAGACCAAATCATCCATGCAATTCCCAACCTCCCATTGCCCACCACTCCCACAATCCAAGTTTCAGATAAATCTGACATGATTAGTCTACAAGAAACTGATGTGATCCACTAATACTAATGTTCTAAAAGCATTCTGTGCATATACATGCTAAATCTCTTCATTACAACATTAGAGAAAGAGAACCTTGAGAAGAGCGCCCTCCCTGAAGAGACACAGTTTAATCATTTAATCAATAAATATTTACTGAACAGACACTCTATTAAAATATGCAAGAAATTGTTCTAGGTGCTGAAAGGAATAAAAGATAAATAAGATAAAATTAAGATAAGCTCTGTTCTCAAATTTACAGTCTTATGAGGGACATAAAACACACAAAAGATTGTGGGCTTTTTTTATTGCTTTTCCTAAAGTGTAGCTCTGATTATATCACTTCTCTATTCAGTGAACTCCAGTGACATCCTCTTTCTTCTAGGACCAAATAGAAAACTCCGTTTGGCATTTTAAAGCTCTTCATGAACTGCCCCCTTCTTATGTCCCTGGTATCTTTGTATATTTCCCTCCTGCACATACTCTACAATCCAGGCATACTGGTCTGTTGGCTGTTCTTGCACAATATCCCATCTATTATCTCCATACCTTTGTACTAGCTGGTTCCACTCCTAATGCTGTCTCCTCATCTCTAGGACACCTCTTAGAATTCCTGGCTCCCTATTAGACTCAGCTCAGAATTTTCTCATTCCTGATCCTGCCCTCGCAAGATGACCTTTCACCTACTCTCTAGTACCTGGCAAGTTTTCTCCCCCATTGGAATGTATGTTCCTTGGGGGCAAAGACTGCTTTTTGCATGATACTATACTTTTTCTTTGTAGTACTAGAGCTTAAGATATTACTACTAGAGGCAAGTAGGAGTTACAGTGGATAGAGCATTTTGCCGGGAATCAGAAAGACCTGAGTTCAAATCCAGCCTCAGCTATGTAACTCTGGCCAAGTCACTTAATCTGTCTGCCTCAGTTTCTTCAGCTGTAAAGCGAGGATAATTGTAACACCTACTTCACACGGTTGTTGTGAAAATCAAATAAGATATTTTTAAAGCACTTAACACAATATCTGACTCATAGTAGGTGCTTACTAAATGCTTATCCTCTTCTTCTTAAGAAATATTTATTCATCAATTGTTTAATTAATTGTTGGGTAGTTTTTTCATTACACCAGACCAATTACTCACTCTTTGCAACTTCTATCCATTGCTACTATTCTGCCTTCTGGGGTCAAGCAGAACAAGAATAATTCCTCTTCCCTAAATTAATCCTTATAAAGTGTATCAATACCAATCATGTCCTTTTAAATCTTTCTCTAAGCTAAAATTTTCCAGATCCTTCACCTAATCCTCCTATGATATAATCTCAATAGGTTAGTCCTAGACTGGAGTAATCATATATTAACTCTCATTATCCTGCATAACTGTACTACCTTCATGATCTTGAATGCTGACACTCCCCTCTAACTTTCTGTCCTTACATCTCTCCTTCTTCTCCGCTCCTGCTAACCCCATCATTTTTCCTCACTGGGCTGTCCAGGCCCTCTATTCATCCCTTTCTCCCAGTCCTTTACCTCTATTCTAGTCTCACTTTCCTCTTACTAGTCTTAAGCAGACAGCTGACTAATCAAACTAAGTACTGTCCTTGTTTCTCGAATCCCTAGCCCTATGTCCTATCACTAAGCTCCTATAAACAAAGCCTGTCAATTCCCACACTAAATACCCAAGAATGATACTATATCCAGTAGGGAAAAGTATTTTCCCTCCCCAGCTCTTGGGAAGGATAATTCCATTTTGGATTCAGCACTATTTTGCCCAGACATCCCTGCCCTGAGAGCTATCCCCTTTCATCAGTGACAAAGCTCACCATCTCATTAAACAGAAGGTGGCTTACCGTCTGGTGACTGGTTCCACAGATGCTACTTTGAAGCAGCCAAAAAATGTGCCCTACAGAGAGATCCCTACTCAGGCTGGGTCAGCTGATGAATCTCCCACAGATTTTGCCAAAAATTACAAAAGGTAAGAGTAGGCTGCTGGTCATTAGAATTGAGAAACACAAACAACCTAAGAGAACAAGCCATTTATTAATGAAACTGGTACCTTTGCATCACAAAACCCAAGGGAATGCCAGGAAGGACCATCTCGGTGGAGGCAGCTTAGCCACCAGGATTATATGCACCTGCTGTCAAAGGAAAGGACACCCTTTTAAATTAAGAGATGGCTAGCCCAGGACGCATCGGGAAAGACTGCAGGCATAGTGACCCAGCTTCTCCACAGACAGCTTGTGAATAAATATTCTGGGCATTCTCCTCTCTAGCAGCTAGTGGCAAGGGAGTATTAATTAACTTCTTCATACTTAGAAAATGTACTGGGAAACACTTTCAGTGGGTCAACTCTTTCTCTTTTGGAAGCTGTGAATGGTGATTTCAAGGGATACAAGTGGGCATGGATAAGCAGAAATTCCCAGGTGCAGGAGAAAACCTCTATCTTGTATACCACCCTAGGACATACTGGAAGCCCCAGAAACATGATAAAAAGCCACTGGTACAACTTTTAACCAGAAGGTTCCATTTTTAGGTATGGCAAACTTAGAAATAATTGTACTTTACATTTGCACGAGCATTCTTAATGGTTTCAGAGTTCTGTGAGGTCACAGACAAATCTACTTAATCATATCATATAATCATAGATTAATGCTGGAATTGATCTTAAAGATCATGTCCACAATATCTCCCCTTATTTACAGATGTGGAAACTGAGGTCCACAGAGGTTAAGTGATTTGGCCAGTCTCACACAGTTAAGTGTCTCGGGTAAGATCTGAACATAGGTTTTCCTGACCTGACATAGTGGAGGTGCATTAGAAACTTACTAGCTGCATGACCCTTAACTTTTCTGTGCTTAGGTTTCCTTATCTTGAACTTGACAGCTTCTAAAATCCCTGCTAGCTCTAAGGGTATGATTTGATGCTCCAAATCCAGCATTCCATCCACTATACATGCTGCCTCAGGTTAACTTCTATGGGCCTCTATAAAATGAAGATACTGGAATAGATGACTTTTAAGGACCCTTTAAGTACAAGGACTGTAGTCCTGTATCTCCTTTCATTTGTTCTTCACAACAACCCTGTGAAGGTGGTAAATCCCTCCCTCCCTCCCTTTTTCTGTCTCTGTTTCTCTGTCTCTCTCTGTCTCCCTATGTCTTTTTTCTGTCTCTGTGTCTCTCTGTCTCTCTGTCTCTCTGTCTCTCTCTCTCTCTCTCTCTGTCTCTCTCTCTCTCTCTCTCTCTCTCTCTCACACACACACACACACACACACACACACACACACACACACACTTCCCATTGCCTACGTGGGAAACTAAAGTCCAAGCATTTAAGAACTTGGACAAGACCACGATTAGAACTTAGAGTTCTCATAACTTTTAGCCCACTGCCCTTTCTATTCTACAATTCTAAATCATAGGATCATGGATATCTTCAACTGCAAGGGACCTGTGAAGTCATCCCTTTCATTTTAGAGATGATGAAACCAAGATCCAGAGAAATTAGGTGATTTTGTTCCTTAAGTGGTAGAACTCTAGGACTTCACCTGCAGTTTTCTTTTTCTAAGTCTATTGATCCTTCTATTATATCTCCTTGCTTCCCTTATTCCTCTTCCAGGGAGTGGAGCTGATAAACTCTTTCTTCCTCCACACTCAGTGACACATCTTCTTACTCTATAAACCCCAACGTGGGAAGAGATATGGTAAGAGTTTGCTTGGTGCAAAGACTCAATCTTTCTTGTGCAATCTTGTGAAGTCTACAGAGCCTTTCTCAGAATAATGTTTTGTTGCCTATCTTTACAATTAAAAGAAATGCTAAATTTCAGATAGAATTTAGTCTAGATAAAGGAACAATTTTTCCACTCAAGTTCATAAGACATGCCCAAAAATATGACTGTGGACTCTGGAGAGTGTGGAGATGGAAGGATGAGTCTATGGGCTCCAAGTTTGAAACCCATGATCTAGTGGGAAGAAAATGATAGCATAAGCTGGGCACCTGCCTGGACTTCCCCAGGGAGCTATAAAGCCAAGAGGAAGAAAGCAGAGCCTAGTTGAGAACTAAGAGGCTATCCTTAGAAAGGGTTCACTGATCTTAGGAAGGAAGATGTGAAGGACAGGTGATGTGAAGGACAGGTGACATGAAGGACAGGGGATGTGAAGGACAGGTGACATGAAGGACAGGGGATGTGAAGGACAGGTGACATGAAGGACAGGGGATGTGAAGGACAGGTGATGTGAAGGACAGGTGACATGAAGGACAGGTGAGGTGAAGGACAGGTGATGTGAAGGACAGGTGATGTAAAGGACAGGTGAGGTGAAGGACAGGTGAGGTGATTAGGAATGGAAAGTTTTAACCACTAGCCAGGAAAGTAGCTGCTCAACGACAACAAGATGAAAGGAAATAATCCAACAGACAGAAAACAGCTAGGAAAAATAAGCTCTGTGTGAAAAAGAAGCTGAACCCAATACCGAGTCATGCCTCAGCTCAGTAAGCTCAAAAGTGCCCTTCCTCATATTTCTAGGTCTGAAGACCACTCCAGCAAGGCAAGAAATCCCATGAACCACATCTTGGGACCTGTTCATCATCACCAAATAAGAAAAAAATGATTTGGTGGTGGTGATTTTCTGAATGAAAATCTGCTGCTGCTGTTTTAAGGAGAGAAAGAGAGAGAAAGAGAGAGAGAGAGAGAGAGAGAGAGAGAGAGAGAGAGAGAGAGAGAGAGAGAGAGAGAATGAATGTTTTTTATGTTTCTTATAGATGCAACTATAGGTTCAAATATTAGGAATTAAATAAGTATTGGTTAAATTGAGTTGAATATCTGAATGACAATTAGCTTCTTAATTTCATGAACAGACCTTTCTCTCATGGGCTACTCTCTATCATGGGCTATTCCATAGGTGACCCAGAAACCTCACTCTATTCATTCTTCTTTTTAGTCAGCTCTATAGCTTAACTCAGCATATCCCCTTTGCTTGAAGAGATCTCCCTTTCATTTCTGTAGCCCATCATTCAAACCCCATTTCCCATCTACTACCACCTGATTCTTCATTTGCAATCCCTCGAACCTTCCACTCCAAAGTTTCAACCAAATATCACCCAGTACTTCCACTGTGCCTAATGGAATGTCTGTTCTATAGGCAACAAACTTCCTTTCATCTTAAATCTTTTTTCTCCCCCACTTCTTACATCTATTAGCTCTTACTGGAACCTGGCACCCCACTGATGACACAGCCTCCCTAGTCACTAGCTGTTTCTTCATTCTTTCTCCTCAACTCACTTATTGATGCAGAAGACTGGAATACTCCTTTCTCTTCATTGCCATTTCCAGGTTCTCCCTCTACCTTCATCACTCAATAAGCTCTCTTCCTTTGAGGTTCATGCTGTTCATATCTACTATCCACAAAAATCCTGGTAGCTGTTGTCTACAAACATCCAAGTAATTCCCCTTCCTTCTTCAATTAATTCAGTACCTGGTTTACAATCCTGCCCTCATATTAGAGGACTTCAGTGTACATAGTGACTCTCCCTCAAACACCCTAACTACTCAGTTCCTCAACCTATTTACTTCCCGTAAGCTACTCTTCCACCCAAACTTAGTCACACAAAAAGACATCCATAACCTTGTTCTTTCAATCACTCATAAGTGTGCCCCCTTCATGTTCAAGAATTCTGAAATCTCCTTATCTGACCATAATCTGTTGACTCTTTATCTCTTCCTCTGCCTTCCATTCATTACAAAACCTTCCTCTTCACCTATATTGCTACTTCCAATCCCTTGACTTTTCAATTCTTTCCCAGGCCATCTTGCCTATACTACTCATTCTCTCCTCTTTCCCTAATCTTGACCCTTTGGTGAACCAATTCAAATCTATACTGTTTCTCCTTTCTTAAATTCCTAGCTCTTTTATCATATTACCCGTTATGCCCAACCAAGCCTCAGCCTTGGATAACTCCCACCATTCACCACTTCTACACATTTCACTCCTACATACATGCTGTTGAATGAAGATGGAGAAAATGATGCAACTCTTCTAACGAGGGCCACTAGAAATTTATGTTACACAGTCTCAACTGAGCCCTTGCTGTTATGAGGCAATCATACCATACCTCCCTAATTAACTTACTATCCCATTCTCCACATTAGTTCTTCTAAAACTTTCCATTCCTCCCCAAATCTCCCTTGACTCCCCTCCCCTCAGTCACACAGCTGAGAACAGTGCCTCATACTTTACAGAATAAAAAATTGAAGTTATTTCCGTGAGTTCCCCTCTTCCTTATCATCTATCATTCAGATGCCTTCTGCCACTATTACCTCCTTCACTCCGTCTCACTTGAAGTGGCCTTACTCTTTACCAAAATTAACTCCTCTTCTTGTTCAAGTGACTCCAGTCCATTCTGTCTTCTTCAACAGATTGCCCCCTGTCATTCCCACTTTATCATTTATTTTCAATTTTTCCCTGTCTACTGGTTCCTTTTTTACTGTCTACAAACATGACCATATCTTTCTCATCCTGGAACAGCCTTCACTTGAGTCTTACATCCTATATTTCTTATTCCCTTTGCACTTTGTACTTAAACTCTTCAAAACAGCTGTCTATACAAGTGCTTCCACTTTCTCTCTTTACTCTTTTCTTAATCTCTTGCAATCCGATTTCTGACCTTATCATCATACCTCTGAAAAATTATCTCTAAAGTTACTAATTATCTCTTAATAGCCATTGGCCATTCTCAACTGTCATTCTCCTTGATTTCTCTGCAGTCTTTCACACAACTGATCACTCCCTCTTCATTCATACTCTCTTCTCTCAAGGTTTCTAGGGCACCATTCTCTCCTACCTATCTGAGCACCTCCTACTCTGTCCCTGTTGTCTGCAAGAAACACATTCTAAAATGAGAGATACCATAGAATAAAAACTAAGGGCTGCAGTACAATTTATTGTGCTTCAGCTGATGGTAAAAAAAAAGTAGATCATGATTTCAGACAAAGTGAAAGCTAAAATACATTTAATTAAAAGAGATAAACAAGGAAACTACATTATGTAGGAAAGCACAAATAATAGCAATACTAAATGTATTTGCAACAAATGCTATAGCAAATATTTAAATTAAAGGGTAAATGAATCACAGATGAAAATAGATAGCAAAACTATAATGGGGGGAACTTTGACCTTTCCTTCTCAGAATTGGATAAATCTAACCAAAAAATAAATAAGGAAGTCATCAAGGAGATGAATAGAATCTTAAATAACTAGATATGATAGATATCTAGAGGAAATTGAATGGGAATAGAAAGGAATATACCTTTTTCTCAACAGTACATGGCATCTTTACAAAAATTAACCATAGAGGACAGCAAAAATAAACTTTATAGTTAAATGAAGAAAATCAGAAATATTAAATGTATCCTTTTCAGACCTCAATACAATAAAAATTACATTTGATAAAGTACCATGGAAACATAAATTAAAAATTAATTGGAAACTAAACAATCTAATCCTAAAGAATGACTGAACCAAAAATCAAATCCTAGAAATACTAAATAATCTCATTAAAAAGAAAGACAACAATGACATAACACATCAAAATTTATAGGATGCAGCAAAAGCAGTAATCCGAGGAAAATAACCTCACACCAATAAAATAGAGAAAGAATAGATCATTGAATTGGGTGTGCAATTCAAAAAAAACTAAAACAAGGAACACATTAAAAATCTTCAATTAAACACCAAATTGGAAATCCTAAAAGTAAAAGATGAGATTAATTGAATGTAAGAAAACCATTAAATTAATAAATAAAACTACAGGTTGTTTTTATGAAGAAAAAGACAATATAATAAATCATTGATTAATGTGATTTTTTAAAAGAGAAAACCAAATCACTAACATCAAAAATGAAAATTATAAATATACTATTAATGAAGATTAACTCAAAGCAATTATTAAGTTATTTTGCTTGATTATATGCCAATAAATTTAACAATCTAAGTGAAATGGAAGAATACTTACAAAAATATATGCTACCTAAACAGAATATCTAAATAAAGCTATTTTAGAAAAGGAAATTGAACAGGCCATAAATTAGTTTCCTGAGAAAAAAGCTTCAGGACTAGATGGATTTAAGAATGAATTCTGTCAAACATTTAAAGATTAACTAATTCCAATATTAAATAAGTTCTTTGGAATAATAGGCAAAGGAGTTCAACCAAACTCCCTTTATGAAACAAATATGGTGCTGATATGTAAACAAGGAAGAACAAAAGCAGAGAAAATTATAGACCAGTTTCACTATGAATATTGATGCAACAGTCCTAAATAAAATACTATCTAGGTCAGATTACGATAACAAATCTCAAAGATTATACATTGTAAACAAGTAGGATTCATACCAGGAATGCAGGACTGATTGAAAACTATTAATGTAAGTGATTAAATCAGTAACAGAAGTAATAAAAATCATATGATTATATCAATGGATCCAGAGAAAGCTCTTGACAAAATATAACTCCTATTCTCATGTTTTTTAACAAAAGTTGAAAGCATAAGTATAAATGGATTTTTCCTTAAAATAAGAATTATCTACCTAAAACCATCAGCAAGCATTATCTGTAACAGGGTTAACTAGAAGCCTTCCCAACATGATCAGGAGTGAAACAAGGTTGTCCATTATCACCACTATTATTCAATATTATACGAGAAATGCTAGCAATTGCAATAAGAGAAGAAAAAGAAATTGAAAGAATCAGAATAGGCAATGAGGCAATAAAATTATGTCTTTTTGTAGATATGATGGAATATTTGGAAAATCCTAGAGATTCAACTAAAAATGAAAAATGAGACAATGAATAATTTTAGCAAAGTAGCAGGATATAAAATAAACCCACATGAATAATTATTTCTATATATCACCAACAAAGCCCTGCAAGAAGAGACAGTAAGAGATATTGCATTTAAAATAGTCATAGACAATATAAAATACCTGGCAGTATACCTGATAAGACAACCCAGGAACTATATGAACATAATTATAAAACACTTTTTATACAAATAAAGTTAGATTTAAATAATTGGGAAAATGTCAGTTGCTCATGGGTGAGCCAAGCCAATGGAATAAAAATGACAATTCTCTCTAAACTAATCTACTTATTCAGTGCCATCCCAATTAAATTACAAAAAAATGATTTTGTTGAGCTAGAAAAAATAATAACATTCATTTGGAAGGACAAAAGGTCAAGAATATCAAAAGAAATAATAACAAAAAATGTAAAGGAAGGATGTCTAGCAGTACCAGATCTTAAACTGTATCATAAGGCAGCAATTAGGAAAACTATCTGGTACTGACTAAGAAATATAATGGTAAATCAGAGGAATAGAGTAGATATAGAATATACAGTAGTAAATAATTATATTAACCTTGTATTTGATAAATGTAAAAATTTTATCTTTGGGGATAAGAATTCACTATTTGGTTTAAAAAAATTGTTGGGAAAACTGGAAAGCAGTCTGTCAAGAACTAGGCATAGACCAATATCTTACACCATTTACTAAGATAAGGTCAAAATGGATGTATGGCTTACACATAAAAGAAGATATCATAAGTAAATTAGAAGAGCAGTAAATTAGTAAATTACCTATCAGATTTATGGAAAGGAGAAAATTTATGAATAAACAAAAGACAAACAAAATTTACATTGTGAGATGCAAAATAGATAATTTTGACCAAATTAGAAAAAAAAATGTACAAATAAAACCAATGTAGCCAAGATTAGAAGGAAAGTAGAAAACTGAGGGGAAGATTTTATACACAGTTCCTTGAATAAAGCCCTCATATCTTGAAAATATAGAGAATTCTGTCAAATTTATAAGAATGAGTTATTCTCCAATTGATAAATGTTCAAAAGAAATGAATACGCAGTTTTTGGAAGAAGAAATCAAAGCTATGTATAATCATACATAATGCTCTTCATAATTATTGATTAGAGAAATGCAAATTAAAACTACTTTGAGATATCATTTCACACCTATCAGACTGACTAAAATGATACAAGGGAAAAATAACAAATGTTGGAGATGTGGAAAAATTGGAATACTAATGGAATTCTTGGAATTATGCCCAAAGGTTTATAAAACTGTGTATACCCTCTGACCCAGCTATACCACTACTAGGTCTATTTCCCAAGGTGACTGGGAGGAAAAGAAAAAGAACCTACACATTTTAAAATATTTATAGTAGCTTTCTTTGTAGTGGCAAAGAATTGGAAACTGAGGAGATGCACATCATCTGGGGAATGGCTGAATAAGTTGTGGCATATGATTGTGATGGGATACCACTGTGCTGTAAAAAATGACGAGCAAGTTGATTTTAGAAAAACATGGGAAGACTTCCATGAAATAATGGAGTAGAATGAAAAGAAGGTTGTATACAGTAACAAAAATATTATTCCAAGAGAAACTGTGAATGACTGAGCTGTTTTGAGTAGTATGAATATTTAAATCCACTACAAAGGATATATGAAGGAAGATGCTATCCACCTCCAGAGAAAAAACTGATATATGAAAGTATGTATTGTATGGTTTCACAAATAATATCTGTGTCAGATGTTGACCTCCTCTAGTGTGGGTTTGGGAGAAAGTGAGGGAAACAGCTTGAAACTCAAAATGTAACAAAAAAAAATAGAAGGTATTGGAAAAAAAAACAGAAAAAAAATGGCACCAGACTTCAAAGGTGTTGGTAAATCAGCTGCTCAGGACATCTTTGATCTCCAGGAAGCAATCTGTGTATACATGGATAGAAACATGACAGACAGCTGCAGGCTGTCCAGAGCACCTGGAAACTAAATTCTAGGACAATCTAATTTTTACAGTGACTTTTGTGGTCCCTGGTTCCCAACCTGGAAAAATGAACGTGTCTAGACTGAAATGCTGCCATTTCTTGGTAATATAACCTAAGAAGGCAAGAAACCACCAGTAATCCTTACTCTCATCTGAAAAATAATGGAGTTAGACTCTATGACCTCTAAGGTCTCTTCCAGGTCTAAATCTAGTTCTTGTGGTCCAAAGTATTTATTGAGTGGCTACTTATGTCCCCACAGTGAAAGAGACACAGGAGACACAAGACATAACCTCTGCCTTTTAAGTTTTGGGAGATAAGGCCAACACATAGGAAACTATCAGAGAATAATTTAGTTCTGACTATGAGAATAATTAATTGCTCAGTAGCATGCATTTGATGTCCTCAAAATTTGCACTTCAAGGTGAGGAATACATGAACAATATTGGGTGAGGGGGAAGAAAATGACCTAGTCCAGTTGGAGCTATAAAGGTCCAGATGTCCTATCTTGTCCTCAGGCTAAGAACTGTTTCCCAACTGCATTCGGGTGGTACATGATATCTCCTTTCAGACTCTGCAAAGCGATCATCTTCTTATATCTGAGAGGAAGCAAAGTATATGGAATAGAACACTGAGATTCCTCCTGAGTTTATAGATTTAGAGCTGAAATAGACCTCTAATCTACTCATATTACAGATGAGGAATTTAGATCTAGAGCAGTTAAGTGATTTGTTCAAGATGAAAGAAGTTATATGTCACAGAGTCAGATTCAAATTCAGATCCTTCAGACTCCAAATCCACCTCTAGATACATACATTCAACAGATTCACAACATAGCAACCAGGATGAAAAGACTATCCCATGGCCCCCTCTTTAGGTTCAAGATTTGTTTCAATTCTACGTACTGTCTCATCCAACACTTGTCAGTAGGTTTACGGAAAATAACCAATACACCCCACTTCAATGTGAACCTTCTTCCAAAGACATTCTGTGGCTGACAGCCCCAGGTGCCTACAGTTTCAACATTTTGGGTCAAATCTCTTGGCTTGGGCACACACAGTACTACTGGGACTTTGGAGGCCTGCCAAGGACGGCATCTCTGGCATTACACATAAGACTCATCTTTTTGCCAAAACCTCCCTTTGATCTCCAGTAGGAGAGTTCAAGGAAAGAAACTCCTACTTACCCATTGCTTAATCAATACTAGCTTCAAAGACAGAGAAAACAAGAAAAACAGATCCCTTATCTTTTCCTCCCTGTCCCCACCACCCTCCCCTCCCCAGCACCCCAAAGATGCTGAAAATAGCCTAATTAGATTGTCCCGATGCCTGGGTGCCATGGAGATAGTGAGGCACAGATGCTGTCACAGCAGCCTCTCTCTCTCTCTCTCTCTCTCTCTCTCTCTCTCTCTCTCTCTCTCTCACACACACACACACACACACACACACACACACACACACACACACACACACACAAAGTTGATCCCACTGTCATGTGCTGACAGATCACTTACAAAGACAGACCAAGTCAGAAGGAGGAAAACAACAGAGGGTGACCCAACTGCTGTCTATAACTCAAGGGGTGGAGGAAAATATTTGTCAAACCAAGAGATATGGGGTGACTCAGTGGAAAGGGTTCTGAGTCTAGAATCAAATAGAATAAAAGGCCATGGGTTCAAATCTGCTGTTTACTATGTGTTTGACCTTGAACCAGTTGTTTTACTTCTCTTGGCCTCCATTTATTCACCTATAAAATGAAGTGAGGGAATGAGATCATAAATTTTAGACCTGGAAGGGACATTAGAGATAACTTAGTCCAACCTCCTTATTGTAAATATGAGGACATGAGGCCCCAGGGAGGTTAAATGATTTGCCCATGGTTACACAGCTCTCAGGCAGGATATGAACCTAGGACTTCTTGACTATGAGTTCAGTATTCCATTCACTACACCAGGCTGTAAATGAAAATCTATGATTCTTCAACCTAGGAATTTCCTCAGTAGAAATTCCTTTATAAGGAGTGGGGATAGGGGAAGGGAAAAATAACCACCAAAAAGTTGCATAACATTAGGCTGCTTCTGTAGGGCAGTCCTGTTCATGGATACATGTGGTTGTTCCTCATTAACAGATATTTATTAAGCACTAGGATGAGGCTGCCCCAAACTATCTGCTCACCTCTGTGGAAAGGACTATAAAAATGTGGATACTCTTTGACCCAGCAATGCCACTTCTAGGGCTGTATCCCAAAGAGATCATAAAAATGGGAAAAGGACTCACATGTACAAAAATTTATAGCAGCTCTTTTTTGTAGTGGCCAAGAATTAGAAATTGAGGGGATGCTCATCAATTGGGGAATGGCTGAACAAGTTGTGGTATATGAATGTAATAGAATACTATATATATACACACACACACACGCACACATACATACTAGTGCTATGAAAAATGACAAAAGTCAGACTTCAGAGAAACCTAGAAAGACTTATATGAACTGATGCTGAGTGAAGTGAGCAGAGCCAGGAGAACATTATACACAGTAACAGCCACAATGTGTGAGGATTATTTTTGATAGACTTAACTGTTCACAGCAATGCAAGGATCTAAAACATTTCCAAAGGACCCATGATGCAAATTGCCATCCACATCCAGAGAAAGAGCTATGGAGTTAGAATGCAGAATGAGGCAGACTATTTTCTCTTTTGTTATATTTTGTTTTCTTTGTTTTTCTCATGGTTTCTCCCATTCATTTTAATTCGTCTATGCAACATGACTAATGTGAAAATGTGTTTAATAGAAATATATGTGTAAAACCCATATAAGATTGCATGCCATCTCAGGGAGAGAGAGCGAGAAAATGTGGAACTTATGGAAGTGATTGTTGAAAACTGAAAACAAGTAAATAAATAAATTTGGAGGAAAAAATTATCTGTTCATTTTAGGGATTCTTAATCTGCATCCATTTACTCCCAGGAAGGCCCCTGTAGAGAGGTCAGAGTGTCTAAGAATTTGGATAGGAAAAACAATTGTATTTTTATTTTCACTAACCTGTAATTAAAATTAAGCATGACCTTAAATTATTTAAAAACACAATTCGGAGAAGTCCATAGTCTTCACCAGATGGCCAAAGATGTCCATGACAGGAAAAAAAATGGGTTAAGAATGACTGGATTATTTATTTCATAAAAGTAGAAATATTCCAAAATCGCAAATGTTATGTTCTGCCATAAAACCTACCCTTATCTCCACATAGGATAATTTTTTCAAAGTTCTCCCTCTGACTAAAATGGTTTAATTCCTACTGTTGTGCAGAGACCCTGCCTTCTGGCTTAGCTAGAGCCCATTAGCCTTCAGTTCAACCCCTGGTGCTTAAGATAGGGAGAAGGAGAAGGTAGTGAGGAGAGAGAATTTCAACTTTGATTGAAGGAACTGAGACGATTAGTTTCAAAAGAGGGGTTGAGGCTGCGGTGGAGATCGGGAGAGACATTGAGGAGAATATCCTGTGTCTTCAGGTAATTCAAGAGTTGTCACTGGCAAAGAGGATTAGATTTCTTATTGACTCCAGGGAGCAAAACTAGGAGCTGTAAGCAGAAGTCACAAAGCAAAACTAGGCTCAATAGAAGGAAAACCATAAGTTGGGTGGGTTCCCTGTGACAGACCTATACATGTGTATGGACATGGGCCATACAGCATGGACAGGCATGGATGGGTTGCAATCTGCCTCATTGGAAAGAATCTCCAAATCCAGATCCAGAGTATTAAGGAAGACATCTTAACAATTAGAGCTATCTCCAAATGGAATGGCCTCAGGAGGAGGAAGGGGGAAAAGAGAGAGACAGACAAAGAGAGAGACAGAGACAGAGGGAGGGAGAGAGAGAGAGAGGAAAAGAGACAGAGACAAAGAGAGAGAGAAAGAGAGAGAAAATTATAGGAGGGAGAGGAGTGGGTTCTCTTTTACTACACTAAAGTTTATTTAAGGGCAGAAGTCAAGAGGACCTGAGTTCAAATCTTACCTCAGACACTTGACACTCACTAGCTGTGTGACCTTGGGCAAGTCACTTATCCCCAACTGCCTCATCCTGGGTCATCTCCAGTCATCCTGATGAATATCTGGTCATTGGATTCAGATGACTCCGGAGGAGAAGTGAGGTTGGTGACATGCACAGCCTGCCCTCACTCAAAACAAAGTCAAGTACAAGTCATGTCATTATTTCTCTGATGGCATGATCTTCTTCAGCAACAAAGGATAAACACACACACACAAAGTTTATTTAGATTTTAGATCCAAACTGGTCTTCTCTCTCTTCATCATGACACTCTATGTCCCAGCTCTCCCCAGTGTCCAGAATGCACTTTCTCCATACCTTTACCTTCTGGAGTTTTCTTCTGATAAGATGCAGCTTAAGCACCATCTTCCACATGAAACCTCCTGATCCTTCCAGTTGCTAATGACCTCCTTCCCAAACTACTTTAATTTTAATTAATCCATATACTTTTATATTTGGCAACTTTGTATTTTTGCTACATATATTTCACATAGATATTTCTTCTCTCTAGGGACATAAGCATAGCGCCTGGCGTGTAGTCGATACTTGATAAATACTTGCTGATTGACTGATAGCCTCAAAGGAAAGCTAGCTGACCACATGGTATTTTAAAGGCAGGGTGGAACCCGTTGGATTAGCCAGTCTCTGAGATCTTTTCCAGTTTTGACATTCTGCAATTCTGTGAAGATATCCTCATTGTCCATGAATATAATTTGCTTGTTCTCTCCTCCATCTTTCCATATGTTATATCCCTCGCCTAAAATAGTTTTCCTCTTTCCCTCCACCCATCCAAATCTTCTCTATGTTGTAAGTATTTATCCAGGGCAAGTTCAGCATACATTGTGAAGCTTTCTCACTGTTTCAGCCATCATTGTGCTTCTCCTCTGGCCCAAATTACTACAGTGCTTAAAATCAGTACAAAACAAAACAATATGACCATCTCCAGTCATCCTGATCGATATGTTGCCACTGGACTCAGATGGCTCTGGAGGAGAAAGTGAGGCTGGTGACCTTGTACAGCCCTCCCTCACTTAAATCCAATTCACTTCCAAGTCATGGCATTACCTTCCTGATGCCATGGTCCTCTTTGAGAACAAAGGACAAAAATAACAATACTTATCACTTAATTATAAACTATTTTATGTTATTCTGCAGTTGTTTTATGTGTATGAATTTTGACTCCTACAAGTAGATTAGAAGTTGCATAAAGTCAGACTGTGCAGTACATCCCCTGTACATTTCCTCTCCATGTATCTCTATTTCCTCCAGCTCCTATGACCACACTATTGAAGGGTAAATGGAGTCTCAATAAATACTTGTTGACCTGTGGGCTATTTGAGGGCTACCCTCCTTCCAGGTCTCTCCTTCACCTGATATTTTATCTTGGCTTCAACATGTTCCATCCTCTCCAAACACTATTGCTCAGATTCAGAAAACCAAGCCAGGGGCCAGGTGGCTGAAGCAAACACATCCACCTAGACATCCAGGGGTCTTACCGGGCACTTCTAGCCTGTCTTTCATGAGAAAATGATGAGTTTGGCAGGCAGCTTTCCCCCAAGTCATGCAAATGCTCAGATGTGAGTCAGTTCCTTTTGCAGATGATATGTTAGCTAATAAAAGCTCATCTGAAATCAGAGTCTCAGAGTATTTTTTTCACTGCCCATCTGTAGCTTATGCTGCAGTGAAACATGTGCCTTTGTTAGTGACTTTGCAAAGCAAAATTACTCTAGGATTCTGCGCTCTCCTTCTCGAGAATGAGAGCCTTATATGGCCTCGTGCCTTTTCCTGTTCACAAGGAAAGGACACAAGAGAACTACAACATGGCTACAACCACTATTCCAAGCAAGCAACAACTGAATTTAGTGGACATTACCACAAAAACAATTATATATTTACCCATCTAACATAGATTGTGTTGGGAGTCATCCTGGCAGGAAGCAAAAGAATGGCTTTGATAACCTCCAGAGGTCACTTTTGACTCTATAAATTTCTACTTTTTTGCAGAGACAGTCACATTCAAATCATCAGGCAAAACTTAGTCCAAGGAGGGAGCTGACACCTAGGATAATGGGCCAGATGTGTCCCCAAAGAAACTGGCAGTGGAAACATTCTGAAAATAGGTCAGTGTGGATAGCCATGGGCATATCCATCCTGGAGGTGGAGAGGATGCCAAATTCTTCTTATCAATGACCTGACACTGGCACTGCCTGGAAGAGGGCAAATGTCATTCCCAGCATGATTATAGCTGACTTTCACATCAGTAGCAAGGCCAAGACTATTGCTCTGCATTCTCTGTCCCTGACTCTCAGCATACCTTCTTTTCCTCCTCTTCCTCCTCCCAGCACAGGATCAGACAGGACATTATTGAGATAGGCATGGGTAGGGGTTTGCTTCGAAAGAAATCAAATGCTGTAAATGCCTTGATTCCACAGATCTTTGGGGTCTGTCTTTGAAATATGAAGTAATTGGTTTGTTGTTACGTTCTCCCACCCTTCTACATTTGGATGGACAGGGTGTTTACCAGGAAAGAGACATGCCTTATCTCTCCATAAAAGAGAAAAAGAAAAGCAGCATATATTTGTGTATATTATATGTGTGCATGTGTGTGTATGTAAAAAATAAAACTTAAGAGATTTTTAAAAAAGCAGTTCCCAAGATAAGAGAAGCATTCCTTTGAGTTCAAATTCCCCCCAAGTCATCTCACAACCATTCCCAGACCTAAGACTGACTTAGCTTAGATCTCTCCCATTTAAGAAGCAAATTCAAGACATCTTTAAAAAAGAAGAGCCACTAGAAGGTCAAGCTCAGAGTCTGGGCACTTAACATTTATTTTTTAATTTATTCGATGTCTAATATAAGCAGAGTACTAGACCAGGTGCTTGAGAAGAAGAGGAAATAGATAAGGTATATAAGGTCCTCACCCTCAAGGAATTTAGAGCCTCATAAGGAAGCTGAGCTGGACTGCTGATTTAACTGGTAGAGGGGCTCCCATGTGGATCTCTCCTGCCAATGTAGGTCTGCACTTTCTCTGTCATTTAATCTTAGAACAGGGGTCCTGAGACTGTTTCTCAGACCCCATTGGAAGTCTGATAAAGTATATGGATCCCTTCTCAAAATGCTATTTTAAAACGAATAAAATGTGTAGGATTGCAAAGGAAACAAATATTGTTGAAATAATTATCAAAAAAAATGTTTAATACAAGTTCATGGACTCTAGGTTAAGAAATCATATCTTAGAGAGTTTTTTTGAACAATGAAACATGAAGTAACTTGCTTAGGGTCACACAGTCAGCAGGGGTCATAGGTGAAATTTAAACCTAGGTTGTCAAGGTTTGGTGTCTGCTACCACACCTCTCTGCCCATGGAACATAAGAGGCATGAACCAAGAGACAGATTTTAAAAGGCTCAATCCACCCTCCCTCCTCCTCTTGCCTGTCCTCCCCCTCCCCACCACCACCAAATAAATGTTTTTATTCAAGACAGCTGGAGATATGAAGGCAGCTAGAGAGGGGTCAGATGAGCAACGTCCACTTTTTTTAATCTCTTCACAAGAAACTGGCCCTTTCTCCAGGGGGTGGCTAAGAATCCAGCTACACTCATAAACAAATTCTGCAAGAATGAAGCACAGCAGGCTCCAGGGAATTTCCCTCCTTCTCTTCTAGGCAACCCAAGGCAGTTTCTGTGGCCTGGTTCACCTCCAAGCTAGAATGTCTCTTTATGTCAGGATAAAGGAGACTTGGCTAAAAGGGAGAATCTACCCTGGGTCCCAGGTGACTACAATGAATAGACCTCTCCTAGGATAAAACACCTGCTACCAATCCAACCTCTGGACTTTCAAAGTCCTCCAAACAACTGATGAATTACAAAGAGCTGATTATTCAGATGGAGCTGGAGTGGGGAGACAGAAATAAAAGGGGAGAGAAAGGGGGAAGAAAAGGGAGGAAAGTTATCTCAATCCCCTGGAATAATTCTCTTCCTTTTAGACCAGAAGAGCAAAAAGCCAGCTCCAACCACAAAAATCCTAAGAAGTTACAATATCCACAATATTCTTTGTGGCTGTACTAATTAATGGGCTTTTTAAAAAATCCCTTCATGCAGATCATGAATTTTTTATGAATTCTATTGTATAGGAGCATTGGGGAAACAATGTGTTCACTCCTGGTAGGAAATAAGGCAGAGATGAGAGAGAAAGGTTGAGAATTTCTCCCACACCTGAGGCACCTCTACCATTATTGCAATATTTAACATTCATATAGCAGTTTGCATATGCATAGTACATTGTTTATACATAGCAAATCCCCTTGGAGTTGGG
The DNA here is from genome assembly GCA_023548195.1 of Bettongia penicillata ogilbyi. Classification (NCBI taxonomy): domain Eukaryota; kingdom Metazoa; phylum Chordata; class Mammalia; order Diprotodontia; family Potoroidae; genus Bettongia; species Bettongia penicillata. The sequence continues at coordinate 1,901,313 of JAJHZJ010000567.1, forward strand.
CTCCTATGGTTTGGTCCATTTGTATTTAAGAGAATAATAGGGAATATTGTCAAAATTAATGAAATAGTTTAAAATGTGAAGAGCTTTGAATCTTTAGGAAAGGTGCTTCATTTTCACCAAGTTATATTAAGAAGGTAAATAATTCTACCCAAAAGTGGAGGGCAGCCTCTTTAGTCCTTGATTCAAAAAGCCCCCCTTTGTTGGCGAGATTTTGCAATTGTGCCAGACTCTCTGTGACCACATTTGAGATTTTCTTGGCAAAGTTACCAGAGTGACTTGCCATTATCCTTCTCCAGCTCATTTTATAGATGAGAAAACTGAGGCAAACAGGGTTAAGTGCTTTGCCCAAGGTCACACAGCTCGTAAGTGTCTGAAGCCAGATGTGAACTCACAAAGACAAGTATTCCTGACTCCAGACCCAGCCCTCTATCCACCTCACCCCTGCCTGATAGCCGCCCCCCCTCAAGAAAAAGACTCTACCAAAATATTTATTGAACTCTTAACTCTGGGAAAACAATGAGTTCTCTTACTAAATTATAAATTCTTTGGATACAGGGACAGTTTCTCATTTTCCTTTATCCCCTGTTTAGTGATAATTGCAGTATTATGTCCATTGTCTTTAAAAGAAAGTAAATCTGCTTTCTCATGTGCCTTTCTGCCTATCATCTTAGGGTCTGCTTGTGTGGCACCAATGCAGGACCTCTCAACCCAGAGTCATGAGCTTGAGTTCAAATCCATACTCTGCCAATTACTACCTCTGTGAACGATGGGGCTGATGGAGCAATAGGATCCCTTAAAATAGGGTCCTTGAACTTTCCCACAAATTTCAGCAACCAAGTAGTCCCTGTCATTTCCCTGAGATAGCTCACCCAGCCTAGTATAATCCTAGTAACCGACCCTTCATTGTACCCCTCATTGTCTGCACCTGGACCACCTAGGCTACTTGCTGCCATTCCTACATCCCATCTATATCTTCCTACAGTCTTTCTGTATAAAAATATCAATCTTACCCCCATTAAATTGCACAGATTCTTAGAATCTGGCCTACTTGTATGGGAGTTACAAATACGGCAAACTCACTAGGAATCTCACCCACCCTACTGGTGTCATAATAAACTCACTACTTAGACTGAAAGAAAGCTTGAGTGGTCGATGTTTTTCAAGGCAGACCCCACCCCCACCCCAGTACCCTTGCATTTCAGGCATTCCATCACCCCTAGACTTCATCAGGACCTTGGACAACTCACTTGTTCTCTACCTAGTCATCATTTCCTCAACAACGACAATTTCCTCATCTGCAAAATAAAAGGCTTGAACTAGATGACCCTTTCCACCTCTTGGTCTCTGGTCCTATTAGCTGACTTCTCTAGGAATGGGGAATTGAATTCTTGGTGGGTATCAGATATGCAGCCTTAAGCTGAATCTATGACATTGTGATAAGGATGGTGATGATACTGTGCCCTAAATGCCCTCTGAGGTAATCCAAGACCTATCTTCAGACCCACATATTAACATTTGGGGAACACAGACACATTACAAGGGCTCCTGGCCTATTAGAATTGATTTCCATGGCCACAAAAGACAGAGGGGAACGAGGAGCGCTAGACCCTTCTAATGGCTCTGCTACCCTCCACCTCCAACCCCATCTCAGTGGAGATCTCAGGAGCCCCAGAACCTACTCTGGTTCTGTAAATGTTTACAAAGATTGGGGCTAGCCCAGCAGCACTGATTCTGCCTAATCTTGCCTCAATAAATGAAGGGGTGGGCAGAACTTCTAAAGTATACCTGTGGTGCTCAAAACTAACTTTGTTTCTTTACTTCAATTAGTCCCTCAAGAAACACTTAATAAGCACCTACTCAGTGTCAGGCACTATGCTAAACACTAAGCCTACAAACTTACACATTGCTAACACTGCCATAAAGGGATATGAGGCTCTGAGCAAAAGTGACCTCCACGCAGAAATGTCCTTCCTCCCATTTAAGAAAAGTAGGAGTTGGGCAATCAGGAAATATAAACTTTGTGAGACCAGGCACTTTTGTTTCTGTCTTAGTATACACAAAATAACTAACACAGATGAGGTACTTTACTTTATTTCTTTTTTCTATATTTACTTATTTTTAATTTATAAAATAAAACAAGCATTTCCAAAATATAATAAAAAATATGATTGCACATGAAACTGCAAATCTATTATATACAACTTGCTATTGAATTGAAATGAGGAAACAAACTTCCCAAACATATTCTAGTGTGATATTTTCATTAGGAAAGAATTCCCCATGATCTTAAATCTAAAATTCTTCACCTAGGTAAAAGAGTCTTCACTGTACAAAAGCATTCACAGCAGGGCGCCTTTAAATAGACACCTCCCCCAGTACATTGAAAATATGATTTAATTCCCACACAACTTTTCAGGAACAAAGTAAGGTAGACTAGACTGTACTTGTGTCTACACTTGAGTCTACTGAACTACCCTGATACCTTTGATATCATTTTTCTACATCCCTCAAGTCCTTTTTGATACCCTCTTTCTCTTTCCCAGGATTCCCTTGGATTAATACATTCAACAGTACTAGAAACAGCCCTACTAGGCCGGAAAATCAAACTGCATAGTAATGGCAAGTAGTTAACACATACTGCATAGCCTATCAATACCACCCACAGACATCATGCTGAAAATAGGCCTCTTGTCCCATAACAGCCTCTCGAAAAGAAAAACCCTATATTCAAAGACTTTGTGTGTCTACTGTCCAGGAGTGAAACTGCATAGAGAGGCAAGAGCTCAAACAATTCTCTCAAACATTTCTCTCTGCTTCTAAACTTAAAATAGCAAACTTAATTGAAATTAATAAGCTAGAAGTATTACCTAATTAAAATCTTATTGAATGCATTGATGGACTTTTCTTCCTAAATAAAAAGAAATGAACATAAATATGTTTTGATCTTATTTCTCTTTTTTTAAGGCTTTCTTTTACATAATTGCTGCAATAACTCATTTATGGGCTTTGGACTCCAGGCACAGATCTCTTCTCTAATGGGAAAGGGGGAAGGGAAGAGGAGGACAATGGCAACAGTCAGAAATGTAGGCTATAGCAATCATTGGGCTGGGTATGGAAGAAAGGCATTCACTAGAAATTAAGGTGTCAAAGTTTTGGAGCAAGCAGATCTGGTTACTTAACAGATGTTGGCATGGGAGCAGCTGAGTATGATTCTCTTGCCCATGAAAAGAAGTAAAACAGATTAACAAGGATACATATGATGAGAGATGGGCCCCCATTATGGAAGAAGGATGGAAAGAGAACAGATGAAGACCTTGGAGAGCTCTAGGAAAAACTACAACAGAAGAAAAGTCTAGCATTTTGGGTGGATCCTCTACGGAAGATTTTTTTTTTTTAAAACTCCAGAATCCAAGTACTGAAATAGTCCTATCAAGTCACAAATGTAGATGCTTCCTCTAAGGAGACATGTCACAGCTTCACTATCACTGCCCATCCTGAGCAACTCCTTGCCACAGGAGGTTCACCATACTTCTGGGAGCCTTCCTCAATTTCTCTTAAGAGGACACTAGTTGAACACACAGGCCGTCCATCACTCAGCTCTCACTCTCAGCATAGATCTATGGGAAAACATAGGGAGGAACTGCACAGAATGAGAAGACAGTGATCTGCAAATATAAACTCCTCTGTTTGGCATTTAAAGCCCTTCACAATCTGTCTCCAGACGATCTTTCCAGGCTGATTACACATCACTCCCCCTCAATCTCTTCATGCTCCAACCAGACTGGTCTGCTTGCCGTTTCCCAAACACAACATTCTATCTCTTGCCTCAGGCCTCCATGCCCATCATGTAAACCCCATCCTCCCACTTGCCTTCTGGAATCCCGAGGGACCCTCAAAGTTCAGTTCATGTGCCATCTCCCTCAAGAGGTCCTTCTTGATTCACTAATTTATTAGTAATCCCCCCCAAAAAAAACTTACTGTGTATTTGGTGTATATCCTTTATTTACTTTTTTTGTTGAAATGATGCAACCCTACCTCTTCCCCCAAGCTCACAAGGAAAATTTGTGCATCTGTCTCCCCAGAGACTAACACAATGCCTGGATCACAGTAAGAGCTTAATAAGTGTTTGTTGATGGATTAATTAATTTAAAGCAGCATGGTACAGAAGAAAGAGTGATGATTTTGGAATCAGGTAGAGGATTTGTGTTCTGCCACTCCTACCTGTTTGACTTCTGGCAAGTATCTTATACTCTCCAGCCTCAAATGCCTTTTCTGTCAAATCAGGATGTTGGACCAAATAATCTCAGAGTTCCCTTTCAGTCCTAAAGCTATGACCCCATGGTCTAGTTGGGGTGAGAGGATATATGTGAAAATGAAAAAACAATACAGGAGATAAATGGCAGGTTTACCCAACAACAGAAATGTCACAGTACAAGACTGACTGCCAATGAATGGTACAGTCGCTGCTGTAAGAGTTTGGTTAACAGTGTTGTTCCTCAGTTTCCCAGTCCATACAATGAGAATGGGGTGCTTTTAAGGAATAAAGAAAATAGCTTTGAGCTATTGATAGTCATAAGAAAAAAATGTTCGAACTCACTATTGATTGGAGAAATGTAAGTTAAAACAATTCTGTGTTACCACCTCATGTCTATTAGATTGGCTTATAGAACAGAAAAGGAAAATGACAAATGTTGAGGTGGGGGATATGAGTTATTAATGAACTGTTGGTTGAGTTGTGAACTGATTCAATAATTCTGTAGAACAATTTGGAACTGTACCCAAAGGGCTATAAAATCATGAATACTCTTTGACCTAGTGATACCACTACTAGGTCTATATACCAAAAGAGATAAAAAACAAAAAGGAAAGGAATTGTATGTACAAAAAATATTTATAGTAGTTCTTTTCTGGTGGCAAAGAATTGGAAATTAAAGGGATGCCCATCAATTGGGGAATGGATAAACAAATTGTGGTATGTGATTATGATCAAATACTATTGTGCTATAAGAAATGATGAGCAGGATGCTCTCAGAAAAATCTGGAAAGACTTATATGAGCTGATGCAAAGTAAAATGTATGGTATACAAAGTAATAGCAATATTGTAAGGTGATTAGCAGTGAATGATCGAGCTATTCTCAGCAATATAATGATCCAAGACCACTCTGAAGGACTTAAGATGAAAAATGCTATCCATCCCCAGAGAAAGAACTGATGGTGTCTGAATACAAATTGAAGCATACTTTTTTTTATTTTCTTTATTTTTCTTGACCTTTTTTGGTCTATTTTCTTTCACAACATGACTAATATGGAAATGCTTTGCATGACTACACATATATAACCTATATCAAGTTGCTCGCTTTCTCAATGATGGGGTGGGAGGTCTAGGGGGAGAGAAGAAGGGAGAGAATTTGGAACTCACAGTTTGTTTAAATAAATTTTAAACACTATTTTTACATGAAACTAGGGGAAAACAAAATACCAAATGCATTCAAAAAAAGAATTAAGGAAAAAAGAAGCAAAATTTTTAAAAACTAAAAAACAATAGCCTTGAGCTCCTTGGGAAAAGGGGGCCATTGTAATCTCAGAGTGGTACTCACTAGCAATTGTCCAAAGTAAGAGATATTGAGAAAAAAACTGTAGTCATAATGGCTAAGAAGGGTATGATTTTAATAATACCATTAAAAACAATTTAGAAGTTAGAAACTGGTTAGAAGTCAGAAGATCCAAGCTGTAGTCCAGACTCCCTATGCTTAGGTGACAGTGGTGTGACAGATTTATTTAAGATCGAAGAATCATATATTTAGGGCTGGAAAGGACCCTAGGGATCATTTAGTGTAGCCCCCATCATTTTACAGATTATGAAACTGAGAACTAGAAAAGTTAAGTGAGACTTGCCCAAGGTCAGAAAAGTAGCAGGTAGAAGAGTTGAAATTTGATCCCAGGTCTTACTATATATAATATTCTTTCTACTGAGACCAAACTAAAAAGGACCTCAGAGATCATCTAATCTGACTCGTTTTTACAAATGAATCAGCTGAGACTTCTGGATATTAAATGACTTGCCTAAGGTCTTTCACATATAATAACTAGCATTTATATAGTGTTTTGAACTTCGAAAAGCACTTTACATGTGATGTCTTGAATGTTGATTGATTTGGAAATTGCTTAAACTTTTAAGGTATTCAGTTTTCAATCCACAATGCAAAATTTGAGAGTGTTAGCCTCATTTATTTTGGAAAAAACGTGTCTTTTGTTGATATCAGTGCTGAGTAGTTTCGAAAGAATTTCATAAATTTTTAATAACTTTACTGTTTCTAACAGGAAAACTCTAAGAAATATATAATGATCCTAGGCTATCAAGCATCTCTTACTAAACAATTTTTTAATGAGTTGTGCATAAATGAGTCAAATGTGTGTGCTGGATTTCCTCTGAAATATAGAACTTTAAAAAATTAAAAGGAAAAGTACCATGTAAAGCATGTTATCTAACCTTTGAGAGAAGGGAAATTATCTGAAGCCAAGTTGGAATTGGCTATTGGATGTGTTGGCACCAGGCACAGTTAGGTTCTGGTACTGAAGGAAAACAAGACTGAAAAACCTCCTGGCACAGGCTACAACCTCTGAGTAAATGTTGTTTAAAGCTAACTGGATGATAGTCGGCTTTTTTTAATGTGTGCTGAACTGCCAGCTGCAATAAAGACAACTTAAGTAGATTCCGTTTTTCCTACCCATTCCAGTGAACCTCTTTCAAAGAAAGAGGGAGGATGAGATACTAGATGGAGCTCTGAACTTGGAGTCTGAAAGAGTTATGTTAGACTCATGTTTCAGGTTCATACTAGATGTGCGACCTGGGCCAAGCAGTTAGCTTTATCTGTAAAATGAGGGTGATATTTACACTTATCTAGAAGGGCCATTGTGAGGATCAAGTAAGTTGCATTTACAGTGTTTGTGCAAACCTTAAAGTGCCACAGAAATGTGGGCTATCATTAAGTCAAGCAATCAACAAGCATTTATTAGATGCCAACTGTGGCCCTGGCACCCACCACTAGACCTGAGAAATGAGTTATGGAGAAACTGAAAAAGTCATTTCAGGTTTGTTGGACACCTGGCTTGAAACAAGTGAATGTAATAGTCCAAACTCATTGGGGGAGAATTTAAAAGAAGTCTGGAAGGGAGGCAGCTGAGGTACTGCCCACAGAGTACTAGACAAGGAAGGAATCTAAACATATGTGTTCTTTTCCTAATTTCCAGGACCCAGCTGTGTGACCTTGAACAAACTGTGGTCCCTTTCTCTCACTTCCTTCATCTCTAAAATAAGGGAGTTAAAGAGCAGAACTAGGAGAACTTTGTACACAGCAACAACCACAATGTGCAAGGAATTTTTCTGGTAGACTTAGTACTTCATTGAAATGCAAGGACTTAAAAAATTCCCAGTGGTCTCTTGAGGCAAAATGCCTTCCACATCCAGAGAAAGAACTATGGAATTCGATTGCAGAATGAAGCAGATCATTTTCTTTTGTATTATGTTTTGTTTTGTTTTATGATTTCTCTCACTCATTTTAATTCTTCTATGCAACATGACTAAGGTGAAAATGTATTTAATAGGAATGAATTGTAGAACCTATATAAAATTGCATGTTATCTCAGGGAAGGAGTGGGGAGGAAGAAGGGAAGGAAGGGGAGGGAAGGGAAAAAATCTAAGATATATGGAAATAATTGTAGAATACTGAAAATAAATAAAATAATTTTTAAAAAGAAAGAGAAAACAGAAAAGAAAAGAAAAAAACTAAAATAAATAAATAAAATAAGAGCTACCAAGGAAGTCAAAGCAGAAACAAAACATTAATAAGTGGTAAAAAAAAAAAAAGCACTAATATATAGTAAAAAAAAATGTGATAAAAACTAGAAAAAGATTCCCCTTTGATCAGGGAAGAGCTGAAAAAAATTATGGTTCATGAATGGGACAAAATATTATCAAAGCATGAGAAATGACATTGGGGGAATTCAGAGAATATTGGGAAGATTTATATGAACTGATACAGATGAAAATATAAAGAATCAAGAGAATATACATGAGTCCAATAATGAAAAAAAAAAAGATTTACTAAAAGAAATCCAAATTGAAACTATGTCATTGAAAAAACTGTGAAGAACCCAAAATACAGATGATGAAACATACTTCTCTGTTCATGACGAAGAGGCAGAAGACTTTTAGTCTTGATTATTGTAAACACTGTCAGATAAAGCTACTGCATTAAATACTTTTTCCTTAATTCTTTTTCTCGACCACAAAGGAGGGTTCAGTCTGGGAACAGGATTGAAATAAATGTGATATAATTACAAAATGAATTAACAAAGTATGCATTTTTTTAAATTGTAATGAAATGGTTTGACTACCAGTTCCAAGTCTCTGTTCCTGTCCAAAGTCATATAGGTAATAAATACAAGAGCCAGTGATCTTTTTGCCCCATTTCAAACTCTAGTTTTCTCAAATACAGAGTAATATTAAAAGAGAAAGCATTAACTAAATACTTGGGAGTTTGAGAAACAATGTTCCACTGATATATTCACAATGTTGCAAGAAAGCAAGGGAGGTCTCTAGTACGTTGGGTGGACCCCTTCTGGTGAACTTTGGGGAGAATATGGATAAAAGTTACCCTGAATGGATAGACCTAGGTGGATTTAGATCTGGATAATTAAGGTAACTCCCAAATCAATGAGATCACAGACCAGTTGGAGCATTTGAAACTAAGGAAAGACTAGAAGATTTCTACAGTGTACAATAGAAGATTTCTGTAGTCCAAAACTCCTTGATTCTATCTTAAGGGCCGTGGTGTAAAGGAGGAATTAGACTTTACTTAGATCTAGATGGTCTAACTAAGAAAAAATACAGGAAGGTATAGAGACAGATTTTGACTGGATAACCAAAGACCTGCTGACATTTAGAAATATCCAAAAGTTAAATAAGTTTCTGTGAAAGGCAATGGATTCACCATCGTTGGAGATCTTCAGGGTGAGGCTGGATAGTCATTTCTCAGTGCTGTAGTAAAAGGAATTTTTGCTTAGTTATGTGTTAAACTAGAAAACCTCTGAAATCCCTTCCAGCTCTAAAATATGAAAGTAATAGAACCAAGGAGTGGATACTGAAAGGGGATGCCTGTGGAACCGAATCAGATGGGCAGGTGAGAGAGAAGGATGCTGAGGAACGAGTGGGCATGAAATATAACAATTACCTGTAATTGTGGGCTTCATACTCCAAAGGCTCTCTCTTGGCCCTTCTCTCTCTCTCTCTCTCTCTCTCTCTCTCTCTCTCTCTCTCTCTCTCTCTCTCTCTCTCTCGATGACCTCAATAGTTCTCATGGATTTAATTATGATCTCTATACAGATGACTCCCAGATCTATAAATTCAGTCTCACTCCTAAGCTCATCGATCTTTACATGGACATTTGAATTAAATGTTCTATAGCCATCTCAAACTCAACAAGTCCAAAAGAGGACTCATTATTTTCATCTGAAAACCTTTCCTTCTTCCAAACTTAATCTGTTTCTGGATTTTTCCACCAGGAAGCCAGGCTCATAACTTAGAAGTCTTTACCTCATATATTCAGTTATCAAGTCTTGTAATTTTCTTGTAATTGTAAATTTCATTTACAATATTTCTTATATCCATCCCCCTCCTCTCTATTCACAAAACCACCTTCATAAATCAGACCCTCTTTACTCACTTCTCTCAAGGACTATTTCATTAGCCTCCTAATTTATTTTCCCACCTTTAGGCCTCTTCCCTCTCTAATACAATCTCATCACAGTTGGCAAAGAAATGCTCCTAAAGCATAGGTATGATCATTTCACTTTCCTGCCCAATAAACTCCAGAAGTTCTTTATCATTTCAAACCCTTTATAATGTGACTACAACCATCCTCTCCCAATTTATTATATATTATTCACTTTTACACCCTATACAAGCCAGACAAAATATTTACTGTTACTGACACACAACATCCCATCTCCTGCCTGTCATTAATGTCTGGAATGCTCTTCCTCTTTACCTCTACCTCTTAGCATTCCTAATTTCTTTCAAAGTTCAGTTCAAGGGGCTCCTTCTTCATGAAGCCTTTCCTGAATTTGCCCTACACCCCCAACACCCCAAGCTGCTAATACTTCCCCTCAAAAAATGACCTGGCATTTTTTGTATACACTTACACATGATCATGTTTTCTCTCTTTGAGGGAAGGAATGATGTCATTTCTGTCTTTGTCTCCCTAGCACAATGACTGGCACATAGCAAGAACTTAATAAATGAATGTGAATTATGTGAATTATCTCACATCCCCAGTGAAATCCAACCATTTAGGCTTTGTTTATCTACATTATTCATGTTCAATATTCAACTTATTATTCTAGGAATAAATCAATTGTACATTCCAACCTTGAGGCAGGGGGAGAAAATTTACATAATCCGTATTTGTTGTGGGTTTTGAAAACAAACTCATAGCCACAATATTTTATCTTGAGTCTGTGGAGCATAATTAAACTTAGACTATTTCAAATAATACTTCAGCATTGGCTACAAAAAAAATTTACTCTTTAATAGGGTGTATAGCTTTCTTCTTTCTCAACAAAGTCAACAAACATAATTTGATGAAATATTTTAACATTTATTAAAATTCTCCTCCAAGAGGAAACCATGATATAATCTTTCCAAAGTAAGTAAGGATTTATCATTAAAACAACAAAAGTTCCTAGGCAATGTAGGACAGTGGATGAGAAGCAATCAAGAAGTCAGGAAGATCTGAATTAAAGCTCTGCCTTTAACTTTAATTGGCTATACAACTCTGAGGGAAGTCACAACTTCTCAGTGCTCTGGGCAACTTTCTAAAAAATATTTTATTTTCCCCCAGTTATATATTTTTAACAATTAGACAATTAGACAATTTTTAACATTCATTTAAAAAAATTTTGAGTTCCAGATTTTCTATCTCCCTCTCTCACCTGCCTCCTTCCTGAGACAGTAAGCAATTTGATATAGGTTATATATTTTCAATCATGCAAAACATATTACCACATTAATCATGTTGTGAAAGAAAACAAAGACCCAAAAAGAAAAACACATACAGATACAAAAATATAGAAAGTGAAAAATAATATGCTTCAATATGCATTCAGACTCCGTCAGTTCTTTCTCTCGAGGTGGACAGCATTTTTCATCATGAGTCCTCTGGAATTGTCTTGGATCAATTGCTGAGTACTGCTGAGAATAACTAAATTATTCACAGTTGATCAGCATACAGTATTGCTGCTACTGTGTACAATGTTCCCCTGGTTCTGCTTACTTCACTTTGCCTCAGTTCAGATACCTCTTTTCAGGTCTTTCTGAAATCAGCCTGCTCATCATTTCTTATAACACAGTAATATTCCATTACAGCCATATGCCACAACTTGTTCAGTCATTGCCCTGAGCAACTTTTTAAGGCTAAAAGTTGCAGAGAATGTACTGCATTAGCTGAGGGAGTTTCCTCACCAGGATTTACAAAAATGATATCATATATCTGGACAATAAAAGAATGAGGGGCTATCTCATTCCACTTTAGCATACAGTGTATAAGAGATGCAAGCCAATGCTATTCATTCATTTTGATTTTGTTATTTATTTGCTTATTTATTTGGCTGTTTACTTTGCAAGGTGGGAGGGTCAGCATTCTGTCATTTGAAGTATAATTGTCCTGGTAATTATAACAGCTGTTCATTCAGATTTTGTACTTTTATCCCATTAATCTTATAGGAAACAAATAAAAAACAAATTAGAAAATGACCAAAAACATCCTTTTGCAGGAATAATACTAGTGTCACAGTGTTTATGATTTGCAAAGTTTACTATTAAATTAGACAGTGTAGACACATTCTTGGGGCCTTCAAAGTTCTCCCTTGATGGAGCTTCACATACTGTAAATGAATTTGGTTACACACAATAACAGAGAACCAACTTCCACTATCCTATATAACTATTCCAATGACTCATCATGACATTAAGGTGACCTTGAGTTCTGAAAGTCTAAACAGAGTGTAAACTCTGAAAACTCCTACCAAACTAGAAACACTTCAAGCAGAAGCCTGGCAATAAAATATCATTCAGGAATCAGCCTAGGGTAAGTTCAGAGAAGTTCAGTACCAGAAGATTAGTCATGAGGTGGTGAATTTTTTGGCCACAACAATTCATATAAAATCCTCCAGTCTATCCAAAATGGCCTATTTTCTGTCCCCTGAATATGCTTTGTATTTTTCTCCTCCCACATGCTATTTAACTGCCTTGAAATGGTCTACCCCATCTTGTTAACCTATTCTGATTCTACCCATTTGTCAAGATCCAGTTCAAATCAAAGCAATTTTATTGCACTAATTTTTTAATGAATTCATCAAATGAGTATTAGATAATATTAATAATATATGTATAATACATACATATATAATGTATTGTGTTCTTTTTTAAATTTAATTAACTAAAAAAAAAGCATTTAAAAGATCCCTACTATGTACCCAAGACTGTGGTAAACACTAAGATACAAATAGAAAAGTAAGTCAGGCCTTGATCTCAAAGAGCTCAGAGTCTAACAAGGGAAGATAAAACATATAGTAAAGGTGAGGTTACAGGGCAGATAGCAAGGCCAAGGAATATAGTTGAAAAAGTTTTGTACCTGTAAAGTGTGAGGCAAAGGATGCATAGTGGTCCAGTGCAAAGAGCACTGCTATGGGGGAAAAATTTTTTTGATATGGAGGTATTCATTTTTTTATTCTTCAGAAAGAGTTGTATTTATTTTCTCACTGTCATAGGGCAATCATAACAAAATATTGGTATTAAAAAGATGGGGCTTTGCTTCTATGGGAAGTTTGGGGTCATTAAAGGAGCTTGGTGATTTCCCAAAGGAAATACCCTAACTTTCTATAGAAGTAGAAAGATCAGTTTTCTTCTGGAGCACCAACTGAACTAGGGCTCCACCAATGTCTCATCCTTAGCTTAGCCCTTCTCTCAACAGCAGCATCACTGACATAGCTGCCCTGACCATCTTTCCTGTACCTACTTTATCTTAATTTTCTGTATTATCTTTCTACTCCAAAAGCTCCTTAAGCAGGCCCCTTTCTCTTAATATACCACTTGTCAGTTCAGAAGATTAGAATGTGATGTCACTGGAAAAAACTGTCTCTAATGATTTCCACATGGCTCTTTTCTAGCTCTTCTACACCAGAGCTTCTTAATTTTTGTATATTAAGGACCCCTTTGGCAATCTAGTGAAGCCTATGGATCTCCTCTCAAAATATTTTTAAATACAAAAAAAAAAAATACAAGGGATTACAGTTATACTGAAATGCTGTTATCAAAATATGTTTTAAGAAAACAGTTTACAGACCCCAGGTTAAGAACCCTTGACCTAGATGAAAATAGACAAGTCCTCAATACCCTGTATAATACTTCATCCATTAGAATATAAATTCCTTGAGAGCGGGGGCTCATTTTGCTTTTTCTTTGAATTCACAAGGTTTCATATAGTGCCTGGCATAGAGTAAGCACTTAACACATGCTTGTTGATCATTGATTGATTAAATGATTGATTATAAATTATATGAAAAGATTAAGTGGCAGATTAAGTTGACAGAGCACCTGTCCAATCAGATTAGAAATCTTCATGCTTTTCACCATCATCCTAGAACTTAAACTATTCTCAACATTCGCCTTCTCCTTCATATTAGTGATGATACCTTTCCACACAATTATGTTTTTCAATTTATGAAAAGTCATAGATTCATGAAAATTTCTATAGTCCTAGTTATTACCATATACTACCTGCTACCTTCTATGACTGCCTCAATTTATGGTGCCTCTGGAATCCACATTTCCTATTTGTGCCATTCATACAACCTTCATGATTTGATCTCTGGTGTATTTAGTTTCCTTTTCAAATGTAGTCATGTTATTGCTTTGAAAAACTCATTTGGGACAGGAGTCTCATCTTAATATCCCCCTCAGCACCTAGTGCAATGCTTTACTCAGACAAAGCATTCAAAAAGAATGTTTTCAATCATTGGCCAGTTGAAATTCACCAACATCCATTTAAAATACCAGAACAGTAGAGTCATACATTGATTATTCAATAAATTTTTTTATTCATTCGGCATTTAAGTGCCTACCATGTATGTCATCATGCTAGGAGTTAGAAACACAATGACAAACAGTAATAGTAATTAGTATTGTTACTATCTTAATCTTTGCCCTAAAGGAGTTTACAGACTATTGGGGGAATACAAGGAAGTAAATATAATGCATATGCGAAGTAATTTGAAACAATTTCAAAAGGAAGAAAGTGTTATTAACTGAGCTGATCTTTCAAGGAAGTTGGTTATTCTATAAGGCAAAGGTGAAGAATACATTCCAGACATGAGGGATAACCATGAAAAGACTCAGAGGTAAAGAGGTGAGTCTTGTTCAGAGGGAAGTGCTAATAGAATAGTTTGAACAGAAAGTTTGGGAAGGAAAATAATATTAAATAATACTAGAAAGGTACTAAAGACCTACTATGGAGGCAGCTAGATGGTTCAGGAGATAGAGTGCTGGGTCTGGAGTCAGAAACACTTGAGTTCAGATTTGGCCTCAGACACTTACTAACTATGTAGCCTTGGGCACCTCTGTTTGCCTTAATTCACTGGAGAAGAAAATGGAAAACCACTCCAACATCTTCATCAAGAAAACCCTATGGCCAGTGTTAGCATGCTATAGTCCACAGGATCGCAAAGAATGGGACACAGCTGAACACCAACAATGGGCATAATACTGCAATTATCACTGAAGAAGGGACAAAGGAAAATGAGGAACTGTCCCTCTACCTAAAGAATTTATAATTTGGTAAGAAAACTCACCATTTTCCCAAAGTTAAAAATTCAATAAATATTTTGGTGGAGTTCTTTTTTTTGAAACTATTACAAGTCACACTTGCATCCCATAAAATATGCAACATCAGTATACATATTATATAGTAAGTGTTAACTCTTACATTGAATTGAGAAGGTACACTCAATCCACAAAATAAAATAAAGGAATCCTCTCCTGCTCCCAATATTTCTTACCCAACCCAACACCATCACTAGCAAAGCTTTGCAAAACCTTCTGTGACTTAATTGTGTCCCCTAACAATCAAGAACATTCAGTATGAAACATTCAATCCAAAATCTTCAGAGCTCAAAGATTATACAGTAGCAAGTTCAAAAGGCCAGAAGAAAGTCCTGAGGGTCAAACAACTCAGAAATAAAAAAAAGAAATGGGTTAAAAAATCACTATGTGCCATTTTGAATAGCTAGCTCCATCAAGTGATAGATTTAAAAACATGGAGTGGAAAACAGCAGAGAATTACAATAAAATACAAATTCAGGGTAAATGGGCTCTGATGAAGTACTTCAAGTTTAACCCTTTTTTGCTTGAATCCTTGCTTTTGAGATTCATTCATCTAAGATTCAATTTTACTAATTCATAAATCTGAAATAGTAATCATAGCTGCATCTTTGTTGGATAACTGAGAATCTTGCAGGGCTCATCATTTTGAGCGTCAATAATCATTGTGTAGAATATTAGATATTACTGGGGAAGGAATAAAAGATTAGATTTAATCTATGACTCCAGAAAGCTGCTTTTTTAATTTGTTAGTATTTATATTTGCTTCTTTCTCCTCAAAGCTGAGAGGCATTTGAGTTAGTAGAGATAAATTGTACCGGCTCTGTGTGTGTGAGGATTTGATTTGAATTCTGCTTCTGCCACTTAGTACCTGTGTGACCCTGGATAAGTTACTTAACCTCTGCAGGCCTCATTTTTCTTACCTACACACCAAATGAGGAGCTTGGACAGGATGACTTTTAAAAGTCCCTTCTGGCTCTAAATCCATGACTATATGAATTAAGTTCTGGTTAACCAAAGTTGTACTTGTAATTAGAAATATATGACTCTGGTGACAGAGGTATCAAATACACAGCAGTGGGGACAATACTCCAGAGTACAGCCTGAAACAGATTAAAATGTAATTGGCAAATGTTTAACAAAATTAATTATTGTTTTAAAAACAATAAATATAAAGACATGTATGGTTTTCTAAATCAACATGAAGCCCCCAGGAATCATTATGTACAGTTTAGTGGCCCCTGCTTCTCTTTGAGCTGGACATGACTACTACAAAATATCTGAAAAGATCTGGATATGAATCTCCTCTCAAATACTTTCTAGCTGGATAATCAATCAATTGATATGCATTAAGTGCTACATGTCAGGCACTAGGTATGTAAAGACAAAAAATGAAACAAAACTTGTTCTCAGGGAACTTCCGAACCTCAACTTCCTTATCTGTAAAATGGGCAGAATAATAGTCACCTACCTTGCAGGGTTATCTTGAGGTTCAATTGAAATAATGTATATATATATATATAAATAATAGAGAGAGAGAGAGTGGTTTGAAAAACATAAAACAAGCAGTATTATTATTATAACTGGCTGCAACCCACTTTTGCAGAAATTCCCTTAATATGTACTCTATCATGGAAACACACTAAAATGTTTCCCTTTTCCCTTGTCTACACAGGGTTTTGTTTCAGGTATAGGTTGTGGTAGGAGATCTTTCCATCTCTGAGATTCTGTGATCCTACATTAAGATCATAGTATCACAGATTTCAAGCTTAAAGAAACCTCAGGAGCCATCTACTCCAAACCTCCTCATTTTATTTATAAATGAGAAAATGGAACGCATAGAGGCTGTAGCTGATCCAAGGTCATAAAGAGAGTAAATATAAGAGTCAGGATTTGAACCTGGCGGTTCCCTATACCTGGAATGCTCTGCCTCCTTACTTCTGCCTCTTCGTTTCATTGACTTCCTTGAAAACCTAATTCATATGCCACCTTCAGCAGGAAGCCTTTTCTAGTCCTCCCAGGAGCATATGACTTCCCTTCTGAGGTCACCTTCTATCTACTCTGCATATATCTTGTATATAGTACTTAGTTATTTACACATGGTTATCTACCATTAGAATGTGAGCTCCTTAAGGGCCGAGACAGTGTTTTTACCACTTCTCACATTCCCTGTGTCAAGCACAGTGCCTGACATTGGGAGCACTTAAAAACTTTGTGGATTAGCTGAATCCAAGAAATAGATCATGACAAAGCAACAGGGGCACATTTGTATCATGGGCAATAAACCTCTGGGACACTTCATATATCACACAGGCTTTATTTAGAATATTAAGATTTCTCCAAATTCTTAAAAATCCATTTTCAATCATTTATTTCAACTGTCATTTTCTGATTCCAATATGTACAAAGACCTCAATTGATTTGGGAGAGGGGAAGAAGGCATTATTTTTTCCCCACACAGGAATCATCTGGAAGCTCCCTGCTATGAAACTAATGAACCACCTCATTTGGCACTAGTCTGTAACTGTCCAAATCATAATTGACTAGTTCAGGCTAAAGACTGTATCTTTAAAAGAATCAAGAAAGAGCGTCTGAATATCACTGAAATTGAGCTGTCCCACAAGCCACAGTGCACGCTGAGCCCAACTTTCTATTTTGAAAAGAAGGGCAGTCAAGTCTGCTACCTAATCCCATAACATTCAGGAGAAACTGATGGAGTTTGAAAGGAAGAAGAGGAAGAAAAAAAGGAAAGAAAAACTGATTTCAGCTATCAGATTTAGTTAAAAGTTCAATGGAAGGGATTTACAGGATATCATTATGCCAAGGATCAAATTAATAAGATCACCTTATAATTGTTATTATTAATAATCAGCATTATTATTAACAAATTGGTATTTACATAGTACTTAACATTCACAAAGTGCCTTGTATACACTGTTAGAAAATCTAACTATTAAAGCCCTCTGAAAGGAATATAAGGTGAAAAGGATATGGGAAATTCAGCTGAATACAGTTACTTCTGCAATTATTTGGTTCTTTTTACACTGAATGCTGCTGTTGTCTGCTATAATTCATTCATTCAATAAATATTTATCAAGTACTTACTATATTCTAGGCACTGTGCTAAGCACTGGGATACAAAAAGAGGCAAGGTCATCTTTGCCTATATCCACCTACCCACATCCATACAATACATGATGATGATGATGATGATGATGATGATAGTCATCAGATAAAATGCTTATCTTGAAATCTATATACATATTCAAAGAATCCACACATGATCTGAAAGCAAGTAGAAAGAACTCATTAATTTTTAAAATGACAGTCTTTCCTACATCAGCAAGAGCAGTTTCCTCCCTGATTTATGCACCAAATCAGGCCATGGTTCCCCTAGGTTGGGAGACTGACTCAGTCTTCAGGGTAAGACCTTTTCCCTTCTAGGGCCAGGCAGTCAGCCAAGAGTTTCTGTTTCTTGGGCTCAGCCAGGCAGTGATTTTGTCACACAGCAATTCATCACCTCCCACCCTACCTCAGCTCCCCATTAGAGCTTGGAGGTAGTGCAAGCAACCTATCTTTTATGGATATTGACAGAAGGCATCAGGATTTGTTAGCAAAACCTGTGGAACAGGCAAGGCAGGAGGCACTAATTGCCTTTTCTATACAATATAAGTTTGAAATTTAAAGGAATAATGAGCCAGACTTCTCCCTTCTAACGCTTGCCTGGGGTTTTTATTGCTGGTGAGAGTGCGATACTACTGTTGGACTCACTGTTAGGCTGAAAATAAGTAGCTGTAAACTGTATTAAAGGAGAACCCTCTAAAGCTCTCCACACCTCACTCCCAAGGCAGCAGACTGGATTCTTAGAAGGACATAGGAGTTCTGACTTTCCTTCTACACTGAAGATCAGCAACTTTCAGAATCTATACCATAAGCATCTCATATGAATATTCAAAGGATCCGTGATTTGGTCAGCTTGTGGGACACCTGGTATGGGAACTCTCATCACAGAGACAGATTGCTGCCCATCTATAGATAGTTATAATAGCTAACATTTATGTAATCTTTAACATTTACAGAGAGCTTTACACATGTTGTCTCACCTGTTTCTCCTCAACAATCCTATGAAGTGAAGTAGTTATTTTTATCTCCATTTTACAGGTGAGGAAAATTGACACTGGGGGAACTTGAGTGACTTGCCCCAAAGTCACCTAGCTACTAAGTATTTGAGCATAGAGATTCCATCCTGGGTCTTCCTAACTCCAAATCCACACTACCCTCCACACAACACTATCCTACGGAGTTGCCTGAGGCACTTAGACATTAAATTACTTGCCCAAGGTCATATAATTTAGGAAATTTCACAAGCAGGGATTAAACCTAAATCCATTGTTTCTGAGTCCAACACTCCATTCGGAAAACCTAACTGCCTAAAAGTCTTTAATTATATCCCAACTTTTACTGCTTTCTAATTATTTCTTGGAAACTTTGAGTTTCCCAGGTGTCATTTTGAGTTTCCCAACCAGATGACAAACTCTTTGAGGACCAGACATACTCTAATATCCTTTGTTGACATTTATCGAAGCCTACCAGTCATCCATTTCTGATTCATTAAAAGAAAAAAAAAGTTAGCCCTCGGGTGAATTCTTTCCCCACTTTAAACCAGACTGTGTTTGTAAAATCATTCCCCTAGAACAAACCATGACATTTGACTCCAAATAGGCCTGCAGCTTACCCACGGCCTCTTTTAGATATATTCAGTGATGGGTTTGAGAGACAAATGAAATCAGAACCACAACCCATTTATATGTAATGACATAATTATCAAAGCTAAATTACACCAATTATAACAATAAGACAATGATTTGCCAAACACACACTTAAGCACTGAATTCTCTAAATCCTTTTACTCAATTTCTTACCCATCCAGCAGGTGAGGGAGAGAAAGGATGCAGGATAAGATGGGGGGAAGGGATCATGGGTTTAGAACTGGATTTAGAAAGTATTGTAGAGGTCATATAACTCAAATTCTTCCCTTGTAGATGAGGAAACTGAGACACAGAGAGATTAAGTGATTCGTTCAAGGTCATATAGCACATACATGACAATGTCAGAATTGGAACCCATGTCCTCTTTGAAGACAGAGCAAGCTCCTTGTTACAGAAGACAATGAAAAAGACTGAGACCCAACCTATTCTTGGTGTTCTCCCATCCAAGTCCAAATGAATTCTGCTTTACCTTAAAGATCAAGCAGATGGTGGGCCTGCTTTTGGTTCCAAATCCCTAAAGGAAGCAAACCTTAAATTCACTATCCAAATCCAGTCTGGCTTTTTTCAATATATTGACTTTTGTTGGGTTTTTTTCCTCTTCTTTTTCTTTCTCTTAAAAAAAATATTCTTTGGTATAAAGGAATGGCTCTTGGGAGGGAAATAAATAATGGGAGAAATGTAGATGATTTAAAAACAGATTTTTAAAAAAACACAAATTCAGTCTGGGCCCTAAAACAGTGAGTGTACATTCTCTGGGATATGCAGTACATGTCCTACAATAAGTTTAGCTGTTCATAAGACCTTTTCTTTAAACCAAGAGCTACCACTATAGCTTGGCAATGGCATGACTCTGGAAACCCTGAAGGACAAGGTGAGTAAGTTCAGGGTTACCTACTTAGAATTAAGCTTTTTCTTTCAACCAAAGGCAGAACCAACCATGACTGTTACTTCTTAAGTATGGTACTTTTGTTATATTACACAAGGCCTTTTCAAGAGTCCCTCATTTGGGAGGGCGGAGCCAAGATGGCGGAGTAGAAGGACGCACATTTACGAGCTCCGAAACCAAAGCCCATGGAATTGGTGTAGAAAGAGTCCCCCATAGATTCTGGGTGAGCGCAAGGTGTGCAGAGGCAGAGTGGAGGAGATTTCCGTTCCGGGGAGCCCTGAGGACCCGTCCCCAGGATCCGGCGCGCCCCGGAGAGTAAACCCGACCCCCAGCGCTGCCCTGGCCGAGGCCTCAGAGAAGCGGATCCGAGCAGGCTTCAGAGACGGAAGCTGAAGCAGCCGGGAAAATCCCTCCACCCACAGAAGCAGGTCAGTGAGAGAGGCCGGGCTGAAGGAGAGGGGAAGCGGGGCGTCTCCGTGACTCGGGCCCCCTCGGGAGGAAGCGGCGGCGGCAGGGACGGGGGCAGGAAGTGGCTGAGGCAGAGGCGTGGGCTGGGGCTGAGGCAGCAGCGGCCCAGGACTCAGGAATCCCCCAGCAGCAGGCAGGATCTTCATTACGGAAGATTCCCGCATAAAACCTGATGGAGCTGAGCCTGGGAGACGGCCCTGCCCCCACCCTGCTCTGTTGCTGAAGGCTTCTGCTCAGGACCCCCAGGGGAGCTGAGATTGGGAGGCGGGCCCCCCACCCCGCCCCCACCCGCTCCATTCTTGAGAGTCTCTGCATAAAGCCCCGCCCGAGGGATCAGAGTCTCGGAGGCAGCCCGGGCCCCACCCCAGCACCTGAACTAAAGCTCACTGATTGACAGCCAGCAGGAGGAAAGCCCATTTAAATCTCAGAGGACAAGCACTAGCTGGGCGGATCCAGGCGGGGGTGGAAAGGAATCTCAGAAGACAAGTTAACTGGCTGGGAAAATGCCTAGAAAAGGGAAGAAAAATAAGACTTTAGAGAGTTTTTTCCAACAAATGCAAATGATCCCGACCTTCGGATCTGATGGCGAGGATGAGGACGTATTCTTACCATCAGGGAAAGACGTGGAGGGCGGGGCCTCAGTACCCCAGACACCCCAGGGGGGTGGTGGGTGGGCTCAGGCCCTGGAAGAGCTCAAAAAGGATTTTGAAAAGCAAGTTAGACAGGTGGAGGAAAAACTGGGAAGAGAAATGTCAGAGATGCAACAAAAGTATGAAAAACAGGTCAATACCTTGGTAAAGGAGACCCAAAAAAATGCTGAGGAAATTAACACCTTGAAAAATAGGCTCACCCAATTGGCAAAGGAGGTTCAAAAAGCCAATGAGGAGAAGAATGCTTTCAAAAGCAGAATGAGCCAAATGGAAAAAGAGGCTCAAAAGCTCACTGAATTTAATAGCTCTCTCAAAATTAGAATGGAACAGATGGAGTCTAATGACTTTATGAGAAACCAAGAAATCACCAAACAAAACCAAAAGAACGAAAAAATGGAAGAGAATGTGAAATATCTCATGGGAAAAACAACTGACCTGGAAAATAGATCCAGGAGAGACAATTTAAAAATTATGGGACTACCTGAAAGTCATGATCAAAAAAAGAGCCTAGACATCATCTTCCATGAAATTATCAAGGAAAACTGCCCTGACATTCTAGAACCAGAGGGCAAAATAAGTATTGAAAGAATCCATCGATCACCACCTGAAAGAGATCCAAAAAGAGAAACTCCTAGGAACATTGTGGCCAAATTCCAGAACTCCCAGCTCAAGGAGAAAATCTTGCAAGCAGCTAGAAAGAAACAATTCCAGTACTGTGGAAATACAATCAGGATAACTCAAGATCTAGCAGCTTCTACATTAAGGGATCGAAGGGCGTGGAATAGGATATTCCAGAAGGCAAAGGAACTAGGACTCAAACCAAGAATCACCTACCCAGCTAAACTGAGTATAATACTTCAAGGGAAAATATGGTCTTTCAATGAAACAGAGGACTTTCAATCATTCTTGATGAAAAAACCAGAGCTGAAAAGAAAATTTGACTTTCAAACACAAGAATGAGAAGAAGCATGAAAAAGTAAACAGCAAAGAGAAGTCTTAAGGGACTTACCATGAGTGAACTGTTTACATTCCTACATGGAAAGACAATATTTGTAACTCTTAAAACTTTTCAGTATCTGGGTAGTTGGTGGGACCACACTCACACATGTACACACATGCACGCACACACATACACACATGCACACACACAGAGAGACAGAGAGCACAGATTGAACTGAATAGGATGGGACCATACCTTAAAAGAAATTAAGGTAAATGGTGAGAGAGAAATGTAGGGGGAGGGAAAGGGAAGGGGGTAACTATATGTCTTTTAAGAGGCAGGTAGTTTTTCTTAGTGGAGGGAAAAAGAGGAGAGCTGAGAAAAAAACAAAAACAAAAAACAAAAACAAGAAGTTTACCCTCATCACATCTGACTAAACGAAGGAGTGAAATGTACACTCATTTTGGTATGAAAACCTATCTTACAGTATAAGAAAGTGGGGGAGAAAGAGATATTGCAAGGGGGGGATGATGGAAGGGAGGGCAAAGGGAGGAGGGAGCAATTTGAAGTCAACACTTGGGGAGGGACAGGATCAAAAGACAGAAGAGAAACAATGAGGGGCAGGTTAGGAGGGATGGTAATCCAGTTAGTCTTACACAACATGACTATCAGGGAGGTCATTGGCAAAACTACACAGATATGGCCTATATTAAATTGCCTGCTGTCCGAAAGGGAATGGGTGGGGAGGGAGGGATGAGGAGAATTTGGAACTCAAAGTTTTAGGAACAACTGTTTAGTATTGTTGTTGCAACTAGGAAAGAAGACATACAGTTAAGGAGGAATAGAAAGTCATCTGGCCCTACAGGAGAAAAGAGAAGATGGAGACAAGAGAAGGGAGAGATGACAGAAGAGAGGGCAGATTGGAGATAGGGAAAATTAGATTGCTTGGGGTATTGGGGTGGGGGGAGGGGATAAAAGGGGAGAAAATTTGGAACCCAAAAATTTGTGAAAATGAATGTAAAAAATTTAAATAAATAAATTAATTTAAAAAAAAAGAGTCCCTCATTTGAGAACTGCTTTTAACTTAGTGAAATATGAGAAAATTGACTCTTTGTGCTCACAGATCAGACAGGTGTCAGAAATGGGATTTGAACTCAAGGCTTCTTGACTTCAGGGATAACTCGATTAAACATAAAAGCTGCCCTCCCTCCAAAAAAAAGGAGAAAAACAACTCAGCCATTCAAAATAACTGATTAACTTGTAAATAATCTACCTTATGTAACATTGTTGTTCAAAACTAAAAAGCAAACCCTTATGACTACCCATTTCTAAATCCCTTTGATCCAGTTACATTGAATCTCACAAATATGTAACATGGAGTTACATGGTATAGCTTTACTTGACAGTGGAGATCCAAAGGTAAAAAAAGACACAACCACCATGTTAAGCATCACCACCTGCTAAGGCCAGTAGAAACAAAATTGTGAAGCTGACAAACTTTAGGAGCCTTGAAAAATAAACTTTATTCAAACACAACAAACCAAAAAATACTTTTATGTATATGATATGAACAGATTTTATTTAAATAACAACGTTTTATACTCACAAAGAAAAGGAAACTAAGGGAGTACCCATAAACTGGGAAATGGCTAAACCAATTCTATTTTATAAATGTAAGAGAATTTTATTATATTGTTAGAAAAGAAGAGAGATATGGTTTTGAAGAAACCTGAGAAGATCTATACGAAATGATGCAGAATGGAGTGAGTATAACCAGAAGTAAAATACTAGAACATTAACATCATAAAAGCCAACAATTTTTAAAGACAATTTCTCACACAGTAATTCTATGACAGAATGTTGGAGGGGAGGGGATCTCAACACAATAATTCTCAAATGAATCCAGAGGATTAATGAAGAAGAATGGTATGCACCTCATGACAGAGAAGTTACAAGTCACATTACAGGATAAGAAAGACATTTTGGGACAAGGCCAATATGGGAATTTGTTTTGCTGGACTATGCTTACATGATAGTAAAGTTATCTTTCTCCCTTCCTCCCTTCCTCTCTCCCTTCCTTTTTCTTTTCAGGTGCTGGGCAAAAGTGGGAAAGATAAAAAGAAATTCTCAGTATTCATAAAAATTAAAAATTATTTTTAAAGAAGACAGTATTCCTTCTAGTAGTAACTCTGTTCTTGTTTTGGAGAGAGTTCAGGTTAAATGACTGGTCCAGAATCACACAGCTAGTAAGAGTTTGAGTCTGGATTTGAACTCAGGTCCTACTGACTTAAGGACTAGTGCTCTATCCACTGTACCACCTAGATGCCCCCAATTCTTCATCAGTTTCTTTTTAAACATTGGGCAATCAAGTGAATATTTTATTTTCCCAATTATATATTAAAAACATGTTTCCTTTAAATTTTAAGATCCAAATTCTCTCCCTCTCTCCCCTAATCCTTTATTCAGAAAGCAAGCAATTTGATATAGATTATACATGTGCAATCATGAAAAATATATTTCCCTAATAGTCATGTTGTGAAAGAAAAGAGGGGAAAAGAAAAGAAAAATATTCAGACTCCATCAGTTCCTGGAGATTCATAAGTGATTTTGAATTGTCTTAGATCATTGTATTGCTGAGAATAGTAAAGTCAATTACAGCTGATCATTGCTCAGTTCACTTTGTATAGGTTCATGTAAGTCATTTCAGGTTTTACTGAATAAGTCCTGCTGGTTATTTCTTATAGCACAATAGTGTTTTATCATAATCATATACCACAATTTGTTCAGGGATCCCCAATTGATGGGAATCCCCTCAATTCCCAACTCTCCACAAAAAGTTGTTATGTTCTTATATACATATAGGTCCTTTTCCTTTTTTTGTTTTGTTTTGTTTTGTTCTTAATCTCTTTGGGATACAGACCTAGTAGTACTATTTCTGGGTGAAAAAGTGTGCATGGTTTTGTAACCCTTTAGGAATAGTGCCAAATTGCTTTCCAGAATGGTTGGATCAGTTCACAACTCCACCAAGAGTACATTAGTGTACCAATTTTCCCACATTCCCTCCAACATTTGTCATTTCCTTTTTCTGTCATATTAGCCAGTCTGATAGGTATGAAAAAGTGCTACAGAATTATTTTAATGTACATTTCTCTAATTAGTAGTTATTTACAGCATTTTCTTCATGACTATAGATAAGTTTGATTTCTTCATCTGAAAACTGTTTATTCATATCTTTTGACCACTTATTAACTGGGGAATGACTTGTATTCTTATAAATTTGACTCAGTTTTCTATATATTAAAGATACGAGGCCTTTATTAGAAAAATCTGCTACAATTTTTCACATTTATGATTACTATATATTTCCCTCCATATTTTTCCCATCTGTGTGTGTGTCTTTTCACCCTGTCCTTCTTCAAAAACATTTTGCTTCTGACCATCACTTCCCTCAAATCAGCCCCCCTTTTATCAACATCCCTACTCTTCTCTAATCCCATTCACCTCCTACTTCCTTGAAGGGCAAGATAAACTTCTACACCCAACTGAGTATGTATGTTATTCCTTCTTTGAGCCAATTCCAATGAGAGTAAGGTTCTAGTACTGTTTTCCACTCATCTTCCCTCCAATGTAAAATTCTTTCATACCTCCTTTGTAAGAGATAATTTACCTCATTCCACCTCTCCCTTCATTCTTCTCCCAGTGCATCTTTCTCACCTCTTATTTTTATTTTTTTCGATATCCTCCCATCATAATCAACTCACATCCATGCCCTCTGTCTATATATATACTACTTCTAACTGCCTTAATGATGATAAAGTTCTTAGGAGTTACACATATCATCTTCTCATATAGGAATGTACACAGTTTAACTTTATTAAATTCCTTATGAATTCTCTTTTCTGTTTACTTTTTTTATGTTTCTCTTGAGTTTTTGTATTTGAAAGTCAAATTTTCTATTCAGCTTCAGGCTTTTTATCAGGAAATGTTTGAAAGTCCTCTACTTCATTAAATATTAATTTTCTCCCTGAAGGATTATACTCAGTCTTCCTGGGTAGATACTTCTTTGATTGAAATCCTAGCTCCTTTACCCTCCAGAATATAAAATTCCAGGCCCTCTGATGCTTTCATATAGAAGATATTAAATCTTATGTTATCCTGTCTGTGGCTAGACACTACTTCAATTATTTCTAACTGCTTGCAATATTTTCTCCTTGATCTGGCAGTTCTGTGATTTGACTATAATATTTCTGGCAGTTTTCATTTTGGGATCTCTTTCAGGAGGTGATCAGTAGATTCTTTCCATTTCAAATTCTAGAATATCAGGGAAGTCTTCCATGATAATTTCCTGAAAGATGATAGGTAGGCTCTTTTTTGATAATGGCTTTAAAGTAGTCCAATAATTCTTAAATTATCTCTTCTCAATCTATTTTCCAGGCCAGTTGTTTTTAACAATGAGGTATTTTACATTTTCTTCTATTTCTTTTTCATTATTTTTATTTTCATTGTATTGTTTCTTGATGTCTGATGGAGTCATTAGCTTCTATTTATCCAATTCTAATTTTTAAGGAATTGTTTTCTTATTAAGTTTTTGTGTCTCCTTTTGATGTGGCCAGTTCTATTTTTTAAAAAGTCTATCTCATCAGTGAATTTTTGTATATCTTTTTCCATTTGACCAGTTCTGCTTTTTAAGGAATTCTTCTCTTTAGTGGATTTTTGCACCTCTTTTTGCCATTTGACTTATTCTAAATAAATATATAGAGAACTGAGTCAAATTTATAAGGACACAAGTCATTCCCCAATTGATCAATGGTCAAAGGATATAAACAGACAGTTTTCAGATGAAGAAATTAAAGCTACCTAAAGTCATATGAAAAAATGATCTAAATCACTATTGATTAGAGAAATGCAAATCAACACAACTCTGAGGTACTACATCGCACCTATCATATTGGTTAACGTGACAAAACAGGAAAATGATAAATGCTGGAGAAAATGTGAGGAAATTGGAATACTAATGCATTGTTGGTGGAATTGTAAACTCATCCAACCATTCTGGAGAGCAAATTGGAACTATGCCCAAAGGGCTATAAAGATATGCATACTCTTTGACCAAGCAATACCACTTGTAGATCTGTATCCCAAAGAGATCATACGAATGGGGAAAGGACTCACATGTACAAAAATATTTATAGCAACTCTTTTTATGGTGGCCAAGAATTGGAAATTTATGGGATGCCCATCAGTTAGGGAATGGCTGAATAAGTTGTGGTATATAAATGTAATGGAATACTATTGTGCTATAAGAAATAATGAGCAGGTGGATTTCAGAAAAACCTGGAAAGACTTATATGAATTGATGCTGAATGAAGTGAGCAGAACCAGGGGAACATTGTAACAGAACCAGTAACAGTCACAATGTGCAATGACTAACTTTGATACACTTCTCTCTTCTTAGCAATGCAAAGATCTAAGATAACTCCAAAATACTCATGACAGAAAATGTTATCCACATCCAGAAGAAAGAACTGAATGCAGATCAAAGCATAGTATTTGCCCTCTCTCTCTCTCTCTCTCTCTCTCTCTCTCTCTCTCTCTCTCTCTCTCTCTCTCTCTCTCTCTCTCTCTCTCTCTCTCTCTCTTTGTTGTCTGTTTCTTCTTTCTCATGGTTTCACCCATTTATTCTAATTCTTCTTTACAACATAACTGATGTGAAAATAGGCTTAATATGAATGTATATGTAGAGTCTATATCAAATTACATGCCATCTTAGGGTGGGGGAAGAGGAAAGAGAAAATTTGGAACTCAAAATCTCATGGAAGGAAATATTGAAAACTAAAAATAAATTAATTTAATAATAAAAAGGGAGGAAAAGAATTGAATCCATGAAGGTTGGATTTCAGGTAGTGTAACTGAGTAATATGGGAAATCTTTTGGAATGGGGTCCACAACCCTTCAAATCACATCACATAGATCATTGCCTTCTCCACCTATGCTTAAGACCAATTCTATGTTCAGTAGGCTCTAGCTCCATTTCCTAACAAGCACTTGAAAACAATAGTTCATTTTCTAATAACTAGCAAAAGTATTAAATGGTAGATAAGCAGTACACTCGGGCAGCTCACTCAGCAGTAAGATCAGGTAACCCTTTGCCAAAAGATGCCCACTTAGATGCATTTCCTCCCTCATGGGGCCATTCTAGGAAATGGCATTGATGTTTAGCTCAAGAGGCACTCCCTGAGGTGTTTGGTTTGCAGGTCTTCTAATTGGACTAAATTCTTCTCTCCCAGCTGCTGGAAAGTGCTAGCTTCCTCTAGGCCTATGTGGAATTTAACTTTTGCTCCCTAAGTCCCAGGGCAACTTCTGCTCCTTATCAGAGCTTTGGAGCAATCTTTCTCACTTAACATTTGGAAAACAAGCACACAGGAATAATGGAAACTTTGAAACAATATTCTTTCCTGTGTAGCCCAGACCCTCCATCTTTTATGTTCTCTATATCTCCTCAGCACACATGCACACACATGCACCCACATGTACACATATACATATGTACACATACACATATGTACACATACACATGCATGCACACACAAGTGTGTGAAAGCCACTGCAGCTGGGGAGGGCAGAAAAGGAAAAGAAAGGATCCATTCTACAAAACAGAAGTGAGAATGGAGAACATTTCAAGTATAACATACTCTTTTTGGCTTCTAGCCCCTATTTACAGTGTCAGGTTGGGTCCCCACAAGGGTGGCTGCTACTATTTTCAGTATTCCTGGAGTAACATTCTGGGTAACAATCCTCCTAACACTAGCTTAAAAGCCCCCAACTAGTGTGTTTCACCTTAACAATCAGTCAATGGACAATTCTTTAGCACAGGCATTTATTCAAAAGCCAAAGTAAAAACAGTAGTTACAGATCATTGCCTCTCCCTCTCCCCATTTCCAACCTAGGACAGGGTAAGTAGTATTTACTAAGAGTTTACTATGTGTCAAAGAGTTTAGTATATGTTAAGTGCTTATGACACAAATGCAAACAAAAATCCAGTGCCTGACCTCAAGAAGTTTCCATTCTAATGGGGAAAAATATCACATAAAAGGGAACTACAAAGAGACAAGTAGGGACAGGTAGTATGAATCGATGGCATAGTTTTGGAGTCTAGAAAGTTGGCCACACAACTGGATGGCAAATGATATTTGGCTGATCTTGGCCTTTCCCCAAAATAGAGACATCAAGAGGAACTCACAGTGGAGAAGGGAGCCAGCACAGAAGACAGATATTCTAGGCAAAAAGGCTCTAAGACCTGAGGAAGGTTCTAGTGCATGACTACATCTGATGTATGATATTGAAGTCCAGGCACACTCTTCCACAAATATACTCAGTCTATTGGAAGGGGATAGGGGAAAGAGTAGGTATGAACTTGAAGTATAGTATCAGTAAGACACATGTGACCAGGCAACTCCTCAAATCACAGCTCTGAAATTGTAGAGCCTCAGCATCCTTTCTTTCCATAGAAAGTCCTCTCAAAGTTTACTATGGGGCATAGATGGCTGTTTAACTGCTGGGATCTTCTCAGGGAATGGTGTCTCTGTTGGACAGGTTGATTGGATGGGCTCTTAGACTTGCTTTTTTATGGGCAGTTGAAGTCTTTTTTTCACCTTTAACCACTGGTTTAGCTAAGTGGTACTTATTGTTCCCTCTTCAAATAAAGTGTTACAGTAATTTTTTTTTCAGCTGGAGCACAACAGTGCTCTTTCAGCTAGGAGTAACCATCCTTACCTTATGATTGACAGAAGCCTCTCCAAGAGAAAGAAATATTTAGCCTTCCTAGTTCTGATGATCCTTCCTAGATAAAACACCCCTTCCCCAAGTAGAACACTCCACCTTGCCTTAGGGTGATCAGTCCCAGTTTGATCACTTCTACTTCATATGCTCTTTTGGATATATTATGCAGATGATTGGCCCAACAAACATATGAATCCAATATATGACCTAAAGTCCAGTTCATTGTCTTACTGGCCTCATCATATGCAATCGACTTATTCAAGTGTCAAATCTTTGAGAGGCTTGCCTCCCGTTACATTTCAATATGTGTCTTTTAGCCCCACCAGACATCCAGCTTGAAAATTCTATACTGGCACAGAGGAAAGCCAATTATTAAAAAAGTAATTGCTAACATTAGATAGCACTTCTTGTTTACTAAATATTTCCTCCAAACAACCACTGAGATGTGCAGAGTACTAGTGTCCTAATTTTATACATGGGGATACTGAGACTCAGAGAAAGAAGTGATATTCCAAGTTCATACAACTAGTATGTGTCAAAAGTGGGGTCAAACTAGGCCTCCTGACTCCTCACTATTTCATACAAAATGGGTGATCAGAATTGCTTCCTATTAGAGAAACCACAGGTTGTAAACAGTAAATAAAGTGAGACTGCAATCTGTATTGACAGTTAGTGTCATCATAGATAGGATCATAAATAGAAGGAAAAGACCTTACAGCCCTTATTTTACAGACGAAGGAATTGGGACCCAGGAAGGTCAGATAACTAGCCTAAGGTTACAAGAAGGGCAAGTAGGTGGCACAATAGATAGAATGTCAGCCCTGGAGTTAGGAAGACCCAAGTTCAAATATGACCTCCGATAAGTTCTAGCTCTGTGGCCCTGGGCAAAGTCACTTAACCCTCTTTGTCTCAGTTTTTTATCTGTAAAATGAGCTGGAAAAGGAAAAGAAAAACTCCAGCATCTTTGCCAAGAAAACCCCAAACTGGGTGATAAAGAGTCAGATATGACCGAAATGACTGCACAGTAGCAAATGGTAACAGGGATAGTAAGTAGCTGAACCAGAAATTGAATGTTGGTCCTCTGACTACAGGGTCCAACACTTGCTTCCAAATGTACCTTGCCTCCTTTATCATAGGTCAGTTAAAAAGACTATTTATTTAAGACTTTAAGTTTTTCAAGTATCATTCTCTGTCAGAATCTAATTTCCTGTGACCAATTTTGTGCTCTGAAAATTGTCATTTAACAATGTCATTATTACACTAAAGTTTATGTGATACTGTTTCCTTAAATTAAGTGTTAAAAAACCAAATATTCATACAATCAATCAAAAAGCATTTATTGTCTTCACTATGCCCCAGACACCATACTAAGTGCTGGGGAAACAAAGAAAGAGCAACAACAGTCTTTTCCCTCAAGGATCTCTCATTCTAAATGGAGGAGACAGCATGTATAAATCAGTACATAAAAGATAAAGGAAGAATAGGTGAAAGGAAGATCTCATCATCTCAGATCTCAGCATCAGAAGAGAACTTAGAGATCATTCGGTGACCAGGCATAAGAAAACTGTTTTCCCTTGCCCCTTACCTTCTTTCTGTACAACCTAGGAGCTAAAGATAGCTTTTATATTTTTAAATGCAATAAAACTTTATTTTAAAGTGTAAAAACCATTCTCAGCTCACCAGCCAAACTGACACAGAGGAAGGAAAAATGACTTGCTTGAAGTCATAAAGCTAGCTGGGGGGAGAATCATAACTAGAACCCAAAACTCCTATCAATCTTACAGTCTTTCCAATATAACAGGGAGATGATTAATTCCTCAGTTCTTAAGAGAAAGTCCATGAAGAAATGATGAACAGGCAACCTGGACTTATATGAGCTGATTCTGAGTGAAGTGAGCAGAACCAGGAGAACATTGTCCATATTAACAGCCACAGTGTACAATGACTGATTTAGATAAACTTAGCCCTTGTTAGCAATGCAAGGACCTAAAATAATTCCAAAGGACTCATGATAGAAAATGCCACCCACATCCAGAGAAAGAACTATGAAGTCGGAATGCAGAGCAAAGCAGACTATTTTCTTTTTTGTTTTGTTTTGTTTTCTTTTTCATGGTTTCTCCTATTCATTGATTCTTCTATGCAACATAACTAATGTGAAAATTTAATAGGAATGTATGTGTAGAGACTGTATCAGATTGCATGTCATCTTGGGGAGGGAAGGGTGAAGGAGAAAATTTTAAAACTCATGGAAGAGAATGTTGAAAACTAAAAATAAATAAATTAGCTAATAAAAATATTAAAAAGAGAGAAAAGAGAGAAAGTCTGTGAGGCTTGGAGTTATGTCTCCAGCTTAATGAAAGCAATATCCTGGAAGACAACTATAAAGCACCCCTTATTGTCACCATAAGAGTTAGTCCTAATGAAAAAGTCCTTCTGCTTGGAGTCTCACTCTAGAAGAAGGTTACAGAGGGCATCTCTCTTTATGATTAAAACTGTGACTACACTAAATCTTGTCAGCCAAACTCTCTTGTGGCATCCCTTTTCAATATCCACAGTCTGCACTATCTGTAAGTGATCAGCACCCAGCATTCAGCCCCTAGCTGTCCCTTTTTCTTAACTAGGTGTCAGCTTCCCAGAACCAGGAATTCCTCCTCTCCACGCTATCCAAAGGGTCTTGACTTTTGACTCAAGGCTCTTTTGCCAGCACCCTTGTTGTATTTGTCCTTTGTTCTGGAAGAGGACCATGACATCAAGATGATGACATGACTTGCAGTTGACTTTGATTTCAGTGAGGGAGGGCTGGCAAGGTCACCAATCTTACTTTCTTCTCCTGAGCCATCTGGGTCCAGTGGCCTGATATTCCTCAGGATGACTGGAGATGGCCCAGGAAGCAATGGGAGACCCTGACCCTTTCAGGTTAAGGTCTTATCACATTCTCACTTTGAGTAGGATACACCCATTCAATGAATATGCTTCTTTAAGTAGTTACTTAAGGGATGGTCCTTTAATCAAAAGTACCCTGAACTGGAATAACTTAAGGTCAAATCCTTCTGGACTCTCCTGGCTCTGAGCCTATGTGGCTCCAATGTTCAAAAATCTGTTTTACCTGAATTCTAATTATATTCACTCCTAACTCTCTGCTGATGCTACCACCCCTGGGGAAACCTTTCCTATCACCTAGATAGGTGATACACTAGAGACCACATGGCTGCTTTTCTTTCTAGAAATTCAGAAATAATACAGGGTAGGATAAGTAGAAGTGCATACACAAGAAAGTGATACAGTCTTCCTAAAATTAACCAAGAGTTCTGTTCAAATTTTTTTTCCAAGACCAGGGCCAAGGATAGTGAGGGTGAGGTTGGTATAAATCACCAGGTCACAGTCCACAAGATAGCACCTGGGACTCTACCCTTGCATATGTTGCTGTCTTTCTTAATAGTATCATTATTTGTTAGGATGGTTACGGGCTCCAAATCATAAATCCTCTGAAGTTCAAGAATTCTTCCATGTGCCATAGCGGTTACAGCAAGTGAAGAAGAAGACCTACACCAAAGTTGAAGTGAACCTGGGGCCAACCCATCTCCTCCCTGACAAACAATTCCTTCTGGAGAGCTAGACTGAAATGCTTCTACCCCAGCTTACTAGACATTTGGTTCCATCAGTATTCTGAACTGGTCTACTGTTTCACAGAAGGCCGACAGAGTATGACCAAGACAGACAGAGAATTGCTGTTGCACCTAATCAAAATGCCTTTGACTGTTCGACATTTTTCACACCTAGCTCAACCTTCTGATTGGCTGGGTCCAGGAGATGTGTTATCATCTGATAAAGGTTATCAAAAGTGAAGTGGGTCTAGAGTGCTTATAGTCCTACCCTTACATATCATTATGTGTCATTTACAGAGACTTAAGGCTTTGGGGGCAATCAGGTAGAACAAGAGATACCACCCTGGCCCTGGAGTCAGAAGGACCTGAGTTAAAATCTGGCCTCAAACACTTAATAGCTGTGTGACCCTGGGCAAGTCTCCTAATCCAAATTGGAGAGTGGGATGTGAGGAGGACTTTTAACTCTATTTAAGATACTGTCAGTTATTTATATTTTAGTGTTCTAACAAATTTTGATAGGGAATTGGGAATATCAGTTAATCATAACCACACTGAGATATTTATTACTCTATTTCATGACAACTGAACCCCAGATAGAAGGTCCTGTGCCATACGCTTCTCCTTACCTAGTAATTTACAAACTGGTGGATATACTAATAATTAGAAGTCATAGGATTCAGTGGTATCTGCAACTGCTCTGATACTTCCAGAAGAGAGGGGCACACTTATGCCCAGATTTTCCTTTAATGCAGCAAAAAGGAAGGAGAAAAGGAGGACAGGCCTAACATCCATCATCATTTCTTCATCCCTTGTCACTTGCTGAATGATCTTTTAATCAGCATCAAGACAGTATAGAAGTAGGAGGAAGAATGGATAAAATGGGGAAGCAGAAAAAGGAGAAGTAAGAAGCAAAGAAAAGAAATAACTTTCATAGCAATGCAGGGGTGAAGGTTGTGAAGCTGTAAAAACATTACTGCTTTTTCCTTTTTATGTGTTCCTTATCCAGATAAACAAATGTAATTAAATTTCTCCTTAAAGTTAGCATCTTTTATCCTGTCTTCTTTCTGCCATGGGCCTTGACTGCACTTGGGAACAAATGTACCAGTATTCCATGAGAATGAAAGTATAATTTGAAGATGTTAGAAGAGAATTGCATGCAGAAATAAATCCTCATATGAACTTAAAATATGGAAAACAGCCATTTTCCCAAAGCACATCAAATCTAACCTAATTTCACTTGTGAAACACCCCCACAGAACCCTACCAAATTTCTGTGGAACCTAGAAGGTCTATGATCAGATTTATAGAAACCTTAATAAATGATCTGTAAAGACCCTTCCTGCTTTAAAATTCCATGAACCCTCTATGATCTGTTTACCCTTTCCCAAAAAGGGACAAAGAGAGAGGAGTAAAAAACCATACGAGTTAAATAGTAACAATATTAGCAACTGACAGTTATACAATGCTTTGCCATTTCCCCATTTATATATATATATATATATATATATATATATATATATATATATATATATATATATATATATTATCTTACTTGAGTCTCACAACAACCTTACAAAAGAGGGATAGTTTAGGCATAGGGAAGGGAAGGGGAGAGAGATATGACTACTGATGTGGGGAACTCCCATGGATGAATCTCCTTCTACTAATGTAAATGGCCAATTGCTCTATAAATCATTAGACAATTGCCTGAGTCATTGAGAGTTTAAGTGACTTAACCCAAGTTCACACAGTTAGTATATGAGAGAGGTTAGACGTGGATCCAGGTTTTTCTGACTCTGAGATCAGTCCTCCATCTTAGTACCCTTCTTTTCTTCATACATATTATTATCCTTATTTACGGATGAAATAACAATAGTGTAAGTGACTTGCCTAAGGTTAGTTACACAACTAATGAGTGGGAGATACAACATTCAGGTTCAGGTCTCCTGATTCCAAATCCAGAGATCTTTTCACAAGAGTGATTATCTGGGCCAGTATCAGAAAAAAAAAATGGTGCCAACCATACCCAGGAAGAATTCCCTATCCAAGTTGGCTGTCCAAGGTGCAGAATTTCCATCAGTAACTAGAAATGTAAACATGAGTGCTAGTATTTACTCTATGATTAAGGGAATTTCAGAGAGACAGTACAGAATAGTGAATAGATAGCTGTCCTGGAAGTCAGGAAGACCTGAGTTCAAGTCTTGTCTTTGTCTGTTAGTGCCCCCTGGCAACTCTATATGAATATGTTGAGCTTCTGCTTTGGTAAAAGGAGTCCTCTCACTGGGAGTTCCCTGAACAAATGAAATCATAAAATTAAGAGAGAAATAGGGCACAAAATTATGAGGTCCAATGTTTGAAGGACAGGACATATTGAAAATGCTAAATTAGTATGTTGATTATTAAATTGAATTAGGGTGATCTGAAACACTGTACAACTGTGTATGTATGTATATGTGCTTTGTGTGTACATCACATGCCTGTGATAGTGCACATTTGGTGTGCGTGTGTGTGATGTATAAGTGGCTAATTGAGCTATGACAGGTGGCCCTATAAACACACAGCTGAGGTTGATTTCAAGCTGACTCTTACTAATGAAGGCAGCTTCCTCCAACCTTTTTTTCTGGGAAAAATCTTCACTCTACTATGGAAATAGCTACAGCAGAAGGGGAATGATTATGTTGTGGCTGCTCCCTCTGAACAAAGGGGCTTTTTTTTTTGCTCTTTTAATTCAATCAGATGTTTCCTCTTTGAAGGAAAAAAAATATTGTTCTGACCTTGTCTCCAATCTGCATGGTGAGACACACCAGTCAGACAGGAATCATGTGAATGGAGTGGGGAGCAAAAGGAGAGGGACAGATTCTCCCTGGAAACCTTATATGGCATATGAACTAATGCAGAGAGAAGGAAGGAAAACAGTATTCACAATGTCTACAGCAACGTAAATGGAAGAACAACTCCTTTCTCAAGTATCTCATAAAAGACTCTGAATGCTGTGTACTCTTATCCCTTAGCTGGATCCAGATAGTAAATGGCAGTAAATGAGAAAGCATTTTTCTTCCTTCTTTTGAGAGGTGGAGAATTATGAGTGTGAAACATAGCCTATATGGTCAGACTCGGTAAATCTGAGGGATAGTTTTGTGAAATGACTTCTATTCCCTCTCTCTTTTTTTTCTTTTTTACAAGGTATAGTTCATTGAAAAGGAGATAATTTTAGAAGTGAATTTGATGTAAACTGTATCAAAATTAAAAAAAAACCTTACATGGCAAACATTGAGATGATGGCTCCATGACTAGATAGGTGAGGCCCCTTGTGCTATGGCACTCTCCACAGGAATACTATCACAGAGTTCTATCAATGTCAACCTGCTAGATATCATCCCACTGTCATCCTAACCAGTTGAGTAACGACTCCCCCTGTGGCTTAGATAGTAGGATAATACTGAAAATAGGACCAAGGTACAATACCTAAGGGGCCTGGAATCCTGCAGATACCACCAAATGCACACACACACACACACACATGCACATGCACACGCACACACACACACACACACACACACACAGCAGAAACTCCTTTTCTTTCCTCAGGTGTATTGTGTCACACTGAGAGAAGGAGAAGAAAGAGGAGAGAAGATTTCTTAGTATTAATAATAGGTCAAGTTCTATAGCTCAGAGAAACTAGAAACTCAAATAAAGAAATGGATTAATTCTTCGTTTCATGCTGAACTTTGACAGAAGTAGTCAGTGGAGTTGGCTACTCAGAGAGTGATCTTTCATGCACAAGAACCAATGCTTCTGTCCCCAAGTGATTATCTATTATCTCACTTACATGTCTTTAGAACATCGCTCTGACTTGAGGAAAGAGATGATTCTTCTCATTTCACAGAGGGAACAACTGGAACAAAATGAACTTGGGTTATATACAATGAGACAATGGCTTTAATGTATATGCTCAGGATGAGGAGGTTGATTTCCTTCTCCTACCACTTTTACTCAGATCTCCTAATTTCTCATTCACTGCTCTTTCCCTTTGGCCATGCAGCCTATCAAGTCATCAGGGAGTCAGCTGAGTTGCTGCCTGGGTGACGTGTAGTTAGGTAGTATTTCCTCCACTTGCTTCTAACGATGGGACTGAAAGAAAGACACTCTGTCTCAGGAAATTGACCTGAGTCAGGACTGCAAGGCCCTGGACTGGCAAGGAGTCTTCTGACATTTTGACAACACAGTACGGCTCAGTTATCAGGGCAGCACCAGACTGTCTGGTATGAAGACATATCTATCTCCGGTACTTGAACACATTCAGTAAAAATCCACAGACTGTTCAAATTTCTATCCAACTTGCCAGGCTGGACTGACTTGGACTTCTGAAGAAAATTTAAGCATTTGAAAATCAAAAGCAACTCAGCTCAACCTAGAAAACTGAAAGCTCAGCATCTTCACAGCAGTAGATGATCACAGGGGCTGCAAACACTTCCCATGTACAAATATGAATAGAAAAGTGCATGGCAAAATTTTTGCCAATGTCCTCATCGGGCTAAGAATTACAACACAATCTCTGCCAGGATGTCCCAGCAGCAACAGCAAATACCAATCTAGAAAGAGAATGCCACAGACAAAAAGGACACCTCTCAAGAGGACTCAGGAGTAAGTAGTTAAATGATCCCAGGAGAAGGAAAGTAACTTTGCACCACCAACCTGGTGTCTGGTCTCCAGATCTGAGCCTAAAAACTCTCATTGGCTGACATCCATTCCAGGAATACTTGTGGCAACACTGAATGCTTAAAAAGCTAATTGATAAAAACTCAAAGCTAGAGTGGGAAGCAAATGGAAAAGAAATACAGCAACAGATAAAGGTGATGAAGACTTTGAGGGTGAATTTTAAAAAGAACTCACAAAGGCCTACACCCCTTCTCAAAACCACTTCAAGTTTCTCATTATCAAACGAAGCTGTATAAGATAAAGGAAAGAGAACAAGATTTGGAGGCAGAAGACCTCCTGTCCTCCAACTGGTTTTGCAGCCAGATAGGAACAGGTTATATCTTTGGCCTCCAGTTTCTTCCCCTGTAAAATGTACATCATGATATTTTCAGAGTCACAGAGTATATAGGAAACCAACCTGAGGGTCAGGAAAACTCAGGTTTAAGCTCCATCTCAAGTAACATATACTGACTATGTGACCCTGGGCAAGTGTCTGAACCTATCAGTGACCCTGGTAACTCTCTAAGACTCTCTAAGTTATAGAACAGCTGCTGATATGCAGTGATTATGTTTCCTCACTGGGAATTCTCTATGTGAATGAAATCACAGATTCATACATTAATAATATTTCACAAAGCCTACTTCACAGGGTTCTTGTTAAGATCAAACTAGGTAATATGTATAATGGGTTTTATAAACAAAACACAAATTGCTAAACATATATAGACCCATATACACATTTAAAATTAGTTTTCCTTATATCCGAGGAAAAATTCAATTGAAACAAGCTTATGACCCAAAATTACTGGGGAGTACTCACTTATGAGGAGAAACTTCAAATACCAATCTCTATCCTAATTTACCACTAACTCAGAACATACAGTAGAAATACACTAAACTGGTAAGTGTAAGCCCATGTACCCCCAAACAATTATGACAGACCTGTTATTTCTTAGTCTTGGTTGGTAAGATTCTACTTTTCTCCTTAAGAATTTTGGACACTGACCACTCAGGAATCACAGTAGATAGCTACCATGCCAACTATTGTTTTGTTAACGGAAATTAATCAGATAAATTGAACCACCAACTAAGAATGCTCATGTACCCCAACCCATCAATCAAATGGTAGGATTGGGGCACAATCAATGAGCAGACTGTGTACTCCACTGGCAGCTACATAATGTCAAGAGCTCTAGAGGAACATCTTCTGTGCAAACACACAAGCACACATGTGTATATACACATATTTGGATGAAGAGTTTACCAAAAGACATGGATAAGAGTTGAACAGGATGAAGAAATACAAATGATTTGTGATCAGGACTCTTGGGGCAGGGGGTGGATATCCACATTGATGAGATCACAGCTTCACTGAGATATAGAAGCATACAGCTGAAATCAGTCTCTCTGCCACTTAAGGTTATAGGTATATAGATCTAGAACTGGAGGAACCTTAGACACCATCTAATCCAAATCTGTCATTTTGCTGCAGAGGACCAAGGATGTAAAATTACTTGACCAAGGTTATACAAGTAGTTTAAGTCTGAGGTTGGTTTTGAACCTCAGTCCTTTGCCTCCTGAGTCAGTGGATCCTAATTCTAACCTCTGGAATCGGGTGGAACAAGTTTAAAGCCTCTTCTGACCACCCTTCAAATGCACAGAACACAATATTCCAGATGAGGATTCTCACCAGAGTAGAGCATAGGGAGGCTATCTTTACAAGTTAATCCAGACCAAAATATCATTAGGGTACCATGGTATTATCATTGCAATTAAAAACTGAATGTCTCTATAAGGAATAAGGGAACAATTGGATTAGAACCTTTCATCTTTTTTTTCTAAGCTGGCCCACCTACCCATTTATTTTACCTACCTGAAATGCTCCTCCTCCTACGTTTGCCTCCTGGCTTCCTCCTGCAAGAAACCTTTCATAGTTCCATTCTATTTTAGTGCCTCATGTTTTTCCTAAGATTATCTCCATTTAATCTTGTATGTATTTTGTATGTACTTTGTTGTATGTTGCCTCCCCCAATGGAATGTGAGTTCCATGAAGGCAGAGGCAACAGACTTTCTTTGCACTTTCCAGCACTCAGTACAGTACTTAGTACATAGAAAGTGCTTAATAAATGCTTATGGACTTGACTCAGCCTGACTCAACCTCATTATATATGACATAGCATACCTAGACTAGAAAGAACTTTGAGATAGCATAGGTTTGTACATGTAAAAGCAAGCACCCTCACACATTCAGGAGGGCTGGCTATCACAGGTTCTTTGATCTGCTTTTCTAAAAAGAAAACAACTTTTGAGGGGTCAACAATCACTTTAATCAAGGATGTTTATCATTCACTTATTTCAGGAGAAAAAGTTAGTTACCCTGACCTTCAAAGAAAATGCAGAGGAAATAAGGACCAACAGACAGGGTTTCCAACTGTCTGACTATAAGAAATACATACATCACAGATCAACAGACAGATCAAACTTTCTGACCATTATATACACACATAGTTATCAGAGAAGCACCTGCACTTGGATTTTTAAGGGGGGTGGGAGGGGCAGGTTCTTAGTGGCTACCAGAGCTTCATCTGCCCAAACAAACACTTCCAATGAGTAAGCCCCAAAGTAAAACCTCACCTCAGATTATTTATACACTTTTCAGAGCAAGAGGGCAGGACCTTCTGACCCAATGCCTCAATAGAAATTAATGAAAATAGAAAATTAACAAAAGGTTATTATTAATAGCTATTAGTGGGTGGGGAATATCTTTAACTCTTCCTCCACTCATCATTAACCTTAAATTACCCTTGCACTATGCCATAAGATTTAGACTTGGATGAGACCTTATAGGTTGTTTTATATTGAAATACAATTACAAATTTAAAAAATAACAACAAGTTCACAATCCCCCTGGACTAGATCCCTAAAGGAAAGTGGGGAAGTTTCCAATCAGTCCCTTGCATGTTATAGGCCAGGCTTACCAGAACAGTTATTTTTACATCAACCTAAACAGACAAATTTTGAAACCAGTCAACATGTTCTTCAAGTTATGTACTTATTTCAGCATTTCACGCTGGGCTTGTACTCCTAGTGGACCAAAAAGAGCTGGGAATGCTGAAGTTTACATACAAGATGATATGCCCCAACACCATAAGAGACAATAATTTCCCCCAACAATCAATCAAAAGGTTATTAGACACTTACTATATACAAAGCCAAGGTAAGAGGATAGGTTTGTTGTTATTGTTTGGTCATCTCAGCTCTCCCCACTGCTTTGTGACCCCATTGGAGTTTTCCAAGTGGTTTGCCATTTCCTTCTCCAACTCATTTTAAAGATGAGGAAACTGAGGCAAATAGCATTAAATGACTTGCCCAGAGTCACACAACTAGTAAGTATCTGAGGCCATATTTGAAGAGAGATGAGTCTTTCTGACTTCAGGTCCAGTATTCTATGCACATAGCTGCCCCGAAAGAGAGATTAAAGGATGTATAAAATGTGATCTATGACTCCAAGAAATTTATAACTTGGAAAGATGAAATATAGAGAGATATACAGATATGTGTGTATATACATGTTAATTAGGTGATAGGATCCTAGATTCATAGTTGAAAGGTCAAGTCAAATCAACAAGCATTTATTAAGCACTTATTACATGTGAGGCACTGTGCTTGAATTTAGGGTTAGTGGCAACTAATCGCTAGCAATACAAAGGCAAAAACTGTCCCTGACCTGAAGGAACTCAAATCCTAATGGGAAAGACAACACAGTAATAACTATGTACATATAAGATACATACAGGATAAATTGGAGATAACAGAGGGAAGTCATGGCTCTAGAATAGGAGGGGCCAAGAAAGTCTTCTTCCAGAAGTTGGGATTTCAGATAAGACTTTAAGGAAACCAAGAGTTGAAGAAGGGGAAGGAGAAAATTTGAGGCTTAGATGATAACCAGTGAAAATGCACAGAAGTGAGAGATGGAATGTCCTGTAACAGGCTAGAATCACTGAACCACAGAGAATGTGGAAGACAGCAAAGTATAAGAAGCCTGGAAAGGTGAAGGGGTCCTAGAAGTAATGGGAGGTACAAGGGTATACTGAATGCAGGGGGGTGGGTGATATGGTTAGACCATCAGTTTAGGAAAGTAGCATTGTCAGAGGAGAAAAGGGGGGATAAGGAAGGAACCTTAGCTACTAGTTAGTCCCACCCCCTCATTTTACAGATGAGGAAATTCAGACCCAAAGCATGGCAGGAAAATGATTAAAGGAAGTATACATGATAGCCCTGAACCCCAGAAGCTTACAATCTAGATAGGAGGTAACATGTAGATATAGATAAGAGTATGAAATCATCCATTGAAAACTGAAAGAAACCTTAAAGGACATATAGTCCAAACTGCTCATTTGACAGATTAGGAGTCTCAGGCCCAAAGGGTGTAAGTAATTTGCTCAAGGTAGTAAATGTCAAAACTAGGATACAAATCCAGGTCTTCTAATATCATTCACATTCTTCAAACTTTCCTGTTGCATCATCGCACCTGGTCATAAAGTCTTCCCCAACCACTCTACCCTAGACCGGTCTGGCTGTCATTTTGAGGATTCCTATATATCTGATTTCTTTGGTAATTAATCAGTAACTGACTTATCAGTTCACTTCTGTTGCCTTAAATTGTAATTCAAATTTTTTTTTCTATTTACTTTACAAGTATGTTTCTTGTAATTTCCTGAACTAAATTGTAAGTTCCCTGAGGATAGGGACCTATATACTATAGTGTGTGTGTGCATGTCTGTGTGTACGTGCTCATATCTTGTATTCAGTAGGTACTTGATATACGTTGGTTGCACAGATTTTAAGGCAAAATAATAATTAATAAGAACTAGCATTTTATAGTACTTTAAAGTTTCTATAACATTTCACAA
Organism: Bettongia penicillata ogilbyi; assembly: GCA_023548195.1. Lineage (NCBI taxonomy): Eukaryota > Metazoa > Chordata > Mammalia > Diprotodontia > Potoroidae > Bettongia > Bettongia penicillata. The sequence goes on from JAJHZJ010000567.1 coordinate 1,944,957, forward strand.
GTATTATTTTACTTGACCCTTACAAGTATTATTATATTATCCCCATTTTACACATGAGGAAACAGAGGCAAACAGAAGTTAAGTGACCTGCCCAGAATCACAAAGCTTGTAAAGATCTGAGACCATATTTGAAGTCACATTTTCCTGACTTGGGTCAGTCCAGTATTCTATCCACTGTTTCACCTAGCTGCCTTGGTGGGCATTTTCCTCTCCTAGAGACTGTCTAGGAACCTAATTCCTTCTCCAGCAATTTGGGGGTCTTCCTAGTTCCTCATATAGGTACTGAGGACAGAAAGGGGAGACAAGGACATAGGGCCTCTCAGAAGTGCCTCAAGATACTAAAGGACCTGTGCTCTGTTCCCACATGCCCAGAAAATCTGCCAGTAATTCATGCTTATGGGCCAGTCCACAAAAACCTAACAAACCATAATTTCTCAGAGGTACAATATAGTTCTAGATTAATAGAACCTAAGTATCTGGTATAACATTGTTTCTCTATAAAAATGTATTAAAAGTTCCAATTGAGGTTCAGGAATATATCTTCTCCAATCAACTGTAATAGGATAGGTGAATTTCCCTACCTTTCTCTTCCCTGGGGCAGAGTCAAGATAGCGGAGTAGAAAGACGCACGTTTGCGAGCTCTGAACCCACAGCCCATAAATTTAATGTAAGAAGAGTTCCCCAGAAGTTCTGGATCACGGAAGGGTGTGCAGAAACATAGTGGAAGAGATTTCCGTTCCAGAGAGCCCTGGAGAGCCGTCCCCAGGGTCCGTTGCACCCCAGAAAGCGGACCCCACTCCAGCGCTGCCCCGGCCATGGCCCCAGAGAAGTCGGTCCGAGCAGGCTTCAGGGATGGAACCTCCAGCGGCCGGGAAGGTCCCTCCGCCCATAGATTCTACAGGTCAGTGAGAGACACACTTGGGCTGACCGAGAGGGGAACGGGGAGTCTCCGTGGCTCAGGCCCCCTCGGGAGGAAGCGGCGGAGGCAGAGGCGGGGTGGCGGCGGAGGCGGCAGCTGTGGAGGCAGCGGCCTGGGACTCCCCCAGCAGCAGGCAGGATCTTCATTACTGAAAGTCTCTGCATAAACCACCTGAAGGAGCTGAGCCTGGGAGACAGCCCTGCCCCTACCCGCTCCATTACTGAAGGTCTCTGCATAAAGCCCCTGAGGGAACTGAACCTGGGAGGTGGCCCTGCCCCCACCCCAGCACCAGAACGTTTCTCTTCCCTTACATGCTGGGCAAAAAAAGTTTGTTTTTTTCCATAGCACCAAGGCATTGGTAATGAATGTTTCGTAGTCTAAGGGCAGAAACTCCAGCAAATCAGAGGATAGGGAGAGTTGGAATGACGGCTCAAACATGATGGGGTTGAGGAGAGAATAAGGTGCTATAAGTGGTAAAGACCTCTTCTTCTGGAATAAGAAACCAGAGATACTTCTCACTTGTAGCTGGGTCCCCTGATATCCCTTCTCTTCTTCTACTCTGGAAATCAGAAAACACATCCTTTTCAACTGCCAACACATCTTGTTTCCAATCACAGTTTCCCTCCTCCTTTGGCCACGTGTAAGACAGAGTATACAGTCTCACTGCTTGTCCCATGCATTCCAGCCCCTTGAAGAAGCACACTGCCCTTTTGAGTTTTCCTAAGAGTTTGTATTGTTAATGAGAAACTAAGATTCAGGGAATTAAAAATCTCCTTCCTGTATCCTCCCTTTCTTGCTTTTTCTTTCCATCTTTTTTCTAGGCACTGTAGGAAGAAAGTCTTACTGAGGGGGTCTTTGTAATAATCTTAATAATAATGAGAAGGAAATCAATACAATAATAATAATAAATTACCTCTCATTTGCATAGCAATATGTTGCAATTTACCAAGCAATTTCATATGTGTGATTTCAGTTGTTCCTCACAGCAACCCTAAGAGTAAGGCAAAGGAAATAATAACCCCACACTCTGCAGCCAACAAAACTGGCACTCTGAGAAGTTAAATGTTTCGTCTAAATGGTTCATGTGCAGAGAGGATTAGAATAAGTGTCTTCAGACTCCTAGCCCAGTGCATTTTCCCATTTGCATTTCACAAAATTGGGAGGGAGGTCTCCTGTTGATAGGATACCCTGAATTCCAGTCCTACTAACAGTGCTTACTTGCAAAGTGACCTTGGGCAAATCACTTCACCTCTCTGACTTTCACTGTCCTCATCTGTAAGTTGGGTGTAAGTTCTTGTATTACCTACTTCACAGAGTTGTCATGAGAAAAGCACTTTGTAAACCATAGACATTATATTACTATGAAGTAGGACTATTACTAATGCTTTTTTTTATCCTTAAAACATTTTTGCTGGTAGTCTAATTGAAAAAAGGAAAAAAAATAACCAGCAGGTCATTTTGAAAGACTTGAAATGATTTGTTTGAAATTGCCTTACGGGCTGAGAAAGCTGAGGAAGAAAACAAGTTGCTTTATGGTTCATAATGGTTAGCTACACGATACTAGGTAAGACATTAAATCAAACTGAGTTTCAAACATTGAAGGCACAATTTGTCATCATAAAACTGAACTAGAACCTATTATTGAGATGTGTGTCTTCTCAATGATGAAAGAAATTGGAAAGATTGTAGGTCAGGGTAGAGGGAAGGTAGTGTTAAAGGAGACATTCGGTGATATGGTCTAAAGCAGAAGAAAAGGAAATTGTACATCCCAACTTGTTGAAATGTGTTTTTCCTCCACATTTCATGCTTGTCTTTAACCTCCTATTTGAAAAATATAATATACCAGTAGATGAAAGAGGGAGTATATTTCTGGAATGAGGGATGGCTGGTACATAGGTACAAAGACAAGAAATGGAATTTCGTGTGATTGGAACACAGCAAGAAGGCCAGTTTGGCTAAGTCCTTAAAGGGAAGTGATGTATAATAACCCTAGAAAAGTAGATTGGAGTCCGATTATGAAATGCTTTAAATGAGGATTTGCATTTGATACTAGTTGTAATAGAGAACCACTAGAGTTTTTTGAGCAGTTATCAAACCTGAGTCAAATAGGATCAGACCTTCACTTTGAGTCAGACCTGCGCAACTTGGTAGTAGGTAGGGGACAAAATTAAAACAAGCTAAACTTCTTCAGGCTGCAGATAGGTTCTTAGCAGCTCACTTTCAAAGTAAAGGTACAATTAATGATTAAACTATTTTGCAAATAAACCATATTTTAAAAAGGGAAATTTCAATTAATATCAATTAATTACACTTTTTTGTTGATCATGAAATTGCTTCTCTCAGACTAGGGATAGACTGATGATGGTTGCTTGCTGTGGGTCATGTAACAAACAGTGGCAACCTATCCACCAAGTTACGGGATGGCCAAAATAGTGATTATTGGAAGGTGGATAAAGCAGGGCATGGGCAAACCACTCATTACATCTTTACTTTCTTTTACATCTTCTATATTTTTCACCAGTCACCCAAAATCCTTTGGGTCTGCTTTAGGTATGTACATCACTTTGGCATACATATTAAAGATGGACTGGAAAAGTGAAGAGACTTGAAGTAGGGAGACCCAAAAGAAGTCTCCCTGCAATTGATTGGTTATGCAAGGTGAAGGAGGATGGACTCCAAGATTCCAAATTTGGATGATTAGAAGGATGATGGCACCCTCAATTAAAATAGTAGAAGTTCAAAAAAAGAGTGAGATTGGGAAAGAAGATAATGGGTTCCATTTTGAACATGTTGAGTTTAAGATGACTATGAAATATCAAGTTTAAAAATGTCCAATAGAGAATTAGTGATGAATGGGAATTCAGGTGAGAGATGACCGAAATAGTATACTGACATATATCAGCTCTCAAGAAACACTGTCCTCATGATTATGATTATCATGAATAAAAGATAGACCCCAGCCTCATTCTACCAAAGGAAGAAACTTGAGGTCGAGCTGGAAACTTCAGTTTCTTGCCATCCATGATCACTCAGATAATAAATTCCTTTGAAGCCAAAGCAGTTAACTTGGATGAATAAAATCCAAATTGGAAAACTAGAGATAAGGAAACTGCTTTCATTTCTGTAGATAAACTAGAAAAGTAGAGAGACTTGAAGCAGAAAAACTGATAAAGAAACTATTGCAATGCCCAAGGATGAGATGCTGAACTAAGGTGCCATGAAGAAAGATAGTTTCTTCTTCTTCCTTTTCTTTTGAGAAAGAAAGGAACAGGTTTTGAGAGATGGTCATGGAATCAATAAGTCTTAGCAACGACCATTTCTTGATGGAAAGCATCATTTGCAGCACAAAGAATCAACGTCAACCACATCTTCTGAATCCATGTCCTCTCTGCTCACATGGCGCCACTCTACTTCAGAACCCAAGTCATAGCTCTCTTTTAATAACCTCTTAATTTGTTTCTCTCCTTTTAGTCTCTTCCCTTTCCAAGCTTCCTTCTACACAGATGATAAATTATTATTCCAAAAGTACCAACCTGACCTTATCACTTTCCTACTTAAGACGCTTCAGGGGTTATTTGTTGTCTCTAGGTTAAAATAAAGATATTCACAATCTGGCTCCAACCTCTCTTTCCAGATTGATTTCATATTATTCCCTGTCACATACTTTATATCCTAGGCTGTCTACTGTTCCTACCCACAACATTGCATCCCCCGCTTCCATACCTTTGCATAGACTATCACCCATAATTAGAATATTCTTTCTCCTCACTTCTCTCTCTACCCTATGGAATCCCTAGCTTCCTTCAAGGCCCAGTTTGGGTGCCATCTGAGCCACAGAAGGCCTTTTCCTACCCCTACAACTTGCTAGTATCCCCCGCCCCAACCAAGTTACTTTATTTTCTGTATCTCTAGGACTTAGCATAATGACTGACACATATTAAGTGCTTAACAACTATTTTGTCTATTTATATATCAATCCACTTTATTGGCATGCACTTTGCATTCTACCATTAGAACATAAGCTTCTCTAGGGAAGAGATGTTTTTATTTTTTATTTGTTGTCTTTGTACCCCCAGCACCTAGTATGGTGCCTTACATATAATAGGCATCTGGAAATGTTGAATTGAATTGAAAGCATCAATTCATCATTCAGCTGAATGGTTATCTGTTTTCCATTCTAGGACTGACTAAAGTTGTCTATGTGACATGATATGTATGTGGGACGCAGAGGAAGAGATAGGGAGGGGTTATCATATGTTATCATTATCAAAAAAAAACATATGACTAAGTGAATATGGAACATAGCTTCTGCCCTATGAGTTGAAGCTGTTAACATCATCTTTTTGATCATCAAGCATCATGTTAAAATGCCATTTTAAGTTACATCAGTTTCCTCCGAGAGAGTGGATGGGGCACTGACTGTGAAATCAAGAAGAGGTTCAAATTCCACCTCAAACCCTACCCAGCTGTGTGACCCTGGGCAAGTTATATAACTTCTCTGTTCCTTGGTTTCCTCATCTATAAAATGAGCAGACTGGATTCACTAGCCTAAATCTATGACCTTTTGGTTCATTTCTAGTTTCAGAGGAATTTCATTGTTAAAGCTCCTCAAAGAAAAAAAGAGCTACATAATTTTGCCCTTAAGATTAAAATATTGGAAAGAGTAGGGGCAAGAGAAAGGTGAGGAGAATGATTCCTTCAATTCAATAATCATTTAGTATTTACTACACACTGTGCTGAGCTCTGGGAATAAATACAAAGGCAAAAATTAAAACAAGTGCCTGACTTCAAAAAAATTTCATTCTTCTGTCACATATAGATGTGACTAAATGTGGCATTTGTCATACATGACCTGCTAATTCAGTTTAATAGAATAGTGATTCTAAATCCAAATCCCAAAGATCTTGGGAACCATGAAGCTAAAGTATATGCTAATGAAGACACAATTTCTACTATAAGTAGATGGAGGGCCACAGACTTTAGCACTAACCATGGTCAGTCATGTTATAAATGCAAGGTAAAAAAAAAAAAAAGGAGAACTATGTAAAAAGCTATATGTGGTTCAAGACAAATCTATCACCACTACCGGGTAAAAAATATCTGCCTGCTGTTTTGTTTTGTTTTGTTTTTTGTGAGCAATGATTATCATTTTATTAATTTGAAGGAGAGAACATTATCTCATATATCATTGCTATACTTAACAGTACCAAAATAACCATCATCTTCATCTCACATTAATTTATATAATGCTTTAAAATTCACAAAATCCTTTTCTTTTAAAAACACAGCATGTATTATTGTCCCCATTTTGCAGATGAGGAAACTAATGTGTGCATGACTTGCCTAAAGTCACAACGGTAGTCAGCGTCAGAGCCAGTATTTTAGCCTAGTACCCAATCCAATCCAATAAGCATTTATTGAGTGCTTCCTATGGGTAAGGTTCTATGTTAGGTGCTGGTGATGCAAAGGAAAAATGAAAAGCAGTCCTTGCCTTTGAGATATTTAAATTCTGTTAGAGGAAGTATAACATGTAAACCATCCCCTGACTCTACATTTAGTGCTCTTTCAATTACACTATACTACTTCAAAAGACAAAAAAGAACTGAGACTAGAATTCTTGAAATTGAGGTAAAATGCTATGGGGTTTCCTATACAAAACAATTTGGTCTATTATTCATTATAAAATGATGCCCTTCTATTACTCAAGGATCAAACAAGATAATGTGTATAAAACACCTTACAAATCTTTTTATTTATTTATTTATTTATTTAACTTTTTACATTCATTTTCAAAAAATTTTGGGTTCCAAATTTTCTCCCCTTTTATCCCTTTCCCCCACCCCAATACACCTAGCAATCTAATTTTCCCTATCACCAATCTGCCCTCTCTTCTATCATCCCTCCCTTCTCTTGTCCCCATCTTCTCTTTTGTCCTGTAGGGCCAGATGACTTTCTATTCCCCATTAACTGTATTTCTTATTTCCTAGTAGCAACAACAATACTCAACAGTTGTTCCTAAAACGTTGAGTTCCAAATTCTCCCCATCCCTCCCTCCCCACCCGTTCCCTTTGGGAAGACAGGCAATTCAGTATAGGCCCTATCTGTGTAGTTTTGCAAATGACTTCGATAATAGTCGAAACACCTTACAAATCTTAAAGCACTACTGTTAGCTATGAAGATGATGATGTAGGCTCTTGCTGGTCAAAAATATATGAATGGGTTAGACTGGATGACTTCTAAAGTTCCTTTCAATTCCGAAATACTACAATCTATGGACCATGTTAGGTTGATCACTTCAAGTTCATATGATGAACTATACAACTTTGCACTTCCCCTTCCACACTCTCACACTAAAAAGAAAAGTCTACCTTGAGTTCTCATGATCTCCTCATTTCCCTGATAGCCTTTCATCTCAGGTCAGGAAGAGAGAGACCCAGTTTATCATTTTGGAATGATAACTTAGGAACCATGACATCCTTTGTTTTGAAGGACACACACACTTCATTCTCAGATGTAATTAAACCACTTGTGTTCCATTTCTCAGTGGAATCACGTCTCAGTTTCACAGTTGTACACTAATAGCTTACAGGAAAAGTGAATTATTTCCTCATCTCTTTTTCATGATTAATGAGATTTAAATTGGTCCTATGATAGATGGGTATCCTAAAGGCACTTGATATTCAAAACTAAATTCTTCTTTGACAAAAATACTGCATGAGTTTCAGTGTTTTTTCAAAGACAGTTCCCTGTCCTCGTCTCCCAGTCAATTCATGTTTGTCTCAGTATAGAATGAAGGACTATAAAACTCTGAACTATAAAGTGGTTACAAATAGCAAGGACTAGGAAGCATTTTCCTGCTTAACTATTACTATGATGGCAAAGAACATGCTTTACATTTTTATCTTAAGTGACCAGACTTGTTTGTTACCACTCCAAATAATTATGCTTTCATGCATTCACTAAGTACACTCTGGACTACCCAGTTCTCTGATTAAGGTTTTCTAAATAAAATGCATTTCTTGAAATAAACGTTAAGTGGATTTAAACATATACAATGTACCAAAACAGATATCAAACTCTACCTTGGAGCACAGCAATCCTGTGCTGGGGACTAGCCGAAAATCTCTCTACCTATCTTTCCTGTATTCTTTGCTCATTGGTGTGTGTGTGTGTGTGTGTGTGTGTGTGTGTGTGTGTGTGTGTGTGTGTGTGTTCCCTATCCATTAGATCACAAAGCCTTAAAGGTCTTCCTCTCCTCTTTGTCCAGCAGCATTAGTACAATGTATAGACCACTGACTTCAAAATCAGTAACCTATGTTCAAATCTTGGCTCTGTCACTTACTTCTCTATGTGAGCTTGGACAAGCCACTTAGCCTCTTTAGGGCTCAGTTTCCTCATTTGTAAAATGAGAGGGTTAGACCAGATGGCTTCTAAGGTCCCTTCCTCTTCCAAACGAGGGATGCTATGATCCCTTTCCTCCAGGAGGACAGACAACTCTAACCTACACAGAGTTCTCCCGTCTCAGTATTCTCTAGCATAACATTTCTCTGAGTGTGATCCAGGAAGTCCCAAGGTCTTTTCAGGGGGTCTAAAAAGTCAGAATTATTTTCATAATATAACTAAGATGTTTTAATTACTTATAAGATAAATTCAAATAAACAGATAATGAATAATAATAAATACAAGCAGATAAGTTAAACAAAAGTTCTTGGGGTGGGGAGGGCAGTCTTCAATAACTTTTAACAATATAAAAGGGTCGTGAGACCAAAACATTTGGATAACCACTGTTCTTGCACTTAAAATCTTGTTCAAGTAATGTGTTAAGTTGTTCTCTAGTTCTTTCAAGTGCTGGAATATTAAATACTACTTTTACCCACCTCACTCACATAGGATTGTAAATTTTTCCAGGACAAGGACTTTGTCTTTAATTTCTTTTAGATTGTCCTGTTGTGCAGTTGACACTCCATAAATATTTGTTGACTTTATTTTATTCTCTTCCAATCCAACCCCTCACTATTCTGCCTTTTGACATTTGGTCTTTCTCTTGGGACCTTCATTGTCTTGTTTTCCCACTCATTACTCAGAGTTCAGCTTGCTTTTAGTAAATTTTTTCATTTATGTTGTCATCATTATGTATATTGATTCTGCTAATTTTACTTTGTATCAGTAACACAAATCTTCCTGTGTTTCTCCAAATTCCTCATATTCATAATTTTTACTATATGATAACATACCATTGCATTTGTATACCATAAGAATTTTTTTTTCAGTAAGTCTCCAATCAACAGACTTTGGCTTTGTTCCTAGCTCTTTTCTACCACAAAGAAGTTTGCTGTTAATATTTTTGGTATATTTTGGATTTTTTTCTGTCTTTGATTTCTTAGATTATATATGCAGTAATAATATCTCTCAATCAAAGGGTAGGTTGAATAGCTTAAGTTCATTTGATTGAAGAATTACAAATTGATTGGACAAATTCCTCCCTTCACCAACAATGTATTAGTATGCTTTCTGTACATATCTTGGTAGATATATTTTCAAATCTCTTCTCTAGTATCATTATAGTTTTGGGGTTTTTTTGTTCTTTCCACTACCATTATTGTAGGCATTACATATATTATTCTGCTGGTTCTCCTTAGTTATTTACTCTCTGAGTTATTTCATATATGTCTTTCCATGTTTCTCTGATCTCATATTTTTCACTTCTTTCAGTGCAAAATTATTCCATTACATTCATATACCACATTTTTAGCCATTACTTAATATTTAAAGAAATTGTGGTATATGAATGTAATTTTCAGTTATTTGATATCATAAAAAATGCTGCTATAAATATTTTGCTTTATATGAGAAGTAAAGTGAAGCTAAAAACTCCAAGAATGCTTTTTCTCTTGCTTTCTAGAAATCAATCTCAAGTTACAGAGTCTTTTAAAAATAATAACCAGCAATCCTCCTGTATCCAAACTCAACCAGTATTTGTTTAAATTTTTAAAAATAATTTTAAAATACAGCCTATTCAGTGTGCTAGCAGAATATTGCAGGCAACAAGCTAGAGTCCAATAATTAAATACCCTGACCATCCATAACTTCTATAGTGAAGCATGCAGGCAGATGCAAGGACACAGGTTGGTCCTGCCAAAAATAAAAGTACAGAGGTTTGCAACAATGGGGCATGTACAAAATGTGCAGATTCCTCAGTAGTAGGGGGTTTGAATAGCTTGATGTCTCTGGTACCTGAGGAATGGAAGGATTTTCTGAGAAAGAAAACGCTCAAGGGCTGTGTTTTTACTGCATGAATGGGAGGGAGATAGACTAAGCTCAGGTAGCAACTCACAATCCACCTTCTCAATTCCCAATTGTATTGAAAGCAATTCTGGAAAATTATTCCTTCTGAGATGGAAGGAAAGTCATCATTATGGAGTGCAGCAATTCATATGCCTTACCCATAACAGCAATATGAAGGAAAACTGGAAAGATAAGATTTTATGGATTATTAAACCTTGATTAAGAAAACTAAGATGGGAGGGGCAGAGCCAAGATGGTGCAGTAGAAAGATGCATATACTCCAGTGCTTCCTGAACAGCCCACAAAATACCTGCAAAAAATGACTCTTAACAAATTCTAGAGCAGCACAGAACAACAGAGTGAAAGAGGTTTCCAGCCAAAGGTAATCTGGAAGGCCAACAGGAAAGGTCTATCTCACGGGATACTAAACAGAGCAGAGCACAGCCCTGGCCATGCAGCACTGGGAGGAACAGGACCTGAACAGACCTCCATGGCAGAGTTCCCAGTAGGGAGGGTCCCAGATCCCTCAACCCACAAGTGACAACGAAAACTCCAAAGGTCGGTGTTGGAGGGCTTTCCCAGCTGAGCAAGAGGGGAAGGGGTTCCTCCAGCAATAGCCCCAGGTGAGGGCAGAGGCCACAGCAGCAGACTGCAGGCAGCTATGGTGGCTGGGAAGCAACCTGGGTCCATCGTCCAGGCAGCTCAGCTTAAAGTCTCTGGCGGTAGGGAACAGCTGTTCTAAACCTCAGCCCTCAGTGATGGCCCCATCCTAATAAAGCCCCAGGGAATCGAACATCTGAGTCGAATCTCAGCCTTGAACATGGTACTGGGGAGAGGAGGGACAATAGGACCATTCTCTTGACAAAGGATTCAAAAGTCAAGTAACTGGCTGGGAAAATGCCCAAAAAAGGAGCAAAAAATAAGACCATAGAAGGTTATTTTCTTGGTGAACAGGTGTCTCCTCCCATCCTTTCAGATGAGGAAGAACAAGGTATACTGTCACAGGAAGTCAAGGCCCCTGTCTCCAGGGCCTCCAAAGTGAACTTAAATTGGGCTCAGACAATAGAAGAGCTTGAAAAGTGAGTTAGCAGCTTGCTAAAGGAGAACCAAAAAAATGCTGAAGAAAATAACACCTTTAAAAAGAGACTAACTCAATTGGAAAAAGAGGTCCAAAAAGCCAGTGAAGAGAAGAAGGCTTTAAAAAGCAGAATTAGCCAAATGGAGAAGGTACAGAAGCTCACTGAACAAAATAGTTCTTTGAAAGAGAGAATAGAGTGAATGAATATGAGATAAACCAAGCAGTTAAAAAACAAAACTAAAAATTTTTTAAAAATAGAAGATAATGTGAAACATCTCATTGGAAAAACAACTGACTTAGAAAATAGATCCAGGAGAGACAAGTGAAAAATTACGGGACTACCTGAAGGCCATGATCAAAAACAGAGCCTAGATATTATCTTCCGTGAAATTATCAGGGAAAACTGTCCTGATATTCTAGAACCAGAGAGGGCAAAATAAACATTGAAAGAATCCACAGATCCCCTCCTGAAAAAGACCCAAAAAGAGAAACTCCTAGGAATATCATGGCCAAATTTCAGAATTCCCAGGTCAAGGAGAAAATACTGTAAGCAGCTAGAAAGAAACAATTTGAGTATTATGGAAATACAATCAGAATAACACTGGATCTGGCAGCTTCAACATTAAGGGATCAAAGGACTTGGAATAGGATATTCCAAAAGTCAAAGGAACTGGGATTAAAACCAAGAATCACCTACCCAGCAAAACTGAGTATAATACTTCAAGGGAATAAATGGTCATTCAATGATATAGAGGACTTTCAAGCATTCATGATGAAAAGACCAGAACTGAAGACAAAATCTGACTTTCCAACACAAGAATCAAGAGAAGCATGAAAAGGTAAACAAGAAAGAAAAATCATAAAAGACTTTCTAAAGCTGAACTGTTTACATTCTTACATGGAAAGATAATAGTTGTAACTATTGAGACTTTTCTCAGTATTTGGGTAGGTGGAGGGATTGTACATACACACTCATACACACACACACACACATATAGACAGAGAGTACAGGTTGAGTTGAATCACAAGAGATGATATCCACAAAAAATAAAATAAAATAAAAAAGAAAACTAAGATGGATCAGTGTACCATTTCACCAAGTACAAGATGCGCTGGATCATTTTATCTACTAGATAGCCAGTAGTTCTCAGTGTAAGAAATACACAACACAAACTATAGATAAAGGGAAGGCAGCTTTCTCCTATCCTGTAGGATTCTAGCAACTCTAATGAATGACCCAAGGAACTGGGGGCAGGGAGATGCCACTTTTCAATGGTCCTTGGAAAGTGGAAAAGTGTCAGGAACTATAAGTATTGGTTGCTCAAGGATTCCTAACCTGGGGTCTTTAAACTTAGTAGACAAATGTACATATGTGTGTGTATGTATGTGTGCGCATATATATATATGTATATATATGTGTGTATGTATATGTATATATGTGTGTATATACAATACATATATACATATACATGCAGATATACACATGCTTTGTAATCCTTTGCATTTTATTTCATGCATTTATTTTATTATTCTGAAAGGGAATCTAAAAGCTTCACCAGATTTTCAAAGGAGTCTATGATAGCCTCTCATCAAGATAATCTAATTATATTTGGAAAGATGTTAGACAAGTTTAAGGAAAAGGTATTGAAAGGAATAGATCATCTGAAGACTGTTAGCTCAAGCTGTCAGTTGACAAATGTCATTTCTGCTCATCCTCTGTCAACAATGTAGGTCTCATATAGTATCTCAGCAGGGAGTGAGCACTTACTCCAAAAAAACTAGAAGCTCTCATCACCTGGTCATGTATAATGAATTATCATGAACTGAAGATGTTTCTGGATTTGGTGGCTTTTACTGGAGATAGATAGAAAGCTACACCTTCATTGCCAAGTCTCTCAGTGGTTTCTAATTACTCTGACCCAATTTGACAAACATTTATTAAGGTCCTAGTCACTGATTTCAAGGAACTTACAATCCACTGACATTCTATTTATGTCTCACCTGGATGTCACTGAAAAAAACTAAAATCTATAAAAGGTAGGAAACAAATCATAACACATGATACCCAACAGAAAGGAATGGATTGTCTGGCCCCTTCTAGAGATTTGTGGGATGAGAAATGTGACCAATGAATTCTTTATTTTAAGGACCTGATTAACCTTGCTCTCTCCCCTTCTCTCTCTCCCTCTCCCTCTCCCCTCTCCCTCTCCAGTTCCTTCCACACACACTTTTGTGAATCCAAGCAAGTCTTTTGTATTTCACAAGGTTATCAGACTAGATGACCTAGGGGCAAGTTTATACCCCAGGAACAATTATTCTAAGAGTCTATTGCATTTCCCTATAGAAGATTGACTGAACTTTTTTCTCATCAGCATCTTGTAATTCTGGGCCTTGAAGGGGTTTTTAATTGAATAGTTTTGAGACTATGTCTATGAAGTTCAATTTTAGATACTGATAACTGATGATTGCTAATAATCCCTTGTCCTATATTTGACAAGCGCTAAGTTGAAACTACCAGCCTGAAATCGGTAGCTACTGATGGGGTACTAATGATGGACCCCTAAAAGGCCTTGGACTTTCCCATTTGGCCTAGTTCCTTTGAGTTCTCCTAGGGCACCTGGTCCTTCTCAGTTAATCCTTTCAACTGCCCTTTCATTGTGGCCCTCATTGTCTTCACCTGGCCCCACCTTATATCATCACTCCTTGATTCCCTCTAAACCCCCTTCTCTGTTACCTCCAGATCTGTTACTTCCCAGTCACCCCAGACTACTTGACCACTCCTAGATCACATCCAGATCTTCCCACAATCTTAAAGTATGAAAAGTCTGTTTCGCCTCCATTAAAGTGCTCTGATTCCATCTGGTCTTGATGAATACCTGGCCACTGGACCCAGATGACTCAGGAGGAGAAAGTGAGACTGGTGACCTGGCACAGTCCTCCCTCTCTCAAATCAAAGTCAGCTGCAAGTGATGTCATCATTTCCCTGATGTCATGGTCCTCTTTTAAAACAAGGGACCATTACCACAGATTCAATCTGGCCTGCTTGTCAATATGAGCATCACAAATACTCAGATTCTTAAAATGTGGCCAGTAGTCTGGATTCTTAAAATCTCATACACCCCAACTGGTGTCTTAATAAATCTTGTCTCTGACTAAAAGAAGGCTTGGGTCAAATTTATTTGAGGCAGGACCCACATCATTTGCCCTTGAATTTTGGGGTTCCAAACACTCCTAGACTGAAACAGCTACCATGGTTAAATATGAATTCAGTACACATTCCAGACTACGGTGATTCAGAAGATATAAATGTACAATCTCACAGGTCCTTTTTCTCATAATGAAACACACAGAGTCTGCCATTCGTGAAAGTTTCATGTCAATCCTCCATATCTGCCTTGAACATAAACAACAGTAGCAAAGTTCCCTGCAAGATGAGTAATAACATTGGTCAAAAAGTGTGTCTTAATTTTTAAAGACTAGGGGAAGCTCTCCTGTAAAGACACAACTGTTGCAGCAGTGATAAAGTTGGTAGGCAGCCATGGAGTAGTGTATCAGACTATAAAAGAGCCTAAAATAAGACATGAGGAGGGAATAAATACCTACAAAAACCTACCAATCCAAGACTACAAAAATGTTCCATGATAATTTTAGGCACATTGTTGAAGACAAAACTTGGTATTTGATGAAAAGCAGATTTTACTGGCCATGAATAGCAGGATATACACATCCAAGAAGTGCTAGGTCCTCATTTATTTATTTTTTTATTACATATATATAAATTTATAGTATATAAACTATAATGCTATATATAGCATAGTAAATATACTATATTATATACATACTTACATATATAATACAGTATATTTAAAGGATAGTACTGCTATCTTTTGGAACAGCTAGGTGGGGCAATGGCTAGAGCACTCAGCCTGAAGTAAGGATAACCTGGCCTCAGATACTTACTAGTTATGTGACCCTGAGCAATTCACTTAACCCCTACTTGCCTCAGTTCTTCTACTGTAAAATGAGAAGATGGTGGAGAAGGAAATGGCAAACCACTCCAGTATCTTTCCCAGAAAACTGCCCATGGAATCCCATAGAGTCAGATATGACTACATGAGTAGACAAATGAACAACTGCCACTTAAGGTGTTTACCTAGGAAACCTTAAGTAGCAGCAGAGCTGGTACTCATAAGCTTCTTGACCCTCTGGAAGGGATAAGAATCACACCTAGTGATGACGCACCACTTCAACCATCTTGTTCAGGTCCACCCCACTAGAACTAAAAGTCATCAATAGTAAATAATCTGTTATGGGCAAAGTATTTCTCTCTGTACACCTTATCTACTAGGATTCAATCTAATCAGTGTTTGATTTCGACATCAAGTCATTTAAGAAGGTGCTTTACCAAGGAAGAATTAAGAAATCTATCACTGCGGTACTCCATACTCAAGGAGACTTGTTAATTGCGCCCTACTGAAAATTTCTGAGATCCTGAGGTTCAAAGGAAAGGCCCTGAAGAGTTGACATGTGGAGTTTTAATTACATAATTATAATCCACAAGGGAAATCAAAAGCTTCACTCCACACAAGTTAATATTTGGACAAAACACATGGCTGCCTGTTATTTGGAATCTCTAAGTCTAAGGGAGATCTAGACACTCACAACCTACATATACAACCAAGTCCAAAGAGGCCTACACTCTCTCTCTAAAGCTTCAGTACAGAAGATCAGCGAAAAAAAAGTAAGCATTCATATGACGCTTAAATTCAATATCAATTATTCCAACCAAGAAGTAGAATCTTATTTAAACCTTGGTGTCCCTGGAAAGCAGAAAATAGCAGACCAAAGTAAATCTCCACTAGGTGACTGCAATCTACGGAACAACTCCAGCTATTAACTAAGTCTTCAGAAATATGGATTATTGATTTTGGGGGTGCCGAGGGACTGTGAAGAGGGTACTAAAGATATGACTCTGGAAAGTGCTGTGGACTTTTAGTGGAGAGAAGATCTACCTCCTCACATTCTACTTGCCATGAATGGCATGGTATATGGTCCTGTAATTGAGGGATTTTCCTCTATATTTTTGAATTCGTATTTATATCACACTTTTACAATTCACAAAGGGTTTTCCATCATTAAGTGTTAAGTTCTTTAACACAGGAGTGATCATTTCTCATTCTATATATGTCTAGCATTTGTGCCTTGTATAATTTGAACAAACCTCTGAAGTAAAGCACATATTTTTGCCCCCATTTTGTGGATGATGAAACTGAGCCTTAAAACAATTATATGATTCACCCACACAAGATGTGGAGCAAACAACTAGTGTTGAGAGGTCATAATATTTCCAGTCAGAAGCAAAACTA
Organism: Bettongia penicillata ogilbyi; assembly: GCA_023548195.1. NCBI lineage: Eukaryota > Metazoa > Chordata > Mammalia > Diprotodontia > Potoroidae > Bettongia > Bettongia penicillata. Next base: position 1,961,605 of record JAJHZJ010000567.1, read on the forward strand.
GAGCCCAAATCTCATGACTCTAAGTCTAATGCTTTTTCCAGTCAATCACAATGCCTCTGAAAGAGGCCAAAGCCTAACCAATCACATCCAATTGTTCCTGACCACAAGTAGTCTTCTTTACCCTCTGACCTCCAGACCCATGACCAGCTTTCTGACTCAGCAACCTAAAACTGCTTTTTCTCCACCTATTTTAGCCCTATCATCAATGATTCTATTTTTAAGTTCAAAGGACCAGCAAATGATTTTTAATTCAGCATATGAAGAAATATGCACTGAGGAAAAGTCAATCAATCAATAAGATGCCTTGCTAATTTTGAAGAAAGGAAAGGACTAGTTTACTTAGAAGACAGCAGAGCTACAAGAGAGCCTTCAAAACATCATTGCCTTGTACCTTCAATATGCACCCACACTTACACAACCTGCAAAACAGATCTAAGATATTACTCATCTCCCATCAATTTACACAGCCCTAAGATCTTAAATAGCTGAAAAACTCTCGAACTTTAAGATCCACAGTATCACTTAGCAAAATAAGAATAAGAATAGGATTCTAAGTGTATTTATCACTAAATCTCAGAGTTGGAAAGGATTTCAGAGGCTATGTAACAAAAGTCCCCTCCTTCAGCATACTAGGGAAGTGGTCATCCAACCTTTGTATGAATACTTTTTCCCTTTCACATTCAAAAAATAGTGAAGAATTTTTTTAGTTGGGTTTTATTTTTTCTGTTCTCTAATCACATTATCAAGTTGACTAAATTTCCTCTTTAATGTCACTCTAACCTTCTGTAAAAAGCATAACACTATTACATTTATCCCAAAGAGTCACTTTGGGTTCTTAAATATTCCAGTTCAAAGACATTTTAACCACTGATAACTCTTGGTTCATTGTATATTCCTCTTTCCTCAGAAATGGGCTTCTAATTAATATTGAGTCCTAGAACTTTTCCTCTCTCCAGGGTTTGTCCTAGTAATCCTGTTCTTATGCAACTTCCAGGAGATTGGAATTTCTCCTAGGACAGTGAGCTGTCCATGTTACTGACACATGTAAGGAGGTGTCCTCTAAGAATATTCTCCATTCTGCTGCTTTTATCTTTGTTATCAATTAGGCTGCTGGAATATCATGTTCACTTCAAGATGTCACTGCACCTAAGATTTCAAATGGCACTAGGTCAAGTAATAGATTGTTAGAGGCATCCTGTCCTTATAAAACAAGAAATACAATTTGGTCAACAAACTTTCATTTTTATGACACTACACTGGAGGGACGCATACAACCTCATTCAATATGCAATATACTAATGTGATTTTATAGCAATGTTTTCTCAGTAGTTTAACTATGAATCCAGACAGAGATATTAATTGCCTTATGTATTGTAAATGCTGGTACTATTCCCCTTATGGTTCATAAGCTAAGCCAGTGAGAAGAATTTTCAGGGAGTAGATTGTTTAAAAAAAATAATCATTGCACATTCTGTGTAGAACTTCTGGAAGCACTCTCAATCAGCGTTATTATCCTTGAGATCTACATCACTGAAGCTCTCTAGATCTTCCTACTTTCTCTTCCTATACAGGTTAGGAATATACACAAAGCTACTGTGTTACTTTGAGGCTGGAGAGCTGAGAAAGGACAAACAAGCAAACTTCTTAAAGGGAATCCTTCTGGGTTAAGAGAGAATGTCAAACTTAAATTTGACTGGCCTTATGTAAAAACTGAATACTGCTTTTGAGTTGAAGGATATCAGCCCAATTTATGTTACCAAAAAAAAAAAAATCCACATGATTCATTCCTTTGTGTCAAGTACCTCATGAGCCATCCTTAAAAATGCAGAAATTACCTGGAAGGCAAAGTACATTAAGTCACTATCAGCTGTTGACACCTTAGCAAAAAATAGTTCCTCAGAGCAAGGCATTAGTTATCTAGCAGTGACCTCAGGAAATGTCACAGATCAAGCATTTCAGATGAGAAGGAAGAATGAAAAGATTTGGAGGCTGGGACTCATTTATTAAGTGGTGAATCTCCAGAGGATACCACGTAACATGGGAACCCAATGCTTGGAAAAGGCTTGAGGGATAAAAGAGAAGGGGCATCAGAATGAGAATTGGAGGGACATCCAAATTTCACCCATTTCATAGTGAAGTTCACTTTCTAGAGTGATGGCAGGAGTAAGGGATGAATCAGATGACCGGGACTCTAGCCTGACTTCTTTATTTACTAACCATGTGACCTTAGACAAATGACTTAACCTCATTGCACCTCAGTTACCTTATCTATCAAATGGAGATAATATCTTCCTAGCATGTCTCATTGAAATATTATAAACATCAAATGATATAATGAATCTGACAACATTTTATAGATTTTAAAACATTATTCAAAGAATAAGTATAAAGAGGCAGCATGGCATGATCACTAGTCTTGGAGTCATAGAGACCTGGGTTCAAGTCCTTCCTCTGAAACCTACTAGGTTCATTTTCAAGGGAAAAGTCACTTAATCACTCTGTGCCCAGGCAGCTGTATGAGACTATAATCCCTAAATTCTCTTGGCCTATTTCCTCACCTATAAAGTGAGATGGGATGGTCTATTTCATCTGTACGGTCACTTTCATCTCACAATCTGTTATCTCATTATTTTAAATTGTAGTCCTGCATCAATGAAGGAAATTTCTATACCAGGAGGTTTTTTTCTACTGATGAAAATTCAGATACTTCCCCAAAATATACATTAATAATAACACCAATCCTTATAATCTGAAAATTCAGGAGAATCTGTGTGTGTTCATCCCTCATTGCTGAAGAAAACCATGCCATCAGAGAAATAATGACATGACTTGTAGCTGACTTTTGTTTTTTGAGTGAGGGAGGGCTGTGCAGGTCACTGGCCTCACTTCTCCCCCAGAGCCATCTGAATTCAGTGACCAGATATACATCAGGATGACTGAGGATGACCCAGGATGAGGCAATTGGGGTTAAGTGACTTGCCCAGGGTCACACAGCTAGTGAGTGTCAAGTGTCTGAGGTGAGATTTGTAACTCAGGTCCTCCTGACTCCTGTACTGGTGCTCTATCCACTGCACCACCTAGTTGCCCTATCAGGAGAATCTACCCTTGGTTCCTAAGATGTCCAGCATTACATCAAGGGGAGATCAATGGAATAAAGAGACTTGGTATATTCAAGCCCACCAGGAGCTCCCTAAAGAAGATGTGCTATCCACTCTTACTTCTCAATGTTCAGAAAAAAAGAACCTTCATTATTCTTGTGGGGTCTTGTGTGCCTGAAGTTATTTCAGCTAAAAATGAAAGAAAATGTTCCAGAAACGTGTTTTTGACTCAGTAAGAAATCCATCTAAAGATCCAAACAGTGGTTCAGGTTCAGTTCGTATTCACTTTGAGTTGAATACTCCATTATGAATTAGCTTGATAATAAAATCAAAACACATTAATATAGGGTTTTAAGATTCACCAAGCACCTTCTTCACAATAAATCTTGGAGGTAGGTAGAATAGCTATCATACAAACTTTACAGATGAGAAAATTGAGGCTCAGAAAGATGAAGTCACTTGCTCAGGGTTGCACAACTCATAGAACTGAGATTTGAAATCGTGTTTCTCCTGACTCTAACTTCAGTTCTCCTTCAGACTCCGGGTCCAGAGTCTCCAGGTTCCAAGTGTTCTTTTCACTTAACCAGGCAACACTTCCAATGGACTTAATGTCCTCCAAAGGTATCAGTAGGTACAGTAAGAACAGTGGCCCAGAATGAGGTCTGAAAGAAAGAAGTACACCGGAAAAAGAAGAAATGGGAGAATCGATGCAATAAGCATTAAATCACTGAATGTTAGTGAGCAAATAATTAAATGTCTATTATGTCCAGAACAACAGCTAGACATTAAAGTGACAGTTCCTGCCCTCAATGATCATACAGTGAGATAGAAGTTATGAAAGTACTTTGAAAGTACAGCTGAATGAGGACAATATGAATTGTTATGTTTGTTATTTTTTATAACTTATGATAACCTTATCCATGGTTGATCAAAGTATATATAACACAGATTCTAGCTTACTGTTGGGAGGTTTATTGTAAACTTGACAAGGGAAGTTTGGTATAGCCAGAGGAGAATAACAGTGTTTAGAATCTCAAAAGTTAAAAAATACTTATGACAATATTTAGTGGCTTTTGCTTTTGAAAGATTTATAATTATAAAAATATGAGTACTCTCCAATGATGTAGATTCCAACTCCTCCACAGCAGAAAAATGGTGGCCAGTCTTCTGGTGGTGATAAGCTATCTAAACTTATCTTGATTCATCCTCAGAAGAGTGGCACACAGGTTTTAGATGGAAGCATATTCAAATCTTTCCAATTTGATGACATCTAACAAAAATTGTTCCTTTGTTTCTCATTGCCTCTCTATCATAATAACATGAGATATCAGAGTAGAATTTTTGTCTTACTTGTTAATAAAATAATAAAGCTTTATTGTGTTCCCACTCAATTCAACCTTTTGCTTCCTGCTAGTTGTAAGGTTATAAAAATAGAAGTTTAACTATTATTGATATATTTTGCATGATTATACATGTGTAACCCATATCAAACTGCTTGCCTTTTCAATGTGGGGGGAGGGAGGAAGGGAGAAAATTTGAAACTCAAAGTTTTAAAGATGAATGTTAAAAATTGTTTTTACATTTAACTGAGGAAAAAATTTTAATAAGTAAATAAATACTTTTTTAAAAAGAATATTAATTCAGCAGCCATGTGGAGAATGGATGGAAGTAGAGAAAGATCTGAGGCAGAGAGATTAATTAGAATGTTACTGTAACATTCCACCTGAAAGATGATGAGACTATGAATTAGCTTGGTGGTCATGTGAGAAGAGGACAGGTGTAAGATGGATGTAGAATTAACCAAAAAATGGAAATCTAAGAAACAGTCTCTGTCTTTAAGAAGTTTATAATCCATTGGAAATACCATATCAGCTCTGAGCAAATGAGAAAAATTAATTTCTCTCCTGTAGTAATGATTGATGGGTTTTGAAAAAGTTATGGAAAACTCAACATGATCATTTCCATTTTCCCCAAGTTCTAATAAGACTATATACTCTTTCTGTCCATATACAGAAGACTCAGAGACTAGAGATGTCACCACATGCCCAGAGGCCCTTAAATTGTTTCACTTTTCTCTGTTCTTTCTCTCCAGAAATACTTACTATATCAAATACGTTGGGTTGCTCTACCAACTCAGTCAAATAGAAAATCCCATGGCCACCACTTCTAGTTATCCCTTCGTACCACTCCTCTCTCCCCTACCACACAAAATCACAAAATGGCTTCCCAGATGAAAAAAAAAAGTAGTGATGTTTTGATAAGGGATTTTAGTCTTCAAAAGGTATTCTAAGGAAATCATTCCTCTATAGGAAGCCCTTCTCAATCCCCCTAAATTCTAGTGCCTTCTCTGAATGAGTATTTCCAATTTATCCTGAGAATAACTTGATTAGACACAGCTGTTTGCGTGTTGCCTTTCACCTCTGTGGCCCATTAGATTTCGAGCTCCTTAAGAGCAGGGACTCTCTTTTACCTTTGTATCTCCATTGTTTAGCACGGTGTCTGGTTAATAAACAAGTGTTTATTAACTTACTGGAGAAGGCCTTTCCTGGTCCTCCCTGTATCTCCCTACTACTAATGCCTTCTTTCTATGATGAACTTCCATCTACTCTGTATATATCTTATACACATAAAGCTGTTTTTATGTGGTCTCCCTCATTACAATACATACTCCTGGAGAGCATGGACTGTGCACTGGGGTAGGGAAGTCAAAGGACCTCACTTGAGGACTTAGAGAGCCACATTTGACCTTGGGGCTGCAAATTCCCCATCCCTGAACTCTGCTTTGACCTTTCTGGGTATCTCCCATGTTTAGCACAGTGCTGGCACATAATAAATATATAATAAATGCTTGTTGCCTGAAAAACTAATGATAACAAAGCATACCACATTTTGAGGACCACTGTTCTCCCTTTATTTTTGTTCTTTTTCTCTTATTTCCTATTATTATGTCTTCTCAATTGTTACAGCTTCCTTGATTCCTCTCCAAGAGAAGAATCATAAAATTTGGTAGTTGGAAGGAACCTCAGCAACCAGTGAATCTAATTCACAAATGAAAAGAATTCTTATCATAACATATCCAAGTAGTTGTCCAGCCTCTCAGCTGAAAACCTCCAAAGAGGAGGAACCCATCACCTCCCTAAGAAACTCATTCTACCTTTTTTCCCTAACATGAGCCTATATTGTCCTCTTTGAAACCTCTACCCATTCCTCTTAGTCTTATTCTTTGGCTCCAAATACAACAGACCTAGTCTTTCCTCCAAACGTCAGCTCAAACTCCAGTAAGGCATGACCCTTCTCAATTCTGCCTACAGATCCCTAAGATCTTCTACCCTAATATGTAATTTAGGTAAAATCTGATGAAGTAAGTAAGTATATGTCAATTGCTTAAAAAAAAAAAGGGCAAACTTCAATCTCTACCTTCTCCCAAAAAAGGTTGTTTTAAGTCCTATGTGCCTCTCAGTTCCCAGCCTTCTCTAGGTGTTGCTGGGTGCCTGCTGCTTTAAACAATTTAATCCCTTTAAAACAGAGAAGCAAGGCTTTGTGTGTTGACTATGACATATACAGTCTATGTGACTACAAGCAACTTGATCTCTCAGGTCCTCCAGACAGTTCTCTTAGAATGCAAATTATCAAGGAGTTGGTAGAGGAAGTGTCCACACTGAAAGCTTGCTACACAGATGAAATCATAGGTCCAGAATAATAAGGGGTGGAGAAACTGAAGCCTCAAGGCCACCTGTGGCCTTCTAGGTCTTCAAGAGTGGCCCTTTGACTGAATCCAAACTTCACAGAACACATCCTTTTATTAAGGGGATTTGTTCTGTAAAGTTTAGATTAAGCTAAAGGACTGCCCCTGAGGACCTAGAGGGTCATATGTGGCCTTAAGGGCCCAGGTTCCCCACCCATGGTCCAGATCAAAAGAAACAGAGCATACACAAGCACTAAAAGTTCTAGATAGTAAAAATAAAATTAAGTGAACAGAGAGGAGGGATATCTATAATTCATTAAAATGGCAAGAAAAAATCCACTTACTTCCTAATGATATAATATTGTCCTGGGCAGTGAGGTGGTACAGTGGATAGAGCACCAGTGCAGGAGTCCGGAGGACCTGAGTTCAAATCTCAACTCAGACACTTGACATTCACTAGCTATGTGACCTTGGGCAAGTCACTTCACCCCAATTCCCTCATCCTGGGTCATCTCCAATCATCCTGATGAATATCTGGTCACTGGATTCAGATGGCTCTGGAGGAGAAGTGAGGCTAGTGACCTGCATAGACCTCCCTCACTTAAAGCAAAGTCAAGTACAAGTCACATCATTATTTCTCTGATGGCATGGTCTTCTTCGGCAACGCAGCACGAATACATGCTCAGAATATTGTCCTACATGGGAACTAGTTCTTAAAATATGAATGAAGAACAAGAAGAGAAAAAATAAGCGCATTGCTAGGTTTAACTGAGTTCATTCTAATCGTTGACTTTTTTCTTATGAGCTAGTCTACATAACACCAGGAAACATCACAGGCAGGAAATTCAATGTCCCTGGTGGGCCAGCTCCACGACAGAATGGCAGCAGAAGGAGACGCTGGTGAGCATGCCTTTTCTCATCATGAAAGAAAAATAACTATTCCCAAGAACTAATTTAAATGAAATAAAGCACTTAGAAGGCAGTTCATTCACTTTGAGGAGTTTGTGCTCGAAGGCTGAGAGCGCTGAGGAATAAAATGGTGCTGATCAGGTAATTTGGGGGACTGAAGTAATAGCAATTTTCTGCTGCGGATTCAGCTCAGCTTCTGGAAAGCCCACTCAGCAAAGGAATTCTGAAAAATTCACCAAAACTTCGGAGTCTTAAAGAACCACTGCAGAAATACAGCCAGGTGCCTCCCTGAAAGCTTAGCCACTTAAAGGAAATGAACCCAACGGCTGGACAGAGGTTTTGGTAGACAGAAGTCCTGGGATGTTTTTTCCAAAATGAACTTTCTTGAGAGAGAAACTTTAAATGAGTGTGTTCAAGGGGAAGCAAGGATCCACCTCCAGTGGTACATACTCTACTTTAGATCTGCTACCAATCCGTAGAACAATATGTCCCTCCTAGGATAAGCTCATCACTTCTAAACTCACCACCATGCTGCTAACTCAAGCCTTGACTGAAATCACCTCCCTCAGCCTCCATTCCCCCACTCAGTGGAAGGCTGGAAGGCAGAGTATCAAACTCCCAATGCCTTTGTTTATAGAGGGCAAAAACTGAACTCAGAGCTCACTCTATTTTGCATCCACTGCCTGCCTAGTTTCAATACCATGTAACAAGATGCCCCTTCCCTATGCTGAGTACCCGGTGATGTCCTATATCCCCACCCTACTTTGCCTCCTTTTGTGTATTGTCCTTTCTTTTTTTAGATTGCAGGATCCTGGAGAGCAGGGATGCTTTCTTTTTATTCATTGTATCCCTAACACTTAGAACTGGCACATAATGATTACTTAATAAATATTTGTGGGATTGATCAGATTGGTATCTATCAAAGTAGGCTCTGTTTTAAGAAAACCTAATATATAAAGACAACTCTTCTAATATATTTAAAGTATGATTAAATTTTTAAAAACATATTTGGGGTAAAATATTATATGACACTTGGAACTATATTCACCATAATGATTTGGGCACATCAGATGAATGTGTTGGGTGTTTTTTAACCATCAAAGACCATGACCAAAAATATAGGTAGGTCTAGAAACTTAGCAGGAAGCTTTTATCACAGTACCATTTTTCTAGGAAATTCGAAAAATGGTAACTAAATTAATCACTTGTTCATTAAATTAGCAAATATGTATTGAGTACCTAACATATTCATAACATATACTAAATATTGTAAGGAGTACAAATAATATTTGACCCCCATCATCAAGGTGCCTCAACTAAGAGACAAGTGTATTGTTAATGTATTTTTGCTTATTGTTAATATATTTTTGCTTCTTAATGAGATCTTTCCCATTCATTAATTGGCCCATGTGACCTGACTGAGTCGCACAGAAGCCTGAGTCACATGAGTCTGTGGTGGGAGGAGCTTGCTCAAGGGTAGAATAGGAAAGGTGGAGCAGAGAGGAGAGGAAATTGGTCACAGCAGTTAGAACTAAGGGAGAGAGAGGAAGCAGGCCATGAGCTGTGAGTTTTCCTTTGAGGGAAAGCCCTACCTGGGGGAAGACTTGGAGATAGTAGTGCCATCCACATTGTTATTGTATATAGATTTACTTGTTACTATGATGGATTTGCCTTTATGGTATCTGAATAAATGTTTTAGTTCTATCTTCCATGTGGGAAGTCTGCTGTATCTCATGATTCAGAATAATGCTGGTATATTCATAGCTGCTGTAGGCACTATGAATATCACATTGGTGCTACAACAAGGTGCTCCCAAATAAAAAACTAAGTAATAGTGCAAAAGTGAAATAGCAATTATTGGTTTCAGTTGTTTCTGACTCTTTATGATCCCGGCGATTATAGCACAGCAGTACTATTGATGGGATTTTCTTGGCAGAAAAACAAAGTGGTTTTACCATTTTCTTTTAAAGTGGATTAAGGCAAACAGAGATCAAGTAGCTTGCTGCTTGCTCAGGGTCACCCAACTAGTAAGTGTCTGATGCCAGATTAGAACTGAGGTCTTCCTGACTCCAAGCCCAGCACTCTATCAACTGAGCAACCTCAATGCCTCTAAATAGTAACAACAGACACTACAAGGGCCACTCCAAGGCAGTGTTTCAATAAGCAGAGCCCTAGATTCCTGCCTGTGCATATGCTATTCCTCTCAGTTTGAAATGCCTTCTCCCTCAGCTCCAATCTTTTCCTATTGACATACTGTCAAACCTTCTTTGGACTCTTCTCTGATCTTTCCGGAGGGAAGTAATCTTTCCCACTTCTGAATGTTAGCATCTCTTTGGACACTACTCTTAAAATGTAGTTATTTGTGACCTGTCCTATCTCACTTGGGGAGAGGCAGTATGGAATGGTGGATGGAGTCATTGACCTTAGATAAGTCATTGAACCTCTCAGTGCTCTAGACATCTCTCTCTAAGACTGTAAGTTACAGAAAAAGTGCTGACCGCATTGGTAGATGGAGTTTCCTCACCAGAGAGTTCCCTTTGCCAAAAAAATCACAGGTCCAATCTCTATCCTTATTCTGATCCTTTTCCCATTTACTATACTATAATCTCTTTAACAGCAGGAAATGTTTCCTATTCCTCTTTCAAAATCAACAGTTACTTGTTAAGCATGGACAATACGTAGAGCAGTATAATAGATTCTGTGTAATATACTGAGCTTAGATAAGACATGGTTCCTGCTCCATGGAGCTCACATCCCTAGTACCATAGTAAATACTCAGTAAACATTTATGAATAAAGCGAAAGTGATAATAATCTTAGCAGCATCATTTTGGATTCAAATAGGATTTTTCCTGACATTTGAGAGTGGTCTCATGTCATCATCCATGACAGTACTCCTGTGAGATAAGGCCATCTAAGTTAAGATATATAGATACAGACATTGAGAGGGTTCATGAAGAGATGTGTATATAGTTAATGAAGAGATATAGAAATGAATGTAGACATATAGATAGATATGGAGGTTTTCATGAACATTAGCATCCTAGGAACGGGGGTTTGAAAATGGAGTCACAAAATCTCAGACTTGGTCACAGGCTATTCAGTCCAACCCATATAAGAAAAAAGAACAAAAGTTCCAACAAACAGTCATCTGTCCTCTGCTAGAAAACTCTCTAGTGAGGAGGAGCCTGCTACCTCTCAAGCATCCATTCCACTTTGCCATAGCTCTGTTAGGAAATTTTTTCTTACATCCAGCTAAAGTCTGTCTCTCATCAGTTTTCATGTGTTATTTCTAGTTTGACCCTCTGGGTCAAGCATAGAAAGTCTAAATTTCTCTTCCACATTATCAACCTTAAAATGGTAAAAAAAAAAAAAAATACCTATAAAATCCTTCCACTAATTCTTCTCCTCTCTAGGATAGACTTCAACTTTTAATGGGCTCATAAGATCAAAGATTTAGAGTTGGAAGAGACGTTTGAGATCATCTAGTCTAACCCCTTTCTTTTAATAGATAAAGAAAACCAGACAGGGAACATATCTTGCCTGTGGTCACAGAGGCATTGAATAACAGAATCAGGATTCCACTGACTCATAAGACTTCATAGTTGGAAGGGACCTTAGAAGTCACGTTGTACAAATCCCTCATTTCACAAATGGTCAAACAGATTAAGGGAAGTAACTTGCTGATGGTTACCTGTATCACAAGGGGCAAGCTGAGATGTGAAATGAAGTCTTGAAGCTCTGGATGCAGTCTCATTTCCTCCTATACACCATTGCTTTCAATTGCTTCCTACTATCAGATTAACGGGGAGCTCTTTATTCTGATGTTTCAAGTCTTACATCAATCAATTCAATCTTGTTGTGCCCTAGTGTAACTCCTCCCACTCCATCTGACTTGATTCCTTTTTCTTGCTTTTCCTTGACTTTGTAACTTTGTTTTTGATGGTCTCCCGCTGGGAATTTCTCTTCTTAATCTTTCTACAAATCCATGGTAGTCACTTCCTTCAAGATACTACTCAATGTTCCCCTATCTACCTAAATTCATCTTACACTGATTACTCCTATGTTTCGCCTTACTCAGCATGCAGTATTTCACAAATAGCATCTTTAACTTAATGATATTCTCAAGTTGTATATCATCTCCTCACACTATCTCCTTAACTAGATTATAAGTACGTAGGTTAAAGGGACTACCATCTATTTCTTTTATATGCTGAGGATGACTCAGGTAGTTCTCTCTGATAAAATAGTAGACAAATGCCCAGAAATGAACTTAACTGTGTGATTCATGTTACATGAAAACATTTTTGGTAAATTATTAAAGGAATTGAGGAAGTTACTGTCTTTTATTCATTCCACAGGTGTCTTCTAACTGGGTTTCTAACTTTCCTGATCCCTTTCAGTAAAATTAAAGTTTTAATTATTAATTCTGTCATTCTTTAAATACTTTTTATGCTCGTACATAAGAATTTTAGAAAACCAGATCAGTTTATAAGATAGAAAAATAAGTTACCAACTCAAGAAATTCTGTTCATAATTCACTTTTCACTAAGTTGAGGTTTCAGTCCGAACTTTATGCCAGACTATTCCATACCTCCCGTGGAAAGGGAAGCCCCTAGTAATTTGATGTTTTGGGTTTTTATTCATAAAGATGACACTATAGATAAAGGAATCTATCATCAAGTAATATTAAAGGGTAATTCAGAGCAGGTAGGTGTCACAGTGGTTAGAGCACTGGGCTGGAAATCAGGAAGACTCACCTTCCTGAGTTCAAATATGACTTCAGACACTTCCTACTTGTATGACCCTGAGCAAGTCACTAACCCTGTTTGCCTCAGTTTCTCATCTGTAAAATGAACTAGAGAAACAAATCACTCCAGTGTCTTTACCAAGAAAACCCCAAATGAGGTGATGAAGAGTCAGACATGACTAAAAAACTACTCAAAAACAATTAGTAATTCACCTGTTTAAATTACATTCAGAACCCAAGCAGCCTTCTACATTTCTGGTGACTCAGAACCAAATGTTCATTTTTTAAAATGAGATAATATTCTGTTACACTACTGAAACATATATAAAATTCCTTTTGTTTTTATTTGATGAGCTAGTTTACAATCCAAATAGGGAACTAAATCATGAATAAGTTACATAAAATCCAAGAAACCCTGATGGAGGCACAAGAACATCAAACTTCAGGCTAGGTAACACTCCACAAGACCTCATTCCTCACCTATACCCACCTTAGAAGAAAGGCCACACTGAAAGACAAGGATTGATGAGAGCTTTTCTCTTTAACCTACTCAGTTAGTAAAATTATTTTATTTTGTGCTTTATGTAACTAGGCTAGATTTGGTTCCAAAGATGAGGATCTCATGACTTTCTGGTATATTTGAGGGTATTTCAGAATTCATAGTTCAAGTATAGGTAAATTTTTAGTTTTAACCACTGATACAACGTCCTTTGAATTTGAGTTAGAATTGGAGAATTCCTTGATTGGAAGAACAAACTTTTGCTGTACCATCTTCCCATCCCCAATTTTTAAAAAACAATAGAAAAGCATAACAATTAAACATAATACATAGCTGTTAGTGACTTAATAGTACACTTGGCAATGCATTAAAATCAATATTGTGATCATAAGTGCATGATTATTTAAGTTGTTTTGCATCACCGGAATCGCTGTGCCATTACATTTTGTATTATTCATTTCAGCAACATTGTCAGTTCATAAATATTAATCACACCCAATTCCTTCCTTGGTTTTCTTTTATGATGATGAAATTTAGAATCAGTATGGATGGTGACATTGCAAGGCAAATTATGTTGCAGAAAAATCAAAAAAAAGTAAATGGAATAAAGCTATTGAAAAATCATTTGTGAATTAATCTATAGGCTGGGCTTTGGAAAATATTACCTTTGACTATGGGAGGTTTTATAGTTGTCTGATAATGCTAGAATGTGTATCCATAAGGTTTTTAATACAGGCATCTAGACTCAGAACTTATTGGGCATTCACTCAGTTCACTCAATTCATAAAAACATCTGTGCCTGCTACATAAGGATCAAAAAGTAGATCAGTTTATAAAGTATAGAAAAATGATAATAAATACTCAAGATACTTCGTTCATAAATCACCTTTCATTTAGTTAAGGTGACAGTCCCAACTTTATGCCAGAATCTTCCACCATGGAAGAGGAAGCCCCTAAGAACTTGATACTTTGTACTTTCATCCACAAAGATGACATTATAAACAATGGAACCCAAGATATCATAGGGTAAATAATTCACCTGCTCAAATTATATTCAAAGTTATATGTTGCTTTCTACATTTTTGGTGATTCAGAACCAAAATGTTGATAAAAGGACAATGGGATTGATATTCTCTTATACAGTTGAAACATGATTAAAAATTACTAAATGATAATTCTAATAAAAAATTATTTTCTTTAATTTCCTGTTTATTATTATATGATAAATTACCCATGCATTTCCATAAAATGACTTTGGGGCTCTCAAATATTTTGTTTAAAAGTTCAAGTACATCTAAATAACTGAGAAGATTTGATTTAGAGAATGGGTGAGGCATCAAACTCAAAACAATAGTGCCACACCAAGTATGTCTTACCTCCCTTTTTCTTTGCTCTTGAATCTATTTTATGAATGGCTAGATTCTTTTCAATTCAACACTTTTTAAATTCATACTTTGTGCTGGACAATGTCAATCCACTGACTAACATATGAATAGGATGGGTTTTTTTTTTTTTGTTTACTAACAAATAATAATAACATTAACAATTTTCACTAACCTCATTTGTTAGGAGAGTTCATCATCTTGCCAGGTCTGATAGGTGACAATGTAAGAAAGAAAATGCTTCAGGACAAAAGACCAATCCAAAGCAAGAAACCAGGTTGCAGGATTGATTTTAAAATTCCATTATCTGATAAGGATAAAAGGTAAGCAATCTTACTAAATACATGCAACTCAGTCCTAAGGTTTGAGTGGAGAAATTTAAGTATGAATTTAATGAAATAGTCAGAATATGATTATTCTCTGTTTCAACATCAGTGTGTTCCTAAGTTTACATGATTGGATTTCTTTTTAAATGTCTAATTAACTTCTTAAAGAATGTTTGTTGGGTTTTTTTAAGGTTTATAAAATCTCATTATAGATCATTATCATGTGAATTATAGTATTAAATGTGTTCCTTAATTTTATATTAGCCATTAGGAGAAATAGAAAACATAACTTCAAAATGAATTAATTCAAGCCAGAGATTTAAAAAAAAAATGATTGAATTTCAAAGAAGGCCTGAAAATGTCACATTCATTTCCTGACATTTGATTCAGAAATATTGTTTTTCTTCTTTATTCAATTTTATTTTTTAATTAACAAGCATCTATTTTCTCTCTCAAGCATTACAAAATAAAAATAGAAATACAAAACCCTCATTACAAATATGCATAATCAAGCAAAACAAATTCCCACATTGGCCCTTTTTTTAAAATGTGTCATTCTGTACACTGCCTTTCAACTCTCTGCCAGTCCGTGGAGTGCATTTACTACTGATCCTCTGGAATTCTGGTTGATGATCATACTCTAAAAAGAGTTCTTAAGGCTGAAACACATCAGTTCTGGCATTGCCATGTTCCTACACTCAAATAATATCATCTAAAATGAAATCCCAGTAAATTTTCTTTAGTCCCTAAAGTTCTTTCCAACAAGTCAGAAAACTGAAGCTATCTTTCAAGCTGATTTCCTTGGTGAAAACCTTATTGCCTTCATCTCCTCTAGAAAAAGACAAGAGTCAGAATTCACTGGAGGAGGACAATAAGTCTGAGTTTTGCCTACATCATAATGTAGTCACAAGTCCTGATAGGGAAGATATGGCTCACTAACTTTTGCCAAAAACACACATACCTTGGATTCTTGAGCTATGACTTCCTTAATCGGGACATGTGATTTCTCTTGAGTCTTCTATTTTTCCTAACTGTGGTGGCTCAGGTGAATTATAATTGTAATATGGCAATTGTAATATCTTCCATTAACTTAAAACTTTACGTTTATAATATGATATTTTACACTTATCCATTTGTGGAGGGCAAGGGGAAGAATAGTCTGTGCCTATTAGTTCATCAGTGTGGAGAACTCCTGATGTGGGAACTCACTCCACTGATGCAAATTGATAATTTATCTGTAACCTACAATCTTGGAGAGTTACCTGAGGAAACTAAGAAATTAAGCAACTTGTTAAAGGTCACAAAGCCAATGTGTGTTAGAGGAAGGACTTGAATCCAGGACTTCATATCTTCAGGATCAGTCTTGTATGCATGCTACCTCTCTTCAAATACATTCAGAAAAAATAAAATGATGATGATAACAATAATAACTTGGCAAGACAAGATTTTATGCTTAGAATTATAAATTAAAAGTTTGCTGTGTTTCCTGAACCAACAGAAAGCAAATCCTCATGCTACAAATATAGACCTCAAGATCTCCTTGAGAACTCAGCCAATAAACTTTATTGGAACTAGAGCACTAGCATGGACCAAACTATTGCCTGTAATTACCCTGATATAATATTAATCCATAAAAATTTAAGAACTGTCTTTTAAATAAATGGCATCATACCAAATGAGGTAATATTTATAAAGTACTTAGCTTAGGGTCTGATACATAGTAGGTGCTAAACAAATGCTTGTTCCCTCCAGCACCACCCCCAAATAATCATAATTTCTAGGTTATGCAGAACAAAAAACCTTCAAGAGATGGAAATGTAGAAGAAGAAATCAATATCATATTAGAACAAGATGAGGGTACATATTAATAGTGAAAACAATAACATTTATATAGCACTCACTCTGCCAGACATTGAGCTAAGTGCCTTACAAATACTATCTCATTTGAGCTTAACAACAACCCTGTGGTGTCATTGTTATCATTATCCCCATTTTACAGTTTAGGAAACTGAGGCAAACAGAAATTAAGTGACTTGTCCAAGAACATACAGCTAGTACTCCTCTGAGGCTGGATTTGAACTCAGGTCTTCCTGATTCCAGACCCAGCAATCTTTTCAACTGCACAACCTACCTGTCTGCCATCACAGTCATCCCATTTGCTACAGGATTTGTATCAAACATATTTTCAAGAAACCTAAAGGTAATTGGTTTAAATCCAAATACTTTCATTCAGCTACTGAAAAGTAATTACTATGTACACCTGTCTAACAATCTTGCAAACGTTTAATGTAACAACATAATAGCAGGATGCTTGTCTGTCCCATGACGGTTTCTATCTGACCTCCAGGACAAACGATGAGAATTTTTTCTGTCATGATAATAGAAGATACTAACTAGATAGCAATAATAATATTACATCATTTTAGCACAATTTCATTCTACACAGTGCTATACACACGTAGCACTTTGTAAACTATGTATTCACATGCATATACACATATGTCTGAAATCACTCGGGAAAATAAACAGTATAAATCCAGACACTCGGCCCATCAGCTTTTTTTCTTAACCATACTGCTCCTTAAAAGAAAGAGAGATCTGTTGAGGATGGGAAAGGCATCTGAGAAATGAGTCATGGTTTTAAAAAGCAATGATGCAGTCTAAAATAATGGATAAGATGCTGGCCTTGAAGTCAGGAAGATTTGGGTTCAAGTCCCACTTTAAAAAAATATATTAACTGTGTGACCATGGACAAGTTACTTAATCTCTCATCTATAAAATGAAAGGATTAGATGGCTTCTGAAGTCTTTGGAATCTACCTTTGATTTAATAATAAAGTAATTAATAAATTTAAGAATAAAGTTAATCTATCCTTAAATCTATGAGCATCACGAAAACATTATTTTTAACAAGTGAAAATTATATTTTTAAATATAGGCTGGAAAAAAGTTATCTCTACTGGGAGAGATGAGAAAAATGCGACTAAGGGAGGTTAAGTCAGCAGCTGCCTGTGGGTTACAATTAATCCAAGTTCACACAGATCATCCGGACTCATGCCATGATTAAACATTCAAATTTCCAACTCTCAACTCAGTGTTTCTTC
Source organism: Bettongia penicillata ogilbyi (assembly GCA_023548195.1). Classification (NCBI taxonomy): domain Eukaryota; kingdom Metazoa; phylum Chordata; class Mammalia; order Diprotodontia; family Potoroidae; genus Bettongia; species Bettongia penicillata. The sequence goes on from JAJHZJ010000567.1 coordinate 1,979,356, forward strand.
TGTGACACCACAGAATGGTGTCATTTGAGCTTCATAACTATGTGATGTGAGAAATATAAGCAGTAGATTGTTAGAGGAGTTTGGAAAAGAGACGCATGGTCTAGCCCACCAGAAATGGAGTTTTTTAAATGGAGAGTATTGATATAAAAGTAACATCAGGGATTACAGTCCAAAGAGAACAAAGAAATGGATCAAACTTAAGAATTAAATGATAGTCTTATAAGACATATGTTTTGCCACTTAAAAAGTTATAAAAGAATAAGCAGCACTTTGGATAAATGCTAAGGTAAAAAGCAATGAATCCTAAACCAAGAAAATAAAGGGCCTTGCTTCATGTTAGAAAAAGGAGAAGGAGAAAGAGGAGAAGGAAGAAGAGAAGGGAAGGAAGGAAGGAAGGAAGGAAGGAAGGAAGGAAGGAAGGAAGGAAGGAAGGAAGGAAGGAAGGAAGGAAGGAAGGAAGGAAGGAAGGAAGGAAGGAAGGAATGTTAACAGAAATGTTAATGAAATGTTAAGAAATGTTAAAGAAATGTTAACATTACCATTCCCATTTCCTAGACATCTAGGTGGTTCAGTGGATAGAGTGCCATTTAAAGTCAGGAAGATTCATCTTTATGAGTTTCAATTCTGGCCTCAAACACTTACAGTAGCTGTGTGACCCTAGGCAATTCGCTTGACACTGTTTGCCTCAATTTCCTCATCTGTAAAATGAGCTGGAGAAGGAAATGGCAAACTACTCCAATATCTTTGCCAAGAAAACCCCAAATGGGGTTACAAAGAGTTAGATATGACTGAACACTGACAACAACCCCCCCTTCATGAATGAGAAAACTGAGATTCAGAAAGACCACGTGTCATGCCCAAAATCAACACAGTCAGTGCCCAGTAAAGAACAAAATTCAACCCTAGATCTTCTGATTTCAAGGCCATTTCTTTCTCCATTTTATCATGGTGCTTAAAATTTGAAAGCTGAATTTCAGGGTGTGCACTTTTCTTTGAAGCATAAAAAATAATATACACTTTACTTTTTTTTTTACTTTTTTGCTTTTCAGAAAGCAAATTTACTTTATATTTATGTGTACATTATAATAATATGCAGTTCTGAGTTAGTAATATATTTATAACCATGATTTTCCTTACAGAAATTTTGATTGCAACTTTAGATTCTATTTCTTATCCTTAGAACACTGAAAGGGAAAGAAATCATTTTTAAGAGAATCAGATAAATAAGACAAATGAAAAATCACCCAAGGGTACACAAAATCTATAGTCATATAAAGCTAGCTATCCTTTCTGATTCCAAATCTAAGCCCCTAAATTTATCCCTAGATCAGTCTAGTGCAGAAACTTCATTCCCTTTGTGTTTCTTATGTTCTCACCCTTCAAGTACATCAGTTTCAGTTACCATAGTTTGACATAAGGTGTACAAAGGAAAAAATGGAGGCCTTGAGGTGAATGGTTTATACAACTGCTAAAGTTTACTTGAAATTCAAATATATGGAAGGTGCCATCATTCTCCAAGTTATCAAGGTGTCATCCTTAATTCCTCATTATCTCTAACCTCTATATCCATATCTCTGTTGCCATAGCCTATTGATCTCATTTTTACAACATCTCACCAACGCACCCCCTTCTAACTTCTCATACTACCACCACCCTAGTGCAGGCCCTTATCTCACTCCCGAATGTTGCAATAGCTGACAGGTTAGTCTGCCTACCACAAGTCTCTCCCTATTCCAGTCCATCATCCATTTGGTCATCAAAGTAATTTTTCTAAAGAACAATTACACACACACATACTCCTCCCACTCAATAGACTCCAGCATCTCCCTATCACCAAAGGGAGAGCAAGTATAAAATTCTAAAATCAAATAAAAAATTCTTTGGCATTTAAAGCCCTTCATAATCTATCCCTCCCAAAAAACCAGTCGTATTATACCATCACCCCTTCCTGAGACCCCAACTACACACCCTGTGATCCAGTGACACTGGTTTCTTTATAGTTATTAATACAAGATACTCCATCTCCCAACTTCAGGCACCTTTACTGGCTCTCTCCTATGCCAGAAATTCTCTCTCTCTCCTCTTGCTCTTGGTTTTCCTGGCTTCATTCAATTATCAACTAAAATTTCATCTTCTGCAGCAAGTCTTCTGCAATACCCTTAGTTCTAGTGATTTCCTTGTGTTGATTACTTCCAATTTATCCTGAATATAGTTTTCTTGTTCATAGCTTTCATGTCACCTATCCCATTACATTGTGAATTCCTCAAGGGGAATTTTTTGTCTTCTGCTTTCTTTTTATCTCCAGTATTTAGCACAGTGCCTGGTACATAGCAGATGCTTAATGTCTATTAACTGACTGACTGACTGAAATAATCTTGGAGCTCCATTTGAAAGTAATTTCTTACTTACCAAGTGCCAATTAAAAATACAGGAAGAGAAAGCCATGTACAAATCATTACCCATGTAAAATAGTCCAGGATTACTCTTGCCCAAAGTAGAACTCTTCCATGTAGCTTCAAATACCCACAGTGAAGAGGCAAGGAAGTTGGCATACATAAAAGGAAGGTTCATGACATCAGAATACCCCAAGTCTAATGACTGAAAGAGGCATTACATCAGGAGGTAAAAACTTAGAGAGGGAAAAAAAGGAGAAGTTTGACAATAGAGACATGTGGCAAAAAAAAAAAAAAAAGGCTAGGAGTGTTTCTAAATTGCTTTGGGAAGAGAAACAAACTGGAGCAGTCTGAGATTTTAGAACATGTTCTCCTGAGCAAGAGATGCTGATAATGCATTCAGTACGCTCAGGTTTTTAAAAATGCAGAAGAAGGGAATCCAAGAGATTGACTCCATATGGAAGAAATTGGAAGCCCGGAATTGGAGTTGAGAATCCAACTCTGAAGGCTTCAGGAGAACTCTATTCCAGCCATTAAAAGTCATGTTGAGAACTGACAAGGGAATGAGTGGCTCTTTCTTTATCTCATTCACCTACACACAGAGTTATTTCCCCCACCCAGTGGGTAACCCTATCTTCTTCTTTGAAAGAGATAGGAAATTATATGCATTTGTACATTGTAGATTCTTAAGGAATATTCTTTATTCCATTTATTTTCCTGTGTGAATTATTTCTTGATATTCTGTCTTAATTAAATCTTTGGCTATTTGGTTTGTGGCTTTTAAATGTAGTAGGGGCTCCAGCTGCAACTGACATAACTAATTAGGGAAAACATCTCATACCAAATCTTCAGAAAAGTAATAGGGAGGTCTAGGGCTAGATTTCTCAGAGGGACTTATGGAACCCAGTGCCACAGTTAGGTGACAAGACTAGAGATGTCCTAGAGACATTTTAAACTCAGCATGTCTAAAACAGAACTCATTGTCTTTCTTCCCAAACCCATCCTTCTTCCAGACTTTCTTACATCACCATTCTTCCAGTCTCAAAGGTTTATAACTTTAATGTCACCCTCAACTCTTCACTCTCCCTTACCCCACATTTACAATCAGTGACCTAATCTTGCTGTTTCTGCCTCCACAGCATCTCTGCTATCTGATAACTTCTCACACTGCCATCAATTAAGATCCCAATAACTTCTTGACAAAATTATTACAGTAGGAGACCACTTGGTCTCTGTCCCGTAAGTCATCCCCCTTCCTAGTCCATTCTATAAACTGCTGCCAACATGATTTTCCTTAAGTTATGATCTTACTACGTGGCTTTCCTCAGCCAGGTCTAGTGGCTTCTGAATGACTCTAATTAAAAAGATAAATGCCTATCTTTAGCTTTTAAAGCCCCTTTCAGCCGGACTCCAAAATACCTTTCCAGCCTCATGGCACATAATTGCCCCTCCTACATGCTGCAAGCCAGGTAAACTATGGTTCTATCTGTTCTTTCCATGTATGATGTCATGTGCCCCCCATCTTCCCTCTCTTTCACTTTGCTCTGGCCATTGCTCATGCCTGGAAGGGAGTCAGTCCTTACTGCCCCTCACAGAATCTCTCCTTTTCTTCAAAATATATTTTAGCACCATCTTCTGCATGAAGCCTTTTCTAACCCACTGCCACCCCAGCCAATGCCTGTTCCTTCCTTTCCAATTTATCTTGTATTTAGCTATTTCATATTCAATTCTCTTTATACTTGCTGATTTTTGGAGGTAACATGATGCAGCAGAATAAGCCCAGGACTTGGAGTTAGAGGACCTAAATTCAAATCCTGACCCTTTCACTTAGCCAAATAATTTCATCTTTCTGAGACTCAGATTTCTCTCCTGTAAATTGGAACTAGATATCCCTTCCAATTCTAGACGAATGATCCTCTATACTTCGATATATGATCTGGATCCCCCATTAAAATGTTAGCTCCTTGAGAGTAGGGATGGTTTCATCCTTTATATTTTAGTCCCTAGTGCCTATCATAGTACCTGGCACATAAAGACTTAATATATTGATTGGTTGAGCCTTGGATTCCAAAGTAATTGAAGAATATTTTCAATGGATTTCAACATTCTTCAGTATATTTGCGGAACTCTTTTGTAATATAAACATAATATTCTTTCCACTCATGTCAAAAGAAGTTTTTTTTTTTCATTTTCTAACTCAGAAAATAAGAGGCAGCATACAGAGCTGGCCTTGGAATTGCAAAGACCTGTCTTTTATATGTACTAACTATGCTACTATGAGCACTTAACTTCTCAGTGACTCAAGAAATTATAAGCTACAGCTGAGCTGTCCATCTGCATTGGTGGAGGGAGTTTCCACACTGAAAGTTCCTTACATGGATGAAATGATAAATCCTGATCCTCTTCTGAACCAGAAAAGAAAAAAATTAAACCCTGAATAAATATGTTTAAAAAAAGAAAAGAAAAGAAAAACAGGGGGCAAAGAAAAAAGACTACATGCATGGAGAGACTTATTTTTGCTTTCTCCACAGGGTGAATGAAGACACAGAACTTACAAAAACAGGATTGTTGTGTTTTCCACCTAGGCTCTGTTTAAAGAAGAGTAGCCACACATCTGGTTGAGAACACTTTTGAAGGCCATGCCCGTTGAATTAAACAAACATGTAAACAACATTAACAGAAGTTGAGTTTTTTTTTAAGAACTCCAGAGATGATTTACAATGTTGTTTTTTTCAGAGTTTGTTCAAATAGAACAAAGCTTATTTTTAAGAACTAATCTGAAACACAAGACTTATTTAAAATGAAATATCTTTCTGTCATTCTGGCCCATTATGGTAAATAAAATATTAAAATCAATCATTCTAACAGAAGACAAAAGCTCCTATGATATCAATAAGCAAGGTATAAATGGCAAGAAAAAGGAAAAGGCAGGAACAAGTTAGTGAGAGTAAGGAAAGATGCATCCTGCTTGGTTTCTCTCTGGAAATGCATTGACAATGTCTTCATTTCCCTTTGGCACCAGAATCATTTGTAAAAATCAGTATTATCAGCTGGCAAACAACCATGGGGAAAGCATTTTGACTTTGAAGACAATGGCAGCATTCGGAATGGAAAAGTAAGCAGATGCATGATACTGCCCCCTAGTGAAGTGAAATAGAGTTAGCTCCCATATCTGTGCTCATCTTCCCATGTCTCACTTAGGAAGAAAGTCTAGCATCATAAGAGTCAAAATAACAGTGGAGACAATGACTGACACATGTATAACCTTTTGAAGTATAAAACATTTAATATACGTTATCTTATTTGAGGATCAACTGTGAGGATGATGAACTGAAATACTGGGAGAGAAGGAGTAGGTTGTTATAATTTTCATTTTCACAGATAAAAAAGCAAAGTTGAAAGTTGTTAAAAATGGCTTGCCCAAGGTGAAAATAAGTTAGTAAGTGGCAGAGGTAGAAAAGACGTTAACAGCCTCCTTTCTTACAGATAAGAAAACAGTCCCACAAACCTCACTGCTCTGATCACAATTGAGAAGTTCCTTATGTGGGGGAAGGGGTGAAGAGGTAGTATTGTTGGCTAGAAAACCAAAAGGAAAAATGAGTTATTTCTCACATCTTCTTCCTCTTCCTCTAAATATCTTTAGCCCTTATTGCCTATCACTCATCTAGTATTTGTCATATTGTCCATTAATTTTTCCCTTGTTTATTTCTTCCCTATCCAACTAGATTGGAAACCCCAGGAGGACAGAAACCCCAACTTGTACATTATACGTGTTGAGCAGTATTGCACACTCATTAGTTACTCAACAAATAAATACCAGAATGTTGAACTGGTATGACACACAGAATTCCTACCTGAGATTATAATTCCTAAGAATATAAACGTAAGAGTGATTCTTATACTACCCGAGATTTAAACTAGAATAAAATTATTTGCCACGTTGAGAAGAAAACCCTGCCTTGATATCCATGTGTTATATTATTAAAAGTTAAAATCAAAATCTTAACAACTCTTCAGATCCCTTTGTTGAAAATTTCTGTTGGTGTTTAGTCTTCACTTGTGTCGATGTCAGACATGATTGACCAAAGGCAACCATTCACAAGCAGGTGCGCCCATCACTCGATGGAACAACTGACAGCTCAACTGTGGGAGCTCAACATGTAGCCAACGTCTAAAACCATTAAAATACTTTCCATCATTCCCCATAAGCTAGAAGAAATTTTGGAGAGGAACTAGTCCAAAACTTTCACTTGACAGGTCAGGAAACCGAGGCTCAGAGAAGTGATCTGCCCAACATACCAACCCCCCTCATAATTAGTGGGGCTAATGAATAACATGTTTTCTGAGTGGAAGAAATCAGTCTTTCTGATTTATCTTTACAATCCCCTACTAAAACTTCATCCAAAGGCAGAATCTTGCTTTATTGATCCCTTCCATTGATGGTTTAGAAAAATAGCAATTGTTTACTTTTTGGCCAAAAACCCTGAGGGTCTTCCCCTTCCAGATATTTTTTTAACTAGGTAAAGAGGCCATTCTCTGCTTCATTTACCTAGCCTTAATCAAGGAATGGGTGTTGCCTTAGTCAAACTGAACTTTGTTAAACACCCTAGCCTGAAAAGGTCAATGTGTCCTACTGCATCCTGGACCATCTGCAGTTGTCTTCATCCATATATAGCCACTCAACCCAAAAGGCTGTGGAGGAGAAAGTGAGACTGGTGACTTTGTGCAGCCCCTGTCATGGCCTCACCTGCCTGATGTCATGGTCCTCTTCAAGAAGGAAGAATAAGGAACAACAGCAACAACCACCATCCACAAGTGCTGGTAACTTTACTCTTGCACAGAAATAGGTCCCCTCTTGAGGCACGTTGACTTGGAATTTCTATTCATTGATTCTTTTTTTTCCTTCTGGCCAGTTGGACTGAACTGATTAACAGGAGAGCTTTGTTTAGCTTCAAATGAACCCATTTCTGTTCCAGAGAGATTAACATTCAAAGGTTTAACCTGCCTATAAACTTTCACATAAGGCATGGTGCAACTGCCTCAAAGCTAGGAACACTGGGGTTCTCAGCCTACCCCTGATACATACTGCTTCTACAACTCTGAGACCTCCTCCATCTGTGTGCAAGACAGCTCCATAAGACCATATGTAAGTTGCAGAGAAGGTGCTAAGCTCCAGTGGTAGAGGGAATTTCCTCATGTGGGAATTCCCTATACAGATGAAATTACAGGTCTACTGGTGCCTATAATAATTACGAATGATACCAATAACAATAAAGATGATGATGATAAAAAGAGCTAGCCATTATACAGTCCTTTTCCAAATGTCGTTGCATTTTATCCTCACAGCAGCCCTGGGAGGTGGGAATTATTACTATCCTCACTTCACAACAGGGAAATTTAGATTGAGGGATGTTAACTGACTTACCCAGGGTCACACAGCTAGTAAATGTCTACAACAGGTTTGACTTCCAAGCTCAATGCTACCTACTTGATCCTACACTCTATGCCACCTCGCTGAATTTACTAGCTGACCTAGATGTTAAATTGGTCATAAGAAGTTTTGAGAGCCCCTCTCCAAAAAAATAACAAAGGTTTAGTGCATCCTGTACTCTGTGTTTGCTCAGTAAACATTACTTCAGTTGAATTCAAATCCATTTGATCGTAATTACCACCTTCTTTTGGAAATCAAAAAGAGAGATAAATCTCTTTACAAGCTTTCCTTTGCATCTAACTTATATTTGGCAACATGTGATTTAGCAGTCATATCATAGAATTCAAGATGGAAAAGACCTAAGAGATCGATATCTCTAGATGAAATTCGAAGAGGTTTCGACTTGCCCAAAGTCACACACCGAATTGCCCCAATAGTAATATTAGCAAGCACTTACATAGATAGCATTTTGGGGCAGCTGGGTAGCTGATTGTTACGGTGCTGAGTGGAGTGGTGGATAGAGTGCTGAGCCAGGAGTCAGGAAGACCTGAGTTCAAACCCAGGCTCCACCATTTACTAGCTGTCTGACCTTGAACAAGTCACCTCATCCTGTTTGCCTCACTCTCCTCATCTGTAAAACCAGCTGGAGCAGAAAATGGCCAACTGGTCCAATATCTCTGCCAAGAAAACCACAAATGGATCACAAAGAGTGACCCACCAGAACTTAAGGTCACACTGACTAGCAGCCCCTCCCATGGCTGAAAGCCCTGAGGCTGGGGAGCAGCATTTGAATCTCAGACCCCAAGCACTAGTTGGGCAGATCTAGGCAGGGGTAGAGAGGAATCTCAGAAGTCAAGTAACTGGCTGGGAAAATGCCCAGAAAAGGGAAGAAAAATAAGACCATAGAAAGCTACTTTCTTGGGGGACAGATGTTCCCATCTTTCATTTCTGATGAGGAGGAACAATGCTTACCATCAGGGAAAGACGTGGAGGTCAGGGCCTCTGCATCCCAGACATCCCAGGTGGATGTCCGGTGGGCTCAGGCCACGGAAGAGCTCAAAAAGGATTTTGAAAATCAAGTTAGACAGGTGGAGGAAAAACTGGGAAGAGAAATGAGAGAGATGCAAGAAAGGAATGAAAAATGGGTTAATACCTTGCTAAAGGAGACACAAAAAAATAACACCTTGAAAAATAGGCTAACTCAATTGGCAAAAGAGGTTCAAAAAGCCAATGAGGAGAAGAATGCTTTCAAAAGCAGAGTTAGCCAAATGGAAAAAAAGGTTCAAAAGCTCATTGAAGATAATAGTTCTCTCAAAATTAGAATGGAACAGATGGAGTCTAATGACTTTATGAGAAACCAAGAAATCACCAAACAAAACCAAAAGAATGAAAAAATGGAAGAGAATGTGAAATATCTCATGGGAAAAACAACTGACCTGGAAAATAGATCCAGGAGAGACAATTTAAAAATTATGGGGGGCTACCTGAAAGCCATGATCAAAAAAAGAGCCTAGACATCATCTTTCATGAAATTATTAAGGAAAACTGCCCTGAGATTCTAGAACCAGAGGGCAAAATAAGTATTGAAGGAATCTATCGATCACCACCTGAAAGAGATCCAAAAAGAGAAACTCCTAGGAACATTGTGGCCAAATTCCAGAATTCCCAGGTCAAGGAGAAAATATTGCAAGCAGCTAGAAAGAAACAATTCCAGTATTGTGGAAATACAATCAGGATAACTCAAGATCTAGCAGCTTCTACATTAAGGGATCGAAGGACATGGAACAGGATATTCCAGAAGTCAAAGGAACTAGGACTCAAACCAAGAATCACCTACCCAGCAAAACTGAGTATAATACTTCAGGGGAAAATATGGTCTTTCAATGAAACAGAGGACTTTCAAGCATTCTTGATGAAAAGACCAGAGCTGAAAAGAAAATTTGACTTTCAAACACAAGAATGAGAAGAAGCATGACAAAGTAAACAGCAAAGAGAAGTCATAAGGGACTTACCAAAGGTGAACTGTTTACATTCCTACATGGAAAGACAATATTTGTAACTCTTAAAACTTTTCCGTATCTGGGTAGTTGGTGGGGCCACACACATGCACACACACACACACACATGCATGCACATACAGAGACAGAGAGCACAGAGTGAATTGAATAGGATGGGACCATGTCTTAAAAGAAATTAAGGTAAATGGTGAGAGAGAAATGTAGTGGGAGGAGAGAGGGTGAAATGGAATGGGGTAAATTATCTCTCATTCAAGAGGCAAGCAGGAGTCTTTTTAGTGGAGGGAAAAAGAGGAGAGCTGAGAAAAAAACATGAAGTTTACCCTATCACATTCGATTAAAGGAAGGAATAAAATGCACACTCATTTTGGTATGAAAACCTATCTTACAATACAGGAAAGTGGGGGAGAAGGAGATAAGCAGGGTAAGGGGGGGATGATGGAAGGGAGGGCAATGGGAGGAGGAAGCAATTTGAAGTCAACACTCAGGGAGGGACAGGATCAAAAGACAGAATAGAAACAATGGGGGGCAGAATAGGATGGAGGGAAATACAGTTAGTCTTACACAACATGACTGTTATCGAAGTCATTTGCAAAACTACACAGATATGGCCTATATTGAATTGCCTGCCTTCCCAAAGGGAACGGGTGGGGAGGGAGGGATGGGGAGAATTTGGAACTCAAAGTTTTAGGAACAACTGTTGAGTATTGTTCTTGCTACTAGGAAATAAGAAATACAGTTAATGGGGAACAGAAAGTCATCTGGCCCTACAGGACAAAAGAGAAGATGGGGACAAGAGAAGGGAGGGATGATAGAAGAGAGGGCGGATTGGTGATAGGGAAAATTAGAATGCTTGGTGTATTGGGGTGGGGGAGGGGATAAATGGGGAGAAAATTTGGAACCCAAAATGTTTTGAAAATGAATGTAAAAAGTTAAATAAATAAATTTATATTTAAAAAAAAGTCTTTTGCCTAACAGGTGGAGGGATCATAGCAAAAATGGTGGCTTTTAATACAGTGGGATCAAACTTTGACCCCAGGGAATAATTGAGAAAAATTTGTTTCCATTACTTCTTTGCAAAGGTGGGAGATTATGGGTGTATAGTAACTGCCTATGTTGTCAAATGCATTTGATACCTGAAACAGTTTTCTGAACTATTTTTTTCTCTTCTTTTTTTATGTTTAGTTATGAGACAATTTGATGGGTAAGGGATAAGAAGGGACATGTTCAGAAATAAATGTGTTCTAAAAAAACACAGCAGTAAAAATAAGATTTTTTTAAAAAATGGGATCTATAGGTTCTCTGAATGAGAATACACATATTACCAGGGCAGAACTAAACCTTTTTTGATGTCCTTGTACCAAAGTAGGTCAATCTCTCCAAAACAAACTGGGAAACTTCCCACAATACCAACTCACTAAGCAGAACTTCTAGAGGTATTTCCTTCACCTAGAAATGGGCAGTCCAGCCCAAAGGTTACCATATAAATGTCTTCTGGAACAGTCCATGCCTAGGCTAACATGGAATTCTTGCTCTAAAAGGCTATCAGTTACCCAAGTATAGAAGGTACATTCAAAGAAGCTGCCCATACCCTCTCATAGTCTTCTCAAAGAAACTTTTTTTTCCCCTTCTATGTTTCTATCTACACCACCATTAGTAAAACTTTTAAAAAAATACCTTATTTAAACAAGAAACATTAATATTCTCTGCCCTTTTGCCCCATTGAACAATGAAACCCAAATGACCTCGATAAGTTAAACCCCATTGGAAGTAATACTGAAGATTGTAACTTAACAAGAGAAACCTGTTAACAGTCACTTTTTATATCTGTAGATGGTACCATTTTATCTCTTTTATACATGTTGCACAATCAATCACTTATGATATATAGCACTCTGATAAATCATGGTTCAATTTAAATCCTGATGAAAACAATATCTGAAAGAGACTGTTTTCATTTCTATTAAAGCCAGAATCTAGTACAACAATTGTGTTGCCAGAGTGGTTCAGATTTACCAGACTTCTCAAGGAGGTGAGAATCAGTCATAAAACTTTTAACCAAGATGCTTTACCCTGAAATGACTACTGCTTACCCACATCTAAGTACAGTCCAGTCTATAAATTAAGTCTATATGATTAACTGTAATGAAAACTAAACCATCATTCATTCTACTTGTTAACCCATTTCAAAAACTGCACAAATGTTTATTTCCATAATATATGGCAAGAGTTTCCAAATCTTTACAATGTATAATTAATGAATTTACATCACTTATTCACTTGTTCCCACCAACATTTTCCTCTGTCTATTAAACATTATAGCTAAAAGAATTTTTTTTAATTTTTATGATGGATATTTATACACACTAGCCCAAACCCAGAAATCATTAAAACTGTGATGTACCTAATTAAATTCCACATAATTATGAAGCTTAGTTTTAGTTAAAGAAACAGAGATTATGAAATATGTGAAACTTCTCATTGGTTTCCCAGAGACATAGTTAAACGCATCTCTTGAGTTATTTGCTTTTAGTATTTTAAACCAACCCTTGAACATTACTTTAATGTGGGGGTTACTTAAAAACAGAATAGCTATGTCTAACCACAATAGTACAATATTGTCAAAGGCTAAACAATTCTGTTTTTCCTCAGCTCCCATTAGTCAATGTCTCTAGTCAGTAGTATTTGTTAGATAGTTAGAGAATAGAAAGCATCTTTGGAACTCTGCAAGACATACAAGTATTACTGCTCACCTGTAGAACAATCATGACAACACAGAACCAAATGTCACTCCTTTGGTTTGAGAGAGTAATTCAACTCACTTTGGATGATTCATTACCTGTGATGAACACCACTTAAAAATCATAGTATTTAACTTTTTTTGGAAGTTTAGTGTTCTATAAAAAACTAAAATTCCTCCTTAATCATGACACTGTCTGTTAATTGACCACTACCATAAAATCTTTAAAGAAGAAATAACCTGATCCACTCAAGGAAATAAAGTCATCAAACAAGGGACTCTAACAAAACACAATCACTCCAAACACAACTTGTCCATAGTCCTTTGCTTTAACTACGAGGAGCACTGATTGCCTAATTCAACAGAGGAAAACCTTTTCCGACTCAAATATGTAAATTATGATCTTTGAAAGCAGTTGCTACATATTACACTGCTTGACCTAAAGTGGATTGTACCAACTGTACTTACGTAAATTATTCACAGGGGCTCTCGTATCCATGTTTTCATAATGCTGGACATGAACGACAATGTTAAGGTCTCTTTCCATGTGGTCTGTTGTGCAATGACCCTGTGGTCTCATAACATCAGCAAGAGCCCTAAGAAAAATGAACAACACCGATATAATCAATTACCCCCTCATAAAAAAAAAATCACTTTCAACTAGGTGTAGTAGATGTTACACATCCTTCTCTTCTAAAACATTTTATATAATGTATAACACATAAATGCCAGACATATATATGTATATCTGCATATATGTATATAGTTATTGGTTAATGAACCTCTTTTGCAAAAACACTCTCTAGTAAGGCAGGTTGCAACTTATCCATAACTATTTCTCAGTATAGGGTTGCTGAGAACACTGAGTGTTTAAGTGACTTGCCCATGGGTCATACAACTGATACGTGCCTGAGAAAGGACAACCTCGCTTCCAAGGCCTGCCTAATATCTACTATGCCATATTGACTTCTAAAGTACTCTATAAATGTGGGATCTTCCTATGATTATCTTTATCCTCTTCTTCATCATTACTCAAGCCTCCACAGTTCTATCCAACAAAAAGGAACTGTCATACTCTTAGGTATAGATGCATATACTCTGTTGTTTAGGGCCTCAGTCTAATTTTCACTCCAAATATCAGCTATACAAAGATGGGGAAATCGAGAAAGGACAGTGAGAAGTACAGGAAATGGGGTGTTAATTCACAAATGATAATAAAGAGAATGTATTTCAGTTCTCCCTTTACCACTAAGGCTGGAATTTTCTGAGTAGTTACCATATGAGATATCACAAAATGACATTCAATATTGCAATACGTATGTATGTGGGGCAGCTAGGTGGTACAGTGGATAGAGCACCCGTACAGGAGTCAGGAGGATCTAAGCTCCAATCACACCTCAGACACTTGACACGCACTAGCTGTGTGACCTTGGGCAAGTCACTTAACCCCAATTGCCTCATCCTGGGTCATCTCCAGTCATCCTGATGAATATCTAGTCACTAGATTCAGATGGCTCTGGAGGAGAAGTGAGGCTGGTGACTTGCCCAGCCCTCCCTCACTCAAAACAAAGTCAAGTACAAGTCATGTCATAGTTTCTCTGATGGCATGATCTTCTTAGGCAATGAAGGAGGAACACACACACACATATGTATGTGTGTATGTGTTTACATAAGTACCCTGTAGACGGAATATATTCTGAAACCCATCTGTACCAACCTGGTACTTTGTAGAGGTTTACATTAGAAGTAGTAGTTGCCCTGAATAACAAAGGTACACTATACATTACCATCTGGGAATTTCTATTGATATTTCAACAGTTTTGTAGGAATGCCATGGGCAATTCTTGATGTTAAGCCACAAAAGAACTTTCTTTAGATGCTATGCATTCTTAGAAACCATGTCAAAAAACAAAATTGTCTGAAAGCAGACTAAGCATGTAGTGTTTTATATGTCTGTTATGTCTATCATAATTGGTGGAAACTGTCAAATGAGTTGGTAAAGGTAAAGAAGTCAGTATAATAGATAGATGTTTATTAGTCAGTATTGAATGAGCAATGACAAAATTCAGACAGACAAAACATGAAGCACTAAGGAGGGCTTTGCCTTATCAAATTCCCTTTCAATGTTGTTCCATGAACCCAGTGGAACAACATGGTCAGGTTGCATCAATCAGAGTCAGAAATAGGCAACAGGCTAAAATAACAGGAAAATGATAAATGTTGGAGAAGATGTGGGAGAGTTGGAACACTAATTCATTGTTGCTGGAGCTGTGAGCTGATCCAATCATTCTGGAGAGCAATTTGGAACTATGCCCAAAGGGCTACAAAAATACACAAACAAGGGACTCTAACAAAACATAATCACTCCAAACACAACTTTGTCCTTAGCCCTTTGCTTTAACTATAAGGAGCACTGATTGCCTAATTCAACAGAGGAAAACCTTTACTGACTCAAATATGTAATTTGTGATCTTTGAAAGCAGTTGCTACATATTATGCTGCATGATCTAAAGTGGATTGTACCAGTTGTACTTATGTAAATTATTCACAGGGGCTCTACCCTGCATACCCATTGACTCAGCATTACCACTTCTAGGGCAGGATCCCAAATAGATCATAAAAATGAGAAAAGGACCCACATGTACAAAAATATTTATAGCAGCTCTTTTTGTGGTGGCCAAAAACTGGAAATCAAGGGGATGCCCATCAACTGAGGAATGGCTGAACAAGTTGTGGTATATGAATGTAATGGAATTCTATTGTGCTATAAGAAATGATGAACAGGGAGACTTCAGAGAAACCTGGAAAGACTTACATGAACTGATGCTGAGTGAAGTGAAGCAGAGCCAGGAGAACAATATATACATTAACAGCCACAGTGTGTGAGGACTGTCTCTGATAGACTTAGCCCTTCACAACAATGCAAGGATCTAAAACATCTTCAAAGGACTCATGATGCAAAATGCCATTCACATCCAGACAAAGAACTGAGTCAGAAAGCAGAATGTTTGTTTGCTGTTACATTTCTTTGTTTGTTGCATTTTGTTTTGTTTTTCTCATGGTTTCTCCCATTCATTTTAATACTTCTATGCAACATGACTAATGTGAAAATGTTTTTAATAGGAATGTATGTGTAGAACTCATAGAAGCTTGCATGCCATCTTGGAGAAGGAGGGAGAAAAAATTTGGAACTTATGGAAGTCATTGTTGAAAACTGAAAATTAATTAATTAATTAATGTGGGGGAAGGGGGTTTAAAAAGAAATAGGCAATAGGCAAAATGGTCCTGGGAAATTTGCAACATGGAATGGGAAGAAGGTATGCAAAACTGGAAAAACATTGTGACATGAAGCTAATGAAGAGATATTCCATTAGACTGGTGAGAATATTAGTAATCTATATTCTCCCATACAATCATACAACCTAAGTATAGAAGTAGTTAGTAGGAAAGGATTCAAATCAAGCTCATTATGAACAGCAAACATCTCCTACTTTGCATATATACTCTTGCCACTTAGGACAACCATCCCTCAAACCTTTCTTAGGTGCTATAGAAAAAAATATATTTGCAAGTTGTTCCTTGAAGATTGAATCTGTATTGGAGAAAACCTTTTCCCCAAGATACAGTTTATTTATACTATGCTTAAAAAATATTAGCCACTGAAATTTCACACATGACAATGATTCACAATCAGTAAGGAATACATTATTCTATTCATGTTCTGCTTGCTGTCCCTCATGTCCCATTGTGACCAACTGTATATGCTTTCAAGGCTGCTGATAAGAGGTATGAACAAACTGTGACCTTGACAAAGAGCTCCAAACAGTAATGAAATGCATCACTTTAGCTTCTAGCTAACCAGTTGCATTAGCAATGTTATCCCCATCTTTGAGAATCTTTTTTGATATACAAATGGAAAAAAAATGATATAGAGAAAGTGAGCAAGATGGACATGATCAACGTATCTATAAACCTACATAGCCAGACATCTAGCAAAATATTTTATATTTCTGAACACCACTTCCCCCTGAATACAGAGGTACCATGGAGGGTAACAAAAGAACAGTGTCAAGACAAAAGAACCACCATTGGTTCAAAAACAATGGTTCAAAATATGGAAGGTCTATGCCACACTGGTTACTCATGTCTACTATGACATGAGGCCATACTCAGCTGAAAGAAAGTATTACCAATTCTAGCTAGTTATCAAATTTTCAGTAGGCATTGTGCCACAGACACTTTTGCAGAGAGTTTGAAAGGTGGAAACAGGTGAAAAGACAATCTCCAAACCCATTTCCTCTCTAGATTTTCAGGACTTTGAAGAGGAAAATAAATATGCAATAGGGATTGTAATCAGGCACTTATAAAAATTGGATTCTAGAAACCACCTAGCCTCAGCTGTAAAATACCTATAAAAAGCAACATAAAAGTCAAAGGATCTTTTCCTAGAGGAACCTGCCTTAATCTGGGTAACATGAGATGCATATGTGCTCTTAGAGACAATGCTCTCACTGAAACCAGAAAGAACCCAAATGCTTAATGTGATGCTTTAGTAACAAATGCCATGAACTAAGAGTGCTATGATGAATATCTGCTTATTCATATAAAGACTTTGTAAAGGTATGTGTAACCAGTACTCCTTTTTTCCTTTGTCAAAGATGTATAGAGTAAAATTTCCATTTTTTTCATTGGTTATTATTGGTAAGTAATAGGCTTCTTTAATTAAGACTTTTCTCCTCTCTATGTTTCTGTGCTTGCCAATATTAGTTACTATGATATGAAGATTCATTTTAACTTTTTGACACAGGAAAGATTAATGACCATTTTCTTGCTCACAACAAGAGCTGGACTTTTTTTCTCAAAATATGAAGTATCAGTGCCTAAACCTGAAACTAGGAGGTATTCTGTAAGAAAAACAACCTTGACATTCTTTAATGTCCATCATTATATATATGGGATTCCTGGACTTGGGAAGATGGAAGAGATCATGGAATTAAATTCTATGTCTTTGTGAAAGAAGGAAAAGGGGCAGGGAAGGCTGTGGGGGAAGAATTGAAAAAGAGAGAGGAAGGTCAAGTAAAAAAATCACATTAATGATTTGTTGTCATGTCTCCATCAGTCTAGGGACTCTAGTTCCTCTGAAGAGTGTTTAAAAAAATACCCAGGATAGTGCTATTTAGTTTGCCACTTGGATTTCTGATTCTGTTTGAAGGTTTGCAAAACAATGACACATGCTTCCTACTGGCTACAAGTCTAAAGAGTCTTCAACACATGTTGCTCCCCCAAAGGTCACTTATGATGGATGCCTCTAAAATAAAGTCCAATCCTGCTTGGGGCAAGTACAGAAAATATTTGTAGCTTTGATCATTCTGTGGGTCTTTGAACCCACCTTCATATGCAGAGACTAACACAGAGCAAAAAAAGCATTTATTCAGTGCATGGGTGGGCTGGGAGTTCCACATTTTTTTCTCTAAGATTGAAAAGACTTTAAATTAGACATGAGTGTCTGTGAGCTTTTCTACTTTCACTGATGGCTTAATTTACAACTCAAATTGGGTCAGGCAGTCCCCTTCAGCCCGATATTATTGTCAGCACCCAAACCAGATGTAAGATTTGGAGTAATAGTACTGAAGGGGGCTTTAGAGATCATCTAACAAGAAAAATAAGGCAAGGCAGGGGCAAAAGAAGATTTATATAATGACAGAAATGGCAGTTATCTCAGGACTCCCCATATTTCTGGGACCCCATAGTTTCATTTAGCCTTATAAATTACATAGTAAATAATGGTTATCACCAAAGGATCTTTGTAGCAGTATTGACTGAGGGTCCCACCTGCTCTTAATCTATTGTAGATTAGAGCTCAAATCTACACATTCCTACTTTGGTCAGTCCTCTTCCCACTATTCACTTTCCACCATCCACTTTCCATTACTTTCCATTAAGTTAGTTGGGTCAAATACCACCAATTCCACTTCTTGCCCTAACTCTAACTTGCTGTGCTACTTAGAAGGAATCAGTTAACCTCTCTGGGCCTTAGGAAATTAATGTTATTCAAACAAATGTTAGGGACCTCAAAGCCCTCTGGTGCAGTTGTTCTTTTATTACTTTTATATAGCACAGGGAGAAAAAATGCACTGCATACCATCACAACTTTCATTGCCACTGTCTTCATTAAGTGCAAACAGCATCTACATCATTTTCCCTGGGAAAATGTGGGTACTCAAGGCCCTTCAGAGAAGGATGGAAGCATGTTGTTTACCACAAGCAAAGTTTAAAAGCTGAATCAACACTGTTCTCCTTTTTCAGTCAGATTTTCAACCTCTCCCTGAAGAGGAGATGCTTTCAGATGAGATGAGAGCTAATTCAATCTTTGTGTCCCTCTGTCCCAGACAAAACTAATTAACAGGGCTGGAACCATTGAATTAATTTTACACAGAAGCAGTCTTATACAAGAGTTTCTGCAAGTAAGTTTGGCGTTTCAGGCCAGGCCCAGCAATTCCCTAAGTATCTTCAGATGGACACTAATTAGTAAATTGCCATTGTTAAGAGCTGAAATTGTGAGCAGCACAGGAGATTAGTGAATAGCTCAAGTTAAACTTGGAGCTGTCCTGTACAGCACTGCCACAGCATTATAAAAGTAAGCATAAAGGTCATACACAGAGAGACAGCATAAAATGCTGCAAATGAATGGAAGAACTATATTGGCCACTGCTCATTTTTTCTGATTAAATATTCTATGCCTTGTAAAAGTGTTCCAAGAGACAACTTTTCTTGAACTACCCCAAAAGACTTGGGGTTTTCAGCTATAGCCTAACAAGGACTATAAGGTTTTTTCTTCAGAACTTGAAGGACATTTGTAAATTAAAATCCCCCAGGTGCCCCCCAGAATTGAGCTCCTTAGGAAAGGAGAGAGGGAAAGGTTTGCCAAATCTTTTTGCAACTAGAGGAGGGAAATAAAGTCAGAATGACTTTGCCATTGTAACTCTGGTAGGATTGGAAAATGATATTAATATAGTAAAATAAAATCCCTGTACTGTTACAACAGCCAAGTTAAAAATCTTCCCAAAATACACCCCCCCCTTAGAGTAAGTATAATATTTTAAGGGATATTTGGAAATACTTGGTCTTGGATGCCCACAAATATGAACAAAGCTGGTTTAAGAGCCATGGAGGTTGTTTCCTCAGAAAAAAAAGCTTGAGATTTCAAGCAAGTAGAAGAACTATAGGGTTTATCTGTCCCTTTATAATGGTACAGTGGCCTGGAATTCAGGAGACCTGGGTCCTGGTCCAGTATTATCATTCACTTATAATGTGACCTTGGGCATGACACTTTATTTCTAGGTCTGTTTCTTCATCTGTTAAATGGGGGTAGGGGGACAGAAAAGATTATCTGAAAGGACTTTTATAGCTCTGGTATTCTATTATTCTATGAATCATTTAGTTTCAGAGAAACATCCAAAGCTAATCTGTATCAGACCTCTCTGTATAAGTTACCTCTAAAAACCAAGATGCAGGAAATTGATGTTACTAAGCAAGTGTCAGAGAGGAGAGTAATTGATGAAGGTTAAGGGGAAATACTGTGATAGTCAATGGGATTAGAGGCTTGTTCTGTGGTTTGAGTGCGTTGGTGGGGTTTGGTCTTTTTATTTGTTTAGTAGGTCAGGGTTTCTTGAAACCTCTGGAGAATTATTTTTATGTACTACTAACCAATCACTTTCTTCCAGAGTCCCTCCATCCACTCAAGGTAGCCTGCAGACACTGAGAACCCCGCCACACACACACACTCACACACTCACACTTCTCCCTCCAAAACCCCTCCCTGCCAGAAAAAATTAATCTGATCCCCTTGTGTATAAATAGAAAATAATTGCTAGTGAACTGGTGATGCATTCCTTCGCCTATTTTTGGTGGGTCTCTTTGTTCATTTCAGGAGAGGCAAAACAGCGCACTCACACACAGACACACAGACACACACACACACGACCCCGAAATAGGGGGAGGGGGGGAACCGAGAGGCACGCGAGGACTTCATCTCTAGGTTTCAGTTCCAGGATCAGGGGGATGCTCTCAGGCGCGGGTCTTCCAGCTGTTTCCCAGCCGCAATCCAGCCTATACGGCACTCGGGATAGAGACTCCCCAGAAGCCTAAGCCACCCATTGCCGATCCCCCAGTAGAAGGCGTTCTTGTCACTATGTCAGCTCTCAAAAGTTACCGAGACGTAGGGATCAATTTAAACTCTCTTGTTTATTATATATATAGATAGATATATAAAAGAAAAATAGCTCCACTAATTCTCAAATGTCTTCTTCCATCTGCTCCAACTTCCCCCTGCCTGGGATTTGCAAAATGAATGAGACAGACTGCAAACTTGACAAATGGCTAATGTCTTGAAGCAAAGGGCTCTGTGGGCTCGAGCTCCTGGGAAGGGAGCTTAGCGGCCGCACTTCTAGATTGCCCTGGCGCAGGGCGCCCGGCTCAGCTCTTGGAGCGCTGAGCACTACTCTAGCTGCTTACTCCGTGCTGTGACCAGAGCTTCCTAGCTTCGAAATCCAGAGAGGAGGAAAAACGGGGGGGCGGAGGGGGAACAATAGGTTCCTGTCTCGGGTGAACTGTAGTCCTCTCTGGGAGAATCCGCAGTTGCTTTGGCAAACCGATCGGTTTCCCAAAGGCTTTTGTTCTTTTCCCCACACCCAACGCCTCCTTCGCCTTATTTTCCTAAGTCAGATGAGGTGCAAGCAAAACACACTCGCGCACAAGCGCGAGCGCGCGCGCGCGCACACACACACGCCCTCTCCCCCTTCCCCTTGCAACCCCTCCTTGCGTTGCGCCTAACCTAGCGCTGTTTATCTAAGGCTGCATAAGAAACCTCCGTCCATTGGAGGACGTGGTCCTGAATCCCAGAACTCTAACGGGGACGGGACGACTCAGTGTCTCTGCCACACAAATGCACACCTCCCTTCGATCCCCCCCCCCAACCCTCCTCCCCCGACACACACCTCTGCGGGGGAAGAGGGAGTGTGGCAAGATGGGGAATAGAGAACCTCCCCCACCTGCTCTGAGGAAAGTGTCAGTTCCCTGCACTCCCCAACCCAAAGTTGGCTTCCCCGGCTGGGCTCCTAGAAGAGAGTGAGCAGGGAGGCTGGAGAGGCGTTGCCGGGGGAGGGGAAGAAGGAGGTGGAAAGGGAAAGAAGGGGGAACCCACCTGGACATGTGCTCCCGCTGGGGTCGGTGAGCCTTCTCTAGCCCCAGCTTGGTGAAAATGCCCACCAGCACCATGACAGCCACCACCCCACAAATGATGTAGACAATTAGGTTAGTCTTGTCCTTGGTCGGGTCATGCAGGGGGTCGTCCTTGCGGGCCGGGGGCTTGCCCGTGTTTAGCCAGAGTGGCGTGTCGTAGTTGGTGCAGGTGCTCTGGTTCAGGCGCCTCTTCTTGAATGTGCAGCAAAACCGAAAGCCACAAGTGCCGCAGCAGAAAATGAAGTCCCCAGAGCTGCAGTTAAACGGAGGGTCCCACTGTCCCATGACATCGAAGTAGCCTCGGCAGGAGTCTGGCGTAGGGGCTTTGGTTGGGGCCGCCTCTGAAGCGCCGGCGGCTTCCCCTGGATCCCCGGCTCCCGAGCGGTTACCCCCGGACAGAACCACCACGCTGTCCAGGTGCTGATGCTGCTGTTGCTGCTGCTGCTGATGGAGCTGCCCCTGCCCTGCTCGCTCCTGCGCCCGGCACACGCGGGCGCACAGCTCGGTCAGGCAACAGCCGAGGAGCAAGCGAAGGACACGGCGCATGGTGTCTCCCAGCCTGGGCTCCGCCGCTCTGCAGCCGCCGGAGCCGCTGCCGCCACCGCCGGAGCCGCCGCCGCCGCCGCTGGAGCTGCTGAAGCTGCCGAGGCTGCCGGGGGCTGCGAGCAGCCAGGAGCCGCACATGCAGGGGGCGGCGCGGGGCGCTCTGTCCGCGGCCACTGCGCTCTCAGCCCGCGGCGCTTGGCTCCAGCGCGCGGCCACAAGGGGCTGGGCGCGGCGTTGCGCGCAGGGTCTGAGGGGGGAGGTGGAGGTGTGGGGAGGGGGAAGGGGGGAGAGCAGAAGACGGTAGTTCAGTAGCAGGTGTTTGGGGCTGAGGAGGATGGATGAGAATGTCAGGGTGTCCTAGGGCCGCTTCGGTGCGATGTCCCTGCGGTCCCCCCCCCTATCCTTTAGTCTCCTTGCACTCGTTCGCTCGGTCCTTCTCACCTCTCCAGCTCCCCAAGTGCGCGAGTGAAAGCGAAGCGACACTTGTGGAATGAAGGGAGGGAGAGAAAGAGGAAGGAGGAGTGTGTGTGAAGAGAGGAGGGGTGACGAGGAGGAAAGAGGGAGGGAGGAGGGCACGCAGGCTGAGGAGGCGAGAGTGGTAGGAGGGGAAGGATGGAGCTGGAGCAGGGTAGGACTGGGGAGAATAGGGAAGAGTGGCAAGCGGGGGAGCGAGTCGGGGGCAGTGTAGAGCCCCGGGAGAAGAGAGAGAGACTGCAAGGAAAGAACAGAGCGCTTCTTAATCTGCCTGCTAGCATTGGGAAGCCTGGCACGTCTCCAGTTCAGAACCTCCCTGACGAGAGGACCTCTCTGACTCTTCCTTCTCCAAGAGAGATGGACCGTATAAGAGGTCAAGAGAGGAATAGCAAAGACCCGAACCTGCAGAACTGGCCCTAGTCTCTCTGGGAGCTGCAGAATTGGGAGCGCCAGTAACGTTTTCGCCCTCGTGAGGAGCAAAAGGAGATGCTGGGGCAGAGGAACGAACTCCAGGAGACTGCGGGCTCAGTAAGGAGGGTTGGGGAGGGCTCGAACTTGGGAACTGGGAGGAGGTCTAGCCCAAGCCCAGTGACCCCCTTCTGCACATGGAGTTGTCCTGCGCTTTCCTAGACTGCGCTCTTGTGTCTGCGCCCTCTGTCCCCTGCAGAGCCCAGGAAGCACGGAAGAAACCAAGAGACACCCCTGATCCCCTACTACCCCGAGTCCAGCGGCAGCTGAGTGAAGAAGGTGGATCAAGGGGGAGGGATGGTAGGCACTTCGGAAGGTGGGCAACAGTTAGCCCCTGCTTTGAGGAGAGGGTAGAGTGGTGGCGATGGAGAGGGGCTGCCAGAGCTGCCAGAGATTAGAGCAGAGACCCTCGGGGCGGGAAATAGAAATAGATAGCAGCAATCTTGGGGAGTGTCCAGGGAGGATTAGGAAATGGGAGGCTGCTGGAACAGAACATTCTTCCTCTAAAAGCTTTGCTGGCTATCCGAGGTTCCATCCCAGCACAGAGCTACAGAAAAAAGCGGGGGAAGGGCAACGGAGGACCCGCCATTCTTTCGCTCTTTTGCGTAGGGCCAGGGACCTTCACCCGGTAACCTTTACCTTCCCTGCGGTCTATAGCCAAATTGAACTGGACTGGAGGGATCAAAGGAACCACCTCTTCGGGCCACGAATTGGTGGAAGAGGGGTTGAGAATGGCTAACCTCTCAGCTGCACTCACCTCAGTCTCCCGCAGAAACAGTTAGCCTCACAATTCCTAATTTTGGTAGTTCAAAGAGCTACTGTTGCACGTACCCCCTTCTCCCTGTGCCCTGCGTCCTTCCCTGATTAGGCTGACACACCTGCCTTTAGTTGGGTCTCCTCTCTCCTGGGCGAGCTGATCTCGTCGCAGTCTATCATTAGGCCCTATCTTAAACGGAGAACCTTTGGTCCCTCAGGAAAGTCCCAGTGATACTCCCAAGGAACCAGGTAGCTGAATTCTTACCCAAAGCTAGTAAGAACAAGAAGAGATGCCCTTCCTTCTGGCTTCTATTGCTTATAGCCTCCTCTCTGCTTGTCTATTTCCAGGAGGACCCTTTCTTCTCATCTTTCCATCCAGTCTTCAGACATTTCCCTCTCGCTATTTCTCCCACTTCTTCCTCTCCTCTGCTCGAATTTGACTTCTTATAGTCCCCCGAATATGGCTTGTACCAACTATGCTGTGCCAAATTTAGATACCTACCAGCGTAGGCATTTTGTTGTTGTTCTAATTGCATTAACTAAGTATACACTTTGCAGACAGTCTGCTGTCCTATTTGCAATAAAGTAAGATTTTATGTGTTTCTTTTCATCTTCCAAGACCTGAGTCTTCAGGCTCTGAGATCTTCAAGAGCCTGTCTAGGCTTGGCCTCATGAGGGAAGAGGGTTCCTCAATCTTCTAAATAGAATTTTAGTGGAGATGTTTACTGTTACTCTGTTACAATTCTGCCAAAGAAAGAGAGAATTGTGTGATCCTTCCATTATTCCCTAGCAATTTGCTTCTTGCATGAGACAACTTGCCTTTTCCCCTGAAGAGTTAGGAAGATGACCCACTCATACGCTGTTTGGAAGCAACAGTAGTTTCTTTGTAAGATCACTACTCAGTGAATATGCCCAGTTCATATGTGGAAAATTGTATTATTTCACAACTGCAATTGCCTCATCAAAAAGGTGGGAAAGTGTCTTCTCCAGGTAGAAACTATTAATTAAAACTGAACCTACAAAGACTTCTCATGTGGCATATCTATGTATGATTTACGTGCTCTTGCATGACCTCCTAGAATAGAATGTCATAGAATGGAAAGATACACCTTATACAAGAACAGCCTTAGTCAAAGCCATTTACAATAGGGGTATTTGTCAGGTCCTAGTACACAAGGAGCAAAGGTAAAGAAATGAGATGGATATAAGGAGGATAACATTTCAACTCACATTCAAGAAATTTACAATGTACTGAGTACAAAGACAATTACTTTTGAAAGCTCTACTAGCTTCTCTAGGATCTCCAAGTCCAACCTATGCTACAGCCTGTTATCTAAATGATATCTAAATTTTCTACTTTGGGGTTCCCTGTTTTCTGCAGCCTCCACTGTCTATTAGTTGTTCCTGGGTCACTGATCACCAGTTAAGAACAACAATAATACGTTTATAAAGTTTTATAAAGTTTTATAAAGTATTAAGTACCCGCTGCTCAAAGAGCAAAATTTAGATAAGATTCAGTCCTTGTCCTTAAAGCGGGGATCTAGTATGAGTATAGAAAGCTGGCATAGATAGTCATAATGCACAATGTTCTTATTAATAATTAATGTCTTTTGTATAGGACTTTGCCCTATAAAGTCCTTAACATACCTTTTCTCATTTGATGAAAACAGAGTATTACACTGGGTAGTTGAGGAAGAGGAGTGATAATCAACTGTGGGCAAGTCTCTTAACTTCTCTGTGCCTCAGTTTCCTTATTTATAAAGGGAATGGACTGGATGACTTCTGAGGTCCCTTCCAGCTGTAAATCTATGATCCTATGGAGAAACTATCCCTTGAATAAATCTTAAACCTTTGACTTTTCCTTAAATAAGGAAAGAGGAGGTGAAGGAGCAGGACCCAGAAAGAAAAGAAGGAAACAGCATTTTTTTTAATTTAAGTTTTAAGAAGAAAGAAGCTTTGGCAGTAAAATTTTTATGAAACAAACCCCCCCCCCCAAAAAAAAAGATTGTCATGTAGATATATAGATGCCTTTCTATGGACTGATGGTTAGTAAATACAAAGTCTGGTCAAAATTCCCTTCAGCTCCTCATCTACCCACACCCTCACACACACACACACACACACATACACACACCAATTTTACAGAGGAGAAAATTGAGTTCCACAGAGCTTAAAATAAAGATCATTCAGCAGAGACAGGACTGGGACCCAGGTCTCACTTTTCTTAGTCCAGTGCTGTTTTCTAACTGTACCATTAGAAGTCACTGAAGATCCAATTTTTGGAAAAATGTATCAGCATGTGGGATTTAATACACGAGGATGAATAAGTCCTTAAAGAAAAAAAGTGCTCAAGGATGAGCTGGGGTGGGGGTTGGGGGAATGTCATATAAGTCAGGACCATCTCCCTCGAGCAGGTGAGTTTTTGGCATATTGTCTATTTTAATACTTTACCACTTGTTACTGGATCTTTCAACATTAAAGAAAAAAGTTTCAGCAGAGAGGTCCATTTATGAACTTCTCTTTAAATGTTAAGTGTTGTCTATTGTCAACGAATCTATCTTTGGTTCCCAGGAAGAAACTGTTCTTGACTTTACTGACAGTCATCAATTAACAGAGTGTTTATGGTTTTTTTTAAAAAGTGCTAAGAACCCCAAGGTGAAAATAACAGACCATTATTTCTTTAATCTGGTTCATGTGAAATTCTTTCAAATACCTCACCTGTACATGAACTTTGATGGAAAGATGTGTCTCTTTCCCAAATCAGACTTTTTGGCTTTTTCTTTTGTGCAGCATATACTTTAGCTTCCAGGCCTGTCAGTCAAGGAATATGTTTCTCCAAGAATTTTACTAAACATTTTTAAAGCAACAGAAAGAGTCTTGGTTTATTTTGAGTTTTAAAAATCTGTGTTTGAAGGGTGTGTGGTATTGCAGTAAATACATTCCATAATAGGTCTATGGTTAATGTTAACATCTCTTTTCATGGCATGTAATTGGGAAACCATTTCTTGCAATGCACCTAGGGGGCTTCAAAAACTGTATAATTGAAACACCTGGAAAGATTATCCAAAGTAAGGCATCATCATATTTCCCCTTAAATGTATACATGCAAATGAGATGAAATTAAAGAATAATTCCTAATTAAAGTGCTTTCTTTGAAAAAAAAATATGACATTATTATTCACAATAGAGTAACTTTTTCATATCTATATAAGAATTTAATTAACTGGATCTTTAATTATGCTATTCTGCAATGCCCATTGCAACAATACTGCAAGAAAATTATGGATCATAAAACTATGATATACAGGAACTTTTACTGATAACAGTAGAATTGTATCCAGTGCTTAAAAGTTTGCAAAGGACTTTATTATCTTATCATAGTAAAGGACACTATCTTTTCATAGCTGAAGGCAATTCTTCTGAAAAATTATATAGGGTAGTTTTTTTGGGGGGTGGAATTTCTGTTATTTGATTTTAGTGCTGTATAATATGAGTAATGTGGAAGTTAGAAAAGTTGATGGGGTTTTAGGATGCATTAAGAAAGGCATAGTATCTAAGAATGAAGATCTGGTAGTATACATTTATTCTACCTTGGTCAAATCACATTTGGACATTGATAAGTTGGAAATAGTCCAGAAGAAGGCAAACAGGATGATAAAAGTCCTTGAGTTCATTCAAAATGAGAAGTGACTAGAAAAAAAAGCTGGGGATTTTTAGCCTTGGAGAAGAGAAGTTTTAGAAGGAACATGATATCTCTCTTCTAATTTTGGAAGAGCTAACACAAAGAAGAGGGAATAGACTTTTTTTATGCTTAGTCCCAGAGGATATAACTAGGGGCAATAAGTCAAAGTGGAAAATAGCAAATTTAGCCTTGATGTAAGGGAAAAACTGACCAACAAATTGAGCTATACAAAAGGTAAATAAGCCTCATGGAGAGGTGGTAAGTTCTCCCTCACTAGATTTCAAACAAAGATTGAATGACTTCTTATCAGATATATTGTAGAAGAGATTGATTTCCGTTTGAGGAACTAGTTGTATTAGATGGCGGCCAAGGTCCCATCCCACTCTGAAATTTTGTGATTCTGTGAACTTCACGATAGCCTTTTAGGCAAGTCCACAGTGTTATCCCAATTTGACAAATAAGGAAACTGAGGCTCGATTATTTGTCCTTACAACTAGTGTCAGAGTCAGGGCTCAAACTTAGATTTTTCTGACAGAATTCAGTATTCTGTCCGTGATACCATGCTACCTCTACTGCCTACTTAAAATACTGTAAATGATTCAATTCCATCTGCAATATGTAGTTCTTAAACTGTTAATAAATTCTTTATCCTACAACCTAATGATTTTTTTTCCATTAACTGTCCTCATTAAGGATTCAATACAAAAAAAATTCTAAGGAGACTCTTAGCCTTAGAAACAAGAGTAAAGATGGGGAAAGAGGAAGGTCACCAGAGGTAAGAGCTACTACTTTTCACATTGTTGTTGGACATCGGAGTTTTTTGATAGATGTAATCATAGCTTAAGAGGAATTTCTATAAATCATCTGGTCCAGTCCTCCTCTACATGTAAATAAGATCTTATTATTCCCATTGTCCAAATTCTTCAGTTTTGCATTTGACACTCTCTAGCACATGGCCTTCAGCTTTCATTCCAGTCTTATCTCCATTGTATTAACACCTCCATTCCAGCTGACTTATCTATTCATTTGGGGGCTCATAGACCTGTGATGTTTACCCAAATAGGAATTCATCTGTTCTCCACTCACTGAGAGTTCCCTGCCTATATGAACCCTGAGTCTATATCTCTTTGATCAATTTGTTTGACTTTTTAAGAGGCAAATAATAGTTATAACAATATGTGGATAGTGGAGAGTTGAAGCTATTAATTAATTAAAAGCTATAGCCAAACTACTGTGAAAGAAAGGTTAGTTACAGGGCTCAGCTTTATCTAGATTTCTTTAACTATACCATTAAAATTAACTTAGTCTTTATGTCACCTCAATTTACCAGTATAGATTCTTGACAAAAAGCCAGCTGCACTAGGTGAGAACTCTGAGTTTCTTGGTGTTCTGCTTTTTTGGTGTTCTTTTACTCAGTAGTGACAGTTAAGTGTTTGGCCATCTACAGATCTGTGGGAAATACAGTACAATTATTTATTAAGTGACTGTTGTATGCAAAATACTATGCTAAATGCTGAAGAAGATACAAAGTTTAAACATAATACCAATCCTTCCTTAAAGAAGTTTACACAATTAGTAAGGGAATGACACCAATATAAGTAGCTATTGCAAAACAAAGTGCTGTGTGAGGACTAAGGAAGAAAAGCTGGGGTGGCCAGAGATCAGGAAAGGCTTCCTGGAGAAGGTGGCATTTGAGTTGGATTTTAAAGAATGGTTAGGCATTCCACAGATAACGATGGGGAGGAAAAATATTCCAGGTATAAGAAACCAGTGTGGGAAAAGGTATGGAGGCAGGAAAGCTTAGTGTTCAAGAGGCACAAAATAATCCAGTGTCCTTGGAGGAAAGATTGTGTGAAAAAGAACAATATGAAATAAGGATAGAAAGAAAGAGCAATAGATTATGCTAGGCTTTGAGTACAAAACAGAGACATTTGAACGTGACTCAAGCAGTTAGGAATCACCTGGAAATTTTCAGCTGACGACTCAAACCCCTCCCCGCCCCCGCTCCAAAGAAAACTCCAAAAATATCTAGAAAATACACAGAATCCTGATGGAGAAATTCAAGAAAATAATCAGTCATTTTTCTAGCCCAAGTCAGCAAAGGGAGACAGAGAGGTCTGTGGGGACCAGGTCTGGTCAGGACCTCAATGCTCCGAGCACTACGGTGCAGGAAGAGGGTATGTCCCAGATCAATATAAAAGTACCATGACCTCCTGAAGGGTATGGGAACAGATGTCAGCTGGGTCACTGGACTACCGGAAGCCATGACTAATAAGAAGAAACAGGTATCATATTTTAAGAATTCTTCAACAAAAACTGCCCAAGTCTTTTAGAACCAGAGGACAAGTGGAAATACAAAGATTCTACTAATCACCTTCTAAAAGAAACTAAAATGAAAACTCTCCGGAACATCATAGCCAAAATCCATACCTTCTAGGTCAAAGAAAAAAAGTACTCCAAGCAGCCAGAAAGAATTCAAGTATCGAGAAGCCACAGTCAGCATGTAAAATGATTTAGCAGCTACCACTATAAAGGAGTGAGGAGCTTGTCAGAAGTCAATTCCAGAAGTCATAGGATATAGGCTTACAGCCAAGAACAGCTGACCCAGCAAAACTGAGTATTATCTTACAGGGAGAAAAATAGAGAAGACTTATAAGCATTCCTGATTAAAAGATCAGAGCTGCATAGAAACTCTGAAGTTCAAACACAGGAGTTAAAAGAAATGTAAAAAAGTAAACATGAATGCGCAATCATAAAAGATAAAACAAGGATAAACTGCTTATAGAAAGATATGTGTCCCCCCTAAAACTCTATTATCATTAAGGATCATAGAAGGAATCCAAGTAGACAGAAGGCCTGGGGATGGTTCTGCTATATCTTGATTATCTTTTAAGAAGAATGGAAAAAGAAAAGAGGAATACATTAGGAGCAGGGAAAGGAAAACAAGGTTAGGATAAATTATGTCATGTAATTGGGGGTATACAAGTAGAACTCTACACAAAAATGGAAGAAGGGGAAGTAGCTGACTTTTGAACCACACTGTCATCTAAAGGAAGAACATACACACACACACACACACACACACACACACACACGCACAGAGAGAGAGTTGGGTATAGAAATACATTTCACTCAACAGGGAAATAGGGGAGGAGAGGTGGGAATTAGAAGTAAGGTTGGTAAAAGGATTAGTTCTAAGCAATACAAAAAAATCTAAGTATGCACAAAATTATTTTTAGTTCTTTTTGAGGTGGCAAAGAATGGGAACCTGAGGGCATGCCCATCAAGTGGAGAATGACTAAACAAGTCATGGTGTAGAAATGTGATACAATACTACTGTGTTGTAAGAAATTGATTAAGGGGATGGTTTCAGAAAAACCTGGGAAGAAATGCATGAATTAATGCAGAGTGAAGAAACGGAACAAGGAGAACAATTTATGCAATGACAGTATGGTAAAATAACAACTTTAAAAGATTTAGAAACTCTAATAATTGTAATAACCAACCACAATTCCAGCGAACTAATGCCACCTCCTGATAAAGAAGTGAGAGTGCAGATTAAAATACATATATACATATAAGCTTATATATGCACATATATG
Organism: Bettongia penicillata ogilbyi; assembly: GCA_023548195.1. Classification (NCBI taxonomy): domain Eukaryota; kingdom Metazoa; phylum Chordata; class Mammalia; order Diprotodontia; family Potoroidae; genus Bettongia; species Bettongia penicillata. Next base: position 2,010,703 of record JAJHZJ010000567.1, read on the forward strand.
TGCCCATGTAGATGTCTGTTAATAAACATATATTTACCATTTGTTATGAACAATACAGAAATTTGTTTTGACTGTGTAACAAAATGTCTGTTTCATTTTTAATTGGAGACAATGGTAAGAAGAAAAGGCTGTTTTTTGCTGACTGGAAAAAAAATAAAATTTAGTTTAAAAAAAGACAGGAGTGACACGGCTAGCTCCATGTTGAAGAAATTTTATTCTGGCAGTAGTACGAAGAGTTCATTGAAGGCAAGAGAGAAGAGAGCTGTCAAGATCTGTTAGACGACTCTTGCACTATTCCAGGTAAGTGGGGAAATGGGGTCTGTACAAAGGTGATGTCAAGAGAAATGAATAATGAAAAGGGTCAGGTAGAAGAGATGTTATGAAATTAGAATCAATAGAATTTGGAAGATTGGATGAGAGAGTTGAAGTAGAGAGAAAACCAAAGGTGATCTCCCAAGTTTACAAATATGAGAGAATTGGTGAATAGATGTGTCATAAACAGAAATAGTGCAGGGAGAAGAAACAGATGAAAAACAATAAGCTTTTAGGGGTACACCTTAATAAGAACCTAGAGGGGAGATTAGAAAGGTAAGAATGTCATTTACTTGGCAAACCCAAGTAAAGAAGTTGGCATATCCCTATCCTGTCTCCCCATCTTTTTCTCTTTCTGTATCTGTCACTGTGTCTGTATATCTCTGTCTCTGTCTCTCCCTCCTCCCTTCCTCCCTCATATCCCTCTCTCTCCCCTACAGACCCCCACCCCAGAAAAGAACAACTGTATTGATATATCAGAGATACACACAGGAAAAATTAAATGGTATAGCAATGAAGATTTCATGGATGCCTATGAAACAGAATCACAGAACCACCAAGACCTCAGTCCAAATCCTCCTTTTACAAATGGGGAAACTGAGGCCCATGGAAGTGCTGTGACTCATATAAACTTATACAGAAAGTTAGTGTCATAGCTGAAACTAGAGAGAGGTTTCCTGGCTTCTAATTCTGGGCACTTTCCTCTATCTACTGCTTCTTAAACTGTGGGTCATGACTCCACATGAAGTCACATAACTGAATGTGGGGGTTGGGAAACATTTGGAAATACTAAAAGGTTTCTGAATGCACAAAGAAAAAGTAATTCAAAATCAAATGCGTAATTTATCCAAGGTATTTCTGGCAGCGCTTGCCCATGTTGCATCACCCAACTTCACTGCAACCTTGGTCCTAAACACACAATGCATGCACTTTATACTACGTATGCCATCTGGCCACACAAAGCCAATGAACACTGCCAGAAACACCTTGACTTGCGTTCGAGACTACTGTATGTGATAAATTGCTTTTATTGTACATATAAAATCACTAAGTGAATTTTGGTGTGGTATTAGAACTATTTTCAACCATAAACAAACTTCTGCCATTCTGTCCTGTGTGTTTATGCAAAGCAGATTCTTAGCTTCATGATTATAAAATCAAAATATCGACCAACTCTGAAAAACGTTGAAGATGCTCTGCATCCTGCAGTATCAAATATTCTGCCAAGATTTAATTCTTTATATAAAAACAAATAAGTACATCCATCTCATTAATATGTAAATTTGATTTCATCTTTAATAAATGGTAAAATTATATATATATATATATATACCAAAGAATTGTTTTAAAATAAATTTCTTTATGATTTATTATCCTTAAATGTTTGATTTGTATACTTATTTTATATACCTATATACCCAGGATCACATAAAAATTTCTCAAGTGAAAAAGTATGGTGAGTGGAAAAGGTTTAAGAAGCCCTGCAGTCTACCAGGGTGGGGAACCCTGCAGCCTTGAGGCCACATGTGGCCCTCTAGGCCCTCAAGTGCAGCCGTTTGACTGAATCCAAACTTCACAGAACTATGGTTCCTCAATAAATGGGGACTGGAGAAAGGTTGAAACAATGACCTGTTGGGGCAGCTAGGTGGCGCAGTAGATAGAGCACTGATGCAGGAGTCAAGAGGACGTGAATTGATATCCATTTTCACACACTTACTAGCTGTGTGACCCCCTCAAATACTTACTAGCTATGTGACACTTAACTGTTGTCTAAAAAAAATGAGGACCTGTTGCAATGTAGTACGTTACATGGAAAAAAATTCACTAAGGCCATTATTCTCATACCAAACCATGGATCCTTCAAAGGTCAAATCCCCCCACACACAGCCTTAGTTTTCCTAATATCAAGCTTAGATAAATTCCATTTAAGCCCCTGCACAACCTACAGCATCAAAATGAATGCCTCAAAACTGCCTTAAGCCATCCTTAAGCATGTGAAGGACACTAACAGAGTCCAAAGTGAGCCAGTGGAACGAGGTAGAACGGAAAGGAAAAGAAAGGAGAGAAAAGAAGAGTTTTGTTGAGAGCTTGTGTTCTTGTGCCTACTGTGCCACCACAGCCACCAACAATAATCACTCTTTTTTTCCCATTTAGTATTGTTGTGTGACTTTGGCACAATCATTTCATATCTCTGGGTTGTCTTGTAAAGTGAGAAATTTGGGCTAAACCATATATCAATTCCTTTCCATTGCTGTGAAATCCTGTAACCTATCCATGAATGAGGAGGAAAATGAAAGGTTGCTTTTCAGGTCATGGGACAGAAAGGGAACAGGAACCAAATAAAAACTATATGTTGATCAGTTTAACTTCTATATCTTTAGAAATCAGCTTGAAATCCTACCTCTGACACTTATTGTATTACTATATGACCCTAAGCAAGTCAATATCCCTGGGACTCAGTTTCCTCATCTGTCAAATAAGGTAGTTCTACTAGATGGCTTCTGAGGTCTCTTCCAGTTCTATCTACATCTAGGATCCTTATAATCTATTTTATGAAAGCCTTCCTTGAGTTACCCACATCCAAATATGAAAAGATAATGTGGCAACTATAAATTGAATCTCTACATTCAATGAGAAACTTGACTGTGGAATTTGATGTGACTTTAGTCAAGTCTGTACTGCCCTTTGAACCTCCATTTTCAAAACTGTAGGAATAACATGATTGAATTGATGAGTTCTAAAAACTCTTTTAGTTCTATGACTCAGTGATCTGGTTTAGAACTTAATGAATGAAGTGAATGGTAGAAAATGTATAGAAGAACCAGAGAACAACTCAGAGATGAAAGAACCTGCAAAGGAAAGTTAAAGGAAATGGGTTTACATAGGCCAGAAAATTATTTTAGTCTAGACAAGGGGAGATAATTACAATCTCCCAGTGAAAGAGAAAATGTTTGGTTAATTTAGTGTAAGCTAACAGCTATTCAATTTCTCCCGAAAACAATTCAAGGGGGAAAGGACTAAACTATTGTAAAAGGTCTCTAGGTAATATGTTTGTAGAATGCTTCATAATCCTTAAAGTTCTGCATTAGTAGCTGGCAGTAGGAGTATATGACTGGTGAGACATTGTGACATGCTGTCATTCGGTAATGATCTTCAGAATCAGGATATGATTAAAATTAAATGTAATAACCAAAAGGCAGTGATGAAAAATGAATCTCAAGAACAGCAATATGAATATTTTCTAAAAGGGAAAATCGAATATTCCATATTTTTCTACCAAATGAGCCTCTCTCAAAACATATATCTGTAAAAAAAAAAAAAAAAAAAGCAGGAGTCTGGGGGCCCAACTTCTAGTTCTGACTCTATCAATCTTTGGACAAGTGTCTATCTCTCTGGTGATAAATCATCTGACAAGACATGTTTCTTCCTCTGTAAAATCAGGGCATTGGACTATACCAGGCTTGGGGTCACAGAATTAGAATTGAAAAGAACCTTAGAAACCCAGTCTCTTCATTTTACAAATAAGGAAAACTGAAGCCCAAGTTGGTATAGTCTTTGAAGTTCCATTCAACTCTAACAATCTATATAGTTCTTAGAGTCTTTAACACAAGGAGTTTGGGGTAGGGGGAAGAACTCATTGCTTTGAGAGCACTTTGAAATTAAGGTAAAAATTGCCATGGTCAATTAAAGGGACAGAAGAAGTTGCCAAAATATTGTATAAATGTCTTTTCTCCAGTGCTAGTGTCAGTGTCTTCTTTAGGATCTCAGACATCAAAAGAAACAAAATGAATTACTATGGTATCATGAAATAACTGCCAAATTTGGAGTCTGAAGGTCTAAGTTCACATCCCAGCTCTACCAATTTATACACTCCAATTTCCTCATCTGTAAAAATAAAGGAAGTAAACTATGTAGCCTTTAAAGCCCCTTCCAACTCCAAATCTATGATCCCATGAAATATATAAATAACAGGAATACAATATTATTTTCCAAAAAAAAATTTATTTTCCCACAGGAGACTATATAAAGCTTGGTTTATGTCAATATATATTAATGGTCTCTAAGAATACAGAATAAACTGTATTCCCTTTTAGTAAAACATGATGTTTTTGGAGATGTCCAAGGCATTCCACCTTTGAGAAGCTGATTCAACAATGAACAAGTCATTGTTGAACAAAAATTGGATATGGATTCAGAGGACCATCTCTGGTGCTTACTTCATATGTGACCTTGGGCAATTCATTTAGCATTCCTGGGTATAAATTTCCTAATCTGTAAAATGAGGAAATTAGAGTATATATGTTGAAAGACCTGAAATCAGGAGAAGACACATGGAAAGAAAAGATATACGACTTTTGACCTCAGTAGTGACCATATTCTATGTAGCTCAAATATTAAAAAAAAAAAAAAAAGGTTTACCATCACCAAAATACTTAACATTTATTACTATTTAGAACATCATAAGAAAAGTTAGGAAGATCCATCACTTGCCTTATGGAATTGTATAATACAAGGAAAATGCGCCAATATGGACATGCAATATAGGACACATAGAGCACTGAGCAACATTGGGAAGTAAATAGCATACAAAATGCAAAATGCAGTTGTAAACTCATCTCTTTTGTCTGCCATCCTGCTCTACCACACGCACACCCCTCCCCCAAGTCCAGACAATCTTTATACCAAGACCAGCAGCAGGAAGTTCCAGTTCTTAAGTTTTTAAAAAACAAAGATGACTTGAAACAAGAGAAATGTGGTCAAAATATTCTGTAATCATAACCACATAGTATAATTTTTACTGCCTTGGATTCTATAACATGCTAGTGTTTGTTCAAATATGTACTGACTTCATTGTTAATACAATAGTGGTCTGGCAGGTTTATTTTAAGAAATTAATTAAGTTCTTTTAATTACACTTATCCATGTAATTACTAAAATCTTGGAAAGTCAATGAAAACTTTTAGAAATTCCCTTGCATTTTCAAGGAAATTGGTTGGTAAATGACATTGAGACTATATAGCATAATCCAAAAATCTTCCTGTTCAAGGAAAATCCTTTATACTGTCTTCTGATATAATTAGGTCAGCTGTTTTAAAGTGTGTTAAGTAAAGGATCTTGGAGTTAGTCTCCTTAAATGGAAGTCACATAAAATTGTCAGGGTTGTAAATGGTATGTTCTGCTGTTGATTTGATTTTGACACCAATATCATTAATGATTTAAATCATACACAAAAAGAAAAGAAAAGAAAATCCATTCTACCAGTGCTGTTGTTTTTAATGCCATTTTGTTTTAGTTTTGAAATATCTAGCAGGAGTGGGTAGAAGAGATTCCCAGGAGACTACTGAACTTGTCCATGGATTGAAAAGTTTAAGGATAATTGATGCAAGTGAAGTTCAAAGCCCACCACTTCTATATTCAAAATGGAATTCTACAGAAAGAAAATGGAAAAGAACAGACAACAGGATATGGTTAAACTCATAAGGATTGAGCCTCACAAAAATTTTGGTTAAGCAATCCAAGTTTGGATTAACTGAACTTGACAGTTAGCCAAAGAATTGGTTATGGAAGTTGGCTTCGGAAAAATTTGCTTGTCTGCCCTCAAGGGAGACAACAGGTAAGATTGTCATCTTCCAAACAGATGTGCTGAGAGCAAAAGGAGCTAAACACTGAACCAGTTGAAAAGAAAAAAGCCAATAGTTACATATAATTTCTTTATAGGTGTCATTATGCTTATGTTAATATGATTAATCTTTTTATCTTTGCCAATACAGAAGGCTCTGTATTTTGAACTAAAAAGCCTATTCCATCTGTTTATGCTTTGTATCTTGTTAATATAATGTTAGGGGCAGCCAGGAAGGATACTTTAAGCAAATCTGGTATACAGTGTTAGTGTGTGCCATCATTTTTTTTTTTTTGGTAGTTTAACATTGAGGTTTGCTCAGAATTGCAGTGGTGCCACAACTAAAGAATAATGCAGCATGGGGAAAAGGACTTAACTCTAATTTGAAATGTACATCAAGTCATTGGGAGAAACAGAGGGAGAAGTTGCTGAGTGCAAGTCCTAGAGGTGTCTTTTGTGGTTTGTTTTCTTGCATCAGCATGTTATATGTAAACATCAGAGCATCATCTTATTTTAATAACAGATTTAACTGCTAACACATACACAGGAGATGATGGTGCTTGCCAATAAAAAATAAGTTTTAATCCCAGATGCAGGTATCATAAGCCAGGAAGTTTTATAGATTATACAGTTGGCTCTAAACAGTTCATAATTTGCTACATCAGAATGGAGGCATTAAAAATGGAAGCATTCAGCTGACATGACAATGATTTTTATGTCAAAACCACTTTTTTGGGATAGGACAATGGCTCTAAAGAGACCAATTTAGCATCTTATTGGGAAGTGTGAGGAAAGAAAGGGCAGTCATATATCAGTTCCCATCCATGTCCTTTATCCACTTGACCCTCCCCCAAAAAATGAATTTTGTGTTGGACAGTCTTCAAAAGTTGAACCAAGTGAAATTACTCAGACCTGCTTTCATTTGTAGGTCCTAGTTTTTCGGGTTTCTTTTTAATTCCTTGTTCCATACTGTCTTGCTCCTTTTCACTCTTAAATAAAATACTATTAAACTTCAATTACTGTAAATGTTTCATGAATGTGATGTGGATAATTGGAGTTTCTGAAGACTGACTTTTTTGGGTCAAACTTTGCTGCTAAAAAAAAACCCTACAATTTTCAAAACTGAATTTACCTCATCTTGATAAAGACATGAGAAGCACAGAGCTGGCCTTAAAGCCAGGAAGACCTGGGTTCAGTTCCTACCTCTGCCACACACTGTTTATGTGATCCTGGGCAGGTCAGTTAATCTCTCACTGCTCCAGGCAACTCAAAGATTATAAATTGTTGAGAAGTTATCAATCCACTTTTGTAGGAGTTTCCTCATCTGAAAGTTCCCTATATCAATGAAATCATAAGTCTAGTCCCTGACCTTGATTAAAAAATATATAATTTAATATTTCTTTGATGATCATAAATAATTCATCACTATTACTATTCTTCCTGTGTATTAAATTCTGATCTTAGCATTCATAAGACTTGACTATACCCAAATATCTGACTCATGGATAATAAATTTTTTCCCTCTCTGTTAAAATGCAGTCAATTTCTGTGTGTGTGTGTGTGTGTGTGTGTATGCACACATGTGTGTATGTGTATGTGGTGCCTTTTGATACTCATCATATCCCATGCCTACCAATTGTTTGGAAAGGCAGTGTTTATGATATAGAGGTATAAGGCTTCTCCATAAATGATAAACCAGACACTGATTTTCTTGTTTCTTTCTCTTGAATCATTCTTTCCTATATATTTCTCCCCATCTTTACCTTTTTCCACTTTTGCAATGAAGGCATTAAGTTATCCATGTATATGTAGATTTGATTTAATGGATCTTATCAAGTCCTTTATGTAACTTCTCTACCACTTTGTCCTCAGTTAATGATATTGGGATATAAATTGCAATTATTTTCATTGTTGTCTTTTGGTGAAAAGTATTCATTAATACAACATGGCCCATGAAATACTTTTTAAAATAACTGTTGAGCATACATAACCCACTCTGCAAACTCTTTTCTTTGCTTCTCATGTAATACCTGTAAATCATTCTTTCATTTAACTGAAATTTTCTTTTTTCTACTGGTTTTTTCCAGCTCCTCTAGCAGTATATCCACTTATTGACCAATGGACAAAGATCTCACAAGTAGAGTACCAACAGTCAAATTAAAGTTTGTTGATGGTTCAATAACTGTGATTTTTTGCAGCCCCTGTTCCCTTTTCTTCCACTCTGCCACTGTCATTGAAGAAGTAGAAGGACTGTTTTGTGTTTTTCCTACTGCATATATTGCCATGGCCAAAAAAAGTTTTATCACCAGGTGTCCACTTTACTAGTGCTGTGCCTTTCTTTGATTGGCCAGAGTCAGGCTGTTCTTGGGGCCATATTTAAAGCCTTTCCAGCATGGGAAAAACCTGGTATATATAGCCTTCAAAGACTCAGTTTACCTAAACACAAAGTGGAGTCATCGGAGTCATAACATTGATTATCAGGGCCAAGATCAATAAATAAGAATAAAGAATAATTAAGTAAGAATGTATAAATCAGAATTATTTAAATAATATATTAAAAAGATATATTATTTATATATGTTATATATATTATATATGTATATTATAAAAATATATAATAGACAGCAAAAACAACACTGACCTTAACTATAATAATTTTATCCAAAGATTGAATTAGGGCAAATGAACTACTAAAAGAAGATCAAAAGAGTTAAGAAAGTGCATTGGTAATTAATGTAAGGTTAATGATGGGTGGGGGGAAGAGTTAAAGATCTTCCCCGCCCATTAATAAGCCTCAGACACCTTTTTGGGTCACGAGGGCCATGCCCTCTATTTCTGAAAAGAGTACATATACTCTGAGGTGAGGTTTCGGGCTTATTTTTTGGAAGAAGATTCCTGTGTCAGATGAGACTCTGGGCAGCTGTTTCAATAAGGCCCCCAACTTTGAAAACCCAGCTGTCAGTGCTTCTCTCTCTAGTAATGATGTAAGTATTGTCTATGGTCAGACAGTTGGAAGTCCTGTCTGTTGGTCTTTCTGTTTGTAATTTCTGCTTCTATTTTCTCTGAAGTTCAGGGTGCTGACTTTTTCCCTGAACTAAGTGAATGATATATGTGCTTGATTAAAGTAGATTGTTGACATCTCCCCCAAAAAAGTTGCTTTGCTTTTATAAAAGTAGATCTAAGAACCTGTACAGCAGGCCCTCCTGTGTAAGCCAAGGTCCTTGCTGATACAATTAAACATTTTAATTCCTTGCCAAACAGAAGAAAAATGAAAAATATTTGTAAAAATTATCACAAAAATTTTTTCTCTCTCTCAAGGATAGTGAAGCTACAATTGACTTCTAACATAACCGTCCCTGAGGTACCTTTGGAGAAAGCAGAAATGGCACAAGAAAAAAAAAGACAAAATAGCCAAACTGTATGAATTCTTTATAGAGAAATTCTTTCTGGAGGTGATATGATTGTAAAGGGGTTGAAAGGTTAATTTACAAGGTATCTAAATGAGGGGAAGATACCAAAGGTGTAGGGGGAAAAAAAATCTTGGAACAAATTGATTTTAAAAAGGTGACTAAATAATACAAACAACTACTCACCTATATGCTTACTTTCCAATATGTTAAAAAATATCTTTATAAGGGTAAATCTTTATACATTTTACCTGGTTAAATTTTAAAGATTATACAAGATGAAATTCATAAAACTGCCACTTAGAAGGCCAGTTTGTTTGATTTGATCATGTAGATAAGGTACATGAGTGGAATTGACACATGGCTACCTTATTTTTCTCCATATTTCCCAAAAAGATACCATCTTGGTCTCTTTAAAACAAATGTCCCATGCCAGAAAAAATGGCATTTATAATTCTATGCATGGTTTGAGGGCATCCTTAGTGAAGGTGTTAGTAGAAAACAAACAGACTTTCGCAAATGATATTCAGCAACAGACCACATATTTACCATCTCACAATTGACTGAAAGATGTAGAGAATTTAAGATTCTCTTTGGCATATTGCATTTCTTTTCTATGATGATACTTTCCCTCCCCCCAAAAAAGTATTTGACTTAATCAGTGCCTGAGCCAGTCAGATAACCCTACATAGGCTACACATATGGGTTCAGTCAGTCGGGTAATGCATATGGGCTACACACGTGGGCTCAGCCAATCAGATGCTGAGTAAAACCATATGTGTGTGTGTGTGTCTGTTACACATACTGTCATTGAGAATAAGAAAATGGAGAGAAGAAACAATGAAGATGAAGAAGAAAATAGCATTGAGGGTGGAGCACTGAGAATGCCAGTGGCAGTGGTGGCAGCAGCATCAGAGACTGGATGAAGGAGCCTCCTGGTTGTGAAAGTCAACTGAACTGAAGGGCTGAGACCTGCCCTCAGGAAGGCGGCTTGACTTAAGCCCCCTTTAAGAGCTGTTATCAAGGAGCCTTTAGGCTGTGAAAAGTGAATTAAAATGGCAGTGCTGGTAAAGTATGTAAATATTATTATTGCCCTGTTAAGCTTTGTTTTCCCACAGACAGAAGCTGGGGGCAGGAGCCCCTGGATCCTGCTGTCAGACAGGAGCAGGAAGAGCTTGGAGTGGAACAGTCTCTTCTCCCATAAGCTGAGACAAGGGGTAGAAGTGGAGAGCTGCCTGCAGGGGAACCCAGGCAAGAGCTAGGTAGGAGTGGTTGGCCCACCATGGAGGAGGAACCACAGGGCTTGGAAGTCAGCCTCCAGTCAAGATGAAGGAGAACTTTACTTGGACCACTCTGTTTGGATTGAGAGGATTATAATTTGCTATAACCTAGGGGTGGACAGTGTGGTATTTTCTGCTACCTTAAGGATGTGCTAGGGAAGACCCTGGTCTGGGACCCCCTGATTGTATAAATAAGTTTATTGGGGAATGTTATAAGATAAACTGAATGCATTGATATATGTTGTGTGCCATGTTACCTACTGAGTATTATGTTATATACTGGATGATATGTTTTGTCTAAGGTTACGTGGCCACCTTGGTAATAAGTTGCTATGCTATTATGAATTGTGAATGCTTTAGTTTCTTGAATACGGTTCAGTTCTGAATAAATACAGTGTTCATTATACCTTGCTATTCGACCTTTAAAATTATTCACAGCAGCAACCCTCAGGTGTGCTGCTGTGCTTGGCATTGCACCATTTAACATTCCTTAGAAGACATAACAACATAAATAACCCTGTTCAATGACCCTCCAAAAATAAACAACAGTAAAAGCATAAAACAGGGAGATGCATATTTGCCAAAAGTGTTTGCCACTGTGATAGAGGACACCTATCACAGATCTGCATCAACGGTATGGCTGTGATGCCTCATTCTTCCTCAGGGTTATTCCACGTTGTTACCGTCCTAGGAAATGTTTAAATATGGCCTGCAGGCCAAGGAGAGATTCCATGTGGATGGTGGTGACCTCCAGATGTTCCCAATAGCTGATGACACTGTTATTTGTATAAAGCCCCAAGATAGAATGTCAGTAAAATTAAAACTAGAGGACAGGAGATACCTCATCAACTAGCAAGAGGGAGGAATTGTGACAAGTAGTGACCAGAGAAGTCCTTTACTACAACCCTGTTAATGTCTGGAGAAGGTGAATTTGGGCTTCAGTATGTTGTATGTGTCCCCTGTAGTGAACCCTTGGGAAGAGATGGGTGAGAATTGAGCAGAGAATTGAGAAGAAGGTATGTATGGATTGTGATCTGTATCATTTGGGTTTGTAAGACTGATACTTTGATTCTAAATCTAAAATGTCACTGATGGGAGCAAAAAGACTCTACTTCAGCTTCTTCATCCATGAAATGAGGGAACTGTACTAGGTAATCCAGGTTTAATATTCTGTGAGTCTATGATTCATAGAATGAATCATGGAATGGTCACTATTTCTGATATTCAAGTAGCCACCCATTAAGTGAATGGAAGTGCCTGGACTTGCCTGTCTTATCCAAATCAAACACTTAAATTTTCCATAAGCCTGGATAACTAAGCCAGTTATTTACTTAGCACACAATTCTAATCGATCATGCTTATTAATAAAAATAAGCTTTTTATTAAATTAATAAACATAATATAATAAACATATAAATAATAAATTTAGTTAATAAATATAAAACAACTGATGAATCAGCAATTACTAAATTATAGAGATGCAATTTTGAAAATAATTTAAAGAAATACAAAGGGATATAATTTTATACCCTCACTAAATTTCAACTCAATAATCTCTGCTTAATCATTCTATTTATGAGATTGAGTAAATCAAGGGAAAAAAATCCAATGAAGGGAGTAAAATCTAGTTTTTGAAGGGTTTTGTTATTTTTGGTTATAACTGATTAAAGTTTGACTCTAATGTGACAAAATAAGGAATAGAAAGTGCTAGGCAGTTTCCATAAGTCATTCTTTTTTTTTCAAAGCTGAATATAAGAATGTTGTAGTCAGTAGCATATATGGCCATAAAGTAGGTCCTGATTTCAGCAGATCTCTGGTTACCTTTCTGCCCACATTAATCTTATCTATGTTTTAAGGCCCTTCCTACCTGTTTGAAGTTTTTCCCTAATTCTTCAGCCTACGCTGATATTATCCCTTGTGTGACCGCCTACTGTCAATGCTGCATAAATACTATTTCATGTTATCCCCTAGGTGATTTACATATTTTACTCCTCTATCTCTAACATGCAAGTTCTTAAGGCCCATCTCCCACAGCACAGTACATAAAAAGCCTGCAGCAAATAATGAGGAGAGAACATTCTGATAAGCGAACATTCTGGAAAATCTAGGGCTGGCTCCTGACAACAATGAGTTAAAGAGTTAAAAGGAAATAATATAAATGTGAGTGAAGATCTTTTTCTAAAAGAGAAAACCTTACTACTGCTCTCTTGTTCCATTTCTTTAAATTTGCTTCTTTATGGACATGAGAAAAATTAAAGAATTGACCACACTAACCAAAGATCAGTCAGTTAATGTTGAATTGAATAATTTAATATTTCAAATAACCTCTCATTGCCTCATGTTCGGCAATAGAATATTAATGCTTGGCTCATGTAATGCTCTGCATTAGAGAATTAAGTACATATCTCTTAGCACCTCAAGTAAGAACTATTTCTCTGTTATAAATTCAATTGTCTACTGACCCAACTTATTTATTCTGACTCATGGATGTTTTATGTTACCACATTCCATTGTGGAAAACCAGGGTTCCTTTTCAATTCAGTATCAGAAACAGCTATTATAAAATATCATAGAATAAATACTCTGAATGTACAATCGCAGCCCAGGATCCCTTTGCTTGTAAAATAATCAACACCAGGACCAAGTAAGCCAGAAATCAGTGGTGGAGCATTGTTCTCCAGCTGAGAGGCTGTGCTCGACATTCTCATCTGTTTAAGAGCCTTACACTTCTACTTTAAAATGAAAATAATCTAAAATGAAAAATTGTCCAAACAATTTCATATTCCAAAGACTTTAAAGGATATAAAAGAAGAGAAAACCGACAACCCTCCAGGGACAGGCAGTTGGATAAAGGGGAATTCACAAATCCATTACTCCTGCTAACCTCAAAACATTGTTAGGAAAGTTCACTTAAAGGTTATTCCCATCCTTTCCTCTGCCTAGTATGAATACTAGACATTGTACTTTTCCCTCCACTTTCCCCCACCCGTAATGGCTTTAAATGGCAAAGCTCAAAGTGACCACCCGAATTCAGTTCAGTTGTGAACAATCTGTGCTTTTTCATCTCCAATTCCCAGTGAAGAACGATGAATGAGAAAGTACCATATTCGTGTCAAGCTTTTTAAGTGGTCCCCAGGAACTTCCTTTCTCTACCTGACGCCCATTTAGCACAGGTGTTAATAGAGCTTGTGCTGCTAAACTAATCTTTGAGCAGTTTAAACAAGTTCAAGGGAAAACAACCCCAATGAAAAGACAAGACAAGAGTTCAGGGAGTCATTTTAGGTACCTCCAGCTCCCCAGCCTATACCTACCTCCTGGTTTTTAACATGTGCTCTCTTTCTAGAGGGAACAATACAACTTCACCAAACCATTCCTAATATGTTATTGTTAGAATTTGTCCCTCACTAGGTAATAAAGTGATAAACTCTGCTGCTGATATATTAGCTATTTTCTTGAGAGAGTAGGAAAGCAAGAAGAAAAAGTTGGGGATTTAAAATAAATCTTCACAGTAAGGAGAGTAAGAGCTCCAGTTAGCCCCCAATCCCAAATCACAACCTCAAAGGCATAAATCATTAGGCAAGTTGAGGAGCGAAAATGAGGGTCTTTGAAGGCTATAGGAATCTCTCTTGATTAGGATTTTAGTAGGCCTTACTTTGACCTACTTTAATTCCCATATTAAGCCTTCATATTGCCAAGTCTTCTACATTCACTCAGACTGAAAATGATCTTCTATGTGTAGCAATTAGTATTAATGAAATGGGCTGACCTCCTCTAAACAGGACTCATTGAATTTTTATGATGATCTAGTCACATATTCCTATTGATTTTTTTTTCTATTTGTTTACTAATGAAAACTCCATTCAAATGAATCATAGCTTGTTGAGGTCTTGCTTTCATTGCACTGTACAATCTGCCTTCAATGAGTACCCAAGGGAACAGGTGATGTTTGCAGTAGTGTTCAGTGAGTGAGTTGATAACTTAGTTTAATTTGATTCGAAGGATTCTCCTGTTCTTCAGTCCTTTGTGCCAGCCCTGCTATATATGAGGGTAGAGGCTGCTGCATTCCTTCCCAGTCAGCTGATACTAGGAATTTCCACAGCAGCAACACATCTGGAGAAGAGGACCTAAACACCATCCGATGATATTTGATGAGTGGAAAAGTGTTCAACCTGTCTTGTCCAACCCAACCATACCAAAGAAGAAGCAGGTAGAAAGAAATATCTACAAAGACAGGGATGTGTAGAGAATATATCTAAAGGTGAATTTTCCTTTCCTCAGAATCCATCAAGACCAGGACCAGTTGTGGTTCAGAAAGGGCTTAGGAATTCTCTAGCTGTGAGCTCCCAACCTGAAAAGATTAGATGCACTCTGTTTTATATATTAAAGCCAATCTTCTCACAGGAAAAGGGATGGACTCAATTAAGGGCTGTATTTTTGACTCATCAAGTTTAAAAATGCCCATAGTCCATACTTAAAAAGTTTCAGCTAATACCAAAGTAAAGTCATTCTTCTTAACTGCTCATATATGGTCTTTCTAGGAACTCAGGAAGGAGATTAGATTTTGCCCTGCTAATTTATATCGCTATCTTTGGGGAAGTTTTGAGGAGCAAAGCAATTTGATGAAAATAACACAGAAAAACTTTAATGAGTATATCTATACTAGGTTTTAAGTGATTTTTTTTTTTTATTTTGGTCCAGACTTGTGATTTCATGTGCATGGTGAATTTATAGTATAGAAACTCCTTCCACTGAGAAAAATATCTCTAATGTACAGAGGTGTTGAGAGTTACCTGAAGCACTGAGAGATTAAGTGATTTTGTCATGTTCACAGAGCTATCAATCTGTGCCAAGCTCTGTGGTAGGCCCTAGGCCACAAAGACAAAAACTGACTATTCCTGCTTTCAAGGAGAAAACAACAGTTTTATGAATCACTAAGAGGATTTAAGCCCAGATCTTCCAAACTCCAAAGCCACCTCCTGTGCACTATATTCTACTGTCTCTCACATGTTGTAAATTATTTTTAAAAAACTTGAGGCTAGAGACACAGAATTAAGCAAAGTTAACATCAGAATGAGAACTGTTATCTCAGCCTCATCTTAATTTGGACATACTCATATTTTCTATGGAAACAGGCAGGATCTTAATAGTTACATTTTTTAATCTGATTTCTAACAGTAATAGCACAGAACTACAGAATTTGTTAGGAGAAGCCTCAGAGATCATTTTGACCAACCAATACTTGATTTTCTTGACAGACTAGAAATATGGGCAAGTCTAACAGGATGCTATTTAGTAGAAATAAATACAAAGTGTATAGTTAGGTTCAAAAAATTAAACTTTGCACCCATAAGATAGGGAAAGATTTTCTAGATAGTAGTTCATTTGAAAAAGATCTTAGCATTTCTAATAAGCAGCAAGTTATCAGCAATGTGAAAAAAAAAATTTAAGAAAGAACGTGTTTTAGGCTATGTTAAGAGAGGTATAATGTCCAGAATTTGACAGTTGACAACTTGTCCTAGTCAAACCACATTTTGAGTTTTGTGATCAGTTCTAGGTGCAGTATTTTAGGAAGAACAATGGTATACTGGAGAGCAGCAAGAAGTAAATAACCAGAAGGGGCAGAGCCTTAAGATCAGGTCAACTAAGTTTTAATTGAAGCTTCTGTGGCTATTTAGTGTGGACACACATATTAATAAATATATTTATCCTGGAAGAGGAAAAAGAAAGAGAAAAGGAAAAAGAAAAAAGAAAAAAGAAAGGGGAGGGGAGGGAAGGAAAGAAGTATTTACAATGCTTAAAGCATTGTGCCAAACCACTGGGGATATAAGTAGAAAAATAAAGTACTTCCTTCTCTCAGAGAATTCATGTTCTAATTTGGGGAGAAACATAAAGGGTATTTTATCTTCAAGTCATATTGAAAGACCCAGTGGCCTTTACATTGTAGAAATAAGGCAAATGTTAATGACTCTTCTCTGTCATTTCAATTGATTAAAAAACCCTACACATTTATTTCTGATGTTGAACATTACTAAGGACTTTGTCGGCAAGAACCTTCCTGTCAAGATGCTGAGGCACTGTGGCTAGTAAGGAAATGTGTACTATAGTACCGGCAAAGGTAGGCTGCCAGGTTGAATCCCACAAGACTTCCCTGAGTGATAACCTCATTGGACTAGCGTGAAAGCAAGGCCAATGATATGGGAAGCATTGCTATTCCTAGTGTTATTGGGTTTACCTGCTCATCTGTGACACCTGGGAGGTAATTGGTGTTGCTGTTGGCAGAGATGGCAAACTCTTCTTCGCAAGGATTGCTCCCCTCAGTGAGAGCTGATTGGGATGGGCTGAAAAGTATAGGCAGTGGTTTGAGTGGTACTGCTAGCCCTTGGGGTTTTTTGGCTGAGGGACCTAGACTATCTCCACTGGGGTTTGATGGAAAATTATGGTCAAAGTAATGGCAGTGGTTTGATTCACCTGACACATGCCACTTCTCTGTTCCTTCATGGTGCCTTGCTGCTTGAAGGAAAGACATAACTATCTTCAAGCACTTTAAGGACTGTCACATAGAAATGGGTTACACTTGTACTTACTTAACCAGGAAGCTATGTCAGTTGTTCAAGCCTTAGTTCCCTGGATTAATTTAGTCTTATGGATGGTTTTAATAACTTTTAAGGAAATACTAGCTAACCTTAATTGGATAGATGTTGTTCCTATGATATCTTGAAAGCAGGTCATGGAAGAAATGAAAATCTACTGGCAACCACACAGCCACCAAAGTAATTTTCTTACAGTTGCAACTATGTCATCTCTCCTACTCAATAAGGGTCAATGGCTCCCTATTACCTCTAGGATGGAATATAAATTTTTCTGTTTGTCATTTAAAACTCTGTACACCTGACTCATCATCCTTTTCCAGCCTCTACTTTTACATCACTCTGTTCCAAGTACATTATTGCCCTACTTGCTATCCTCACATATTATATTCCATTTCTCATCTTCATCCTCTGCAACAGATGTGGGCACATAAGATATCTTCATGGTAGCCTTTTTGTTCATATTCACCTTAAGACAAGATAAGGAAATACCTCATGAAATTACATCTCATTGCCTTTGGACACTCACTAAAAATAATTCTTTTAGACTGCCTTTACAAGGAGAATCTCTGAACTTTCATTTAGATGCAATTTTCTTTTGTCTTCTAGTGTCATTTGTTCAATATTGGTGTAGCTTACTTCTTCCAGTGATGTGCAATTGGTTGATCATTAAACAAAGACTTTATCTTTATAGGGGCAATAGTTATGTTAATGATTAGAAAGTCTGAGAACAGTGTGACTTAGCTTCCTTTTCCACCATACCATTTTTGATACCATAACTGGTGTTTGACATAACTGAGGAAGATTTTAAATTTTTCATTGTTTTATGAGTTATCCTGGCCAAAAGGTTACTGATGATCTTTTGAGGCAGCTTGATAAATGGAGAGGGTACTTTATTTGGAGTCAGAAAGTTATATTTGAATCCTAGCTCTGAATTATCTGTTTGATCCTGGATAAATCACTTCACCAATACGAACCTCAGTTTTCTTATCTGTAAAGTGAGGTTGTTGGAATAGATGACCTCTGAGGTCCCTTTCAGCTCTCAATCTGTGATCTTTCTTAAAATTATTTTTTTTAAGAGCACCTCTACTAATGTACATACTCTCCCTCAGTGCTCAAAGGGCCTCTCTCCCCATTTATACCAGGCTAGCAATCATTTGCCTGATTGCTAGAGCTGAAAGGGTTTGTATTTTCTTCTTATTGATTCTGTGATAACATACTTTCCCAACATGGGACCATTTCATAGGAATCTTTGTGCCTTCTCTTTTTCATCCTACAATCCTTGGTCCCTTTCTTTCCCTTCTTTTTTATTTTATTTGTTTTCAGTGTTCTACAATCACTTCCATATAACTTGGATTTTTCCCCTCCCTCCCCCTTCCCCCCTCTACCTCACCACTCCCTCCCTGAGACAGCATACAATTTTATATAGGTTCTACACATATATTCCTATTAAATACATTTTCACCTTAGTCATGTTGCATAGAAGAATTAAAATGAATGGGAGAAATCATAAAACAAACCAAAACGTAATATAGAAGAAAATTATCTGCTTCATTCTGTGATCAAATTTCATAGTTTTTTCTCTGAATGTGGAAGGCATTTTGCCTTAAGAGTCCATTGGGAATTTTTTAAGTCCTTGCATTGCCATGAAGTACTAAGTCTACCAGAAAAATTCCTCTCACACTGTGGTTGTTGCTCTGTACAAAGTTCTCCTGGTTCTGCTCCTTTCACTCAGCCTCAGTTTATATAAGTCTTTCCAGGCCTCTCTGAAATCTTCCTGTTCATCATTTCTTATAGTACAATAGTATTTCATTACATTCATATACCACAATTTATTCAGTCATTCCCCAATTGATGGACATTCCTTTGATTTCCAGTTTTGGGCCACCACAAAGAAAACTGCTATAAATATTTTTGTACATGTGGGACCCTTTTCCATTTTTATGATCTCTCAGGGATACAGTCCTAGAAGCAGTATTGCTGGGTCAAAGGGAATGCACATGTTTGTAGCCCTTCTGGAATAGTTTCAAATTGCTCCTTCTTGAAATTCTTATAAAACTCCATCCATTTAAAAAAAAATACTGTAGCTATTAACAGGAAAAAAAAACTTGAAAATTGAAGTGTTTGTATGTGTTTGTCCAGTGACTTCCATATATGAGAAAAAAGGAAAGCCCTCAACTTCATCCCTGGGGAACCTGATGAAAATGGAACAAAAGTGGAAGAAAGGGTGAACTTAGAGGAGCAGGTCTGGCCAGACTTCAGGCTCATTGGAACAAAGCAGGGCAGGTGGAACTGGCATAGAGCAAATGTATTTACAGAATTTTTACCATTATCAGGAAGCTCTTAGGTTCTAGTCTGGAATGACCTTTGGCAAGTTACCTTATCTAGGATCATAAAAATGAGAATGGGAAGGAGTCTTAGAGAGCATGCCTATAGTCATCTATCTGACTTCTGACCCTAACGAACTGTATTCTTTAAGTCACCAACATTTTTTTTTACTAAATTTAGTAGGGTTTGTTATGTATTTTTTTAAATGTCCTTTCTCGACTTCTCGACACTATTTCTCTTCCCTGAGTTTTGATAACAACTACTCTCATGGTTCTCTTCCTATCTGCCTAACCACTATCTCTTAGTCATCGTCTGCAATGTGTGGGGAAGCCCAAAAACTATATATACTCAGTCAAGAACTCTCCTTTCTCTACATTTCTTCTCTTGGTAATCTCAGCAAGTTGCATGAGTTTATCTATACCTCTAACAGATGATTTCCACATCTACATATCCATGCCTCTCTGCTCACCTGAGCTTCAACCCCACATCACCAACCAGTTTGTCCCACAAGAATCTCAAATTGAAGTGTAAAACTGAATTTATCATCTTTCACCTTAAGCTTACCCCCCAAACTCCTGCCACAATCCTAACTCCTTAATTACAGCAAATGCCATCCTTACAATCATCCTGGTTCACAATCTTGGAGCCACTCTCCATTCTTTCCTGTCCATCACTCCCCATATCTAATCAGTTGCCAAGTCTTGTTGATTGTCCATTCACATCTCTTACCTAAAAGAGCTTATCTGTTCTATACTCACATGACTACTACTTGATTTAGCCACTCATCACCTTTTGCCTGGATAATTACAATAACCTCCTCACTGGTCTCCCTGATTCTAATATATAGTCTCAGCAATCCATCCTCCATGTAATTGTCAAATTGCTATTTCAAATGCACAGGTCTCACCCTTCTGTGCAAGAAATTTCACTAACTCCCAACATACTTCACTGTTGATCATTTAAAGTCCTTCACAACTTAACTCCAGACTATTTTTCTAGCCAGTTTCCACTTTGCTCCCTTTCATAAACTCTATCCTTCGGTCAAAATGACATTCTTTCTCCTCTTCCATAGGTTGTACCCCATCCTTGCAATATTTTCCCTCTTCATCTCTGCCTGTTGGAATCCATTCAAGGCTCAGCGAATTGTGACCTCTTACAAGATTACTGATTCCCTCAGTTGTTATGGTTGTCCTTCCCCAAATAGGATTATATTTATTTTGAATATAACATATTTATTTAGCTGTCTTTCCTCAGTAGAATATGTGACCTTCTCTTGGGGGGCAGGATATGAGGATTATTTCATTTGTGTCTTTGTATCCCCAATATTTAGCATAGTATATATAAAATTAAATGAAATATTATAGAACCATAAGAAACAAGTATAAAGAATTCAGAGAAAAATGGAAAGATTTATATGAACTGATACAGACTAAATCAGGAATATGCAAAATGATGACTACAATGTAACTGAAAGTGAATACTGTGCAAATATAATGACCAAACAGCTACAGAAAGGAGTTGATAAAATGCACTTCCTTTCCCTATGGAGATAGAATATTGTCAGACATAGTTGCTGTATTGCTAAACTTTGCTGAGCTTCTTTTTTTACTCTTTTAAAATCTTACAAGGGGAATACAGATGAAAATAAAGATAATATATAAACAAAAATATAAGTAAAATAAGATTTTAAAAGCATTAGAAAGGACAGTTTAAAAGGGAAAATAAAAGTTCTCCCAGTGAATCATATATAACACACATAAAGAAATGTCTTCTACCACGAAAAGACTTTAAAGTATCCCTGAGGTTCTAAGGTGTTTATGGCACCTTAAAGAACTTGGACAAAGCCCTTGCCCCAGAATGTATATTATGCCTGTGAGACAAGAAATGAGAAATGTCTGTGCTCCTTAGTTCAAGGCTATTTATAAAAAGGAATCCCATTTTATTTGGCCACTTACAACTGTAATTCATTATATGTTAATCCTTATTTTACTAAATATTTCTACTATGGGGGTGGGGGACACAGCATAGTCAGGGGATGTGAACAACAGTATTTGAACCAAAAATTACAAATCTGACTAAATCCACTGAACTTAAAGGTGGTTATGACGTAGAAGAGAAGATCCCTAGCTTATATAAAGAATTGGGAGCCAAACAAGGAGCAGATACATCATATCTTCACATGAAACATGTACACTGGAACTTATATTGTGTATAAATGATGCTGATAGGCATTAAAAGCACAGGAGTAATAGATAATTCAACCAAGTATTCAACTCATTATTTCTCCCTTTAAACTTACTGTTAAAATAATTCAAAGAATATATTGCCACTTTTAAAGATAAATGGATCAAGTCTACACTAAACGATTCAGATAAAAATCAATTAATTTGTGAAACCTTACTTCTGGAGATAATCAATGTCATTCCTGTTAATTCAGTGTAAATAGAGGTTAATAAAGTCTTTTTGTTAATGGAATGCTATATAATAAAGATAATTATACACACTCAAAAATTTTTTTTAAAGAAAACAATACACCTTTGGATTTCTCAAAGAAAAGCTAAACATTTCTTCTGCTATTAAGCAATCCTAACAGTTAATATTACTATGTTTATCACAGAATGGCAATGTATATAAAACAATCTATATCCATAAATATGCTAGCTAAAATATGGCAAGAGTGCTGCTGATGGCTCCATTTCTTCAAATGATCAGACCAGACATTAAATTTTCTCCTTAATCTTTTATTTTATTATCAGCCATGCTGGATTTTTGAACATCAGAATGAATGTTCAGTGACTGCAACTTGTATTTTTACAAGAAACAAAAAAACAAAAAAAGTTCCAGATGTTCTTAAAAGGCATAGTTGGTCCAAAGGCAAATCAGTCTTCAGACAGACCAGTTCCAGTATACACAATCTTTCAACAGTATTTCCAACTGGTCAGGAAACCTTCAAATATGGAGCCTCCATACATGTTCTTCCAAGGAAAAATAAATCAGCCCAGTGGGGAGAGGCAATATAGTGCAAAATTTCTGCTGCCTGCAAAACAATCAATTGAGCACTTATGATGTATGCAGTATGGTGCTTTTGGCTACACAGATGGTTATGTGGAGGAGGACTTAATGGTGGTTATTCAGCTGTCCTCTCTCAACTAGTGTAATGCAACCATGGGTCTTCTGATAGAGCCTGAAGTTAAAAAATAAATATGTAATATTTTTGCTCCAAAGACACAAATAGATGTCTACCTACAGCCACGTTGAATATTTTCAGAAAAACTCAGTGATAGGTGAAGATTGGGGATCTTTTTACTTTTATTTTCTATTCCAGAATTCTCTAGTCTTTTATGATCCCCAGAGAAAGGGAAATAATTGTAGCAAAAAAATTTACTCACTAGAGTTGTCTTTTTAATATATAACTAAAAACTCTACTGTTATAAAGCCAGAATTCTATAGCCCATACAGCATTAGAGGAATGAGTTTCCCATTTCCCAATAACACATCATTATTTCTGACTGCTCTGTCACACTTAACAGGGATTTATATTTTTCTTAGTTCACATGTGTAGTTTTGTATAACACAAAAGTCTATTTAATCATAAAATCATAGAATTTTAAAGTTAAAATAGATCTTAAACTTTATGCAGTCCAAATACATGTTGTTGTTTTTTTGGATATCCAAACCGGTGAATTGTCTCATAGGTGTTAAGGTCATTTTAACTGAGAATTTGAATTACTAAATGAAGGACTGGGTAATATAGTTTGGATGCTGATTAAAAAAAGAAACAACAGCCTTTTTTTTATGAAAATGAAATACAATTTAGGTACTAAAATGACTCCTCCTGAACCTCCACATATTATATGTTCCATATATTAGCTTCTAATAAAATCCATATTAAATAATTTAAAAATTTTTTAATTTTTTAAGTTAAAAAATAAAATATTGTTTTAGTATACGTAATGGGTATGACCATAAGCTCTAAAAGTCCATCTCTTTCCTCTCCAGGCTGCACTCTAGAGTTCTTCTACCATGCCCCAGCTTGTCATCCCAAAACCTGATTCCAGTGGGGGAATTTATTCACTGGAAGTACCAGCTATCCATAAAACCTCTCCCTCTTATTGGATGACTTCTTCCAGAACCCCATTTAAGGAGGGCTCTCAGGTCAGGCTGTCTTATCCCCCTCCAGGCTCTACCATTCTCTACCCTACTCTCAGCCCCACTCCACACACATACCTTTTCCAACTTCCTTTTATGTGTTATATTTTTCCAATAGAATATAAGTTTCTTGAGGGCAGGACATTTCTTTATACTTGCATTAGTGTTTCCAGCACTTAGCACAGCTTAATAAATGCTCGTTGATTGGTTTCATTCAGGCAGTCCTTTCATTTCCTACTGTTGTGGCCAAATAGTAATAAGAGTCAAACTCTCTGCTGAAAGACTTGAGTTTCCTACAATCCACAGGCTGAAGTGCACATACAAAAGAAAGGAACAAGAATCTCTGGAGGATGAGAGGGAACTCCAAAAGCTTTTATTGAAAGTTTACTACATATGAGGCACTGAATCTTAACATAGTGAAATGCAAATACGAGAGAGAAAGAACTCTGGCCCCCAAGGGATTTACATTTAGGAGTGACGCTGGAAAAGAATGAAGATACGGCTGGCCTAGGCACTCTCCTTAAGGTTCTAGAAGGAACCAAAAAATCAGAGGAAGGGGATACAGGGGCAAAGCACACGCAATGTAAGGCCAGAGAGAATGTGAACCTCCAGAATGAGAAGGCAGCTATGGTATGAAGAGGAGCTGGCAAGAACAAGAAGAACCACAGTAACTGCAGGGAGCATGTGGCTGCATCAGGTAGTGGGTGTTGGTTGAGAGATAACTGGCCAGAAGTACCTGAAGCAAGAAGAGAAGAGCTACAGAACTGGTAAAGGTGGAGATGTGGCTAGGTGAGAGGTTCTATTGTTACAGGATGAGCAGAACCACAGAAGTGGACTGGGGGACACTGCAAACCATGGAAAGAATTCCTCTCCCAAGATTAAATAAAGAGATAAATGGAGATGTAGACCTTCTATTTGCCAAAGGATCCTCCCTGGAGGTTTTTATTGATGTTATGAGTCTGTTGTGGTTCTAAGATGAACCCAGGTGAGGGAAGGAGAGGAGAGAGAAATGACACTCACCTAGGTGGGATATATATGTATATAGCTATTCCCTTACAAAGGGGGCTAAAATGTCAATCATTCCTCTGTTCACCACTATTCTAAAAATCTTTTATTTAGTATTTACTGTTAGCCTGTGCTTTGTAGGAAGGACACTGAATAATAGAATACCCCCAGAAGAGTACTAAAATATAAATCAAAATAAGATGTTCCTAAGGGAAACACTAGTAGTTGTGTAGAGACTATGATCATCTATATAACATGCGTTAAAATTCAGAGTTGTCCTGGGAGAATTTAGATGTAAAGTTCACTGGTACCTACAACTAATCAAGAAGTGATCAGTGGATCTTTGGAACAATGGATGACATTTCTTTTTTCTCTGACTTAGGTTGCAACAACAGCTAGTTTCTATATTCCTGAATGCATAGAATGTTCTACAATTAGAATCTGCCTTAACATTATAAATACTGCCTACATAGTTAATTAGATATCCTATATGTCATTAATTTGAACTTGCCTTTATATATTTATAGTGCTATTTAGTTCAACCTAGTTATTTATGAATATTCCCACCTGGCTATCCAGAACAAAAAAGGGAATAACATTATTCCCCCTTTTGAATTATGGATCACTATGGGCATAATGAGGATTAGCATATTAAGACTGAGGTTGCAACTCAGGATTGGAGGTCCTCTTAAGAGCATGGTCAGTAAGCACTACATCAAGTGACCTGGGGTAAATGATAGCATCTTTGTGGATAATGCATCCTTTAGACTATAAAAGAGGTAGTCAAGAAAGAGTTGGAATGCTGACTCTATCTTGTCCTTTCTCTTGATATATAGGGGATTTCCTGGCTGGACAAACTTGTTTCACAATCAGAATTAAGAACCCTTCAATAGATAAGTAGATCTTGAATATTTGTGTATCCTTTCTTTACTATTTCTATTAAATGATTCAGCGATTATCTTTTCACTGTAAGAACCTGATCCCATGGACTAATAAAGGGCACAAATTCAAGAGTATGATTTTGTTTTTAAAGGTTTTGTAGATACTTCATGTTTATATACTTCATCATTTCCTAAATACCCCCTCCTCTACTAAACCGTCCTTTGTAATAAAGAAAAAGTTATATAAAACCAACTAACAAACTTTTTATAAGTGGTATCATATGTAACACTCTAAGTAATCCCCCTCACCTCTTTACTAAGAGGAAAGAGTTGTGTTTTTATTATCTCTTCTTCAGTACCGAATCTGATCATTAAAATTAATGAGTTCAGATGTTTCTTAGCAATGTTTCCATTTATACTATTTTAGTTACTACACATGTTATTTTACTGGCTATGCTTCTTTCTGCATTAATTTATACAAGTCTTGCCATAATTCTTTGAAGTACTCACATTCATCATTTCTTATGGCACAACAGTGTCCTATTTTATACTAGAGTCTTGTACCACAATTTATTGTTATTTCCCCAACAGATGAAAATCTACTTTCCCCCCAATTTGTTGCTTCCACAAGAGTTGTCATGAATATTTTGTATTATATGGGTTTTTTTAGATTTCACAGCACTTTCTGAATGTGAAGTTTGCTATATGCTAGCCCAAAGCTACTTTAAGGCACAGGTTGTATTTATAAAAGCACATACAGTAGAAAAAACTAGTTACAAAGCAATTAGACTAGAAGATAGATTTCTTCTCATTATTTTGCCTACTTATACTTTGAGATTCAGGAGGGAAATATATAATTTCTGTTGCTAGGAAGACTTAGTAAATGAAGATAATTTTTCTGCCCACGGAAATGCCCCCATGAACCAGTCTTTATCGTTCTCCCCAAAGCTATAGTAGACACAGATGTATGTTTGAGAGACATTTGATTGATTGATTTTTTAAAATTAATTTTCAAATTTTTAAAATTAAATTAAATTTAAATTTTTAAGATGATTGATCATTTTAATTCTGAATTTGGTTACAGATTCAAAGTATAGAAGGGAAAAAGAAATCTGAGTGAAAAATATAGCTTCTCTTTGCCTGGCAGGCTTTACTTATCTGCTTCACATCTAATCATGGAAGGGAACATATGGTAAATTCCCTTGAGTAAGAATCAAGAGGTCTGGGATCAAGTCCTAGCTTTGCCAATAATTGGGTGACCTTGCACAAGTCCAACTTCTACAGATTCTGGCTTCCTTATCTGTAAAATGAGAAGGCTGGAGTAAATTTAAGATTTACTTTAAGATTCTTTTTTAGTGAAGAAAGGTCACCTAGCAGTACCAGATTTCAAACTACATCACGAAGTAACAGTTACAAAATTATCTGGTACTGGCTAAGAAATACAGTGATGAATTAGTGGAATAGATTAGGAATATAATATACAGCAGTAAAAGACTATAGTAACCTAATGTTCAATATTTCAAGTATTCCAAAGATCCAAATATCCAAGCTTTGGGGCAAGATTTCACTATTTGACAGAAAAATGCTGGGAAAATTGCAAAGCATTTTTGCAGAAACCATTTCACATATATGTCAAGATAAGATCAAAATGGTACATGATTTAGACATAAAGGATGAAGTCATAAGCAAATTAGGAAAGCAAGGAATAGTTTACCTGTCAATCTATGGGTAAGGGAAGAATTTATGACCAAATAAGACATAGAAGGGATCATGGGAAGTATAATAGATAATTTTGATTATATTAAAAAGATTTTGCACAAATAAAACAAATACAGCCAAAATTATAAGGAAAGAAGGAAAATAGGGAGAAATTTTTACAGCAAATTTCTTTGATAAATACCTCAATTCTTGAAAAATATAGAGAACTGAGTCAAATTTGTAAAAATAAGCCATTTCCCAATTGATAAAGGACATGAATAGGCAGTTTTCAGGAGAAGAAATCAAAGCTATTGTACTCATAAAAATGCTCTAAATCACTATTGAATTATGAAATACAAATTAGAATGACTCTGAGGTACCACCTCACACCTCTCAGATTAGCTAACATAAGAGAAAAAGAAAATGATAAATGCTGGAGGAAGTATGGAAAAACTGAGATACTATGCACTGTTGGTGAACTGGTCCAACCATTCTGGAGAACAATTTGGGACTATGCCTAAAGGGTTATAAAAGTGTGCATGCCCTTGGATCCAGCAATACCACTACTAAGTCTGTATCCCCAAGTGATCAAAGAAAAAGGAAAGGACCTAATATGTAAAAAAATATTTATAGTAGCTCTTTCTGTTATGGCAAAAAGTTGGAAACTGAGGAGATTCCCAGAACAAAGTTGCAATACATTATTGTTATGGAATACTATTATGCAATAAGAAATGACAAGCAGAATGGTTTCAGAAAAAAACTTTGGAAGACTTATATGAACTGATACAAAATGAAGTGAAGCAGAACATGTACATAGTAACAGCAATATTGTACAATATTGCTGTACAATCAACTGTGAAAGACTTAGCTACTCTGATCAGTACAATGATCCAAGACAATTCTGAAGGACTCATGATGAAAAATGCTATCCATCTCCAGAGGGACAACTGATGAAGTCTGAGGGCTGATTAAAGTATAATTTCCTCACTTTATTTTTTTGGGGTTTTTTGCAAAATAGATAATATGGAAATATGTTTTACCTGATTTCACATGTATAACTGATATCATATTGCTTACCCTCTCAATGGGTAGGGGAGTGACTACAGGGAAGGAGTGAATTTGGAACTCAAAATTTTTTTTTTAATTAATGCAAAAAATAAATAATTTATTTTCAAAATCCCTTTTGGCACTAACAATCTATGAAACTAGGATCTTCTGTTATAATAGTTCACATTTGTATTGTACTTTACAATTCATAAAGCAATCACTTGATATCAACTATGTTAGGAAGATAGATTATTGTTATCCCCGTTTGAAAAAGAAATATTGAGGTCCTGAGAGGATAGCACTTTCTCAAAGTATCTCAACTAATCTGGCAGAACCAACACTTAATCACAGTTCCCTTGATTCCAGGCCCTGTGTTCTTCCTACTTGACTACACTGAAGTCTGAAACTAAGAGCTAGGAAACCACACAAAGATCATTGACTCTCCTTTTTGCAGTACATGCAACACCTAAAATGGTAGAACTAGAAATCCTACTAATCATACAAGTTCATTTAATCTTTTAGACTAGGAACAATCTTGGGAAAATATAATTGATCAGAGATTAAAGCAGGAAGGAACCTTGGAGGTCATTTAATTCAGTCCTCCTCATTTTATAGATGAGGAAACTGAGGTGCAGAGAGGTTAAGTAAACTGTCCAAGGTTATCTATCTAGAGCCAGAATATGAATCCATGTCCTTTGACTCCAAATCCAACAATCTTTCCTCTATAGCACATAGATTTTGCAGGGTGTTGCAAAGTGGAAAGACTAGGCTCTTTCACCCAAGGGCAGAAGAGGGGACATATTACCAGAAACAATTAGAATAACTGATTGCATCCACCAGTGCAGATCCTGACCCTAAAGGAATTTGCCAAACTCTGTGATTATTCTTATCTAGCCTACTAATGATTTAAGTATATTCAAAGGCGGCTGCCCTAGAGCAGTACATTTGTCAAAAGCTCTCCCTTTGTCCTGGTATAAAGCCACCAATCAAGCCTAACTACCTCCAGGACATTCAGAATCAGTTTGTAGTTCTGAGCTGGAATAGTCTGCTGGGATTATCACTTTGCTGCTTCATCTCTTGGAACAAGATCAAAACGGAGTCACAAACTCACTATGCCTAATATGCTTGCTTGTCTTTACCACTGACTAGTGTATAGACCATCAGTAAATCCCTTAATTGGCCAATTGAGTGTGGGGTCCTGTCTCTCTTCATTGAAATCCTAGTCTGGAATAGCAGAGTAAAATATCTGGAAAACAGAACAGAATTCCTTCCAGAGAAACCAGATTAATTCCTCTGTAATGACTCAGAACCATTATATATGTAAGATCCAAATCAATCTCATATCAGTAAGATACAAGACATTTAACTGTATCAAAAGCAAAGTGATAAGAAACTTTAAATAAATTTTTATTGATACCTTTTGGTTTTTTTATCATTTTCCTTACTCAGTGTACCCTTCTCTCCTCCCCTTCTAGAGGGCTATTCCTTAAAACAAAGGCTAAAAAGAAGAGAAAAAATTTATATCAACAAAATTCCAATATTATATGCAATGTTTTACCTCCATAGTTCCCTCTGCAAAGAAACATAGGAAGGTGCCATTTTATATCACTTCTTTGAGACCCAGCTTGATCATTATACTTTTGCAGCTTTCAGTTTCAACTACATTTACTGTATCATAGTATATTGTGCATTCTGTCTTCATGGTTCTGTTTCCTTTACTTTACATCAGTTCATATAAATCTTCCCATGTTTCTTTGTGTTCATCATATTATAATGGGAAATCAAAGGAAAACACAAATTTAGCTCTGGCTCACATGTCTCTATGCCAGAAAGTAATCTGAGAATAGCTCTGGATAAATCTAGAATGAACCCTTCTCCTTGCCCATCAGTTGTGGTTCTGGAAAACAATATATCAGAGGTAGGGTGAGGTCATTGAAGGTTAAGGACTGTTTCATTTTTGTTTTTGTATTCCTAGCATCTAGCACAAAAGGACTCAATGACTGACATATTGTAAGTACTTTATAACTTCTTATTAAATAGATGAAAGGTCTGTTCTAGGTAACTGGATTTTCTCAAAAGATGACATTAAAGACAGCATTTTAAATTCAAGTATTTGATTCAAAAGTTCTTGTGGTTTCTCAGAATCTTAGGATTTTATAATTGTAGCATTAATTTTCAAAAATTAACTGATGCTAACAAAATACAAACTAGTAAAAAGGAAACAAATGTTATTTTACTCCTCCTCCTCTAAATTCCTATTGCCATTATAATCTGTATCAATTTAGCACTTAATTATATACTTTTTTGTTGTTGCTTGCTGGTTTTTCATATGTCAGAGTTGTCTTTCCAACTAGATAGTTTCTTGAGGGAAGGAGCCATGCTGTCTCCTATAGAACTCCCCAGACCAGAAACTATGTTGTGTAAATGGTAGGCACTAAATACATGTTGACTGACTGATTGATGCATAGTCAGTCCTATTTCACAACAGTTTAGAGCCCCTTTGAGTTTTTGCCACCTAAAGCTTTTAAAAGAACAACCATCTGTCATGAATGGTTTAGTCATCTTCCTTACTGATGTTGGAGAGCAGAAGGGAGTGGGTCTGGATCATATGATCTCTTAAGGGCTTCCCTAGGTCTTTCCATGTGCTTCAGCAGGTATGTCTCCCTTATAAATTCAGTGTGGTCAGTATTGAGGTTATCCTTCATTGCTTCAAGAAATTAATGAAGCCATGTCCTAAAACTGAGGTTCATTACACATACACTTTTCAGACATAGTTCTACTTTCAATTCAGTGAAAATGTAACAGTACCTAGCATATAGTAGGAGCTTAATAAAGGCTTGTTGGCTGACTGATTGAATTAAACTTGTTGGCTATCCAATATCTATGCTAATGCTATAACACAGTCACTAATTTGAGATACTAACTGAGCTGTGTGTAGTCTCTAAAGGTCAATTTAAACCACTATTAAAATAGATTTATAAATTAATTCTGTACCTTAAACATTGTGATTAATCCCAGTCATTTTAACCTTAGTTACTGCCTCTATTAGTATAATATTGTACTTTGGATTGAATTTGCTTCGAAGTAGAATACATTCAAAACAAAGGTTACAAATCCCATGAGCTGTACTTCTCGCATTTAACAGCCTCTTAATTCCAGATGACATACATTCTCTGAAATTTTTTTAGTTTATACACAAAAGTGGGTTAATTTTGTGTTTTTCCTCAATATTTCTTTAGATCCAAAGCCTAGACTGATCCCAAAAAAGATTGGAGGTTTTCTTATCCATTTCAGCTTGGGCAATTTCTCATTTTTGCAAAATGACACTCTACCTCCTGTTTAGAAGACCTTCAAGGGGCTCCTTCACACTACAAATGTTCTGTCAGGGATTTTTTTCTGATTGACAACCTTTCTGCTATAGAACGTCCTTCAGTATTATAGATGTCATCAGTCCAGTAGCCACTTTCCATAGAGTGAGACATATAAATCTCATCCTTTGCTGAAAGATGTTGTACCCAGATTATTGTATATTTATTTCTGCATGATGCTGATGTCTTATAATTCATATAATAGCTATGAAAAACTTCCTATACAACTTTGGTTTAAAAGTACATGGAAGTACCTAAGCAACTTTACTCATGAGAAAATCTTTTAAACTTCTGATAAAACATTAATGACATGCATGTTGGAGAGAACAGATATTAAGTCCATATTCACAGCAAGTAAGAAGAAAAAGAATTGGTGAAATAATACAAAAAAAAGTTAAATAAATGATAGCCCATACAATGTTTCTTCTAAAACACAATATTATTTATAACCATAAGGTTTTTTAAAATTACGGTTTTCTGTAATTTCAAAAGGTTTGATCAGAAAATAAGTTTAACACTTTAAACTTTTTATAGTTACTAACATCTTTAATGTTCTATAGGTACCATCCATATACTGATTTCAATGCTACCTTTCTTTTTACTTTTTTTTCTCTTTGAGGACATTCTAACTGAAATGAATGTTGTTTTAATGGTAGCAGAAATCATATAACTTTCAAATGAACAAAGGTTCAAATCTGACTCTAAGTCTTATCATGACTTTCTTATATGTGATTCCCCTTTTCCTCTCCATTTACCTAAGCCCTCATCACCTGATAGCTAGATTACTATAGCTTCCCAGTTGGCTTTCCTGCCTCAAGCACGCTCTCATTACCATTTATTACATTACACTCTATTCTGCTGAGATGAAACTTCCTAAAACATGGCTTTTTTCATGTCACTCCCTCCTCAAGAACCTACAATGACTCCCAATTGCCTTTAAGAAGTCAAAACTTTTCTGGAAAAAATAAAAGCTCTTCATAATCTAGTTTCATTCTGTCAATCAAATTAATTTCTCCCCACTCCTCAATATATGCAGATATCCTATGCTTAAATTAGGCTGATATCCCTCCCATCAGTTTCCATGTTTATTTTGTGTCACCTATTCCTCCTTGAATTCTTTTCTTGCCCTCTGCTTATTAATATCCTAAATATCCTTCCAGAAGTTGTCTCTGAATACTCTGTCTCTGAATTCTAGTTGTACTTATAATGAGTACAGTTTGTCCTTTACTTCCTAATTTCATGTCTTAACTTTTCTTGCCCAGCGAGGTTGTAGGTTCCTTGAAGATATAGAGCCCATTTTAAAAAGTATTCTTTGTATCCTACACTTTATCAAATAGTGTTAGGCATATGATAAGTGCTGAATCCCTGATTATATGATTTCATTCTTCCTCTCCTCCCCACCTAGTACCATGGAAGTGACAAGTGAAATTTCCTAAACATGAATGATAGTAATTCCTCTTAATGGAAATGTAGTTGAATTTTTATCACTTTCACAAGAATTCAACTTTTTTTATCCTTCCACCAAAAATTATCAGCATGTTATCTGTAGTTGGAAAGGACCTTAGTCAAATTCCTCTCATTTTACATATGAAGAAACTGAGGACCAGAGAGGTTAAGTGGCTTCCCCAAGATTATACACATTGTAATCAGGAAAAGGTCCAAATCCAAATATTTCAACTCTAAATCTAGGACTAGTTCCATTACACTACTGATGGTTTTGATAATAATAGATAAAACTCAGAAGCACAAACAAGAAAAAAAGAATTTGTGAATGGGAGAATTGGAAAGAATGGAAGTACAATTAAACTGTTCAACAAATAAATCTTAAGAACCTATCGTATGCAAAGCACAGTGTTAGGCACATAGGATATAAAGGCAAAAACAAAAAAGTCTGCCATGATTTATGTTACATTTTATAAAGAGGACACAAGTACACAGGGAAGACGTGTAGAAGAGCATTTCAAGCAGGAGAGAGCATTAACAACTATGACCACAGAAGACTCCGTGGAATATAAGTCATCCGATCGAAACCTTGAAGGTAAATATTGAAAGGAAAGAATAAACAGGGAGTACACTTCAGAGACAGGGGAGAGCTTGTGGAAATGCACAGACAAGTCTGTATTGAATTCAGGAAAAGAGTTAAGTAGTCCGGTATGACTGAAATGTAGAACATAAAAGGGAAGAGTCAGAGAAAAATAAGACTGGAAAAGTAGATGGGAGTCAGATCATCAAAGACTTTAAATGCAAGGATGAAGAGTATGCCTTTTAATCTAGAGACAGTAAAAAAAAAAAACACTAGAGAAGTGACACAGTCACATTTACACCCTAGGAAAATTATTTTGGTGGTGCAAGAGGGATAGGAGATTGGAAGACCAATTAAGAAGTTATTTCAGTTGTCCAGGCAGGTGAGAAGAGCCCAAAATAGGGTGGTGGTCCTGCAACAGCAAATAACAGGTGGCATAAGAGATTATGGAGGTAGAAATCATTAAGACTTGGGAATTTATGGGTATGTAAGGAAGAAGAGTCAAGAATGACCATTAGGA
This sequence comes from Bettongia penicillata ogilbyi, assembly GCA_023548195.1. Lineage (NCBI taxonomy): Eukaryota > Metazoa > Chordata > Mammalia > Diprotodontia > Potoroidae > Bettongia > Bettongia penicillata. Next base: position 2,044,928 of record JAJHZJ010000567.1, read on the forward strand.
AGATAATGTTTACCTTTACCCTTGACAGAAATAAGGAAATTTGGAGGAGGGGTGAGTTTGGGGATATGAGAGGAAGATAAATACTGAGTTTAATTTTGGATATGAGTTTAACATTCAGATAGAAACTGGGGACTCTACTATGAGAATGCCATGTAAAGATACCAATCTATTCTAATTTTAGCATTTTTATTCTATCGCATGAAAAAGACCTATGGATTATTTAAATAAATAATATCAAAAATAAGTAAATGAGAGGTACTAAATATTAGTTTATTATGAAATGGTCAATGAAGACCAATTTGTGTGTCTTTATAGAATTCTGATATTGAATGAATGATGTTCCATAAAATGTATTAAATCTGAAAAATAACAGGGTCTTTCAGAAACCGAAGTGAAAAATTTAAACCATTTAAATTATTCATGAAACTACTCTTTCACTGTTCAGACTTGGAAAATGAGAATCAGAAAATGAGAAAATTGGAGCATCTATAACTAATCCAAAAGAATTTTTTTCAGGAAACATGAAAATGTTGAGAGGAAACAGGACATAAAAATGGATATGTTAAAAAAGTAACTGAAGAAATGAAATTCAATTATGTGAATTTTGAATGAAAAGAAAATGAGCATTACATTTTTTCCCTAAAACTTAAAGGCTAAGTTTATAGGGCAAAGGGAATTTTCAGGTTTTGGAGGTTGGTAATTCAGCATATATCCCTTTGCACAAAAGAATAGTATATTATAGAATAAAGCTCAGAAGTAGATATAGTTTTCTGTCTTTAAGTACATGACATTCTGAAGGAAGATTTTTATACCAGTATATATTCACTAGGTTACCAAAAGTGAATTTTAAGAAATCATTGTCCTTTTCTCTTTAGGGATTCAAAATGATATCTTTTAGATTCTGTATTTAAATGACTCAGGTGAATAAGGAATGCAAGCAACATCCTTGGAAGCTTTTTCACAGCTTATATAAAACTATACAGTGGTCTTTGGTTGCAGTTCCAAATGGTTAGGTCTGGATGGGCTTTTTACTTTTAGGATCAAAACTGAAGAATAAATTAAAAATCAGCAGAGAGTAACAATTATGATTTTGCAAAGGCCTACAGACTATAAAAAAATTAGCGCTAAATGACATTAGAGCACCCAAAGAGTTGTAGTGACCCCTAAAGGACTTCAAGAAAATAAATTGATTACTCTATGAAAGAATAGAACCAGACACATTAAACATTTCAGGAAATGTTACAGTTTCACTAGAAACAGGAAAAAAATTTGGTGATAGGTTGTGATGGTAAGTTTTGGTTTTTTTTTTACTCATCCACTTGATGTTACTAGTGAGCTAGGTGGAATTAAAGTAATAACCCTACTTATTCTTTAGGTTCAATTTTTTGCAGTCTCAACCATCTAGAACCTAGCCATGAACCTAGGAATAAAAAGGAAAAGTCTGATGAGTGGTAAAAGTAATATGATCAAAATGTCACTTTGTATATAAATGCTGCAGGCTTTCATTTAGCACTTATTATCTATAAATTGGTATGTCCATTTTATACATATTCTAGTAAGCTTAGTTATACTATTTCCAAGTCCATGGCAAGTGTGTAGCCAGGGCAATGAGGTACCCAGTAGAGGCAGAAACAATGACTGCAGTTAGAAATGAGAGCTGACAGTTCAACAGTAGACAAAAAGCATTAAAAATTAACCAAAAAAAAAAAAACCCCTATAAAAGCACAGCAGTCTGTGCCTACTGAATACAAGGGCAAATAGTCTCCTACAAACTTTATTAGATTTTGGAAGCGTCACTCTATTACAGAATTGTATTCTAAACTGATATTCACAAAGATGATTCAGAGTTATCATGAGAAAGGTTAAACTATATCCAGCGGGATTATGTAATATGTTTAAGTCTCATGGCAACAGTTGCAATGGATAAAAAATACTTTTACTTTTGCTTTTAACTATTATAAGAAGTAGCCAGTTTACAAGCTGATTGCTATGGATTGCTAACCTCCCTTTTAGGCCTGTGTTTCAGGGCCATTTATTTTACCTAAAAATTACCTACATATTGCCTTTGCCCAGTTCTCTGCAACAGGTATGATGGTCATTGAAAAAATACTTATCTGACAAAGATGTGTTCTAGATACTGAGGAAAACAGATAAACAGGACAGGATGCCTGCCTTCAGTAAGCTTGATGTTTGGTAGGGAAAATACAACCCCCACACAAATATTAAGCTGAACATAGTCCTCCACTAAAATCCTACCTGAATACCTCATAACTGCAAAATGATGATGGGTTTTCAAAGGCTATAGCTGTGGAACGCAAGATCTAAGAGGACCTACCAAGCTAGAAACACTATAAGCATAAGCCTGTAAGACATAAGGACCAGCCCATGTCAGAGAGGTTCATCACCAAAGTAATACATCAGCTAATTTTGGCCACATTCTTTCATTAATTTGTCTTGGGCAGGGGTGGGGAACCATGGCCTTCTAGGTCCTTGGGTTCAGCCTTTTGACTGAATCCAAGTTTTACTGAACAAATTCTTTTATTAAAAGGATTTGTTGAGTGATGTTTGGATTCAAAGGGCCGCACCCGAGGACCTCGGCAAGACATTTATTTTGCCTTGAGGTGGGAGGTTCCCCACTCCTGACCCAAGGGCCTGGAGTTTCAACATGCACCATGTAAGAGCCAGCTTGCCACATCCTTGTCAGGAGATGACAGTTCAAATCATAACACAGAACGTGAGCAAGTAAATAAACCTCTTTTGGTCTCAGTTCCCCTAATCTGTAAAACGAGGGAGCTGGATGAGGTAGCCTCTAAGCCTCCTTTCCAACCCTAAATTAGGATCTCCAGTAACTGTTATCAGAGATCACTTGAGGATGGAGGCAGAGGGCGGGGAAAAGCATTATAGAAGATGCCGCATTTAAACCGAGCTTCGGGGATGGAGAAGTCAAGTCTTCCGTGGGTCAGCACGGGCAGACGCGGTCTTGGTGTGTGCCAGAAAAGGAGAAGGGCCACCCCAGCATATTCTCTCCCGTGCTGGAGGGCTCATCAAGTCCGAGCCTTCATTTTACAAATGGGAAAACGAGGGCCCCCACCCCACTTTCCTCCGTACATGCTGGGGACGCGCTGTCCACAACGAATGTCACGGACAAGGGCAGGAAGTGACCGCTCCTCCCCAAGGCACTTCCCACTAGAGTCTCGCTCGCAGTCACCGCTTCTGACGTCATAGGGCCCGGGTTCGAATCTGCAGCTCGGCTTTTTTTTGGGGGGGGGCAGTAGATGAAGTGTCCTTCTCAAGGTCCGCTTCTAACGTCATAGGGCCCGGGTTCGAATCTCCAGCTCGGCTTTTTTTGGGGGGGCAGATGAAGTGTCCTTCTCAAGGTCCGCTTCTGACGTCATAGGGCCCGGGTTCGAATCTCCAGCTCGGCTTTTTTGGGGGGGCAGTAGATGAAGTGTCCTTCTCAAGGTCCGCTTCTGACGTCATTGGGCCCGGGTTCGAATCTCCAGCTCGGCTTTTTTTGGGGGGCAGATGAAGTGTCCTTCTCAAGGTCCGCTTCTGACGTCATAGGGCTCGGGTTCGAATCTCCAGCTCGGCTTTTTTGGGGGGGCAGATGAAGTATCCTTCTCAAGGTCCGCTTCTGACGTCATTGGGCCCGGGTTCGAATCTCCAGCTCGGCTTTTTTTTTTGGGGGGGGGCAGTAGATGAAGAGTCCTTCTCAAGGTCACACAGCGAACGGCGTGGCCGGGCGGCCTCAAAGGCCCCAGTCCTGACACGACACCACCGGGGCCTTTTTCATAGCCGGCCTCCCAATGCTGAGTGAAGCGCTCCAGGTTCTTCCTCTCCACTCTTCTAAGTGGGCCGACATGCGCCGCCGCGGACGGGGATCCTAGTTGGGGAAGCAGGCGTCGACTCGGCGAGCGCGCGGCCTCCTCCGGGCCTCCCAGGCGGCCGGCCCAGGCGCCCAGATCGAGCCCCGAGAGATCGATGCTCAGCGGCTTTGACCTCTGCAGGCTAGACTAGCGGCTGACGACTCCTCCGCCCCGCCCACCTCGCCCCGCCCAGAGCAAAGGGCGCCGAGGCCGGGCAGTTTAGTTGAGCGGTCCGAGTCTTTTGCCCCCAGCTCAGACTCCACTCTGGTGCCGGCGACATGGCGGAGGAGGACAGGGCCGTTTTCCTCAGAGCCCGGGGCAGGACGCTGGACGCTTTCCCTGAAGGTAGGCTCCTTCTCGGCCCCGGACGGGGGCGGGAGGGGCACGGGGAGGAGCCCAGGCCGCGAGCGGAACGGGAAAGCGCGGAGGGGCGCATTTCTGGCCGACCCTCTGGGGCGGATGCTCCAGGCCGCCCTGGGGGGCGGGAATAGCTGCCGCACGGTGTCTCCTAGCGACGAGCTCCGGCCTCCGGGAGCGCCTGCCTGCTCCTGGGAACGCCGGAGGGTCCCGGTTCCGGACCCCACTTACCCCCCGCTGAGGGCCGCCCTGGCGGTATCCCCTCGAATTCTACCCAGAAACCAGACCCGTCTTCTCGGACCCCCCTCCTCGGTTTTTAGGGCCATTCCTTCTTGAATTGGGGAAATTCCCAAGTCACATGCTGCGTAAAAAAGTTCCTAAAAAGCTCACCCATCCCCTGCGGGCGGTCCCCGCGCAGGACCGAGCTCGGACCCGCGGCCCATTTCTTGGTGCTGGTCAGGGAAAGAGGCAGACCTAAACCCTGGTGTCCAAACTCCACTCTTCGTTAGTAATTACTTGGCCCCTGGGAAAAGTTTGTGCCTTTATTTTTTATTCACCACTGAGAACGCAAAAGCTTAAACGGCAAAAGCTGAAATTATTTAATTTGGAAGATGGATTGGGGAAGAAAATAGAGGATTTTGTTCCGCGTTGTTAACCCTGAAATAAAACCTTATTGGGAGTAGAACGAAATCCTTTGAGAGAGCCGGCCTCACGTCTAAGGTTTTGTTAAGTTTTTCACTTTTAAGCAAAACAAAAGTTCAGTTTCGTCTTATTTAAGCACCTGCTAGGAGCTTGCCACTGAAACTGCGCGCAAAAAGAAATGGTTCTTGCCTTCCAGTGCTTACGTTCTGGTGGTGGGGAAAGGAGGGAGGGAACGACAAGTTATTCACAGATAATTAAATAGAAAGTAATTTGAGGCAGGAGAAAACACTAATGCCTGGGAGGATGGGTCTAGATTTATATAGCCAGTGGCACATTAACTCAGTATTGAATAAAGATCCTGAGAAGTGAACAAGTGCTCACCCACCACAGGGACAGTTTGTGTGAAGGTGCCGAGATGGAAAATAGAATTATTATTGACAGCTAATTGAAAATGAAGTTCCCGGGAATGGAGAGGGAAGAGTCAAAGATGACTATTAGATTGTAAACCTGGATTTTTGGAACAATTTGTTGCCGGCAACAAATGGGTAGTTTGGGTTATTAGTTCATTTTGGAAATGATCAAGTTTAAGATATTGAAAGTACATCCAGATGCAGGTTCCTGAACACAGTTGTTGAGATGACAGGTCAGGAAAGAGATGTAAAAGAATTTTAGCTGAAGCAAACCTTAGAGATAGGGTCAACCCCTCTCATTTTTAGATGAGGACATAGGCAAGCACGTAAATTAAGTCTAGCACCCTCTCTAGAGCTACGCCCTCTCCAATTCCAAATTAAACTCATGAGTTGGGTCCCCTAAAGTGCCCCTACTACTCTGGGTTCAAAGATACTCGGTGTACCTTCACTTCTAAAACTATAGCTCATGACTCCCCACTAGTGTTTACCTTTAATAGTTAGCTCAAAGGCATTTACTAAGAAGGCATAATAAAAATAGTAACAAAATATTCATCCCATAAAGCTGGGGTTTACTCTCCCATAAATATTGTGTTAGTAAGAAGTTATTTTTCTTCCTCTTTCGACTTTCAAGTGAATAGGATTTAAGTGAGGCAGTGCTGAGCAAAGGCATCAGCCTCAGCCTCCTCCAGAGTCATTGGAATCCTGTAGCAAGACAGAGTCAAGATGGCTGTCAATGACCTTAGCCTTTTTGAACTTAGATCTTTTTAAACTAGGTCGCTGAAGCACAGCGATTTAGGACTGGGTAAGAATTGAGACAACAGATGACCTAGTTTGCTATCACAAAAAATCTGTCTGGGAGGGGAAGACCCTCTGAATTTCTGGGTACCAAAACCAGTTGCTATTTGCATTCATTCTAAGCTATCAAAACCCAAACAGAGCTTGGGAGGCTTGACCTAGGACCTATTATTGATCATTCAGTGAAAGCCAGAGTGATGTGGGTTTAAAGGCATAGTCAAGTAGCTCCATTTGAATCACAGTGGACTTTTTCAAAGTCTTTTTATTTTTCCCACCTACAGTTCCAGAAATCATTAAGGGAAAAAAAAAAAACAACAAACTTCTGCAGGCTTGGAGAGGAATACATTTAGAATAGGAAAGGAAGGTAGGGGAGGAATAAGCATTTATAACACAGCTACATTTATATAGCTAAGTGCTTTTTAAAAAAATAAAAATCCTAGTACACCAGTAGTAATGCACCTACAGAAGCAATGGTGGCCACATCATCTCATATCTCTGGCACTTCAGAATTTCTTTCTTTTCTTGAGGTGTCCTCATGCACCTTCTTTCATGAATATCATCTCTGTTGGGCTGGTTAGTTATCTGGCTTCCTAGACCTGCCCTACTCTGTGAAGGTCTGCTAAGACTACTTATCTCTTAACCTATAGTTGATTCTCTACTGCCAAGGGTTACTCTTTTAGCCAGGGCCATTAGTGGGAAAGTAGGGAGAAGAAGGGTCATACTTCTCAAAACTGCTTCCTACTTTGATACTGGCAAGCTTACTTTTTAAAGACCACCAGGGATGTGACCAGTCTTTAGTTTGTGTTAGAAGTACAGTGAGAAACATACTTACCTTAAATAGAGAACAATACCTGTTGTGAAATTTATATCCATTCCCCCTATCCCCTGAATAGACGGGTAACCTCCCCCAGTAAGGTTACAGGAAGACTACAATATGTGCAGGAAGATGGGGCTTCTTATACTGTTTTCTGAACTTTGGATCTCCCAAGACACCATCCCCTGGTCATGTGACTCCATGTTCACCTCTCTGATAGACCTTTCCTCACATAGCTCCTTGGGCCTTCGAATTAGTTTCTGACCTCTAACCTGTCCATGCTAGGTCACAACCCTTATCACCTAGCAATGTGGACTACAGAAATTTCTTACTTCCCACAGTTTAGCTGGTAGCAAGCTGTCTGTTTCATTCTATTAGGGAGAATTCCTTCACACTTTGTAAAGGAGTAATACGATAACATCTTTGCACTTCAGGTGACACATTAATACTTCAGCTCTCAGCTACTTGCCTTCTTCAGTGATTTCTGTTGGGTCTGGGTCAAACCAGTTTCCTCACCTCCCAAAAATAAATTGCCTAAGTAACACAGGTAGCACATAACTTAGCTAGAGCTTGAACCCAGGTCATATGATACTGAGTCAAGTGTTCTTGCTTTACTGTCTCTCAATTTGAGAGTTATCTTCCTAAAGATGATAATTAAATCCCTCAGAACTGATGTGTTCACCATAGGAAGGCTATGGAGAAACAAAAAGCCCATGTTAAGAATAGAGGCTTGCGAGACGTTCATTTGGAGATGAGAGATGATTGATTGATTAAGGGAGATCGGGAAGGAAAAGTCAGACAGGTCCTAGGAGAATTAGGACAAAACAGGTTTCATGGAAGCCTCGAGACTAAAGTTAGGTCTTTGTGAATGATAGTTCTATAGATGTATAGAAATCTATAGAAAAGATGGAGCTCACAATAGTGACCTTGATTTTCTCATTAAAGTAGGGAATAAGGGTCTGCTTAAGAGTGGTGTATATAGTGTAGAAGGTTTTAGCAGGAAGTAAAAGGTTTGGAATAGCTGCTGGGAAGCTCATGAGTTAGGGAAAAACAAGGATTTTTGTGTAGTAGTGAGGGCCCAATTGAAATTAGCATGAATATATGTCGGACCCAATGAGTCTGTTTTCTTTTAGCAATGTTCAGCATTATGGTGGTGAGCATGAAGAAGGTTGATAATGTAGATAACCTGGGTTTGTGGTTTGCTAAAATGTGAGTGAAAATAGGATTAGAGACCAAAGGATTCAAAGGCAATGGTCAGTGTATATAATTAGTCAACCATAGGATTAAATTGTGAAGGAAGGAAATGGAACCCTAGAGCTAGATTGATTGATTATGAGAATATGGAGTACTAGAGAGACCAGAAGTTACAATGAGGACAAAGAATAAAACAGGACAAATAGAATTAGGAGGAATGAGGCAGAGAAACGTGGAAGGATAAGGAGTTGTGATCAAAGAAAAGAATTTCAGTACAAGATCATGGAGGTGGTACAATTGTGAGTGATAGCAAGGTCCCTGTGTTTACTAAGTTAAAAATATAAAGGATATTGATGAACTGGGAAACCAATAAGTTCCAAGGGATATCAGTTTTAAGTTCTTACATTTGAAAGAAGGCATTGGGGTAGAGAGGAGAAGCTACTGTCAGCCAGTTACTGAAATCTTTAAGAATGGAAGGAGAGTGATTTGCAGGCCTGTAGAAACTGACTTTTATGTACCTTCCAGAAATGTAAATATTGGCGCACAGTCAGTTTCATAGGATTTCATGCCAAAACTTGATAACTGCTAATGCAGAAATGTAAATATAAAGCATTTAATTGAGTAGCCTCATTTGGGAAAAGAGGCATGCTTTCTTTTCCCCAGATTTGTCCTACATAAAACTTGAGTGGAAAATGTCATAGGATCATAGATTTATAGGGGAAAGGCATCTCAAAGACTGTCTAGAGCAGCCCCCTCATTCTAAAGTGGAAGAAAATGAGACTGAGAGGGAAATTAATTTGTTGGAAGTGACTTATTTTATAAGAAGCCAATCCTCAGGATTCTAACCCCAGGGCCTTTGGATTCCAAGCCCAATGCTCTTTCTACTTTGTAAAACTTCCTAGGATAGGTAGTGGGTCTCTTTCCTCTGTTAGAGAAGATGTAAACCCTTCTGTTTAGCATTGAAAGCTAATTGCATTACAATGTAGCTTCTACGCCCAGGTTGTCTGGGTGTGCCTGGAAAGAATTCTACCCCTCCAGCCTTCGCGTCAAAGTAGAACTTACTGTCATGCTAATAAAAGTGGAGAGACCGATTGATACTTCTATACCAAGCAAAGACTGACAGAAGAGGGCGGGGTGACAGACAGTGAAAGGAGTTAAGCAGTTTGGGCCACAGTGAAAGGACAGTTAAAAGGATTGTTGAGTATTTAGGTAGACTGGGATGGGCTGGATGTCTCATATGAAATTCCAGTGACCTGACCTGCTGAGAAATGTGTGGGAAAGTTTAAGGGCTTTTCCGTTTAGGGTATCGGTCCCGTTTCACCATCACCTCCACCTCATAGATTTCCTCTTTCCTGTGAGGTGCAGGTGAGGCACCATCTTCTGAAGGAGACCTTTCCTGATCTCCCCAGCTACTAATTCCCTTTCTCCCCTGTTGTACCTTGTATTGAGCTACTTGTATGTTTGTTTGTATTAACTTTGTATGTATCTTGAATTGTTTATGATTAGGTGTTATTATATGTATGATTGTGTATCTTTATAATATCTATACACATATGTACATACATACATATACATTTAATTTGTTGCCTTCCCCATCAGAATGTAAATTCGCTGTGATTAGGGATTACTTTCTTTGTATTTATAACGTGGTGCCCAACACAGTGCCTGACACATGGTAGGCACTTAATTCTTTTTTTATTGTTGCTAATTAAGCCCTTACTATGTGTCGAGGTCAGTGCTGAGTACTTAAGAGGAAAATGCAAATTGGACAGCTTGTTCTGTCACTGTGCTTACGTGGTAAAGGAGGGAGATAACACCTATGGGGGGTGGGCAGGAAGACGGTAAGTGGAACTATGTGCCTTGGAGCAGTAGTTATGCCATTCTGATTGCCATTCTGAAAGGGAGCTTAAGAGACAAAATGGAAAGTGACCAAGTGAAGATTAGGATGGTTTAGCTCAGATAGAATGTGGTGTAAGTTCGTAAGAGAAGGTAGTAAAATGTAATAAGTGCATAAGAAAAGAATTGTCAAATATTTTTTTTTATTTAAATTTATTTATTTAAGTTTTCAACATTCATTTCCATAAAACTTTGGGTTCCAAATTTTCTCCCCATTTCTTCTCTCCCCCCACCCCAAAATGCTGAGTATTCTAATTACCCCTATCACCAATCTGACCTCCCTTTTAACATCCTTCTCTTCCCTCATCCCCATGTTCTCTTTTGTTCTGTAGGGCAAGATGAATTTCTATATCCCATTACTTGTATTTCTTATTTCCTAGTTGCAAGAACAATACTCAACAGTTGTTCCTAAAACTTTGAGTTCCAAATTCTCCCCATCCCTCCCTCCCCACTCATTTCCTTTGGGAAGGCAAGCAATTCAATATGGGCCATATATGGGGAGTTTTGCAAATGACTTCCATAATAGTCATGTTGTGTAAGACTAACTGTATTTCCCTCCATCCTATCCTGCCCCCCATTGCTTCTATTCTCTCTTTTGATACTGTCTCTCCCTAAGAGTGTTGACTTCTAATTGCTCCCTCTTCCCACTGCCCTCCCTTCCATCATTCCCCCCTACCCTGCTTATCCCCTTTCCCCCCACTTTCCTGTATTGTAGGATAGGTTTTCATACCAAAATGAGTGTGCATTTTATTCCTTCCTTTAGTTGAATGTAATGAGAGTAAGCTTCATGTTTTTTTCTCTCACCTCTCCTTTTTCCCTCCATTGAAAAGTCTTTTACTTGCCTCTTTTGTGAGAGATAATTTGCCCCCTTCCATTTCTCCTCCCAATATATTTCTCTCTCACCGTTTACCTTCATTTTTTTAAGATATGATCCCATCCTATTCAATTCACCATGTGCTCTCTGTCTCTCTCTCTATGTGTGCATGTGAGTGAGTGTGTGTGTGTGTATGTGTGTGTGTGTGTAATCCTACCAACTACCTAGATACTGAAAAAACTTTCAAGAGTTACAAATATTGTCCTTCCATGTAGGAATGTAAATAGTTCAATTTTAGTAAGTCCCTTATGATTCTCTTTGCTGTTTACCTTTTCATGCTTCTCTTGATTCTTGTGTTTGAAAGTCAAATTTTCTTTTCAGCTCTGGTCTTTTCATTAAGAATGCTTGAAAGTCCTCTATTCATTGAAAGGCCATTTTTCCCCCTGAAGTATTATACTCAGTTTTGCTGGGTAGGTGATTCTTGGTTTTAGTCCTAGTTCCTTTGACTTCTGGAACATTTCATGCCCTTTGAACTCTTAATATAGGAGCTGCTAGATCTTATGTTATTCTGATTGTATTTCCACAATACTTGAATTGTTTCTTTCTAGCTACTTGCAATATTTTCTCCTTGACCAGGGTACTCTGGAATTTGGCCACAATGTTCTGGGAGTTTCTCTTTTTGGATCTCTTTCAGGAGGTGATCAGTGGATTCTTTCAATATTTATTTTGCCCCCTGGTTCTAGAATATCAGGGCAGTTTTCCTTGATAATTTCATGAAAGATGATGTCTAGGCTCTTTTTTTTGATCATGACTTTCAGGTAGTCCCATAATTTTTAAATTGTCTCTCCTGGATCTATTTTCCAGGTCAGTTGTTTTTCCCATGAGATATTTCACATTCTCTTCCATTTTTTCATTCTTTTGGTTTTGTTTGGTGATTTCTTGGTTTCTCAGAAAGTCATTAGACTCCATCTGTTCCATTCTGATTTTGAAAGAATTATTTTCTTCAGTGAGCTTTTGAACCTCCTTTTCCATTTGGCTAATTTTGCTTTTTAAAGCATTCTTCTCCTCACTGGCTTTTTGAACCTCTTTTGCCAATGGAGTGAGCCTATTTTTCAAGGTGTTATTTTCTTCAGCATTTTTTTGGGTCTCCTTTAACAAGGTGTTGATCCACTTTTCATACTTTTCTTGTATCTCTCTCATTTCTCTTCCCAGTTTTTCTTCCACCTCTTACTTGATTTTCAAATTCCTTTTTGAGCTCTTCCATGGCCTGAGCCCATTGAATATTTATTTTGGATGCTTGGGATACAGAAGCCTTGACTTCTATGTCTTTCCCTGATGGTAAGCATTGTTCTTCCTCATCAGAAAGGATGGGAGAAGATATCTGTTCACCAAGGAAGTAACCTTCTATAGTCTTATTTTTTTTCCCCTTTTTTTGGGCATTTTCCCAACCAGTTACTTGAATTTTGGGCCCTTTGTCAAGAGTAGGGTATACTCTGGGAATCTGTGAGATCTCAGTTCCTCCAAGGTGGCTCAATCAAGTGTGTACTGGTCTGGGTTCAGGGAGGGATTTTTGTGCCCAGAATCTCAGCAGTTACCTCTCCACAGGCACCTGACCTCCAGTTCCACCAAGTTAGCGCTGGGGGCTGATTTTCAGGTAAGCTGTGGGGGCAGGGCCACCATTCAGTGTGAGATTAAAGAGCAGCTCCCTCAGGGCATCTACTTAGGGCCAAGGCAAGAATCAGCTCCTCTGTGCCTCCAGGGTTTTTACTCTCCAACAATGAATGTGGCTGCAGCAGGGACTGTGGTAGGAACTGCTGCCGCCTGCATGCGCTGCCTAAGGCCCGAGCTATGGGAAGGCCCTTTTCCCTTCCTGGCCAACTAAAAAAAACCCGTGACTGACCTTTGGCCCCTGTGGGTTGAGGGATCTGTGAACCCACTGCTACTAGGACTGTAGATTCCACCCCGAGCTGTTTGCAAGTCTAGAGGCAAAGGCTGGGCTGGGCTCAGCTCTGGTCCCCTGCAACCCTGGGCCTTTCAGGTCACCCTGGGCTGGAAATCTCCTCCACTCTGTTGCTCTCTACTTCTGATGCTCCAAAATTTCTTGAGAGTCCCTCTCTACAGGCATGTTATGGGCTGTGTGGGGAGAGCCTGCATTATGTGTCTTTCTACTCTGCCATTTTGGCTCCGCCCCTAAAAAATATTTTAAGAATTCCAAGAGAACATATTAGGGAGGGAGATGGGATCTGAAATGGATCTTGAAGAATTGTCAGAATTTTTACAGGTGGGACTGGCAGGAGGGTTATTTTAGACATAGGGAACCATGTAGATAGGCAAAAACACTGAGGTGGAAAAACATAGAATTCATTAAAGATGAAAATGAATAGTCCAGTTTGACTTTTTTGTTGTATGTAAAAGGAGAGTGTGTGAAATACACCTTAGAAAATAAGTTGGAGCCAAATTCTGGAGGGCTTTGAATATCAGACCCAGGGTGTTCTGTATTTGGTAGTCAGTGGGAAACTATTGAAAATTTTTGGGTAGAGGAATAACATGTAGTATAGACCATGCACAAAGGATTAGCAGAAAAGAGAAATAATTATGGGATGAAATTGTCATGGAAGGAAGGAAATGACACCTTAACCCACCACTTTAAGTTTGAGTAGGATCTATATATAAATAAATGTAGAGAGAATCAAGAAGGGGAGTTTCTGCAAAGGTTATAGCATAAGTAAACAAGTCCTTGTGTTGTAGTAGGGGAGCTGAAAAGGTACTGACTTGTCTTGATGATTATGTTGAAGAATAGTGTGAAAGAAGGTTCATTGAGGCCCTCTGGGAGGGGAAGGTAGAAAGGAGGTATTGGGAAGTCTAGATGATATAAAAACAACATGTAAAAATGTTATTTTAAAAACATTTTAAAATTTAAAAACATTTAAAAATGATCAAATACATAAGATGATACCCTATTCTCAGAAACCTTAGAAACTTAGAACTTAGAAACTAGACAGGAGAGTTTCAATTGATTTCATGATGATAATTTCTTGTAACATGATCCTGTATAGTTCACAAATTGCTTTCCTTGCAACAAAACATGTGAGAAAAATACAGTAATGTCTGTAATGGTATACAAGTCTTGGACCTCTTTTGTCAAGAGAGGGAGGTCAAATAATTTGTCTTGTCACAAGTGGTAGAGCCAGGACTTGAACCAACCAGGTGTTCTTGATCCATTGCTCTTTCACTGTAAGGAGCCATTGTGAGTTCTTAAAGAGAGGAAGGAACATGTTAAAAAATGGCATATTTTGTGATTCATGGAAAAAGCACATTAAATGATTTGAATGATCATAAGATTAGCTACAAGAACACTATTCTGCCACGAGCTCAGGAAAATCTAGAGACCACAAAGGAAGATTTTGAATAAGCTTGACCCAGTAGTGGGAAAGTATGCTATCTTCCTGGGGTGTACATTTTGTATGTGATTGAGGACTTCCCAAGAGCTGTCAGACCTGAGGGAAATGATGGAAACACTCAGTTTTTTTAAGCACATGAATAAAAGAGTGGAAAAGTCCTGTAAGACTATAATGTCAGAGAAACAATTGCAATGTGAACTGAGACACTGGATAAATAATATCTTGATATTTGTACAGATTTGTGTGGTGTGTTACCTAGTGATTTTTATTGGCGCCTATCATTGTGAGGTAGGTATTCCCATCATCGTTTCACAGATGAAGGAACTGAGGCTTGGTCAGGCCAAGTGACTTTCCCAAGACCTCGCAGCTAGTATTAGAGACAGGTTTTAAATTCAGATCTTCCTGAATGGAAGTTCAACACTATCCATTATGTTACACTGCCTCTATAAATACCCAAGTCAAGAAAAAGGACCTTTTTTTGACTATGCCCTTAATAATAAGAATACCAAAGAGAGGATACATTCTTTGCTACATGTAGATAGAAACATGATAGCAAAGAGAGAACTAAACTCAAGAAAATGATCTTCAAGCTGGGAAAAATGGAACGAAAAAGAATTGAAGCCTGAAATAAATAAGGAAAATAAGTGAGTTCAGTCATTTGCTGTATCATAACTATTTCTATTCCTCAGCACCTAGCAAAGTGCTTTGCACATAATTGATACTTAATGTTAAATTGAATTTGAATTGAATTATTCACATGAAATTGAATTGAATTGAGGTGTTAGGCAGCATCAATAGAAGTATAGTGACCACAGCAAGGCAATCGATAGTCCTATGTAGTTTGCCATGATCAGGCCACCTCTGGGGTTTTATATCCATTTCTGGGTGCCCTTTATTAAAAGGATACTGACAGACTGGACTCTGGCCAGAGGAGAGTAACTGTGATTGTAAAGCTTTGGAAACCATGCCATGTAAGGATTAGTTGAAGGAACTGGAGATATTGAATTTAGAGAAGATTTAAGTGGGATACAATAATCTTTAGTGAAGAATTGCTATGTGGGAAAAGAATTAGATTTGTTTTGCATGGGGGCGGAGTCAATATGGCGGAGTAGAAAGACGCACATATGCGAGCTCCGGACCCACAGCCCATAGATTTAATGTAAGAAGAGTTCCCCATAAGTTCTGGATCACTGCAGGGTGTGCAGAAACATAGTGGAAGAGATTTCTGTTCCAGAGAGCCCTGGAGAGCCATCCCCAGGGTCCTTCGCGCCCCAGAAAGCGGACCCCACCCCAGTGCTGCCCTGGCCGCGGCCCCAGAGAAGCTGATCTGAGCAGGCTTCAGGGATGGAACCTACGGCGGCCTGGAAGGTCCCTCCACCCACAGACTCTACAGGTCAGTGAGAGACACGCCTGGGCTGACCGAGAGGGGAGCAGGGTGTCTCTGTGGCTCCGGCCCCCTCGGGAGGAAGAGGCGGAGGCAGAGGCGGGGGTGGCGGCGGAGGCAGTGGCAGTGCCGCTGCAGCAGCCCAGGACTCCCCCAGCAGCAGGCAGGATCTTCATTACTGAAGGTCTCTGCATAAACCACCTGAAGGTGCTGAGCCTGGGAGACGGCCCTGCCCCACCCACTCCATTTCTGAAGGTCTCTGCATAAAGCCCCTGAGGGAACTGAGCTTGGGAGGTGGCCCTGCCCCCACCCCAGTACCAGAACTAAAGCTCACATTGAGTAGCAGCCACGCCTGCCGCGGAAAGCCCATTTGAATCTCAGACCCCAAGCACTAGCTGGGCAAATCTAGGCGGAACTGGACAGGAATCTCAGAAGTCAAGTAACTGGCTGGGAAAATGCCTAGAAAAGGGAAGAAAAATAAGACTATAGAGAGTTTTTTGAACAGATGCAAATGATCCCGACTTTCGGATCTGATGACGAGGACATATTCTTGCCATCAGGGAAAGATGTGGAGGGCGGGGCCTCGGTACCCCAGACATCCCAGGGGGATGTCGGGTGGGCTCGGGCCTTGGAAGAGCTCAAAAAGGATTTTGAAAAGCAAGTTAGACAGGTGGAGGAAAAACTGAGAAGAGAAATGAGAGAGATGCAAGAAAAGTATGAAAAATGGGTCAATACTTTGGTAAATGAGACCCAAAAAAATGCTGAAGAAAATAACACCTTGAAAAATAGGCTCACTCCATTGGCAAAAGAGGTTCAAAAAGCCAGTGAGGAGAAGAATGCTTTCAAAAGCAGAATTAGCCAAATGGAAAAAGAGGTTCAAAAGCTCCCTGAATTTAATAGTTCTCTCAAAATTAGAATGGAACAGATGGAGTCTAATGACTTTCTGAGAAACCAAGAAATCACCAAACAAAACCAAAAGAATGAAAAAATGGAAGAGAATGTGAAATATTTCATGGGAAAAACAACTGACCTGGAAAATAGATCCAGGAGAGACAATTTAAAAATTATGGGACTACCTGAAAGTCATGATCAAAAAAAGAGCCTAGATATCATCTTCCATGAAATTATCGAGGAAAACTGCCCTGACATTCTACAACCAGAGGGCAAAATAAGTATTGAAAGAATCCATCGATCACCACCTGAAAGAGATCCAAAAAGAGAAACTCCTAGGAACATTGTGGCCAAATTCCAGAACTCCCCAGGTCAAGGAGAAAATCTTACAAGCAGCTAGAAAGAAACAATTCCAGTATTGTGTAAATAAAATCAGGATAACTCAAGATCTAGCAGCTTCTACATTAAGGGATCGAAGGGTGTGGAATAGGATATTCCAGAAGTCAAAGGAACTAGGACCAAAACCAAGAATCACCTACCCAGCAAAACTGAGTATAATACTTCAGGGGAAAATATGGTCTTTCAATGAAACAGAGGACTTTCAAGCATTCTTGATGAAAAGACCTGAGCTGAAAAGAAAATTTGACTTTCAAATACAAGAATGAGAGGAAGCATGAAAAAGTAAACAGCAAAGAGAAGTCTTAAGGGACTTACCATAAGTGAACTGTTTACATTCCTACATGGAAAGACAATATTTGTAACTCTTAAAACTTTTCAGTATCTGGGTAGTTGGTGGGACCGCACACACACATGTACATGCATGCACACACATACACACATGCACACACATACAGAGACAGAGAGCACAGAGTGAATTGAATAGGATGGGACCATATCTTAAAAGAAATTAAGGTAAATGGTGAGAGAGAAATGTAGTGGGAGGAAAGAGGGTGAAATGGAATGGGGTAATTATATGTCATTTAAGAGGCAAGTAGGAGACTTTTTAGTGGAGGGAAAAAGAGGAGAGCTGAGAAAAAAACATGAAGTTTACCCTCATCACATTCGATTAAAGGAAGGAATAAAATGCACACTCATTTTGGTATGAAAACCTATCTTACAATACAGGAAAGTGGGGGAGAAGGAGATAAGCAGGGTGGGGGGGGATGATGGAAGGGAGGGCAATGGGAGGAGGAAGCAATTTGAAGTCAACACTCGGGGAGGGACAGGATCAAAAGACAGAAGAGAAACAATGAGAGGCAGGATAGGATGGAGGGTAATTCAGTTAGTCATACACAACATGACTATTATGGAAGTCATTTGCAAAACTACACAGATATGGCCTATATTGAATTGCCTGCCTTCCCAAAGGGAATGGGTGGGGAGGGAGGGATGGGGAGAATTTGGAACTCAAAGTTTTAGGAACAACTGTTTAGTTTTGTGTTGCTACTAGGAAAGAAGACATACAGTTAATGAGGAATAGAAAGTCATATGGCCCTACAGGAGAAAAGAGAAGATGGAGACAAGAGAAGGGAGGGATGACAGAAGAGAGGGCAGATTGGAGATAGGGAAAATTAGATTGCTTGGGGTATTGGGGTGGGGGTAGGGGATAAAAGGGGAGAAAATTTGGAACCCAAAATTTTGTGAAAATGAATGTAGAAAGTTAAATAAATAAATAAATATTTAAAATAAAAAAACATTTGTTTTGCATGGCGCTAGAGGTCAGAAATGAAAGCTATAGGCAAAGGTTATAGGGAAGATTTTGATTCAATGTAAGGAAAACATTTCTGCAATTATTCAGATAATGGAATGGGCTACCTCTGGGGGAAAGTAAATTCTGTGTCACTGGAGGCCTTTAGACAGAATCTGGATGACCGTTTGTTTGAAATGTTAGTGCTGTGAATCTTGACAGGTAGAGTTAGACTAGAAGGCCTCAGAGGCCTGGTCCAACTCCTAAGATTCCCTTCTATAATTTAATTAACAATTACTTATTGAATATCTACTACATAGAAGGTGTGATGTTAGGTATTTATTATATGAGATACAAAGAGTAAAAGAGTTCTTTCCCTTAAGAAGCTTGTCACTTATATTTTTAAAATTTCTAACTGCTCCCACCTTCTGTCATTTACCCAGCTTCCATTCATTTCCTTTATGCTAAAATTCCTTAAGGTGCTATATATAGTCAAAGCCACTGCCACTAAAACTATACTCCAGTTTATAGTGTTTTTCAGGGGAAGGAATTGGAAGACTGTGAACAACCAGAAAGATGTTGATAAAACCTGGGAAGATACCTGGAAATAAGTGGTTTTATACACTATTAGTATTTGACAGATTAAAAATAAAAACCTAAACTAGAACCCTGAATGCCTGCTTCCAAGTGTGGTGCTAATACTGTTCAGGTATGGAAGGTTTCTTAGGAACAAAGCCAGGATCCCTTTTTCTCATTCTTAAAAATAGTAAAATCATTCCTCTCAATTTTCTCCTTTCTGTGGGACTTCTTAAAAGTAAAAGGGTTCCCTGACTTAGATTACTCTGTGGTGCAGCAATCCTACTCAGTATGCAAGTATTGTACAAGTAAACAGTAGTATACTTTGGTAGCAAAGGGGAAAGTTGTGTTCTGTAACAGTGCCCATACTGGTCAGACATCTAGTGGGAATCATTTTCAGTTTCTGAAATCGGCTTCCACTTTTGATTTTCTCCTTCCATGATCCCTTTAAAATCAGCCTTCTTCATTCAGTTAGGTTTTTCTCCTATTTTAGGGTGTTTCACTATCGTTGGGTTCAGAATTAGATTTTGTAGGAAAATAGCTTGAACAGTCTAAAGACAATTTCAGCTTAGGGATATTATAAAGAAGGCCCCAAACTCAGTTCCTAAAACTGGTGTCTCAAAGTTTCTTTAAAATTGGAAAGGTTGAAGTTCGTTCTCCTTTGATTCTCGAGAAGCAGGCACACCTCTGTAAGAAGGGAGTGTGCTGAATATAGAAGCCAGAGCCAGCTTTATGTGGTTAATAATCCTAATAGCTCCTCCCTTCTGGATCAGATTGGTCTAATCCTTCCTGGTTACAGTCTTACTTATACATCCTTCATATGTTTCCCCTTCACATGTGCTCCCTCCCTCATCATGCATCCAGTGGTCCTCTAATCCCCACCATATAATGCATGAGGTTAATTAAGAATGTGCTGTCGTAAGAGAAAGGCTGACTGTTCATGACTCCAAACTGGCTGCTCTGGTTTCCCAAGGGCCCCCAAGTTTATGGGTCCTGAGCCTCTTCCATTTGCTGCTGATTGACTGATGACTTTTATCTAAGTAGCTTCTTACGGCCCCACCCCCCCAGGTTTGATGATTTTAACAGTGTGGAAACTTACTATTTCATGTCTCACAATTACTATGAGAAATGAGCCCCCAACTGTGAGAAATGTGCCCACCTTAAACAAAGCACAGTACTTGTTGTGAAATCAGGAAAGCTTTCATTAATTTTTACATTCATTCCCCCGATTGAATAGGTAGCTCCTAGAGGAGGGCTACCATTATTCAGACTGATGCAAGCCTTCTTATACTGTTCCAAATCTGAATCTCTTGCCTTGCCATCTATCGGCTAAATGAGGCCTCCTGAACACCTCACTTCATGTTCTTTTCTCTGATAGGCTTCCTTCAAACAGCTTGTCAAGCCTGCACACAAGATTCTGACCTTTTACCTGCATACTAGGTCACAACTCTGATTAGCTGCTATCTCTTAAAGCTAGGAGGAGTTTTAACCCTGTGACAAGTCAAAGAGATAGCAATAAAAGCATTTATTAAACACCTACTATATACTGTGTTAGACCCTAGGTTCTATCCAGAAACCAAAGTGTCTGCCCTCAAGGAGCTTCTATTCTAAAGCGTGAGACAATGTAAATATGGACAGATGAATAAAATAAATGCAAAATATTATTACAAGTACATGACAGTGATGAAGCATTAGCAGCTGGTGGTCCTGAAAGGCTTATCGGAAGTGGTACTTGAGCTGAGCCTTGAAGTGCATCCCAGGAAGTGGAAATCACTTATGCAAAGGCAGAGAGGAAGGAGATGGCATGTTCTTTGTGAGGGGCAGCAAATAGGCCATTTGGGCTTAAAATAAGTCTAGAAAGTAACCAGATTGTAAAACACCTTAAAATATCAAACAAATAAAATTGTATTTTGTCCTAAAAACAATAAGAGGTTTTTAAAGCAGGGGAGATGCATAATCAGACCTGTGTTTTAAAAGTGTCATTTTGGTGGCTATGTGGTGGATGAATTTGAGAAGAAAGAGAACTGCAGGTAGGAGACTGAGCAGGAGGCAATGAGGGCCTGAACTGGAGAGCAGAGAAGAAAGACGGAATTAAGAAATGTAGGTCGAGGTAGAATCAGCAAGATTTGGCCACTGCATTAATATACAAGATGACGTAGGATGAGGAATGGAGAATTACCCTGACGTTATAAAATTGGGTGGATCCTTCACTTGGGACAATGAAAACAGTGACTGTCAGTCAAGCAAATTGTATTTCCCTTAATTCAAGCAACAAAGTAGAGTGGGAACGATATCTAAATCTATTTGAGTGGTAAAGAAATACTTATGTGGTTTGGTCAGTGCAGATATCTTCTGTATCTGTTGCCTTAAGTGATGAATGGGAGGTAAACAAAGGATTCTTTATCTTAATATTACAGTTTCCTTTTTGATTTATATGGGCCGTTTTAACAATTTCCGCAACCTTCTAGCAATGTTAAATACAAAATGAGGATACAATCATGCCCTCTTCCTATTAAGATATTCTACTAGTCTCAGTTTGGAGGATATTACATAAAAAATAAATTGTATAAATTTCAGCTGGGTGGTGTAAACTTCTAAGCTTTATTCATATATTCACCTTAATTAGGGAAATTGGTAATTAGCTTTCCTTAACACATTTCCCAATTAAGACTTCTCTTTTATAACAAATAATTTCCTTTTAGACAGATTTTTAATAAGTCATGTGTGAAGAGAAATGTTTTTTAAAGATATAAATATGAAAAAAAGGTGAAACATTTCTAAACATTAAAGAAATAAAGATTTTTTTTTTACATATGGCCAATTGCTTTCTTGTCCTAAACTAGTAACTCTCTTTTTCCAGCATGATTTATCATTCTTATTGCCATCAGAGTAATTTTTTTTCCTGAA
Source organism: Bettongia penicillata ogilbyi (assembly GCA_023548195.1). Classification (NCBI taxonomy): domain Eukaryota; kingdom Metazoa; phylum Chordata; class Mammalia; order Diprotodontia; family Potoroidae; genus Bettongia; species Bettongia penicillata. The sequence continues at coordinate 2,066,562 of JAJHZJ010000567.1, forward strand.
GAAAAAGACTCTCCAGTACGTAAAAAAAAAGATAATCTTCAGACAGCTTAAACCTTTCCAACTTCTTCAGGTGCACAGAGAGCATGTTTAATGTCCCTGAAGATTCTTTTGATTCTCTCTGGAAAAAACCTCCCATGCAATAGTGAATAAATACAAGTTCCATTAAAATGACTCACTTCATCTTTTCAGGGATTTGCCTTAATCACCATACCTCTTGTTTTCTCATCTACAAAATAAAAGTATTAAATAAAATGAACTCTGAAGTCCCTTCCACTCTCAGCATATTCCATGGTCATCTCTCAAATCTAGAAAATTCTATGGCCATAGAAGAAGTAGAGGACTAGATTTTAAAATGCTTCTTAAAAATATAAATGAGATTATGAATAGTATTAAAAATATACCATGATTTTAAAAAATCTTTGAAGGGAATGAATACATGTTTTAATAATAATCAAGTAAATTTGCTGAACCATTACTAAATCAAGCAGGAGAGAATTATTCATATTTTATCTTTTGAGTATCTTAAATCTATCAAAATGTAGGCTTACTCTTCATTTTATAATAGGTTTAAAGTTTATAAAGAATTTTCACCACCATAGCCCTATGAAATAGTTAGTGTAGGTATAGGGGATATGACCAGGATTATGCCTGAGCAACTTAACAAGGTTAAAGGATGAAGTTTTTTATTGTGTCTCTGAATGGTAGACTATCCTCATTCTTGATTAGGGGTGGAAAATACCTGTGGCTTCTCTAATTTCTTACTTGGTAACTCCCATGAGTTCATTTATCATGTCTATGCAGATGACTTTCAGCAGTATATCCTGAGCCTCTAGAGCTCTGACATCATCTCACTAACCATTACCTTTTCAAAACTGAATGTCATGTTGGTAGCTTGTAGCACCAGCATGACATTCACAGACCCTGTGGTGGCTATGAATATCCTGGCATAGTTCCAAATCGCAAAATATAACACTCTCCACATGGAAGACAGAACTAAAACATTTATTCAGACACCAGAAAGCCAAATCCATCATAGCAACAAAGAAATCTACACACAGTAACAATGCAGGGGGTACCACCATCCCCAACCCTTCCACCGCTAAGGCCTCCCCACAAACTGACACTCACAGTTCACTCTCTGCTTCCTCTCTCTCCCTCAGCTCTAAATGCTCTGACCAACTTCCTGTCAACTCTGCTCCACCCTTCCTGCTCCACCTGTTTGGTATGCTTCTCCTACCACAGACTCATGTGACTCAGGCTTCCATGTGACTCAAGCAGGTCACATGGGCCTAGTAATGGATGGGAAATACCTTCTCATTAAGCAAACATTAACTGTGTACTTCTCAGAGCCATAGAATTTGAGATTTGGAAGGGAGGTCAGTGGCCATCTAATTCTGTTGTTCCTATTAGTCCTTCATTTAGGAAGAGGATCAGTGACATCACAAGGTGATGTCTTGAGTCTTATGTGAATTGGATTTGTGAGGCAGAGTTGCATAAAATCATCAGCCTCACTGTCCCAGAGTCATTGAAGTCCAGTGTCAAGGCAAAAATGAGGATGACTGGTGATAGCTCGAGATGCAGCAAATGAATTTGACATCTTTGGTGTCTGATCAAACTCTAAGCACTCCACAGTGCCTCCTTCAGCTGCTTTCATGATTCTTGGAACAAATTGTTCTCTTTCCCCCATTTCACCTGGGGAAGTCTTCATATGCTTGGGATAGCACTCCCTTAACTCACTGACATGTTTGTGGGCCTTTGGTTACCCTCAGTCTGATTTAGCCTGTCTGCCAAGACACAGTTTAGCAGGGGGTGGCTGCTGCACATGCTCCAGCTTCTTGGAGCCAAGGTGAGAATTAGATAAAGGTGGATAAGCAGCTCTCACACCCTAGTCCTCCCACTACCTAATTCTACCTGTATGAGAAAGGAATCCCTACAGTGACATGCCCAGTAATTTGTCATTTCTTCTGTTCAAAGGCCTCCAAAGTAGGAGGGTGAGGGATTACAACCTTCTCCACTCTTCAGCAGCACATTCCATCCGGTCCTTTGGATGCCTGTAGTTATTAGGAAGTTCTTCTTGACATTTTAAATTCGCCTCTTTTCAACTTCTACCCATTGCTCCTGATTCTGCCTTCTGGAGTCAAACAGAACAAGTTTATTTCATACTCTTCCACATGACAGTTCTTCAAATACTTGGACAGGTATCAATAATCCCCCCTTCCTTCTCCAGGATAAATGTGCCTAGTTCCTTCAACGAATTCTCACATATCATGGAGTTGTGTTGGACACATTCAGGTTTATAAATACTCTTTTTAAACTGTGGTGCTTGGGGCATCTTCAGATTTATCAATATCCATTTTAAACTGTGGTGCCCAGAACTGAACACAATAAACTACTGTCTGTGCCTCCTCTGTCATACTGGTGAGTTAAAAGTTGATTGGTTTTTTTTTATATTCAAGTGCAAGGTTTGTCATGTGTCCCTATTGAATTTCATTTAATTAGACTCAGCTCAGTGCTCAAGCCTACAAAAATCATTTGGGATCCTGACTCTCATCTGAAAATTGATGTACGTATCATCTATGCCTTCATCCAAGTCATTGATAAAAATTCAAGTCAGTGCAAGGGTAAGCGCAGATCATGTGACCCTCCACTGGAGACTTTCTTTCCACACTGACAATGAACCGTTAGCGTCTTCTCTTTGAGTCTAGCTGTACAGCCAGTTCTCAATCCTTCTGATTATATTGTCATCTATGAAAGCAAATTCATCTGAATAAATGACAGTTTTTGTTACTGAAAAGAACTTCTTCCCCTCTGTCATTCCTGTTTTGTAGTATAGGAAACTGAGGCACAGGGAATTTTAGTGATTTGCTTAAAGTCGTTTAGCTACTTAATGGCAGAGCTAGTAAGACTTTGTATTCTCTTGTATACTCCCTGGCTTCCTTTAAATCCCAGGTAAAAATTGCACCTTTTACAGTAAGTTTTCTCCAGCTTCTCTTAATTCTAGTGCCTTGCCTCCTTTAATTATTTCCTGTTTATCCTATGTATAGCTTGCTTTGTATAGATATAGTTGCACGTTATCCTTAACTCATTAGATTATAAGCTCCTTGAGAACAGGGGCTGTCTTTTTATCCGTTTTTGTATCCCTAGTGCTTAGCACAGTTCCTGGTACGTTGCAGGAGTTTAAGAAATGTTGATTGATTAATTGATTGGGCAAAGCTTATATTTTGGTAAATTAGATCCAGCAAATAGGAAAATGAGAAAAAAGACATAGTTGGCACATTGTAAAGCCAATTATGGCGGCACACCTGAGGACTGTTGATGTGAATGATTTCAAGGGTCTAATTGCATAGTATAATGAACTCTATTCAGCATCAAACTAACATTGTTCATTAAAGTAAAGCATAGCATTCATAGCAGCATCCTTAAGTAAAACATATCATTTGATATATATATATATATATATATATATATATATATATATATATATATATATATATATATATATACACACACATATCATAACAGTAGCAACATCCTTAATCAATACCAAGTATCCAACTACAATTTTTTCAAAATACCATCCCTAGGTCATAGTAAGAACGATCTTCTTAATCAATGCACAGTGTCCAAGTAAAGTCTTCTCTCATCTTCATTCGAGGCTGACTCCCACACCTCACAGCTGCTCTACTGTGGGCTCCTTCTCCCTGGGCCGACCACTCCTAGCCCTTGCCTAGGTTCACACACAGGCAGCAGTCTGTTCCTGCTCCTTGTCTCAGCTCATGGGACCGTTCCATTCCAAATTCTTCCCTGCACATTACCAGCACTATCATCTCAATTCACTCATAAAGACCAACAGACAGGGCGTCTGTCTGAGAAATTAACACAGACCAACAGACAGAGCACTGACGTCACAAGCACTCTTTATGTTAGGCCTCCCTACAAGCAAGTTTCCCTAGCCAGCTCATAGTCGCCTCTCAGCTCTGCTGTATGTGTGCTGCATGACACACGTGTGTGTGTATGTGTATCCTGTTTCTAATCAAAGACTCTTGATTGATTCAATCAAATTGAGTCAGTCAAAGGCACTTGATTGACTGAAACTCAAACAGCAAAAGATTCTATTTTGCTTAGTTACACACATCCAGGGAAAGGTGAAAAATTTTGAAAAGGGGATACTTCCCTTTAGAGACTTTGAGAGGGAATAGCTGATTGGATTTTTGTTTCTTACTGTGAACCAGTAATGTTGAAAACTGCTCAGCAGGCAGAAACGTGGTTTGCCTATTTGGTTTACTGCTTCCTTGAAGAGTTTGTACTTCTGGATTTTGGGAGGGCCCCAACATTGTCTTGCAGAATTTCATATGACTCTCAAAAAATATATGGTTACATTTGTATGAGAAAGTGCATGCATCCTCACTGGTCTTTGGGGCATATAATTTAGAGACTATTTCTCTTGGCATAGCAATCACAAAAATAAATTCTAAGGCACCTGTATGTAATTGCTGTATTTAATTTGAGGCAGAGCGCTATTTTACAATAAGGGTACTTAGGTTGTCGTACCTGAAAGAACTAAGAAGTAGTGAATAATGTTGACGTTTCCTTTTGTTTTTGTTATTGTTAATTTATTTGTGTTCAGTTTTGTACAGTCACTTCCATAAGTTTTAGATTTTTCTCCCCCCTAAGATGGCACGCAACCTTACGTGGGTTCTACACATGCATTCTTACATTTTCACATTAGTCATGTTGCATAGAAGAATTAAAATGAATGGGAGAAACCAAGAGAAAAACAAAACATAACACAGGAGAAAATATTCTGCTTCGTTTTGTGTTCTATTTCCATAGTTCTTTCTCTGGATATAGATGGCATTTTGCCTCGAGTCTTTTGGGAATGTTTTAGGTCCTTGCATTGCTGTGAAGGGCTGAGTCTACCAGAAAAATTCCTCACACACTGTGGTTGATACTGTGTACGATGATCTCCCGGTTCTGCTCCTTTCACTCAGCATCAGTTCATATAAATCCTTCCAGGCCTCTCTGAAGTCTTCCAATTCATCATTTCTTATAGCACAATAGTATTCCATTACATTCATATACCACAACTTGTTCATCCATTTCCCAGTTGATGGGCATCCTCTCAATTTCTAGTTCTTGGCCACCACAAAGAGAACTGCTATAAATATTTTTGTACATGTGGGACCCTTTCCTATTTTTATGATTTCTTTGGGATACAGTCCCAGAAGCAGTGTTACTGAGTCAAAGGGTATGCACATTTGTGCATCCCTTTGGGCTTAGTTCCAAATTTCTCTCCAGAATGGTTGGATTAGCTCTCAGGTCCACCAGCAATGAATTAGTATTCCAACTCTCCCACATCTTCAACATTTATCATCTTCCTATTTTGTCATGTTACAAGACACTATTTCTACCACAAAAATGGGATTAATCCCAAGATAAGATTAGGAGTATTGCTGAACACATTTTGGTTGTGATTCACTGCTGCGTACAACTGTGACAAATTGCAGAAATTTCATTTAATTGGCATTTGTTATCAAGCTTAAAACTTTTCCAATCCTCTGTTAAGGTACTCATCATTCCTATTTCTAAGCAACCGAAACAACAAAGTATGATATAAAAAAAAGTGGATGTCTAGCTAAAGCATTTTTTAAAAGAAAAACAAATATAAATTCTTAGTTAACTATGTAGTAACTCCTGATTTCTAATGGATATATGTGGCTCCTCCAGGACTTTGGTCAGCGTTAACCTTGAGAGAGAAGAATTGACAACAGCCAGTAGATTAGATTCTTGTCAGTTTCTTGCAGTGTGAATACATCTGAGGTTTTATGGACAAGGACTGGACACCTAAAACAGCAATGTTCATTATTTTAACTTTACTCATTAAAGGAAAGTTATAGGAGTAAAGAAATTGCTTAAAGAAATAGAGTATCCAGTTTTAAAAAAAATGAGATTTAGTTTTGCTTTCAATAGTTAATCGCTTGAGATTTTCAATCACTTGCAGTTTTAGCACACAATAAGAACATATAGTTGGGCAGTATGTAGTCACATAGTCCTAGATGAGTGGTTAAAGCTTGATTCATTTGCTTTTAGTGACTCTTTTGTTACAGTGTGGCATTGATTAGCTGATAATAGCCAAAAGTGTCAATGAGATGTTTACATTATTATGTGTAAAAAAATAGGCTATTTCATTGACAGTTAACAAACAGTGTCTAAAAGGTGCAATAAAAATGACAGAAAAACATATGCATGCACAGAAAAATTCAAGGAAAGTAGATATTAGATATTAATTATATCTTAAAAGTCAAAATGGTTAGTTTGGTTGAATGTCTTTTACTCAGGATATTGTAATATAAACTGAATCACTTAAAGATATGAAAGACAAAGAATCTGAAGTCAGTTTAGAAATTAAGCCAGAACAGAAAATAGTTGTTGAAGCCTTATTTTTAGCATAATCTCTTTGATAAATTATATATAATTTGTTTATGTCTAAGATAATATTTCCATCAGGCTTCCTCTGTGTCAGGTCTAGCATGAACCAGCAAATAGGGAAATAAATTGGGCTGGAAGATGTGAAAAGGATACAGCTTTCCCAAAGTATGGAAGGGGAGATTGAAGATGAGAAGGCAGCAAACATTATGCTAGGTGAGGCCAGTGCCGGTTAGCAGATTCACTTGTGGGACGTATAATATCCAAAGGGACAAAGACAAGTACTGATGAGAGAACCCAGGGCAAAGGGAGAGTTAGGAACTCACAGCACAAAGCATGTTAGTAAATTGATACCTTTTTGAAGCACAAAAGTTTGCATCCATGTACTTGGGTTCCTTGCCCCATCACCCTTTATGTTCCAAACCCAGGATTCCATCACCTCTTATGTTCCAAACCTAGGATTCCATCACCTCTTGCTGGACCAGCCCCAAATTCTTCTTCTCAGTTAGTGTACCATCCTTTCCCCTACAATACCTGCCAACACCAGGAGACCCTAGCTTGATGGAGCTTCAGTGGAAAGCCTCTGCCAGTATTCCACAAAATATGTACTTTGTGTGCTCACACTCGTGTCCTTTCTTTGGACGCCTGTACATGTCAGTCTAATAAGTACTGGAGGCAATAATGATACTACTATGAATTGAAAATGCTCTGTGAACCTTTTTCCCTGAATATCTTCTATTATAGTGGGTGAAGATTTGGAGGGAGGATATAGGTCAAGATCTGTTAGGGACCCCGGGAGTCTGAGCCTGATCTCGCAGGCCCACAGGCTTATCTGAGTAGCAGAGGCCTGCAGGCCTTGGTGCAGTGTAGCTGTAAGCAATGATTGAGGCTGGAGACTAGATAGTAAGAATTCCGTTTATTCTAGCAGTGAGCGGAGCTTTTATCTCTTTCCTGACACCAGTGCTCTAAGTGAACCTATCACCAATTAGTTTGCCCATATAAGGAAGTAATTTATCTTAAACCAGGACTGCCCACTGTCTAACGTAGCCACAAGAAAGAAAAACATTTTTGGCTTCTTTGTTCTCTGAAAAGCCCGGGAAAATAGCCTTGAGCAAAACAGGGGCGGAACCCTTCCTCCCAGCACTATCGTGTTCATGCCTTACCAGTCTCCCCTCAGTTTACCTGAGTCATGACTAGTGAATGCCGTCCAAGAGGCTGGGGGTTGGCAATTCCCCTACAAAGATCCACCTGTAATCCCAAAGATCAGTGTAGCATATAGTGAATATGCAGTGAGGTGTCTAGAACCTGGTCCCATAGCAGATTTACCACCTGAGTGAAGGGGTCTACCAGCATTTATGGCAATTTCCAGGAAGAGCTACTGGTTATCCATACTTGTTGGCTTATGCACCAGGGTTCCCTATGAATTCAGTTCATTTCACTTCTACAAGCATTTGCTAAGTACCTACTAGATACAAGGCTCTATGCTAGGCACTGATAGTACAAGACAAAAATTAAATAGGAATCTGCATCCAAAAAAAAAAATGTTTCTTTTGGACAATATCGCCTAGATAAGTAAATACAAATAATTTAGTAAGGTTAGAAAACATTAGCCACCAGTAAGGAGCTTAAGGATGGGAGAAGATGGTGGGGATCAGGTAAAGCTTTTTGTAGGAAGTGGTACCTGAACTGAGCCTGAAAAGGAACTAGGGATTTTAAGAGATAGAGGTAAATAGGAAGAGAATTCCACACCTGGGGGACAGTTTGTTCAAAAGTAGAGATGGGATAGAATGTACGTTCAGTAGGAAAATGGCAAGTATGTGAATTTGATTGGAATGTGTAGAATGCTGGGGGAAGAAGGAATAATATGAACTAGTCTGGAGAAAGATAATTTGTAGCCAGGTTGTGAAGGGTATTAAATACCAAAGAGAGAAATTGGTATTTTGTCCTAGAAATAGAGAGCCACAGAACTTTCTTGAGCAGGGGAGTGACAGTCACACTGGTGTTTTAGAAATAATAATTTACATCTGAGTGGAAGGTAGATTGGAAAAAGGAGAAACTTGAAGCAGAGAAATCAATTTGGAGGTTATTGCAGTCGTCTAAGTTAGAAGTGATCCACCACTATAGTGGTTGTGGCCATGTGAATAAAGGAAAAGTAACAGATTTGAACATGAATCCTCTGACTCTATACCTTGTAATTTTTAAGAGAAGGCTGTGGAAACTTATGATTTCTTTTAGAAGCAGGCAGGCAGGAATCCTTGACCCACTGGAATCCTCTATTTGGGAGTTCTATAAATAAAATAAACCTTCCACAGTTGCTAGAGGGAGGAAAGGGTGTGTATGGAGGGAAAGGGTTAAGGGTTACTTTGTATTTAGTGTTCATGATCAAAGGATTTTTAAACGGGTTATTTTAGCTTCAAAATTCAGAACATATCATACTTAGTTATGCAGCAGCAAAACTGAGAATTCAAGGAAAATTGATGAGTATCTAGACAATGTAAAATACCCAAACTAACAAAATAGGAAGTAGAGATATTAAAGTTGCAGAAAAAGAAATTGAGCAAGCCATAAATTGCCAAAGGAAGAAGTCCTACACAGGCCAAATCAATTTAAAAGTAAATTTTGCCAAACGCTTAAAGAACAATTAATGTTATGCTACAAAAATTATTCTCAGAAATTGAGACAGACCACACTACCATGCTTCTGATATGAGACAACTTTGCCTTTTTCGTCATTTAACTGCATATTTTATAATGCTCCATACTATAGATTCAGGAATTCTGACATCTTGTCCTATTTTAGACTTCTTTTACAGTAACTACATTTGTTCTGTACTATTACATCAAATTTCTGTTCTAATGTAATTATAAGCCTCTTATTTTTTGCATTGGCAATGTTTCTGTCTGAAGTATTCTTTTTATCCATTTTTTTAAGGGCTCTTAAAAATATTAATATAACTGTTGGTAATATGCTATGCAACAGCATGTTACATCATCACGCAATTATAGGCAAGTGTAGACTGATGACCTAGTGACATGTTAAAGCCATCACATAGCTCATATCATTGTTGAACTATTTTGTAATTCATTCTGTCAGATTTTACATTATTCGAACTCATGTTAATTGTGACCTAGCTGTACTTTATTTATATCCTGATTAGGATGGAATACAGTAAAACCATCACTTTCCTCTTTCTGAACAAGCTGCCTTTCTTGAGACAGCCTAAGATCACATTAACTTTTTTAGTTAATATAATGGAATTTTCAGTCCACTAAAATCCACAGATCCTTTTTATATGAGCTATTGTCTTCCCATGTCTCTTCCATTTTGTGGTGGTAAAGCTCATTTTTTGAACTTGAGTGTAAGACTTTACATTTGTGCCTATTAAATTTCATCTTTTTTTAATACATCCCAGTGTTCTAGTCTGTCATGATTTTTTTTTTTTTGATCTTGACATTGTCATCCGTTGTGTTAGGTAGAAATAGTTAATGCTACTAGATTTTTGTCTCTAATAATATGACAAGCATGCCATCTGTGTCCTTATCTAAGTCATTGGAAAATAATGTCAAATAGGACAGAACCAAACATAGATCACTGAGATACTTCATTGCAAATCTCCTTCTATGATGACATTAAACCATTGATGACTACTTTTAGGGTTCAGTTATTCAGTCAGTTCTGGATCTACTTAACTATGAAATTGGCTACCCTACATCTCTATATCTTGTCAATGAGAATAGGATAATAGACTTTATAGCATATTTATAGCATATTTTGCTTAAAATATACATGAATATACAATTACATGTATATAATTATACATGAATATACATGTATATTTACTAACTGTCTTTAATAATGTATTCAAGAATTTTGCAAGGAGTCAAAAAAAGTCTCTCTAATCTGTGGTTTGTATATCCTATTTACTTCACTTTTTTTAAAAATGGGGACATTAGACTTTTTCCTCTCCTGTACTAACTCTCTCATTTCCCATCATTTTTCCAAAAACTACTAACTAGCTCAACAGTAACATCTGCTAGTTCTTTCAGTCCCCTTAGGAGTAGTTCATATGGTTCTAGCAACTTGAACTCCTGAGGGACAGGTAGGTAGTCTTTTACTTATCTGCCAATTGATGTTGGATTTCAACTTGCAGAACAAAGATTATGCTTGGCAGAAAGAACAGAAGCAAAATGACTTGATTAGATCTACCTTGTGCCTATCATTTGATATCTTTGTCTCATACACCCATAGCAGTCATCATTAGGGGCATGTAATCAAAGATCAGGATCTTAAAGGAGCCTTAGAAACTATGAGTATCTTCTTTTTTACAAATTCTGAGGTGGAGTTGCCACATTCTTCTTGATTTCCATCAGTTCCATTCCAATAGTCAGTTCCTTCTTGTTGGTTAAAATCAGATCGAATATGAAAGTTCTTCTTGATTCTTCCTTTTAAAGGATTTAATTATCACTAAGGCAAAGTAAGAAACTTCACTGCTCTGTTTTGGACAAAGAGAAACTTTCACCATATGTCTAGAGATAACGGAAATTCACCATCACTTTTATATATAGGTCTGTGCCTGGCTTGTGATCTATTTCCCAAACTCCTCATTTATTTCTTCTTTGTATTTTATGAAATATGCTTTAATGACAGTATCATCTCTGTTGATCTTCACCCAAAATTTTTCCACCATGATTCCCCACTCGGATTATTGGATTCCATATACACACACACATATATATAATGTATATATACATACACACATATGTAAACACATATACACACATATGTATAGACATATAAATACATGAAAAGGAAGAGAGAAAACAGCATATTATATACACATATATGTATGTGTGTATATGTATATTATATATAGCTACTGTCAGTGGTATCTGTCTGCACATATATACACATATGCATATATTTTGTATGTATATATACATATATGTTTGTAATTTCCCTCCTTCCCTTTCAGTTTAAAATCCTTTTGATTAAATGTTCAAGACTCTAGGGAAGTGCATTCTTACTGACTCTTATTAGGTATACTCATATCTGGCTAGGAGCATGTCATTCCAACATTGTAAACCATGTTTTGGATTAATGTAAAGAATAATTTGTTATAGAAATTGTGATTTTCCCCCACTTCTACAACTGTGTCATTCTTCCAGCTTTATCACTTAATGTTCTTGAGATCATTGTTTGCCTGGTATGCTTTTCCATGTACCACATCTCCCTGTGTAATGAGGCAGTGCTTATCATCTTCCCCTTTATTACTCTATAAGAGCCTGAGAATGGGTTTGTACTTTAAACTGTTGTTGGCTGCTGTGTTTCTCTGCTTGGCAGAGAGATCGTGTTTACCAGCCTCGGTGATTCTTAGGCTTCTTATTCCTCCTAGTTGTGCCAGTTACTTTACTTTCAGCAAACTTAGGTAGGAAACGGTAAATGTTCATGTTGATGCATTTTCCTTCATCCGGTTCTCATTTCATAGTGTCGATAGCTCAAGTTGGTCAGTAGGTCAAGATGGAACTATTCTATTTGTAAATCATATATTCTTAACTTTATTTTCATTTGGTGTTACTTTGACCTTTGCTCTATCAGTTTCAGTCATTTGTTAAAATTTATTCAGTTTTAAATTTTTAATGATATTACTTTGTGTTCACTGTGTTCCATGCAATTTTTTTCTTGGAGAAAGAATTCAGGATATATAGACATGTGGTTTCAGTGTAGTCTTAAAGCCATATTTCCAGTTTTCCTCATCTATGCCCACCTTCGCATTGAAATAACAGAATACTAAAGTATTTGTAGGGTCTTACTTTTTTGTGAAAATTATTTTTTATAATTTTAATTTATTTATAACTTATTTCTTCGTTCTCTGCAACAGATCTAGTTTTCTTCATAATAGCCTTTTTGTTTGAATACTGCAAGACAAGATAACCAAGTGTACCAAGAAATGATGTTTCATTTTGCCTTTGGATACATGATAAAAGTAACCAAGTTACTTTATTTGTGTTAGACTTGGTTGTGGCAGCCTTTACGATTGAGAGTTACTCAGTGTTTTCCTTTTTGTTATTTATTATGCAGATAGAAGTAGAGAAGAGAAGAACTAAGCTATCATAAAGGGCTATTATAAAGGGATACTGTAGGCATTGCAGTACGTTGCAAAGATCCATGATTCTCAAAAAAGCAGCACAGTGTTTTGCTTTTACCTATGGAGACTCATGGGCATCTGTGGGTTAAAGAAGCAAAATTTCTGGTGTGTCTTTTACAAGATTGGCTTTCAGGAATACCAGGCAAAAACCCTGGAGAATATGGGCTCCCAACTGCATTCCCTGGGCAGCTGGCTTACTTGTTCAGTGACTCTTACCTGGCTAGCCTTAGGAAGTTTGTTGTTCAGTTGTTTCAGTCATGTCCTCTTCTTTTTGTGACTCCATTTGGGCTTTTCTTGCCAAAAAAATTTCTTGGCAGAAAAGTGGTTTGCCATTTCCTTCTCCACCACCAGGATGTAAGAGCAAGCAACTGAGAACCAGAAGTAGAAAGCTTTCATCTGGCATGAGAGCCATCAACAAGATATCCCTGAGACAAGTTTTCTCCTTCTCCCATAAGACTTTAAAAGCAAAATGTGGGAAGTGCTTACTTAAAAGGTCTTCAGTGTGTGCACAAAATCAGGTGCAGAAAATAAGATGTGGTCATCTGTGATACCTGTCTTACTGTGCTCAGCTGTTCAGGAGTTTTAATGTCATATTTCACTTCTGATATCATTCCATAAGTGTATCTATATATGTGAGAAATCCTTTCAAGTTATGCAAATTTGTAACAAGAGTAGACTCTCAAGGCTAACAAGAGCCAAATAAATTATAAATTATTGTTGGAAAAATAGCCATAGCCCTAGACTTAGCTGAACCCTGGATTAGGCAGTAGGAGCCCTCAGACATAAATAGGCCCTTTCTGCTCATATGCAAAATAATTTAGGATGTGGAATGACTAGGTCCTGCTCACTCCTGCTTATGTTCTTATCTGTGTAGAGGGAAGCTCATGAAGTGTGAAACTGAAGCCCCTTCTGGTGGGTCATTGCACTCCCACGCACACCCTCCCCCCCACTATTTTTTCTAACCCTGTTTCTTTCTCTTAGAGCCAGCATAATGCAAGTGATCCTATGTATGGGAGCACACTCCCCCTCCTTCTGCCCTTTCCATATGCTGACTCATCTAGAATCTTTCACTGAGGGCAAGAATATAACTCAGCTAGCTTTTTTCTTTTGCTGCCTTATTCAGATGTCAAAGAAAAAAGAAGACATAAGTTGACCTGGCCATTTAATTTCAGAGAAGTTGCTTAAAGTCATTCTAATATAATGCTATTAGGGAAAGATTTTTAGAAAGAAAAAATGCTACATGAAAAAGACCAGAAGTGGTCCAGAGGAGGATGCATGAGACACATGCATGATGTGTATATGTATATGAGACCCATACCTGATCATGTGCCCTCTGGTGGCCAGCTGGAAACTATGCAGCAGATCTCTGCCTAACTGCTGTTCTGGAAGGACCCTGAAGGATCAGTGAAGGAATTCAAGTGACAGTGGTTACAGACCAGCCAGAAGAAGGTGTAATGGGGTAATCTGAGACCAGAGATTACCCTGTATCCTTCACCAAATCTTGCAGGGAAAATCTCCTACCAATGAGATTTGTGGGTACAACTGGAAAACAGCAAATGTAAAGAAAAGTGATTATGGCAAGTTGGGATTTGGGCCTTTACAAGGAGCTGTGACATAGTGGCACTTGGGAGTTTTAAAGCTGATAGTGTGCATTTCCTTTTCACTGTAGTAATGACCACCCAAGAGTTGAAGTTTCAGATTCTACCCAGGAACAGCTCTGCTTCTTCTATGTATTTTTAATCTTGTAGTTGGTTCATTTCAATTCTGCTTTAGTTAAATATATTTTAATCACTGCATCCTTCTGGATCAGCCAGTTGAGAAAGAGTTTAGAATCTCTATGGGATAAGGGCTGAATCATTTGATAAATGATAAATTATTGAGAGGAATTTTAATTAATTTGACTAAACTGAACCCAGGCTGAAGTGCTAAAGGGGGTAATTGCTGTAGGACTATCCAAGTGCCATAGGCCTGCACAAAGGGACTTAGAACCTTGGGTGTACTGAAGCTCAAGTAAGATCATGGCAGCACTTTGCAAACCTCCAAGAGATATGTAAATACCAGTTGTAGTTACCCTCCTGTCTAGTGGTGGTCTGGTGATTATTTCATTCCCTAGAGCAATATATGAGGCATGTACTGGTAAATGTTTAAGGCAGGGAGGAGGATACGCAAATTCTTAAGTTTAATATGCAGTATTAACACTTTTTCAAGTCTGAATAATCAAAACAATAAATCAAGACCATATTTTTTGCCATTATCCTTCTGTGGTGTAAATGCTTGTACTCCCAAGCCAGTAAGAAATGTCTCCAGCACACTCCTGCCTAGCACTTAGAGTGCCTTGGTCAAGCTTCTGCTAGGAGTTATTTGATTTGATTCAGGGTTTGTAGCTTCATATGTATATGTGTGTTCACACACATACATACATATACAAATGTTTTATGTGTGTTAATATAAATTATTTCTCAGGTTTAGCCCTCTTTTCTCAGGTTTATTCCAGAAGACCTCTTAATGTCATTATAAAGGAATTGATTGCGCTTATAGATGATAGCACCCTAGTTTACATCTTTCTCTCCAAGAAAAACCTATAGGTCATACTTCCATTTAGTTGTAATTTCTTTATATCCTTTGGTTTTATGTTTTAATTGTAGTGACAGTGTCTATATTGCTATAACTCAGTTCCTCCAGTATTATTTTGACTCATTGGTCAAGGATCTCACATTCTGAGTGTCAACAGTTAATGTTTATAGACTGACTGATGGACAGAGACACCTGATGTTCCGTTCTCTTCTCAAATTCAGTATGTCCAAAGTGGAGTACTTTTCCCTCTAAACCTACCTCTTTTTCTGTGGAGGGTGCTACTATATATACTCTTGGCCACTTAGAATAGTTACCTTGGAGTAATCCTTGACTTTCTCTTCTACTTATTCCTCATATTCAATCAGTTGCCATGTCTTATAGGTTCTCTCTCTATGTCTTGCCCTGTTTTTCCCCTTAGACAGCCTGATTTCAGGCCCTCATCCCTTCTCAACTGGACTGTTGTAACAACTTTCTAATTGATCACCCTGCTTCATCTCTTTCTACTTTTTAGCCCATTCCCCTCACAGCTACCAAAGAATCTTCTAAAGGCAGTTTGACCATATCATTCCCTTGCTCAAAAACCTTGGTGGTTCCTTTTGCCTTTGGAAAATGGGGTTCTTAACTTTTTTTGTGTTCTCTTTAGCAGTCTGATAAAGCCTATGAGCTTCCTCTCAAAATAATGTTTTTCATGTACATAAAACAAAAAGTTCACAGGCTTCAGGTTCATATCTTTGCTGGAGTCTAGGATAGCATTTCAGCTGTCATTTAAAGCCTTTCAGCCACACTCTAGACCTAACCTGCTTTTTCAGTTCTACTCAGCAGGCATTATAAAAGCACCTACTGTCTGCAAGGAACCTTAGCTAAACATTGAATAAAATAAAAAATAAAATAGTTCCTGCCTTTAGGGAGACTTCTTTCGCTCCATGGTTTGGGTTCAGAGTTGCAAACCTTCAGTAACTTACAAATTATCCAGTGACTCTGCTCCTATTCCACTGACAGACAAATCAGAAGGAAACAGAATCATGGAAGTCAAAGAACAAAATATTGAGGGGATAGTCCACAGGGTCAGATGCTACGGAACTAGCCACTCAGGTTATTGCTGACCTGGGAAAGAGTTGTTTCAATAGAGGGGTGGGTAGAGACAGAAACAGGATTGCCTGGAATTGGAAAATGAATAGGTGGAGATCCAATAGAAGTAGCAAGTGTAGACTGCTTTTCTGGAAGGTCAGAAATAAAGAGGAAGAGAAAGAGAGAAAGTAACGAGATTTTAAGTACAGAGGACGATCATGATTTTAGTAAGATAATTTTGCAACTAATCAAAACAATGGTTTTTGCTTATTTCTTTTTCTTAAAAAGGCTAATTTTTTATAAAACCTATTCATATATGTCAGTACATTAAGTACTTACCCTTCAAAAAGTTGAATTTTGCTGACTCATTGCAAGAGACCTTGAGTTCTCCAAGGATAGACCAGCAGAGCATAAATGTTAAATAGAGTCTTAAGACTGTGTTCCCTAAAACAGATTGTCTGCTGTTTGAGGACCAGCCTAGCTAAATTGGACCTTATCCTTCAATCATGTCAGTAGCTGATTAATTGTTTGAATAGGGCATCCAAGATCCTGTCTAGGACAGTTGGTCAAAGACAACCATCACCAGGGAATATTTCCTCTCAATCCTCTAGTCAGTGTTGCCTTCTCCTCTACCTCTCTTCTTGACTAGACACTAACCTATGCCTATCCCTACCAGTGCATGAGAACTCAGGATCCCTGCTCAACTTTAGGCCCCCTCTCTACTTCTCATCCATTGGAATGAGACCAGGCTCCTGCAGACCCACTGCCTTGCAGAGTGGATATGGGTGCTCCCTTTTATTTCTTATGAGCTAGGAGTCAGCAGCTATACTCAGGTAAGAAAGAGGACCATCAGGCCTTGCTTTGTGCCCTGCTACAGTATCCTAAGGTTCTGTAAGCCTCCAGCTATGCCAGGGTATTTGGATCTGATGTGTTAATCTACCATAGACACGCCTGGGCATAGTGTGTGAGTACCTTATATAGAGAGACTATCTCACTTCTTAATGTTTGTATCTCCAGTACTGGTCACAGAGCTTCCCACATAATAAGCACTTAAATTTTTTTTTAATTCATTAATTCATAAACAAAAGAAAACTACAAAATGCAGTCCTGTGTAGCCTAATTCTGATTCTGAAATAAGTCCTCATGACAGAATGGTGTAAAAGGAACAAGCAGAAGGCGCTAGTAGTCTTAAAGTTTTCAGGTTGTCTATTCAATTTACTACACGTTAAATTCAAGGCACTAGGCTAGCTTATAGGCATACAGGAAGAAAAAAAAGAATCCTTACCTGCAGGGGGTTACTTTGTGCTGAGTAAGACATGTACACAAATCAGTAAAAAGGCAAGGTAATTTGTGGTTAGCACAATGTCTGGCACACATAGTTTAGGAAATCACTATGACGGCTGAATGGATAATGGACTGGAGCAAGGAGAGACTGGTGGCAGGGATATCAACCAGCCAGCTATTTAGTAGTCCACATGTGAGGACATGAGGGCAGGCCTACACCAGGGGATAGCATTTTCAGAAGAAAGGGTGTGCGTTTGAGAGATGTTACAAAGGTAAAGCTGACAGGTCTTAGCAAAAGATTGGATAGACACATATGTGTGTCTAGCACATAGTTAACTTCTCTTTGATCTCTTCCTGCCTGCTGAGTGCTTCCCTGTTGCCTACAAACATACCCTCAAAAAACCTTTACTTGATCATCCATACTGTCATTCTATATCTCTCTTGCTGTTTGTGGCTAAACTCCTTGAGGTTATCTGCAAACTGTGTCTCCATTTTCTCTCCTCTCACTCTCTTCTTGACTCTATTCTGGTTTTCCTCATCATCCTTTCATTGAAACTGTTCCCTCCAAAATTGTCACTGATCTATTAGTTGCCAGTTCCAGTGACCTTTTCTCAGACCTCATCCATCTTGACTTTTCTGTAGCCTTTGATACTTTCAGTTACTGTTTTCTTGATGATATTATCTTCTGTAGGTTTTTTGGGACAATACTGTCTCCTGGTTCTCATCCTGCCTATCTAACTGTTCCCTCCCAGAATCCTTTCTGTATCTCCTTCCAGGTCATGCCTGTTAATTATGGATATCCCACACCCATGGGCTCTGTCTTGGACTCACTTCTCTTTTTTCCCTCTGTACTATTCCACTTGGTGGCCCCATAAACTTCTATGGATTTAGTTACCATCTCTGTGCAAATGACTCTGACATCTACTTATCCAGCCCTTACTTCTCTGCTGACTTCCATTCTCACATCTCCAAATGCCTATTAGACATCTTAAACTGCATGTTCAGCAGACATCTTAAAATTCAGCATGTCAGAAACTGAACTCATTGCCTTTTTTCTCCAAACCCCATTTTTTTCTAAACCTCCCTCTTACTTTCAAGAGTACCACCACTCTCTCAGTCTCCCAGGCTAGCCACTTAGGTGTTATCCTCAACTCTTTTACCTCACATCCAATCTTTTGCTAAGACCTGTCAGTTTTAACTTTGTAACATCTCTCCAACGCACACCCTTTCCTCTGATAATGCTATCCCCTGGTGCAGTCCTGCCCTCATGTCCTCACATGTGGACTATTAAATAGCTGGCTGGTTGATGTCCTTGCCTCCCTCCACTCAGCCGTCAGTGATTTCCTAAAGTGCCAGTCCTACCATATGACTCCCTACTCAATAAATTCCTCTAACTTTCTGTAACTTCCAAAATCTAATATAAAATCTGTTTGGCATTCAAGCCCTTTCATAACCTAGCCCCTCTTCCCACCTTTCCAATCTTAATTACACTTTGCACTCCCTCACATACTCTTCAGTCCAGTGACACTGGTCTCCTGGCTGTACTTCACACAAGAAGCACACTCTCCAGGCATTGTCATCGGCTGTTCCTCAGGCCTTATCTCTTCCTCCTGACTTCCTTGACTTCTTCAAATCCCAGCTAAAATCCCGCCTTCTGTAGGAAGTCTTTCTCAGTCCCTCTCAATTCTAGTGCCTTCCATCTGTTGTCTAGTTCCTGTTTATTGTGTATGTAGCTTGTTTGTATATAGCTGTGTACATGTTACCTTCCCCATTAGATTGAGAGCCCTTAGAGGACAGGGGCTGTATTTTGCCTTTCTTTGTATCCCCAGTGTTTAGCAAGGGCCTGGCGAATGGCAAGTGCTTGATAAATGCTCACTGACTGACAAACACTGAAAAAATGTCATTGTGAGAGCAGGTGTTCATGACTTCTCAACCACCCCAGATTAATTGTGAAGAAAGTCATGCTTCTTACTTAGATATGTACACCCATGTTTCAGTGGCACTGTGGCAGCTCCAACTGGAGCACATAGAATTATAACTCTTTCTATAACTTTTCACCTTGACTAATGATTGCACAAATCATAGTTTTATGCAGTGGCTTTTTACATCCACTTGAGATTTGATTGAGGAAATGACAGTTATAATAGAACCAATAGATAAAATTTTATTCTAATGTTTGTGTGTTATGAAAAACTTTATGAATGTATAATGTTATAGAGAACTTTATGAATGTATAAAACTAATTGGAAAAGGAGGAAAAAGGAAATTTAATACTAAAAGTCCAGATGGAACTGTTAGCTTACTTAATTTACCTCATTTTGATACTTCAGCGTATCCATCACCTCATCCCTGTTAATATTCCTGCCACTGATAGAGATTGATTGCATCCCACCCTTGCTTTCTTGTCCTTTGGAATTTTTGTCCATGCCTTCCCATGAATCTTCTGTACAGGACCCATTCAGCACACTAGAAGACTTTCTCTGATTCTCTTATTATTTTGTGAATACTGGAGAAAATTCTCCTGGAAATCTGGGATCAGTCAAAGGAATTTGGAATATGGATTTGAGTCACCCAGAATGGGCAGGCTTGGATGGATCATTGATCTATATCATTGGCATGAACTCTTAAACTGACAAAATCACAAATCCATCACAAATACAGTGTGACATCCAGACTGTCCATCTGTTTTCCATGATTCTCATTAAGTGACTGATCCACATCTTCTTCTAGTCATTCGTGTCCTTTGTCTATGCCTTTTATGCTATTTCCAACTCAGTTCATTACTTAGTAATATGCCGTACCCTACTTGAATCCACAATTGTTACGTTACTGCCCATGGCTGCACTATTATTATATTGCCCTTTGGGTTGCCAAGGTTGTATATCTTATGAGATTTTGGTGTTAAATTATTTGTACCAGTCTGCCAACATTGGGAGAATATTAATATTGACTGACTTTGGTGGCAAGGAGCAGTTTAGGACCATTGAAAGCAATACGCTTTCCCAAATGTAATACAGTCTGTCTCGTTCCTCATATGCGGTTATGAACCTGGCTCGCTGTACATCTGTAGCCGAGACGTTTCTATTGCTGTATTAGCCCAGTGAGTTTTCTGTCCAAGTGCGTTTTGTAATTTAGTTGTTATGCATTTTTCATCCACTTTTTTTCTCATGTGGATTACTAACCTGATCTCTTTTAAGTTATATTAATATGGCAGCAGCAATAAAAATACCCATTTGTAAAGTGCTCTAAAATTAACAAAGCATTTTAAACCGTACGGCCCTGTGGGGTAGATCTTGCAAGCAGTATATTTTCCCTATTTTTAAGGTGACACTGAGAGGTGACTTGACTGTAGTCACATAGCTAGTAAAGGCCTAAGACAGAATTTGAAACCAGGTCTCTTGACTCCAAATCCAGCATTCTGTCTAGTATGCCTACCAAACAGCTTTGGGATCTCATTGAGGAAGCCTTAATATAGGCTATAAATTTGGAAGGTACTGTCAACATTAATTTCTCTCTTTAGGGACACACAAAAAATATATATGGAAATTTTTATGTTTTGCTATTTAACCTTGTTGAACCTTAGCGAAATAGTAATTAGGCAGAACTATAGTTTTGATGATCCTTACTAAATATGAATAATGGAGAAGCATCACAATGCATCTACCTTCAGAAACGAAAGCCAAAAAAGAAATGTTTTTTTACACTTCACTATTTAGCCAGGATTCAACTAGGTTAAGTAGAAAAACATTTAAATAACAAACAGATCTCCTCTACCTTTCCTTTTAAGGCTTTAGTTTCTAAAGATAGATATTAATGACTCACAAAATTCAGTTCAACAGAATAAGGATGCAGTAATGAAGATTTCCCCCAGAAGTACTCTTATCCCCATGTGTATCCACATTAAACTTACAGTCTTTAGAATGTTAGCATTTTCCATGTTGAATAATTTCAAGATTTCATTATAGCACTATATATTCAACCAGATAGTGAAATTTTCAAGTTCCAAGTTTTAAATTAAAATACTGGCTTATCCCTAAATAGTGCAAACATTATGTCAAGAATAACAATTTTGAAGTATTTAATCTTCTCAGAGAGTTGATATTCATGATATTTTAAAATCTAGCTCTAAAATTTGCTATTGAAAGCTAATATCCTGTATACAATGTTATGTTAATGCTCTGTACTTCATTTTGATTCTACAGTTCTTAAACAAACAGCTTGGTTTCATTGCTTATACAAACCAAGTTTGAATAATGAATTCTGTGAAGTGGTCGCATGTATTAGAGTTTGCACTATTTAAAGTTAAAATTATGTAAAATAAGGTCGTTGATTCCAACCACCTCACAGGATTCCTTCTTTGCATTAATCAAGGCCTGGCTATGCTCTTCTCCATGTTTTTCTCCAGCCTTTGGGTATCAAAGTCTCATTTATTTTTCTTAATCAGACCTGTCATTTCACTGGCATAGGGAGTTCCTGGGAGGAATTTCCTCTACCAATACAGAACTGTGCCTTCTCTGCAAGTTAGTTTTAAAGTTGCCTGGAGCATTGAGAAGTTAAGTGACTTACTTGCCCAGGTTAGCCCCTTCCTGTATGTCAGAAGCAAGACTTGGATCCAGGTCCTTCTGAACTTAAGGCAACTCTCTAGCCACATGACTTCTCAGAATTAACATAAAGCAAAATGCTTTGAGCCAGGGATTCTTATCCTGGGGTCTGCAAACTTTATTTTTTAAAATTTTGATAAGTGCATTTTAATATAGTTTCCTTAGTAATATTATGTTTTATTTTGTGCAATTAAAAATCTTATTCGGAGAAGGGATTGGTAGACTTCTTCAGCCTTCCAGACAAAAAAAAAAGATTAAGAATGTCTGTGATAGGAAAATGGTGTATTTGAACAACAGCTTATTAAAATGACCTACTTAATTTAAGAAAATGATATGTTTTAACCTGGCTGCTTTCCCTCAAAGACTTTTTATTTCTTCCATTTTCCTTTTAAGAAAAAGAGCTTCAGTGGAAGTCCCCTTTCTACTTCATCCAAGGAGCAGATCCACAGTTTGGACTGATGAAAGCCTGGGTACTTGGTGACTGTAGTAATTGTGGTGATGAATGGGAAGAGGAAATCAGACTAACTGAACAAGCTGTGCAAGCTATTAACAAGCTCAACCCCAAGCCGAAGTTCTTTGTTCTCTGTGGTGACCTCATACATGCTATGCCCGGTAAGACTTAAGAAATTGATGGTGATTTTTCTTCTTTAACTAGTAACATATTTAATATGCAAAAGAAATGGTTGATGAGAATAGAAATCTTTATTCAGCAAGTGTTTTTTGCTTCTCCTTGTGATCATTTCAGCATTATGGAACATATGAAAATTTGTGTTGGTTTTACATTTAGATTTGGGGGAGATTAATCCGAGTAATTGGGTAAAGCAAGAGTTTTTATAATTTTTACTAAATATGAATAATTCAAAGGATCACAGTCTGCCCCCTTTCTTTTATTTCCAAAAGGAAAAACTTGAATTGCTCTTAGGTGTCCACGTCTGTAAATGAGATTTTTTTTTTATTGTTTTACTCTCTCCTTTCTTTTCCCACAAGCTTACTTTATCTCTCTGTTTTTTCTAATCTTTTTCTCTTTTGCTAACCTTTTTATTCTTCTCTTTCCTTTTTTCCATTTGTTCTGCTTTCCTTACACCACCCTGTTATAGTATTGTATAGCAACAAGCCCTAAAGGTGGCAGCAAAATAAGGTGGCTGTTACTTAGTGAAGGAGTGAAGGACAAGCTATAATTGGTGCCAGCCTTGCAGAACTTGGTCCCAGGGTACAGACTTTCAGAAGGATCCTTTCTGCTCTTCACAACAAACACCATCCCTATGGCTCACCTTGGTGTCCTTCATTGGAGTGTGCCATCCCCCTCCAGGTGGCAACCCAGGATCAGGCCCTTCCAGAGACCTCCCTTCCCTACCCCACCCTGTTTTCCTCTTCAGCAGGAACTGAGTGGACCATCCACTATCTTCCTCTTCAATCTCTAATTATTTTTGTCTTGGCTCAAAAAATTCCTAGTTGTAGCTTTGGCTATAGACAGTACCCGCTATCAGGAACTGCCTTTTGGTTTTTGGTGCCTTTCAGCTTAATGAAGAAGAGGGGAGGGAAGGGGCAGGGAAGGAAGGAGAAGAGAAGAGGCATTTATTAAAGGAATTAGCATTTACTAAGCATCTCCTAGGTGCCAGGCATTGTGCTAATAAGCATTTTTACAAATATTAACTCATTTGACCCTCATAATGACCTAGCTATTTATTATTATCCCCATTTTACAGTTGAGGCAAGTAGAGGTTAAAAAACATGCCCAGGGTCACAAAGTCTGTAAGGATCTGAGGCTATATTTGAAACCAGAACTTCTGAACTCTAGGCCTAGCACTTTATCAATTACAAAATAATTTAAAGATTAGAATTTGAAAAACCAAAATCAAAGTAGCAAGGGCTCTGAATCACCTACTGACTTTAACTTCTATGGTGAGACCTTAGATTCATCAATTTCTGCTAAAAATTCTTACTACTTTGAAAGCTACAATTAAAACGTTATACCTCAAGTGTCCTATTTAGAGATATGAGAATCAAATGAAAAGTCCTTTGTAAGCATTATTGCTATGTATAGCCAATGAGAGGGATTACTGGGATTATTATTCTATCTTACAAATAAGGAGCTAAACCCAGAGAGGTTAAATAACTTGTCCATGGTTCTACAAATAGTGCTCTTTGTACTCTGATATGCTGTGTCAAAGTCCTCTTTGCATTCTGCATTGATGACATAGACTCCATTAAAACTTGTGCAGTTACTACTCAGAGCCTGTTTCCTTATACTACACAGAATTCTGACAGTCCTGCTGCATTTACCATCTTAGCTAGAAATTCTGAGTCTTGCAAATGTTTGACTTCAATTCAAATCAGTTTATTTCAACCCAACAAGCATTTATTGTATGCCTGCTGCATTTGAGAGATTTTTTAAGAGTTGGTGATGCAGAGACAAAAATCCAATACTCCTTACACTCAAGGAGTTAACATTCTAAAAATGACTTTCCATGTAATTTGGTTTATAAAAATAAAGCTAATTTCTTTTCCTAAGGATTTTCAGAAAAGAAAATTCCACGGGTTTCCAGGCCTTTTTTGGATTAGAAACCTCAAATTATATAGTTGTAAAGAAATTTCAGTAGCCAGCACTCTAATAGTAGCTGCAGGAAGAGAAGAAAGAAGGAAAAAACTGTACAAAAGGAGACACTCAAAAAGCACAGCAATGTGAAGCTATTGTTGCTTACTGTAAATAGGTCCTGATAATGATACATTACAATGTATTACACAACAATTTATTTTCCAGATGATGACCCTGAATCATCAAAAAAGTTTTGTTTTTTACAGAGGTAAATCTTAAGTAATTCAGGAAGAATCCTGCTAGTCAAAATTGCTTATCCACTGTGGTTTCCAGAAAATTGGAGTTTAACCACACTGTAGGAGAGATTGAGCATGACCAAAATATCTGGAAAACTCAATAACTGATTCCAAGATATCTCTTGAGTTAAGTAGTTTCTTTTTTATTTTATTTATTTTTAATGTTCTGCAATCACTACCATAAAACTTAGATCACTACTCCCTCTCTCCCTAAGACGGCATGCAATTCTGTATAGGATCTATACATACTTTCCTACTGAATCCATGTTCACTACAGTCATGCTGTGTAGACAAACTAAGATAAATGGAAGAAATCATATAACAAATCAAAACATAATACACACACACACACACACACACACACACAAATGATTTGCTACATTCTGCGATTGAATTCCATAGTTCTTTCTCTGAGTGTGAAAGGCATTTTGCCTTAGAATACCATTGGGAATTTTTTTTTTAAGTTCTTGTGTTGTTACGAAGTTCCAAGTCTACCAGAAAAAAACTCTTGCACACTGTGGTCGTTGCTATGCATAAAGTTTTCCCGATTCTGCTCCTTTCACTCAGCATCAGATTATATAAGTCCTTCCAAGCCTCTCTGAAGTCTTCTTTCTCATCATTTCTTATAGCACAATAGTATTCCATTACATTCTTATACCATAATTTATTCAGCCATTCTCCAGTTGATGAGCATCCCCTTGATTTCCAGTTTTTGGCAACTACAAAGAGTGCTGCTATAAATATTTTTGTACATGTGGGACCCTTTCCCATTTTTATGATCTCTTGGGGATACAGTCCTAGAAGCGATATTGCTGGGTCAAAGGATATGCACATTTTTGTAGCCTTTTAGGCATAGTTCCAAACCACTCTCCAGAATGGTTGGATGAGGTCACAGCTCCACCAACAATGAATCAGTGTTCCAACTCTCCCACATCTTCTCTAACATTTATCGTTTTCCTGTTCTGTCATGTTTGCCAATCTAATAGGTGTGATGTGGTACCTCAGAGTTGTTTTGATTTGCATCTCTAATCAAAAGTGATTTAGAGCATTTTTTCCATATGATTATAGATATCTTTAATTTCTTCCTCTGAAAACTGCCTGTTCATGTCCTTTGACCATTTATCATTTGGGGAATGACTTGTATTGTTGTACCTTTGACTCAGTTCTCTATATATTCTAGAAATGAGGCCTTTATCCCTGAGATTAGCTGCAAAAATTCTTTCCCAGTTTACTACATCCCTCCAAATTTTGGTTGTATTGGGTTTGGTTGTGCAAAAACTTTTCAGTTTAATGTAATAAAAATTATCCATCTTGCATTTCATAATGCTTTCTATCTCTTCTTTAGTCAAAAATTCTTCCCTTCTCCATAAATGTGATAAATACACTATTCCTTGCTCCTCCAGTTTGTCCATGGTATCAATCTTTATACCTAGGTCGTGTACCCATTTGGACTTTATTCTTGTGTACAGTGTCAGGCATTGGTCTATGCCTAGTTTCCGCCACACTGTTATCCAGTTTTCCCAGCAGTTTTTGTTGAACAGTGAGTTCTTATCCCAGAAGCTGGGGTCCTTGGGTTATCAAACAGGAGGTTGCTATATTCCTTGCCTACTGTGTCTTGAGCTTCTACTCTATTCCACTTGTCTACCCTTCTGTTTCTTAGCCAGTACCAAGTGGTTTTGATAATTCCTGCTTTATAATACAATTTGAGATCTGGTAGCACTAGGCAACCTTCCCTAACATTTCTTTTCATTAGCCCCTTTAATATTCTGGACCTTTTCTTTTCCAGATGAATTTTGATATTAATTTATCCAGCTCTAGAAAATAATTATCCTGTAGTGTAATTGGTATGGCACTAAATAAGTAAATTAATTTAGGTAGAACTGTCATTTTTATTATATTAGCTTGGCCTACCCATGAGCAACTGATGTTTTTCCACTTACTTAGATTTGACTTCATTTGTGCAAAAAGTGTCTTGTAATTGTGTTCATATAGTCCCTGGGTTTGTTTTGGCAGGTAAACTCCTAAGTATTTTATAGTGTCTTCCCTAGCTTTAAATGGGATTTCTCTTTCTATCTCTTGCTGTTGGACTTTGTTGCTTATATGTAGGGATGCAGAAGATTTGTGCGGGTTTATTTTGTAACATGCAACTTTGCCAAAGTTGTTTATTATTTCAGGTAGTTTTTTACTTGACTCTCTGGGATTCTCTAAGTCTATCATCATATCATCTACAAAGAGTGATAACTTAATTCCTTCTTTGCCTATTCTTATTCTTTCAATTTCTTTATCTTGTCTAATTGCTACAGCTAACATTTCTAGTACCATATTGAATAATAATGGTGATAATGAACATCCTTGTTTCACCCCTGACCTTACTGGAAATGCATCTAGCTTATCTCCATTGCATATAATGCTTGCTGAATGTTTTAGGTAGATACTGCTTATTATTTTTTGGAAAGTTCCCTTTATTCCCATGTTCTCCAGTGTTTTTAATAGGAATGGGTGTTGTATTTTGTCGAAAGCTTTTTCTGCATCTATTGAGATAATCATGTGGTTTTTGTTAGTTTTGTTGTTGATATGATCAGTAATGCTAATAGTTTTCCTAATATTGAACCAGCCCTGCATTCCTGGTATGAATGCTACCTGATCATAATGTATTATTCTCATGATAAGATGCTGTATTCATTTTGCTAAAATCTTATTTAAAATTTTTGCATCAATATTCATTACAGAAATTGGTCTATAATTTTCTTTCTCTGTTTTGTCTCTTCCTGGTTTAGGTATCAAAACCATATTTGTATCATAGAAAGAATTTGGGAGAATTCCTTCTTCCCCAGTTTTCAAAAATAGTCTACATGGGAATTGACTCTTCTTTAAACGATTGATAGAACTCACTTGTAAATCCATCTGGCCCTGGAGATTTTTTCCTAGGGAGTTTATTGATGGATTGTTCAATTTCTTTTTCTGCGATGGGGTTGTTTGAGTATTTAACTTCCTCTTCTGTTAATCTGGGCAATTTGTATCTTTTAAAATATTCATCCATCTCATTTAGATTATCGAATTTGTGGGCATAAAGTTGAGCAAAGTAATTTCTAATTATTGTTTTAATTTTCTCCTCATTGGAGGTGAGTTCACCCCTTTCACTTTTGATATTAGTAATTTGATTTTCTTCTTTTTTTTTAATCAAATTGACTAAAGATTTATGAATTTTATTAGTTTTTTCATAAAACCAACTATGGGTTTTATTTATTAATTCAATAGTTTTCTTAATTTCAATTTTACTAATCTCTCCTTTGGTTTTCAGTATTTCTAATTTGGTATTTGCTTGGGGATTTTCAATTTGTTCTTTTTCTAGCTTTTTCAGCTGCATGCCCAAGTCATCGATCTCTTCTTTCTCTATTTTATTTATGTAGGCATTCAAAGATATAAAACTTCCCCTAAGAACTGCTTTTGCAGTATCCCATAAGATTTGGTAGGTTGTCTCATTATTGTCACTCTCTTGAATGAAGTTGTTGATTGTTTCTATGATTTCTTCTTTAACCCATTCCTTCTTTAGGATTAGATTATTTAGTGTCCAATTGATTTTTGGTTTATCTTTCCATGGCCTTTTATTACATATAATTTTTATTGCATTATGATCTGAGAAGGATGCATTGATTATCTCTGCCTTTCTACACTGGATTGTGAGGTTTTTATGTCCTAGTACATGATCATTTTTTGTATATGTGCTATGTATCGCTGAGAAAAAGGTATATTCCTTTCTATTCCCATTCAGTTTTCTCCAGAGAGCTATCATATCTACCTTATCCAGAGCTTTATTTACCTCCTTAACCTCTTTCTTGTTTATTTTGAGGTTAGATTTATCAAGTTCAGAGAGGGGGAGGTTAAGGTCCCCCACTAGTATAGTTTTGCTGTCACTTTCTTCCTTCAATTCCCCCAACCTCTCCTCTAAGAATTTGGATGCTATACCACTTGGAGCATACATGTTTAGTAATGATATTGCTTCATTATCTATGGTGCCTTTTAGCAGGATATAGTTTCCATCCTTATCTCTTTTGATAGATCTATTTCTGCTTTTGTTTTGTCTGAGATTAGGATTGCTGCTCCTGCTTTTCTTACGTTAGCTGAAGCACAATATATTCTGCTCTAACCTTTGACCTTTATCCTGTGTATATCCCCCCATTTCAAATGTGTTTCTTGTAAACAACATATTGTTGGATTATGGCTTTTAATCCATTCTGCTATCTGTCTCCTTTTTATAGGAGAGTTCATTCCATTCACATTCACAGTTATGATTACAATCTCTGTATTTCCCTTCATCCTCTTTCCCACCATTTGTGCTTTTAGCTCTCCTGTCTCCCTCCCCCTCCTCAATAGTTTTCACTTTTCACTACCTCGTCCTGCAGCCTTCCCTTCTTTTAGCCCCCCTCCCTTTTACTCCCCTTTACCCTTACTGCTTCTTCTCTCCCTTTTATCTTCCCTCCCCTTTCTTCCCCCTTCCCCTCCTACTGCCTGTAGAGCTAGTTAGGATTATATACTTAAGTTTATTGTTCCCTCCTTGAACCAAATCAGATGAGAGTGCCTCTCAAACAATGCTCATCTCCCTTCCCTCTTTCCCTCTACTATAATTTTGTACTTCTTCCATGTGATGTAATTTACCATTTTCTGCTTCCTCCTTTTCACACCTGTTACAATCCCTTCACATACTTAAATCATATTTTTAGCATGACATCATTTACTTTATACCCATTCCCTCTATGTATATCCCTTTTATATTTCATAATACATGCACAAGCCTCAAGATTAACAGGTATCATCTTCCCTTTTAGGGAGGTAAACAGTTTGCCCAAATTGAGTAACAAGTTATCGTCGTGTCCCCCCCAATCCGTTTACTTTTTTATGCCTCTATTGAGACCTGCGTTTGAAGATCGAATTTTCTATTAAGTTCTTGCGTTTTTGTCAGGAAGATCTGGAAATCCCTTACTTTGTTGAATGACCATCTCCTTGCCCAAAATGTTATGCTGAACTTTGCTGGGTAGTTGATTCTTGGTTGTAGTCCCAACTCCTTTGCCTTACGGAATACTGGATTCCAGTTCCTTTGATCCAAGTTGCAAGGTCCTGTGTGATTCTGACTGTAGCTCCTCGAATTTGAATGGTTTCTTTCTGGCTGCCTGTAGTATTTTCTCCTTCACTTGATAGTTCTGGAATTTGGCAACGATATTTCTTAGGGTTTTGAGTTTGGGATCCCTTTTGGGAGGTGAACAGTGGATTCTTTCGATGACTATTTTGCCCTCTGGATCTAACATTTCTGGGCAGTTTTCCTTGATGATTTCCTAGAAGATGTTGTCCAGACTCTTTTTTTCATCGTGGCTTTCTGGCAGGCTAGTAATTCTTAAATTTTATTTCCTGGATCTATTTTTCAGGTCAGTTGTTTTTCCAGTTAGATATTTTACATTTTCTTCTATCTTTTCATTCTTTAGATTTTGTTTGACTGATTCTTGCTGTCTCATAGAGTCATTAGTTTCTACTTGCCCAATTCTAATCTTTATCAAATTGTTTTCTTCAGTTAACTTTTGCATCTCCTTTTCCATCTGTCCAATTTTTCCTTTTAAGGAGTTATTTTGTTCAGTTAATTTTTGTACTTCCTTTTCCATTTGTCCAATTTTCCCAGTTAGGTTTTGTGCTTTCTTTTCCATCTGTCCAATTGTTTCTTTTAAAGAGTTATTGTCTCCAGTTAATTTTTGCACTTCCTTTTCCATTCATTCAGTTTTCCTTTTCAAAGTGATGTTCTCATCTGTGAATTCTTTTTTTATACTTTTAAAATCATTGGCCAGTTTTTCTTCTATTTCTTTCTTCAGCTGTTCCAGGAGAGCTGTTTGTGCATACGAGCAGTTCATAGTCGCTTCTGAAGTTTCAGATGGAAGTACAGTCTCACCACTGTCCTCTTTGGTATTTGTGTTTTGGTCTTTGTCCCCATAGAAAGATTGTATGGATTTTTTTGCCTTTCTTTGCTTTTTCTTGTTCATGATGGTGATTGTGTATTGTGGCTTCTGGTTCTTTCAGTAAGAAGCTGTAGAACATGGTGTTGAGCTGACTTGTGTGAAAAAGCTAAGAGCAGGTTTTTGTTTTGTGTTCCCCATCAACCCTGGGGTTAACTTGTTAAGTGTGGGGGAGTGGTGGTCTGGTCACAGGAGACCTCCTTAGCTGAACTGAGGCAAAGGCAAGCTCAGGGGATGGTGATCTCAGCTGCCCTGTTGTCTTCCTGTTTCTGCTGGAGTGCTGAGGCACACCTAGATCCTAGCGCAAGTTTCCTTTGCCCTGGGTCCCCTTTCCTTCCCATTTGCCTCCACCACAGTAGGAGTAATCCCCCTTAGCTATTTTCCTAGCCTCAGATGTTATGAAACTATTTGCCCCCTCTGCTGTTCTTGCTGATCCAGGATTTTTCTGGGGAAATATTTTATGGTTCTTTCAAGGTCATCAAGGGGAGAAGAGAGAGCATTTACTGATCGCTCTGCCATCGTGGGTCCCGGAAGTTGAAGTAGGTGACTTACAGACGTTTAATCTGCGGGCTGAAAGTCTCAGGAGCTGCTGCACTGATATCTGGTGCTCAATAGCTGTCACTTGCTGGGCTCTGCTGGTCTCTCACCCTGGGCTGCAGCTCTGCCGGTTCCACCTGCTGCTGTCTCAGGTTTCCTGGGGCCCTCTGCTCAGCTGTGCTGGACGCGCTGCGCTGTGGGGTCACCCCTGCAGAACAGATCCTTCCCGTGGATCTTTCACTCTGTCCTGGGCTTTGAATCTACCATAGTCTGTCTCCTATTGGATTCTGCACCTCCAAAATTTGGTCAGATTCTCTTTTTAGAGGTATCTGAAGGAGTTTGTCTAAGAGCTTAGGTGAGTCATTGCTCTCGCTCCACCATCTTGGCTGCCCCCTTAGTAGTTTCTTTAAGCCTTGTGGAATCTAGTTCATTACCAAGCAGGATAGTTCCCTCAAAAATGCCTTATGACATCCTTTGTTCTTTGTGTGGTTGATGATTTAAGGAAGATACAGTGTTTAGCATTTTTCTGTCCACTAGTTTCCTTGTTAAACAAAAAAATCTGTAATATATTTCCAAGGATGATCATATTAAATGTTCTTATAGGTGTTTACTAGCTTGTTTGAGATTATATTAATGTATTCTAGTGTATCATTTCAGAATGGGAATTTTTTTAAGGCTTTCCATGAAATGAAATTGTCTCTTTAATACAATTTACTGAGCAAGTAAATTGCAAAATGTATTTGCGGGTCATCATGGACCACTTTTGTCAAATTATTTCCCAAATTGCACATAGAAATTTTTGAACATTTGTCTTATTATTATCATGCAAGTACACAGTGTTATATGAGCAGAATCAATGTGAATGTGCAGTTTTCTGTATTGAAGGTTTGTACTTGTAGCATTTTATAAGAATTAGTGAATGACCTTTAATATTTTAAATATTTTAGTTTGAAATTAAATGTGAAGTTTTGAAAATAGACTAATCCATCCTTTAATATCCAACAAGGGAGAATGAGAATGTTGGGCAGGTACTGTAAAACTATGCTTTATTTATTAATTTGCATAATGTCAGTAATTGTTAATCATTTTAATAGCAAACATCAATGCAGATTTTATACCCTGCAAATGACATTATCTCAGTGTAAAAAACTTAAAGTTCAAAATGAATAAAAATTGTTTTATAGTAATGATGTTTATTATTTAAAGTTTGTATTCTTTCCATTATAAATACTGACAATAAAATTTCTTTTAATAAAAATGAAAGGGATGGACCAAATAATCAGATAATTCCTAAAGTCCTCTAACTGTAAATGAGTCTTAAGTAAGGCTCATAGTAAGATTCTTCTCCTGCATTTTCTTTATTGGGGACCTTTATTTCATTATGAAACAGATTTTGTAATTCACTACAGTTTGTGAGATATAGCAGTATTTTCAAAAACATAGAGGACAACATAGATATTAAATAATAAGTAAAAATTACCAAAATATTGAGGTGCAACAGATTTTAATCTCTGTCTCTTAAGCCCAGCTTTACTTTTCTTTCTTTTTTTATTTATTTAACTTTTTACATTCATTTTCACAAAATTTTGGGTTCCAAATTTTCTCCTCTTTTAACCCCTCCCCCCACCCCAATACCCCAAGCAATCTAATTTTCCCTATCTCCAATCTGCCCTCTCTTCTGTCATCCCTCCCTTCTCTTGTCTCCATCTTCTCTTTTCTCCTGTAGGGCCAGATTACTTTCTATTCCCCATTAACTGTATGTCTTCTTTCCTAGTAGCAACAGCAATACAAGACAGTTGTTCCTAAAACTTTGAGTTCCAAATTCTCCCCATCCCTCCCTCCCCACCCATTCCCTTTGGGAAGGAATTCCATATAGGCCATATCTGTGTAATTTTGCAAATGACTTCCCTGATAGTCATGTTGTGTAAGACTAACTGAATTACCCTCCATCCTATTCTGCCCCTCATTGTTTCTCTTCTGTCTTTTGATCCTGTCCCTCCCCAAGTGTTGACTTCAAATTGCTCCCTCCTCCCTTTGCCCTCCCTTCCATCATCGCCCCCCCCTTGCTTATCTCCTTCTCCCCCACTTTCCTATACTGTAAGATAGGTTTTCATACCAAAATGAGTGTGCATTTTTTTCCTTCCTTTAGTCAAATGTGATGAAGGTAAACTTCTTTTTTTTTTTTTCTCAGCTCTCCTCTTTATCCCTCCACTAAAAAGTCTCCTACTTGCCTCTTAAATGACATATAATTACCCCATTCCATTTCACCCTCTTTCCTCCCACTACATTTCTCTCTCACCATTTACCTTAATTTCTTTTAAGCTATGGTCCCATCCTATTCACTTCACTCTGTGCTCTCTGTCTCTGTGTGTGTGTGCATGTGTGTACGTGTGTGTGCGTGCATGTGTGTACGTGTGTGTGTGGTCCCACCAACTACCCAGATACTGAAAAGTTTTAAGAGTTACAAATATTGTCTTTCCATGTAGAAATGTAAACAGTTCACTTCTGGTAAGTCCCTTAAGACTTTTCTTTGCTGTTTACTTTTTCATGCTTCTTCTCATTCTTGTGTTTGGAAGTCAAATTTTCTTTTCAGCTCTGGTCTTTTCATCAAGAATGATTGAATGTCCTCTGTTTCATTGAAAGACCATATTTTCCCTTGAAGTATTATACTCAGTTTAGCTGGGTAGGTGATTCTTGGTTTCAGTCCTACTTCCTTTGCCTTCTGGAATATCCTATTCCACACCCTTTGATCCCTTAATGTAGAAGCTGCTAGATCTTGTGTTATCTTGATTGTATTTCCACAGTACTGAAATTGTTTCTTTCTAGCTGCTTGCAAGATTTTCTCCTTGAGCTGGGAGTTCTGGAATTCCACCATGTTCCTATGAGTTTCTCTTTTTGGATCTCTTTCAGGTGGTGATCGATGGATTCTTTCAATACTTATTTTGCCCTGTGGTTCTAGAATGTCAGGGCAGTTTTCCTTGATAATTTCATGGAAGATGATATCTAGGCTCTTTTTTTGATCCTGACTTTCAGGTAGTCCCATAATTTTTAAATTGTCTCTCCTGGATCTATTTTCCAGGTCAGTTGTTTTTCCCATGAGGTATTTCACATTCTCTTCCATTTTTTCATTCTTTTGGTTTTGTTTGGTGATTTCTTGGTTTCTCAGAAAGTCATTAGACTCCATCTGTTCCATTCTAATTTTGAGAGAACTATTCTCTTCAGTGAGCTTTTGAACCTCTTTTTCCATTTGGCTAATTCTGCTTTTGAAAGCATTCTTCTCCTCATTGGCTTTTTGAACCTCTTTTGCCAATTGAGTGGGCCTAGTCTTCAAGGTGTTATTTTCTTCAGCATTTTTTTGGGTCTCCTTAACCAAGGTATTGACCCGTTTTTCATACTTTTCTTGCATGTCTCTCATTTCTCTTCCCAGCTTTTCCTCCACCTGTCTAACTTGCTTTTCAAAATCCTTTTTGAGCTCTTCCAAGGCCTGAGCCCATCTGACATCCCCCTGGGGTGTCTGGGGTGCTGAGGCCCCACCCTCCACATCTTTCCCTGATGGCGAGAATACGTCCTCGTCATCAGATCCAAATGTTGGGATCATTTGCATTTGTTGGAAAAAACTCTCTATAGTCTTATTTTTCTTCCCTTTTCTAGGCATTTTCCCAGCCAGTTACTTGACTTCTGAGATTCCTGTCCACCCCCCGCCTAGATCCGCCCAGCTAGTGCTTGGGGTCTGAGGTTCAAATGGGCTTTCCGCAGCAAGCTTTAGTTCTGGTGCTGGGGTGGGGGCAGGGCCGCCTCCCAGGCTAGGCCTCCTCAGGGGCTTTGTGCAGAGACCTTCAGGAACGGAGCAGGTTGGGGGGGGCCGCCTCCCAGACTCAGCTCCCTCAGGGGCTTTATGCAGAGGCCTTCAGCAGTGGAGCAGGGTGGGGCAGGGCCCTCTCGCAGGCTCAGCTCCCTCAGGTTGTTTATGCAGAGACCTTCCGTAATGAAGATCCTGCCTGCTGCTGGGGGAGTGCCGGGCGGCCGCAGCCACTGCTGCCTCCCCTGCTGCCCACGCCTCTGCCTCCGCTGCTTCCTGCCCCCGTCTCTGCTGCTGCCACTTCCTCCCGAAGGGGCCCAAGTCACGGAGACACTCCACTCCCCCCCTCCAGCCAGCCGTCTCTCTCACTGACCTGTAGCTTCTGTGGGCGGAGGGACTTTCCTGGCTGCCGAAGCCAGCTCAGGTCAGCTTCTCTGGGGCCACGGCCAGGGCAGTGCTGGGGGTGGGGTCTGCTTTCCGGAGCGCGATGGACCCTGGGGACAGGTCTCCAGGGCTCTCTGGCACAGAAATCTCTTCCACTCTGGTTCTGCACACCTTTCAGTGATCCAGAATTTATGCGGATCTCTTTTTACATTAATTCTATGGGCTGTGAGTTGGAGCTTGTAAATGTGCGTCCTTCTACTCCGCCATCTTGACTCCGCCCCTCCCAGCTTTACTTTTCAAAAACACACTTAAATTTGAAGCATTGACCTACTTACTGTGTTTGGAGCCTTACTAATTTTAAACAAAGACAGACATATGAGAGCTACTGATAAAATTTGAACATGAGCTTTTTCATTGAGCCCTAATAATGTTCTTGGATAATTTTACAGATATGCTCTTTGGTAAAACCTTATATTTGAAATCTAAGCTTGCTGAAAAATCAGGAGAAATTCATATGGTTTTTAGAAAATTGGAGAATCATTTAAGTAGTGAATTTCTCTCATGAAACTGTAACATGATTTGATCTTCAAAGTTACAATTTAGTGTACAGCTTTCATGAATGTATCAATTTTATATGTAAAACAAGATATAGTGATTAATGTTACCTAGGACTTGTTTATATTGAATTTAGGGGGTTTTATGGAAGTTTTTTTTTGTTTTTTGTAAGTTCAGTGTTAAAGTTGTTTTCATCTGTTAAAGAGTATGGTGTTAGAGGGTGGAACCAAGATGTGAGAGTAAAGGCAGGGAATTGCCTAAGCTCTCCCTAAATCCTCCTCCAAACGCCGTAAAAAATAATGCCTCAAAACAAATTCTGGAGCAGCAGAACCAACAAATGGAGAAGGTGAAACAGTTTAACAGCACAAGACAACTTAGAAGGTTAACAGGAAAGGTCTGTCTCACTGGACTGAGAGTGGAAGGTAGTCCAGCTCAGGCCACCTCCGCCTCCAACCCTTTCCCTCCATAGGTCAGCTGCTAAACCTCACCACACAGCTCAAACCAACACTGCAGGCCCCATGCCCCAGTGCAAGATAGTAGCAAAGCCTTGATAACTGAATTAGCAACAGCAGCTTCTGAAGCTATCAGTCCCCAGACAGTAAGGGGTTTGGACAATTGGCCAAAAGGAAATTACAGGAGATCCTTTGCTGACTGTTACACTAACAACATGCAGTTTTAGGTTGCAATCCCAGGGTGAGAAGGACTAGGAAAAGCAAAGACCCTGGTTACAGTTCCAGGACAGAAAAGAGTGCATATGATCACTCACAGACAGGAGTTTAGGCCAAGAAAGAAATGACCACACCTGTGATACCACCTTGGAAGAAGCGAGATTTACAGACCTGAGAACTAGCTTTGAACACAGTAGCATGAAAAACCTGAAGATGGGTGCTGCCCTCTCTGTCCTTGGAGCAGAGTTCAACTTTTAACATGAAGCTAAAAGTCAAGAAAAAGCCTGGAAAAATGTGCTAACATCAAAAAGAGAACCCAACCATAAAATGTTACTCTTGTGACCAGAAAGATCACACAAACTCAGTAGAAGGCAGTGAGATCAAAGCAGCTACATGCAAAGCCTCAAAGAAAAAATGCAAATTAGTCTCAGGCCCTGGAAGAGCTCAAAAAGGCTTTTAAAAACCAAATAAGAGAGGCAGAGGGAATATGGGAAAAAGAAATGAAAGTAATATGCGTCAACAGTTTAGTAAAGGAGGCACAAACAGTACTGAAGAAAATAAGACCTTAAAACAAAATCAGAATAAACCAAATGTTAAAAGAGGCACAATAATCCAATGAAAAGAATTCCTTAAAAACTAGTATTAGCCAAATGGAAAAGGAGGTGCAAACTCTCACTGAAGAAATTCCTTAAAAATTAGAATGGGGCAAGTGGGAACTAATGATTCCATGAGATATGATGAAACAATAAAACAAAATCAGAGGAAGAAAAAAATAGAAGAAAATGTGAAATATCACACTGGAATAAACAATTGACCTGGAAAATAGATTGAAAACAGATAATTTAAGAATTATTGGACTACCTGAAAGCCATGAGCAAAATAGAAAGCCTAGATATCATTATTTCAAGAAATTATCAAGGAAAACTGCCCTAATATCCTAGAACCACAGGGTAAAATAGAAATTGAAAGATTCCATCAATAACCTCCTGAAAGAAATCTCAAACCAAAAACTCCCAGGAGTATTATAGCTAACTTAAAAAGCTCCCAGGTCAAAGAGAAAATATAGCAGGAAGCTTGAATGACACAATTCAAATGTCATGAGCCCATAATCAAGATAACGCAAGATTTAGCAGCTTCTACATTTAAAGATTGGAGGGCTTGGAATATGATATTCCAGAAGCCAAAGGATAGCTCCTTTACAACCAAACATCATTTACCTATCAAAACTGAATATAATCCTTCAGGGGAAAAAATAAATATTTAATGAAATAGAGAACATTCCTTATGAAAAGACCAGAGTTGAATAGAACATTTGACATTCAAACACAGGACTCAAGAGAAGTACAAAAAGATAAACAGAAAAAAGAAGTCATAAGGGATTAAGCTTAAACTGTTTACATTCCTTCATAGGAAGATGATACTTGTAATTCCTAAGTAATTGTTCTTTTTTATTAGGACAGTTAAAAGGAGTGTAGATAGTGTATATAGAGAGCATGGGTGTGAGTTGACTATGATGAGAAATAGGAAAGAAAAGGAAAATGATCAGTGTTGGAGGGGTTATCGGAAAATTGGGATAATAATGTACCCTTGGTGGAGTTCTGAACTGATCCAAACATTCTGGAGGGAAATTTGGAACTATGCCCAAAGGTTAAACAATTGTGTAAAACCTTAGATCCAACAATAGCACTACTGAGTCTATATCCCAAAGACATTTAAAAATTTTAAAAAAAGGAACATTACTTATTTATGCAAAATATTTATGGCAGCTCTTTTTGTGGTGGTAAAGAATTGGAAATTGAGGGGATGTTCATCAATTGGGAAATGGTTCAACAAGTTATGGTATATGAATATGATGGAATACTATTGCACTATGAGAAATGATGAGCATCATGCTTTCAGAAAAACCTGGATTTATTACATGAACTGCTGCAAAGTGAAGTGAGCAGAACCCAGAGAACATTGTACGTAATTAACTCTAGTATTGTATGATGTTCAATTGTGAATGACTTAGTTATTCTGTTCAATACAGTGATCCAAGAGAATTCCACAGGGAGTCATGAAAAATGTCATCTACCTCCAGAATAAGAGCTAATGGATTCTGAATGCAAGTCAAAGAATACTGTTTCACTCATGTTTTTTTTCTTTTGAAGGGGCTTTTACCACATGACCAGTGTGGAAATTTATTTTGCAAAATTGCATATAACCTGTATCTAATTGCTTGCCATTTCAATGAGGTGAGAAGAGAGGGAAGGAAGAGAATTTGAAACTGAAATTTTCTAAAAACAAATGTTAAAATTATTTTTACATGTGAGTGTAAAAAAGACATTATTATATAGTTTAAAAAAATACAATGACCAACATTATTCTAAAAGGATTCGTGATGACCCATGCTATCCATCTCCAGATAGAGGGCTGATAGATTCAGAGTGAAGACTGAAGCATATTTTCTTCTATCTTCTATAGTCTTCTTTCTTGCTTTTTTTTGGAAGGAAGGAAAGGAGCATGGCTAATGTGTTCATTTGTATCGCATGACTATATATATTTGTAATGGTTTCTGTTTTTCTTGACTTATCAGTAAATGAAGGAGAGGAAGAGAACTTAGAACTGAAAATAAAATTGAAATAAAAACTAAAAAAGCTCAATAATCTAACTATTAGTTATACTTTAAAATAATCTTATGAACATATACTCAAAGCCAGACTTGGTCTTTATGTTACAGACCTCTTAAATTTATTTATTTAACAATCTAGTGAAAACAGACATTGTTTTTCCTACAAACTGTGGGAAGGGCCACCATCTTTTACTGCATTCTGTCTCTTCCCACATGCCCTTATCCTCTGCATCTCACAATTCTTAGACCATCATAGGTACCTATCACTTTTTGCTCTTGGTATCTGGAAAAAAGGGCCAGTACTCTTTTGGCAGCAAAATGCCTCAATATCCTACTGCCCCTGCTGTGCCCCCTGGTCAGGTGATGGGGTACTGCTGCTCTCTCGGGCTTTTTCAGCCACAAACAGCCACATTCCTTCCTTGGTCTCCCTTTTGTCCCCTTCTCTTGAAGTTCTCAGACAGGGCCAGCGTCCTGCTGAAACCTCTCTAAAACCATAGATTTAGAGGAGTTTTTATTTCTCCTCCTGCTTTGCAAGGTAACATAATGAAGTTGCACCAGTGCTATATTGGAGTCAGACTTAGATTCAAATCCTGGTCCTGCTGCTTAGTACCTGTATGACTTCGAGCAAATCATTTAAATTTTCTGAATCCTCCATTTCCTCAGCTTTCAAATGAGGTTTGGAGTAGATAACCTTA
This sequence comes from Bettongia penicillata ogilbyi, assembly GCA_023548195.1. Classification (NCBI taxonomy): domain Eukaryota; kingdom Metazoa; phylum Chordata; class Mammalia; order Diprotodontia; family Potoroidae; genus Bettongia; species Bettongia penicillata. Next base: position 2,106,737 of record JAJHZJ010000567.1, read on the forward strand.
AAGGACCCTTCTGTGTCTAAATCTGTGGTCCTATGACAATGAATGCAGCACAGTGATTATATATTTTATTTCATATTTTTATTGTAAGTTTGAGGTTTATGTGTTCTTATTAAATCATTACATCAAATTCTTAATGTTATTTGAATAATATATCTACTAAGAAAATTGTTTGCTATCTACTATCTACTATCTACTAAGAAAACTGTTTTATGAAAAATATAGAGTGTGAATTTTTTTGTATTTAAAAAGAGAAGTATCATTACATAACGTTTGGAAACCAGTGCCCTAATAAGAATTCCTGCTTCTACCATCTTCTCCTCCCCATTTAAATACTCCCTTTATAATGTTATTGAAGTAAACTTTCTTCAGTCTAGATCAATCTATGTCACTTTTGAGCTAAAATGTATAGTTCCTTCATGTTGCCTTCCAAATAAAACTCAGACTTCTTAGCCTGGTATTACTGGCCCTCCACTATCTGGTGCCTCTTTCACATAATGACCTTTCTTATTACTCCCCTCCACATACACTGAGCATTCTCTAGTCAGACTCTTGTCAATATGTCCCCAAGACTTAGATGTGTTCTCTAGTATCTTTTTCTTTATCCACCTTCTTCCTTCCCCAGTGAGCTCAGTGACTCACTTACAGTCAAGGCTGGAGTTCAGGAGAGAGATTAGTGCTAGACATAAAGATCTGCCTTCAACTGATTATTGAGCCCAGGGGAACTCCTGAGATCACCAAGGAAGAGAGTGTAGAAAGAGATGAGAGTTTTGGTACAGATCCACATTTAGTGGGCAAGATGAAGGTGTTGATCCAGCAAAGCACAGTGAGAATAAGTAGACAAGTAGGAGGGGAGCCAGGGGCAGGCAGCATCACTGAAGCTAAGGGGGGAGAATACCCAGTAGTGACTGTCAAAAACTCCAAAACCTTTGTCTAAGCATTGCTAACATTGATATGGTACCTACTATGTCCCAGGCACTGTACTAAGTACTTTACAAATACTATCTCATTTGATTTTCACAACTCTGTGACATTATTATGTGTAATATTATCTGCATTTTACAGATGAGAAAACTTAGAAAGGCAGAGTGATTTGCCCAGGTTCCCACAGCTACTAAGTATTCAGGGCCAGTTTTGAACTTAGGTCTTCCTGACTCCAGACCTGGTACTCTATCCACTGCACCATCAATTGGTAATTATGTAAAAATTATTAATGATCCCTCCTACCATTAAGACTCCAATCCATTACTTTTACTGATATTTGGAACATGGAGATGAATGTATTCATTAAGTGTTCATTGCCTTCCGGGCACTGTGCTACTAAACTAAGCATTGGGAGTACAAATACAAAAACAAGACATTCTCTACCCTCAAAAAATTTATGTTCTAACAGGGATATACAGTGCATATAATGGAATGGTGACCAGGCAATACAATGTTTAGAGTCACTAGGATGGGGAATTGTTCAGTAGGGCAATCAATTGGTATGCCCTTTCCAGGAGTGATGGTGGTAGGGTAGTAGAGTGGGGGAAATAGCAGGGTGGATGACTAGACAGTAGGGGTGGACAGATGGATCAGATATGCATGACCTGGTCTAGTGCTCTGGATTGTTTTAATTTTTGCATTGTGAAAAGCACAAGTCACCATTTCATTTTGTGATTTTCCACAGAGCAGACTCTCTGGTAGGGCTGAGCACTGTTTTTAGATTTTTATTGTCTTGGTTGCATTTTTCATTTTATGTACTTCATCATTCAAGTGACAGAATAGAATGGAAATGCTTTTGTAAATATTGCAACCTGAGTTTTGCTTTAAAAAATATCCTTTTAGTCCAGGTTTATCACAACCACAATATAATTAACCATAGCCTCTTAATTCTGTGTTTGGTGGCAAATTTCCTTAATTCTTGACCTCAAATGAGAAATTCCAAAATTTAAATTAATCTACTTCCTTTTTGATACAAAAGAAGGTTTTATAAATGAAGTATGTTACTTGAACTACTATTAGTTCCTTCAGATGGGGGCTGTCAGAAGAGACAGGTGATGTGCAGAATGAAGAGCAGGTCATCTAGGATGCAACAGGTGAAATGCCTGGATTTGTTACCACTCCATATCCATTACAAATGCTGTTAAAGTAGCTGAGTAATCAGTGACAATGCCTTCATAGACCGATGCTGATTAAAAGTGGTTTGAACTAATTTACCTAATATTACTAATTAGGAAACAGAATATTACTTGAAAAGTTGTTTTGATTAGGTATGTGATCAGAAATAATATTTTTGCAGAGGTATTATTTTTTATGGAAATTTTTCCTGCTCTTTCCTCTGAATCCTTGCTGTTGGTTTCCAGTGTTTGAATCATGAACTAGAAAATTGAAAATTGATAATTTAGAGTTTGAGAGAGAAGAGAGTTGCCTTGTAAGGGATCATTGCCCAGATGGCTCTGTTTTCTACTCCTGGCCATGGCCTTCTTCCTCTTTGTTGTCATGCTTTAATTCCTCTACTTTTTGTGGGCAGGTAGAAGAGAATCATGGTAATCTTAGATTTTTCCCCTCCTTCCCCCGCTTCCCCCATCTGCCCACTCTCTCCCTGAGACGGCGTACAGTTTTATGTAGGTTTTACACATACATTCCCATTAAATACATTTTCACCTTAGTCATGTTGCATAGAAGAATTAAAATAAATGGGAGAAATCATAAAACAAGCCAAAACATAAAGAAAGTGATCTGCTTCATTCTGCAATCGAATTCCATAGTTCTTTCTCTGGATGTGGAAGGCATTTTGCCACTGGGAATTATTTAAGTCCTTATATTGCAACGAAGTACTAAGTCCACCAGAAGAATTTCTTGCACATTGTGGTTATGGTTGTCTATAAACTCCTGGTTCTGCTCCTTTCACTCAGCATTGGTTCATATAAATCTTTCCAGGCTTCTCTGAAGTCTTCCTGTTCATCATTTCTTGTAGAACAATAGTATTTCATTACATTCATATACTACAATTTATTCAGCTATTCCCCAATTGATGGGCATCCCCTTGATTTCCAGTTTTTGGCCACCACAAATATAAATATAATATTATAATAATACATATTATATATATATAATATATAATAATATAAATATTTTTGTATGTGTGGGACCCTTTCCCATTTTTATGATCTCTTGGGGATGCAGTCCTAGAAGCAGTATTGCTGGGTCAAAGGGTATGCACGTTTTTGTAACCCTTTGGGCATAGTTCCAAATTGCTCTCCAGAATGGTTGGATCAGCTCATACACCCTATCTTAACTGATGAAAATATGCAAGTCTCCTTTCCTCTATTCTACTTTTTACTCTAAACACTCATTTCCTGGGAATAGTACACTTTACCTTCTTGATGGGCCAGTTTTCTGCTAGTAAGTGGAAAAACTAAAAAGGTTCATCATCCCAAAGGGGTTGAATTACCAGATAATTGGTCAAATGATAGAATGTGTAATAAAAAAAAAATAAAGAGATTGGAAAATGGAACTCATTTAAATGCTAAAACTGCTGAGAACACACATTTCTATAGAGAACTGGAATTTAACCCATTTAGCTTGTTAATTCTTTTTTCCTACTTCCTAAGGAGTTTGTCAATAACTATAGTAAGCCCTATATATTACATTTTATTTGAGTTGCATTATAAATCGATTACCTCCTTGCTTTTTTATAAGCCATTTGTTGTCTATCTAATGCATACCTAGAGCATGCTGCGGCAGCCACATGGTGCCCTTGTGCTCAGAGTACGAGGCCTAGCGTGGCTGTGGGGCCCTGGCCCAGATCTGTCTCAGTTTCTTCAGCTGTAAAATGAAGATAATAACCGTACCTGCCTCCCAGGTTTGTTGTGAGGATCAAATGAGGTAATATTTGTGAAAAATGTCTAGCACAGAACCTGGCATATGAGACACCGTGCAAATGCATATTCCCTTATTTTCCCTCATGTTGCTATTGTAATCCATATGTTTTAGTTTACAAGTAATGCGATTTGAGAAACTTTGCATTAACTGCTACTTAATAAGGTGGTTTTTTTTTTTAATTTTTATGTAATATACATTCTTCAACCTTTCTTTAAAATGTATCATCCTCTGCCCTTCCAGGTAATTAAATCTATTTAACGAATTATGGCTTGAATTAGTTGGGTAATGTAACAACTATGACAGTAAATTAATTGCAAAAAAAAAACCTTCTAGTAGCTCCTGCTCTAATAAGCCATAGCTGTTAGAGGCTAAATGAAATGAATCTTGTCTAATAATGTGCATAATTGAAAAAACTGCAGAATCTGATTAAGCCTGATCTGTTAGTAATGTGATAACGGATCAGCAAGTTAGTAATGTTTATGCTTGCAAAGTTTCAGATCAATGAATTTATATACATATGCTAATTAGGAAGGATAATAAAAAAACATCAAAAATCAGAGTGTTATTGCACTGAAAATTCAATGACTGTTTGGGCTAATCTATTTAAATGAAGAAATAAATCATTATACAATTCAGTTCAGTTCAACAGTTATTTATTTATTAAAATGTTGCTAAGTTCAAAGTACTATGTTAGGCACTCAAGATACAGAGAAAAAAATTTTAAAGTGCTTTCTTCTTGTCATCATAATTACAATATTTTGCAACTTAATTGCATCTCCTTTTAAGTATTTGATGTACCTCTTGGGTTTTGATGGTGTTTTTTCTTTTTAATTTCTTGATTCCCCTAGATTCAAATGACCTTGAAGTTGTGGTCATTTGGGGATGGGAGGCAAGGCAGGGCACTAGAAAATTTTTTAATTAAATAATCTCATTTCGAGCAAGATATAACATCTCTGGTGGAATAAAAGTCAAATACAGTATTCTTTTCTTTAAAAGTAAAATTTTAAAGTTACATCTAAATTAAAGTTATCATATTATAATCCCTGAATGAGCACTCCAAAGTACTAATTTACTCTGTCTCCTTTTCTTCAATCTACACTCAAACAAAACTAAAATAATCTATATTTTTAGACATCCAGAAAGAAAGAGATTGAGTTAGGTTATTAGACTGATAGGACTGTTCTTATGCTGAAGTCCTACTCTTATACCTTGTCATGGTGTGGACATGATCTTCACCCTAGGTCCTTGTAGCCTCTGCCAACTAGAGCACAGCTCTTATCAGGTCTAGTCAGATTGCATAGACTTTGAAATGCCTCACAGTAATCGGCCTTTTGGCCATACATCATACTTAGTTTGACCACCAAGTGCTTACTGTTTTTTGGCCCTGGTACATCAGAAAGACGATCTTTCAAGGGATGAAGGAGGAGCAGTAGCGATGGAAGGAGTTCCCACACTGAGGAAATTGAAGGAAAGAAGGAAGGGGGAAGAGCGAAGGAAAGAGCCTTTAAGTGGCTGCCGTGTGCTGGGCACTATTCTAAGAGTTTACAAACATTATCGTGTTTTATCCTTAGAAAATCCCTGGGAGGTGGGTGCTATTATTATCCCCTTTTTGCAGCTGAGGAAACTGAGACAGTAGAGGTTCAATGACTTGTGCAAAACCAAATAGCTACTATCTAAAGACAGATTTGAATTCACATTTTACCTTTCTCCCTAACTTACTTCACATATCCTATTACTGTAGAGAACAATACCATCCTCCCAAAACCTCAGGTTTGCAAAGTAGGAGTCATCCTGGACTCCACACTATCTCACACCTGACACCCCCCGCCCCTCCCACAATCCAATCTGTTGTCAGGATAACATCTCTGGAATATGCCCCCTTCTCTTCTCTGACACTGCCACCACACTAGTACAGGCCCTCTTTAACTCATGCCAGGGCTATTGCAGTAGCCTGCTTGTAGGCCTGCTTGCTTCAGATCTCTTCCCACTCCAATCCTTCCATTCAGCTGCCAAAGTGATTTTCCTAAAGCTCAAATCCAATCATGTCATATAGCCCCAACTTCCCAATCACCCTCCCACCACCATCACCATTTAGTAAACTCCACTGGCTCCCTATTGCCTCCAGGATCCAAAACAAAATGCTGTTTGACATTCACGTTTATCATAATGCAGCCCCCTTCCAGCCTTCCAGTCTTCTTACACCTAACTACTCACCATGTATTCTTTCATCCAGTGACACTGCCCTCCTGGCTGTTCCATGAGCAAGATATTCCATCTTTCCGTTCTAAGCATTTTCTCCAACTGTCCCTTACACCTTGAACAACTCCCTCCTCTGCTTTGACTACTGACTTCTGACCTCTCTGGCTTCCTTTAAATCTCACCCTAAATCTCATCTTATACTAGAAGCCTTCCTTAATCCCTCTTTATTCTAGTGCCTTCTCCCTGTTAATTATTAATATGTCCTATATGTGGTTTGATTTGTATATTTTTGTTTGCATGTTGCCTCCCACATTAGAGTATAAGCTGTTTGAAGGCAGGAACTGTCTTTTGCCTCTTTTTGGAATTCCCGACTATAGGCACAGTGCCTAGCATATAGTATGTGCTCTATCCACTATGGATAGAAGGGAAAGGGGGAAAAATTGAGTCTCTGCCCTAAAAAAGTTAACATTCTAAAGGGGGATGCAATGTACAAACAACTGTGTACATACAACATGAGCCGTTATTATTCTGTGTCCCTTAGGTTCATTACTATAGGGTTATCTTTCCTCACTACATCCCCTGAAGTCACCAAAGTCTGTGGATTTTTCCTTTGAAATGTCTCTTGTATCTGTCCTTTCCTTTCCATACCCACTGCCCCATCCTAACCCTTGTCTGGACCATTGATCATAGTCTCGTAATTTCTCCCTCCCACATTGTCTTTCAAACAATCCTTGATCCATCTCTTTGGTATAGAGTCACCACCTCCTTCTGCATCATTTTAAAAGTCATTCTTTGTATTTCTGCCTGATTAAAAAAAAAAAAGTAAAGAAAAACTTGCAGCGGCTTTCCGATTACTCACAGGAAAATCCTGATTCTTTAACTTGGTATTAAAAATCCTCTACAAACTGTCACTTAGCAGCTTTATATCGTTCCGCTCCCCACCACAACCTTGCAATAAAATGACTGCAGTCAATGTTCCTAAAATATGCTATCCATATTCATTCTTCTCTACTTTATCATGCTATTTCCTGCCTTCTCCCTTCTTTCCTCTTGTCAAAATCCTACCCTTCCTTCAAGGACCACCTATTTGCTTCCATCTCCTCCACAAAGTTTTCCTTGTTGATCACATTTTTTCAGTAGTTTTATAACACTTATCATTAGCTATTCTAGTCATTTAGCATGTAGAATATGCTGTGTTATATTATCAGTCATCTTTTTATGTGCAGATCCTGTCTCCTCCAATGAGACTGAAACTGTCTTGAGGACAGGGACTGCATCTTAGCCTTTCAGCGCTCTTCCCTACGTGTGATTATAGGTGCTCAGTAAATGTTTATTGGTGATGATGATCCACGCTCCCTGGTGCTTATTTCACAACATAATTTACTTTGGAAACAGCTGCAGCAGCCTGAGATAGAAGGTGAAAAAGGATTTATTTTTTCTTTCTCTAGAGCTACAGAAAAGAGTAGGAATATTTATTCAGACTATTCTGAATGCTTGCTGCATAAAATAATAGTTCACAGGAGTCCAGCAGACTATCCTGCACTTACAAAGGGAAAAGGACCCTCAGCTTCATTGACTTAATCTAAATTCAAAACCAATTTCCTCTTCACTTCCCCTTTATTCACAGTTTGCTTTGTCCGAGCCAGCCCTAATCTAATAAACTATTGAAAATCAACATTATAAAAACTTTTAAAATGTGAACTTAATAACCACTAACAAAAAATAATCACTCAAATAGATACACAAAATAAGGGGGGAAACATTTTAGTGTTTAACAAACAAATTAAGGAATATGAAAAAGAGAAATGCTATTTGTTGTGTCCCCTTCCAAACCTGTGGCAATTTCTGCCACCTTTGGTGCATTTTTTCTTTTCTTAAAAAAAAGTATATGTTTATGTATATATGATTTTACAGATATAAAAATGTAGATACATGTTCATATATATATGTATAGACATATATGTGGATTTATACACATACCTATCTATACCCACACAGAGAGAGATATACAGCATTATAGTCAGTGTGTGTGCAATTCCGATTTTGCAGATTTCACCACTTCATTAGAAAGGCAGCATGGTACGATGGAAAGAGGGTTGGATTTGGGATCAAAGGATCTGAATTGAAAACCATGGGCACTTCCCTGTGGCCCAGAGAGATTAAGTGGAATAGATGACCTTTAGAATCCTTTCTCGCTCTAAACAGGTGATCCTGTGTTAACTTCATTTAAGTCTTTGCATATATCCTTGTATTGCTTCATCATAATCCATTACATTAATATGCTGTAATTCATTCATCCATTTTCCAATTTCTTTGGACATATCAGGCTTATCTAAAACTGTTTTGGTTTTTTGCTCTTGCCGATAGAACAAATATGAATATTTTTGCATGGACAAGTTCATTTTTCTTCTTCATTGTATTTTTGGAAGAGGCCTAGCAGTGGTATCATTGGGTTGAAAGGTATTATTGCCTTTAGACTCTCTAAAGTATCAGCACCCGTATGCACTCCCACGTACAGTGTCTGTTTCCCCATAGTCTTGCCAACATTGAACTTTACAGTTTTTTGTTATATCTTCTATTCTGTTGTGTAAAGTAGTCTCTTAAGGTCATTTTGATTTGTATTTCTCTATTAGGAAATTTGATCATCTTTTCATATGGCTATTAAGTTTGTTTTTCCTCCTGCCTAAATGAACTATTCATGACCTTTCCTTTGAAGATTATGGAAAATTTTCTTCATAGCCTTGTTAAATTTAAAACCCCTGTGAACTGTTAAAATGGAAGAAACCCCAAGTCCAAAAACAGGGACCTGTAATGAACTAGAGTCCAATCACCATTTACAATAATTATAAATGCATTTATTGCCGGAGAAGTAGCTTGCAAACTAAAACAGTGAGACAAGTTCACATCAAAAACCCAGTTGTAAAAGGTGAGATAGTTATACTCTTCAGACAAAAAAGGAAGAGAATTAGGCAGTTCCTAGAAAAGGATGAAGCAGGGAGCCCCATTCCCAAGGGGAGGGGGAGATCCAGGGAAAAGAGTGAGGAATTCCAGGTATCAGAGCTGTGGCCCTTTGATACGCAAATCAGAAAGCATTTCTGGTGATAAGTAGGTCTGGCATTTCAAGGCTTAAACACAGTTACATGAAGGGATGTGTCTGAGAGCCCCATAACCAACAGTTAAGAGAATATCTGAAGATAATGATGGTTCTTGAAGGTCCATAAACCATCAGGGTCTGCTTCAAAGCTGGCATGAGCTTAATTGGTTGTAGAGTTTCTGGTTTTCTGCATGTTCAGCTGGTTTACTCTTGGTCACTACAAAGGACTGTCTGGATTTAAGCCACTCTGTATCTTAGCTAATACAGCCAGTCCTCATATAGCTCTTCTGTTACTTGGATAATTGGAGGCCGGTGCTCAAGGCAGTTAGCACATCCATTTTCACACCATGCATCAGTTCCTTATATAGTCTGAATATCAGACCTTTATCTTATATTTACCAAATAGTTCCTGTTTCTATTTTCATTTCATTTAAAATATATTACTTTTTAATAAGGAAAAATCATTTTATATTTATATAATCAAGGCCATTGATTTTTGTCTCCAGTGATTTCTTCTGTTCGATTAAAAATAGTGTATTATTCCTTTTCTTTTAGTTTTAAAAATTATTGTTAAGGTATTCATGCCAGTGATCTAGTTACCCTATTTTGCTGCATGGTGTGTGGTCTAGATCCAAACTGTTTTTTGGGGTTTTTTTCCTATTTTCCATGCTGTTTTTACTAAAGTGGTTCCTTTCTCAGTTTATTAAAGTGCAGGTATAGCGAATATCAATTTTTAATATTCAGCTGCTTATATTTCCGGATTTTCTGTTCTATTCCATTGATCCATTATTCTATTTCCTTTTTTATAGTACCACTTAGCTTTTTTTATAATTATTCATTTAAAGTGCATTTTGATATCTGGCAATGCTTGTCTTTTTTTCATACTTATTGATATTCTTGTCTATCTATTTTTTCCATATGTTTTTTGTTATAATTAATTCTATACTCTATTGGCATTTTGGTTGGCATTTTCTGAAATCTCTGTGTTCAGGAAGTTTTGCCATTTTTACCATATTTTCTTGACCTAATACATCAACATTTTCTTTTAACAATTTAGTTAACATTTCTTTTTGGCAGGATCTGTCAACACTTGTATGAACCTAACATCTCTTTTCAAAAAGTTGCCAGTAAGAAAAGTTTGGCAAGTCAGCTAGAAAGAATTTAGCCTACTATGGGTCTAAATTGTCAAACTTGTGCTGAGGTCACAGAAGGATATGCTTGAATTAGTTCTGATATAGTTAAATGGTCTCTGTATTGGATGTCATTAATCTATGACTAATTAGTAATTTTTAGCCTTTGATAGCAAATGTGTATGAAGGATGCTCAGAAAAATATCAGTTCTCTATATTTGTACAATTGCAAACAGAGGAAAACCAATGAATATTTTCTCTTATATGTACATTTTCAGATACCTTGAAATCCTTTTATAGTTCTGGTGTTGGGGGATCCAACTCATTTTGTGTTTTATGAATTTTTTTTTTAATAATAAGTTTATTTATTTAACTTTTTACATTCATTTTCACAAAATTTTGGGTTCCAAATTTTCTCCCCATTTATCCCCTCCCCCACCCCAATACACCAAGCATTCTAATTTCCCCTATCACCAATCTTCTATCATCCCTCCCTTCCCCTGGCCCCATCTTCTCTTTTGTCCTGTAGGGCCAGATAACTTTCTATTCCCCATTACCTGTATTTCTTATTTCCTAGTAGTAAGAACAATACTAAACAGTTGTTCCTAAAACTTTGAGTTCCAACTTCTCCCCATCCCTCCCTCCCCACCCATTCCCTTTGGGAAGGCAAGCAATTCAATATAGGCCATATCTGTGTAGTTTTGCAAATGACTTCCATAATAGTTGTGTTGTGTAAGACTAACTATATTTCCCTCCATCCTATCCTGCCCCTCATTGCTTCTGTTCTCTCTTTTGATCCTGTCCCTCCCCCAGAGTGTTGATTTCAAATTGCTCCCTCCTCCCATTGCCCTCCCTTCCATCATCCCCCCCCACCCTGCTTATCCCTTTCTCCCCCACTTTCCTGTATTGTAAGATAGGTTTTCATACCCAAAAGAGTGTGCATTTTATTCCTTCCTTTAGTCAAATGTGATGAGAGTAAACTTCATGGTTTTTTTCCTCAGCTCTCCTCTTTTTCCCTCCACTAAAAAGTCTCCTGCTTGCCTTTTCTATGAGAGATAATTTACCCCATTCCATTTCACCCTCTCTCCTCTCAATACATTTCTCTCTCACCGTTTACCTTCATTTTTTTAAGATATGATCCCATCCTATTCAATTCACTCTGTGTTCTCTGTCTCTGTATGTGCATGTATGTGTGTGTGTGCGCACGTGTGTGTGTGTGTGTTGTGTGTGTGTATGTGTGTGTGTGTGTGTGTAATCCCACCAACTACCCAGATACTGAAAAGTTTCAAGAGTTACAAATATTGCCTTTCCATGTAGGATTGTAAACAGTTCAACTTTAGTAAGTCCCTTTTGACTTATCTTTGCTGTTTACTTTTTCATGCTTCTTCTCATTCTTGTGTTTGAAAGTCAAATTTTCTTTTCAGCTCTGGTCTTTTCATCAAGAATGCTTGAAAGTCCTCTGTTTCATTGAAAGACCATATTTTCCCCTGAAGTATTATACTCAGTTTTGCTGGGTAGGTGATTCTTGGTTTCAGTCCTAGTTCCTTTGACTTCTGGAATATCCTGTTCCATGCCCTTCGATCCCTTAATGTAGAAGCTGCTAGATCTTGTGTTATCCTGATTGTATTTCCACAATACTGAAATTGTTTCTTTCTAGCTGCTTGCAATATTTTCTCCTTGACCTGAGAACTCTGGAATTTGGCCACAATGTTCCTAGGAGTTTCTCTTTTCAGATCTCTTTCAGGTAGTGATTGGTGGATTCCTTGAATGCTTATTTTGCCCTCTGGTTCTAGAATGTCAGGGCAGTTTTCCTTGATAATTTCATGAAAGATGATGTCTAGGCTCATTTTTTTGATCATGATTTTCAGGTAGTCCCATAATTTTTAAATTGTCTCCTGGATCTATTTTCCAGGTCAGTTTTTTTTCCAATAAGATATTTCACATTATCTTCCATTTTTTCCTTCTTTTGGTTTTGTTTTATGATTTCTTGGTTTCTCAGAAAGTCATTAGACTCCATCTGTTCCATTCTAATTTTGATAGAACTATTTTCTTCAGTGAGCTTTTGAACCTCCTTTTCCATTTGGCTAATTCTGCTTTTGAAAGCATTCTTCTCCTCATTGGCTTTTTGAACCTCTTTTGCCAATGGAGTGAGCCTATTTTTCAAGGTGTTATTTTTTGGGGTCTCCTTTGTATTGACCCATTTTTCATGCCTTTCTTGCATCTCTTTCATTTCTCCTCCCAGTTTTTCCTCCACCTGTCTAACTTGATTTTCAAAATCCTTTTTGAGCTCTTCCATGGCCTGAGCCCATTGAATATTTATTTTGGATGTTTGGGATACAGAGGCCTTGACTTCTATGTCTTTCCCTGATGGTTAGCATTGTTCTTCCTCATCAGAAAGGAAAGGAGGAAATACCTGTTCACCAAGAAAGTAACCTTCTATGGTCTTACTTTTTTTCCCTTTTCTGGGCATTTTCCCAGCCAGTTACTTGACTTCTGAGATTCCTTTTCACACCCACCTCACCTCCAGATCCACCCAGCTAGTGCTTGGAGTCTGAGATTCAAATGCTGCTTCCCAGCCTCAGGGCTTTCAGCAGGGGCAGTGCTGCTATTCAGTGTGAGATTAAGTTCAGGTGCTCAGGTGGGGGCAGGGCCGCCTCACAGGGCTCAGTTCCCTCATGAGGTTTATGTGGAGACCTTCAATAATGCATCCGAGCTCCTGCCTGCTTTGGGAACCTCTCTCCACTGCTGCCACTGAGGGGGCCTGAGTTATGGGGATACCCCGCTCCCCTGTTGGTGAGCCAAACCAGCTCTCTCACTAACCTTTAGCGTCTGTGGGTGGATGCACCTGTGCGGCTGCTGGAGAGTCCATCCCTTAAGCTTGCTCGGATCTGCTCCTCTCCATGCCATGCGGCCAAGACAGGGCTGGGCTCTGCTCCTGGTCCGGTGCACGATGGACCTTTGGTGTCAGTTTTTCAGGTCTCTCTGGAACAGAAATCTCCTTCACTACATTGTTGTGCGGCTTCCACTGCTTCACAATTTGTTGGAAGTTCCTCTTTACAGGTATTTTATGGGCTGTGGTTTAGGAGCTAGCATATGTCAGTCTTTCTACTCCACCATCTTGGTTCCTCCCCCTATTTTATGAATTCTTATCTTCATCTGTTTTTTTAACTGTTTTTTTTTTTATCTTCACCTCTTTTTTAGTGGGCTCACCTGGCCTAATAGAAGAAAGTCAGTGTGAATGTAATGTACCATATTTTCCTTATGGTTGTTTTAACTAAAACAAAACCCCAAATCAATAAATAGCTGCTCTGATAATTGCCATCAGAAAAGAGGGCTTCATCTCGGTTTTGCTTTGTATTCATCCATCTTGCCAAATTAATCTAGATAGAGAGTAATTTTTAGAATCAATGTTATTTCACTAATATTCCTACAAAGGGGCAGCTGAGTGGCACAGTGGATACAGTGCCTGGCTGGGAGTTAGGAAGATTCATTTTCCCGAGTTTAGATTCAGTGTCAGACATTTACTAGCAATGTGACCCTGGGCAAGTCACTTAACCCTTTTTGCCCCCATTTCCTTGTCTGTAAAATGAACTGGAGAAGGAAATGCAAACTCTGCCAGTATCCTTGCCTGCAAAACCACAAATGGCATCATGAAGAGTCAGACATAACTGAAAAAGACTGAACAACAGCCGAATTTCTGCAAAAATCAATTCTCAAATGGCCAGATTCAAAGGATTTTTGTTTTTTTCCATGGGAAGGGAAGGAAGACTTGGAACTTAGCTTAAGTAAAGTCCATTTATCCTTGACTGAAATGCAGTTTTGAAAAATTAGAAAAATGTCATCCACATTTCTTTATACCTGAAAAGAGAAATAGAAATGTTTGTCTACTTTTTTGCTACACAGCAGTACAAGAAATAAGGAAGGTCCAATTCCACAAAAGCCAGAAAGAGCAAGGGAAAAGCTAGAAAGAAAACAAAGAAAAAAATTCTTCCAGGAAAGGGCATGAGTTGTAATGAAGCAAATTAATTTTCACTAATTGAAACTCAGTCTTAACTAGTTATTAAATATTGCCCTCAAAAAGACTCTCTGGATACCATCAGACCAGCCTTCATTCCCTAAGGGTTAGACTCTGGTAGTTCTGGGAGAACACAATTAAAACAAAGCTTTGTATTCACAAATCTGTGAAGATTCTTCCTTCTTGAGTTCTGGGATTCCCACAAACCAGGAGGGCCTGTGGTTTCAGACTTGTGAACCATAACTTTTATATCTGAATTACTTACATTCAGAAAAGGAAAGTGAACTTGTAAGGATGCTTGCTAAATGGCATAAAAATGTACTCATTTAATAAATACACTGAAAGAACACTAATGAAATTGACTGTCAAGAACAAAATTTCCCTACCAGAAATAACTAATAATGGGCATTACCTTTTTTTCCCCTTTTTTGAATGCATCATTTTTAAAGGAATTCTTCCATAGAATATTAAACAATTCAGTAACCTTTGAGAGACATTTTTGTTTGTCAGTAAGTTAACAGGGAAATGTAATGAAAGATAATTGGTTTTCTGACGAAGTGCATTGGAACTTAAAGCATTTTAGGCCTGTTTTACTTAATGTACTTAAGTTAACCATACTTTATTTTGCTGAAGCTACAGTACTACTCCACAATCCTTTGCCCACATCTAAAAATTAAGAGCCCATCTACCCCTGCAGCAAACTTCCAAACACAAAAACATAGTTGTGACTTCTCATGCATTCACTGTCCTCTGTTTATTCATTTGTTTACCTGCCAAGGCTGGCACACCATTTACTAATTTTCAAAGTTTAACAAATTGGTACATCCTGACAAAAATAACATGTGTTGTTTTCTTTCCCCTGATATTTAAATTGAAGTCTAAAAAACATTTGAGAGAGAATTAAGTGGAATCTGTGAAGTTTAAACAGAGCTTGGACACAGAAGGGTGATAGAAAATGGGAAGGTTGGTTATCAAGCATGACACTCATTAAAACTTGAAAAAAAAAAAGCTGCTTCACATGTAGAAATAGTATGCACACCCCACTAGGTAGTTTTGGAGTTCTAACAGTTCTAAAAGATGCTTCTCAAGAAAGCTAGTCACACTCTTTGTTGTTTATCTACAAGATTTTTCTGTCGAAATGATTAGCCAGGTCATTTAGATAGTCTTTCACTTCTCCCTTATCAGCTCCAAATTATATGTTATTTTAAAACTAGACTGTTAGAAAGAAGCCTTTACTGCTTTAACACAAATACTTATGATATTGAATTGACAGTGGTGTTTTAGAGGATTTCTTTTTATTGTTTTTGTCTCCCTCATTTTAGGTTTTAATATTTAAAAATTGAATTCTTTTTAAAAGTATAAAACTGCATTAAATTTTCACTTTTAATTTAATCACTTCCTTTTAATATCTTCAGCTTGTGAAATTGTAACAACCTCTCTAATCCTTCTCGAGAATTATAAATCCCAAGGTTATTTAACATACTTCACTGTCTTTCCTATAAATCATTGTGTAATTTGCTAAGCCATTAGGCTAGCTAATCAAGCAGTTGGCATTATTCTCATAATACTTCTTCAAGTATTAACTAATTCACTCATTAAATTATAAAGTGAAAACAATTTGGGAAACGTATGTAGTTACCTTTTGGATTTTTTTTGTGAATATTATAGCAACTTCTGTGTATGATTTCTGTGTTAATTGTTTATAGGAATCAATGTGTTTCATAATATGTTAAGCATTTTAGTTTAAAACTGAAATACTGTTGTCTTTGTGCATTAGCAACTATTATATAAACATGTATACAAAGAGCTGTGATAGGAATTATAATAGTTTCGCCATAGTCCTGCGTACACTTCCTTTCAGTTGCTTCTCAAATGTCTTTTTTACAGAGATATCAAATGCCTGGCAGTCATCGCTGTGGGGGTTTTTGTAAGTCAGCATAAGGCTGCAGGGATCCTGCGTATGGTTTAGTTGCCCCCTTTTCTGTTTGCATTTGACACCGCCAGTCTAAAGCAAGTCATTTCACCTGTGTTTGCCTCAGTCTCTTCAGCTCTAAAATGAAGCTGATAACAACACCAACCTCACAGAGTGGTTGTGTGAATCCGATAAGACCTGTGTTGACCTTGGCCACGTCCACGGCCTACAGCTTCTTTACCGCCTAACGTCCGCGATGAAGACGAGGGTGATCAGTCTTCTTCGTAGCAGACTCAGTGGTCAAGGGAAACTTAGTGATAACTAATGATGACATAGTGATCAAGCTTGTTTTCCTGAGGGCCACTTTTCCGAGGGTATCTAGGCTGCCTCCGATGTGGTGGCGAATGTTCAGATCTTCTTTCTGTGGCCATGGACACCCTTCAACACTGCCTTCTTGGCCTTCAGGGCCTTGGACTTGGCTTCTGTTTTGGGGGGGACAACAGCTTCCTCCTTTGCTTTTGGTACTATCTTGGGGGAAAGGCAAGATATTTGTAAAAGCACTTAGTACAGTGCCTGACATGTAGTAGACACTATATAAATGCTTGTTCCCTTACCTCTTGTATTATAGACATGTACCTTTATAAATTTCTTTTTATTTTCTCCAATAACACTGATCAGCTCCAATAAGTGATAAACACAGATTAACTCCTATAATTACAGCACTGTGTTTAGCACATTTCAACTTCTTGTGTATAAACAGACCAACTAATTACTAAATCAGGAAGAAAGTAAATAATTGTGGATATTTAAAAACTCCTTTCCAAAAAAAGCTTTAAATCACAAACACAATGAATATAGATTCTTTAGTCTTCCTAATGCTAATACCACTAGTATCCATTTGTAGTCACATCTGAGTATTCTTAGTGATTTGTAAACATGCATATGGTCATTCACATGGTTTATCAAAAGACATTTGAACAGAGAATTATATTTGTGCTTGTTCTTAAAATGTGACATGAAATTATTCTGATACTTATTATTATTATTACTCAAAAAAATTCATGAAGTAGAACTGCCCTTTCTAATGATTTACCAACTTCTCTCCTGCCCACAATGAAATTCTAAGTATGAGATGACTAGTTGACCCACAATGACTGTCATATTTTGTCGTAATTTCTCTATGTTGCTGCAGTAGACAATTTGCCCAGTACAGCAATGGGAATATTAAGTAACATTAACTAAATTACTTACCACACATGACAAATGCATGTGGATTCCTGGTGCTTTGCTTTGTGTTTAGGCCCAGGAAAGCTATATAAAAATAGATACACAAATACATAGAAACAAAAAGCTTTTGTAGACGTACTGTATTCAGATGAACAAATGCTTTACTATTTAATAGAACTGGAAAAATTTTCACCCACTTTACACATATCATGATTTGTGTTTGTAATAGAAATATTAGGATCAGATTTTTGGAATTTTTATTTTTGACTATTTGCTAAAAGGTCAGCAGTCATCTTTGCGAAGATCTGCTTCTAAAGGAAACATGTTTTTATGGAACAAGTTTGTTGAAGGATTCCACTTGTAACTTTGGGTGATTTTATATTTGGAGATTGAGCTAGTTTATCTTCATTTTATGAACACAGTTATAATGTAATTTCCTTCTAGCATTTAGGATGGTACTGTGCACATAAAACTGCTTAACAAGCATTATCCTTACAGGTACATTAAACTAAAACTATAAATACTTTGAATAATCTTCTTCTTTCTTAGTAGGCAAGGTATTTTCCCTAAGCTTTTAGCCCTTTACAATTCGTAAAAGTCTAGCATTTCTATTTTAGTATAAACTGAGTACTGTGTTCATGGCTATAGCCTGCCAGCTATGTTTTTGTGAATTAAACTAGTCTGAGAAACTTAATCTTTGCTACATAGCTTTAATAATGTGTATATTGAATTATCAACAATCTAAAACTTCACATAAGTATTAGCAAACACCATATCTACATAGTATATCATTAGACATTCATCCTTGACCAAGAGAGTAATTTTCATTATTCTAGTAAACAGAATCCCACCCCCCCCAAAAAAAAAACAATGAAGTGGTTAAGTGCTTATTTCACGTAGGAGTTTGCTTTGTGATATATCAAATTTTAAGTGTTAGAATAAAGACTCAGAAATCTTTGATGAATATGCAGG
The DNA here is from genome assembly GCA_023548195.1 of Bettongia penicillata ogilbyi. Lineage (NCBI taxonomy): Eukaryota > Metazoa > Chordata > Mammalia > Diprotodontia > Potoroidae > Bettongia > Bettongia penicillata. Next base: position 2,125,150 of record JAJHZJ010000567.1, read on the forward strand.
GTACCATTTTCAAACATGGCCTGAGGCCCCAAAGTTCCTGGTACTGATTCTGTCCTCAATTCACAACTCAACCTATTTTTGAACCCTACCTCTTGGCATAGTTAATGTTATTATTTGACCGGGGTGGGAGTTTTGTGATGAGTTTTCTCTTTCCTGTAATGTTGAATAGTTGATAATGTAGTTAGTGATTGCAGCTCTAACATTCTGTTTCTTTGGAAGAAGCACAGGACTATGCCATGTATATAATTCTCCTTTCTTGGAGAATTCTCCTTGTAAGAATTTTTACCAACTTCATTTCCAGTTCTGCTTCTGTTTCTGCATTGACCTGGCCAGTGACCCAGATTCTTCTTCTCATTCTCTTTGCCTTAACCCTACTTCAATGATACAATCTGGAGATTAGCCAAGCCAGCTTAGATTTAGCCAGAGAGGTCTTCAAAGTCAAAAATCTTTGATTTTTGCCTCATGTCCAGTTGTTGGCCCTTGTTTTTCTGAATCCTTCATTTATAAGCATAATTTTTTCTATAAACATTCTTCACATAGAATCATTAGTTCTGTAAATCATTAGATCTGTACAAGATATCTAAAGGGCAAAAAAGTGCTGATTTTTCTAGAATTCTCTACTAAAGGCTGGCAAGAAAGAGTTCAAAAATGAGTATTACATCTTGCCACCATCCTGAAAGAGACATATATTGATTTCAAACCTACAGAACTTGTTTTTTTTTCCCTCTTTATCCCAGTTTCCCCCCCAATTCATTCAACATTGAATTGCAAAAAATGTTTGTATTTACACATCTGTAAATTTGTGCACCTAGTGAATTTATATAAAATTTTTGTACATTGCCTTAATGTTCTCACGTGACAATAGAAAACTAAAATTTGTAATCATCCTACAATGTGAGAATTGTAATGCTTAATACACTATTGTTTTTGAGAAAATGAAAATACTTTAAGCTGAAAGAAAAAAAATGTTTATAGGATAATTCCAATATAGAAGATCCTTTGGCTCCTAGTATCTTGTATTTGGTCTATACTGTTCAGTGATTTTGCCTTGCTCATGTACTTCATGGGAACTCTCTAGACTACAAAAGGAGTTTGATCATAGATATGTTCTCTCCTGACATATCTCATTTGTTGATATGGCTGTTATATTAAATGATATTATAATCAGAAACAGTAATTTAAAATTACCTGTCTCACAAAACATTACTATTCCTTGGGTTTTCATCAGGTTATGATACTAGCACCAAGGGGAGATAGCCTTTGGAGGCAAATGGATGCTGGATTTAATGGGAATGGGGAAAGAGCTGAGGGAAGCAATGCCTAAGGGAGATGTAAATTTAGATATTTATTCATGGATGAAGACCGCCCAAAAAAATCCAATCATAGGCCTGACAAATATTTCTAAAGGGTCAGACAACACACCTTTTTTTCTTTTGTTTTTAGCCCTGCTATTGATCTATTCACTTTATACAGAAATCTTAACTATAGTAACTATGGAATTATGTTTATAAATTTTGAACAATATTTCTATAGTATAAAACCCTAAATTTAAATAATCTTTAAATACTATAGTGAATTCAGTAATTAAAAAAAATTGATGGGAGGGAGAGAATATAATGCACAAGTAACAATATAACTGGTTATCTATAGTTTGAGGGAATTTTTTAAGCTTTGAAATAAATTAGTTCATGTCATAGTTAACACAGACAATACACATATACTAAATAAAACCAGTATGATATAACTGGAAGAAAATTTGAATGTTTTTGTTACACAGAACGTGACTACTCCCTATGTTTTCTCTGAGTCATCTACTTAATGGTCTAATAAAAATGTGTTTTTATTATATTTGGCATTTTGGAGCTACTTAACAAACTGGATGCATCATTTTCTGTGCCCTGCATTACCAACAAAATTACCAGATACATTATAATCCAATGCCTTTATTGGTCTTGATGGTTAATGATGAAGTACAAACATGAGCACAATATGTACTTTTTAAAAATGTTACCCTGAGTTCTCAGCACTCTACAGTATAGTCTAGATCTTAATATTGGCCGTATTATACCAAAATACAGCCAGGCTTTAAAATATGAACACCTGACTTATGATTCTTTTATGCATGAGAATGACCATCCCTACCACAAAAGCCCATACTTCCACCTGATTAGTCATTGTCCACCATGTCAGGTCAGTGTGTTGAGATATGAAGCCACTATACTCCAAGGCCCAAAGTTCCCCCAAAGGAACCTGGGCTCACATGGATCTGTGTTCAAAATTGGACAGCCTGACCTCCAGAGAGGGTTAGATTCTCTCTCTATATTGTTAATGTTCCCACCAGAATTCTTCCTCGAAAATCTTTAAAACATAGGCTCATATCTGAGTCTTCTCAGGTCTGAGTCATAGGATCTTCTCTCACAAAGGCATTTATTCTCATACAACATGGACTTCAGTTATGGGATAGCTTTTATTTCTTCCACCACTACATAATACACAAGAGATTCAAAGGTCTTCATGAACAAATAAAGGAAACACAGAACACTTAAACAGGCCATTTTACTGACTATACTTCCCCCAGAAGGGAAGGCCATTTTGTGGCACTGATGGAGAGATATTTCAAATTCACTTTGGAGCTATACTGTCTGAACACAACTCATAACAAGATCACAATCTCCTGTCCTTCATCACATGTCTTAAGATGTCCGGCTGCAAGACAGTCCTGTTGACTGTCATCTGAGAAGCACATTGTTTAAAAAGCCTTTCTCTGGTCAACCACTTTGGAAGTTATGTACCTGAAAGCTCAGGATTACTCATGGTATTCTAAAGCTATAAACATCTTTTTCTTAATTTTGACCTATGCTCAGAAAAAGAAACAAAAGCAGAAGGTATCCAAGGACTGGGACATCTTAGGGACCCCATTCTCAAGTTATTTGGACAAGTAATTTCCCTGCTCCGTATACTTTTCACTGGAGGACTTAGTTGACACCGAGGGGATAGGAGAAATCCCCCCTACTCCCTTCCTGGAATACAAAGAGAGAATGGTTCAAAAGAGTGTTCAGAACCACTTCCTTAGCTGACATTTCTAGACCACAGAATGGAATGTTCCTCCATGAATCCCTTCCCACCTACCCCCATTCTCAGTCATCAGTCACCTTCCTTTTCTTCTGTGTATCTCTTAAGTCACCGGAGATAACAGAAATTCCTTGTCATCTCAGCAAAGATCCCCTTTTTATTCAAACTCTACCAACATCCTCAGTGGCAGCTGTTGTTTTGTTGTAGAGGCAGTGTTATAAATTATGGCTAGGATCCTAGACTTAACCAATTAATTAAAACATGTTAATGCTTCCTATGTGCCAGGTAGTAGGGACACAAAGATGAAAGCTCCTGACCTCTAGGAGCTTACATTCAACGGAGGAAAGGGTAAGCGAGGGAGGGACGGGATATGCAGCTGTGTAGGTACATATGAGATACATATAAACAGATGATTAACCTGGGGGAGGGGGAGAAGACCTCATGAGAAAGGTAGCATCTGAGCCTGAAAAGAAACCAGGGATTCCAGGAAGCAAAGCTTAGGAGGGAGAACGTTCTGGGCAAGAGGAGCAGCTAGACCAGTTAATAGTCACTAAGCATTTATTAGGCACCTGCCGTGTTCCAGGCCCCTTGCTAAGTGCTCAGGATACAAAGAAAAGCAAAACTTGGACCCACTCACAAGGAGTTCAGTCTTTTTCTTTTCTTCCAAATTTATTTATTTATTTTCAATTTTTAACAATCATTTCCATAAGTTGTACATTTTCTCCTCCCTCAGATGGCACGCAATCTTATATGGGCTCTGCACGTATATTGTTAAACACATTTTCACATTGGTCATGTTGCATGGAAGAATTTAAATGAATGGGAGAAAGCATGAGTAAAACTAAACAAAACCAAACTACAAAAGAGAAGATAGTTTGCTTCATTCTGTGTTCCAACTCCATAGTTCTTCTGGGTGTGGATGGCATTTTGTATCATGAGTCCTTTGGAAATGTTTTAGGTCCTTGCCTTGCTTTGAAGGGCTAAGTCTACCAAAAACAGCCCTCGCTCACTGTGGCTGTTACTGTGTATATTGTTCTCCTGGCTCTGCTCACTTTACTCAGCATCACTTCATATAAGTCTATCCAGGTATTTCGGAAGTCTGCCAGGAATTGACAGTCTAATGGAATAGACATGATGAAAACAATTATGTACACATAGAAATTCAGGCTAAATTGGAATTAACTAAGAAAAGTTTCTTGCAGGGGATAGTATTTTGGCTGGGACATGAGGAAGCCAGGAGGCAGGGATGAAGAGGGAGAAGATCCCAGCATGGAAAGCAGCCAGTAAGAATGCTGAGTCAAGAGATGAGCATCTTGATTGAGGCTCTCTAGTGTCAATGGTCACAGAGCATGCAAAGGGGAATAAGGTGAAGACTGGAAAGGTAAAATAGGGTCCACTTTGTGAAAGGCTTTGAATCCCAAACAAAATTTTTTATATTTGATCTTGGATATCATCCCCTCTCCTCTCCCTGTCCCCCAGGAGCCACTGGAGTTTATTGAAATGGAGAGATAGGGGAGGTGACATGCTCCAACCTGTGATTCAGGAAACTCAGTTTGACAGCCAATAGAGGGTGACTGCAGTGGCGAGAGGCTGGTCATCTAGTTATGGCTTTGGGCCAGATGTGAGGTGATGAGGAGCAGTGAGTGAAGAGGATAACTCCGAGACACCAGATCATGGAGACAGGATTTGTTAGTGACTCTGTAGTCAGTTGGGTTGGTGAGAGTGAGGAGTAGAATATAGCACTAAGGTCCTTTCAGCTCCATTAGCTTAGGAGTCAAAGATATTTCTTAGTCCTTGGTACCTGGCACAAAGAAAGTACTTAATAAATGCTTGACTGATTTACACTGTAAAGGGTGAAGACCAGATGGTAAGAAAGACCAAATAGGACTCAACTTTAAACAGGGAAATTAATTTAGAGTGGCACGGCAGTCTTAAAAAGTCTAAGTACAGATAAGCAGTGTAACAGGTTGCTAATGAAGCATTTCACTTATTCACTGAAATATGAACTAGACTTCACAATTCAATACAAGGAATGGTTGGAGAGCAACAAAATCAGTAGTATTCTTCAATCTGCCTTTGGACTCTACAATTCTTTCCCTGGATATGGGTAGCATTTTCCATCACGAGTCTTTTGGAATTGTCTCAGATCATTATATTGCTGAGAAGAGCTAAGTCTGTTAGAGTTGGTCATCTCACAGTGCTGCCGTTACTGTGTGCAATGTTCCCCTGGTTCTGCTCACTTCACTCAGCAGAGGATATTTGGAATTGTATTTATCATGATGAGTCCTTTTCCCTTTTGTTTGATCTCTTTAGGGTATTCTTGGGTTTTCATCAGCTTATAGTCCTTTGGGCATAATTCCAGATTGATCTCCACAGTGGCTCGACTGGTTCACCAACAGTGCACTAGTGTTCCTGTTTCCCACATCTCCAGCATTTGTCATTTTCATTTTCTGCCATCTTAACCAATCTGATAGGTGTGGAGTAATACCAGAAAATTGTTCTAATTTGCATTTCTCAAATTATTAGTGATTTAGAGCATGTTTTTATATGATTATTAATGGCTTTAATTTTTTTTTTCTCAACAGTCTTAAAACAGTTCTTAAATTTTTTGATGTCATGAACCCTTTTGGCAATCTGGTGAAGCTTATAGATCCCTTCTCAGAATAATGCTTTTATATTGATAAAATAAAATACAAGGGACTACAAAGAAACCAATGCCATTGAAATAAAGATGTAATTTTTTTCCCCATACAATTTCATAAACCATCTGAAATCTAATCATAGACTACTTAGGGGTCTGAGGACCCCAGGTTAAGAAGTCCTTTTCTAGAGGGAGGCCAAACAGAGTAAAATGTTGCAGAGGTAAAAAGAAGGATGAGAATTAAGATACATACATTTTAAAAAATTGGTAATTTTGGAGTAAACAGTTTTATTTGAGTGATGATGTTGGAGGCCAGATTTCAGAGAGTTTAGGAGAAAGTAAGAGAAGAAGCAGAAGCACCAGATGAAACCAGCTTTTTTTCCAGGAAGGGATGGTAAATCTAATAAACAAATAGTATGGAAAGTTGGAAGAAGGTGGAGAGGCACCATGAACAATGCAGTAAAATAATGAAATTCTTTCAAACCGTAAACTATCATTTCATCTTTCTTTCCCTTAGCTTCTGTCATCTGGAAGGATCATTTGGTCTGCTCACTCCGGCCTCATATTGATTTTGTTGTCCCTGTTACTTGTATTGGATCGTGACGGCAGGTCTGAAAGCTCGTTACATTGCTTAACCGCACTTAAACAGTCTTTAAGGTTGTCTTGCCATTTTGTATAAGTTTTTCTGTTCAAAGTTAACTTGTGATTTGTCTTTCATACCAGCAGTGTCAGTCTATCCACAAACATTTATTAAGTACTTAACTCCATGCCAGGCGTTGTTGATGAAGTCGTATCATGGAATCCTAGAAGACATTAGAGATTGTGATAGTCTTTACAAAAAACTCTGTGGTGTTCATGGACTGCCCCTCTCCAACCCATGGTGGGGGGCTCCTTCTGTATCACATAAATATCAGAGATGAGTGAACATCAAAATGTATCTGAGCAAAGCTCACTGCCTCCTCTGATTCACAGGTGCAGAAATGATGAACCCTGGGTGTCCCATCTATCAGCTAGGAAGAGTAAACCAGACTTTAGCATGTATTGTGTGCCAAATTTGAGGGTGACCTCTTGCAGGATTATCACTTGTGGTAGTACAAATATCTATCAGAATCTGCCACCAAAGGCAATAAGCTTGTTCTTTTCCTTAAAAAGCATTGAAACTGTCCTTGAGACTTAATTGGCTCAAGAAACTAAGGCATGGACATAACTTCCTGACCCACTGAGTATGGAGAGTCATGAGGAGCTCCACTTGGGACCTAAGGATTCACTAGTAGACCACTGTTTGCTCAGGAAAGCTGTATTCAACCAGTGTTGTATCCCTGGCTAAATTAATATCCACTTCCTTCTCAGAATGTCCTTCCCCTGCTCTGGTTAAACAGATATTCTGTTGTGAACTATTAGATATACTATGAGTGTTTTATTCTAATATCAAACCTTATGTACCATCCCAGTCTAGTAGAATTTGTCTATTACAAATGGCATGGCTGGTGCTTGGTTTGAAATGGATCTTATTGAAGTGGGAGATGGGTTAGCTCTACAGGGGAAGATGTTCTCCAGTGGTCTCTGTGCTTCTGCAGTGGTTGCCAATTACTGTGAGGCACCCACATTTACCTGGAGGATTTGCTGGTAAATTTTCAACATTCTGCAAGCAGAGACAAGTAGGAATATGCTTGTGTCTTTAAGAAGTGTCACATGAAGATAAATGGTCATTTTTTGAAGTTGCGTAATTTTTAAAATTGAGGGTGATAGTGATTGCTCAGACCCATCAAGCACCGTTCTCTCTGCCAGACTGGAATTTTGAATTTGCCTAAAAACTGTACCAAAGAGCTGCTCAGGTCTTTTATATGGTGTTAGGGAGGCCACTGACTTTGCAAGGCCCTTGAGAGGCTAGTGCTTGGTCTTCCCCAAGAGCCTAAAGGGACTGCATAAGTTTAAAAAGAGAGAGAGCTGCCATTTCATTCCAGAATACTCTGTGTGTATGTCTCTGTTTCTGTCACTATCTTTTACTCCACCTCCTTGTATCTCTGTCTCTCTGTCTCTGTCTGTCTCTTTCTCTGTCTCTGTCTATGTCTCTCAGACTTCCCTGAAGGGAGAATGAAGGGTGTCTGTGGAACTCAGGCTCTAGGTACCCTCTCCATCTTTGCATAAATGCCATGTAGTTCACATTTTCTTGACTGTCTTTCCCCAAGCATAAATAGAAGACTCAGAGCTGGAAATTCCCAACCTTGACAGCAGCCATGTGAATTCGAGAAATCAGGAGATCCTGAATCCTTTAGTCAGGGCTCACTGGCAGCAGGTTAAACTTTCTATATTGGAAAATATGACTGCTGAGAGGAAGAGCAACCTAAGCTCTGGCCTGTTGGCCAAAACCTTTTGGAGTTGCCTCAGTATGTGTGGCCATCCCTAACTTCTTCAGCTCAGTAGAGTAGCCAAGGTTAATGATACCCTGGCCTGTGGCACATGTTGTACACAACACAAGCCGGCTACCAGGAGGGTAGCTCCTAGCTCAACCCAGAAGTGGCCATGCCTGCCACGGATGCAGTGACAGCACCTGCAGCAAGGCTCAGGCCCTGGAACAGGAAGGGAGGACATCACTAAGGCCTTCCATGAGGGAAACACTGGGGCAGGCTAGGCCCCAGCTTTCCAGGCACCAGCTCCAGTGCGGGGAGTATCAGGTAGCAGTCTATTAAATCAGTAAACCTTCTTTCATCATCCACAGACTATCCAGCACCCCTCTTCCAGTGTCCGCATTCTCTCCCCAAATCCCAGGGGTCATCCTTTCTCTGGGTGACATGTCAGACCTTTAAGCCTTACCTTCTTTGAGCTAAAACATGATTAAAATACAGCTATATGGAATGGACTGGGACAGAGTTCATGTCATCCAGCTGCCTCATTTTACAGATGAGAAAACCCAGACTTAGAACTGGTAAGCAGCTTGCCTAAAATCTGATTCCCAGTCAGTGGAATCACTGAAATTGGGACCAAGACCTTTTGACTCCCATTCTAGTACTTTGTCCTACATCTCAGTTCCCCTCTCTGTTCGTCTGTTTGCTATGGAGATCATTGCCACTACGTTCATAAAAAGAGACTTCCTCCTACAATTGAAGGTAGATTCCTAGTTTGGGGGTTTGGGTTTTTTTTAAAATCTGTTTGCAGTATCCATTATTTGCCAACCTGGTAGCATCTCAGTGGGAAAGGGAAAATATTTTGAAGGCCTCAAAGGTGGAAGCCAGAATATGGTTTGGAACAGTTGTTTATATGTAAAAAAAAAAATTCCCATGCCTGCATATTGCAAGGAGGAGGAGGAGAGGAGAAAGCCTTTAAACAGAAAAATTAGGTACATGTAGCTCAAGCCTTCACTGTTCCTTTATTGTTCAAACTTTTCTATAATTAGCATAGACTTCCCTACTTTTCAAAGTAAGAAAAAAAAAAAAATTTTTTTAAGCTGTGACAGTTTGTAGTTGACGGGGAAGGACTAAATCACTGAGGTATATATTTGGAGTCTTGGGTGAGATGCGCTTAAATGAAGCATAGTGATTATCTTCGCAGCAGAAGGTAGAACCATAATCTCAAGAAATGGGTAGTTAAGTGGACACCTGTGTAGCTGAAAAAAAAGAAAAGCAGCCTGGGTTCACGATAACCAATGCAATGTAATGCATTAAAGCTCCAGGAATAACTACGCTCCTGAAAGGTCACCTCATCCATTTGGGGCTTTACTATGGCATCTGCAGTATTAGCGCAGTCTTTCGTTAACCATTGGTATATTTACTTTTTTGTGTTGTTTAATCTGCCATACCATAAAATGTTTAATTATGGGATGAAATAGTTATATAAAGCATTTGCATCATAATGAGGTATATCATTTGATTTAATTGGATTTTGGTACGCTTGATCTAAATCAAGCCTTCAGTATACCGTGTGTGTGGAGAATTGTCCAATTAAAATTTTTTTTAATTAAAAATACAAGATAGTACTTTGACTAAGACAGGTCACTAGATGAGATCTGCACAGATAGTTTACCATAAAACAACTCTCCAACCAGAATCATTCATCAGTAATGGAAGAGGAAGCATGCATTTTCATGCTCCTTTTGAGTATGGTATGGCCAAGAAAAACTAGCTGATACTTTAGTGCCTTGCACATATTAGGCCCCTAATGTTTGCTGAAACAATGAACTTTAAATTTTTGTTCAAGAACTGCATTCTGTCTACCCACTGGTTAATCAAAAAGATTATTCCACAAATGCTTTGGTTATTTCCTTCATCATTTGTGTATAAAGATGGTACTAAAACCGATTATCAGCAAAACTTGTGCTTTTAATTGTGGAAAGGCAGAATTACACAATGGATAGAATATTCAAGCTGGAGATAGGAAGACCTTGTTTCAAATCCTACTACTCATATTTGGTAGCCTTGTGACCAAGTGCAAATTTGACCTCTCTTAGCCTCAGTTTTCTTATCTGTAAAGTAGTACTATAAGTGCTTCTTACATCACAGGATTGTTGTTCTTAAAAACCTATATAAATGTCAGTTATTTTTATTTTTGTGTGGAGCCATCCAAGCTGTTGTCTATTTCATTCTATGACAGTGGCAGACATTTGCAAGATAACTAGCCAAAAAAAGGTCAAATCATTAAAAAAAATATTAAAGGAAACTGAAGGCTACATCTATATCTAAGGCAGGCATTCTCAACCTAGAATCCATGAACCTTAAAATAAAATTTGATAAGTGTATTTCAATATTATTGTTCCCTTTTGCAATCTTATGTATCTTATTTTATACATTTAAAAATTCCAAGCTTCATAAGCCTGCAAAAGCATTCCACAGCACAAGGAAAGGATAAAAACCACAGGTCTGGGGGGAGAATTCTTATTTAAACAGGGGATAGAGGTAATCATAGAAGTTAAAAGACAATTTCATTTATAGGAAATAAAGAAAAAATTGCACAAACAAGATCAATTTAGTAAAAATAAGAAAAGAAGCCTTTGGGGAAAAAAACTTTGCTTCATTTATCTCTAATATTCAAGATATGTAATAGCAGTAGTGATAACTAACATGTATATTAATAACTAATATGTATATTATCACTGTAAGTTTTGCAGAGCATTTTACAGGTACAATCTCATTTTATCTTACAATAACCCTGGGAGACAAATATTGGTATTATCTCCATTTTACATATGAGGAAACTGAAACAGACAGTAGTTAAATGACTTGCCCAGGATTATACTGCTAGTTAGTGTCCGATATGAATTTGAACTCAGGTCTTCCTCACTCAAGTCCCCCACACCATCCACTGCAACACCTAGCTGCCTTTATATATGCAGTTGGTACAGATGCTTAAGAATTAGAGCCTTTCCCCAATAGACAAATAGTTCAAAAGATGTGAACAGGCAGTTTTCAAAAGAACTAGAAACTGTCAACTACCATATGAAAGAATGCTAAGAATCACTCTAATAATAAGAGAAATACAAGTTAAAACTACTCTTTAGTTTCACCTGACAACCTTCAAGTTGACAAAAAATACCTAGGAAAGAAAGGTATGCTAATGCATTGTTAGTGAAGCTTTGATTTTTGTGTAAATGATCCAACTGATCCAATACAGTTTGATTATACCAGAAAAACATTTCAACTATACACATTCCTGTGGACTCAGTGATAGCCCTACTAGTCACACAGTCCAAGAAGGTCAAAGACAAGAAAGAAAACTCTATTACCAAAATAATTTGTAACAGCTCTTTTTATGATATATGTGTTTGTCCTTTGTTACCAAGGAAGACCATGCCATCAGAGAAATAATGACATGATTTGCACCTAACTTTGTTTTGAGTGAGGGAGGGCTGTGCAGGTCACCAGCCCCACTTCTCCTCAAGAGCCATCTGAATCCAGTGACCAGATATTCATCAGGATGACTGGAGGTGACCCAGGATGAGGCAATTGGGGTTAAGTAACTTGGCCAAGGTCACACAGTTTGTCAGTGTTCATTGTGTGAGGTGAGATTTGAACTCAGGTCCTGATAGATAGTGGATAGAGCACTGGTGCTCTATTCAGTGCACCACCTAGCTGCCTCTCTTTCTGATAGCCAAGAACTTGGCCCAGTGACTTAAGAGCAGACCTTGGAACCCGGACAACCAGGATTGAAATCCCACCTCTGACACATAAAGTCAGAGCCCTCAAAAGCACTGAATCAGAAACTGGGCATTGCATACCATGCTCTAAACACCTTAACTTAATTGTCCTCTGTTAACACTGATAAAGTGATGGATATGGAATTTCTGATACATAGATGAAGAAAAGTAATTTCTTTTTCTGCCATTCTGGGAGGTAGTCTGTGTTTTGTCTCTGACTTTGTAACTTTAGGAGCTGTTTAGAGGTTCTTCAGTTGTGAAATGTTCATTTACTTTCACCAGATCACATATAAAGCTCCAAATGATACTGAAAAATATAGGGGCATAACTGATTCCAAAGTCGATATTGCCTAAATGGAGTCTTAAAAATAAAGGCAGTCATTTGGAACATCATTTTTCTGAACACCTGGCATCCCAGAAGATCAAAATATAAATGAATTGTATTTATTCCTTAAATTGATTACTGTAAACATGAATATTTGTGGATGCCAGAGGTGAACCTACAAAATTTCATTACTGGAAATTCTTAATTCTTTTTTCTGTCGCATTGAACAGTAGCCTGTCATTATATATGGATAAATGTTGCAGTACTAACAATATTAGCTATAAATATTAACAAAAAAGGAAAAATCAGTTTATGGAAGCCCTTGGCTGGTTGCAGCCATGTTGACACAATAAGAACCAGGCAGTTTGGATGTTTTGGTTCCTCTGATGTTTTCTCTTTCCTCTGATGAGATAAAAGTTTTAATAAAAATGGTGAAAATAAAAAAATTCTGTCTGTCCTGCCCTTACAGCTTCTGCAATCCAAATTTAAACCCCTATTCTCTCTCTTTTTTTAAATTAAAGTCTCTTTATTTTTACATCTGCTTAATTTCTTATGTGTCACTTTCCTGCTCCCTTCACCAGAAAGCCACCCCTGATCTAAAAAGGAAATAAAGGTAGGTGGGTGGGCAGGGGAAGAAGGAAGAAAGGCAGAGAAGAGGGAGGGAGGAAGGGAGGTAAAAAGGCTCCTGAATGATGACCCTGATCCGGTCTCTTCTTTTACAGTCTATTGAGGAAACTTCTTAATGCTAATTTACTTCATATTAATCCCTTGCTCAGAAGCCTTCTATAGCTCCTGTTTGCCTGTAAAGTCCAAATTCCTTACCCTCTACTATCAAACTTAACAGAACAAGTCCCCTTAATGGACTCAGTCCAAAGGCCTCACCCAAGGACCTAGAGGGCCACATGTGGTCTCCAGACCACAGGTTCCCTGCCCTAGGAGAAGTTCTGGTGCAGAAGAGCTAGAAAAGAGCCATGTGGAAATCGTTAGAGACAGTTTTTTCCAATGATGTCACATTCTAATCCTCTCAACTGATAAGTGGCACGTTAGGAGAAAGGGGCCTGCTTAAGGAGCTTTCGGAGTGGAAATATAATAGAGAAGATTAAGGTACAGTAGGTACAGGAAAGATGGTCAGGGCAGCTATGTCAGTGATGCTGCTGTTGAGAGAAGGGCTAAGCTAAGGATGAGACATTGGTGGAGCCCTAGTTCAGTTGGTGCTCCAGAAGAAAATTGATGTTTCTACTTCTGTAGAATATTAGGATATTTCCTTTGCGAAATCACCAAGCTCCTTTAATGACCCCAAACTTCCCATAGAAATAAAGCCCCATCTTTTTAATGCCAACATTTTGACATGGTTGCGCTATAGCGGTGAGACAATAAATATAACTCTTTCTGAAGAATAAATAAATATCGTCATATTAAAAAATTTTTTTTTGCCCTGTAGTAGTGCTCTTTGCGTTGGACCACTATGCATTCCTTGCCTCACTTTTTACAAGTGCAAAACTTTGTTAACTATATTCCTTGGCCTTGCTATCTGCCTGGTAGCCTCACCTTTACTGTATGTTTTGTCTTCCCTTGTTAGACTCTGAGCTCTTTGAGATCAAGGCCTGATTTACTTTTCTATTTGTATCTCAGTATTTATCACAGTCTTGGGTACATAGTAGGGACCTTTTAAATGCTTATTTTAATTCATCAAATAAAAAAAAGAATACTATACATTATATATATGTATTATATATATTGTTAATATTATCTAATACCCATTTGATGAATTCATTAAAAAGTGCAATAAAATTGCTTTGATTTGAACTGGATCTTGACAATCAAAATAGGTTCACAAGATGGGGTAGAACATTTCAGGGCAGTTAATATGGCATGTGGAAGGAGAAAAATAGAAAGCATATTCAGGGGATGGAAAACTGACCATTTTGGATAGACTGGAGAATTTTATTTGGATTGTTGTGGCCAAAAAATTCACCATCTCATGGTTAATCTTCTGGTACTGAACTTCTCTGAGCTTAACAAGGCTGATTCCTGAATGATATTTTATTACCAGGCTTCTGCTTGAAGTATTTCTAGTTTGGTAGGATTTTTCAGAGTTTACACTTTGTTTGTTTAGACTTTCAGTACTCAAGGTCACCTTAATGTCATGGTGAGTCATTGGAATAAGATTGTATAGGATAGTGGAGGTTGATTCTCTGTTATTGTATGTAACCAAATTAGTTTATAGTATGTGAAGCTCCATCAAGGGAGAACTTTGAAAGCCCCAGGAGTGTCTCCACTGCCCAATTTAATAGTAAACTTTGCAGATCTTATACACAGTGAAACTAGGGTTGCTCCTCAGTAAAGAATGTTTTTGACCATTTTCTGATTTGTTTTTCATTTGTTTACTATAAGATTAATGGGATAAAAATACAAAATCTGAATAAAAACTATTATTATTACCAGGACAATTATACTTCAAATGACAGCATGCTGACCTTCCCCCCCTTACAAAACGAACAACCAAATAAATAAATAAATAAGCAAATCAAGATTAATGAGCAGCATTGGCTTGCATCTCTTACACATTGTGTGCTAAGATGGTATTGGCATGCGATGTGACCCTTCACTCTTTAATTGTCCAGATTAGTATCTCACTCAAAGTAAGAACGTGATAAGGCCTTAGCCTGGAAGGGCCAGGGTCTCCCATTGCATCCTGGGCCATCTCCAGTCATCCTGATGAGTATCAGGCCACTGGACCCAGATGGCTCAGGAGAAGAAAGTGAGGTTTAGTGACTGTGCACAGCCCTCCCTCCCTCAAATCAGAGTCCACTGCAAGTCATGTCATCATCTCGATGTCATGGTCTTCTTCAAGAATGAAGGACAGACACAAAGCAGCTTCATCCTGAGCCTTCTCCTTCCTATTTGTATCTCCAGTGCTTTGCACATAGTACATGCTTAGCAAATGCCTTTTGACTCATTCATTCATTTCCTGGTGTCTTCTCATTGCAGTCACAAACCCATCTGCCAAAACAATCTTCCCAAAGTACAAATCACGTTTTTGCTCAGAAATCTTCAGAGACTTCTTATGCTTCGATGATAAAGGAAACAAACCAATTTCTTTAAAATGATTCCTCCATTTCCCAACCTCCTCCATTTAAAAGAATCCTTAGTTGTATCTAAGACAAGGAAACAAACCAATTTCTTTCACATGTTCTTCCCTCTACCATTACTGAGGTCACATTTAAGCCAAAAACATAACCCCCCAGGCCAGCCTTTAAGGCTATTCACAGTCTGGCCAAATATTAAAGTGTACATTCCTCCCCCACACCATGCACCCTCTCTGCCTCCCTCCTTTCTGCTCGTCATTCAGCACCAGCTCCGGTCCTAGATCCTCCATGAGTTTTTCATACACGTTAATGTTCTCTTTTTCCTGGAATAATCTCTTGTCTTACTGACTTATCTGTGTATATGTGGTGTTCTCTGATGGGGTCCTGAAAGCCAGTGACTATTGCACTTCGTCCTTGTCCCTAGAGCCTAAGACAGGACTTGCACATAATAAACTCTTAATAAATGTTTTATTACTGTTAATGGCTTCTTTAAAATGGCTTCACTACTAAATGTACCTTTACTACTAACCTGTAAGATCTTTGTTGAATGGGTAAATTAATATGTATGAAATGAATCAACTAAGTCAAAAGTTTTATCATAGGAAAGATGATCACTTTCTTTATATTATTTCTCACTAAGATCTCATAACGATTTTTGTTGTCATTTTTTCCCCATCATATCTGACTCTTAGTGACCCAGTTTGGAATTTTCTTAGCAAAGATACTGGAGTGCTTTGCCATTTTCTCTTTCATCTCTCTCTACAGATGAAGAAACTGGGCAAACAGGGTTAAGTGACTTGCCCAAAATCATACAGCTGGTGTCTGAGGTTGGATTTGAACTCAGGAAAATGAGTTTTCCTGACTCCAGGCACTGTATCCACTGTGCCACCTAGCTACTCTGGTGATAGTAGAGACCCTTCAGCTTTCATATTCATGTAGAAATGCAACTTCTAAAAATTACATATCCCAGTACCAGTTTTATTTATCCCTAGTAAAAGTCCGTTTGCTAAACGTTGTGTCTTGAGCACGGCCTTGGACTTAGATTGTCATTTGTTAAGTTGGTACATTTGGGCATTTTTGAGTTCTAAGGAACATTTATTCCAAAACCTTATTTATCTTGCAATCAAAGGCACATCATTTAACTTATATACAATGACACCATAGCTGCAAATCACTAGCAATGACGATATTTAAATGTTTATTAACTGGAAACTTCTTCTCTTTTTCTGTTTCACACTTTGGACGAGCCTTCTCCGCAGTGTCTCTTCTACATGCATACATGGTAGAATGTTTTGAAGAGTGGTTTGCATATGACACAGGTAGATAAGGCAGATGAGATGAACAATGTTGTTTCTCTGGGTCCACAGAAATTGTTTCCTCTGAAAACCAAAAGGAAAACTGATCAACTTCTCCTTTCCATTTCATTTCCTACATATGGTAACAAATGTCACTCCAGATGAGTAACTTAAGTGGTAAATCAGCACCCAAATTAGATAAAAATCCACAATAAAGTTCACACACAAAACTTACTCGCCCAAGTGATTTGTTACTCTGTTCATGAGAACCGGAGACAGAGAAGGCTGCAGATGGCTCAGTTCTGCATCTCAGGGCAGGCTCCGTTAGCTGAGGCTGTTTGGGTGACCAGTGTGTCAGGAAAGTGAGGATGGCTTCTCAGCTATCCCTTTTTATAGAAAAGTCCCAGCTCTGATGTGTATCAGTGGTGTTTTACTAGTTTTCCTTGCTTCCCAAGACTTCTGGAAAAGTGACTGTGGGGGAAGAAAGGTTTTATTTGTTGCTCTGCAGCCAGATCTGTACTTCGAGGTCTTTGAGCTTTGTAATTGGTTGAAGGGACATCATAGTATTGGCAAGCACACTGATTCCAGAGACCTGCGCCCCAGTCCCAGCCCTGTACTGACTGGCTCTTTGGCCACAAGAAATACAAAACCTCTGTGAGTCTTAACTTCTTATCTTTAAGTGAGTTGAATTAAGTGCCCACTAAAGCCCTAGGGTTCTGAGAATCATAGTAATCAGAAAAACCTGCATCACGGAGTCACGCGCTCTGGTTTTCAGGTTCTGTTTTCAGTACTTCCCTGATTTACTAATTCCTTCTGTTTCCAAGGAGCTCATCTGGCATTTCTTAAAAATATAATTATAGTATTAAAGCTATTTGACAAAAGCTATTTGAATCTAAAGTAAATTTGCTGTTATGATCCTAAATAGATTTTGAAAACGTGAGGCAGGGGAAAAAGTTTAAAATAATTTAAATATTTTCACTAAGCTTTACTTCCTAGGTGTTCTAGAATTGACTCATTCATAGAGAAACAGTTCCTTTGAGAGAACGCCTAAATTCTAATCTAATAAAAAAAAAAAAAAACTTTGGACACTTTATATTTCACAGGGTAAGTTTTTTTTTCAAGTTATTGGTGATAGGTGGTCCCCGCCCCACCCCAGGAACCGTTCTCTAAAAAAAAAAAAAGAAGAAACGACATGTTGATCTGTACGTTGTAACTGCTTTCATTTAGAATTTTTCAAATTAGTTTTCTTTTTCAAACTTTAAATAGTCCTTTATATTTTAATACCAATTTTTCACCTTTTCTGTTGTTTTCTGTAGTTACTAACTATTCAATAAGAATTCACTCTTTCTGAATAGGTTTTTGTCCCTTATTTTTGTCCCTTTAAAACAAAAAACAATAGATAGTTTCAAAACACATTATAAAGTGGATTTCCTTTTTGGGTCTTCCTAAGAAATATTGTGTTTTGAGCCAAATCATGTAAGAGAAAATTTAATAGGGATAAAGTTCCTATATGGATTTTTAAAAATTACCTATAGAAATATAGGATGGAGAGGCTAATAGTATCAGAAAAAATATTTGGACTTTTTGTTGACTACCAGCTCAATCTGAGTCAATGATATGGAAGAGATTTTGGGGTAGAGGTTAGGGGTGCAGGGACCCTGAGAATGTCAAGGCAGGGCCGCTTAGAATGAATTCATACTTTTAAGCAACCTATCAGTGAAGAGACAGTTTATTATAACACCAATAGAACCGGGTGAAGTCCCTTTGGGGAACTTGTATCCTTATGTGGGTGAATCTAGAACTTAAATGGAAAAAGATCACAAGACAGAAATGCCAGGGATGCTAATTAGGTCATCTAAGGGATCCAGGTGTCTGGGAGCTATAGATGGGAAAGTGCTGGGAGTATACCAGACATTGAGGCAGTTGTCAGAGGCATGGACGTTGGGGAAGCACAGAGCCAGGATCCTTGGGTCCTGGGTAAGAGTCTTTGGGTCAGTATCCCTGTGTCTATCCTGATAAGGGAATTCCAGAGTCACAGCAAGGGAAATTGTCCTCATGGGGAGGGAAGGGGACTGGATTATTTTCAGAGATTGACCTTAGGCTTTTGGGGGTACAGGTCCCACCATCCTATCAGTGTCATAGTTTAAAAAATAAACTAAGGAAATCTTGTACCACATTAAGTCTAGAACAGGGTGAAGTTTGGATTCTTTAAAAGGGCTGCGCTTGAGGACCTAGAGGGACACATGTGGCCTCAAGGCCACAGGTTCCCTACCCGTGGTCTGTACTCTGGAACACGGTGATCAGTTCTGAATTGCATATTTTAGAGAAAGGATGTTAGCAAAGTGAAACTCTTCAAGAAGGATGGCCAGGAGAGTGAAAGAACTGAAGACTGCTATGAAAGAAAAGTTGTAAGAAATGAAAATGTTTGGTCCCAATCAGTGGTTCTCAAAGTGTGATCCACAGTCCCCTGGGGGGTCCTTGAAAATCTTTCAGAGAGTCTCAGAAAGCCCTAAGATCATGTCTCTGAAAGGTCAAACCTATTTTCATAATACTAAAGTGTTATTTGCCTACTAAAATACTTCTTCCTTTCCCACCTTTGTACCTGTATAAGGCTGGATTTTCTTCATATATGTCAACCAAAACAACATATCATAACAGATTAAATGCAGAAGCAGAAGAAACTAGCTAGTCAGCCAGACCCTAAAGAGATTTGCAGATATGTAAAACAGTACTACTCTTCTCAGTAAATCGATACTTTTCATAAATAGGTTATTTATGTAAACATGTAATAGGTTTATTACTGTTTTTAATGAATTAATATTTTTTCAAAATTATCAGCTACTTCTAATGTAGCTATCGATAGCTATAATTGACATAAACTAAAGTTTTCGTTTAAGAGTGTAAAGAGGTCCTGAGACCAGAAAATTTAAGAACTGCTGATCTAGAGGCTGTTTGGGAAAGGGACTTAAATATTTGAAGGACTTTTTCGAAGATGAGAATTAGGTTTGTTCCACTTGGTATTAGAGGACTGAGCTAAGAGCAAAGAATAGAAGTTACAAACAGGCAGAGCTCAGGTCTATCTGAGATAAACTCCCTAATGATCAGAACTGTCTCAAAGTGAAATGAGCTGCCTGGGGAGGCAATGGTTTCTTCTTACAGGAGGTCTTTAAATAGGGGCTGAGTGATCAATTGTCAGAGATGGAGAGGCTGTTGCCATTTAAGATAATGGTCGGTTGGGCTGGAGGCCCCTTTCCAGTTCTGAGTTTTCTATAATTCTGTGAAGTAGTGGTTTATTTGTGACTTAAAATGGCTAAGGCCAAAGTATTGCTATAGATAGATCTTAGGTCAACATGAAAAGCAAACCTAGAAGTGAAGGAATGTTACGTATCTCGTGCAAGGAAGAAAACTGTTTTATTGACAGAGATCCTTCCCATGTCTAAACTGTAAGGAGCAAAATGCACTTTTGGAAGCCACATTAAAACTTGTTGGAAACTTCACAGAAGCAATGAGTTATTGTACTAAAGCCTCCAAAAAGACTTAATTTACTCACTGGGAATTGTTTATAACAAGATAATCAGCCTTATAATGTAATGTCGCATAACTGTGCCAATTATATAGTTCCTATCCCTTTAGAGTTTATCTCTTAAGAAAATTCCAGATAAGTGTAGGCCTTTGATCTTTTTACAAAGTCAGATAAGGAAAAAACTAACTATAATGAGTAGAAAATCCAAATTAACCTTAATACAAAGGAGACCCAAGTCACCTTGGAGATTTCTATCAGTCCTGTGGAAATAAAAGGAGAAAGGGTTTTAATTAAGAGAATGTATCATCTCCATATCCACAAATATTTCACAAACAACCAATAGAACTTTAGAGTGAATTATGTAATAAATGTACTTATAAAGTTAAGCGTAAAACCACAGAGTAAGCAAATTTTATATAAAGTGATCCTTAAACTGGAAAACCAAGTTCTTAGCCAAGAATAAATAAATTGACATAAGATAAATATTATTGCAGCAAAAAGAAACAGCCCTGTTAGAAAATTATTTCTGCCAGTGGATAGAAACTAACACGATTTTCTCAGTGCCAGGATAAACAGAAGTTGGTCTACCTTAGGTCCTTACAAGACTGCAAGGTGGAACATAAAGATTCACAATCTCTTCCTGAACCACATTTTATTCTTTCTATTGGGATCTAGATTGTTTTAAAATTAAATGAACCCTAAGAATGTTAGTAATCAGTTCCTTAGACTTTGTACAGGGAGAACTAAACAGGTCACTGAATTCTAGCCACTTTAGATCTAATATTAATTCCTTAATATTTAGACTCTGCTATAACCTCAGTCAGTTAGCATTTATTAAGTACCAACTATATGCCAGCCACTGTTCAAAGTACTAATGACCATGGTATCAACAACCTACTAACTTCCTATCTTAATTATGTATAGTATTTTTTTGCATTTTTCTTATGCATATGGACTTTTTAATACCTTAAAATTAATAAATTTTAAAACCTTTTGTGAGTTTAATGACTGTTATTATTCTTCTAGGAACTCATTGGAGAGAAAATCAAACAAAAGATTTAAAGAAAGTTCTTAAGGACATCGACAAAGAAGTCCCATTGGTATTTGTCAGTGGAAACCATGATATTGGTAATGTTCCTACATCAGAAACTATAGATGAGTATTGCCATACTTGGGGCGATGACTATTTCAGTTTCTGGGTTGGAGGAGTGCTTTTTCTTGTCCTGAATTCACAATTATATGTTGATTCCTCTAAGTGCCCCAACTTGAAACAGGCCCAAGACCAGTGGCTTGACAGCCAGCTAGCAATGGCCAAACAGAGGATGTGTAAGCATGCCATTGTATTCCAGCACATCCCTCTTTTTCTCAAAACTGCCGATGAAGAAGATGATTACTTCAACATAAGTAAGCCAATTCGCCTAGAGTTAATGGACAAGTTCACCGATGCAGGTTAGTATTTTTTGTACTTTTACAATATTTTTTCTTGATTTTCCTCCTTTTATCTTATGAATGTTATTTCTACCTTTTGAAGAAATCAAATGAACCCAGGGTTAAGTAGTGGAGTACATAGCATTGATATCCATTTTTAAAAAATAATGTAAGGGGAGGAAGTATGGTGTCTAGATAGATGGAAACCTGGATGTTTCAGAAGAAAAAAAGCCATCATGTAAAAAATACTGGTCTTGGAATCAAAACATCTGGTTTTCAGTCCTGACTCTGCCACTTACAAACCTTGTGACCTTGGGCTATCTCTTTCCTTTCCTTGACCTCAGTTGCCTTTTACCAAGAATGAAGGGAATAGACCAGAAGTCTCTAAGAGCCTTCTAGTTCTTTGATTCTCTTAGATCTACACTGTAAGTAAAGCCTCAAGGGAAGGCACAAAGAGCCCCCTTTAGGCAGTCATCAGCTTAGCTTCATCCTCTGAGAAAATAGCTGTGATAACTTTTATCATCTGTACAAAGAACAAGTACAGTGAAGGAATATACCTTCCCATTCTCACAGATTGCATATGTTTATATAAGGAGGTTATCTGAATAGATGAGAGATAAGAGTAAAACTTCTTTTTAGTATCTAAGAAACATTGAGTAGTGCCATTAATGGGGAGATAACAAAGAAGATATTTAATGGTTGCTTTGGTGAGGTGAACTAAGTTATTCCCAGCATTTTATAATTAATAATACATTTGACCTGAATCTTAAACTTGTGAAAATGTAGTTAGATATAATCTACTGTATTTTTGTCACAGTCACAGTTGGGTATTTGTTTGGGAGGGAATAGTGGGTTATACCTAATGGGCTAACCTTACAAAGAAATTTGATAATAATAAAGTAAAGAAGTTTCATTGCAGAAGATTGTTCTCAATATTAGGAAAGTAATTATTACTAAAAAAAAAAAGCCTCCCCCCCCAAAAAAAAAATCCTTCAATAGATTCCTTGCAATCCTTGTTCCCTAAGTATGGTAGCATTTACTTGTGATGAGTAATGAGGGACTTCTCTATTTGGGAAGATTTTTACATAAAGCAAGCATAATAGGAGACATTTTTTAACTGTAGCATGGTGCTGTAGTCAGGCAGTTTCCATTAGGGTCATTGAATTTTACTCCATGCTTCAAGTAGTGCAGAAAACCATCTCAGTGACAAATGAATTAAGTGTCAAGGTGGCATCAAAGCCTCTTTGTTTCATTTTCATAGACTTTTACAGTAGGAATTGTCAGTGAGAACATTTAATTTTGCTGAAATTATTTCTTTCATATCAAATGTTACACCATGTAAATGTCACCAGTATGACAGATATTTATTTGTTAATGTAATATTTACTTCTGTTCCTTATTCTCTGTTTTTGTGGAACTGCCTTTTGATCAGAATATAAGACCAGATTTCCCTGCATAGCTAAATATTCTTTGTAAGCATAAATCTAATACTTCATTTCACCTTAAGAGATTGAAATTTAGGTCTGAGAATGGTACTTCTTCCTATATATAAACTTTCATGTCATAACAAATTTTTAATTACTCTGAAATTTCACCTTGAAGAATCTAGAAACAGAAGGCATCTTTCAAACAGATTCCACATTAACCCTTAATTCTGATTTTGTTAGCTCAATGGATCTTCCCTTTTAATGACTTTATAGCCCCGCCCCCCATAACTCCCAGAAAAGGCAATTGTGGGAAAAGGAGCTTAATGTTTCATTTTGACATTATTATGTCAATAGGTGAATTATATGTTTGGCTTAGAAGTGTAATTAGATGGGTTATAATGGTACATGTAAACATCCATGAGTAAGTAATTTAAAAAATTTCTTGGTTAATAGCAAATTAATTTCAACTCATTTTGGAAAGCCAGAGGGTCAAGTGATATTTTGTAAAAATTTATTAACTTAAAGACCATGATAAAAATTATAGGTGATGATGGCAGATTGTATTTAATATTGCCTCAGGCTTTTCCTGAGTAGTATTTTTTTCTAATACTATTTCAGTCTCATTTTTCTAGTTGTGCCAAAATGCCAGTACTCAAGAATATGTCAAAAGCTCATCAGAATATTAGGATAGCTTTTAATTATGATAACTGTGTTGTGATAAAACATCCTTTTAAAGAACAAATCCCTCCCCAAACAACCATGGAGGCCAAACCCAGATCCTTTGTAGCTATTTTAATGAATAATTCTGAATCATTGTGTGGGTGAATAAATGATTTAATAAGGAATACCAATAATCTTCTCACATTGTTGTATTAATTTTTTTTTAAATGAGAGGAGGCCTGAGAAAAGAAGGAGGCAGAAGCATACAATAGGGCAACTAAAGAATGCTGGGATGGGTTCTCTTAATCAGAGATAGGAGCTCTTCTTGTCTACAGGTTTCCTTAGTAACAGATACATTTGGTTCCGACGTTTTAAGTCTCATGGAAAAACTCCTTTGTTATGTGTACGAAATGTGAGTAGATCATATAAATAAACAGTTATTATGGTAGGACAGATACACAGATATGAAATTGCACCAGTTACATTGTGTCTTTTTGTCTTGCTCAGGAATAAATAATTTCATCAAATTCACAGTTATGAAAATTAGTTTTCCCTTTAATTCACTGGATGCCTGTTTTGAGTTCTCAGAAACAGATGATAGACAATAAAGCTCCATTTGTACTTGTATTTTTCTTTAGCCATTGTATTTTTTCAGCATGAAGTTAATATCCTGAGCAATTGATACGTATAGCAGTGTTTAAAAACTAAATTTAAAAAATTAGCTTTTCAATGAACATGCTTCCCCTGATGTCCTTTGTGCCTCTTTCTCTTCTCAACATAGTACTTAGAACTGTTTTAAAATGCTGCAAGCAAATTTAATACTTATTTAAAACTCCAGTAAGTTGATTTTTTTCCCTGCTGAAAGTTCATAAGGAATTACATAGAATTGGAGATTTTTCCCCTAGTATTTTTGCTTTCTTTTCTAAAAACCAAAGTGGCAGGTGATACAAGGGAGAATGTTGTGGCTTACAAAGGTGGTGTTAGAATCATCAAAATTTGGAAGACAAAATGCATAGTTTATAGAGACTATTAAAAGTCAGGTTTCATAGTCATCCTAAGCCACAAAAGCATGCTTCCATATCTAGTCACCAGCACAGACTGGGGAAATATTCTCTGCTGACCTTCAGGTGGAAAATTTCATTACCCACAGAAAAGTTTCCTATGTCATGTCCTGAAAGTCTTAAGAAATCATAAAAGTTCTGTTCCAGTTAATAGGGATGCTCAAGAACTACCAGGAAAGCAATTCCCAGAATAAGGAATATCCTCCTTCCCCCCACTTTCAAAATATTGTAACTTGTGGAAGGACCACTATGAAGTTGCATTGACATACCCTAGATGGACTGTATAGAAAACTTCTTAGCAAGATCTGCTTATTATTCATATTTCCTTCTCTGAAGGAAAAATTCCTCTGGACTTCATTCATGTATGGCACTAAACTTTTATTTTTAACCTATGCAACTTTGATTGATTTATTGGCAAACAAGCTTATATGCAAACTTTGTACCGTATATTGTACACAATGTTCATTTTTAAGTTCCTCCCCTAAAAGTCAGGAAGCAAAGTTGGCAACCATATGTTGTTGTCCCTAGTTTCAAATTCATTCCTTAAGAAAATATTTCAGTGACGTTTTACCCATATTCAAATTAAAAAACAGGGAAAGAATAATAAAACAGTCCCTTTATTAACATTTTCACAATACGAAGCCTCTAGGATTAAATCCACATCAGTAATTTTAGCCTCTTGATTTCATTTTCCAAGTGTAGATCTCATTTTGATGTGGTTAGCTACATTTTTATGTTCCAGTCAATTCTGTGTAAACATCATGTTTTCGTCGTTTGATGTCTGTATTTCATTCACTACAAACCTAGATAAAAGAGCAACTGCAGAAACTACATCTGGTGCAAAGTGATGAGTTGCATTTCTCACGTTGGAGGTATCCTTAACAGTTGGGCTAATTAAACTTAAAATTGTGTCCTTAGGATAAATATTTATAAATCGAGAATCTGGTGCTTGTAAATGTGTACTGTGACATTTTGATAAATCATTTTCTTTATTATTTTGTTGTTTTCTTTCCACCTGCTTCCCCCTCCCCCTCCAAAAAACAATGATTTTTGGAAAGTGACGTTTTTGTTTCAAGTGTTGCAAATGACAAAGGACACAAGAATACTGACCAGGCCTAACTAGTATCAAGACTTAGTGAAATGAAAATAGAAGAGTTACTGCTTTTAGTTCATATGAACAAGAGGTAGTCTAATTTTGCAATTACCAGTTGTTTTCAGCACTAAAAATTCTAGTTTCTGAAATTTGAATAAACATTGTCACATACTAAATGCAATTTTTTTTCTACCTACTAGAAATTAGATGTCACTATAAAGGGGAGTTTTCTCTTCACCATAAGAAGAGACTTGTTGATATCCTAATTTGTGAGACAGCATGGGGCCCTGGAGAGCAAACTTCTGTGTCAAAATGACCTGAGTTCAATTCCTCCTTCAGATACATGTTGGCTCTATGACTCTAAGCAAATAATTTAACCTCTGTGTTTCCTAGGAAACAAACTCTCTAGTACTTCAAATTGCATCTTTTTATCCTCAATGCCTAGCAGAGTGCCTCACATACTCTCTGAAATAAAAAAAAAGGATGACAAATTGTTCTTTCACCGTGTGTGTGTGCGTGTGTGCGTGCTATGTTCATATAGTCAATACATATACATGTATTCAATTCATACCCAATTTCATACATACATACATATATATACATACATACATACATACATACACAATAACATTCCAGTTCTTTGAACTGACTACAAATTACCCCAAAAGAATTATTTTTGGTGAATAGTTTACACTGTTGTGTCCACTTTTAATTTCACAGATTAGTCATGTACTTGTGACTCTTTAGGTTTAGTGGCTCTGAAACTTTTTAACAGCAACCCCCTCAGGGTCCTAGAAGGAGCAGTTTTGGGTCACATTAGTGTAGCCAAAAATGAGTTTTCTTGGAACTGTAGTAATAGCTATAAATCAGTATTTATTGATTTTTTTGTATTAATATCTGGGAATAGAAAGAAAACTTAAAAAAAAGAAAGTCCCAGCTCTCAAACAGCTCATAGAATTCTTCTTAACTATTGTCAGGGTTCCATATTGTAAATGTATGTATCACATTAGAATTTCATTGATAGAATCATAATTTTAGAGTCAGGACATTATCTCTGAGAGAAGTGACATGTGGATTGTTTAATCAACAAATTTGATCAATATTCAGTAATTCAACTGTAGGGTTCTTCTTTAGCTTGGATAATTACTCAAACCTCCACTTCATATTGCATGTATGAAATGTACTTTCCTTATACATTAATGGTGCTACTGATCTGTCCAATAGAATATGCCCTGAGTTGTTTTCCTTATAGAGATAATAATGGATTTGTAGTGGTCTACCCATGCTCTTGCTTTGTTTCCTTTGTAACCAGTTGCATTCATATCAAAGAAAACTGACTAGAGTTGAAAGACCATCTGTGACCATGCATCTGAATAAAAATTAGCTGGTTCAGTCAATAATTGAGACTGTGACCATGTGCTCATTGGCATGGTACTGCAATCAGCTGGCTTAGAAGCATGAGTCACTGTTTGGTAGGAAAGGATTCCTAGGTAGGTACTCTGGTAAACACTTATTAACTAACTTTAAAACATGTCATGCCTGTCATTTTTCAGTAGCAAAATTAATCATTCCTACTGCTAAGTAATATTAGAGCACAGTTCTTAGAATAAAAATTCTTATATTTTAAGGAATAAGTTCACAGCTAGATTTGATGCCAGCCAATTTGAGCATGTTTCATATTTTGCTATGGAGCTATATACATGATACACTGAAGATAGAAAGTAGAGTTTGTAATGTAGCTGTAGAGTTTACTTATATTATTACTGTATTTCTCCACTCAACCTACACTCAGTGACTCATTGTGGTGGGGAGGTGACCCTGGGTTCCCAGTGGAAAACAAGCTCTCACTTTCTTCATCAAGTTGGAAGGGCTTGGGGTATAAGCCCAGCAACACACTGTGAATCTGTCTTAGAGGCCCATCTTAACTTGTACAGACAAGCATGCCACCAGAAAACTAGCTTCTATGATAGCTAGCATTCATATGCATCTGTTATGTGCCAGGTTGTGTGCTAAGCGCTGAAAAAATATTAGCTCCTCTAATCCTTGCAACAGCCCTGAGAGATAAGCATTATTATCATTTTACAGTTGAGGAAACTGAGGCAAACAGAGGTTTAGTGACTTGCCCAAGGTCACACAGGTAATAATAGCTGATACTACTTCCTGACTGTAGACCCAGCATTTGCTCCACAGTACCACCTCACTGTCTAACTAGTGAATAGGAGGCTATGGCAAATCTTGAAAATGATTACTAACAAAAAAAAAATTCAGAGCAGCTGGGTGGCTCAGTGGATAGAGCACCAGCTATGGAGTCAGGAGGACCTGAGTTCATATTTGGCCTTAGACACTTAATAGCTACTCAAACCTGGTCAAGTCACTTAACCCCAATTGCCTCCAAAAGAAAATAATTACTAAGGTAAGGAAAGGTTAGAATCCCAATTAATGTAGTAGCAACACTCATGAAATGATAAATCTTTTGAAGTATTGTATAACACCCTAGTTTTTTCATATAATTGTCTATCATTAAACCATATTTGTATATATGTGCATGTGTACTTACTGCATATAGAATTCTTCTGCCCATGTGATAGGATTCTTATTTTCATAGATATGCATAGCCATCTGTCATCAATGAATACTCTTATACAAATTTAATTTCAAAATGAGATAATAAATTTACTACTTTTAACTTTTAGCTCAGTTCTTTTTTAAAAAACCTCTAACAACCTATTTTTCTTTATGGCTTTGTATATACAGAGCCAGCAGCACAAATGTTTTAGTCAAAGATCTTCCTTTGGCACCCACATACACAACAGTAGCAATGACATTTCCAGGGTCATTAAAACACTTTTATGATTGGTCCCACCTGTGTCCTATAATGATTAGACCCACCTGCAGTTCAGTGTTTCCACAATTCTGTACGTCTTAGTAAGTTGTGGAAGTCTTACTGCTTAAGATTAATTATGGAAAGCTCAAAAATATTCATATTTAAGCACTGTAGTTATATAACTATCAATTCTTTTCTCAAAAAGCATCTTAAGAATTAGCCAGCTGTCTTTGGGATGTATGCAACTGGGAGATGAAGGAACAGTATGGCTGGATTGGATCAGTGCAAAGAAAAGCTTTTCATAGAAGGAATTGACAGTTATGAATAACATCGTATCCCAGATCTATGCCAGTTGGGTTGCAGGCATGGAAGTGTATGTACCCTAGAAGAAATGAAAACAGTGGTCAAACTTTTCCGTATTTTGGGTTTGGGTTATAAAGTGTATTTTTAGTGCACGTTTTGTGACAGCATTTTGGATGCCTTTGTAACTGGACTCTAACTATGTTGGGGAGGTGGGAGAAGGGGTTCACTTCATTTCCAAAATGTTGTATAGTTGTTCATCTATGGTTACTGTGCTTTCTCTCCCCACCAAGTAGTCCCTGTTTTTTGGCAAAGACTATACTATCAGAATACAGAAATTATAAACTGTATTTTGTCTACTTTTAGAAAGCTTGCCAATTTATGCTACTCGCACACTGCCATCTATTCTGTAGATTGGTGTTATTGCATGCACACCGTCTATAACAAGAAGAAAATGAATTTCATGGAAGATGGAAATGATGTCAAGGAGGTTACTAAACATACAACTGAAGATTGCTATTGAATTCTGACTTAAAGGGAAGAGAATTGTGCAGAACTTTCCAAGTGGCATGTGAACTCCATCACCCTGTAGGAGCTTCATGAATTAAGTCTTAACATGGTTCAGAAACTGATGATTACTTGTCATTGCTTCCCCCTACAATGGCAGTCATGCCATTGTGATGTCCCATCCTGGTTACCCAGGTATGAATTTAGTGAGAAGGAAAGCATCACATGAGTGCCTTATTTTCAGAGAAATTGCTCAAAAACATTTTATCCCTAGCTTGTAAATCTTTTCTACATTGACTACTTTTATAGCAGCAACTTGTAATTCTTTTCTTTACTAGAATTGCATTAAATTCTGAAACTCTCTTTCCCTTAGAGAACATGAAAAGTAGGGGGAAAGATATACAAGACATTATAAAATTATAGCCACAGATGTTGTATTTCTTTTTGAAGCAGTATGAACCCAACCTTCATTAATATGCTAAGAACTTCATTTGGTTAGTCACACATTGCAGAGGTTTGTGTCAGGGATCATATTATGCCTCACAAAACTTCTGGCCTTTCATTTTGGGAGAGAAATGTGCGTAACTATAAAATCATATTTACATGAAATTCTGTTTCTACGAAGTTCATAATGTGCGCCCATTGAGTCTACATGGGTTTCTCATCTGGGACAAGTAACTCATTTATGCTAAACTATACTGTAGGCGTTGCCTCCAGTTTGATACTTTAGTACTTCCAAGAGACTAAGGAAAAAAGTCCTTGCAGAAATAGTGTGTCACCCTAGGATTTCTTTTCCTAGTTATTAAGATCAACAGTAATTTATTTAAAGAATTCACGTCTTGGTAGCTTCAGAGGTCCTCTGTTAAAGAACGTTTAGCTATTCAGAGATAACACACTCCATCCCAACAAACTCATCTTTAACATTCTAAAGAACATTTCCTTTCTGTGGCCAAATAGACTGCACCTTTCCAAACCTCCCTCAAGTATTTTTGGCCCATAATTCAAATTTCCAGTTTGATACATGAACATTCCATCAGTCAAAACAATTTTTTAAATGAGCCTCTTGTCTTGACAGCTGTGTTTAGTGTAGAACTTGGAATCTGTGTATACCCTGTAATAGAAATCTAGAAAATTGTAGATTTTGGACTATAACTGTAATGGGCTCCACGCTACACTTTAAATATAAGCCAACTATCTTTTTTTTGAAATGAATATAAATCCTGAACTCTAAAGGATTTAATATCTAACAGTAAATAAAAGATATTATGAATACTCAATCACTTTTTTATGGCAACTAGAAACATATATACTGATTTTTGTGTAATAAAATGTGCTTTCTACTTAACCTCCCCTTTTCACATTCGCTAACAGGTTTGAGTGACCAAAGCATCAGGGACAAATTAAAAATACAAGTAGGTTTTGCATAACTTGACCTGTAGCACTGAAATAAGTGAAGCCTGCAAATTACAGGACCATAATTAAGCAGTAAAGCAGTGTAAAGGCATAGATGTTATGACATAATCACACTCCTGGGGATGTTGATGCATGAGTAGAGCAAGGTGCTACTGTTATGCCAGAGTGTAATTATTTCATGAAAATGCTGTCCTTTTCCCTGGAGTTGGAGAACTGATGGTGGGCTCACAAGGAGTAAAAAGACAAATTTTTTTCTGAAAGTGGAATGAGGTATTTTTGAAGTTTAAAATATTACAAATAGGACTTTTTCAAGTAACTAAAAAATGAGTCCACTGCTTCAGAATGTACATTGTCCTGATGGACTTACAAGTGGAACTCTTTTTCCCTCCCTTCATTCCTAGGTATTTTTCCAGGTAGTGCAGTTTCCACTGCTAATTAACTGAAAATAAATAATTAAATATTATTGTTTCTATTTCTGCTTAATGAAGAATTTGTGGTTTCTTTTTTTCTCCCATTCCCTGAAGCTTAAATTGAGTAAAGCATTAAAAAATACTTGAATAATAATATTTTTCATCATTATTACTTGGCATAGGAAAGATAATATGCAAGTTAATTCTTAGGCAAGAAACTTGCAGAGTTACCAGCACAAAAAGAGAAAATCTCCAGGGTTATAAAGTGTCCCAATCAAGCATCTGTGCTCTGGAATGACCCCAGGTGAAATGTCATTTCAGCAACTGCTTGATTTTCTTCTGAAAAAAGAGAAAAATACAAGAAATGAGAGCAAAACCTGTGATGCCTTTAGACGTTTAAATGTTTTTAAGTGTCACATAGACCAAACATCTGGACAAGTGATTGAATTTTCACTAACTATCTGGGTATTTATTGTGTAGATCCAACAAGAGGTATGAATGCTAAGATTTCCTGCAGTGACTGTTCAGGAAAAAAAATCTGTTCTCATCAGAATGATGTACTCTTTTCAAATGAACCGGGAAACTTTCCGTGCCTTCTCTGCTAGGATTTCTCAAAAGGCAGTGACTCAGTTGTTGAAATGAGGTTATGTTTCATCAAATGTTACTCAGCAATCTAGGTACTTGGCTGGCATACTTTATAGCCTGAGAAATTTTTGTTATAATACTATTGAAACACAAGTACTATGTTCCCCTCACCTGAGAATTGTGCTTAGAGTAAATATTTTCTCCCAAGGTGTGATCTCCTTTGAAATGCTTTTGACATAGTGGGAAATTGTGTTAACTCTTTTAGGCCAGTAAGAAATTTCAATTTGTTCCTACTCCAATTTACTTCTTGGTCGCTTTGGACCTAGATAAGTCCCAAAGTATTTGACTTCCTGGGTCTAAATGCTTTTGTTCAAACACTTCTTCATAACTCAGACAGCTGTAACATGTAGCATGACCCTGCTACCACCAAGTAGGCCACCTCCCACAGTTACTGTGGCTAAAAAGGTTTATCATCTTGGATGGAGCCAGCCTGCTGATGACACGCCCAGGGTGAACTCAGGCTTCTCCTTGGAGGCATGCTCTCCAACAATTGGCCTGGCATG
Organism: Bettongia penicillata ogilbyi; assembly: GCA_023548195.1. Classification (NCBI taxonomy): domain Eukaryota; kingdom Metazoa; phylum Chordata; class Mammalia; order Diprotodontia; family Potoroidae; genus Bettongia; species Bettongia penicillata. The sequence continues at coordinate 2,157,493 of JAJHZJ010000567.1, forward strand.
CCTAGCCTTTCCATTGCAGTAGAACCTGTCAGCGTTTGTGGCATCATAGACTGTAAAAATTCAGGGTTAACTTCAGTGATTCGATGAACCAGCAGAGTAGCACCTTGGTGTGAGTTTTCAAAATAATCATAAAGTTCTAGATTTCATGCATTTGGAACTTTCAGTATCTCAGACAGCAGTTGTCAATGTAGCTGAAGCTCCATTTAAATTTTTTTAAAAAAACATTTGTTGTCTCATGTTAATGGAAGGGAGGAAAATGTACAAGGAGAGGGAAGGTTATCATAAATTCTAGACTTAGCTGAGTTAATTCCATGTTGTCTTAGATGACACACACTTCCTTTGCTCTCCTAAGGTCCTTGAGGAATCAAAGGGCAGAGATTTATACATGTAAATCACCTTTGCTCCTGAGACCCTTTTCCCCCCTGGTAATGTAAATAACAGCATTCTAAGCAATCCAGCCCTACTCGAGCCCCAGTGTGGTCTGACCATGCTATTTTACACTGATTCTGCACCGGTTCCAGGTACTCGATTAAAGGTTTCTGTTGAGGAATACCAGACAAGCCAGTTCATTTCTGGAGCTTCGATACTGGTGATGTGACATAGAGCACAGTTTCTTCTGTGTTTTGCCTTTTCACTGTTTATCAAGGTTATGCTTCTTGTCCCTTGAACACTAGTGGACAAAACACATTATTGTTCCCTAGCTTTTGCTTGCCCTTGGAATGATGACACTGATGTGTCATTTTCTCCAACTATTTTTCTGACCTCCTGATGAGGAACAATGCTCTCACACTGTCCTCAGATTCATACTTTAAAGCAAAATTGATTTAGAGATCAGTGTTTTTCAGTGAGTTTTGTTAGAAAAGCATACCGCAGTGCAGCTCACTGAAAGAATAAATTCAGGCTTCACCATGCCATGACACCTGCCTGTTACTTCGTTTGCATCGTTTCAAAAATTAGTCCCGTGAAAAATTCAGCCACACCAGTAGCTGTTTCAATTTCCTATACTATGATTCCTGAAATCCTGCTTTGCACAAAAATGCATTTGTGTACTTTTTGTTAATGAAAAATAAAACTAGGGGAATTCCTTTATAACACATTTCCTCTATAATATAGACCTTCTTCAGGGAAAGGTCACTCTTCTATCAACAAGGAGTCATTGCCCAATTAAAATCTCTGCTAAAAGCCTCCATTGTGGGTTTCCAAGCTAGTAGTCTCCTCATTTGCATCTAGAATGGAATTTCAGTTTATAAAATCATATCATGAAGACAGAATTTAGATCCAATGTTTTAAGAAGGTTGAGAGCCTCACGATCATCTCCTGTAATTGCTTTGCAGCTGGGATCACAGAAATGTCAGAAGGTTGATCTCCCAAACCACTAGTGCACAAATCTTCAGTCTTTCCGTAACATGGTGCTATGGTCGGATAACAGACATTTTTATAAAATGCTTATTAGTGAAATTCTGCAGAGGGTGATTATACCACAATTCAGAATTCCTAAGCTGACAACCAAATTAGCTTAATAAAGAGCCTCTTACTGAAAGCATCAAGTGGTATTTAAACAAGATTTCATATTAGCAACTTGCACCTTCAAAGCCCCCTTGTTAAACATCTATCACTTCTCTTTGGTCTTTGGTCTTTTTGGTGTAAAAGTACTCTGATGAGGTAACATACCCAGGCAGGACAGACTTCATTTACATCTCCTTCTATGAATATTTTATACCCAAAGTGTACTTTATTTACTTCTCTTTTTCTGTAGACTCCTGTTTTTTTAATTGATCATACTCAGCTTATTACTCAATTTATGCCTTGCATGTGACTAATGATATAATAGTAATATAATAGCATTTTTATAGAACTTAAAGGTAAGATAAGAGCTTTACAGGACCCCATTCGTGATTGTCATGGGACAACCTATATCCCTTTCCTTTATAAGGATAAACAGAGGCATGCTTGAACTCCTGAGGGATAACCTCTTCTTGCCATCTAACCCAGAAAGTTTCTGTCAGTTTTTGCATAAGCAGTGGATTTCCTTTCTTATAAATCTCTACTGGAATAGAATCTGTATCAGGAGAGGAGCCTGATAATGTTCAAAACCTCTTCTTTAATTGGAAGTTCGGCTGGACAGGAATTGACCTCAACTTGAAATATACAGGCAGTGACTTCAGCACTGATTAATTGATGATGATCTGTTGAGAACACTATGGAAATGTTAAGCCCTGAAAAGGACTTGGCAGCTTCCACACCAGAAGTACGAGTCTTCCCTGAACATACTACACCTGAAAGGGAGGATTAAGGGAGATAATATTCAGAAGCAAAACAAACTTTTGAGGAGGGACTGGGGAAAAAAAAGAAAAGAATAAATAGAATAAGATTAAAGGAAATACACAGTTAACAACTATAAACTGTAAATGGGATAGATTCACCCATAAAATGAAAGTGGAGAGCAGAATGGTTTAGAAACCAGAATCCAACAATATATAGTTTTCAAAAAAGCATACTTGAAAGAGAAAGACACACACAAAATTAAATAAGGGCCTAGAGCAGAATTTGTTATGCTCCAACTGAAGTAAAAAAGGTAGGGGTAACAATCATCTCAGACAAAGCAGAAACAAAAATAGACCTAATTAAAAGAGATAATCAGAGTTAACTACATTTTTCTAGAAGAAGAGTAATATGAATACTAAACATATATGCACCAAAGGGCAAAGCATCCAACTTCTTATAGGAAAAGTTAGATGAATTACAGGACAAAAATAGAGGGTAAAACTTTATTAGTAGGGGACCTCAACTTTCCCGTCTCAGAACTAGATAAATCTAACCATAAAATAAATAAGAAGAATAGATAATTAGATATGACAGATATTGGAGAAAATTGGGAATAGGAAAGTGTATGCCTTTTTTCTCAGCTATACATGGCACTACAAACATTGGCCATGAGTCATGATTTAAAAACTTCATAAACAAATGCAGAAAAGCAGAAATATTAAATGTATCCTTTTCAGACTATAATGTAATAAAAATTATATTCAAGAAAGAGTTGTCAAAACAGAGATTAAAAATTAATTAGAAATTAATCCAATCCTAAAGAATGGGTCAATAAACAAGAAATAGAAACAATAATTTCATTAAAGATAATGGCAACAATGAGACAACACAGGAAAATCTATGAGATGCAGCCAAAGCAGAAATTATGAGAGAATTTATATGTTATTTATATCTCTTTCATCAATGAAAAAGGAAGAGCAGATCAATGCAACTTCAAAACAATCCTCGTAAAAATCCTCAAATGAATGGAAAATCCCCAATTAAGCAGAATTTGGAGGTCCTGAAAATCAAAGGCAAAAATAATAAAATTGGAAATTAAAAAAAAAATGGGTAAAGCCATGAGCTGGTGTAATGAGAAAAACAATAGATTACATCATTGGTCAGTTTAATTTTTTAAAAAAGAAGAAAACCAAATTACCAGTATCAAAAATGAAAAAGGTAACAGAACCACTAATGAAGATGAAATTAAAGCAATAACTAAACTAAGGAGAGCAAAAACAGAAAAAGAAAGCTATAGGCCAATTGATGCAGAAATTTTAAATAAAATTCCAGCAAGGGGACCATAGCAGTATATCACAAAGATCATACACTTTGGCCAGGTGGGCTCTATGCCTGGAATGTAGGAATGTTTCAATATCAAGGAAACTATAAGCAAAACTGACATAATTGAATGCATCAATAACAAAAAAACAATTCATTATAATTAATAGGTAAAGAAAAGGGTTTTGACAGAATAGAATACCCATTTCTAATAAAAACACTAGAAAGCATGGGAACATATGGAGCTTTTCTTAAAACGATCAGTAGTCTATCTAAAACCAAGAGCAAACATTATCTGTAATGGGCAGCCTTCCCAGTAAGATCAGGGAGTGAAACAAGAATGTCTTTTACCACAATTATTATTCAGTATTTTACTAGAAATACTAGCTATAACACTAAGACAAGGAGAGATAGGAAGAAAAATAGGCAACAAGGAAATAAAACTGTCACTCTTTGAAGATGAGAAGGGATGATGGTATGCTTAGAGAGGAACCCTAGAGAATGAACTAAAAACCTAACTAAAACAGTTAACCACTTTAGCAAAATTACAGAACTTAAACTCACATAAATCATCAGCATATTACCAACAGCACCTAGTAGGAACAGATAGAGAAATTCCATTTAAAATAACCACAGACAGTATAAAATATTTGAAAGTTTACTTACCAAGTCACACAAGTACTGTGTGAACACAATTACAAAACATTTTTTCCCATAAATGAGGACAGATCTAAACAACTGGAGAAATATTAAGCTCTCATGTATAGCTAAGCCAGTATAATAAAAATACTTCTAACTAAATTTATTCAGTTATTCAGTGCCATGTCAACAAAACGACCAAAGAATTATTTTATAGAGCTGTAATAAATAATTTAAAAATTCATCTGGAAAAACAAAAGGTCAAGAATATCAAGAGAATCAATGAACGAAAAGTAAAGGAAGGCAGCCTAAGTGCACCCGATTTCAAACTATATTACAAAACATTGATTATCAGAACAGTCTGGTACTGGGTAGGAAACAGAGTGGTTGATCAGTGGAATAGATTAGGTACACATCATACAGAAGTAAATGACCATAGTAATCTAATGTTTGATAAAATCAAAGATCCAAGCTTTTGGAATCAAAATTCACTATTCAAAAAAAACTGCTGGAAAACAGTCTGGCAGAAACTAGGCAAAGACCACCATGTCACACCATATGCCAAGATACCATAAAAGTAGTAAGAGAACATGGAAAAAGTCTATCAGATCTGTAGACAAGAGTTTATGACCATACAAGGGATAGAAGGCATCACAGAAGGTCAGATGGATAATTTTCATTTCATAAAATTAAAAGGGTTTTGCACAAACAAAACCCATGCAGCCAAATTTAGAAGGAAAATAAGGAACTGGAAGAAATTTTACAGCAAATTTCTCTGGTAAAGGCCACATTTCTCAGACATATAAGGAATTGAATCAAATTTATGAGACTGTTGTCTGCCTGTCCACATCTCCATCCTTTTATATTTGTGAAGCTGATTCTTTTTAACTCAAATGCATACTTTATATATCATTAAATATCAGTTGATTAGAGTCAAACATGACTGAAGAACAAAGATTTGACTCATTCTCTTCTTCTAGATAAATTTTTGGATCCTTACACTGTAACTTGGGGTAGCTTTTCCTCCTAACTCTGTGTCATCTTCAGATGTGATAAGCACGGCATCCATACCTTTTTCAAAGTCCAGTTTTTGCAACATTTTCCATAACTGCCAGTTTAGTCATGTTTAAAGTAATGTAGGAAGTGTCCTGAGTTAGGTAAGATCTATTCTTCATAAAGTGATGTAGCTCTTCAAATATCACCCCTTTCCTTTCCAAACCAGCTCCTCCATAATAGATTCTACAGTTTAGTCAGGAATTGGAGTCAAACTTATTGATCAAGAGTATTCAGATCCTATCCTGTCCCCATTTTTGAAAACTGGGAAAAACATTTGCTCTCCTTAATTCTGCAACATCTCTTTTGTTCCCCACAGTCTTTCAAGGATCACAGACCAGATCCTCAGCAATTTAATCTACCAGTTCTTTCAATATCCTTGGACGCAGTTTTCCTGGGCCTAATCATTTGAACTCATCAATATCATCTAGTGCCCTCTTACTATCATCCTACTTAGGGGGGTTCAGTTCTCCATTAACAATTTGTTTCTGTCCTTTTTAGTTCAAAGAACATTTTCCTTGGTAGAAAATTATCAAGAACAGTTAATCTTCTTGAAGAAATGTAGTTCTGCCTTCTCTTCATTATCCATTATCAAAATGTCATTCATCCCATGCAAATGGCCCTATATTTCTTTAATCCTCTTTTTCCCCACTAATATAATTAAATAAGTCCTTTTTATTGTCCTTAGTCTTATCTCATTAAAAGCATCCCTTCTTTTGACTACAACTTCTTTGTGTGGTCCTATTTAACAAAAAAGAATATTAATATGGATTTGATTAATTTCTTCCACCAGTTTTTTTAAACTCACCAGTTATTGTACAAATACTTCACATTTCAAGTACAAAATGATAAATTAATTTTTGCATATTGTCTAAAAACTTTGTAATTCCTAGCCTCCTTACATCCACTCCAGTACCATCACTGTGGAAACAAGGGCACAGTATTGAGGGCTGTTTTATTTTTTCATCTTTTCATAGGTCTCTATAACCAAATAATTCATTACCTAATACAGCCAACCTGTTGTGGTGAACTTTTCTGCCTCTTAGCTAAGCTGATCCTCAGATACTGTCACCAAGATCCTGCTCAAAGCCATTCCTACAGGATATAACCTTACAGGATTTGGGCTTAGCTGGCATGTCCTTCAGAAAGCTCAGGACACTTCTGTGTAAAAGTGAGGCATTGAACTATGTACGGCTCCAGTGGAAGTAAACCATAAAATATTATATCAATGCAAATTATTGTTCTCTTCCTCTAGCTGAGGAACATAAAATAGGCGGTAACTATGATCCAAATCAGAATAAGATGAGTACCAAAAGTCATCACTAAATATTCATTAAGTGCCTACTATATACCAGACACTGAACTAGACACTAGGGATACAAAGAAGCAGAAGACAGTCCCTGTACTCAAAGAGATTGAAGTTGAACCGGGAGATAACATGCAAACAACTACGTACAGACAAGATAGATACAGATCTAGGTCTGTATGTGTGTGTCTGTGTTTGTGTGTATGCATACATAAAACATACATACATACACATACATATTATATATATATATGGAAATATTGGAGATAATCTAAGGGAAGATTAAGGAGGAGCAAGCAAGTTTTCTTGCAGAAGGTGGGACTTTAGCCCACTTAAAGGAAGCCCATGGGCAGTGATGTGGAACAAGAGAGTTTCAGGCCTGAGGGACAGCCAGGGAAAATGTCAGAAATCAGGAGATGAGTGTCATGTTCAAGAAACTGTAAGGATGCAGTGTCACTAGATCCCAGACCTGTTGGGGGTGGTTGTAGTAAGGCATAAGAAGACTGGTAAAGCAGGAAGGGAGCAGACTATGAAGAGCTGCAAAAGTCAGACATGACAGGGATCCACTGGACTTTATTTAATAAGAGGTGACATGATCAGATCTGTACTTTAGGAAGACCAGGTTGACAGCTCAGTAGAAGATGACTAGAGTGGTGGGGAGAGACGAGGCAAGGAGACCAACCCAGCAGCTAGTGCAGCAGTCTGGGAAGAAGGAGGTATGCACCAGAGGTGTTAGAAAAGTAGCTTACAGCAGTGCCTGGCACATAGTAGGAACTTAATCATTGTTTAGCAACTCACTGAAGTAGAAAAGAAAAGGATTTGGCCCCTGCCTGGATAAGGGAGGGTTGGGGGAGGTGGGTAGGGAGAGAGAGAGAAAATGTGGGGATAGGGATGACACCTAGGTGGGGAGTTTGGGTGACTGGGAAGATGATGGTGCCTCAACAGCAATAGTGAAGTTAGGAATAGGGAAGGGCTTGGGGAATAGATGTTTGGACATGGTTGAGTTTTAAGATGTCTGAAACATCCAGTAGACAATTAGAGACACAAGGCTGGATGTTGGGAGAAAAGTCATTTTATCAATTTGAGGGGAACAGAGGTCTTCAGGAATAAGTCCCCATTCAAGCTGGGTGTTCTTAGATGAGTGTGATCTTGGTAGTTGGAGGCACAGGGGAGTGGAAGAAATGTGCAAAAATGTAGAGGCAAGAAAACATTTCACATGTTCAAGGAATAGGCAAATTTGTCTAAAGATTAAAATATGCTGTGTTGTTGAAGGAAAAGCACGTCAGGGTGAGGGTTGCTGAGAGGGATAAAAAGGAAATAATTAGATTCCAAAGAGGTGCTCAGGGAAGCTAAATGTTGTAGTGGAGAGAGTGCTGGGCCTGGAATCGGGAAGATCAGAGTTCAAATGTGGCCTCAGATATTTACTAGCTGTGTGACTCTGGGCAAGTCACTTAACCCTGTTTGCTTCAGTTTTCTTATTTGTTAAATGAGCTGGAGAAGGAAATGGCGAACCGTTGCAGAATCTTTGCCAAGAAAACCCTAAATGGGATCACAAAGGTCAGACAACTGAAACAAATGAAAGCAGTAATAGCAAAGGGGGGGGGGCATCAATTGGGGAATGGCTAAGCAAATGATATTTATGTATTTATATATATATAAACAGTATATTAATGGAATGGAATATTATTGCACCATAAGAAATGCTATGGACATGACTGCAGAGAATCCTGGATAGCATATACTGATGATTAATGAAGTGAGCAGAACCTGATCACTTTATACAAGGAAGATGTTATTGCACATGAAAAAATAACCTTGAAAAACTAAACTCAGGTCAATGCAGTGACCAACCGTGTCTCCAGAGGCCTTGTTAGGAACATGTCACTTTCCTCCTGACAGAGAAGTGATAGACTCAGATGAAGAAAAGAGACATATTTCTAGACATGGCTCCTCTATGGATTCATGTTGTTTGACTATGCATATTTGTTTCAGAGTCTTTTTTTTCATTGGAAGAGGGGGCAAGAAGGAATGGGGAATGAACAATAGAGGCCCCCCAAAAAAAGACCACTGAAGCACTTTTTCAGAATGCACAGAAAAGAAGGAATTTCAGAAGGAAATGCAGGCAAGCAAGACAGTTTTGAAAATAACGTTGAATTTATTATAGTTTTATTTTTAAAATGCATAAAATGGAGATTCATGTTTTCATGTACAATCTTGTGTTCTGTGCTATGTGGAAATGATGATTATTACTATTAAGTGTTTAAATTCCAAATCTGAAAAAGTATTAGATTAGGAATTAGGATCACTCAGTATACAGGCATTTATTAGACATCTACTGTTTCAGGCACTGTTCTAGGCACTGAGCATACACATACAAAAACTAAAACAGTTGTTGCCCTTGAGGACTTACACATATATGTACACATTAAAGTAATTGCAAAATATATTCAAAACAAATACAAAGTGATGTGATTGGGGGGGAGAGAAGGATTAAGTACTGATAGCTGAGATTCTTAGAAAAGGCCCCATGTAGCATGTGAGCTGAGTTTTGAAGGAAACCAGGGATTCTGAAAAGCAAAATATAGGAGAGTATTGCAGACCTGTGCCAAAGCATAGACACTAGAGATGGAATGTTACTTATGGGGACTGTCAGAAGACAGTTCTCCTGGACTAGGAAATGTGTGAAATGGGAAGTCATGTAACAAGTAATAAATAGGATGGAGACAAATTATTAAGGGCCTTAATTGCCAAAAAGAAGAGTTCGTATTTGATTCTACAGGCAGTACCGAGCTACTGGAGCTTTTTGGTCAGACCCATGGTGTAGGAATGTCACTTTGCAGCTATGGGGAAGATGGATTGAACAGTGGGGAGACTCAAAGCAGGGAAACCAATCAAGAAGATAATTCGGTCGTCCAGGAAGAAGGTGATGAAGCCCTGAGCTAGGGCGGTGAGCTGGTGTGTGAAGAGAAGGGGACTGCAAGAGATGTGAACGTAGAATTGACACCGCCTTCCAGATGACAGCTACGGGAGGCGGGGTGAGGAGCAGTGGGGACTAGGGCTCTCTGAGGTGTGCAAATCTGTGTGACCAGAGGAATGGAAATTCCAACAGAAACAAGGGAGGGGTTGTGAGCAAAAGAAAGTAGCTCCGTTTTGACCGTGAAGAACTCTAGGCTCTCACCACTGACTCTTTAGCTCGGGCGATTCACTTTGTATTCCCTCATCTGTAAAAACAAGGACTGGACTAAAAACTCTTTAGAGCGTCCTTCATTCTGACTCCCTCTGATGCTGTAACAGGTTGCCATTGCACCTCATGTTATGGGGAGGCCAATAAGCCCAGACGTAACTGAAAACAGTGTCAACAGATTTACAATTTACAATCCTCTGGTACTGAGGCCAAAATGCTTATGTTGTAAACTGTCAGTGGCAAAAAAAAAAGAAAGAAAGAAAGAAAATTATCAACAGCCCTCGAGATAAGGGGAAACAAGACACTTTCTTTTCTAGGCGAGGGTAATTGGGTTTGACAGGTAAGGACTAAATTGTAAAGGAATGACAGCAGTTTGGACTTTATGCTCTAAGAATTAGAGCAAGCTGGACAGGTTTTGAGCAAGGGGGAGTGGTAGGATCATAAGTGCCTTGAAAAGATTCTCGCAGCAGTCATGTGTAGACTAGATTGGAAGGAAAGAAAACTGGGGGGCTGGAAGAACAGTTGAAATCATATGGGGTTGTGACCCACAGTTTAAGAAGTGCCCAACGGGTCTCCAGTGAAAAAGGTTAAGAAGCCTGCAACTCTAGATGAGAGTGAGCATGTCAGCCTGTACACGGCTGGTGGCAGGAGAAATGGAAAAGACAGCTGCTCAGAGGTAGCAGGTTGTCACAAAGCCACTCACTCTTCCTTGCATGGTGCCATCCTTGGTCCATGCCCAAAGGCCCTGTGTGTGCCCTTGGGACATGTTTTGTCCAGAGGGCAGGATCACCTATTCTCATTATGTTCATTAGGTGGTTATTTGATTTCTTTTTTTTTTTTGGTCAAAACAAAAATGTTGCATACTTTATTTTAGTAAGCAAGCAAGCAAGCTGCTTTGTAAGAAAAACAACAGGTTTTGAACAGAACTGATTAGATCCCAGACGGTCTCTTTCATACTTACTTCTGGAGTTTTTAAGCACCATGGCCACTCTGAGATTGTTTCTGTGATTATATTTGCCGTGATTTACTATAAGCAGGATTGTACAAAACAACATAATTTTTAAAAAGTATACATACTGTTAAAAACCTAAAAATATCCAATTGGATTCTTTGTAAAAGCATTGCTGGTTACTTGAAAATTCACCATCAATGTACTTTTCTTTGAGAATGCCAATAAATATGGCATGAAATTGAAACATAAAAGAGCTTTTACAGCTAATTATTGCTAATGTGAACTACTTCAAAATTGGCCAACATCTTTCCAAAATAGTGTAGTTTACAACTATATAAAGTGTCAAGAGTAAAATGTCATAAATATAGTTTACTATGCAAAAAAGTCAACTGTTTTCTATATCAGGCTTTTACGAGCTCCCAAGGGCTGGCAGGCCTAATCCTACACTTTCGGATTTTCCTTCAAACATCATAGGACAAATGGTTTAGAACTCATGCCTAAGAATACTATCAAAGTTGTAATGAATTCCACAGTAAGTTTTTAATTCTCCACGTATAGAATGGCCCATTCAAGCACAGTATGTATATGCAAAGTAGAGCATGCATGCAATATCCATAATATACGTTTTTCTCTTGACCTTCTTTGGGGTCAGAAAGCTGTTGGTGTTATTTTCTGGGGATGTCAGGCTAACAAAACCACAGATGTCACTTAAGTAGCCTGGTTTCTTGATGTTTATTATACCAAAAATAGAAAGTTTAAGTACTTAATGATGTGAAGGTTTCTCTCTCTCTCTTAGGCATTAAGGCTGTGTTCTCCGGACACTACCATAGAAATGCAGGTGGATTCTACAAAGACCTTGACATGGTGGTGTCATCTGCAATAGGCTGCCAGTTAGGTGAAGACACCCACGGGCTCCGTGTGGTGGTGGTCACAGCTGAGAAGATTGTTCATCGCTATTACAGCTTAGATAAGCTGAGTGATGACGGAATAGAGAAAGAGCTGATGGATATGATTAAGCAAGAGTAACGATTTTCTCTAAGTGCCATTCAGTTTTCACTTTTATCTTTCGATTTTTCATTGAAGAGTATTTCCGAGGAATGTGTCACTGAAACGCAGCAGCAGCGCCTTGAAGATTTGGGACTTGGTGATGCCTGCGCGTGAGAGGTAGCTTTGTTCTCTCAGATAACAAAATGAAAGGCTTCCTGTCTATGAAAGAGAATTCAGTGAAGATAATGATGGTCAGACTCTCATGCTTCTCCCTTCCTGGGGGTGTGTTTCTTGACTCTTTTCTGTGATTCCCCATTCTCCTTAATTCTAATGGATCCAGGTCTAATCGTTGAGAACACCTCAGTCCAACTACAGTTGTGACTCCCAAGATGTCAACTGCAATAAAGAAGTGTTCATTCTTTTACAAGTTTTGTGCTGGTTTCTTTTCTAGTGAAAATAACTGCCTCTCTTTCTTAACAGTAGTATATGTTTGCCTTGTAGCTGGGAAAGCTGTATTTTCATGTAAATTGACTTGTATATAAAGGAGGCATCAGGAAAGAGTAGATCAGAAATGTGCCTTGCAAAGTCATTTAGCAGCCCCATCGTATATACATGCAGTATATATAAGCGTATAGTTTCCTAAGTCTGAATCACTCTATTACACTTTGCCTCTGTCTGCATACACAAAGGGAATTTAGGCTGTGATTATTTTTAGAAAAAACTAGTATTTGTGTATTACTGTTGTATACATTGACTACTGATTAACTGTACTTGTTAATGGTTTAAATTTCTGTCAGCAAAATAAAGTATGTTATTCAAAACAGGCAATTTTTATGTAGGTAATTTTCTGAATAAATGGACTTAAATTTACTGGGAGAAGCCAGTGATTTCTGAGCAATGTATTAATTTCATCCATTTATTCCATTCTGCTGCAATAATTGATCACCTGGTTACTCTGGTACCAAACGGCAGCCTCAAGTTGTCCTTAAAAGTTACTGTCAGAGACTGCTACATGGTGCAATGGTTAGAGCACTGACCCTGGAGTCAGGAAGACCTGATTAGAGCTTCAGACATTTACTAGCTGTGTGACCCTAGGCAAATCACTTAAACACAAGTGCCTGGAAAGAAATTATTGTTATATCATATAACGTTCAGTCATTCTAAAACCACAGAAAAAGCTCACCAGTTACAACTGAACTGCAAAGTCTATTATATTTACATATTTCTTATAAGAAAATCCTGGTCAATGTAATCAAATCAAGGAAAATAAACAAAAATGATTTTTATGCAAAGGTATGAGGAATGAAAGACAAAAGAAGTTTATTATACTTGATAGATTGATGACAACCTAACATGCCGTGAGTGTATTCTTTTTTTCTAATTAGGGAGTCCTTTATTCTTTTGACTTTGCCATGTTACTTATTTTGGTCAATTTTTTCACCATTAAATATTCACGTAAGAAAGATCAGAAATAGAAAGTAAGCCATACATGAAATGCTTCTGAGATATGTAGTCAGGTAGGAGAACGCAGGTTAAATTTTCAGGATGATGGAAAGAAACATCACTGGTCGCCATAGAGGAAGGAAATGGTGTTTGCTTCTAGATGGGTAAACAAGGTAAAGAGAAAACCTAAAGAAAAAAAAAAGTTTGGTGTTGATATCTCCAAGGAGTCTTTGTTTACTTTTTCTTGTGCACATTTTCATGGCCTTAGGCAACTTGGATTTGCTTGACCTAGAAACTAATTACTAGTAACTGGGGGTTTTAGGTAAGTGAAAGGTTTAGGGCCCCTCTAGTCTTCGCTGGCCTAGGAGACCTAAGTTTTTGCACCCCGACTGGAAGCTAACTCAAGTTATGTGTTTGTTCTAGGACCCAAGGGCCGTTCCTGGGAAGCCCTCATACAGTTATGGTATGACAGCTGTTTGGGAAAATGTAATAATGCAAATGACCCCCCTGTTGAGCCTCTTTGTCTAGGGAAGGACAGATTGTTTTGATTTAAAAAAAGGAGTTTAACTGAGTCTTGAAAATCATTCCTGAAGCATTTGACCATTGGGGACAGAATTCTCCTTGTCAGCCAACACTGTATAGAATCAGACTTCTCACTGCAAGTTTTATAAAATTTCAGATTATGTCCGATTCTCTGGCCAACCTGATCATTAAACACCCATGTGCTTTCCTGCCTTCCTTTTAGCTCATTTGCTCCTTCCTCTTGATTACCTTTCCCCTGTTTCTACCCATCTTGAAAGCATCACAAAACAAAATTAATTTTAATTTAAAAATAAATGTCATATAAAAATTTTATTTGTGGAGGAAGAGGGACATGGAAGAGGCAAAAAAAATTTTTTAAAACAGTGATAGGGTGTCAGAATTCCATAGCATGTGGAACAAATGATTATCTTAATGCAAGTTTTCTTGACAATATCTAATGTCACTATAGTAATATTATTACAGAGACCAAAAAATATCTCCTAAAATTATTCCATTGGCATTAAAATAGAGACAGAAAATAGTTACAGCATTGAGATCTTACCTTAAAATTTGCAGTGATATGATTACCCACTGCTAAGAGAAAGTTAGGTTAAGAGGAAATGTTGATTTCAAGCCTAAATATTATGACAGCTTTGGAGAAAATGGATTTTTTTCATAGAAAGATGCCTAGTTAACAAATCATATATAATTGGATTTAGACACATATACACACACACAAGTACACTTTTTTTTTGTCCAGACCTGGGATTTCATCAGCCTGAGAAACTTCTGGTTTGGAAACTCTTTACAACAGTGTAGATCAGCAATATGTCTGCAACTTACTGAATCTTAAAAAAACTGCTTGGAATACTGAATGGCCAAGAAACTTGTTCTCACTCACATAGCTCATGAGTATCAGGCAGGACAGGAACCCAACTCTTCCAAGGCTGATCCGTTAATTAATTCATAGCGTTGTCTCTCTTATGTAGACACATGTATGTAGCATAAGCAGTAGAGCTTGTTTTAAGGTAAAAAATATATATATATATGGGAAAGGCAACCGAACACCAGTTCCATGAGTAGTATCTAATTGAGTTTCAAAGTCTAGATTTTGTATTGAATTTTTTTAAAAATGGTTTAGAAACAAAATACGTGTATTTTTGTAATATATACTATACTTCATATAACATTTTAAATTTTCCTTGCATTAGATGAGATCAGGTGATATCTTTTTATTCATGCATTCATCAATTAACATGAATTAACAACCTACTATGTGTACTAGAAATAACCTTAAAAAATGCTACCTTATGACATTATAGATGCTTTGGCATTAATTTTTTGTTTTGTAGGAAGTTGAGGAAATATTTTCTTAAAATAATAAAGACTTGTCATCTTACTAAAAAATCTTTAAAGGGATGAATTCTCTTTTTCCACTGATGGATTTTTGTTTTCCTTACTTTCTTTAGACCAGATGGCATAGTTGTTGGTTCTTAAAGTTTTTGCTTACAGGCTTAATCTGGGTAGATAAAATTGATGATACAGAATCAAAAATTTTACATGCCATCCTGCTGTAATATTTGAACATTAAAAAGTAATTTTATCGGTAAAGGACACTATAGCAATGTCATCTTCACACAAACAAAAACATAGAGCACCAAAACTTGGTAAACTTTAATCCAACTGTCATGTGCCTTGATGCTATTAGTAAATTCTACTAAGGTGTGACAAAAGAAATATGATCTTATGGGAGCTCAGGATGTTTCATTCTAAAATGTATTCTCAGTTATGGATTAATTTTTCAGTAAAATTAAATAAAATTAAATTAAAAAAATTAACTGGTATCTTATAAGGCACTTTTAACTGAAGTACTCAGTTATTTGTGGTTCATAAGAAAGTAGGTATGACTTTGTGAATTTCAGCATATTGTACCTTTTTATTGTTTGGCAAAATACAATGGCATTCCCACCATCTGTTTAGAATTGGGAACCATCTGCCTCTCACTACATCTTTATTTTCAGCTATGCTCTACTGTATAGAACTAGTTATGAGTAAATGTGGCACAGTGTATCCAAGTCTTAAAGGTCACAGTCTTTGTATCAGTCATAAAATCATAGGGTTTTTAGAACTGGAAGGGACCTTAAGGATTAGATAGTTCACACACTGGTTTTTATATAGATGAGGGAACTGGATATAAGACTTGTCCAAGGTCCTAAGAGTAGGTAATGGAAAAACTTGAACCCTAATCTCCTGACATCTAACTCTTTCCATTACACTATTTTATATATATATATGTATATATATATGTATGTATGTATTTATATGTATATATATGTATATGTATATGAAAGATTGCCTCAATTTAAAAACAAAACCCACAACTGACAAATAATTCCACTGCACCATATTTGTTTCACTATGTATTATATATATATTACACATATATTTTATATATATGTACTACTGCAGATTCCTTGAAAGTTGCATAAATAAGAGAAGTGAATAATGTCTCTGTCACCATTGAACCATGTTTTAAAATGTCAACTTCAGAATATTTGGAAGTTACTCAAAACAAGCCATGTGAGAAATAGTGACAACTATTCCTCAGATAAATAATAGCTGAAAAAAAATTTTGAACATATTTAAAGAAAGTATTTTTGTCTATATTATCCTCAGAAATAGTGTTGTTACAATTGTGCATGTGTAAAATTTTTAATGTGTCACATCAATTTTTGAGAATGCCACTTTTGACAAAGACAATTAACCTGGAAATGGCCCCCATGTCAGTAACCAGTCATTTGCGTGAAAATTTAAACACTTTCATTTTTTATAATGTTAAATGTTCTTCATGTCTATAATTCTCTTTTAGAAGAAAATATTCATGATGTACTGTCATGAAACTTTTGAGTAATAGTCTACAAACTTTTCTTCTCTGTCTCTCTGCCTCTTCCTCTCTTTCTCTCTCTCTCTCTCTCTCTCTCTCTCTCTCTCTCTCTCTCTCTCTCTCTCTCCCTCCCTCCTTCTCTTCTCTGTCTTTCCCCCCATACCCCTCCTTCTCATTGCTTAATTTTGAGATTGTCTATATTATGGCCAGGAAGTTGGATTACATGGCTTCAGAGATGCCTTCCAGCTCAGAATCTATGAGTGCAGTGCTGTATTTTCTAAGCCCATCACAAGCTCAATGATGTAGATCAACTAAATGTACCAATGAAATTTTGTTTCTGATTACTTTTGGATGTATTCATTGACGATAACTTCTTTTTTCAGTGCCTCTCCCAGAAAAAACTGTGGGCTATCTTTCTATCTAGCTACACTTTATTTTTAAATACTGTTTTCATTTATCACAGAAGACTAGTTAGAGCAAAGATCAAAAATATATTTTAAATTTTTAATTTTTTAATTAAAACTTATTTTTTCTCCTTTCACCCCTGTCTCCCATTGAATAAGAAATATAAACAAAAACTTTGTAACAGATGCATATAATCAAGCAAAACAAATATATGGCTCAACCTCTACCCTGAGTCCATCAACTCTCTGTTAAGGAACTGGTAGCACTCTTTCCTCCTGGATATACTGGAATTGGGGTTAATCATTTCCAATGATCATAGTTCTTAAGTGTTTAAAAGTTAAGCAGAAGCCAAAATTGGCACTAAACTAGAAGGAAGGATTCAAATTAGATGAGAAGGTTCTACATGCTGTAACAATAGCTCCAACCTGACTTACTCAGACAAAGAGTTTGCTCTGAAAAATGGAATCTGAATAATGGTAAAGACCTGGACTTTGAGTATCATCAATTATTAGATAAGTAGTTACCAAAAAAAGGTCCAGAAACCAATACAGCGATAGATATTTAAATAGCTCTTTTGAAATACCTAAGATACTTCATACATTATGTCAATTTAGCCTCCCAACAACCTTGTGAATTAGGTCCTCCAAATATTTATCCCCATTTCACATATTAGGAAACTGGGGCTCTAAGAGGTTAAATTGTCAGATAACAAGAGAGGTTGATTTTGAACCCGTCTTTCTTACTCCAAACCTGGCATTCCATCTA
Organism: Bettongia penicillata ogilbyi; assembly: GCA_023548195.1. Taxonomy (NCBI): domain Eukaryota; kingdom Metazoa; phylum Chordata; class Mammalia; order Diprotodontia; family Potoroidae; genus Bettongia; species Bettongia penicillata. Next base: position 2,175,218 of record JAJHZJ010000567.1, read on the forward strand.
CTGTGTGCCGCCACCCATCACCAGTGGACACTTGATCTCTTTGTAAGTGTAGAGCCGTAGCAGCTAAATGGATGACAGATTACAAACAACTTCACAAAATAACAAAAATCTATGGAAAGGAAAAGGAGTCTGGAGAACACCTAGCATGAGATCCAAATCTAGCGTATCATCCTGGTAGCATTTAAAGATCAAAAAAAGAGGACAAGTAAATGGAAAATAATCCATTTGTCAGCACTTCTGTAATGGTCTATTTTCATTGCTGGTGAGAGGGAAACCACTGCGTTTGGACTCCTTAAACGTTTCAGGACCCAACATGCTATGTAACCAAGTGAAAATAGCACTTGAGCAGATGAAGTCGGGAAGAAGTGTTTGACCAGAATGATAGAATGAGAAAAACTGATACCAGTCAGCGCAATTTTGAAAACATTGGGATCAATTTTCAAGATTTCTTGAAGAGAAAAATGTATCAAACAGTTGTAAAAAATACATGGATGGAATTATTACCAAAGAAGGGTACCTACCCAAACTATGTACCTACCTTTGGAACTTACCAACCCATGTGCCTGTATTGTTAATGTGTTTTTGTTTAATTTGAAGATCTTTCTCATCCATTAATAGGCTTAAATGACCTGCGTAAATCACATGGAAATCTACGTCACATACAGTAGGAAGAGCTTGCTGAACGGGTGGAACAGGAGGGTTGTAGCAGAGCTGGGAGGAAGCTGGTGAGAGCAGTTAAGGCAGAGGAGAGAGAGGACACAGGCAGGCAGACAGTCTTGTGAGTGTTTGCTTGTGGGAAGGCTCCTTCAAGGAGAGTAAGACTTGGGAATGGTGTTGTCCCCTGCAGTGCTAATGTTTATTGACTCTTGGTTACTATAATGGATTTGGCTTTCTGGTGTTGGGATTTGACTTTGTGGTGTCCGAATGTTTCTTTTTCTGCCTTCTACATGGAGAGTCTGTTATACTTACCGACATATTCATAGTTGCCCTCAGTTCTGTGAATATTATGTTGGCAAGACTGTGCCTATTTTCTCATCTTTAAAAAAATTCATGAAAATGATCTCTCATATATATATATATATATATATATATATATATATATATATATATATATATATATATATATATATGAGAGAGAGAGTAGCCTTGATGAAAATATGAGAAAGGAACAGAAAGACTGTCAGTTTTCTACAGCAGACCACACCTCATCTACAAACCTGAAATGTCTAGAGAACAGAGAATCCTGCTGTGTTTATTTTTGGTTGAATCCCTAAAAAGCATGTCACTCTTTAAAGCATAATACCACCTCCCACAAGGAATCTATCTCTATTATTTCATATTTCTGGACCAGAGCTTAAGATTTAGGAACTCCAGAAGTTAGAAGAAAGGGTGGGGGCAATAATTTAAAAAAATAAGTCACAGCTTTGTAAAAAAAAAAAAATGTTAAGAGGACAAAAATTCAGATGGAGAAAAAGCTCTCAAGGAATGTTAATGACAGCAAGTGTTGGGGTGAGGATAAAACTAGGGCGATGAAATGAAAACTGACTACAGAGAAATGTTAAAACTCCATTCATATTTTGTGTCTCTGAAAGAATGACTTTTGGACTGGAAAGGACAGAGAAAACAAAAATGGTGTATGAAACTCAAGATCGATACATATATAGTATGAGAGCACCTACCCTGCCTTAATGAATTCAGAAACATCAGACCCAGGTAAACTGCAACCTAGTGACTGAAAAAATGGTCGGATGTTGTTGCCACCATTCTCAGAACGCTCATGGAGAATGGCAAAGTTTGCATAGGTCTGGGATATGGCAAATAATGTCCAATTTTCCAAAAATAGGAAGAAAATTAAGTCTCCAGTAAAATAGAACAATGAGATTGACTTAAATTCCTTGTAAAATTCAAGAACGTTTTTAATGTTTGTCAACATTAATGTTAGTCACTTAACTGATTAGCCAATTAATTAATGATAATCAGCAGAAAAGAAAATGGGGACCACAAAGAAGGAGTTTGCCGCATCAAGAACAGGTCATGCAGAGCTAAACTTAGTTGTGTTTTTGAAAGGGCTAGTATACCAGTAGATGAAAGGAATACTATAGACATGACTTACCTAGTTTTTTAACAAAAACTCTGACAGAACTTCTCATGCTATTCTTGTGTGCAAAACAGAAAGATTTGGAATTAACAATAGTACTGTTAGGAATGTTCAGAACTGGTTAAAAGACCAGACTGTGAAGTACTCACTAATGATTCAGTATAAACTTGAAAAGAGGTTTCCATTAGGATGTCCCCCAGAAACATGTGCTTGGCCTTGTGCTGTTCAAAACTGATCAGTGACTTGGATAAACACATAGATGTCATGCTTATCAGTTTTACAGATTACTTAAGTGATGAAAAAATCAGAATTCAAGAATATAATGGACTAGAAAGTGGGACTGGATCTAATGAGATGAAATTTAATAGATACAAATGTAAAGTCTTAGATTTGGGTTTAAAAATAAACTTCATTGCCGAAGAAGACCATGCCATCAGAAATAATGACATGATTTGCACTTGACTTTGTTTTTTTGAGTGAGGGAGGGCTGTGCAGGTCACCAACTTCACTTCTCTCCCGAGCCATCTGAATCCAATGACCAGATAGACATCAGAGTGACTGGAGATGACCCAGGATGAGGTAATTGGGGTTAAGTGACTTGCCCAAGGTCTCACAGCTAGTGAATGTCAAGTATCTGAGGTAGGATTTGAACTTAGGTCCTCCTGACTCCTGCACTGGTGCTCTAGCCACTGCAACACCTAGCTGCCCTACAGTAAAGGATGGAATAAGAATGACTGGATAACATTTCATCTGAAAAACAAATCTGGAGGTTTTAAAGGACTATGAATTAAATACAACAGTCTAAAATGGCAACCAAAAAAACTAAGTAAGATGATGGCTAAGTTGAGAGCTACACTTTCCATGAAAGGGAGTGTGATAGAACTTTGTGCTGAGCAGCTAATATCTACCATATTTTATTCAGTTCTGGAAACCACTCTTTTGAAAGGACAATGATTGAGAGCCAGAGAGCATTCAGAGGAGAGTCACCAGGATGGTGAAAGGGCTCAGGTCCATTTCATATGAGAATTAACCGAAGGGGCTAGAAATATTTAGTCTGAAAAAAAAGTCAGGGAATATGCAAGCTGCCTTTGCATGCAATAGAGAATAAATTTATTCTGCTTCACCTGGAGGCCACAACTAAGAGCAATAGGTAAAAATTGAAAGGCAACATTTTAGTCATGATGTAAAGAAGAACCTAATAATTAGAGCTACACAAAAGCAGAATGAGCTGCCTTCTGGGGTCATGAATTCCCTTTGCCTGGAGGTCTTTAAGCAAAGGGTGGATGATCACTTATTGGGCATGTTGTTGAGGGAATTCCTAATTAGGTATAAGTTGGACCAGATGGAAATTGGACTCCTGACTACTCTCCAGATTTTTTTCTTCCCATTCACTGACTTTCTTGCCACCCTTAAGAAACCTACACCCTGAAATCCACTTTTCTGGTTGGTGACCACCTGCCTGGACCATTATTTCAGGAGGGACCCCCAAACTCTCCAGAGTTCATTTCTTCTTTGCCAATACCTTTCCTTTCCCTCCTACTTTCTAGCTCCCCTTTACATTTGTTTTCTCCTATTAGAACATTAGTTCCTTGAGGACAGTCTTGTTTGCTTGTGTGTGTGTGTGTGTGTGTGTGTGTGTATCAATCACCACTGCTTGGCATGTGCCTGGCACACAGTAACATTTAACAAATGCTTTATCAATCTATTTAGATGGCCTCCATGATTCCTTCTACCTCTGAGATATGACATCATATAATATTCCATGATAAAAGCAGCTACAGCAACAGCTTTGTTCAACGATCCTTTCATTAGTACCAGAACTTAAACTCTGCCCACAAAGTAGTAATCACCAAAACAGTGTGGTTAAAAAATAGATAAATCAATGGAGATTAAGTATATAATTTATAGAAGCACATGAACACAGTAGCCTCATGTTTGATAAACCCAAAGACCCTAGTTACTCAGATGAGAACTCACTATTTGACCAGAACTGCTAGAAGGGAAAGCAGTGTGGGAGAAACTATGTATATACCAAATACCAGCAGCTCATTGTATATCAAGATAAGCTCTAACTGCATATATGACTTAGATATAAAGTTACACTTAAAGAAATAAAAGCTTGATTTAAATTGGACAAAAAAGAAGAAATGACCTTTCAGATCTATCGACAGAGGAAAAAGGCATGACTGCAGGAGATAGGATCTCAGAAAATTAAAATGGACAATTTTGGTTACATAAAATTTAAAAGATTTTTGCACAAACACAACTAACACAGCTAAAATTAAAAGGGAAACATAATTGGGAAACATCTTTGCAGCAAGATTCTCTGTCTCATTTCTGAGATGTATAAGGAATTGATTCAAATTTATTAGCATAAAAGTCATTCCCCAATTGGTAAGTTCTAAAAGAAGATGAACAGGTAGTTTGCTAAGGAAGAAGTTCAAGTTATCAATTGCAACATGAAAAAAAATGCTTCAGATCTCTAGTAATTTAGAAAAATGCAAATTAAAACAACTGAAGTTTTGCCTTACATCCATCATTGACCAAAAAATGAAAATGGAAAATGTTGGAGGACCTGCAGGAAAATAGGCACATAACTATACCATTGACAGAGTTCTAAATTGGACCAGTCATTCTGAAAAGCAATTTGGAACTATGCCCAAAAGTTACTATGTTCATTATCTTTCACCCAGTCATACAATTAAACCTATACTTCAAAGAGATCAAAAAGAAGAAGAAAAATATAAACTCATATACAAAAATATTCTCTCTAGTTTTATGGGACTTGAGAGCAGTGTGACTTATTGGGCATGCACTATTAGATTTGGGGACAGAGAATGTGGTTATAAGCCTGGTTCCACTATTTTATATGACCTTAACCAAATGAATGACTTGAGCAAGTCACTTAACTAAATGATACCTAAGATTCTAAGAGTCCTCCTAAGTGTATGTACAATCCACATAATGTCATCCAGAAACAGGAGCTTTAATATCTTTTTTTAACTCCTCTTAAACTTTATATCTTCCATGATAGTGACAAATACCTTTGTGTAGCATAGGTTTCCTTGTTCCATTGAAAACACCAAGGAATATTGTATCCAAATTCCAAAATTATCAAGTGAAAGAGAGAATATTGCAAGCAGCCAGAAAGAAACTATTTAAATATCGTGGAACCACAGTCAGGATTAGGCAGCACCTTGCAGCCTCTACATTAAAATACTGGAGGGCTTGGAATATGATGTTCTGTAAGGTGAAGGAACTTAGATTACAACCAAGGATCAACTACCCAGCAAAACTGAGCATAATCTTTCAGTAGAGGAGATGGACATGCAATGAAATAGGGGACTTCCAGACCTTCTTGATAAAAAGACCAGAGCTCAAAAGAAAATTTGATCTTCAAATACAAGACTCAATAGAAATATGAAAAGAATAGGAAAGGAAAACAATTATTCAATAAGGGCAAACTGTTTACATCCCTACAAGGGAAGATCATACTTGTAACTCTTGAGAACTGTATCTTTATTACATCATTTAGAAGGGGTATGCATAGAATACGTGGGTATAAATTAACTTTGATGTGATGATAAAAAGTCTAATTAAGTGGTAGAAAGAGATTGTACTGGGAAAAGAGGACAGGAGGAAACAGAAAAGGGTACATTGTATCACAAAAAGAGGCACAAAGACTTATTACAGTAGAAAGAAAGAAAGGAGGGGGATGTGCTTTGTTTGAACCTTTTATCACATTTGGTTCAGAGGGAATGACATAATAAGATATAGGAATTCTAGCTTACCCAATAGGAAGTAGGAGGCAAAGGGGAAAGAAAAGGGAGGGGTAGATAGAAGGGAGGCAGTGGTAAAAAGCAAAATTTTAGTAAGGAGAGAGAAAAGCATAAGTGGATGAGGGGGAAATAGGATGAAGAGAAAGACACAGTAATCATAACTATGAATGTGAATGGTATGAACGGAAGAATGAAATGAACAGATAAAACAAAAGTAGATAGCAGAGTGTGTTAAAAGCCATAATCCTACAATATGTTGTTTACAAGAAACACTTTTGAAGTAGAGAGATACACACAGAGTAAAGGTAAAAAACTGGAGCAGAAGATATTATGCTTCAGCTAAAGTAAAAAAAAAAAAAGCAGGGATAGCAATCCTGGTCTCAGACAAAGCAAAAGCAAAAATAGATCTAATTAAAAGAGATAATGAAGGAAACTATATCCTACTAAAAGGTACCACAGACAATGAATATCATTACTAAACATATATGCACCAAGTGGTATAGCATCCAAATTCTTAGGGAAGAAGTTAAGGGAGTTACAGGGAGAAATAGACAACAAAACTATACTAGTGGGGGACCACAATCTCCCCCTCTCAGAACTATATAAAAATAACCACCAAATGAACAAGAAAGAAGTTAAGGAGATGAATAGAATTTTAGAAGAGTTAGATATGGTAGACCTCTGGAGAAAACTGAATGGGTATAGAAAGGAATATACCTTTTTCTCAGCAGTACATGGCAGCTACACAAAAACTGGCCATGTATTAGGGCACAAAAACCTCACAATCCTTGGTTTATGATTCACTTGGTACTATTGTACATAGTTATTTATTTTGTTGTGTCTTTCAAAGAATCATATGATTTTAAAATATGCATGAAAGATATCTATGTACATATTCAAATCCATGAATATTATGTGGGAAGAGAGACTTTCAGGCACCATTTTGCTGCATGGAATCACATGAGTTCTTCTCCAATCAATAAACAATGAGAACAGTGAAATCATGAATCCTGTGCACTTTTTAGCCTACTGTGTGTGACTAAAGATATAGAATAGCATTTGCAAAACCTACTGTTGTTGTTTAGTCATTTCTCAGTTGTGTTCACTCTTTGTGACCCCATTTGGAATTTTCTTGGTGAGATATTGGAGTGGTTTGCCATTTCCTTCTCCAGATCAATTTATAGATGAGGAACTGAGACAAACAGGGTTAAATGACTTACCTAGGGTCATACAGCTAGTAAGTGTTTGAGGTAAAATTTGAGCTCAGGAAGAAGAAATTAGACAGCCTTTCCAATACTCTCAAGCTGCTCCCTGCCATAAAAACTTGCATTTTTAACAAATATTTTCCTAGCGATAATGAATGACTCTAAGTCATAGAGCACTACAATCTCTAAAGAATCCTAGCTGTAGGTTAGTTAAAGGGCAATGGAGAGAAGTGTGATTATTGTAAGCAGACTGCGGCACATTTGCAATGATGTATGCAAGAAATGTCTGGTATAAGGTTGGATTTGGGGGTTGTGATATTTTTGAGGCAAGCTAGAGAGATTCTAATCCAGGTTTCTGACACAAGAACAGTGCTATCTCCTCTAGATCATGAAGAATATTTATGAGATGATAAGTATCAATTAAAATCCAGAAAAGGGGGATCATCCTGCAAAGCCAGGATGATGGAGTATAGAGTGGGACTCAGCTGAATTCTTCCAACATTCCCCTCCAAACAACTTCCGACATGGAAAGATGATATTTGTAACTTATGAGACCTTTCTCAGTATTAGGGTAGTTGGAGGAGATAGCTAGCTAGGCAGAAAGACAGACAGACAGACAGACAGATAGATAGATAGATAGATAGATAGATAGATAGATAGATAGATAGATAGATAGATAGATAGATAGATAAATAGATAGATAGATAGATAGATAGATAGATAGATGATAGATAGATAGATAGCAGGCACAGGGTGAGTTGAATATGAAGGGATGATATCTAAAAAATAAAATTAAGGAGTGAGACAGGAATATATTGGGAGGGAGAAGGGGAGAGATGGAACGGGGTAAATTATCTCACAGAAAAGAGGCAAGAAAAATGTTTGGCAATGGAAGGGAAGAGGGGGAGGTGAGAAGGAATGAGTGAACCTTACTCTCATTGGATTTGGTTTAAGGAGGGAAGAATATGCACACTCAGTTGGATATCTTACTCTAAAGGAAAGTGGGGGGTGGGAAGGAAATAAGAAGAAGGGATAATAGAAGGGAGGGCAAATTGGAGTAGGGAGTAGTCAGAAGCAAGTACTTTCTTTTTTTGGATATATAAATTTATTTAACTTTTTTTTTTACATTCATTTTCACAAAATTTTGGGTTCCAAATTTTCTCCCCATTTGTCCCCTCCTCCCACGCCAATACACCAAGCATTCTAATTTCCCCTATCACCAATCTGCCCTCTCTTCTATCATCCCTCCCTTCCCTTGTCCCCATCTTCTCTTTTGTCCTGTAGGGCAAGATAACTTTCTATTCCCCATTACCTGTACTTCTTATTTCCTAGTAGCAAGAACAATACTCAACAGTTGTTCCTAAAACCTGGAGTTCCAAATTCTCCCCATCCCTCCCTCCCCACCCATTCCCTTTGGGAAGGCAGACAATTCAATATAGGCCATATCTGTGTAGTTTTGCAAATGACTTCCAGAATAGTCGTGTTGTGTAAGACTAACTATATTTCCCTCCATCCTATCCTACCCCCCATTGTTTCTATTCTCTTTTTTGATCCTGTCCCTCCCCGAGTGTTGACTTCAAATTGCTCCCTCCTCCCATTGCCCTCCCTTCCATCATCCCCCCCACCTTGCTTATCTCCTTCTCCCCCACTTTCCTGTATTGTAAGATAGGTTTTCATACCAAAATGAGTGTGCATTTTATTCCTTCCTTTAGTTGAATGTGATGAGAGTAAACTTCATGTTTTTTTCTCAGCTCTCCTCTTTTCCCCTCCACTAAAAAGTCTCCTGCTTGCCTCTTCTGTGAGAGATAATTTGCCCCATTCCATTTCACCCTCTCTCCTCCCAATACATTTCTCTTATACATTTACCTTAATTTTTTAAAGATCCCATCCTATTCAATTCACTCTGTGCTCTCTGTCTCTGTGTGTGTGCGTGCATGTGTGTAAGGAGCAAGTACTTTCAAAAAGGTCCAGAGTCAAAAGAGAAAATAGAATAAGTGCAGGGGGAGGGGCAGGATAGGATGGAGGGAAATATAGTTAGTCTTTCACAACATGATTATTATGGAAGCGTTTTGCATAATTACTCATGCATATCCTATACTGAATTGCTTGCCTTCTTAATGAGGGTGAGTGGGGAGGGAAGAAGGGAGAGAATTTGGAATTCAAAGTTTTAAAAACAAATGTTAAAAATTGTTTTTACATGCAACTAGGAAATAAGATATACAGGCAGTGGGGTGGGGTACAGAAATCTATCTTGCCCTACAAGAAAGTAAGGGAGAAGGGGATAAGATTGGGGGAGCGTGATAGAAGGGAGGGCAGACTGGGGGTAGGGGTAATGAGAATGCATGACATCTCAGGGAGAGAGAGGGGAGAGATGGGGAGAAATTTTGAATGTTGGAAGATCAAAAATTAATTAAAAAATAAAAAAAGTAGAAAGGGACAGATTTTTTTTTTCACATAAAGGAGGCATTCAAGGAATAGCTTTTATAATGGAAGGGAAAATGGAGGGAAGCAGTAGCAGGTAATGTTTGAATCTCACTCTCACTGGAATTGGTTCAAAGAGGGAAGAAAAAATGTGTGTGGGAGGTGAGTGGGTGGGTGTGGTGGGTGGGTGGGTGTGTTCTGTACCCAGTTGGGTATAGAAATCTATCTTACCCAATAAGGAGATATTAGGGGGAGGGGCTAAGAGATATAGGAGAGGGGAAATGATAAAGGGAAATGTGGATTAAGAGAGGCAATGACTGGAAGCAAGACAGACTTTTCAGGAGGGATAGGATAAAAAGAATGAGGATAAATAGGAAAATGGGAAGGAGGGAAATGCACAGTTAGTGATCATAACTGTAAATGGGATGAGATAACCTCGAGAACAGAAGCAGACAGCAGCATGGTCTGGAAACTAGAATCCAAAAATATGTTGTATACAAGATAGGAAGACACACACACACGCACACACACGACGGGCTGGAGCAGTGTCTATTGTACTTCAGCTGAAGTGAAGAGGGCAGAGGCAGCAATCATGATCTCAGATGAAGCAACAGCAAAAATAAACCCAATTTAAAGAGATAATGAGGAAAACTACTTTTTGCTAAAAAGTACTAATAGCCATTGAAATAATATAAAAAAATGTTACAGCAAGTTTCTCTGATAAAGGCCTTATTTCTCAGATCTGCAGAGCACTGAGTTAAATGCATAAAAAATAATTAGGGCCATTCCCCAATTGATAAATGGTCAAAGGATAGAAACAAAGTTTTCAGAAGAAATCAAAGTTGTTTCTAGTCCTATGAAAAAATGCTCTAAATCACTATTGATTAGAGAAATGCAAATTAAAACAGTACTGAGACACTACCTCACACCTATCAGAGATGACAAATGCTGGAAGAGATGAGGTAAAATAGGTACATTAATGAATAATTGGTGGAATAATGAACTGGCCCAACCATTCTGGAGAACACTCTGGAACTATGCCCAAAGGGCTATAAAACAGGGCATATTCTTTGATCCAGCATACCGCTACTAGACTTGTACCCCAAAGAGATCAAAGGAAAAGGATGCATATGTACTTGCATATTTATAGCAGCTCTTTTTGTTGTGGCAAGGAATTGGAAATTGAGGGAATGCTCATTCATTGGGAAATGGCTGAACAAATTGTGACTTATGATTGTGATGGAGTACTATTGTGTTATAAGAAATGATAGCACTGTTGTGTTATAAGAAATGGTGGTTTCAGAAAAAAACATAGCAAGACTTAAATGAACCGATGCAAAATGAAGTGAGAAGAACTGGGAGATCATTGTACACATTAGCAGCAGTGTTGCAACGATGGTCAACTGTGAAACACTTGGCCACTTTAATCAACACAATGATCCCAGACAATTTCAAAGGACTTCATGATAGGGAAAAAATGCTATCCACCTTTAGAGAGAGAATGGATGAACTCTGAGTGCAAACTGAAGTATAATTTTCCTGCTTTATTTATTTTTTGTGATGTGGTTAATATAGGAAATGTTTTGCATGATTTCACATGTATAATTGATATATATTTTTTGCCTTCTTGGATGGTAAGGGAGAGGTGGGAGGGAGGAAGAGATTATGGAACTCAAAAATGTGAAAAGAAAAGCATATTATAAATAAATATTTAAAAGAGCCATCCTTCACCCATATGATGACAAAGGAAAAACAAGGTCACTTATAGAATACGGATAATGACAAACATTTTCATTTAGATAGGTACAAATGTGGCTGTCCGTTGTAGTGGCTGCTCTAAATAAAGCTTACAATGATGCTTCAGTTTTCTACTTTCCCTCTCTGTTTCCATCTCCGTTCTTTCCTTGTTACTTCAATAATAGAATGCTTGGTTTCTTTATTAGGAAAAGCCTGATTCTATGGATTAAATTGTACTGCTATTAAATTAATCAGGGAATAATGATGATATCTAAAATTTATATAAGGCTTACTATGTGCCAGGCACCATGCTGAGTGCTTTACAATTATTATCTCATTTGATTTGCACAGCCACCCTACTAGTGCTATCATTATCCCCATTTTACAGATGAGGAAGGGGCAGTTAGGAGGCTCATTAGACACGGCACTGGTCCTGGAGTCAGGAAAATTTGAATTCAAATAAAAGCTGTGGGACAATTCACTTAACCCTGTTTGCCTCTGTTTCTTCACCTGTAAAATAAGCCGGAGAAAGAAATGGCAAACCATTTCAAGATCTTTGCCAAGAAAACCCCAAAAGGGGTAAAAAAGAGTCAGACACAACTGAAAGGGCTGAACACCAATAAAAATAAAAGCAGATGAGGAAACTGAGGCAACATAGAGGTTGAGTGTCTTTCCCAGGGAAATGCAGCTAATGTCTGAGGTTAGATTTGATCTTTGAGTCTTTCTTGAGTCCAGGTCCAGTGCTCTCTCCAGTATACCACTTTGCGATCACTTTGCCACTTTGGAGGTTTTCTTGCATTTTTTGGTCTTATACGTCCTTTTTAACCTAAGCCTCACTCCTGTTAACAACTGAAGCATGTGCGTTGCTAGTTATTCTTTATGTTGTTATTTTATTTAAAATGTTTGCATTTCCAGGACTTGTTCTTTTTAACTAAATGTGTTGAATAACATTTTTTATAATCCAGAAAAGGAATTTGGGCATTATTGTAGACTATTCCCTAAAGATCTGTGGATGTAAAATATTGCTGTAACCAAAAAGGCCAGTAAAATGCCAGACCTCATCATGAAGGGGGAGTGAGGGGAAAGCAACATAGAAAATGTTTTTAAATTGCATCTCCCAGCTTAAAATTCCCAGTAGATCCTAGTACCCTGCTACCATTTCTTTGCAGGGGGGTGGGGAGGAGGGAAGGGATGTGTGTGACCCAGTGGCAACCATAGTCATGTCTATATGCACACACACACACAATCATATATATATATATGTATGTATGTATGTATATGTATATATACATGTATATATATGTATATGTATACACACATATAGATACCTATTTTAGAAGTTTTGAAATTTTCTTACTGTCTTTTCTTTTGACGTTATTATTTTTATACCTTTTTTTTTTACCATTTCACAATATTTGTACACCATTATTTCATGATCTGTCCTTCTTTCCTTTCACTCCCTTCCCCTGCAGTTGATACGTCAACCCCACGTGAGAGAATACACAAAATTCCAGACCATAGACACCCACCCTTCTGAAATGAGAAATGGGGGACATTTTCTCCTTCTTCTCCTGGGTCAGATTTTGTCATTATAATTACACAGCTTTCAGTCCCATTTTTCCACATGTCTGCATATTTTACATGGTATCAGTTCACATGAATTTTCCTTTGTTTCCCTGGATTCCTCATTTGCCATAGTGCAATAATATTGCATTATATGCTTATACTGCAGTTGGTTCAGCCATTCCCCAATAGATGGACACCCACTGTTTCCATTTCTCTGCTAACATAAAGTTACTTATGAATATTTTGGTTAATATGGGACTGTTTTTTCTGTCTTTGATTCCTTGGAGTAGATGCCTTGGACACACATATTTTCCAAGAAGAGGTAATGATAATGATAAAATAAACCTAATACCTTGGATATCAGGGAATCTCACAAAGTTGCAAAAGACTTCAAATATCATTCTGTGCAACCTGCTCATCTATTGATACTTTAATACTTTTTTTTTTAGGTACTTAGTACCTAACGAGGCAAAATTTCTTTTTTGTGGGCAGATCTAATTTTCAGGAAGATGTTACTTATATATGGCCCCATCTACTCCTTATCAACTTCTATCTATTGTTCCTATTTCTGCCTTCTGGGACTGAAGAGAAAAAAGTGTAATTCTCTTTTGCCCAACAACTCTTCAAATATTTGAACATAGCTATCATTATAGTGCCCCTCCCATACCTTCTCTTCTCCAGGCTAGCTCCATCAGCATATTTCATTTCTAGTTCCTTCAGCAGATCATTATATGATATGGTCTCCAGTATTATTGCTTTCAAGGGATATAGGCCATCCTTCTTGAAATGTGGTACCCTAGTATGTCAAAAGGCCTAGCCTAAAAAGGCCAAGGTGTCCCATTGCATCCTGGGCCATCTCCAGTCATCCTGATGAGTATCTGGTTACTGGATCCAGATGGCTCTGGAGGAGAAGTGAGGCTGGTGACCTGCACAGCCCTCCCTCACTCAAAACAAAGTCCAGAGCAAGTCATGCCATCATTTCTCTGACGTCACAGTCTTCTTTGAAAACAAAGGACAAACACAACACCAACAGTAATTGCATGTACTGCCCTTGCCCATTCCAGCTCAAAACAGAGTGGATAATGGAAAGCTGACATGCCACTTCTGAAAATGTGCCAATTCCTTTCTAGGCTTTTATGCCAGTCTTGAGGGTAAAGTTGTCAAATAAATAAAGGACTATGTAGTCCAACAGATGTAGCACAAGACCAAATCCATTTTCCTCTGAACCCCCAGTTCTTAGCCTTGCACCATGAATTAGATCCAACCAAAAGACAAGAACTAATGCCTCTGGAGTCTGTCCCTTCCCTTTTCTGTCCACAGTTCCCACTCTTTTGAGGCCTTCCTCAACAATAGCTTCCATTTTCTCAACATCTCCAGTCTATCCTGCATATCACTGCCAGATGAAAGCTCACAAAACAGCATTTGTATCTTGTTACTCCCATGGCACATTGGATACAGACTTGACCTTGAAGCCAGGAAGACCTAGATTAAAGTCCTGTCCCTGACTCATATAGGTTTTGTGACCTTAGTGGGAAGTTCCTCACATGAGACTCCCTGTACCAGTGAAATGACAAGTACTATCCTGTTTGTATTCCTTTACTTCTATGCTTAAAACTATAATTGGCTCCATAATTCCCTATGTGATCAAGACCAAATCCTTTAGAACAGTCTGGCAGTCAAGACCTTCCATGAACTCCTGTATATTGATCAAAGCTTTTCTCTCACTATTTTTGATAAATCTTGCCTTCTATTAAGGCTTCTTCTCCCTCTTCCCCTCCCCCAACCTCTATGTTTAGACTATTCCTAGCCTAGAATGCTCTTCTCTCTACAAATTCAAATATGGCATTTCTTTAAGGATTCACTACCACCACCAAGAGGGTTTCCATGACTACCCTAACCCTTGCCGATCTCTCCCTCCTCTGACATCCTACACAAACTAGCTCTTCGTTGTGTGTATCTGTATGTATAGGTGGGTGTGTGGGTGGAAGAGTGGAGTGTTTGTGTGAATATGTTGTCCTCTTGTCCAGATAATGATCATTAATTTCATAGACAGTCTGTACAGTCAGGGAAATGATCCTATTAGCCAGACTATGGTGTGTAGCTGAATGAACAACCTTTAGCACTCATCCATCAGTGGTATATCTGGGACAGACACTGCAAGTGAACCATGAAGTGGGCCCAGAGCTGAACAGGAGGAGCAGAGAAGATTGGATTTGCTTTTGGGACATGGTATAATTCATTTAATGATCTCGTTTCTCCTTGAAACAAAGGCCCATCCTTTAAAAGCTATTAATGATGCTGTATGGCTGTGAGTCATAGACTACCACAATTTCCAAAGAACTGCAGCTGATGGATGGACACCTGAAGGACAAAGGAGAGCGATATGGTGGACTGAAACAAGCTACAATCTATAACAAGGGGAAATTTATACAGGAGAAATTGTATAAGAGATGATGTCAGAAAAATAACCAACAAAGGGAGAAAAACCATGAGTCAGTCATGTCTTCAGAGCAAGTAACAAATGATGGACGGCGTACATGCTTCACTGGTGTCTATATGCTGAAAATGTGAGGAAGCCCCTAACATGTTGGGGAAAGTCCCTATGGCAGATTTAGGAGAGAACACTGAGGAGAATTGCAGAGAATGGATAGGGATGGATGGGTTGTCATCTGTATCATAGGAAAGATTTCCCTCACCGATGAGATCATAGTTCTGTTGGAGTATGTGTGTGTGTGTGTGTGTGTGTGTGCATGTGTATGTGTGTGTGAGAGAGAGAGAGAGAGAAAATGGATGTGTATGTGTGAGCCAATCACCATATCACCATGGTGGAAAAATCTTTGGGTGGAAATGTCCTCCAACAGTGCTGATATTTGCCATTTATTACCGATGATGTTACAGAATCCCCTGGGGCACTGAGGACAAAGAGACTCATCTCCCATCTGTAGAGACATGAGGCCTATGAGGTAGAACTTGATCCAGGTTTTCCTTACTCCAAGCCAGTTTCCTATCTGCTATACCTCAATACCCCTCTGGATATCTATATAAGTACATGCCAAAAACAAACAAGATTATACACATATAGTCTTATTTTCTTCTATGTTTTTATCCCTATCTAGTAGGCTCCTCAAGGGCAAAAAAAAAAAAAAAAAAAAAAAGGAACACTTTTATCATCTGCTTTAAAGTGTACGTGGAAAATACTTTATTATTTATCATTTATTGTTTTTGAATCTAGTTTTATGTGACTAGAAAATTGCCAACCCAAAAGCTTACTGTAGAGATCAGACCGATCTTAGAGACACTCCAGGGAAGAAGGCCACGAGGAATGCTTCGGTCCACTCAGGTATTGTTTTGGGTCTACCCAAAGCTTATATTTTGGGGTCCCCAAATTAGATTGATGTTCCTGTTGACATACATCTCAAACTGGCCTACTCTGGAGATTATTACTGCCTACATGAGGCCAGTGAGGCAAATGCCCCCATGCTCTTGTTTGAACTTTATATGATAAAGTAAACTCACAGAGACTCAAGGACAGCTGCGTCTCCTTCCTGGCTCTTTCCTCTACCAAATGAACAAATAAATTGCTTTCAAAAACTATTTCAGATTTTGGTGTCTGTTCTCATGACTAAAATATGTGTGCATACACATATATACATATATTGACATATATACATGTTCATAGGTGTGTGTGTGTGTATATATATACATACATACATATATTCACACATATACATATACTGTGTGTGTGTATCCTTCCCACCTCTTACCTCCTCTAGCACCTAGTAGTGTCAGGCTCATAGTATCATAGCAATTGCTCAGTAAATACCCAAGGACCCGTAGTCCTCAGAACTCAAGCCCATTGTGGCCCATCTGTACTGTGATCCACTCAAGTGTCTCACAGATTCCTTTTTCCAGAATCATAGTGCCTTCTCTTAGGTCTTTACTAGATTTCACCTTAGGACAAAATTCTTTTCATTAACCCTTTGAAAAACAAATTCTAAACTCTTTACTTGCGAACTAAAACAGTTTTATTTACTTAATCTATTCAGTGAAGCCTTTTTCCTCTAAGGAGCTCTGGTAATGAATAAGGCAACCTAGAAGATCTATAACAATGACATTTCTGGGCAGCCTTAACTAGTTATTTAACAAGAATGGGAAGCTCCTGGTACAGATGGGGGGTGAGCTGGGGAGAGGGGAATTTAGTTGGTTTGATTTACTTCAGCACATATAATTAAGCAATAGACTATTAACACTGCTGCCATGTCTAATTAGCAGTGGCCTGTGCCCTGTTGGTTGCAACATTTCATCCTGCTTGTTTATGTAAAAGAAGAGACTTCACATGAAGCTCCCTTATGAAATGGTCTACCCAGGAAGACACTCTAATTATCATTTAAGAAAATAAGCTATTTGATACTGTGTAGACACTTTGGCAGTATCCCTCCAATAGGGCTCGTAATTATAACTCCTGTCAAGGGATGACTGGCTTTTCCCAAGTGTGATACCGCTGATCTCACTATCAGGGAAGGAGGACAATTAGAAACTCTCTCCCTTGGTTCCCTCTGCACTGGACATCTTGGTAAAATGTACAATAGAGGACCCACAGCTGATTGCTAGATTTTTGAGTTCAGAGAAGACAAGAGGTCATCTTTACGTGAATATTCTGAGAATCAAGAATTCAAATGCCAACAGTAATTGTACAGCTAGCAGGTAGGATCTAATTCCACTTAAACACAACAAAAAAGAAAAGAGTTAGTGGTTGGTGAATTACAGAGAAATCAGGAAATATTAATTGATGCCAGTGATAAATTTCTACAGTGTCTTTGGCTTAAAAAAAACATACAGTAGATTAATTTGAATTCCCTGATGACAGAATTCCATTTAGTTTTTGATGAGCAAAGATTTTTAACAGAGTTAAGTATAATCTGAAAATGTCAGTTTCATGGCAGCAATGGCTCCCCCACTTATTAAATGATTGGGGCCCAGAAAAATTGCTGAGATAGTAACTATATACCCCGAGAGGAGGTAAAGAGAAGGCTTAAATCCAGGTTTTATTACCATGATAAGGTTGACCTGCATTCCTAGTTGAGAGTCACCTGAAACCTGATACTCTAGAGTTTCTGGCTTATGTGTTGCTCATTTATGAATAACTAGTAAACAATAATTCCTTTCTACCTTTATTCTACCAAGAGCTTGTCACTTCGGTTAGTTGCAGTCCACAATGTGGGCCAAACAGCACTATTGAAATGTACACAAGCCATTTGATGCTATAACAAGACTTCTCTCCTTCTGGTGTGTCCAGGATGCTATGACACAGACCTGGCATAGATTAATTTATCTTCTCCTCCTTCTCCTCCTCTTCCATTCCAGACAGATGGAACTAAAATGCGGGGTACTATAAGGACTGCCCTCACTATAGGGTTTAGTCTTCTTAGAACCCAGAAAATTTCCCTATTAACTGCTTTAATTCTTTAATAGAAGACTGAGGCTCACTTTCACTTCTTAGTAAAACTGTTTACCAGGAACCCTTATGACTATAAGAACTCTCTTAGGCCAGATAAGGGTCATCTCTTAGCTAGGGAATGAAAAGTCAAGTCAACTAACATCTATTAAGCATCTGCTCTATGCCATGCACTAGGTTAAGCATAAGGGATACAAAGAAAGACAAAAACACCCCTGTTCTCAATGAGCTTATTGTCTAATGAGATAGACAACATACAAAATAAAAACCTACAGGATAAATTAGAGGTAATCTCAGAGGGAAGACAATTGCCATTCAAGGGTACTAGAAAGAACCAATTTAAGCCCTCCTTTGGTTCTATCCACTTTGGACAATTTGGTAAAATCATTCATATGATAAAATTAGGACCAGTCTCTAATTACTTTAATGAGACAGTTTGGAAAAGTGGAATGAGCACTGACTCTGGGGTTCAATCCACCTGTGAGACCTTGGGCAAGTCTCTTGATCTTCCTGGGCCTCTGTGTGATGGGAGGGCAAATGGATGGGGTTGTACTAAATGGTCTCTGAGGTCTCTTCCAGCTCCTTAAGATTCTAGGAAGCATTGGAGCTGACACCAAGAAAGTGAGACAGAAAAGGAAAGGAATTCTGCAAGTCATTCACATGGATATATCAGACAGGTAGGAGGGGGACCAAGGAAAAAAGACATCATTAGAAATGAAAGAGAAGAGAATGCCCAGGAGGAAAGGATGGAGCTAGCAGCATTGAACAATACAGAGAGGTCATGAATAACAGCTCACATTAATGGAGGTTTGAAAAGTACTTGGTATACATCATCCAGACGGCCCAGTGTGCCCACTGTGAGAGCCAGGCCTGGAGTCAGGAAGACCTGAGATCCTGGGTAAGACACCTCAGTTTCTTCATCTATAAAACAGAGATAGTAATAGCATCTACCTCACAGGGTTGCTGTGAGGCTCAAATGAAATAATGTTTGTAAAGTGCTCAGAACAGTTTCTGGCATGTAGTAGGTACTAAATAAATATTAGCTATTATCTCAGTCATTTCCCTTTGAGGTTGGTACTATTGGTATCCCTATTTTACAGATGAGAAAACTCCGACTCAGAGCTCCAGGGACTTGTCTGATGTCATACAGAAGTGTTTAAGATGAAATTTAAACCCAGATTTACCTGATTCCAAGGCTATCAGATGTAGCAATGAAGAGATTATTCATGACTTTGGACAGAACAATTTCAATCTACTTGAAGAACTAGAAGCCAGGTAGTGAAAGGTTGAGAAAACAGTAGAGTGGGACACGAGCTACCAAAGGCAATTGAGTCATGTCTAGGTAGTAAATGAATGAATTCTATTCAAAGCAATCTATCTGACTATCTCTTTCACCCACAATGCCTTTAACTTCATGATGAAACTAGGATAAAGCTGTCTTTGATTTTACAGAAGTCTCTTGGGAAAAGACAACTGTATCATCTGTGTCATAAGAAGAACTGAAAGGGATTTAGAGGGCATTTAAACAATTGTAGTTCTAAAGTTGGAAGGAACTTAAGTGGTCATCTAGTCCAACCCTATGATTTGACAGCTGAGGAAAATGAGACTCAGAGAAGTTAACTAGCTTGCTCAAGGTCACACAAGTTAGTTAAGTGGCAGAGCTGGGTTTTAAACTCAGGTCCTAAGACATCAAGTTCAGCACACTCTCCCCTGTGAGTTACATCTTTATTTTATAGATGAAGAATACAAGACGCATAGGGGCATGCTGGGGTGCAAATAGTACTGACCTCAGGGTCAGAAAACCCAGATTGGAGTCCTAGTTCTGTTACTAGCTCTGTGATTGTGGTGAATCACCTCTGAAAACTTCAGTTTCTTCCCCTACAAAATGGGAGCCATTGATTGATTTCCTGCCTTACTGGGTTATTGTGAGGAAAGCAAATTAAAGTTCTTTATCAATTAACTTGCTTTTAATGCATTGACAAAGTAGATTTGAAGAGAGAGAAAAAAATCAGGGTATGTACGAACAGTCAAGTTATTAAGAAGTTGGCTCATACCCAAATGACAAACATAACTAGAAAATAAAAAAGATTTTAAGAGCAACAGATTAAGACGAGACAAATAAAGGATTTTGTGTGTGTGTGTATGCGTGTGTGTGTGTGTGTGTGTGTGTGTGTGAGAGAGAGAGAGAGAGAGGGAGAGAGAGAGAGAGAAAGAGAGAGAAGTCTAAAAGGTCACCAGATAGTTGAAAAATTGTTATGGTGATTACAGGGACATCAGAAATGTCAGAGTAGGTCAGACCCCTCGTCCATCCAGTCCAATGTATCTAACATGAACATCAAAAGAAGACAAGCTGTGGAAGGATGTAATTAATGTAATTAATCCTCCATAACATTACTTTTCTAAAGGTTTCTAATGTTCCCCTAAGACATCCCTTGATTCCTTTTGCCATTATGGATCGGTCATCCATCACTTCACTTAGAATCCTTTTTAAACCTACATTCAGTCTTATCACCCTGTAGGAGGTCAATTTTTTAAAAAGTCATTTTCATCATCATAATCCACATATTAAACAGAAGGTGTCCTTTGCTTTTCCATTGGTAATAATCTTCTGCCACCAAGGAGATGACCTTATAATGCTTTCACAAAGAAAAGGAAAAAGTGAGTAACCATTAGTTTAGGATAGCTGCACCTAGATACTGCCAAATCATTTTAGGTTAATCTCTTTAATCAGTAACCTCAAAGTTTGTTGGGGAGGGGGGATGGAAAATATTGGCATATAGTAGAAAAGAGTATAGATGCCATTTGCAAACCTGAAAAAAAAATACTCCTACGTGAACCTGACTCGTCACAAGAAAGGACATTGAGAGATCATCTTCTCCAAAGTTATCCTTTTACAGATGAGGAAACTGAAATCTGAAGAGACAAAGTGGAGAAAGCACCAGGCATGGAGTCAGAAAACCTCTGTGATCATGAGACTTAGTCCCAAAAGAGGTTTAGAGAAGAGCTCCTCCAAGCTCTCTAATAGAACAATGCTCTTTGTCTGGGTTTGATGAGGCATCGGATGAAATGAATCACTTGCAAATTATTGGACATTTAACGTAAGGTGGCTGATTTTACTCTAACACATCAAAGATATGGAAGGAAGAAACAAAGGTCCTTAACCTGGGACCATCTATCTCCATAAGGAAATAGGTGTGGTCAGCAAGACAAGCCTTGAGTGGCTTCAGAAATATACCCAGTCCAAGGAGTTCCACTTGGGTATGACTTTTTAGGCCCTTAGACCCTTTTAGATGATTTGGACATTGCATCATGGAAGTCAGGGTCAATCAAGACCCAAGAACAGCTTTGTTCTAGGTCTCTTCAATATTGTCTGGGGGGTTGGGGTGAGGAAATTCCATTTAGTTTAATCAGTTCATGGGAGCAGCTTTGTTCAAAAAAGGGTGTAACTGGAGCCAAGCTCTAAATGACTGTTAGATTTTTCAGTGCGAACTTAGAAACCAACCACTACAAATCAGGACTTGGTTTATTGTTTTGCCTATCGTCTAGACTTAAGAAAATGTTAATAATGCAGATTAATACTATTTTTTTTTTTACAGACAGCCCAGTTATTAAATATTTACCACCACACCCCTGGGTAAAACCTACCCATATTATGAGTGAGAGGAAAAAAGCTGAGTCAGGGAAATGCTGGTCCAGTTACAAGAGTGAAAAGTAGGTCTTCTAACAGAAGCTTAAAAGATTGAAGCCTACTCAATGAAAGGATAAGGAATAATTTCTATTCCTGTCTTCTGATATACATAGGTGTGATCATGTCAGTCCCTTGCTGAATAAGCTCCCAGTGCCTCCCTTTAGGAATAAACATACACTCATCTGTGTGACATTTAAATCTTTACCCCCTGGCCCCTTCCTTTATTTCCAAACTTGGTATGCTTTATTACTCATCATTCTGTACAATGGACACTGACTCTACTTCCCCTTTCTCTGTGCCTTTGCTCTGGCTCTCCAACATGCCTGAAATGGACTTCCTCCCCCGCTTTGGCCTCTGGAAATCTTTCCATCCTTAGCTTATCTTCTGCATGAAACCTTTCTTAATCCCCTAGCACTTGGTATCTTCCATATTAAAACAACCTTGAATTCATTTTGTATAAATTATGTCTTTACTCACTTAATTGTTATTTCAACTGTACTTATTTGTTTTGTCTTTGTATCTCCAGCACAGCATATAGGTCTAGCAACATAGTAAGGGCTCAATCACAGTTTTTGATTTATCAATTGAATATAATAAGGAGGTTTTTTATGAGATGGACTTAATTCAGTTCAAGAATCCATTATTAAACACCTACTCTGTGCACAGCAGTGCACCAGTAGGCTAAGGAGTTGGCTATGGAAGTTTAAAGTAAAGGAAATAAGCCTACATTTAAGCAGGAGAGATCTAAAGCTGGTTCTGTGGGAGAGCTTCTTGCTTGGTATGTTGGTAAAACCCTGAAATAAGCCAGCAAAGAAGATGGAAGAGGCTTTAGTGTCCAAGAAGAGAACCCTCAACAACCACATGGATGATTCAGAACCTTTGTAGAAGCAGGAGGCAGTAAGAAACATTTTACGTTCTATAATAAATAGAGCCAAGATCCAGGCGAAATCACCTGAAATCACCTGGTTACTAAATTGTATTGTGACCAGTTTCTCTTTAATATACTTACAAGAATTCCTAAACTTACAATCAAATTACATTTCAATTTCCTTTATGGAAATATTGGGAAGGGGGCGGGAAAGACAGAGTTCTGCCATTGGGAGTTTTGAGCTACTCTATCAGGGGAGGGTGACAAGAATGGTTTATTTAGTGTGAAGGAATGCCATTCAGCCCCTACTAAAGAAGTCCTGTGGTATGTATTGTGTTCTGGAACTGGAAATTAAGCATGGCAGGCTGACTTCAGAGCCAAACCTCTGCTTTATGGAATAAAGACTTCAGATTAAGCCTGTCAGCTTTCAAGAGCTGAGGAAAACTGTGTAAAAGTTTTACTTTACTTTCTCCAATTTCCTCTTCCCTTTTCCTCCAAAGAAAGGAGAGAAATGCTAAATTTTCTGTTTCTTTTCAATAGTACTTTTAAAAATGAAATATCTCTAGGGATAAAGATAAGATAGATATCAGTTGCTTCTGAGTTACGTATGCCTTTAATTGTGTACATAAAGTGAAAATGGGGAAATGGTAGTGACACACTTGAATATACAGAATTTAACCCAGTTGTGAGTCTACTTATGTGATCAAATATTAAGGATGGCCTAAAACTTGGGGGCTTGACAAGCTTTGTGGGTCTTATGGTATTTATTTTTAATGATAACCTGTATTCTTAAGCTCCCTTAAATAACAGAGAAAGAGATTCATGTGGATCTGATGGTCACTATCCCTAGGCTAAAATTGAGAACTCATTTGTTATAAGAAATTGCTTTAAAAGGAGCCCCAGATATCAGTCTCAAATGTGAACAAAAAAGGGATGCGGGGGGAGGTTATAATCAAAGAAAAGTTATTCTCTGAACCAATCCAATGAGTAAAGAGAGAAACATGGTTTGGCAGAATTAGTCCTTCCTTTTTCCATTTGGAAAGAGAGAAAAAGAGCAAAGCACTGTTGTTCGTGAAATTGTCCCTGAAATGAGAGGAAATAGAAGGCACAGTACCCTGTAACAGCCATCAGGTGGTGCTGTTGGCCTAAGACAGCTTGGTTGATATCCAGATGGAATAAATGTGTGTGTGCACGTGTGTGTATTCATTCAGCAAAATGGCCGAGATAAATCACAAGAATCATGTGATCATGGAAGAAAATGGGTTGTAGGGAAGGAGGGAGCTTAGGTGATATACTGCATAGAACACTGGACATGAAGTCAAAAAGTCCTGACTGACCTCAATCACATTCTAGCTGTACGACCCTGGGCAAGTCATTTAGCCACTGTCTGCCTCAGTTCCTTTATCTGTGAAATGGGAAAACAGTAACATTTATCTCCCAGGGTTATTGTTACATAATATTTGTAAAGCACTTTGCCAGTCTTAAAAAACTCTATAAATGCTATCTATTAAGAGTATATAATAAGTCGCAGACTTCTGGGAGCCAAGAGAGTGGAGTAAGCAGGAAATCATCTAAACTTTACCATATTCACCTCCAAACAACTATAAAATAGCACTCCAAAACAAATTATGGAACCAGCAAAAAAAACAGGATGAAACAAATCTTCTAGCCCAAGAAATTTAGAAGGCTAGCAGGAAAGGTCTGTCTCACTGTGGTGAAAGGGGAGTACAGCAAAGGACAGGAAGTGTCCTCAGGAAAGCCCTGAGCCCCAGCATGGCACTAAATGAGCAGGCAAACACCAATATCAGCATCCTCCCCCACCACCACCACCACTATGTGTCTTGGTACAGTACTGGGTGAACAGGCAGATGCCAGAGCCAGGACCCCCACATGTCTCAGTGCAGCACCAGGTGAGCTGCCAGATCCCTGTGGCACTAAGCAGCACTAACCACTTCCTACAGCACTTCACCCCCTTAGCATAGTACCAGGTGAGCCAATGGACCCCCAAGGTCCTACAGTATGAAGGTCCCTTGTGGGCCTCAAGGCAGCACCAGGCTAATAGCCAAGGCCTGCAGCCACCCCCCCCAAGAAGCTTAGAACAGTACCCCCATGCCCAAGAAGCAGAGCTCAAATTTAAAAGTAAGGGGAAAGGCTGGAAAACAAGAGCAAAAAGAAACAAGCAAACAAACAAAGAATCTGACCACTGACCACTGAAGAAAATACCTTCTTAAAAATTAGAATTGGACAAGTGGAAGCGAATGACTCTGTGAGATCAAGAATCAATCAAAGTTTTAAAAAAATGAAAAAACAGAGAAAAGTACTTCATTGGAAAAAACAACTGACCTGGAAAATAGATTCAGAAGAGATAATTTTATACACACACATACATACATAAATTTGTATTTTATTTTGTCTAACTGTATGTTAAAATAATTTCTTAATATTTGCTTTTTTAAAAGTTTTAAGTTCCAAATTCAATTCTTCCCTCCTTCTATTCTCTCCGCCTTCCCTGAGATGGCAAGCAGTCAGATATAGGTTATATATATGCAATCACATAAAACATTTTGAGGAAAGACAATTTAAAAATAATTGGATTACCTGAAAGCTATGATTAAAAAGGAAGACTTAGATTTATACTTCATGAAATTATCAAAGAAAACTGCCCTGATATCTAAAATAAAAAATAGACATTGAAAAAATCCATCCATCACCTCCAGAAAGAGATCCCACAATGAAAACTTCCAGAAACACTATAGTCAAATTCCAGAACCCCCATATCAAGGAAAAAATATTGCAAACAGCTAGAAAGAAAGAATTCAGATATTGAGGAGTCACAGTCAGGATTACACAAGACTTAGCATCCTCAACATGAAAGGATCAGAAGTCAAGGAATATAATATTCTGGAAGGCAGAGGAGCTAGGACTGCAACCAAGAATTGCCCACTCAATGAAATTGAGCATAATCCTTCAAGGGAAAAAAATGACTATTCAAAGAAGTAGAAGACTTTCAAGTTTTTGTGAGGAAAAGACCAGAGCTGAACAAAAAACTCAGTTCTCAATATCAAATCTCAAGAGAAGCATAAAAAAGTAAAAGGGGAGTCAGTAAGGCTAAACTATTTACATCTCTACATGGAAATATGATTATTTATAATTCTTAAGAACTGTATCACAAATAGTGTAGTTAGAAGGAAGGTATATACATGGACAGAGTGTGTAGGTATAAGGTGACTGGGGTGGGATGACATAAAAAAATTAAGTGGGGAGAAAGAGGCTTACACTGGGGGCAGAAAGAAGGGAGAGATAGAATAGGGTAAATTATCTCACATGAGGAGTCATGAAAGACCCATTCCCCTATGAAAATGGTGAACACATCACCAAGGAAGAAGAAATTGAAGCAATCATTAGGAAATACTTTGCCCAATTATATGTCAATAAATCTAACAATCTGAGTGAAATCAACAAATGTTTACAAAAATATAAATTGCCCAGATTAACAGAAGAGGAAACAGAATACCTAAATTACCCTCATCTTAGAAAAAGAAATTGAACAAGCCATTGATGAACTCCCTAAGAAAAAATCCCCAGGGCCAGATGGATTCACAAGTGAATTCTAGCAAACATTTAAACAATGATTAATCCCAATACTATATAACTATTTGGAAAAAAAGACAGAGTCCAACCAAATTTCTCGACACAAATATGTTGCTGACACTTAAGCCAGAAATAATCACAGAATATCTGTGTATGTTCTGAATCTGAGGCTGGGCTCCCTCCATTACATGTTATCATGTATTTCCAGAAGCCAATTTCCCAAGACTCCAAGTGGGTCAGCATCAGGAAGAGTAGATTGTGAAGGTTCAGAAGACTTGAGCCTCTGTTCGTAAATCCTCTCAAGTACACCATCCATGTCTGACAATATATGTAATATTCCATATTACTGGTCCCCAATCTCTCCATTGAATGAAGATGTATCATTTCTTCTCAAGAAACAATCTTGGTCACTATAAAGGATTCAGTTTTAAATAAAACTTTTAAAATATATGTTTTTTTAATCTTCTTGGAATAAGACTAAGTTATAGCTGTAGTTTTAAAAATCTTTTCTGAACATCTGTGATTATCACTAACCAGATTCTTATGGAGGAGTACATGTCAGACTCATCTCCCCAGCAGGGGAGGATTGTTGAAAGGCAGAAAGATATCTTACAACCTGCCCAATGTGGAACAATTCTAAGTGAATTGCAGTTTTCAGGTATGGGCTTTGGGGTAGACTGACATGTTGGTCAACCCTCACAGAGAAACCTCTACTCACAGAGAAACCTCTACTGAGTTCTGGGATGCCTTCCACTGAGTTCTGATGCCTCAAAGAAAATCCTTTGAAGAAATATTGGTAACTATACTATTATTTTATTAATTATATTATATTATATTTATATTTATAAATTTATAATATAATTATATTATATTAATATACTATTATTGGTAAATATACTATAAATAATCTTATTCAGGGAACAGAGGAGGTGAATTTTCCCAAGAGAATAAGATAAAATTAGCTTCCAGAATAATAGTAATCTAAATTTGAGGCAAAATGCTTGCCTCAAGACAAGGAATTTTCATCCTTTTCCAATGAAATTTCATTCTTCACTTGGAAAATGGAATTTTTCTTCCACACCGCCTCCAGAACAGCCAGTTTGGAAAAAGTCATGCCTTTGAACTCCAAACTTGAGAGCAATGACAAGTTTCTTTTTAAAGTAAGCATAGTATATATAGGATCTAGAACTACTCTTAACCCACTCCTATTGGCCAGCTGCAACTTCATTAATTCAGCTGCTCCTTAGCCCTCAGAGTCTAGGGATAGCCCTGAGGGATTGGGGGCTGCCTTTCTAATTTTATAGCTCAAGAGTTCCCACTGTTGAATTGCCCTCATGACTTTCAGTTGACATTGGCCAGATTTAATTAGCTTTTAGAAATGGGTATTTACCGTGGTGGCATAGTAGATAGAGCACATCCCCTCAAACCTCTCAGAGTTCAGGAGAAAGAAAGGCTCAGCCTTAGAGCACATAATAGTGAAAGGGATAATTTCTATGAATTTCTCCTTAATCATTACATTTCTTTGCTGCTGTCCTTGTAGAGTCCTGAATCTATCTTACCACAATTCCTGACGCAGAGACACAAATGCCAGCTGCTACAGTCCTAAAAACACCACTAGAATGCCAATGTAAATACAAGTACTTCAACCTTCCAAACTTCACAAGGTCTTCCTCCAGTCAAGGTCGAGGGAGAAGACCAAGACGATGACTGAGGCTTGGGCTCTTTTCTGTGCCCCCACGTACAATTCCTTCTCAGAGGTTATTGAGTTCATTTCTTAATTGGGTTTCCTACTTCCAAGCTCTATCTACCCTTGTTGTAGCCTGCACGACCCTGCCAGATTAATATTCCTGAAACATGCCTTTACACCATCCCTTTGCTCAAGAGGAGAGACTTGCCAGTCTGGAAGGCAGGAAGATAAGTCTACATCCTGTTTTTGACACATGCTTGTTCTGTGACCCTGAGAAAATCACTTAACCTTTCAGCGTTCTAGGCAACTATTTCAGATTATAAATAGCACAGAAAATACCAACTTGCGCTAACAGAGGGTATTTATCATTGGAATCTCCTTATAACAATGAAAGAACAAGTTTGGTGTGTGTGTGTGTGTGTGTGTGTGTGTGTGTGTGTGTGCATGTGTATATGACTCACAGGGCAGTAAGGTGGCACAGTGGATAGAGCACTAGGCTTTGAAGCAGAAAACCTCATCTTCATGACTTCAAATCTGACCTTGGACACTTACTAGCTGTGTGACCCTGGGCAAGTCATTTAACCCTGTTTTCCTCAGTGCCTCATTTGCAAAATGACCTGGAAATGGCAAAGCCTTCCAGTCTCTTTGCCAAGAAAGCCCCAAATAGGATTATGGAGAATCAGATGTGACAGAAATAACCAAACAATAGCACCAATCGTATAATTTCCCCTTGCATTTATAGAGAAATGACCATCAGAGCTCCTTGATAATCTCCATGAGCTCACAGCATAGGAAGCCTCTATCTGTATCTTACTTTTGAGGAGTAGATAGAATTCTGGGTCTGTGGAGTTCCAGGTCTCAACAATAGAGAGGCATCCAAGGCCCTCCATAATCTGGCTTTATTTATTTCCAGATCATATTATTGTCCTATGCAGAACTCTCTACCGCAAAGTGGTCTGTGCATGATTCCCTGCACATACCATGTGCATTCCAGCCTCTTACTCTCACCTATAACGTTTCCTACCTAGGAGGAGGTTTCAGAAGAAACTGTGGTCAGCTAAAGAAAGAGTAAGGGCAGACAGAAGAAGGACGAGAGCCAGTGCTTGCCAGGGGTCGTGAGCTTTGTATGGCAGTAAGTGACTAAGGCTACTTGAGTCACCAGGAAAGTGTTGCTCCATTTTCCTTGACCTAGAAAAGACTCCTTCTTTATTCTTTGAGTCTTACATTAGAGGCAATAGACTGGTAGTGTTAGGAGGTTAGGTTTCCAGATCATCTGAGTAGGGTCATCAGCCAAAGGAGAGAAGCTTCCAGAGAGTAACTAGGTCCTTCTGAGGCAAGGCCTACATAGAGAATTTCAACATTCCAAAGGCTGAGTTTTTGACATCTGGATAGAAACCTCTCTAGAGGAAATGGTGTCTTACAGGAAGAAGACATGAGACCTAGAGACAGATCCCAGGACTGGAATCCTAGCACTTGATGTTTGTGTTACCGTGGGCGGGCCCCTGATCCTCAGTTTTCTCCTTTATAAAATGGGCATAACAGTGCCTGCTTCCTGGGCATAATATGGGCATGATAATGCCTTACTTCACAGGGCGTTATGAATATCACATGAGGTAATGATTGCATAGTCCTTTGTAAACTTGCAAGTGTTATATAAATGTGAACTGTTGTCCTACACAATTCCTATGCATTAGAATTAAACTTGTAGCACTTTGTACTCACACAATAATGAACCAATTACTACCCTGACAAATGCTTCCTTGGTCCCGGGCTTTAATTAGGTTGAGGTGCCAAAAATCATTAGGATCACTTATGTGGGAAGTAAAGTTCTGCCGTCCACATTCCTAGGTGATAGGGCTTGTGACCTAGCATGGACAGGTTGGAGGTTGGAAACTAAGGCACAGGCCCAAGGAGCTGTGTGAGGAACGGTCTACCAGAGAGGAGAACATAGAGTCACATGGCCAGGGCATGGTAGCAGGAGATTCAAAGTTCGGAAAAGAGTATAAGAAGCCCCATCTTTCCTGCACGTGTTGTAGTCTTCCTGTAACCTTACTGGGGGAGGCTACCCGTCCGTTGGAGGGAATGGACGTAAAGATTAATAAAGGTCTTCATAACAGGTATTGTCCTTTATTTAGGGTGAGCATGTTTCTCACTGTTGGGGGCCTGTTAAATTGGCTCACTTCTAACACCTATAAACACTATACTTGAGTTCCTGTGATGTTGTGGATCTCCCATTGTAAAGAGAAGAGGTCCCACTTAGCGGTACCTTTTCCCCTCTGATTTTAAAGGCTTTAAAACAAGTTGCCTCAATGTCTCATCTAAGAACAAATTATTAAGTCGTACTTTCTCATTTTTTAAATTCAGAATTATGAACTGGGCACATTCTTCTGAAAGCATCGTAGTCAGTCTCCATGGAGATCCATCTTCAATATAGTTTAATGATCCGTGACTTACCCTTTTCTTTAAAATGTCCAGAGGTTATGTCTCTAGAAACATTTTTGGACAAATGACCTAATGACAGGTGGGTGAACCTCAATCAATAAGAGGAAGTGAGCAGAGAGTGAAAAAAACACTATAATATAATAGAAAGACATGGAGCTTTGAAATCAAAGGACCTGAATTCAAACCTTGCTTCTTTCACTATCTGTGACCTTGAATAAGTTGCTTCGGGTCTCAGTTTCCTCATCTGTAAAATGAAGAGATTAGACTAAATGACTTCTAAGGTCTGTATCCAGCTTTATATCTAGGATCCTTTGGAACTGGAGAAATTGAGACAGGGGAAGGGAAAGAGAAAATAGGAACAAAGCATAGAGAGGGAAGAGGGAATGTGTATGTGGGTAGATGGAGAGACAGAGACAGAGATAGAGAGAGGGAGGGAGAGATAAAGGAGAGAAAGCCTCAGAAAGAATAGATCCCGAGCAGAGCAGGAGCTGACTGAGTTAGAAGCTCATGGTCCAAGGAGAAAAGGAGAACAGGAAGGAGAGGACAAGTGTATTCTCTGTTGGTTGCTGTGACCCATTTTTGAAAGCACAGACTAATTACTTTTCAGAGGGTATTATCCAAATCCCCAGGTGTCCATTCAGCTGAGGAGACAAAAGTTTATTTAGCTCTCCTTTTCATTATAATAGCAATTTCCCCACCTTTTCCATGTTAAAGGACCTGTTGTTGTCCTCTCTTGAACCTTGGAACTTCCAAGAAATATGAGGCTGAAGTTAATTAGAGGGATAATTTATTTTTCATTATCTCTGTTTGTGAGGACAGAAAATTATTGATAATAAAAGGCTGACTACTTCAGTATGAACTCTGAGGCTCGGGAGGCAGGGACCATGTTGGTTTTCATCTTAGTGTCTTTGGCACCTAACATGGCAACAGTCATAATTGTTTTCCTTTTTAGGACTAACCCTGTGATTTCATCCATGTGGAAAGACCTTTCACTGGTACAGATCAGCAACTCATCTGTAACCAAAAAAGTCTTAGGACATTGAGAGGTAAAGCAACATTCACCCGAGTCAGGACTTGAACCTAGGCTCTCCTTCATTTTCATTCACTTTTTCATTCCTCTCCAGGTTGTGCTTCTGATTCTCCAGACTTCTTTTTCCACCATGTCACAGCAGTCAGATATCTCACACTGGAAGATCATTCTACCCCTCTTATCCCTCCCTCTGACCAGTCGGTTCTTCCTGGAACCTCCACTTTAAGGAAAGTACCCAAACCAGACAGGTTTGCTTTTTCATTGCTTTTCTAGCTTCCCTCCTAACTTCTTTCTCAACCATGCCTCCTTCCAGGACCTTTACCTTCTTTTTATGTGTTGTCTTCTCACTTTAGAAAGTATGCTCCTTGAGGGTAGGCACTTTCTTAGCACAGTGCCTGACATATAGTAGGTGCTATATAAATGCTTATTCCTTTTCCCTTCCACTGTTCCTGGTAGTATAATGGATAGAACACTAGAGTGGGAGTCAGAAAGAGTGAGTTCAAAATCTGCTCAGATAATTACTAGCTGTGTGACCCTGGGCAAGTCACTTAACCCTCTCTGTGCCTCAATTTCCTTATCTGTAAAGTGTGTTAGACTCAAAGGCCTCTGAGATCCTTTCTTCTCTAAATTTGTGATCCTATGATTCCTGTCTACTTCCTCTGCAGAGAAAGGGTTCACTCAGCCTATTAGGAGCTATCCCCTAGAGCATAAGACATCACGTATACCAATGAAGCACATGAGATACTTGATGATGCTGTGTACTAACTATACATGACCAGTCTTCCTTTTCCCTTCCCACATGTTCCTTGATGATAGCCTTCATGTAATTTTCTCCTGAACAGTTAGTATCACAAATTCAAGGGGGCAGCTAGTAGTGTAGTGGATAGAGCACCAGTGCAGGAGTCAGGAGGACCTGAGTTCAAATCTCATCTCAGACACTTGACATTCACTAGCTGTGTGACTTTGGGCACAATTGCCCCCAATTGCTTCATCCTGAGTCACCTCCAGTCATCCTGATGAATATCTGGTCACTGGATTCAGATGGCTCTTGAGGAGAAGTGGGGCTGGTGACCTGCACAGCCCTCCCTCACTCAAAACAAAGTCAAATGCAAGTCATGTCATTATTTCTCTGTTGCCATGGTCTTCATTGGCAACGAAGGATGAACACACACATATTCACCTCCACCATGTGCATACCCATTGCTCCATTACTGGGTGACCTCCAAATGCCCTTCAGTCCTTTGCCATTTTGTCTTGCAACCTGGAGACACTTAATAAATATTTGTTGGATTGGATTAGAGACTGTGGTAGGTCAGCCATATATCATCACAAGATGAAAATTAGTATAAAAAGATGATGGGATTGGTTGGCTGGTTTTTATTGTGGTTTGGTTTGGGCTTTTTTTTTTTCAGGAAAAAGCAGAATTCTCCTCTTAAGAATTTAATCTGAATTGAGCACATTTTCAGCTACACACATTTTATTAACTTCACATCAGTGCTAAGTGTATCGCCATGACCCTTGGGCAATCCAAACAGCATGACTTCCTTTACAAGTTGCCTTTTGAAGGAGTAAGTACAAAAAGTCACATCACTTTAGAACAAAGCCAGAACCCTAAGAAAAGAGCAAGGCACCACCAACCTGTAGCCTCAATCTTAATGTAACCATTTTTTTTTCTAGTTACCTCATAGGACCTCAGGAAAGAGTGGTCCTACTTTACTGAAAGTTTCATTGGAGATTTTCAGAGGAAAACCAACCATTTGTTTGTTACTAAAGCCAGAGCTCACTGGACTGTAATCTGTCATGTTAATATCCTATGTCATTTCCTCAGATATTTCATTTAGATAATTTTCTGCAAAATTTCTAATAAACATATTCAATATATGTTCCCCTGTCTAAAAAACTTAGCATATAAAAATCTGAGGTTAAAAAGTAGAATAGAGGGTAATTACAATACAACACTACACTGGGCTCTTTCATGTAGCCAGATCTACTAGAGAATTTAAAATACGATTAGATTTATGCTTCCCTCCCCATTTTTCTTTAACAAGCAACTTTCAGGGAACTCTTATTTTTTAAGGGTTACATCTCTGTTTTTGAGAGGCATAAGGAAGAGCGAGCAAATCAGACTGCTATTTGAACAACTACCATTTTCTTTGATTTTTCTTAAAATGAAAAGGATAATTGATTCCTTTCTCTGATCCGTCACTGGTAGTAAATGTGTTTTCGAATAAGAGATTTTGGGGCAAATGAGGCACCATACAAAGAAAGGAAAAAGAAAAATAATCAGGTGCGAAACTTAGGTGGTCCAAGTGAGACCTGCTGAAGCATGTTCTGTGTAACCGCACAGAGACCTCAGGAGGGGAGAAGAAAAATGGGTCAGAACCGTCCCACCCTCCAAGTTTGTGTCCGACACAATGGAGTTGTGGGAGAGGGAAGACGGGAAAGGCGTGTCGGATTTCCAAAGATGGCTTTCTAGCTTTCTCCTTTTTACAGGAAAGTCCTAGCCCTGATGTATGTTAAGGATGCTCCTTTTCCTTCAGCTGGTTCCTAAGGCAATGAAATCATAATGGTAAAAACAGGAGAACTTTTCAGTTAGATTTAAAGGTAGAAAGTAAAAAATAACTGAGCACAATTAAGACTCTATAGATGTTCAGGAAAATAAACAATTGGAATGGGGAAATTATCCTCAGGAAGATTTTTCTGACTCTAAATCTCTTCGTTGGTGTTGGGAGAGGGCCTTGGCCTGTTTTCTCAAGTGAGAGGACAAAGACTTTTGGATGAAGGTATTTTTATACCTTTCCCCTAAATAAACTATTAGGTGTAGGGAATAAAATTCTAGCATACGTGGATTCTAATATCAGGAGAAAGGGGTCTCCATGCATGAACATATTCTCTAGTATGCAATATCAATTCATTTCTGTTCCTAAGGGATGAATGGAATGATACTTCTAAATAGCAAACATATCCTTTTTCATATAAAATATGATAGCTAATATTTATATATCAAAAGGCAGCTGGATGATTCAGTGGCTAGAACTCTAGACCTGGAATCAGGAAGACCTGAGTTCAGACTTGACCTCAGATACGTACTAGGTGTGTGACCTTGGGCAAGTCACTTAACCTCTGTTTTGTCTTGGAGCCAGCTAGATGATTCAGTGGATAGAGCACTGGGCCTAGAGACTGGTGTTCAAATCTGACCTCACATATTTATTAGCTATGTGCCCCTGGGCAAGTTCACTTTAACTCAGTTTGCCTCTGTTGAAGAAGGAAAGGGTAAACCACTCAAGCATCCTTGCCAAGAAAGCCCCATGGACAATTTTAGCATATTATCTCCATGGGGTCCCAAAGAGTCGGACACAACTGAACAACATTTACATGGCACTTGAAGTTGTACAGAGCACTTTACACATTTCATCTCATTTTATCCTTATAACTACCCTGGGAGCTATTATCATTCCCATTTCACAGATGAGGAAACTGAAGCATAGAAGTTAAATGAATTGCCCAGAGTCACAGAGCTATGTGTCTGAATTCAAATTTGAACTCCGAACTTTGAGACTCCAAGACCGATGATGAGCTATCATGTCACCTAGCCAACTTGTTGAGTTATTATAGGAAGACTCATGGCAGTCATACAGGGAAGTGAACTATGGCAATCAGTCTAGTGGGTCACATAACCCTTTCCTTGGAGTTGGAATATCTGGTTTCAGGTCCTGCCTCTCATACATCAGAAAGTAAATTTTAAACCTATGGTCTCTTCCAAATCTGTCATGGTCCTATGATTGCTTCATTAGCAAACTCAAGGATTCCTCTGGCTTAAGCTCCCTGCCTTTGAGACTCCCAATCTTGGAGAGTCTGCTTCCTGTACCTAGAATGGAAAAGGACAAATGAAAAGACCTTGGACAAAGGCTCATTCTCAGGGAGCATACGGCCATGGGGTGATGGTTCAGAGAGAAGAAGACCCTAAGGCTTTGCCTCTTTCCCCATGTCAACCTTTCCTCTCATCTAGGGCCGCCAGAATTTATTCAAGAGAGAGAATAAGGAGGTTCTCTCGGTCTATCTTTTCATCATCTTCTTCACTACTCAGAAATACAGATCTTCAAAAAATCTAGGGCTCATTATAAGACAGATTTATGCCAATGACTTTGTTTTATATGACATTTCCAGCACTAACCTTCTTTCTGAGCAGGAAAATTCTACTATCCCCCAAGAACCCATGGCTCCTTCATAGTCTAAGGGATGATTTGTTGTGTAAAGTTTGGATTCAGTCAAAGGGACGCACTTGAGGACCTAGAGGGTGGTCTCATGGCCGTATGTTCACCACCCCTGTATCTAACGTATGTTACACTCTTGAGACAGGGAGTGCTCCAAAAGTCAATCATATTTTGACCCAGCATCTAGAATATGCCCAATACTGGGCTAAGTATGAAGGGAGAATAAGAAAAGAGAATGACCTACTCCCAAGGAATTTACAGTTTTGGGGAGAGACAAATAAACACAGAGCAATACACAAAAGTCACTTATTGGCACAGCTCAGACTTCAGCTATTCAAAGAAAAAAAGATTAGTGCGAGGAGCATGGTCAGAAAAAGAAACAACAGTGATAACACTAGTGCATGACATTTACACAATTCTATCAAATTACAGGGGACTTTACACCCATTATATCATTTTGAGCTTTGCAACAGCCCTGCAAGAAAGGTTGATACTATAATTATCTTTATCCCCATTTCTCAGATGAGGAAACTGAAGCTGAGAAAAACTCAGCCATCATGAGACAGCAAATAAAGTATCAGAGGCAAGCAGGGATCTGTTGGTAAAAGTTTAACAATCAGCTCTCCAGGAAGGGGGAGAATGTATATACCACATACTTTCAAGTTTAATGGGCATTATTAGCATTTTTCCCATCACTGCCTTAAGTCAAGGTAATCAACAAAATAATAAGCCAAGACCCAATCTGTAGTGTTCACTGATTTCCAAGATCTAAATGTTCATATTGAAAATTTATCACTTAGTTTGAGAGCCAGGTGGACTCTGGTACACCCAGCAGGTGGGATTCAAACCCAAGTCTTCTTGACTTGGCTTAAAGGAATGGGTAGGATTCAGATAATTATGACAACAGTAGTAGTAGCTAGTATTTACATGCTAGCTCTACTTGCCATAAAGGAATGCACAGGATTTGGATCATAATATGTAGGAGTTAGCATTTAGATCCATTAAGGTTTAAAAATATCTCATTTTATCCTCACCCTGAAAGGTGAGTACTATTTTTATCCCCATATTATAGATAAACAAACTGAGGCAAAAAGAAGTGATTTGCCTTAGAGTTGCACAATTAATATCTAAGGATACCTTTGAGCTTAGGTTTTCCTGATTCCAGGCTCAGCTCTCTATCCAACAGGGCAGAGGAGTAATCACTTATATTCATTCACAGTTGACCTGCTGTAGCATTACAAGGTTGGCATATTTATATTAGTAAGAGTTTAAACGTCTGTGATGGGCACCAGTGAGTGGTGACCTTCAAGCTGGATTTAGTCAAATAAAATACATGGAAATGAGGGTCTCTTATGTTTGTTGTACAATAGTACACAAAGCAATACATAGATGGGCATGTTATCCCAGGGGTCCAACCTGGATGCTTTAAAAAATAATGTTCCTTCCTCTAGCAGGAGGTGTGGCTTTCTTTAAGCCAAAAGTCTTTATCCTTCTGAACCTTCCTGAAAGAGTCTAATTTCAAAATCAGACAGAGTTATTCATGGAACTCCAATCACAAAAAAAAAAAAAATGTGTAGGAAAGCAGCTATACGAATCTAATATATTAATGGAAACAAGTCCTGGATCAGTATTTAAATCACCTTAGTAGTGAGAGCCAAATGAAGGGAATACTGGTGTGAGTTTTCACATTGCCAATTTAACTTAGGAACTTTCCAAACAACACTCAAATTTGAAGTAGAGCAAAATAACTACAGAAAGTAAGAAAATGTACAGGGCTGCTGGGTCAGCATGAATGATGAGATTCTTGGGAGAATGGGGCAGAGCAGAGCAGAGTGGAAAGAAGTCAGGACTTCTCTGCCCCTCATTCAACATGGGACCTTGGGAAAGTCTCTTCATCTTGTACCCTAGCAAGATTCAAAGATGTCTGATTTCCAAACCTTACACTGATTGGGAGTCAGGACGACTTGTATTCAAATCTAGCCTCAGGCACTATCTCTGTGAACACTGGGAAATCACTCATCCTCTCTAAGCCTCATCTGTAAAATGAAGATTATAGTAACATCTATCTTGCAGTGTTGTTGTGAGGACGAAATGAGAGAAAATATGCAAAAAGCCTCGCCAGTCTTGAAGCTATATATGTGTCAGCTATCATGAACTAATTAAAGTTTAGCCAGGCATGGTAATGCATGCCTAGATCTCTGCTACAGGGGAAACTGAGGCTGATAGATTACTTGAGCTCAGGAGTTCTGAGCTGCAGTAGAGCTGCAGCTGATTTGATACTGGAGCTAAATCAACCCTCAATAATGGTGAGACCCCAGGAACAGGGGGCTTCCAGGCTGCCTAAGGAGGTAAAACTAGCCCAGATCAAAAATGGACAGGTCAAAGCTTCCATGCCAGTCAGCAGTGGGTGACCACTGGGCTTCCAGCCTAGGTGAGAGAGAGAAGGTCAGTCTCAAAAAAGAAAAGAAAAATTAAAATTCAAAG
Source organism: Bettongia penicillata ogilbyi (assembly GCA_023548195.1). Classification (NCBI taxonomy): domain Eukaryota; kingdom Metazoa; phylum Chordata; class Mammalia; order Diprotodontia; family Potoroidae; genus Bettongia; species Bettongia penicillata. The sequence continues at coordinate 2,213,483 of JAJHZJ010000567.1, forward strand.
AACTTAATTATCCAATCCCTTTTCTGATTAAAAAAAGCTATTAGCCTTTTGAATTAGCACCCAAGCTAGACTGCAGAATCTTTGTCTAAAAAAACTATTCTCAACCATCTGGAACAACAGGCAGAGACAAGGACAAGAAGACCTTCTACCCTCAGGCCCAAGGAACAGGTGGCAGCTCAGTTTTGTTTAGAGTTAATGTTTCCTACCTTAGCTAGGAAATTCTCAATGCCATAATTCATTTTCTGCCCAGCTTCCCCTCTCCATTCTTTGAATTCAACATCTCCTTACAAATGAAAGCTTTTTTCTGCTTTGAATGTCTGCCTTGGGTTAACTGGGCATGAGCTGGACTGCCCATCACCACTCACTTTCTATCACTAACAGAGCTAATTAGGTCTCTGATTTAAAAAAAAACCCTGTCTGCTCCTCAATTAAATGAAATGTCACTTGGAAAAGAAAAGTAGACATTCTTGACTGAGGGTATTAATCTCTGGGCAGAAGGAAAACTAAGGCTTTAGAAAGAATCCAGAGTGGAGACCAATTACTGGAGGAGCACAGACTGAGGCACCTCTGTCAGGGACCCCCCTGAATGAGGGAATTTAGTACAGCAGAAAGAGCTCTGGTTTTGGATCCAGAAGCTCTGGGTTCAAATCATCTCCTATTTTTAAAAATGATTTCTTATTGATATCTTTTGTTTTCACGTTGCCTAAATTTCTCCATATATTTTTCTTACTTCCCCTACCAGAGAGCGATCCTATATAATGAAGAAAATTTTTCAATTAAAAGAACAAAAACAATTAGCAAAATTAATTAATAAAACCAAACATATCTGGAAATACACATAAGGTTCCACATCTAGGACCCCTCATCTCTGCAAAGGAATGTGTCCGTGTATGAGTGCTGGTTTGGGGGAGAGGAAGAGGAGGGTATCTTCACACATCTCTTCTCTGAGGCTAGGCTTGGTTTTTGTCATTTTGCAACATTTACTATCATTGCTTCATGTTTATTCTTTCCATTCACATTGTTGCAGTCACTATCTATCGAACTTTCTTGGTTCTGCATAGTTCATTATGCATCAGTTCATGGAAGCCTCTCCAGACTTCATCGTATTCATAATTTCTTGAAGTATAGTCATCATCCATTATATTCATATACCACAATTTGTTTAGCCCTTCTCCAAATGATGGGCATCTAATTTGTTTCCAGATCTCTGCTACTACAAAAAATATCGTTGCAAACATTTTGCTGTGTTTGAGGACTTTCTCCTTTTCAATGATCTCCAAATCCACCTCTGTTGACTACTGTCTGTACAACTTTGAACAAGTCACTTTAAACCACCCTGTGCCTCAGTTTACTTATCTGAAAAGTGAAGTGACATTCTCTTTCAATTCTGTTCTATGATCCTATGTGGGGCTGGCTAATAGGATGTGCTGGAATCTTACCCAACCTATCAGAATATGGTTCTGGAGCTCTCTTCTTATCTATAGACTATATATAGCTTTGCTTTCTTACTTACCTACCAACAGTCAATTGGGGAATGCTCAGCTTCCAAGAACCACTCAGGGACATTCAAGATGAGCCTAAGCATCAGTACACTTGCAACACAGGCTGATTGAAGCAAGTTAGCAACTGCATTATTGAGTCCAGCTGAACACAACAACAAACCCATTAGTGCAACCTATTAACATAAATGAGGCTTGAAAATTTTTCTATAATTAAACTACCAATTTACAGAGAATTTCATATGACATTATATAACAGTGTTTTATATATTATATATATATATATTCTATAGCAATAGCTTATTTTTTTTTAAAGAAGAAAGAGAATATAAGGAAAGGGGAAGCCTGTTTTGGTGGGAAGAACCCTGCACTCTGAAGCAAGAGACCTAGGTTCTAGTTGACCTTCATAGGAACAAAGAGCTAGAGTTGGAAAGAACCTTAGAGGAAAGGGAACAAGTGTTTACATAGCACCTACTATGTGCTTTGGTGCAGTGGATAGAGCACCAGTGCAGGAGTCAGGAGGACCTGAGTTCAAATCTCACCTCAGACGCTTGACACTCACTAGCTATGTGACCTTGGGCAAGTCACTTAACCCCGATTGCCTCATCCTGGGTCATCTCCAGTCATCCTGATGAATATCTAGTCACGGATTCAGATGGCTCTGGAGGAGAAGTGAGGCTGGTGACCTGCACAGCCCTCCCTCACTCAAAATAAAGTCAAGTGCAAGTCGTGTCATCATTTCTCTGATGGCACGGTCTTCTCCAGGAATGAAAGACGAGCATACACTGTGTGCTTTATAATTATTAGTCCTTTGGATCCTTATTCAGTCATTTTTCAGTCCATGACCCCATTTGGGGTTTTCTTGGCAAAGATTGCTAGAGTGGTTTGCCATTTCTTTCTCCAGCTCACTTTACAGATGAGGAAACTGAGGCAAACAGGGTTAAATGACTTGCCCAAGGTAACATAGCTGGAAGTGTTTAAGGATGGATTTGAACTCAGGAAGATGAGTCTTCCTGAATCCAGCCTTGGCATTCTATCCACTGTGCCACCTACCTATGCTTATAAGGTGGGTGCTAGGATAATCTACATTTTACCCCTGAGGAAACTAAGGCAAGCAGACAGTGATTTGCCTGAGGTCAGCTTTGAACTCAGATCTTCCTGAATCTAGCTTCAGCACTGTATTTACTGGGAAACCAGTTGCCTCTAAGATGAACTTAGAGTTCATCTAGTTCAGCCTCCTCACTTTATATACAAGGAAATTAAGACCCAAAGAGGTGACTGAATTTTCCCAAGATCAAACAAGTAGTAAGAGTGGATGTACATCTTGTGAAATGAACTTAGGTTTTTGACTCTGAATCTAGTGCTCTCTCCACAACACTATACTGCTTATTAACTGATTAATACTTATTAGTGCTGGGAACTTGGATAAGTAACTTAGTATCTCTGGACCTCATTTGTAAAATGAGAATAGCAACAATCTAATTTGGAAAGGAGTTGAGACTGAACTAGATGATCCCTTGTAGTTCTTAGAAATAGGATTTTTTGTAACCTTGAAGGCAGAAATAGATAATGGTAGGAGATAGTACTTGGTACCTGAGTGATGATGGAGGAGGAAGGGATAAGCTAGTCAAAGACAAGGGTGCCCTGGCAACGGTGTCAAAGAGAGGTACATTCTGCAATGTGAGCTTTTACTTACCTTTGGAGGCAAGCTTGGTATAGGGTTTGGAATCAGGAGACCTGGAATCTAGTCCAAGCTCTGTCACTTCTTATTGCCTATTTATCCCTCTGAAAGTGATGAAATTAGGGAGAAGTGATAATGAAGCCCTTCCTCTAAGAAGACCAGTGGAGACTGTGGTTGTGGAATGTGTTGGACTCTGACAGACTTGGCTGCTTTGTCAGTGGACCTTACTTAACGGTTGTTCTGTGTCCTTACAAGGAAGGGTTAGTTTGGGTGAGGATTGGGTACAGCTAATGAAAAAAATATATAACTGGTATAAAAACAGAAGGCAACAATAGAACTCTAAAAAATCTTGAGTGACTTGGACTAGGGAGACAGTGCAGTTCGGTGGAAAGAGCATTGCTTTCAATGTCAAATGACTTAGATTTAAATTCCTTCTCTGATGATAACTACCCATATGCCCATAGGAAGTAATTTAATTTTCCTGGGCCTCAGTTTCCTCATCTGTAAAATGAGAAATTAGACTAGATGACCTCTCAGGATCTTCCAGTAGTAAAATCCTATGATTCTATAAATTCAGAAAATGCAATTTAGAAAAAAAATGAGAACAGTGGCATTTGGCCCAAATATGTGTAATTAATATTTTTTCATCCATGTATTTCACTGTCTCCTACATTCACATCCAAGTTGAGCTGTACAAAGGTGTTTTACATAATTCATGTAAAAAATGAAAGACTAAATCATGGAAATTAATGTAAAATGGAAAGTTCATCATCCTGTAGCAAAGTGAACTCATGACTAGCCATGAAATCTGTGCCATATGCCTGAAAAAACTGGGGTGACTGAGCCCTGAAGATGTTGGTAAACAGTGTTAAACATTCATTAAACTTCAGAAGCAGAGTGCTGTGTAAATTCAAATTAAAAAGAGATATTACAAAACCTTCCTAGCAATGTCTGAATATTCTTGAGAAGAAAAATAAATGTGAAAACTCAGTCTATCTAGTTCTGATGCATTCTTTGTCTTCAGAGAGCTGGAGAGATAAAATGAATGACAATAAGAGGTTTGAGGTTTCTAAAGCACTCTACAAATATTACCTCATTTTATCCTCACAACAACCCTTGGAGGTAGGGGCTATTATCATCCTGACTTTACCAGTAAAGAAACTGGGGCACACCAAGGTCAAGTGACTTTCCCAAGATCACACATACCTTAAATGTCTGAGGGCAGATTTGAACTCCCTTCTTCCTGACTCCCATCCCCATCTTCAATCCACTGCGCCGCCTAGCTGCTCTGGCTGATGTGCTAGACCTGGAGTCAGGAGGACTATGGCTCAACTGCTGTCTTTGCTATTTACTATCTGTGTGACCACAGAAAAGTCAGTCTCTGAATTTCAGTTTCTTCATCTATGAAATGAGGTGGTTGGATTAGAGTACCTCTAAGGTCCCTTCAAATTCTAAATAAGATCCTTGGAATTAAAATGGGATAATAGATACACAAAATTCCTTGCAAACTTTAAAGTGTTATATAAATATATTCTTACAACATTATATTAACATACTATTGATACATTAATATTATAATAAATGTTAATAATAATAATCTATGATCCTTGATTCTACTTTGAGAAAGAATCAATGATGTAGAAGTCATTCTAAGGACATTTGGGGAAAGGGAAATATCAAGGATCCCCTGTTCTTCCAGCTCATGCCAGCAATCTAAAGGGCATTCCCTACAATCTGTTTCATATTCTCAAGGGATGTGGTTTCCCTGCCTCCTCTTTCTTGTCATTTTCCCTTTCTTGTCTGGGATTTTGCTTTTCTTGTAATTTTTAATATGAATCATAGAGAATTCAGCTGGGAGAAGACCTTAGAAATCACCTACTTAGCACATCAGAGATCTGAAGCCTGAAAGGAAACCTAGCTGTCAATTAGTCCAAACTCATTTTTTGACAGATAAAGAAATTGAGGCTACAACCGCAAATGTATATGGCAGAGCTGGGACTCAAGCCCAGGTTCCCTGGTTTCCAGTTCAGTGATTTTCTCTTTAATAAGGGACAGAACAGAATTTCTGTTTTCAAAGAAATGCTCCTGTGGCTATGCTTTGTTAAAAGTGAGATTTTGCATGATAAAAATGGGAAAGGGTCCTATATGTACAAAAATATTTACAGCAGCTCTCTTTGTGGTGGCCAGAAACTGGAAATCAAGGGGATGTCCATCACCTGGGGAATGGCTGAATAAACTATGGTAGATGAATGTAATGGAATACTATTGCACCATAAGAAATGATGAACAAGAAGACTTCAGAGAGGCCTGGAAGGACTTATATGATGTGATGTTGAGTGAAAGGAGCAGAACCAGGAGAACTTTGTACACAGCAACAACCACAGTGTGCGAGAGTTTTTTCTGGTAGACTTAGAACTTCATTGTAATGCAAGGACTTAAAATACTCCTAATGGTCTCTTAAGACAAAATGTCTTCCACATCCAGAGAAAAAACTATGGAATTCAATCACAGATTGTAGCAGATCATTTTCTTTTGTATTATGTTTTGGTTTGTTTGATGATTTCTCCCATTCCTTTTAATTCTTCTATGCAACATGGCTAAGATGAAAATGTATTTAATAGAAATGTATGTGCAGAACCGATATAAAATTGTATGCCAACTTGGGGAGGGAGGGGAAAAATCTAAGTTATATGGAAGTGACTGTAGAACACTGAAAACAAATAAAATAATAATAAAAAAATAAATAAATAAAAGTGAGCTTTTGGGAAATGGATACCAAAAGGGCCCTCCTGCTATTACAAGAACATTTCAAAGGCTGGTATATTAAATTTGAAACACTGACTTGTGAACATGAAGCTCACAGCACTACGTGAGGCCTCATTCACTACTGGAGAAAGAGTGCCTGACCTGAAGTTAGGAAAAGCAAGGCTCAAATCCAAGTACCATTAATGAAAAAGTTTCAGTAGTAATAATTAGAATTTATATGGTGCTTTAAAGTTGGCAAAGCACTGTATCGAAGAACCCTGTGAGGTAGATGCTATTATCCCCGCTTTAAAGCAGATACAGGATTGGAGCTCTATCTTCCTGACTCCAAGTTCTGTGCTCTTACCCAGATAAGTCAAACTGGGCCTTGGGGAGGCCCCAGATTAACATATAATTGGGAAATATTTAACAAAATAAATAAAAATGTAACACAACATTGAGTAATGTTAATATGTGAATTTCTTTTCTTTCTTTCTTTCTTTTTTTTTTTGAGGCAATCAGGATCAGATGACTCCCCCAGGATCACACAGCTAGTAAAGTATCTGATTTGAGCTAAAGTATCTGATTTGAACTCAGGTCTCCCGAACTTCAGGGTGGGTGCTCTATCCACTGCACCACCCAGCTGCCCCTTAACATGTGGTTTTCTAAGTCAACATTCGCTGCAGAATCTTCCTTTTCTATTTGAGTTCGACATCATTCTTATCCTCTTATCACTTAACTGACCTGTCACAAATCATCTGTCTTCCCTGGACTTGATTTCCTCATCTATAAATTGAATGGAGGGGGTGTGAAGGGGGCCCGAGGAGTCCATGAATTCTGTTATCTCTAGTATCTAGCTTCAGCAATCATCCTCTTTCTTTCACGCATCATCATTTTCTCTTCTTTTGCCTGCAAATGTGTTCAGGTTTCCCAACTCCTAAAGAAAAACATGGATAAATCTCCCCGTCTGCCTTCTCAACCAATTTCTTTTGTTCTTTTTAACTGTCAAACCTCAAGAAAAACTGCCTATACCTGATCCCGCCATTTACTCATGACCCATTCTTACTTTGACCCCTCATATTGTGACTTCTGCCCCATGGCTCTATTTCTGTTCTCCCAAAGGTCACCATTGGCTTCCTAATCAAAATCCAATGACTTTTCTGTAGTTCTCATCTTCCATTACCTCTGTAACATTTAACGCTGTTGCCTCCCCCCTTTCTGGATATTTGTTTCTCCCTTGCTCTGAGACAATAGCGCTTCTTCTCCTTCTTCTTCCAGTTAGATGGTGCAGCGGAAAGAGTTCTGGACCTGGAGTCAGGAAGGGCTGAGTTCAAAGCCAATCTCGGATACTGGCTGTGTCACCCCTGGGTAAGTCTCTTGCCTCGGTTTCCTTATCTGTAAAATAATATTGGGACTTATCTCCTAGGGTAGTTGTAAGGATAAGATGAGATATTTGTAAGATACTTTACAAATCTTACAGAACCATAAAATGCTACTGTTATTATTCATTATAATGACTTAAATTACCTTATCTTGGCCTGAGTTTTCTTATTCATAAAATGATGTTAAAATTAACGATCTCTAAAATCCCTTTTTTCCCATTCCAGTCCTATAGCCAAGACAGCAGGGAGGGGGGAAGAAACCAGACTCTGGTTGGTAAAGGGCTGATTACCTGCTTTGACTGTACCCTTAGCACACCTTTGCTGGGAACACACAGTAGCTGTTCAATTACTATTGAATGACTACAGATTTCCTGCTGATAAGGGTGCTCAAGCTCTGTTGGAGAAGGCTGAGAGGCCATTTCCCAGGCCTGGGTGGCAAAGACCTTTATTCCTCTGCTGAAGCAGTCATCAAGGACACCTCTCCTCTCTTTAGTTCTGACTTGAAGGCTGCTTCGCACCAAACCAAATTGAGGTCACCAACTCAATCTCCCTTTTCCGTCTCCCCTCCCTTGCTCCGAAGAGCCGACGGCAGATGGTAGCTGTTTTCAATCACTACCCTCTATCTTCTTCCTAATTAAGATACCTATTCTTTTACCAGGGACTCTCTCAGCAGATGGCAAATTGTGACCTGTTGGTTGTCAAATAATCCTCAAAGGATAATGGAAAACAGGCTTCAAGGTGTGGTCTTTTCCACTCTCTGTGCCAAGGCTGAACACCCAAGGCAGGAGACATTGAAAGAAATATTCTGCTGAGCTGACTTGGACGGGGGGCCCTAAAACAATCATTTCAAAAAATGCATATGGAAAACAAACTAATAGTGGAAGCCCATGCTCACACTTCGGTCTGAATACACAGCTGGCCACTGGCCCTTCTGGCATTCAAACTGCTACTGATTTATGAAATGGCTTCAGCATTCTGGGTCCTATGAGTTTTCTGGTTGGAGCGAAATGATAGCCAAAAATAAAACCAATTAATAAACACTTATTAAACGCCTACTGTATGCAAGGCACAGTTCTTGGTGCTAGGGATACAAAACCAAAATGAAATAGTGCCTGCTTACAAGGAACTTACATTTAAGCAGGGGAGACATCTACATATATAAGTATAAACAAAGTATATTTAAAATAAACCCAAGTTCAGTAGGGGAGAGGGAAAGAGTGGCACCAGTAGTTAGGAAATATATCATGAAAGGCTTCCCAGCAGAGCAAAACATGGAAAGGGCACTGACTGGCATCAGAGGACCTGGGTTCACCTTTGGCACTGCTTACTTATGTGACACCTTAGACAAGTGACTTCACCTCTCCAGGCCTCAGTTTCTCTAATCTGCCAAGTGAAGAGGTTAGACTAGCTGGCTTGTGAAATCCTTTTTGGTTCTAGATCCAAGATCCCAAACAAAAGGTAGTGTTTGAACTGAGCTTTGAAGGAAGCGAGGGACTCTGTATATTTTGCAGCAGGTCTCTTCTTTGAAAATATTAGACTTCAGTCCTCACCCACCCACCCCCACACAAACATGCACTGAATTGTAGAGGGCCATAGATACCAAACACGTGATCTCACCCTCACCTTTCCTCTGCATTGTGGTGTTCTGCTCTGACCCTTAAACTTGGAGGATAAGGAAGGATAGAGGGCATGTTAATTGTCCCTTTGTATTTGCAGCCTGAAAAAACATACTGGTATAAGCTTTTTGTTTTTATGTTTTTTCTGGTGCCAGAAAGCACTTTTAGATTTTGAAATTTTCACCTAAATAAACACTAAAGGAGCAACATGGCAGATAGTACATAGAAAGCTTGTCTTGGAGTCGGAAAGACTTGAGTTCAAGTCCTACCTTTGACACATAATATGTGACCATGGGTGAATCATTTAATTTCTCAATACCCCCCAGGCAACTCCCAATCCAAGACTCTACTTTGCAGAAAAAAATGTCCATCTGCATTCATAGAGGAAATTGCTCTCCAGGAGCTCTATACTAATGAAACTTTTTTTAAGGCAAATATGTGTAGTCAACTTTCAACTAATTTATGGAGCCAACAAAAAATGCAAAAGATAGGGACTAAGGGATTATACCAACCAAAATCGGATCTTAAAGAGGAAAAAACTTGGCCTAGAAAGGTCAGATAACTTATCCAAGGACTCACAGCTAGTTCCAAAATAAAATAATCCAGTAAGTCATTTAAACTTGGATTTGAATCACCCTGTATTATCTTCTATTTATTATGTTTGGCTTCGTCTGACATTAAAGTGAATTTGCTTTCCCTGAACACACATCAGCTGTTGTTAGGGAAAGGCAGTCCAACTGTGTATTAGACGGCAGGGAGGATCCATCAACCTGGGACTAAACATTTTCTGTGGATAAATGGCTATGTCTTGAATAGCTGGGCTAGCTTAGCCTGTGCTACAGTGTAGTAGAAAAGGGGTGGGGGAGCTTTCTCTAGGATACCCTCGGGATCTAAAGCACACACAAGGTCCATATCCTTCCCTGTCCTGGCCAGGTGCAACAGGGAGTCTCTTCATTTTACTAACCCTTTCTCTCATTATAGACCATTCTTTGAAAAGTTGCATGCATCCCTCAAGTGGAAGGATCACACAGTGCTTAGCTTAGTTACATTACTAAGGTTCAACCCGCTGAGGCTGCTGTATGCTTCATTTCCCACAAGCTGCCCTCCTTGGACTGGATTCCACCATGATCATCAGCCAGGAAACCTCATCAGCAGGAAACTCATTATCCTGTGAGATTTCATCAGCTTTGCCTCATACCTCATCAGCATCCTGAGGACCCTCTGTCCCCAACCTGTGGCTCCCAGTAGTTGTAGTACGCACAGCAGCCACACTCAGGTAAGTGAGTGGCAGATGGGCCAAACCTGGTTGAGGGTAACCAATGAGCTTCCAACCTGCAGTTGGTGAGATGTCTACCCCAAGCATGTGAAGACTTTCCTCTACAGAATGGGTGGATGAGAACAACTTATTCCAGTGGTCACGAAGGTTGATGAAGGAGGTACTGTGATCTTGGTCAGACATGGAAGATGCCAAAATCATCCATGACAACCTGACCCATCGTCAGCCATATGGCTTTTGTTTTGCCATTGGACTGCAAGGTCTCTGAAAGAGAGAGGTTGATGACTGTGCCGCTCTGCCTCACTTATATCCAGTGCCTGCACAAGTCAAGACATCACCTTGTGATGTCACTGGTCCTCTTTGAAAGGACGGACAAACAATCTCTGCACCTCTGACTAAAGGAATGGAAGATGGAGCAAAGACTTCTTCCCAAAGACTCAATTTAAATAGCACCAGACCGCTGGATTGTAGGCTCCTGGAGAACAAAGAATGCCTTTCTTTTTCTTATTTGTATCCCTAGCACTGAGCACAGAGTCTAGATCATAGTAGGTGCTTAATAAATATTTATTAGCTGATGACAGTAGATCCCCTGAGACTCAGGGGTGGGTAATCTGCAGCCTCAAGGTCACCTGTGGGCTTCTAGGACCATGGGTGCGAACTTTGGACTGAGTCCAAGTTTTACAGAAAAATCCTTTTATTAAGGGGATTTGTTCTGTGAAGTTTGGATTCAGAGACACACTTGAGGACCTAGAGGGCCACATGTGCAGGGATGGGAAGAGATTTCTTCCCCCTTCTTTCTTATTTTGAAACAGAGGGCTGTACCATCCTAATGTTATTGTCTATCTCATATTTGGGAGAGGGACCAGAGACATGAATTCATTTTCAGTAATCTAATTTCCTTTTATTGACAGAGTATAACTATATTGGTAGATCAAAGGAATGCTATGATAAGACTTTCCTAGACTTTAGCATATTGGATTGAGAGCCAGGAGGACCTGGGTTTGAGACCTACCTCTGACACATACTGGTTATATGACCCAGGGTTAAAATCCAATCTCTACCGCAAGCATCTTACAAGACCATAAGGTGCCAACCAACATTGGTAAAGGGAGTTTCCACACCTGGGGATTCCCTGTACCAATGAAATCACAGATTTAGGCTTATTCAATCCCTAATCCTATCCTCTCATGCTGCTTTTGAAGAAAATATGGAGGCTTGTAGGGTCAGAATGGCATATAATTAAGTAGACTCAGAATTAGTTGAATGGCCAAACTCAAAGGCCCTGCCCAAAAGGCTGGGTTTTTGTTTTGTTTTGTTTTGGCTGATCTAATATATGTTAAATTAAGAGGTATAAATAAAAAGCTAGCAGTCCTCTTGTACTCATTAGTGATCTAGTGTCAACTTGGAAAAAGATATCCAATAAAGCACTGCAGGGATCTGTCACTGGCTATGTGTTGTTCAGTAAATTTGTCGATAGCTTGATTAAAATCCTTGGAAGCCTCCCTCAACCTACCTTTCTTGTTTCATGTTACTGCATTCTATACCCCAGTGCATCCTGGGCCATCTCCAGTCATCCTGAGGAATATCTGGTCACTGGATTCAGATGGCTCCGGAGGAGAAGTGAGACTGGTGACCTGCACAGCCCTCCCTCACTCAAAAACAAAGTCCAGTGCAAGTCATGTCATCATTTCTCTGATGGCATGGTCTTCTTCTGCAACAAAGGACAAACACAATTCTATACACAGCATGTCTACATCCAGCCTCGTCCTTATTTACAACATCTCATCTCTTGTCTCCACTTTTTTGTACTGGCTGTCCCCTTGTGCCTAGAATGCACTCCTTCTCAACTCTTGTCCTTAGCATACTTAGTTTCCTTCAAGGTTCAGCTCAAGGAGCGCCTTCATTCTTTCTGTACCACCTTCTGGCACAGTGACTGAGGACTTTGCTGATCCCACCAGCTGCTAGTGCCCTCCCCACCTCCTCAAGTCATCTTCTACCTATTTTTAACCTCCCCGAGAAGACTAAGTTTCTTGAGGGCATAGAGACTATTTTCACTTTTGTTTTTGTATATTCAGTGCCTGGCATGGTACATGGCATACAGTAGCAATTTATCAAAGGCTTATTAATTATAAAATTAAAAACTAGCAATTATACAGCTCTTAAATCTTTAATAAAGCACTTAATAAATATCATCCTGCTTTATTATCTCAACAATCCTGAGAGGTAGGTGCTGTTATTATCCCCATTTTATTGATAAGGAAACTGAGTCACAAAGAGGTTAAGTGACCTGCCCAGAGTCACACAGCTAGTAAGCAGTTGAGGTTAAGATTTGAACTCAGATTCCAAGCTGAGCACTCTATCCACTATGGTCATGCATTTTATAGAGAGGAAAGGTTTGTTTTTTCCCCTTTTTCTTCCTCTCCTCTCCTCTTCTCTCCTCTCCTCTCCTCTCCTCTCCTCTCCTCTCCTCTCCTTTCCTCTCCTCTCCTCTCCTCTCCTCTCCTCTTCCCTCCCCTCCTCTCCTCTCCTTTCTCTCTCCTCTTCTTTCTTTCCTCTTGTCTCCTCTCCTGTTTATTTTGAACTTAGCAAATACCAAATGAAATGAGAGTTTCCACATATATAGTAGAACAGAAAAAGAGGATTAAACCTGTAAGTGCAGGATCTCTATTATGGACAGCTTGCTTTCCTTGTTAAGTATATAATAAGTTCAGTTTATAGCTTTCAAAGCTATTTATCTATAGTTCTTTCTAGCCTTCCTTCTTTTCTCTGCATCTTTAAAAAAAAATGCCTCTAGGTGGTATAGTAGATGCCAACTAATTATATAGCCCTGGGCAAGTCATTTGGTTTTTGTTTTCTAGCATTTATATAGAGCTCTAAGATTTGCAAAATACTTTACAAATGTTATGTTATTTTATCCTTACTACAACCCTGGGAAATAAGTGGTCTTATTATCTCCATTTTACAGATGAGGAAACTAAGGTACACTAAGGTTAAGTAATTTGCCAGGTTCATGCAGCCAAGTAATTATCTGAGCTAGATTTGAACTTGGATCTTTCTGACTCAAGGCCCAGCACCCTCTCCACTATACCATCTAGTTCAGTCTCAGTTTTTTCATCCATAAAATGGAGATATTATCACCTACCTCACAGGCTTCTTATAAGGATAAATGTAAAGCACTTTGCAAACCTTAAATGGGCAATATTTATTTCACAGGATGGTTGCAGGGATCAGACAAATCAATGTATATAATAAGGTATTTTGTATATCTGAAAGCTGTCTATAAATGTCAGTGATTACTATTATCACACAGCAAGTTAACTCGGGGGAGTAAAGGGAGCGGTCAGTGGATGCTGGACTTGAGGGTGGAAGCAGAGGTGACTGAGTCTTGTCCAAGGGCAGGCCCCCGGCACCTTCTTCCTGCTGTGACCTGTAGACCAACCTTCCCAGAGGCCCAGGGACCACCCTGTTCATACACTTCCTTATCTCTTCATTCCCTGTAGCTCCTGACCCCAAGTGTGTAGCTTTTGCTCTGAGTAATGTACAATAGGTCTTTATTAGAATATATTTTATCTCACACATACAGTAATAATAGCCTATTGCCTTATGCAGTACTAATCTGCCTGATTCCTTTGTGAAACCCACTCTGACTTTAACCGACAACCACAAAACCCCCAAATCCTCCTAAGAAAACTCTTCAGTCTGTTCAAAAATAAATCAGGCTGGAGAAGTACTCACTATGGGTAATTTTTTCCTGGACACAAAATCAACATGCTTTTCTCATTTATCCTTGCATCCCTTCTCCAATAGAATGGGCCAGACTTGTTTTTTTCTAGAGTATTACAGTTGGCCTGTCAATTATCTCCCTGGGGATTATTTCCTTTATCCATTACTTGTGGTATATTTAAAAATCAGAGGCTGATTTCCCTCCTATCACACAGCATGAGCTCAGGCTACCTTTCCCTAATGGAAGTTGGTTTCATTCCCAGGAAAAACAAGTTAGTCTGCCTTTTCTGCAGCAAAAATAAGTATGACATAATGCATTCCCAAGTTAAGAAGGCAGATTTTTGGAATATCCATTGGTGTTTTGAATTATCAATGTTGTTGCTCCCGTCTATTGACATGAATCATAGCTGACTATATTTTTTATTTCAATTATAATGGAATATTCCAATTATAAAGGCATTTTGAATGGAGATATGTAAAGGAGCTGAGATTTCATCAGTATGGGAGTTGTCTTCACTTATCCAAGTTGAAGTCTATCTATAATTCACAGTTTTTGAGAGCTGAGGCTCAGATAACTTAAGCAACTTGTCCACTGTCACGCAGATGGTAAGGGTCAAAGGGCTGGACTCCTGACTCCAAGCCACAGATATGACCACGTGTTGCTTTTGTGGCTTAGTTACTTTAATTATGCCTGACTCTTTGTGACCCTACTTGGAGTTTTCTGGACAAATATACTCGAGTGGTTTGCCATTTCCTTCTCCAGCTCATTTTACAGATGAAGAAACTGAGGCAAACAGGGTTAAATGACCAGGTTCACACAGCTAATAAGTGTCTGAGGCTGAATTTGAACTCAGTTTTTCCTGACTCCAGGCCTGGCACTCTATCCACCACACCACCTAAGTGCCCAAATATACTTAAATCGAATCACCTTCCCATCCCTTCCAGCATGATTAGGTAGAATAAAGTCCTCTGAGAACACAGCCCATGGAGTGAGTTTAGTGCTATAATACCAGCATCATGAATCAGGGATCCCATTTAGAGCAGAAGGAAATTTCAACCCTGAGATAAGCATTTGCCAATAGTTCAATCTTGCTTTTAGAAACAAATAAAGTAGGAAAAAATGGGCAAAATGGAGCATCAGCCCAGTGTGAGAGAAAGTAAGGAGTCAAGAGGTCTGCAAGCCACGTGACCCTCATGGTCACTTGTCCAGTAATTTAAAAACTGACATAAGAAATAGCAACTGAAAGTAAGAAGCAGTCAGAATCCTGGGAGTTCCAGTCTCTCTTCTGGGAAGTAACTTCCTTTATTCTCAATTTTCAGGATTATAAGCCTCTAGGAGTTGCCTCTGCCAGAGATCAAGTCCAACAGAAAGCAATGCACCTCTCTTAAGGCCCAAGTAGAATGCTTGGCCTTGGCCTGACTTCATGTCTCCATTTCCCACATGGCCCTAGAGTAATGAAGTCTCTGTGTCATGCAAGTTCCATCTGTTTTCCAAGGTACTGAAAGTTCCCAGATAAGGTTCAGGTTGTTTGCACCATTCTATTGAGGACCCCACTCCACCCATCTCTCCTCTCTCTAACTAGGAACTGTGAATGCATTGGACTGCGTTCCTTCCTTTGACCAAATCCTAGGACATGAAAACCCAGATTTGCACAAAATAAATTAACAGAGGATTATTCACTTTACAAAAGGATTCAACAAAGGATATCCTTAAAAGAGAACAACCCCTAGAGGCATTAAAAATTATTTCCTTTACAAAACCATGTGTTTCTGAAAAATTGGATCCACACAGTGCTATCTATGGATACTCAATAAATACTTGTTATTGATTGAAGCACCTCCTCAAAATAGTAATAATATAAAAAATAACAATAAATGACCTTCATATAGTGCCTCAAGGTCTACAAAGTGCTTCACATATGCTGATTTGAACCTTCTGCATAAATTGGATTTAAGTGAGGTAGAGTTGCATAAAATCATCAGCCTTAGCCTCTTCCTGAGTCACTGAAGTCCAGTGGCAAGACAAATGTCAAGATAACTGGCGATGGCCCAGGATCCAGTAGTTGACCTTGGCTTCTTCAATGGCTGACAAGCTCTAACATCTGCTTCTGCCACCTTCATGGCCTGTTGGAATAAATTGTTCACCTCCACCTGTTCCTACAGGGAAATCTTCATGTGCTTGTGGTAGATACCCTATAACTCACCGATGGGTTTGAGGTCTATTGCTTACTCTCAACCTGGTTTATTGTGTTTGCTGAAATAGTTTTATCAGGTGTGGTTGATGCATATGCTGCAGCATCTTGGAGCCACAGGTGAGAGTTGGGTGGCAGGTAGACACCAAAGGTAGATGAATAGTCCTATAAAGCCGTCAGTAAGTTCTCACACCCAAGGTGCTTGTCTTCCCTTAATACCCCTTGATCCCTGACCTTGTGAGGTAAGTTCTGGGATGTTATCACCACCATTTTGTGGATGAGAAAACCAAGGCTCACAGATGATGTCACAGTTGACTTGCCCAAGGTCACACAGGCAGTAAATCTCAGAGTTGGGATTTGAACCCAGGCCTTTTTGTTTAATTATCCTACTGCTGCTGAATAAAGCAAAGCACACATGTAGAATGAGTGCCTCTTGAGCTGTTTCCATGGTACATTGGCTAATGCCACCACGTGAACACAGAGTGGTAAAAACCAGATGTTATGAGGTTATTGAGTGTGTGTTCCATTTGTTGGGTGAGCTGTTGTCTCCCCCATTGGATCAAGAGCTCCTTGGGGGCAGGGACTGTCTTTTGCCTTTTTGTTAGAACTTAGCACAATGCCTGGCACACAGTAGGTGCTTAATAAATGTTTACTGATTGACTAATCAGCTTCAATATGTTTTAATTAAATTGTTGCTTTAAGGAAAATATTTTTGAGTGATTTCCAACCCCACCTCACCCTTCTTGAAATAATCATTTGGTGGGAGTCTAATACTTCACAGGCAGGGATGTATGAGATATAAAGGGAACTCAGCACTGGCCCCTTCCCCACTTCCTGCTTCAGTCTCCAATATGGTGCAGTGACTGTCATCTGCTGACATTGGGTCAGATCCCAAGTCTGATGTCTGCTGGCTGTGTGACCTTGGGCAGATCACCTGATATGAGAGGGAGGAACAATGACACCACAGTACAGAGGAGGAGAATGTAGAGTCTCATCTCAGACAGCATGTGGCATCCAGGAGGAAGGGTACCACACTGAGAGTCAGACCTGGGTTCTACCCCTGGCTCAGTTCTTAACTCAGCTGTGAGAGGTTGGGTGAAACATATCATCTCCTTAGCCTTCAGTTCCCTCATCTGTAAAATAAGGTGACTGGACTCAATGATCTTTACAATCCTTTGCTGTTTTAAAACTGTGTTCAGTTCAGCATATGTTTTTAAGTCACTACTATGTGCAAGGTGAGACCCTAAGGAAGTTACTTAATCTCTCAATATCCAAGGCAACTCCCTAAGATTAAGTTGTTGAGTAGATGTTGGCTGGCTTCCATGAGTAGAAGGAATTTCTCACCAGAGAGACTCCCACATGATGAAATATAAGTCCATTAAAATAATAAACAAATAAACCCATGTAAGTTACCATGCTAGGGGTGCAAAGACAAAATGACAGATTTTACCCTTACATTCCACTAAGGAAAATACAACTTACATAAGTAAGTACACAAAGTGCATTGTCTTAGATCATTTGCAAAGGGGAAGAGTTTGGGGGGCGGGGCAGTAGGAAAGGCCTTTGGTAGGAGGTGATGCATGGGCTGTGCATGGAAGGCAGTGAGGGAATATCAAAGGCCAAGGAGGGGAGGAAATGACCTCCAGACATAGACTACAGCTGTGCAAAGGCACATGGCTGACCAGTAGAATTGCATGTACAAGAAGCAGAGTACAGAAAAGGAAGTACTGAGGAATACAACCGGGAAGGCAGGGTTGTGGGAATCATATTGTAGAGCTAATACATTTATGTTTTACCCTAGAAGAAAAAGGGCACCATTGAAGATTGGGAGTGGAGATCGTTGCAGTTTAGGGGTTCTGGGAACCCTAAAATGCAAGGGTACAAGGCAAGGGTCTGCCATGAAAGAATTTGACCACTCAAGCCCTCTTTCGGTCCAAGTAGCAAGTTTATTAAGACATCATTTGGGTGGGCCACACTCCTCATGAGTCTGCCATATTTATGGTGCTATTACAAGAGGGCCAGATTTTAAGAATCTGTCCATTTGATGAGGATGGGACTGACATTTTTATACAAAAATACTATAAGAAGATCTGGATGGCATCTAGGAGTGGCAAGTAGCCTGGAATGGTAGAGAAGCAACAGAGAAAGGGATTAAAGAGTACCAAGAAAGCTAATTAAGTAATCAAGGTGGGACAGGGTGGGCCAGGTGCCTTAGGCAGAGGCACCAGTGAACTGGGCTACTGAAATGTATGGGAAAATTCAGGGACTGGGTTGCTTTCAAAAACATGATTTTCTCTTTTCATGAATTCAGGTTCCCATCCCCTTTAGGGATGACACAGTCATATAAGAATATGATAGTTGTCTGGAGGATGTATGAGAGAGGGATGAGGCTGGAGAAAGAGAGGCCATTTGGGATGCTGTTACAATAATCCAAGTAAGAGGTGATGAGAGAGGAGTCAGATGTGAAAGATACTGCAGAAGCAGGAGCAATAAAGACTTAGCCCTCCATCAGATAATTGGTCTAGGGGAAAGGGAAGAGTTAAGAATTATTTCAGGGAAAAGTAATTCTAGGATGCTAATGAATTCATCTGAGCCAAAATGTTAATGGTCTATTGTATTACTCTCTTGCTGAGCCAACAGCCTCCCAAGGGTCCTAAGGGGTTTTAAACTTTTACCCACAAGATTTTCCCATGGATCAAACCAGGGTGGTCTTCAAGGTGCCCCATGTAATGGAATAAATTTTCCCCCAGGCCACCCTTTACTTCACTGAAAATAGTCCATTATTAGATAATGTGGAGGGATTTCATCAGGAGCTCAGGAGAACCCTACCTCTTTAGAGGGAAGATTGCTAACTACCAGGTTGAATGACTCCTGCATGGCCAAGAGATCATGGAAGAATATACAGGTTCATTTTTTGGAGGGCTTGGCTTTGGGATGAATGAACTCAGGAGGACATGGTAGCTGACCTATCTGTATTTATACTACAACATTTGTTGAGTTCTACCTTTAGCTGAAATAAAAATTTGATGGAAACTCCCACATTCTCTCACGCAGCCATTGGGAGCTGGTTGTATGACATGACAGGGGAAGAGTCAGTTCCACTCAGGTAACATTGTTCTCAGCTCATCCCCGCTGCTGAGTACAGAACTCCACCTAATCATGGAGCTAGCTTTATTTTCAGACAATGCAATTAGCTGGATGATGAGTTATTACAAAAACCTGAATTTGAACAGTTGACAGATATATCATCCCAAGATGCTCTTCTGTGGATTTTGCACATGAATCCTTAACCAGAGCTATTAGAACTCATCTACCAACAGCAGGTGCAGAATCCATGTGTTTAGGCCCCAGTTGTCTACCTAGGCTTCCTTTCAGGCCAATGCTTCATCCTGGTCATTAAAAACTAGCAGTTGTCCACTGGATTTGTTAAAACTTGACACTCCATTATCTGTAGCTCTCAGAGGCTAGAAATAATACAATATCTATGGACATTTAATGACAAGAAATATATGGTCTGTCTACTGGGACAATCAATAAATCAATAATAAACATTTATTAAGTACCTACTACATATCAAGTACCTACTACATATCAGGCACTGTGCTAAGCACTAGGGATACAGAAAGAGGCAAAAGACAATCTGCCCTCAAGAGAACAAACATATATACAAATTGGTTATATAAAGGATAAATAGGAAATATAACAAAGGGAAGGCATTAAAATTAAGGAGGGTTGAGAAGGATTCCTGTAAAAGATGGGATTTAGACTTCAAGGAAGTCAGAGAAGCCTGACAGCCGAGATGAGGAGAGAGAGCATTCCAAGTACAAGGGATGGTCAGAAAAATACCCAGAGCTGAGAGATGGAATGTCTTATTCATGGAACAGTCAGAGACAATGCATCAGAAAGTAAGATGTAAGAAGAAGATTGATCCTGCATCATTTTTTTATTGATCCTGTTTACAAGTAATTGATTTTGTCCTGTAACTGCTTTTTCCCCTGTAACTGCTTCAGTCATGGCTCTTTGTCTCTGAACTTAGATGATCATCTGGCCTGTAATGGGTTAAGTTTAAACATCCACCTCTCCTGCTAATCACTGATCTATTCTTGCCTCAAGGAATTTTGCTAACCTTAGGAAATGTGTGTGAGAGAAAGGGACATCTTTGCTCCACCAAACTATACTTTAAGGATGTCTGGTTTATTGTCCAAAAGTGTGTGCTACTTCACACCTGTCCTCAAACAATGAACACGTCTTAGTCTCATGATAGAAGGAAGAGGATTGTTGCTAGACCCCATTATCAAATTTCCAACCAATCATGTTGTTCCTTGCACCTCCACTCTGTAGCCAGTCATGTTGTCCTTGATTCCATGATGCCATCTACCTTGTTTTGTTCTCTATTCTGTACTCCCTTAAACCTATAAAAGTGGAACTATCCTTTTGCTTGGGGTCTTTGGAATAAATGGAGGCAATGCTTTGACCCATTTATTGTCAGTATGCCCCTGTTAATAAATGTTACCTTGCGCCGAGATCTCCCTCAGTTTACCCTTTTGTTAATATCTCAAACACAACAACTGGGATAGATTTTGAAGGGCTTTGCATTCCAAGTGGAAGATTTCATTTTGTTTCTGGAGGTGAACAGGAGCCACTGAAGTTTTTTATTAAGGAACCCCTCCCGAACTCCTCCATTACCAGGTTATGGTAACATTGGAGTTCATCATATACTTTCCCTCCTCCTAGGGGCATGATGCCATCTTGGTGGTAGTCAATAGTCCGACTAAATGAGTTACTGCTTACCCTGTCCAGAACTTTTCACTGTGGCTGAGGATACACATCCAATTCTCCAGTTTCACAGCCTTCCCTCTTATATAATTTCTGACTAGGACCTTAAATCTATCACCTTTTGCATACAGCCAGTTGTCAAGTCTAACGAATACCATCTCCACAATAATTCTTTCATGCAGCCTCTGTTTTCTTCTCCCACAACCACCAGGCTGGTATAAGCCCTCATTACCACCTGCCTGGACTATTCCAGCAGATCAGTCTATCAGATCTTCCCACTTCGACCCTTTCTTGTCAAGTTCATCCTTCATATTGCCAATGAAATAAGATTTCTTCTGCACAGATCTGGAGAGGCATCATTCTGCTCAAAAAAAAAAATTGGTGATTACCTAAAAGAAAAAAATCAAATCCTTTACTTTGATTTCAAGAGCACCTAAGATCTCTTCTGGTTCTGAACTGAAGATCTTATGCTCCCAACTGGCCCCACCCTACCTTTCCAGCATTATCCCATATTACTACTCCTCTGCATACACTCCAGCGAAACTCACTTACCTTCTTGCCCCTGAACATGCCTTGTATTTTCCAGACTCTGTGCCTATGCTTACACTTGCTTGGCATGTTTTTCCTGCCCTTATTTATCTGTTGAATACTTATCTATCCTTTAAATATCAACACAGGTGTGAATTCCTTCATGAAGCTTTTTCTGATCCCTCTCATATTAACAATCTCCCTCCCTCAGACCTCAGATAGCACTTTGTGATAAAACTTCTATAATCTACTGGACTTGTAACAGCGCCTAACATAGCTATGCGTATTTATGTCTTATCCCACTACTAGACTATAAACTTTATAAAGACAAAGACTCAATTTTTTATCTCCCTCAGTATCTGACACAGTGCTTTGTACACCTCAAACGTTTGATGGATATTCACTGAAATGAATATAATCTTTTTTTGTATTCACAGTATAAAGGCCCATTTAAGAATACTAGCCTAGAGGTATTAGATCTTTTTGTATTTTCTGCATATGGGTAGCATTACAGACAGTTAGGAGGAATCTGGAATTAGGAGGACTCATCTTCCTGTATTAAAATCTGGCTTCAAACACTTCTTACTCTGTGACTCTGGACAAGTCACTTAATCCTGTTTTTGTCAGTTTCCTCATCTGTAAAATGAGCTGGAGAAGAAAATGGCGCACACCACTCCAGTATCTCGCTGAGAAAACGCCAGACGGGGTCACAAATGGTTTAACATGATGGAAATAACCGAACAACCACAAAAAGGTAGGCTTACATCACAGGAAAGCTCTGCCCTTCCTGGATATGGGAACTTGGTCCCTGGGGCCTACTATCCTCATCTGTAAAATGAGGATATTGGAGTTGATGGTGTGGAAGTCCCCTTCTAATTAAACATCTGTGATCATCTGACCTCATGATTATGCCATGGCGAAGGCTATTAACAGCAATCACTCTTTCTTGCTCCCACACTTCAGTTGCCCAACCTCCATGATTATGGACAACACCATCTTTCTCAGATAACTTTTGTAATTTAAAGGAAGTGAGGAGATAATAAAGACCTTGAGCCACCACATGGACAAGTAGTTTTAAAAGGGAATCCTCTTGATCCACTTCAGATCACATTCTGGGGTAGGATATTGCTTCTTCCATCAAGTGAGATAATGATAATATATACCGTGATTTGCAAGCTTTAAAGTAATAAAGGAATTATGGTTATTCTTATAATTCGGTATTAGGTTCCCCTCAATTCTATATAAGTTCTTATTATTTTCAAGTGAGATAGATAAGCTATCTCTCCAGGGATGATCAATTTCAAGCTGGACAGGACCCCAGAAGCCGTCTCTTCCAATAAGGGATAGAATCAGGTTTCACACCCAGCTCCTCTGACTCCAAAGCCACCTCCCTGATAAGCAGGTTCACCCACTCTCCCCATTAGTGACTCAATTCCAGAATGTTCACATTTAGAACCTTACAGATTAGTTTCTCCTAAATCTGCTGAACCCAGATCTCATGGCCATGTTGGCTACTCATTTATTTGGATGTGTTTTCCTTTCTCAAAGTAATTTCATTGAGGGAAGGAAAGGAGAGTATAATTTGGGCCTGCACATCGACTCCCCCTATTTTAATGCACTTTCTGGCAGCTTCTGAAGAGAGAGGAAAAGAGAAGGAGAAAAGAAAAGTAACCAAAAGCTTTAATTACTAGAATATTAGGACCTGCTTGATTGGAGTCCTCTCAAGCTAAGGCCCCTTAAAAAAAGTGAAAAGAATAGAATGCCAGTGCAAACAACAGAGCATTTAGAGCTCAGTTTTCAATTAGCAAGTGATATATTCTCTCATGCAATTATCTCAGTGGCACAATTCGGCACTAGCCCAGAGCTAGATCACTGCAGGGAAATAGCAGAGCTGAAGTCAACAGACCCATCAGGGTAACTTTCCCCATGGATTTAAGGACATAACAAAAATAGGTCACGCAGGGTCTTCTAGATAGTGAGGGGGTAAGAGTGAGTGTAGGTCTCAAAGTCGGGAACACTTAAGATAAAGTTCTCCCTCAGCCATTGTGGTTGGGTGACCTCAGACAAGTCACTTAGCTTCCCACTGCCCCCCAGGCAGATCTCTAAGACTCTAAATTGTAGAAATGATGCAGATTTGTTTTGGTAGAGGAATCTCTATACCAATGAAATCATAGGTCTGGTCCTTCCCCCATTCAACAGACTCTCAATTACTTAGATGTATTCAGGCTGTTTCCAAAGGAAGCACCATATTCTCAAAGGAATATGAGCTCCTAGGTCAGAGAGATTATTTCTTTCTTTTCTTTTGTCTTCAGCATCTATCAGAGCATCTGACTTATCTACAGAGGCTTATTATACACAGGAAATGGGCATTGCATTCATTCATCCTTCAGTAGAAATAATAATAATGATTAGCCTTTTATATCGCACTTTAATATTTATAAAGTACTTTACAAATATCTCAGTTTTTCTTCAGAACAACTCTATGAGATAGATGCTATTTATTATTCCGATTTTACAGACGAGGAAACTGAGGCTAACAGAGGTTAAGTGATGGCACAAACATTACAGAGTACTGTGCAGGTAAGAGTGTTTACGTAAGACACAGTCCCTGTTCTCGTGGATATAAGATTCAAGTATAGATAACGCTAAAGCATAAAAATACATGATAAGTGAGTTAGACAAGTCCAAAATAAAAGTGCTGATTTTATAACATGAATAAAAGAGTTATGAAAGAAATAAGAGTTCTGAAGGTGAAAGTTTTAACCAGAACTAAAGGAAAAGGCGAAGGCTTTATGAAAGAGACGGCATTTGTGTTGGAATTTAAAAGATAGCTAAGATTTGACTGAAGATAAAAGATAAATTTAAAAGACAGCTAAGGTTTAGTGGGTCAAGACAGAAAGGATGTTCAATCCAATACAATCCAATGCAATTCAATGCAAAAAGCATTCATTAAACATACTTTGTACAAGTCAAGCACACTGATAGGTGCTAGAGGGGGAAGGAAGGAAGAAAGGAAAGAAGGAAGGAAGGAAGGAAGGAAGGAAGGAAGGAAGGAAGGAAGGAAGGAAGGAAGGAAGGAAGGAAGGAAGGGAAGGAGGGAGGGAAGGAAGGAGGGAGGGAAGGAGGGAGGGAAGAAGGGAAGGAAGAGTCTCTACTCCCAAGGAGCTTCCATTCCTTTGGAAAGGAAATAACCTGAACATATATAAATAAATATAAAATACAAATAAATACAAAACATAAAAAAATACATAAATAAATACCAAGAATATAAATACAAAATAATTTAGTGAGTAAAAGGGCTTGGAAGACCTGGGAAAGAATCAGCACCTGAACTTAGCCTTGAAGAAAGTTTGGGATTCTAAGAGGCAGAGAAGAAGAGGAAGAACATTTCCGTTCAAGGCCCTGGAGATGGGAAAATGGATTGTTGTGTCCTGGAAATAGCAAGTGGGCCAGTCTGGCTGGATGGCAGATTGGGTTTAGGAGAGCAATGATGGGTAGTAAGATATTCCAGTGATAGGGAACATCATAATTAAGGTACAAAGGTGGGAAAGTTCAGAGCATATCTAGAAGGCACAGTGTCCTCTAAGTCTGAACGGAATACAACACGCAAGGAAGGGAGTGTTATGAGATAAAGCTAGGATGGTGCCAAGATTATTGGGAGGTTATTGGTTCTAATTCGTCTTTACAACATGACTAGTGTGAAAATATGTTTGAAATGGATGGATGTGTAGAGCCTCTTTTAGATTGCACACCATCTTGGGGTGGGGAGAGGAAAAGAGGGGGAGAAAATTTGGAACTCAAAATCTTATGAAGTGAATGTTGAAAACTAAAAAGTAATTAATTAAAAAAAAAAGATGAGAAGGGGACATTTTGAATGCCAGACAGGGAGCTTGAACTTTACTTGGGAAGCAATAAAGAGCCACTAAATATTTCTGAGCAAAAGAGTGGCATGCTTAAGAAAGATTATCCTTGCAGCATGAAGGGTAGATTGGAGGAGTGTGGAGAAAGTGTAGGTAGGAAGATCTTGTAGGTGTTCCCTTCGTACTTCATGAAGGTAGTAGTTAGGACCAGGAGGTCATTATTAGTGGGAGCAGAGAGTATGGATTGGATGCGAAGAAGCTTGTGGAGGAAGAATAAACAGGACTTGAAATGTCCACAGTGCACTCCCATCCCTAACACACACACACACACATGCACTTAACTTTATTCTAGGTGCAAGAATTCCTAGTTCTAGCTTTGTGTGACCCATTTTGTAACGACAAATGTTGGGGGAGCGGAGAGTCAAATGATCAGTTGGATTCCACCAGAGCTATCTGTCTCTGTGAAAAATCTTTATCAGGCTAGCATTTACAAGCTCGTCATATTCCACTCTGTCTTTGCCTTTCAGAAACAAGACAATTTTCTTCCTGTCACTGCTGGTTTTTTAATTGCGCGGTGGCGCCTAAGTGAATTATACTATTTATGTAAGAGCTGTTCTGTATCCGCAGCCTTGATTTCCCTCATTACCAACACAGCACAGAGCAAACCTTAACAGGTCTAATGCTTCTGATGAATTGACTTCCTCTGACATTATAGTGATTGGTGAGGCCTTGGAATACTGATACTGTGATACTGGAATACTGCAGTGGAGTGTATACAACCTGTGGAGTGGCACCATTATCTCCTGGATTTTTAAATACAAACTCTGTTCTCTCTGCCTAGCTTCTTTTTCCCTCATGTACCAAGTCCCAGGAAGTATGCAGCTACTCCCAGAAGGCGATAGGATATTGCCACCAGGCCTGCGGGATAGCCTGGATATTTGACACTTGTGTAGGAAAGGGAGACAAGAGGGAGCCTTCTCAAATATTTGCCAACATTATCTCAATTGAGCCTGACATCTGAACCCATGTCCCTTTAGTTTCCAGTGTCCTACTCACTAAATTATTTTGTATTTATGTTCTTTTGTATTTATTCATGTATTTATTTTTTATACTTTGCATTTATTTATATTTTCTACTTGAGTGTGAGATAGATAATATCGTAATAATTATTATCCTTTTCCTTTACAGATCAGGAAACTGAGGTTGAGAGGTTAAGATATTTGGCTGTGGTTACAGAGCTAGTAAATATCAGACATTGAATTTGAACCCAGGACTTAATGTGTCTAAACCCAGTATTCAATCCACTATAATACCCTTCATATCTTTTTGAGTCCTTTGGGAATGACTCCCTTGTTTAGTGATAATAAGCAAACTCTGACTATGTATCCTCTATAGTAGTTTTACAAAAAGAACTAAAAAGACTGAGTAGATACATGATATGGTAGAAAGAATCAGTAAGTCCACAAATATTCAAGTGCCTGCTATAAAAGTGAGTACTATGGTAAGTCCTCGGGATGCAAAAGAAGGAAAAAGACAGTGCCTGACCTCCACAAGTTCACAACCTGCAAAATGTGATCATTTTTCGTTTCTTCATTACCATGTATATTACCTCAATTTTTCTTATGTTTAATATGGTTAGCACTTATAGAATTCTATTAAATAATGGCGATGACCCTGAATATCCTTGCTTTTTTTCCTCATTTTATTGAAAAGGCCTCAAGCACTTCTTTGTTATACATAATGTTGTTGGTTTTAGATTAAATATTATTTACCATGATAAGAAAAAGTCAATCTATTCTTATGCTTTTGAATTTTTTCATAGAATTGTGTGTTCTATTTTGTCAAAAAGGAGTTTCAGAATCTACTTATAATATGTAATATTTATTTTGTTATTAATTTGATCTGTTACATTTATAGTTTGGCTAATTTTGAACCAATCTTGCATTTTTTTTATATAAATCCAACCTGGTCATAGTGTTCCTAACATTTTAAAAATATTACTGAAGACTCTCTGCTAATAGTTTATTTAATATTTTTGTATAGGTATTCATTAGAGATAATGGTTTATAGTTCTCTTTCAGTTTTATCTCTCCCTGCTTTATGAAACAGAAATATATTTGTTTCCTATAAGGAGTTTGATAGGATCCCTTCTTTCTCTATTTTTGTAAATAATTTATGTAATGCTAGAATTACTTGTTTTTGAATGTTTGATAAAATACTTTTTTTGTACTTTTATCTGGTCATTTGAGTATTTTTGTTTTGTTTTTTGGAGGGGAAGTTATCATTATCATTAGTTGAATTTCTTTTTCTAAGCTCTCTCTAATTCTTGTTATTTTCATCCAGATATTTATATTTTTTGTAAATATTCATATCTTTAAATTATTCATGTTCCTATATAGTTGAACAAAATTGTTTTAATAGTTTCTTTTATTTCTGTTCTATATTGAATTATTTTTTTCATTTCTGAGTAATGGCAATTTGGTTTTCCTTTTTCCTTTTAATATCAAAGTAGCTAAGAGTTTGTCTATTTGTTGCTTCAAAATGAAAAGGTCCTACTTTACTTCATTGACTGAAGTTTTTGTTTTTGATTTGTTTATGCCTTGATTTTCAGAATTTCTACTTTTGTGTTGAATTGGGATTTTTATTTGATATTTTTCTAGCTTCTTTAATTGCATATCTAGTTTGATTGTCTGTTCTTTTTTCTCTACATCCAAGAATGTTTTATGTTATCTTATTGACATTTTCTTTTATGAAATTATCTTTTATTTCTTTGATTTGTTCTTTAACCCATTTTTTAGGATTATATATAGTCTCCATTTAAGTTTAAAGCCTATAATTGTGTTGGTCAGTAAAACACTTTCTTGTTTAAGTATCTCTCCATTTGCTTATGTGATTTTTATGCACAATTTTTGTAAAGGTGCCACATGTGTGTGTATGTGTGTGTGTGTGTGTTTCTACTCAGCAAACACTAGAGATCTGTAAGATCTAACTTCCCTAAAATTCTCTTCAGGTTCCTCATTTCTTTCTTGGTTTTATTTTTTTGTTGTTATCTTTATGTCTGAAAAAGGCACATTACATTCTCAGAGTACTATAGTTTTGCTATTTCTCTCTAAAATCTGATTAACTTTTCTTTTCAGTCCTTCCATTTTACCCACTTGGTGCATATTTAGTAAGTACTGACATTATCTTATTATCTATGTCTTTAAGCATCTTCTATCTGCTTATCTCTTTTTATCATACTTCTTTTTACAGATATCTATTTTAAAAATTCTCCTAAGGCATAATGATTCTGTTTTGACCCTTCATTTTTAACTCCATATTAATTTTTATGTTTCAAGAGAAGTACATATTGTTGGATCCTTCTTTCTGATCCATTCTGCTAATCTACTGTGTTTTATAGGTGACTTCATCTCATTCATATTAATGGAAATGGCTATTAATTGTTTTTCCTTTCATCATACCATCATACCATTATACTGTACTTTTTACCTCTTCGTCCCATGCCCTGATCTTACAAAGAAGGAGGTGGGGGAGAGAAAAGAAACACTAAAAAATTATAATTAAAGTGATTTGATCCCATCCTTCTGCCGCATCCCACTCTCTTCAGCCAGTTCTTTTATACTGTGTTTGTGTTTCAAAGATTCTGTCCTTCTCTGGTCTTTTCATCAGGAATACTTGAAAGGCCTCTAATCTATTAAAGGTCTACAGAATGCCTCCTATAAATGGCTGGATTAGCTGAGCCTTAAAGGGACTTTCTAGCTTTAAATCTATATTCCTATGACCCTATGTGCCAGGCATTGTGCTAGTCATTTGAAGATAAAGATAAAATTGAAAGAGTCCCTGACCTAAAAGAGTTTTTATTCTACTGGGATAGGGCTTCCATTCTTCTGGGGCCACAAGTTGACTCACTGAAAAGGGTTAGCAGTGGGAGGTGAAATAAGAGCTGCAAACAGGATATAAAGCAGGAGGGGGCAAAAAGGGAGATGCTGAGAGCCAACGTGTGGATTTCAGGCTGTAAGAATTCTATTCTAGGAAACAAAAAAGGGGTCAAACTAGAAAAAAAAATTAGGGTTTGATTGAATATTTTCAAAGGTTGCACAGATTAAGCAAGTTTTAAGTCTGGCCATTTGTTGACAGACCCATTGTCTCAGATCCAACAAACTTTCCTTCGTTAATTTCCCGGGCATCTACAAGGAAGTGGGCTTCACACCCCTGTAACAGAGTAATCTCCAAGCAGGGATGTGTTGGAGCCAGCTCAAACCAGCTCCCAAAGCCTATTAAGTTTTCAGTTTGAGAATTATACCTTGGAAATAAGCAATGTTATGTAGCTGGGGATGATTTATTGCTTTGTGGATTTCTAAAGTCAAGAAAGTGATAGAGAAAATGTTAATAATAAGGTTAACCTTAAAAATGTTCTGTATTTTTTTTTTTGAGAGCCAAAGGTTAAACATTAATCAGCACATCTCTGTCTACAGGTCACTCTTGACTTCTCTCATAAAACTATCTCCAGAAAGATTATTTGCTGATTTTTAGGTTTATTGATGACTTTTTAAAACTTGTGGTTTGTTTGTTTCTAAGTATGTCCCTTCCCCCACAACTCTATGAGCCTTCTCTTGTAGCAGAGATTTAAAAAGAAAAATAATTAGTTCAGCAAAATCAAACAATGCACTGATCTTGTCCAACAGTAAATGCAATATTTCAAAACCTTAATTCCTCACTTCCGCAAAGAACAGAAGAGGATATATATTTGGAACAAAGCTTGATCAATACAATGACGGTGTTCAGTTTTGACTTCTTATTATTTATATTTACAGTCTTGTCATTTGGTATCTTGTTTTCCTGGTTCTGCTTACTTCACTGTACATCAGTTCATTTAAGTCTTCCCATGCTCCTCTACCTTCTTCATCTCCATTAAAGAACAGTGACATCACTTATAGACAATAGGATACCACCACAACTTGTTCAACCATTTCCCAATTAATGGGTGCCAACTGTTTCCATTTAATTAGTACTACAAAAAGTGATACTATAAACATTTTGGTATTTATTGGACCTTTCTGTCTGTCTTTGACTTCCTTGGGGTAGAAGCCTAAACAAGTAGGACCTCTGGGTCAAGTGACAGGGATATTTTAGTCACTTTTTAAGCATAATTCCAAAATATTTTTGTTGTTAGGCCACAGTCAATTTTTAATTTACCATTCTCTTCACTGAAACTTCCATTGTAATAAAAATAAACAAAATCAACCAACACAAGCACTATATCTGGCAGTATATATCACATTTTGCACCCATATTAGATCATTGCTTCTACAGCCAGGAGGAGGTAGATTTCATCATCTCTTTTCTGGGAATAAGATACCTCTGTAGAATTTATAGCTTAGTACATAACTGTTCTTTGATATTTTTCCCACTGAGAGGCCTCATTTTATTCTTGAACAAATTTGCCCCTTGTAGCCCAGTTAGGTCTCTGTGACCTATAGCCAGGACCTGTCTGCCCCTAACCACCTACCTTCCTAGATTTCTGCCTGTTGCCTCTGAAGTTTGGGCCCACCTCAATTATACTGCTCCCAATTCCAAGTCACACTTTGGGTCAGTATCTATTCAAAACCACAGCTTATAAGTACTAATTGATGCTTCTCTTATACCAAACAAAACCAGAAAACCTATTAATTTATAGAAAATGTCATTTATTTAAACATAATAATAAAGAAAATTTTTCCTATATACATAGGAGCACACTCTCTCAGAGTTACTTCTGATTCTGAGGATTTTCACTATCTATGTCCTATGCTCTCTGTCCTAGCTTCTCTGGCTTCCTTCAAGTTTCAGTAGGCATCCTTGGCCATCTCCAGTCATCTTGATGAATTATCTGGTCACTAGACCCAGATGGCTCAGGAGGAGAAAGCGAGGTTGGTGACCTTGCATGGCCTCAC
Organism: Bettongia penicillata ogilbyi; assembly: GCA_023548195.1. Lineage (NCBI taxonomy): Eukaryota > Metazoa > Chordata > Mammalia > Diprotodontia > Potoroidae > Bettongia > Bettongia penicillata. Next base: position 2,244,691 of record JAJHZJ010000567.1, read on the forward strand.
TCACTCAAATCGAAGTCAATTGCAAGTCATGTCATCATTTCTCTGATGCCATGGACCTCTTCAATAATGAAAGACAAACACAACCTCAAGTTTCAGTTAAAGTCCTACATTCTGAAAAAAAGCCCTTTCCTGTCCTTCTTAATTTTAGTGCCTTCCCTCTTAGACTACCCTCAATTTATACTGCATATATCTTTTTTTATATCAGTTGTTTGTGCGTTGTCTTCGCTGTTAGACTATGAGCTTCTTGAGAGCAGGGACTGTTTTTGCCTTTCTTTATATGTGCAGCACTTAGGATAGTGCTTGGCACAAAGTAAGTGCTTAATAAATATAAGTTGACTTACTAACTGCCTGACCAAGAGGGAATGCGTATAAGGAATATAGAGCAAAAGAAGAGTCAGGGAACATACATGAAAGAGGGAACATATGTAGGAAACATGAATACCCAGAGGAAGCCACACTCTTAAGGCTTTTGGAATACTCATCTACCTCTGAAGTGACAGTAGATCTTGTTATATCAGTTTGGTAGCTTATCCACTAAGCCACTATCTCAGACGAGCTCCAAACTATTCTGTTCGATAGTTTTCTGATGCTGATTCTCTGCCGGACTCCTGCCATCTGTTTGTCCCCTATTGATTATCGTTGCTATGCCACCTCTTTGCCATGAGAAACAATCACAGATTTTTTTGTGTAGCTAGCCCATAGTTCAAGGCTTTGTTGTTGTTGAGTTGTGTTCGACTCTTCGTGACCCTGTGGACCACATTGTCCATGGGGTTTCCTTGGCAAAGATACTGGAGTGGTTTGCCATTTCCTTCTCCAGTGCAGTAAAGCAAACAGAGCTTAAGTGACTTGTCAATACCCTATCCACTGATCCACCTAGCTGCCTAGTCTAACACTTTTGTGAGTCAAACTAAGAGTCGCAGACATACAGCCAACCAGCAAAAAATCTTTACACTATTAAGGCTGCCTTTTTGACCTTTTCGCTTTTTCCTCAGAGAACACTCTGCCTATGTGATTATTATTTTGCTTGAAGTTTAAAAACATTTCAATTCCCATCATGCCATCATGATTCTTCAATGAACAAGACTAGATGAGGTAAATGGAGCTGCTTATCTTCGTTAAAAATCACTGCTCTCTCTTCAACTGCCTCCAGTAAAAATGTACAGTCCTGGAAAATCATACCTGGTACAATTTGTAGAGGAACATCATAAACATTCACCAAACTACCTCTCGGGGTTGTTGTGGGGACACCTGGCACCTAGTAGTAATTCATTAATGCTTATACACTTCCTTCAACTCAGAATGCAGTATTTGCTCCACTACGACATGTTGTCTCTCTCCTACATCATCTGTCAAACTATCACTAAACTTACTAGCTGCTAGACTTCCCTGATTTATAGATGTGTACATTTTCCTCTATAACCAAGAGTTGTCCCTGCCCAGCGGTTCTACCTTATCTCTTCATTTTGGCCCCCTTAGTGTGGCTCATCTGCTGTCAATTGGTTACCAGTTCTGAGGGGGAAGGGAATGAGGAGATTAAGTTTTTGCTTTTGTTTCAAATTAAATTTCTAAAGCCCTTCCATGCTTACTACAGATATGGCTTTAGAGGTTAAAGGCCAAGTACCTCCTTTCTTCCATGAAGTCAAGAGTTAATGGAATTAAGACATTGGCTTTGAGAAATGCTGGCTTTGGAGGTGAAGAAAGGGAGGGTTCATGCAATAGCAGAGCCTTTGATCCTGTCTTATTTTCTAGCCCTGTTGAGGAAGGAAGATACCATCCCAGTGGGGGCATTCTAGATTTCAGCAGGTTGATGTTTTCAGTATAGTAGAAATCCATTATACTCTGGTTTATTTTATTTAAATTTATATTGATATCTTTTATTTCTACATTATCCTTATTTCTACTTATATCCCTCCTCTTTGCCTTTCCCAGAAGGGTATCCCTTATAACAAAGAATTTAAAAATAAAAGAAAAAAAGCAGTTCAAAACTAATTAACACATAGGTTAAGTCTGACAATAAATGTCATGTTCATGTACACAGTCATCCACCTCTTCAAAGAAAAGAGGATATGTTTTGTCCTTTGTTCTTCAAGGTCAGACTTGATCACTATAATTCCTCAGCATATTCACTTTTACTGTTATTTCTATTTCTGTTATTTTTGGCATTGTCTATATTTTTTCCTTGTTCTGATCACTTCTGATTAGCTTTGGATCAGTTCATACAAGTCTTTCCACTCTTCTCTGAATCTTTCATATTCAGTTTTTTACAGCTTAAAGATATTCCATTACACTTAATGTGCCATAATTTGTTTAGCCACTTTTAATCATTAAACATCTGCTTTCTATTTCTTTGCTACTATGAAAATATTGCAATAAATATTTGGATGAATATGGAGGCACTCTCTCTCTGACACACAGTCACTTAATAAATACTGACTGATATAGTTAATTTTCAAAGACTCAACAGGGCATAGGGGAAAAATCATGAATTTGGTATCAGAAGACATGATTTGAAATTTACATTCTGCTATTTTACCTGTGAGTCAGGGACTGCTAGGTGGCACAGTGGATAGAACACTGGTCCTGAGTACAAATCTGGCCTCAGTAGCTGTGTGACCGTGGGCAAGTCACTTAACTCTGTTTGCCTCAGTTTCCTCATATATAAAATGAGATGGAGAAGGAAATGGCAAACCATTCCAATATCTTTGCCAAGAAAACCCTAAAGGGGTCACAAAGAGTTGGATACAACTGAACAACAACCTGTAAGACTTGTAACAAATCAAAGTCTCCCCATCTGTAAAATGAGGATATAATGCTTGTCCTGCCTGTATCACAGGGTTGCAGAAAGTGTTTTCTAAAGTTTAAAGCAATGGATAAACTATTATTGTTATTATTATACAGATTTGTTTAAATCACATGTGTCAAATGTGCCATAACCACCATGTGATCTAACCCAGATGCAATAGTACTGCGCCCTCATGTTGCCCAAAGTCTGGCTCCTTATATCTTTTCACTTTAAGAAGAAGTAGGATTTCATATTGCTTTTATGTATAACCTCTACTGAATGTATGAGTTCATATAGACTGAGTTCTCACAGAAACTCTCTGCCTCATCTTTCCACCAAGTGTGGTCTCTGGAAATTAGAAGTTTGCCTGTTATGGTTACATGTGTGGGGGCCATAAAACATTGGGGAGAATGTGAAAATGTGTTTAACAAGAATGTATGTGTTGAACCCATATAAGATTGCCGGTGGTCTCAGGGAAGGAGGGGACAAGGAAGGGGAGAAAATTTAAGACTTATGGAAGTGATTGTGGAAAACGGAAAACAAATAAAGTAATTGAATTTTTAAAAACTAGGTAAGAAGCACCAAGAAAATTTTATATATAGATATAGACACATACATATATTACATATATGGATACAGACACACATGTATTACATATATATATATATATAGATATAGAGACCCACATATATATTACAACAATGCAAATGGAAAGAACAGCTACACACCAAAAAATCAAAAATAAATGTAACACAATTATAAAAGTCAAACAGGACTCAAATAAAGAGATATGAAACATTTCTAACCCACCCCTTCATGGCTGGAGGAACTCCACAGGTATTATACATTGTTTTTATTTCTTTATAATATATTGATGTGTTTTTTCCTCTCCAAAATAATACCATTTGCCATATGGGATGGCTGTCTGAGAGGGGTAGGGGAGGCAGAAGGATATTTGGGATAACTGGGTGATGTAAAAAAAATTGAAAATATCAATTAAAAAAAAGAAAGAAAATTGGATGTTTCAATGACTCTATCTGCCTGTTGATTCCTCAAATATGTAAGGCATTATAATGAGTGACCAACTCTGCTGAGTTCAAAGGAAAGATAATAAATAAGAACAGAAAGTGTGTATGTCAGGAGTTGTTCCACATGATCCAAGTTCTCCTGAACTAGCTGTATGAACTACCTCATACAAGGGTTCTCCTGATTGGATCAAGCCCTCAGGTTTGGTTTGGTTTGGTTTGGGGGGTTTTTTGTATTTTATTTTTTCCAATTACATCTAAAGATAGTCTTCAATATTAATTTTTAATAAGACTTTGAGTTCCAAATTTTTCTCTCTTCCTCTCTCCCTAAGACAACAAGCATTCTGATATAGGTTATACATGTACAATTGTTTTTTGGTTTGGTTTTTTTTTTTTTAAAAAAGCTCTCAGATCTTGAAGAAGAAATTTACAAATAAAGGTTGATCTTAAAGCCAGGAAGTGTGGGTTGATGTCCCACTTCTGCCACATACTGGCTATGTGACTTGGGGCAAGTCACTCAATTCTCCAGGCAACTCTCTAAGACGATAAATTGTAAAGAAAGTATCAACTTGCATCAGTAAACATAGTTTCCTCGTCTGGGGTTCCCTGTACTAATGAAATCATACATAAATCCCTGTGCCTAATCCATTTAACTTCAGGTAAATTGAGACCAGATGCTCTTGAGAGGCATTAATCTCTGTCCAATCTGCTAATTATATAATTGAGTGACTACAGTTGGTTGCAATTATATAATTAGATGTCCCCCCAAAATTACCTAACGGGCAATGTTCTAAAGCTTTTTGGAAGCTAAGGGCAGAAATAACAAGGAGAGATGGGAAGTCTGAAAAATGTGGGCTGTAAAAGTCAAAAGTTTTTCTTTTCTGAGGGTATATCAGGGATTTAGAAAAAAACGATAACAGAAAATTCTATCTGAAAAAACAAGTATTTTGACATTACCTATGACATATTCTTTAATCGCATTTGATAATTTGATTATACTTCATTGTGGTTGGAGAATACTTCCAGGGGGAGGAGTTGATATCAAAAATAATTTTAAATTATTTTAAAACATATTGCTTCTCACTGGAATATTGTTCAAAATTAAGCAATAGGGAGAACCAAATGAATGACTGAAGCATTTATTAAGCACTAATGTATGCAAAGAACAGTGGTAGGTGCTGGGAACACAAACAGAGAAGTTTAGACAGCCCCTGCTCTCGAGAAGTTCACTTTCTAATGGGAGAGACAAGGCATAAGGAAAGTTTCAACTGCAAGTCAAATGAAAGGTCCCATGGTCCTCAGGGAGCAGCAGCAAAGCAGTTAGTCAATAAGCCTTTATTAAGTGCCTACCGTGTGACAGACAGTATGCTAAGCAGATGCTAAATGCCTCTGGTTTAATATCATTTCCACTGATAAAACTCTATCAGTTTATGATGTTGAACCATTGGCCAATGCCAAGGACTTGGGAGGCAAAACCTTTCTTTTCTGAGTTCCAGAGTTGTGGCTACACCATCTGTGGGAGGGCTCTTGTCATCATCCCACCAACCTTGAAAAAAAATCACTTCCACTCGCTAAACCTCCTTCGCTTTTCTCCTTTGTAAAACATTAGATTAGACAGCTATGTCCCTTCCAGCTCTGACGTTCTATGATCCCACTAAAGGGCTGTGATCAGCATCTGTGAAGGCAGTACCAAGACTGATAAAATCGTAGATCTTCTAAAATGTCAAAGTAACTAGTTATGAAACCACATAAACATATAAGCTTGATTTAAGATAATATTGCTTATCTCTGAATTCTAAGATGGCCATGCCCACCTAACCATGCCAACTGGCCTTCTACCCTTCTACTTTCCCTTCCTTTCTTCCTGCCCAATCCTCACCCAACGTATGTCCTCTGAACTAGACAGCTGGGTGGCACAGTGAATGTGTGCTGGACTTGGAATGAGAAAGATCTGAGTCTCATATCCTATCTCATATACTTACTAGCTGTGTGACAAGGGGCAGGTCATTTAACTGTTGCCTGCCTTAGTTTTCTTATCTGTAAAACTGATGATAATAATAGTATCTACTTCTCAAACTTGTTGTGAGGATAAAATTATTTAATATTTGTAAAGCACTTTGTGATCTATACTATATAAGTTCTAGCTATCATCATCATTATTAATAAGATAGAAAAGACCAGCTACATGTCACGTTTTGTGAGGATAGAATGACTTGAGTCACTTTGCAAATATTAAAGCATTATATAAATGCTAGCTGTTATTATTACTCATTATGCTACAGGAGAAAAGATCAGCTGCATGTCATAGGTATCCCTCTAGTGACAAAATAGAGTTACTGCCCTTACACTGACTCACAAGGCAGCAACCATATTGCAAGTGTGTCTGTATATGACTTGTATTGCATAGTAGTGAGAACATCAAAAGACAGGAAACTCATTAGATCCTCTCATCCTACTGTCTCATTTTTTACAAGTGAGAAAGATGAGCCTATGTGCTTAAATGATTTGTCTGAGGACATACACGAAGTTGATAGTGAAGCAGGAATTGCAACCCAAGTCTTCTGATTGGGGAGCCATAGTTCTCCCTCCTACGTCATGCTGTCCTGTGAATGTGTTGAAATGTAACAGTGGAATAGCACCTGGCACCTATTGACATGGATAAGGGACGTTTCTAAAGACATCCCTACACACACAATAAGGCTTATCAAATCCAATTTGGGGGACTGGCTATCTTTGCTGCTCCAAAATCTTAATTTATAAACCATAGCAAACCGAATTGCCCCTCGACTTTCCAGGAGCTGGTTGACTATATGAAGACAAAGAGTGATAAATACCCTGCTTTTTAAGAAAGAAATGGAAAAAGTACAGGAGAAATGGCAGATTAACAAATAATGTTAACATCAGAATATTCTTAGAACAACAAAGGAAAATAAAAATTCATTTTTCTTGAAGTAGCATTCTTTGAAGATTTTTTTTTTTTATATACTGAATATATTTCTTTCTCATGCTTGAGCTAGTTCATCCTGGTTTTTAGAAGTTTAGGGAGTTAAAAAAGGAGGAAACAAAATTAAGGATGTCCCAAAAGTTGAAAGCCTGGGAAGGTAGGAAGATGGTGGTGTGCTCAACAGACATAGGAAGAAGGCTTGTGAAAAAGATAATGAGTTCTCCTTTGGACAGGCTGGGTTTGAGATATCTCTGAAACATCTGGTCAAATGCAAAAGGTAATTGATGTGGGACTAGAAAAGAGAAAGAAACTAGAACTGGATATACACACCTAGGAAAGTATTTAGGAGGAGGTGATAATGCTATATTCTGCATATATATATATATATATATATATATATATATATATATATATATATATCTGTAAAGAGAGGGTAGGATCAATTGAAGGCTCTATAGGGATGGAGATAGATGGAGATGACATAGATGTGTCAGGAAAAAAGCCAGTAGTTGGGGACAGATTGAAAATTAGAGTAGGGATGATAGTGTAAAGAATTTGCCAGAAGGGATGTCATCAAGGGTGCATTAAAGGGGGTGGCTTTAACAAGGAGAAGGAGACTAGAGTAAAGGAGGAGAGGACAGATGTATGAATGAAGTGAGATGAGGAAGAGGGAGGGAATTTGGTGAAATTTTTCAACTTTGATGCTAAAATATGAAGAGAGGACTGGGACTGGGACTGATACTGTAAGAGCCTTGAGGAAAGATGACAACGTCGGGAAGAACTGCTGTAGCTAGTGGTGTCGGTAATGGATTAGTAAAGAGAGAAAGACTATTTTGATGCAATGAGGGCCCAGTTGCAATTAGAAGACCCAACCTGCATGCATTCTTTTGTGATTTCTTCCAGCTCTGGACTGCAGCACATGAATAGGGGATAAAGGAGGGAGATGGTGGGAACAATCCAGGGTTCGGGTTTGGCAAGTCATGATTGGCCATAAGCCAAGGAGACAGAGGATTCAGGAGTAGAGAATGGTGTAAAGCGGATCCAGGGATCACTAAGGGATTTACATAGGGAAGGGTTATAGAATCCAGCCAGTATACTGGAGAGAGCCTGGGAAAGAACTGTGGAGAGAAGGAATGCAGGTCACGGTGATAATAAAGAAAAGGGTAAGGACTTATAAGGCATAGGGAAAAACAGAATAACAACAGAGTATGATACAAGAAAAAAAGAATTTCAGAATTTGTGAACATAAAAGTGGAATACTTATGGGTGATGGCAAGATCAGAGGGATGACCATTTCTGTAGAAGGTCATGGTCTTCTTCGAAAATGAAGGATGAATACAACCTGTGAGTAGACTGAGCTGCCTGAGTGGGGACCCAGCTAGCTGGGTAACCCAGCTCATCCTCTCCCTTCTGTCTTCCTTTGCCCTTCTCTTGGGGTTTACTGGCTAGATGTCCTTCCTTCCTTCCTTGCTGTTCCCAAAACCTTAAACCCAGCGCACTCTGAAGCCCATAGGTTAGACAATAGGTTCCTGCCCAATTAGAGTGATAATCGTAACAGCTTCTCTTTCCCTCCCACTTTGATTTAGTTATTTTTTTCTTTTGCTCATTAAAAAGGCTGTTCCCTGACTACTTCTTAAAGAGGCCTATTCACTCAATGGGCATTATCTCTCTCAGTATATGAAAAGGCCTAACCTAAAAAGGCTAAGATCTCCCACTGCATCCTGGACCAGCTCTAGGCATCCTGATGAATGTTCGGTCACTGGATTCAGATGACTCTGGAGGAGAAGTGAGGCTGGTGACCTGCACAGCCCTCCCTCACTCAAAACAAAGTGCAAGTCATGTCCCCATTTCTCTGATGGCCTGGTCTTCTTTGAAAATGAAGGATGAACGCACATGAGAGAGTAGACTGATGAATTAATAAGCTAGGGTAGTAGTGGAAATAATATGTTTGTTGGAGTCCCTTGGTATAATAAGGGCAGGAGTTGAGGGCATTTAAGTCATTGAGGAATAAAAAGAAAACGTCCGAGGTATTAATAGATAAAGGCCACCAGGGTCTGGATCGGGTCCTAAATTTGGATAATGTGAATCTCACAGGGGGAAAGGTGCCATTGGTGTGATGGTGCCATTGGTGTGATGGTGCCCTTTGGAAATGGCAATGGAGAAAAAAGACAAGGATTCTAATTGCCCCGTTATGACTAGTGTGAATAAGGGTTGTAAAAGCAAGTGTTCTGGAAAAGGACAGTGAATGAAGCATCCTCATGAAAGGGGAGCCACATCTCAATGAGAGCCAGAGGATGGAAGGAGTTTAGGGTGAAAGTAGGCATGCCAGAGACACAGCAAACAGAGCTGCAATGGGACATTGCTGGGGGACAGGCAGGCAAAGTTGAGGGGGATTAGGATGGGGTGTGAAGGAGCCAATTGTTGAGGATGGGGAGTGGGGTTTGTAATCCAGAAGCCTAGGGTTCAGAATCACTGAGTTTGGTAGAGAATAAGGGGCTGAGGACAGTAACCTTTGAGAAGTGAGTTGACACAGAATATTGATAGTTATTGAGAAGTCCTTTGAAGTAGGCACGGTGGTTAGACAATGTAAAAGTTGATCCTCATGGCAAAAAGTATTGTATCCTGTGAAGGTCTGGGCAGCCTCCTACCAGGTGGGAGGAGCAGGAGGAGGTATGGGAGGTGTCTGGAGGCTGTGTCTTTGTTGGGGGAGGGTGGGGCAGGAGTCCTGCATCTGCACAGGAGAATGCAAAGATCCTTGTTCCCAGGGTAAGGGGCTAGAGAAAGCCCCGAGCCTGCAGAAGGTGCTAGGAGGTCTTGGTAGGCTGGGAGGTAGGCAGGAGCTGGAGAAAGCCCTGGAGATGAAGGAGGTGCAGGGGGTCTAGTTCCCCCCCACCAGGGGAAGGAGTAGAGGGAGGGAAGAGTCTTGGCTTGGGGTACAACCTACAGAAGCAGGAAGACAGAACAGGGTCTTGTTCCTATGTTGACTACCTGCCACCAGCACTAGAGAAGGTCCTGGTGCAAGACAGAGTTCATACAAATGTGAAGTGTGGAAAAGGCAGGGTGAGGTCAGGGAATAGAAAATTGAAGGCCCAGCTTCAATTTGAAGTAATGTGAAATAAAGATGGGAAAATATAACGCATACAGACTGTAGTGGGTTTTGACCGCCAGGCTAAGGAATTTGTATTAAGAAGTCATTTCGTTCCAAGCAGACTGATAGGGCCTATCTTCCAGGGGTCCAGAACACCTTTCCAGCCCCAGCTTGGAGGCAACTTCTTTATAGAATAATCAATCGCATTGAACCAGTGCTCAGCCTTTAATGGGGCTGGTTTTATTCCTCATAATAAAGATTTACTACTGAATCAGGGAAAATCATTAGGGCTAAAGCTGTAAATTCAAGACCATACCAGGTGTGCTATTTGTCAATGCTCACAAAAGTCGAAATTAAAACACATTAATTACTAATTAGGAAAACATCAAGAGCCTTCATTTAGTTTGAACCAAAAAAACCCCAAACCCAGTTAATGAAGCTGTTTCTTTTTACCCCCCTCCAGCACATGAAAGCTAATATTAATAACATTTGGTTTCTAATCAACTCCATGATCAGCTTCTATGACAGATCTTATTAGCAACAGTAGCTGATTTAAGAGCTTTTTTTTTGTATTTTCAAAATCTCATTAAAACACAATATTGACTTCTTTTCTCTAAATTTTAACTTAATGTCTACAAAGAGGTTTTCGACTGACTCCAGAGTGGAGCAGTGCCACATAGGTACTTTTCAATATACAGGAGAGTCAAAGAAACAATGGGTCAGATCTCCCTAGACAAGAAAACTCCTATCACTGAGGCACCTTTGATAGTCCTTATAAGTTAGCAGGGTCCCAGGCAATAAGGATGATTAAATCAAGACAAAATGGAAGGAGATAAAGGCCAGCTACAGTGAAAAGAGTCCTGGTTAAGAAGTCAGAGGATGTGAGTTCTAAACCTACCTCTATATACTTGTCTGATCATTTAACTTCTCTGGGCCTCTATAAAATGAAACGGTTGGACTAGAGGTCTCTGAGGTCTCTTTCACCTTGAGATCTATCCCCTTATAAGCAACTTGATTTGGTATCCATATGCCTCTCTTTTCGATAGGGTCTTTCCCGAAGGCATCCACTGAACTTGAACATATCCTCACTGAACTTAGACAACTCCATACTACCAATTCTTATCTCCCCTCTCAAGCTTTCCCACATACCACACCCCCCCACTCCTACAATGTCCCCAAACAAAATCAACTAGAAGGCTTTACGTTTCTTAGAGTCATGGGATCGCCAATTTGGAAGGGACCTTAGAGGTCATAAAGTCCAGCCCTGTACCTGACGCAGAGAAGTGGTCCTCCAATCTCTCTCTGAATACCTTTTATGACAAAGAACGGAAGTAAGAGGACCAACATGAAGAAATTTTTAGTGCTGGATGCACATTCTTTGCTGAGAATTATTGAAGCAGATATTTGTTGACCTGATGACAGCAGATAATGATCTGCTACCTTCCCCCCCAATCAACAAGCATTTAGTTTTAAAATATTTGTATCTTTTTTTCAAATTATAAGTAAAAACAATTTTAATATTTTTTAAAAGATTTTTGAGCTCCAAATTCTTTCCCTACTTTTATCCCTTCCCTGATTTGCATTTCTTTAAGCATTAGCGATTTAGAGTATTTTTCATAAAATTATAGATAGCATTGATTTCTTCACTTGAGAACTGCCTGTTCATAGCCTTTGAGCATTTATCAATTGAAGAATGATTCATATTCATATGAATTTGATTCAGTTTTCTATATATTTGAGAAATGGGGCTTTTATCAGAGACACATGCTTTAAAATTTTCCCCAGTTTTCTGCTTTCCTTCTAATCTTGGCTACATTGGTTTTATTTGTGCAAAAACTTTTCAGTTTAATGCAATCAAAATCATCTACCTTATATCCCATAATGCTATCTCTTGTTTAATCATAAATTCTTCCTTTATCCATAGATAGGACAGATTATTCCAGGCACTCCTACTTTGTGTATAGTACCACCTTTCATGTCTAAATCATGCGCCCATTTTGCCTTTATCTAGATATATGGTATGAGATGTTAGTCTATACCTAGTTTCTGCCAAACTGCTTTCCAGTCTTCCTAGCAGTTTTTGTCAAATGGTGAGTTCTTGTCCCAAAAGTTTGGCTCTGTGTATTTATCAAACACTAGGTTATCATGTGTTATGTGTTGTGTATTGTATACCCAATCTGCTTCACTAATCAACCATTTTATCTCTTAGCCAGGAACAGATTGTTTTATTATCACTTTCAACAAACATTTATTGAGATGTGACAATCTCTATGCCAAGAAAGGCAAAAACAGTACCTACCCTCAAAGATCTTATATTCTAATGAGGGATATAACATGTATATAAGTAATTACATACAAGGGACATAGTGAATAGTATGTGTGGAGCATGATGAATATATCCTAGAAGAGAAGGGAAGGTCTTGGGAATGAAATTCTGAATATACAAAGAAAAATAATTCTGATGTGGAAGAAAAGGGGGTCAACAGAAGAGACCCATGTGAATATACAGGGAACTCATAAACCTAAAAGATGAAGAAAACATAGAAGAGAAGGTAGGTTATTAAAGATAAAAGCACATAGATGGCATGGTGCTGTAAGAATACAGTCAGGGGAACTTAACTTTCTTGAGTTAGAGGGAAATCTAGGACAACAATAAGGTTTTCTTAAGTGATATTATAGCAAAGAGGTAGTTCAACAAAAGGACAAGTCTTTTGCTTCAGCTGGCTAGGATGATGAAAAGGCCACAGTATATCACTCCTACTGTTGTTGCTGGAAGATTTATAGACAAGGGTACCCTCACACAAACTATTTGTACACAGTTAAGCAGTTTTAATGAGAGAGAAACTTGACAGAAATACAAGGGAACTCAAAACACAAGCTTGGGTTGACCATTACAAGTTCCTGGATGTGGTAACCCAAAACAAGAATGCTTTGGGTAGATCCAGAAGCCAGAGGTACCCAAAATACCTTGGAGCCTTCTCCAGCATTCATATAGTCACTGCATTCAGTTGACATCATGGGTATGGAAAACCTTTAGTTACATAAGGTTGAATTTAATCAGTACAATAATTTCCCCCTATAATAAATCATTTCTCCTATAGCTGTAAACTGAAAATGACTCAACAGTGTGATATAATAGCTGCCAAACTATATCATTGCCATCTTAGACTTCACTGAGAGGAATGTGTCCAGAACCAGAGGAATGAAAGTCCGTGGTTGGATTCCAGAGGGTCCAGTAACGTGGTGGTGATGGGATACTATCTGGCAAAAAACCTGAAGATCACATCAAAAATGGTTCAATTAGAAGTGGATGGAGTGCTAAATCTGAGTCAGGAAGACTCATCTTCATGAGTTCAAATCTGGTCTCAGATATTTACTAACTATGTGACCTTGGGAAAGTCACTTAACTTTGCCTCCATTTCCTCACCTGTAAAATGAGCCAGAGAAGGAGCTGGCAAACCATTTCAGTATATTTATCAAGAAAACCCCAAATGGGGTCCATTATGAAGAAATGAACATGACAGAAAAATGACTAAATAAAGAAAGATGTTAAGCTCGGAGAAGGAAAGACTTTGGAATAAGGGGATGGAACAAAATCACTATTTTTAAGTATCTGAAGGACTGATAGAAGTATGAGAGTTTAGATTCATTCTGTATAGCTTCAGAGAGTAGAATTAGAAACATTAAGTGAAAGCTGCAAAGAGGCAAATTTGGGTTTGTTGTAAGGAAAGCTTCCTAACTATTAATGTTATCCAGATGTGCAATGGGCTTCCTTGGCAGATAGGAGGTTCTTCTGATCTAGTCATTTTCAGATAATGGCTGAACGCTTATTTGTCAAGGGATGGGGAAAATTCTTTTTCAGATATATTACACTAGATGATCACTGAGACAGAGCCCTCCCAACTCTGAAATACTGTGAAAATGATTACTTCATGAGGCAGTCTTCTTCACTTTGGCCCTGGAGTGCTGCTGTTACCTAGTCAACAGTATGAATAGCAATGGTTTTCTTTCTTTCTTTTCATTCTTTTTCCTTCCCTCACTTCCTCCCTCCTTCCTTCCTTCGTTCCTTCCTTCCTTCCTCCCTTCCCTCACTTCCTCCTTCCTTCCTTCCTTCCTTCCTTCCTTCCTTCCTTCCTTTGTTCCTTCCTTCCTCCCTCCCTCCCTTCCTTCCTTCCTTCCTTCCTTCCTTCCTTCCTTCCTTCCTTCCTTCCTTCCTTCCTTCCTTCCTTCCTTCCTTCCTTCCTTCCTTTCTTCCTTCCTTCCTTCCTTCCTTCCTTTTTCTTCCTTCCTTTCCTTACATTAACTCAGGAAGCCCAGTCTACTGATGGCCACATAATGCAATTACATTTCCCCCAACTCAGACCCAGTATCACATTGTACTTCTTTCTTTCCCAAAGTGTCCCCAAAGCAGACACTGCCGGTAAAACCATTAGAGCCCTTCTTATCTAGATTCTAAGCTTCCACAAATAAAACCCATACAGGGGCCACAGATAATCAAAGTTATAAAAGGCCATCCTTTGTAACCATCAGCAGTTACAAAACTGTCCTTCCAGTAAGAATATATGTTTTCTTCACTTCTACATGCCATCATCCACAATCAAGGGTACAATGAGCTTGTTGTATCTTTTTGAATAATTGGGGTCCCTGAAAGAGGATGGAATGTCTAATTAAGAGCTGATTAGAAGAAAACCATGGAAACCAAAGGCTCCCACAGAATAACAGACAAAGTGTGATGAGGCAATAGGTACCAGAGCTGCCCCAAACAACTCCCACTGATCTTGTACTCACTAAATGAGAGTATTCAGGCCAAATTATTCCCAGTGTTTTGTTTTTCTCCTTCTGGATCTGCAAATAGGATAATTCTAGGTTCTTTTGTGAGTAATAACCTCTTACTTAAGAGGCTGTGAAGCCTTGCAAAGAACTCCTTTCCTTCTAGACCATTCAATTCAATTCAACTAGCATTTATTAAGCATGATGTCAAGAATGATGATTAAGCACTATAGTAGGTAACAGGAATATATAAAGTGTAAATAAAAAAAATTCCTTCCCTCAGGGAGCTCATGTTTCACCGTTTCACCTCAGGCTCCTGAGCCTATGGTGGGCACAGCCACTAATCAAGCCAGGGATCTGAGCTGCCAGGCTAGCTGAGTGAGGAAAACATCAAGTGCTATTAGAAGACCTAGCAAGAGTCAGCAGCTGGATCTTCAGGCAGGATTGGTGTTGATGTTGAGTCTCCCAGGTCCTTGTGGCTTTGTCTCATCCCACCCAGGCTGCTGGATCAACTTAGGCAAGGAAGATACAGAGGAACACAGTGCTTTTTAAGACTGGGAAGCGAAGAAAAGGTTTAGGAGGTCAAGCAGGCCCTGACCAATAGGGAAGCCACCCACAAAGCTGCTGCTTTAGGCATATTTGGGATGAGAAATTTTTTTCCCCTTGGCCAAGAATTATTCTTAGTTGGGAGGAGGGACTGGAGACCACAAGATTGGCACAAGGGAGAGGGAACAGCCTACACCTGAAGATCCAATCTAATGCAAACTAATTTGATTAGCATTTATTAAATGTCTATTACAGAGTGGGGAACCTGTGGCCTTGGGGCTGCATGTGGCCCTGAAGTTTGGATTCAGTTAAAAGACTGCACTTGAGGACCTAGAGGGCCACATGTGGCCCCTGGATTAGGTATAGGACATTGTGCCAAATGCTGGGGATAGAAAGGAAAATAAAAACATTCTTTTCTTGAAGAAGCTTATACTCTATTGTGGAAATGCCATTTGTAAAAAATAGATGGGTATATACTTGATAATTTGAGGAAGGGGAGATGCCAAGGGAGATAAGACAATGAATGCTTCCCATAAAGAAGTGGCACATAAGCTGAGCTTTAAAAGTAGCTATGCATTCTAAGAGGCAGAGGTGACGGGGGGGGAGGGGCATTTCAGGCACAGGGGACAATCTATGCAAAGGCAAAAAAAAATGGAGATGGAAGAGTAAGTTCAGGAAAGAGCAAATGGGCCAGTCTTGCAGAAATACAAGATGCTTGAAGGGAAGTTACATGAAATGTATGGGAAGAAAGCATGGAATCAGAGTATAAAAGGCTTCAAATGCCAAGCTAAATTGTTGGCATTTTATCAATAAGCCACCGAAGATTACAGGGGAATAGCACTGTCAGACTTTTTATTTAGGAAGATTATTTTCGTTGGAGAGGGGAGACTCTGGAAGTCAGGAATCTCATTTGGAGGCTGTTTATAATAGTTAAGGCAAGAGGTGATGGTGTAAATTAGGGCTGTGCGTACAATGAAGGGGTCCAGTGTGAAAGAAGTTGTGGAGGTAGAACTGACAAGATTTGGCAACTGATTGAATATAGCAGGTGATGGAGAATGACCTGAACACCAAGACTGCAAACCTGGATGACGGACAGTGGTTTGCCATTTCTTTCTTCAGCTCATTTTACAGATGAGGCAAACAGGGTTAAGTGCTTTGCCCAGTGTCAAAAACCAGGTAAGTGTCTGAGACCATATTTGAACTCAGGAAGATGAGTCTTCCTGACTCCAGGCTCAGCACTCTATCCAATGTGCCATCTAACTGTCTCTACTTTCCCCAACAGAAGTGGTCAAAAGATATTGCCAGGGAATTCTTTAACAGAGAGATGAAAATTATCAATAATGATATGGGTAAATGTTCACTGTCACTAAAAATAAGGAAAATATAAATCAAAACAACCCTGAGATTCCACCTCACAATCAACCGATTGGTATAAATGAGAAAAGGGAAATGGCAGTTGCTGGAGGGGCTGTGGAAGAATAGGCATATAAATGCACGGGTTGTAGATTTATGAATCGGTCCAAACATTCTGGAAATCAATTTGAAACAATGTACAAAAAAACTAACTAAACTCTACATTACCTTTGACCCAGTTATGAGGAATGTAGCACCTCCACTGAGGTCAAGGACAAAAGGACAGGGCTCATCAGTACAAGAATATTTACAGCGGTAAGTGTCCATACACTGGAAACTGGAGGGGAATATTGTGGCATATGAATACAATGGAATTTTTTTACACCCTAAGAAATGAAGATTATGAAAACTTCAAAGAAACAGGGAAAGATTTGTATGAATTAATGCAGAGTGAAATGAGTTAGCAGAACTGAAACAATTTATGTGATGAACCCAACAACATGAGGAGAAAACAACATTTGACCAAAGTAGCATGACTTCAAAAGACGATCCACCCCTTGAGAGAAAGGGAATGAACTCAACGTGCAGAGCCAGATGTGCATTCTCAGATATAGTCAATGTCTTGGTGTGTTTTGCTTGCACTGGGAGTCAGTCCTTTAAGTACTGGCTCTTATCACTAACTACACTGTGTGGTCTTGGGGAAATCACAACCACCCCTTCATGTCGAAAACTAGATAATGATACTTATGCTATTTATCTCATGGGGTTGTGAGGAAATCACTTTGTCAACCTTGAAGTGAATTTAATAGGGGTAGTTATTAATGCTATGGATTCTATGTGGAGAAAGGGAATGTGATGACCTAACACATGCTAGTAAGTGTTGCCAAGAACTAGGAGTGAAATTATGGCTCTCCCCTACTGGTTCCTATACTTCAGTATAAACATGTTATACCATTTGCAAATTAGTTTATGTATTCATTTATTGAGGTAACAAATCTCATGTTTCACTGTGTAATGAATCTCAATGAGAATCAAGATGACTTTACCAGTGGAAAATTTGATTGGCTTAAATCAATGCTGCTACTTGGTCATATGGTCTTGTTTGCAGGCTAGTAAAGGTGTCAGGTCACAAAATAAATATTTGGTGGGGAAAGTGGATGGCACCCAGACAAACAGGGACAAATTGGAATATGTTACTCTTTGATTCCAATAAGTACACATCATTCATTTTTCTCATAAGCCATCAGACAGATACCATTCTAAAATGGTTAATGTTTTCTTTCAGGGAATTGGCAACCCCTGAGCCAGCTGTTGTCTATGAAAGACACAGCAACAAAGGTTGCATATTTATACAAATGGATCCTAAAGTGGCTCTGTGCTAAGAGGCACTCTGCTCCAAGCATACCCTTGCCTTTAGAAAGACTGTAATCCTTAGTTTTGATTTGTCTATGTTTCCTTTAAAAGCCAAGATTCAATCATTTTCTATTACCCCATCTCCATGTAGATGGCTCTGCAGAATACTCCTTGACATTAATAACTTCAATTCTGACACCACTACCCCTCCCCTTCGAGATCTTGCTGTGTTTTCATATCAAGTCAGAAAAATGCTTTTCAGACTGAATGCCTCTAAGGCAAAACTAGCTAAAAATGTACAAGAACTGAAGGGTACCCAACATTAAGTTCAAATCACATCATGGGATCTTCAAACAGCCTAGAGTTTAAAGGAAATTCAGGTACATATGGGAATTGTTTTTCCCCCCTCTTCAGCTTTGCACTTATTTCTTACAGTTAATCAATAAATTCAAATTAGGTCCATGCCACTGAACTCTAGTCTCACATTTCTGATTCAGGATTATCTTGACTTCACCAGGATGTTAGAATATAGACACCTTATCAGACCAGGACATTAACCATCCCCTGTTGAGTTGCTATCAGTAAAAAGATATTGAATTTAAGACTCTATATTGTGTCTCAAGGAAAGTAAGATACAACTTCCATTCGGCAACTAAAATGATGATGATGATGGATGATAATAAAATCATTTAACTTCAAAAAGCCTCAATTTTCTCATATGTAAAATGGAGAAACCTAACCTGTAGAACCTATGTTAAAGGATGGTTGTGTGTCTCAAATAAAATCAAGGAGGCAAAGCATCTTGCAAACCTTAAAATACATGTTGATTTTTATTTTTAAAGAAAGTAGCCCAGTTCCATGTATGTATGCATTCCCCTTTTCGATCTAAGCTAGAGAAGGAAAAGAAGGCATCCTTAATCAATAACTCATATTTCTCGGATATTTTATAGTCAAGATTGCTTTGTAGTCCAAAAGGCCTTATGTACATTATTCTTTTTTTAATGTTTATTTGTTTATTTTTAGCTTTCAATATTCATTTCCACAAAATTTTGAGTTCCAAACTTTTTCTCCATCTCTCCCCTCCTCCCACTCTTGCATTCTGATTACCCCTTCCCTCAATATGCCCTCCCTTCTATCACACCCCTCCCTTCCCTTATCCCCATCTTCTCTCTTTTCTTGTAGGGCAAGATAGATTTCTATACCCCAGTACCTGTATTTCTTATTTCCCAACTGTATGCAAAAACAATTCTCAACATTCATTCCTAAAACTTTGAGTTAAAACTTCTCTCCCTTCCTCCCTCCCCACCCATCCCCACTGAGAAGGCAAGTAATTCAGTATAGGCTATATATGTATAGTTTTGCAATAGACTTCCATAATAGTCATGCTGTGTAAGACTAACTATATCTTCCTCCATCCTACCCTGGCCCCCATTTATTCTATTCTCTCTCCTAACCTTGTCCCTCCCCATAGGTGTTTACCTCTGTTACCTCCATTCTCCCATTTGCCCTTCCTTCTATCATCCTCCTCACCCCACTTGTCCCTTTCTCCCCTATTTCCTGTAATGTAAGATAAATTTTCATACCAAATTTCTTAAGTCAAATGTGAAGAGAGTTTTCACTTTTTCCCTGGCATTTCCTCCCTTTTCTCCTCCACTTGAAAAAGTTTTTCTTGCCTCTTTTATGAGAAATAATTTGCCCCATTCCATTTCTCCCTTTCTCCTCCCAAAATATTCCTCTCTCACCTCTTAATTTTATTTTTTTAGATATCATCCCTTCTTCTTCAAGTCATCCTGTGCTGTGTGTGTGTGTGTGTGTGTGTGTGTATAATTCCTCTAACTACCCAAATACTGAGAAAAGTTTCAAGAGTTACAAATATTACCTTTCCATGTAGGATGTAAACAGTTCAATTTTAGAAAGTTCCTTTTGATTTCTCTTTCCTGTTTACCTTTTCATGCTCCTCTTGATTCCTGTGTTTGAAAGTCAAATTTTTTATTCAGGTCTGGTATTTTCATCAAGAATGCTTGAAAGCCCTCTGTTTTATGGAATGACCATTTTCTTCCCCTGCAGTTTTATACTTAGTTTTGCTGGGTAGGTGATTCTTGGTTTTAATCCTAGTTCCTTTACTTCTGGAATATCTATCATATTCCAAGTCATTCAGTCCCTTAAAGTAGAAGCTGCTAGATCTTGTGTTATCCTGATTGTACTTCCATTTCCTTGAATTGCTTCCCTCTAGCTGCTTGAAATATTTTCTCCTTGACCTGGGAACTTGGGAATTTGGCTACAATATTCCAAGAGTTTCTCTTTTTGGATCTCTTTCAGAAGGTGATCTGTGGATGTTTTCAATATTTATTTTTCCCCCTGGTTCTAGAATATCAGGGCAGTTTTTCTTGATAATTTCATGAAAGATGATGTCTAGGCTCTTTTTTTGATCATGGCTTTCAGGTAGTCCATACTTTTTAAATTGTCTTTCCTAGATCTATTTTCCAGATCAGTTGTTTTTCCAATGAGATATTACACATTATCTTCTATTTTTTCATTCCTTTGGTTTTGTTTTGTAATTTCTTGGTTTCTCATAAAGTCATTAGCTTGTATCTACTCCATTCTAATTTTTAAAGAACTATTTTCTTCAGTGAGCTCTTGAACCCCCTTTTTCCATTTGGCTAATTCTGCTTTTTAAAGCACTCTTCTCCTCATTGGCTTTTTGAATCTCTTTTGCCAATTGAGTTAGCCTATTTTTAAAGGTGTTATTTTCTTCACCATTTTTTTGGGTCTCCTTTAGCAAGCTGTTGACTTGCTTTTCATGATTTTCTTGCTTCTCATTTCTTTTCCCAATTTTTTCTTCACCTTTCTTGCTTGATTTTCAAAAGCCTTTTTGAGTTCTTCCATGCCCTGAGACCACTGCATTTTTTTTTGGACATTTGGGATGCAGAAGCCTTGACTCCTTCTGATGGTATGCATTATTCTTCCTCATCCAAAAGGATGGAAGAAAATATTTGTTCACTAAGAAAGTAATCTTCTATAGTCTTATTTTTTCCCCCTTTTTTGAGCATTTTCCCAGTCAGTTACTTGACTTTTGAGTCCTTTGTGAAGAGGAGGATATACTCTGGGGGCCTGTAAGTTCTCAGTTGCTCCAAGGTGGCACAATCAAGGGAGAGGAGTTTACTCCTCTTCTGGCCTGCACACCGTTCTGGGAGTAACCAAAAACTTTTCTGTCCAGAATCTGCAAGTAGAATTCCCTCTCCACAACCACCTCCAGCTCCACCAAGCCAGTGCTGCTCCTCACCCAGGGCTAGGCTCAGGGGTGAAATTCAGATCAGCGACTCAATTCTCCTAGGGGCTTTAGGTGGAGGGCTCCAAAAATGGAAGCTGCTGCTACAGAGGCTGCTGCAGGTTGTCCAGACCACATTCCCTTCTACTGGATGAAGGAGTTTTCTCACTGACCTTTGAAGCTTTCTTTGGCATTTGTGGATTAAGCAATCTGTGAACTACTGCTGCTGGTGGCTCCCTGAAGCCTGTTCCAGGTCCTGTCCCTGCTGCGCCATACAGCCCAAGCTAGGGTGTGCTCCGCTCCGTGCTCAGTGCGATAAACCTTTCCTATTGGTCTTCCAGGCTGTCTCAGGCTGGAAATCTCTTTCAAACGGTCATTTTGTGGCTTCTGTTGCTCTAGAATTTGTGTAGAGTCATTTTTTACAAGTAATTTATGGGCTATATGGCTATATGGGCTTCTACAGGTCCGTCCTTCTACTCCGCCATCTTCCATTATTCTTAATAACTTAATAACCCTTTGACATAGGTATTAAAAGTGTAGGTATTAAAAGAGAAGCAGTGACTTGCACAAAGTCACAGTTACTAAGTGAGTCTCACAATTGGAACTCTGATCATCGAATTCCAAATCCAGTGCATAAATTTCATTAGTGCAGGGAATTCCTGGTGAGAAACTTTGTCTATTAATACAGATCTGGGGT
This sequence comes from Bettongia penicillata ogilbyi, assembly GCA_023548195.1. Taxonomy (NCBI): domain Eukaryota; kingdom Metazoa; phylum Chordata; class Mammalia; order Diprotodontia; family Potoroidae; genus Bettongia; species Bettongia penicillata. The sequence continues at coordinate 2,266,517 of JAJHZJ010000567.1, forward strand.
AATAGGAAATTAAGGGATTTAGTAAGGGTTACTGAGTCAGCACAAGTTAGTGGTTTAGTGTAGCTTTTATTATGCCTCTCCAATACCAGATCACCTTTACATCATTCGTGACTGAGCTACCAAAAGAACAATGGTCTTAGATAACTAAATGAGGTCTGAGTTGGTTCACAATGACATTTGCCTTTAGGTCATGTTTCATACAAAAGTATCAAAACAATGTTGAGATTTTAATTTTAATGAGTCAAAGAAAGGATCCTAGGATCTTAGAGGGAGGATAAGATGCTTTTTTCTTAAATAAAAGCCTAAATATCTTCCATCCTTTCACCTTGTTTTAAATGAATAATGGAAAATATCTGAGTCACTAACTTTTCATGGTATGTGAAGGTCTAGGAATCAGGCTTCAGAAATGAGGCTGGAGATATTTCATTGCCAAAGCAGATAGATCAAATCAAATCAGTATCTTTAAAACACTTTCTATGGGTTTGGTACTATACTAGGTACAGGACATGATACAGATAACATAGAGTTTATCTTCAAAGAGCTTGCAGTTTTAGTTAAGGAGGGACTAATACAAATGAAGACAGAAAACATTAGACTATTAGAAAAAAGAAAATTTACAATTAGATATCCAGTTGTATAGTGCAACCAACAAATGCTCTAAAAATTTGGTGGAAAGTGAGTTCAATGAGAACTGGACTTGATATGGAAAGTTTCATATATTTGAGCAGAAAGAGCTGAAAAGGCATTCCAGGAATCTCCTTAAGTGAAGGCACACTGGTGTGAAAAAGAGATGATTGAAAAGAGAAATAATTAAGTTTGTGGGACAGTGAGGTCAACCTGGTTAGGTTAGAGGGAAACAGGAAATGACTGGATACAGGTAAATGGAGCCAGAGTATGGAGGGTCTTGAAAATCAAACTGAATGTATATTAGATGTAGTAATAGGGAATCAGGAGACTATGGGTTTAAATAAATTTAATAATATTATTATTTAATTTTTTTAATTTAAATTTAATTTTTAATCTAATCTAATTATTTAATTAATTTAATATTATTAGCAAAGGCAATTCTCTTGCCCATTACTAGAGGTCACTAAGGTTGATTTCAAGGGCTTCTTGATGGTATCAGTAACTATTTCAAAGCCAACCTCTCTTTCAGTTTTCCCCTGCCCCAAACAATATAACATAGAGGGAAATGCTTTCAAAGGTTAAATTCAAAAAGACAAATTGAATCCTTAATATTCTCTGAAGGTGGGTTTCAGGCATCACCATAGAAAACATAGACAAAAGCAAACTTGCATGTTCTTTGGTGTATTTTGCAATGTGTCTTCTAAAACAGATAGCTTGGATTTAATGTCTTCACTATCCCCATTTATAGCAATGTTTTAATTAAGCTTCTTCCCCACCCCCTGGAAACCCACTCTTTGAGTACCAAGATTTCATTCTGCTTTTAATTGATTTTTGCTGGGAAGGTATTTTCAGACACATTACATAGAAGTGTATTCCCAATAGTGATGTCAAGAGCTTCTGCCAAAAATAATTGGAAGGCCTTGTTTTTTAATTTTTGAAAATACACATTTGACTGACTGTTGCTTTATTTTCTATGGCTCCATAATATGGGGCAGTTTCATATAATGGATAGAAGACCTGGGCTTGAATGCTGCCTTTGTCATGAGTCGTGTGAACCTGTACCTCAGTTACCTCATCTGCAAAACGAAGGGGCTGATTTTGATGACTTCTAAGGTCTCTTCCAGCTATAAATCTATTATCCTACGAACATTCATCCATCGAATTAATTTCTACAAACTTCTCTCATAGAATAAATCTTTGATAATGTAGAACTAACCTCTACATATAATGATACATTATAAAACTATGTTATATCAATCATTTACTATGTGGAATTATGATTAGGAGACATGAATTGACATCAAGAAATCTGCATAATGACATACCTTGTGCTATAACTGGGTTCTACTGCAGTTCACATCAAATAAATTTAATGATGACATTATCCTCAATAAAATCAGATGTCTAATATAACATATGAGAAATTAAGCAACAGACCTGTGGATGTTAACAATGCCCATTTTAAAAGTGGGCAGTTTTATATAGAGAGTTACGATAGAATCAAGAATTACTGATAGTCTGTAAACACAGTATCTTTTAATTTACAAAATGCCACTATTTTTATTTTATTATCATAAAGAGGCATATTTTCAACTGGATTATAACAAAATTACCACAGCTTATTTCAAAAGAAATATTTAATACAAGTTTTTTTTAGAAAATTAAATACATTTGTTTAAAAATTCTATTATGTAAACCGTAACAGAAGAGGGGTTAAAATAATACTACACATTCTGGTACATAAATGCATAATCTGTATGCCTTATATACATACACGCTACTTTAGAATGAAAATGATCTTTCTTACCACTAACGTTCAACCAACAAGATTATAATCAACAGATAACCCTAGCTTGGCCAACTGCCTGCAGGTTTGGGCCCAGACCAATGATATTCACTCAATGATCAACACTCCTTGGGATTTATCCTTTTCAAGTACCCTCTTCCATGTGCCTGCCTGAGGAGTTAGGCAGTATTTACTATTCTAGGGAGAATTTCAGTGATGGCTGATCTATTGATGCATAGGTGAATAAATTCTTTCCAAGAAGACTTCTAGCTAACCAGAATACTCACTAGGCATTTTTGTTTTGCAGAAATGTATGTTAGAGCTTTCATTCTTCTTTAGCTATCAGCAACTCTGATTGCCTCTCTAGAAGTTGTCATTCTGACTCTGTCACCCTCATTTTCCTGAGTGCTCCGTGTTCACGAATTCCGCTCCCCTCCCCAACTGAATTTTTCTAAGGTGAATCTAGAGTTTTCCATTCTGCTAGGAGATAGGAGGCAGGACTAAAGAAAATCAAAGAAAACAAGTCCCAAGGTGACTGGACATGACCAAGATAGTGGTTTTCCAAATGTGATAAAATAATATTAAAATTCTGGTGCTTCTCCTGGAGTATCTGAATTAGGTGAAAGGTCTAAGCACAGGCCCTTGGAACAACTACTCATCTAACCTTTTTAGACAATAGCTCTGTTCATACAAACTACTAGACCAATTATTTGTAAATTGTATTGGATTATAGCTTTTAAAAAGCGATTAGATTGCTTGGGAAATTGTTTCTTTTGCTTATTGATGGATGAAACCCAAGAACTTCCATTTCTGGCACTGTTCCAAAATAAGCCCGTAAGTCAGAATTCAGAGATATCAGAGACTGACACTTGTCCATAACAAAGCACTTATTGTGGGTTAAATGGGCACAGTCACCAAGGACATTACAATCACATGTATTTAAATAAGATTGGGAAGAATATAATTTAGTAGGCCACTCCCCCTTCCCCTTCCAAAAAAAAAAAAAATCAGCTCTACACTTTACACATTCATTCCTACTGATGCATTAACTGATGTTTTGTTTTAGAAATATAATCAAGATCATATGCTATGGAAACATAAAATGAACTTTTTGGCACAGAAATGTTAGATAAAATATACAGTGCTACAATTGTGCAAAAATAGAACCGAGCAAAATTTGGAAAAAGCAAACATTTAATGTTAAGTTTAATGAAACAATACATAATATTTTGAAAAGTGTTAATATTAATTACAATAGATTTTGTTGAGTATGACAATGCACATTTTCCTGGAAGCTTCTCTAGTTCTGAAGGTACAAGACCATGCAGATGCTAAAAGATCTGAACATGGAGAAGAGACCAATGGGAAAGAGTAGCTGCAACAACTCAAAATGAAACATGAGGTAGCCCCCTGGCTCTGGGGGCTACTCAACTTTCAACGCTCTGTGGGTGGGACACAGTGAGTGAAGCTTTGACAGGAGACTGTGTCAATTTTCTAAGAGCCCAATCACCGAGACCCAATTTCACAGGTTGTCCATAGATTTCTGACTAGATATGCCAACTACCAATTTGCATGATATTAATAGTTTGTCTCATGGCAGGTGCAGAAAAAGTGGAGGCAGAAAATCCCCTTCTCTGAAAAGTGACAAAATCATTGCTATTTAATAAAGCCCTACTATTTGCCCAAGAGCGAGTGATGTGCTGGGGTTTCAACTATGGACTGAAATTCATTCCCATAGGAGCATCCTCCATGCCTCTACTATTGGCTACAAGTCTGCAGTAACTTTTTAAAAGATCACAACAAGGGGAATGTATTCACAGGCTAAAGATAATGACTGAAAAGCTGGGCAAATTCACCAGAACTTGCTGGTCAGGAAGATATCAAGAAAAGGAATATGGGAGACTGTTACCACTGTGAGTAAGAATATGGCTGATTTATATGAAGAATTTCTTTATCCTTAAAATAACCCCTGAAATGTGTGCCATCTATATAGTTGGGGTGGAGGGGCTGAAGGGAGGAGAATGAAATAACTCATATTGGTTGAGTCCGAACACAAAGCTTGAGAGTGTGGAAAGAGACATGGGACTAGCCGGGGAGTAGGAAGCTGGGGCCAGTCCAACTCAACTTTCATCTGCTACCTTGAAGACTATGCCAGAATTCAGTGCTAGCAAGGCTGAAGACTGGCTCCACCCCCACCCCTTTGATACTTTAAAGGTAACACAACTGAATTCTCAATAGACCAATTCTACCTAAGCAGGAGAATCAAACTTATTAATCTGAAACAACCCCAGGTCTCCATTTTGCTTCGTATGTGGCCTTCTGTGTAAAGAAATGGGACTTTTCAAGAAGGCCTTTTTGTTTCATTCAGTTTGTTAGTGAATATTTATCAGTGTCCACAGTACCCACTCTTGTCCCAAGGCTTGGTAACTAACTATGGCCCCTTTTGAATCATAATAATAGCCTGACAAATTTCACTTGCATAAACCAATTGGGATTTACAACATGCACACGCACACACACACACACACGCACACACATGCACACACACACACAAAACTAAAATATTCCCAGTAAAATTTGCTCTCATGCTGCAGTTGTCCATGGGTAAGAACTCATAAATTTGCAGTCTATGGAATTATGCCAAGCTTCCTCTAACTGTGCCTTGCCTCTAAATACTTGCCAATATTAATTCCCTCTCCATGATTTATGCCTCGCATTAGATTGCAGAAGACAATCTCATTTGTTTACAACATGTTCTGGCAATCCTTCTGGTAAATAAAAACCTAAATTCGACTGGCCTAGTTATTATCAGCCCATCTAACAACATCAAACTTAATAGCCTTATCAAGTCAAGTCTTCTTTACCAGCTTATCTTATTCTGGACTAAGATGGTGCTATTGTGTGTGTGTGTGTGTATGTGTGTTTCCCTAAATAGCAGACTTGCTATATATTGAGGCAGAGAATATGTGCCTGGCAATGACAGCTACAATGCTCTCTCCATAGACGCTATCCCTAGAAACTGTGGCCAAGAATGCCTACCAGTATTGGTGATAATTGTACTGGTGATTTCAGCTACACCGGTTCAGTTATACTGTGCTGCGGCTTGTTCAATTAAGTGAAAACCCAGGAAGATTGACAATAATTGACCCTAATCACACCCTGGATTGCTTTTTACTAAATAAGACAACCCATAAATCACATTTTCCTTATTGAGGATGAATAAAATATGCTATTCAGTACAGAACTGACCTTCTTTCCATAAAGTCTTGCATTCCTTTGAATTAAACCTTGAAAGATCCATAGCAGGGGTGGGGAACCTGTGACCTCGAGGCCACATGTGACCTTCTCGATCCTTGGATGAAGCCTTTCGACTGAATCCAAGTTTCACAGAACCAATTCTTTTATTAAGGGGATTTGTTCTGTGAAGTTTGGATTCAGTTAAAGACTCGAAGACCTAGAGGGCCACATGTGGCTTCAAGGATGGTCCATAGTCTCTCTCCTGAGCCCAAGGAAGCCCAAGCCCTTAACTCTCTCTTTTCATTATATCTCTAACTTAATTGCAGAGACAATATCCTTTTCAACAGGGAATTTGTTCTTAAAAAGCAAACGTGTTGCTTGGTTAAGGCTGCCCATAACAACCCTTAAAACAATTACTAATTTTTCATCCCTACCGTCCTTGAATAGGCCTTTGAGGGGCCTGAGAGAAATGAAGGGAGAGATGCTTCTTGTTTTTAAAAAACAAAACAGCAACTTTTTGCTTTTATTTTATTTTTCAATTAACAAGCAATTATTTTCTCTCTTTCCCTCTTCTCTGAGATTCTGTAAGAGATGACACTCTGGCTCATACATATATTCTATAGATTCTGGAAAGGCGGAACTTAAATATTTTCAGAGAAGTTTTATCTACCTGCTCATGAGAACAGATATTACCATCTGTCAGTGGAGAGCAAAAAGAATATTAATTTTGTCTTCTCTAGAACTGGCCAATACTTTTCTGAACCTTACATATGCTATCAGAACTTCACATAAAAGTTTTTTTCTTTCTTTCTTCCTTCTCTTTTTCTTTCCTCCCTCCCTCCCTCCCTCCCTCCCTCCTTCCCTCCCTCCCTCCCTCCCTCCCTCCCTTCCTTCCTTCCTTCCTTCCTTCCTTCCTTCCTTCCTTCCTTCCTTCCTTCCCAGCCATGCACAACATAGACCTCAGCATCAGAGAACGATGACATGGGGAGGAGTGGATTGGGTCAAAAATCGGGGTTTTGTTTTGGGGAGGGAATGGCACAGCGTCTCATGACTTTAGCTTCAAAAGTGTCATGGCATTCTTATGACCTGTGACCGGTGACTGCTGTGACGTACGTTTCAGCTCTGATCCTGCTCCTATCTGCCCCATTTTCTTACAGTTCACCCAACCTCATCTGAAGCAATGGGGGAGAGAATTCTGAAGTGTTAAGTGGACTGATAATTGCAGTGCGTTAGACATGATTCCAAAGTTACGGCTGTCTGTAGTTGCTGTAATTTTGGTGTCCCATGTGCCTTTGAGCTAAAATGAGCAGAGGACAATCTGCACACTAAAGATGCTTCCAGGACTTCTACATGATCTTGAAACAAGGAGCTGGATGCTAAGAGGCAGAGCAAATGCACTTTGGAACCTCAGTATTTTCCTTGGGGTCATCAAGTGAATGGTTTTTAAAAAAAATCTAAATATGGGAAGAACAAAAAAAAAATCACTCAGTGAATAGTGAAGCTAAAAATGAACAGTAGTTTTTAAAAATATGGGCAACATGCATAATTCTTTCCCCATTTAGCATCTGACTATCTTGGCACCTTGTGCTCTTTGATGATGGGCAGATTTTCTTAGTGGGGGAGAACTTTGGTGTCATGTTTGGAGAAGATGAACACAGAGTCACACTGAAAGCAAATTTTAAGTCAATCATTCCACCAAAAACAGTGTGAAAAAAAGAGGCTTGTCAGTCTACACTTGGGTTTCTGTGTGTATTTTAGCCTCTAGAGGTAATATGAGATATGGAAGCTAGAGAGAGATATTCGCTCCTTGCTTCTGGTACCTGGACTTTTCAAAGTTATATTTCTGAACACATTAAGCAATTTTTTTTAATGGAGAAAAGCTTCAAAATAACCAATATATAGTAAGCCAAAAACAAGGCATAAAGGTACGGGGTCACTTTGGCTTTTAAACCTTCTCTGTTTATTTAACCTATTATAGATATATTCAAGGCTAGATGTTCAAAGCAACCTTCCATAGAGTACTAGGGACAAATACTCCATGACTGGCTATTCAGAGACTCCTGGTGTTCTTGATAAGTGGCCCCTGGAGCTCTCCTGCTATGATGTGCTATAGATGTTGCCAGGGAAGATAAGTTGATGGGGAATTGAGACAATATTTTGTTCCAAGGATAGGCTTGGGTTCTTTCTCTCCTTCCCCTCCCCCCATCCCTTCCATTATTGTATGTCTTTCCTTCACAGATTCTAGTTTTTTGATTTACTATTTAAATCTAAGCTTTAATTTCTTCTCTATACTTTAATTCATCCCTATGCGAATCATTTGAACGGAGGGTTCCTAACATTGTCACTTAGTCTCAGTCTCTGCCTCCATCCAGGGCAATGATAAAAGCATCCCAAATGACTATTTTTTAAAGTTATGGAAGACAGAGGCCCAATATGTCTCCTGGGAAATACCTAGTAGTGACACAAAGAAAGAGCCTTTGAGCAGGTGGAGGTTTCTCCTAAATCTTGCCTCCTGGCACATACCAGAGGCTGAATAAAAGTTTAGTAACCACTGACTACAATTCAAACTGGCTACAGACTGAATGCAGGCTACTCTTTTAATAAGTATCATCCCCATACTTCTACATGATTCCTATCTTTCAGTTGACGTTTTCTACCTCAGAATCCCACATCCATTCACCTTTCTTCATACAATCTGTTTCCCAGCCCATCCCCAAAGCTTCCAGCTTCACACTGCTCTCAATGGCTACGGAAGGCAGTGGGAGGATCGCTTCATGATTTTGGTCGGATGTCCTGACTTTCCTCGTATGTTCTGGCATCACCTTAACTCACATCATCATGAGGCTGGAGCCCCATGACGTTAACGTTACATTTGGCCGATGGAGTTAGATGTCTTTGTTTTTGGTCCTTTTTCCTAACTGTTGAGGTCATATGAAATTCTCATCTTTCTTCCCCAATTCCAGGCAGGTGATATCACCATGGAGTCGATGACCCACCCCTCCAATCTGGGAGGCTCTGCAAATGAAAATACGGCCGCACAAAAATCTATGTTTAGAAAAATAGGAAAAAAAAAACATGATTTTTTTTTTTGGAGGGGGGGTAGGAAAAGGATGAATAATGGGAACCAAAAATACTTAGATCAGAACTCATCCAACAGCCAGTGAGATGAGCGGCACAGCAAGTGAGCCCAGGAAACTCTACCCCTAACGGATTTGTTTCAGCCTCTTAGTTACCCTAAGGCACAAGACATTCTTTTTCTACAAAGGTAATGATTAGTAGGTCTGTTTGCCACTTCTAACCCATTTTATATGTTGAGTGACAAAAGAATGCCCAAACAGCCTCCAGTTTTAATATAGGGGATTTTTGTAACAGTCAAGTTGACAACCTGCCACGGGATCTAACAAAAAGCTCAGAATGCCAGTCAAGACTGGATTACCTTCGTATTAACTTCCTTATTAAGCTGTTCAGTCTTATTTAGGAAAAGATCTGTATTTAGTGCTGTGCCCCATCCTGTGGCAAAAACAAAGGAGTTGCTTTAAAAATAAAAAGCCAACAAAATCTCAATCTTACTAGGCTCTTTCTCAGAGGAGTCACGGGTAACATACCATTAGGAAAGAGATGCCTGGAAATAGCTGTTTTAAGTCACTTGTCCTATACTGCTTGCTGTATTTTTGAACATATGTAGAGAGCCCCCAAATGATAGTGAGGAGTTGATGGGTAGTAGCAGACAGTTACATAGAAAAAAACAAAAAAAAAAACCCAGTCATTCTATTTCCCCCCAAAGGAAAAAGTCAGAGGTTGTTTTCAATCATAGCTTTCCAAAGAAGCAAAAAAATCTCAGTTGTGCGCCTCCAAATCAAAGGCATCTTGTCTCTTGACCTGGTGATCCTTGCACCTCCCACCAGCTGCATCAGGTGTCTCCTGCAAGAGGTCAAGGGCAGTGAATCTCAGACTGCCTTAAGACACAGCTGGGAAAATTGGAATGCAAAAAGGCAGCAGCCAAGGGGAAATCAGTTACCACGCCACTGCATCTCCAGGTGAGGAGCCTCTTTCTTTAGGACAATGAGCAAGTGCTGCCTTGTGGGTGACCTGTTTAATCAGAATGAGAAACCACGGTGTGGATGGTGTCCTTTTTCCAGGGTTAATGTAGCATGACTCTGAGGCAAAGGAGCCAGGTCAGAAGCACTGGGCCAGTCTGAAGAGTGCACAGCACCAGCATCTGGGAGCCTACAAAAGGATCAGAGGTCACCACTCTGTGGTTCCACATTTCGTGGCTCTCTCGGATGGTTCCGGGATAACTTGGGGAAGCGGGAAGCCACTCTGGTTCGACTGTTTTTGCTTACTGGTTCTCCAGGAGGTGTAATGTCACTACAAGACAGAAAGAGAAAGGGTATGTATTTACAGAGAGTTCATCCTTCATTCCAGTTCTACATCGATTCTGATTGCCTGGTAGAGAAGTGTGTTACAGCCTAAAACCCAATATCAAGACAATGGTAATAACTCACATCTGAATAGCTCTTTAAAGATCTTCAAAAATAATTTCCTTGTAAAAATCCTCTGAACTATGTGATGTGTGATTCCCGTTTTCTAGATGAAAAGACATCCTTAGATAGGTGAGGTGCCTTCCCTCACTCAAAACAAAGTCAAGTGCAAGTCACATCATCATTTCTCTGATGGCATGGTCTTTGAAAACAAGAGCAAACACAAGAGCTACTACTAATCCTCGGGCTACAAACTTCCTAAAGGGCTATTCCTATTCCCTGGCCCCGAGAAAAATTACATCTCTATTGGTAAATGAAATCTGAGGAATTTAAATTCAATAATTATCTCCTCCCCCAAATCCTCCTTATCATGTTCAGGATTGCTTTTACTCTGGATATAAGGAAAAAGTGACAGGGAGTCTCTCCTTAGGCCCCTATCCGTCAGGGAAATGAAGAGGTTGGAAAAGATGAGCTTTTAGGTCGAGGTTAGTAGGTGCTAACATTTTATTATTCTAGTGAGAACAGTTTGCCTTCTAGGCTATGAAGACATCACAATGGGGGATACTTCAGTGGCCCGGCTTTTGGTCTCAACTAGGGGCTGTGAGACAGTAAAAATCCAGAGTTCATAAAACCTGGACACTCGCCTCTTCTCCTAAGAGAGTACTTTCAAAAGGAACTCAATCTGGTGCATTTTTTTTTCTTTGTGGGGGGGGAGGGGTTGGCCTGGGGTCACCATTAGCTTTAAAACAGTGAAATAATCACAGCTTCTTCTACATCTAAAACCAAAAGCAGAAAGAAGGCAAGGTGAAATCCTCATACTGAAGTCAGCATTTAGACATTTAAAAAGCTGGCCATAAAGAAAATGCTTTGCTGGAGGCATCGTGGAGCATGTCAGCTCTGTGGTCCTTTCTGCAGAGTAGTTAGTGTAGACCAGTGCCTCATTTAAAATGACAGCTTTAAATAAGGGATATTGATTTTTAACTAAGGTTCACTAAAGGCCCCAGTACAGCACTAACTCTTCCTTATTTAAGTAGAGCATGTATATCCTCTGTATGAAATTCTCATCCCTCACAACACTTGTTAGCCACAGCTGTGCTGCTATTCTGCACCAGTGAGACTTTTAAATGACGGTGTCATCCTGGAGCTCACTTTGTCAATACAGATCAGGCTACTGAAAAAGAGCTCCTTATCGTGGTTGTACGCCTGGGCTCTCAGAGCCAATTCTGGAGGTCTCTTAGCTCAGTATTTTTTTAAAAACAACTTTGCAGCCCCAAGTCCCTTTGGAGGAGATCACCTGATTAACACAGTCAAATGATGTAAAGTATCAAATGTTGGTTTCATTTACATTTTAGCTCTGCATTCTGTGGTCCTGATAGTGTGGCTCTCTGCTTCATGAGAAGGGATTAGCTACTGACAGTAGCACCGTCTCCACAAGAAGTGTTTTCTGTTTCTACAAATCCACCTCCAATAGGCCTCAATCCTTGACTGGAGGCAATACTGCTTCCCACTCAGTGGTGAGGGGATTTGGAAGGGAAGGGGAAAACAGACATTAAGTACGCCTGTTATGTAAAGATCCCAGAGAGTAAATGTCCATCCTTTTTCAGCAACATCCCAGTAGAAGCCGCAATGCAACTCAAAACCAGTCTTTCCAGCTCAGGCTTGATCTTGCAATTGTGCCGGTAGGTGATACCCAGAGTGGTGTGGTTTGAGGCCCACTTGGGAGGCTCCACTTGAAAATATCCCTCCATTTAGGGCAGAAGATCCCAAATCATGTCATTGGATTTTACATTTTATAAACAAGAACGCTAAGGTTTAGAGATACGGTACAACTTCTTTAAGGTGATGCAAGTTAACCATGCAAACAGATAAGACTAGAACCCAAGTTTTACAACCCTAATCCAAGACTCCTTTCCTATTTTCTCTCCTCTATGTGAAGTGCTGATTTTCCTGAATATGCAAATAACTGAGATGCATAATACTTTAAGTCATAAATTCCAGAGTATGGATGAGTTTACTTGATCATTTTTCCCCTAACAGAAGATAGCAGAGTAACGTAAAAACACCAAGTGCTTTGTAAGAGGGAGTGAGAAAGGGCTGTGGGAAATAGCAAAAAAGAAGTTTTAGCAGGGGTTGGGGTGGAGGATGGTTGAAGATAAACTTTGCCAAAGAACACTGCCATTTGGCTGATTTCACCCAGCCAAAAAAAGGGTTTCACCCCTAAGATGACATTCCAGGTAATTCATTCTTTGTACTTGTATTGCCAGCACTGAGCACAGTGCCTGGTACATAGTAGGTAATGAATCAACAAGTTCCTACAAAAAAAACAGATTCCAGAGAATCCAGTCAGATAGTAAACTCCAACTATATTTAACAGGTAAGGAGAGCTCTTGGCTTGTTGGTTTTGGCTTCTGAGCCAAAAATTGGTTGCAAAAAAAATCTTATTTCTAATATAACTTCTTGGATAAATGTAAAAAGTTTGCCAGCTGCTGCACTTTCTCCTAGACCCCTGAATCTGTTGAAGCTGCAGTATTAAACTATGATGTCTGGCACACAGTGGTAGGCCCTTAAAAATGTTTATGGATTGCTTAGAGATGCTCAGGGGTGTCTCTTACTTCTCTGGTGAGCATCATATGCTTGGCCTCCCATTCTCTTTGGAATTTCTTACAGAAGCTTGTCTGGAAGGTAGTTTCTGGAGGCATCCCTGGCACCCACCCTCCCCAGGAGATTATTCAAATAATCCTTCTCTCCTCTCTTGCCATAGGTGGAATGAATCAAGCTGTAGCATCAGTTCTTTCTTCCTATCAGGCCGGTGCTCAGTTGGTAAGCATTCTGGCATCCATTTTAGAAACCTATTCAGTTTCATTGATCTTTTTTCCTCCAGAGGACCACCAGGGTCCCATAGTGTCAATGTCTGTCTGAGTGGCAAGTGCAGAGAGCACTTGATGGTAATTGCGCTTTTTAATAAGCTTTGGGTCCTTAGCCCCTGTCATTGGTACGTGTGTGAAATTGATCCAAATGATCTGAATTGCCTGACAATGAGACTGCTACTCAAGAAAAGAAGTTTGCTTTCCATTTCACTGGGATTTGAGAGGCAATCAACGTTCCATTTAACAGAAGACAGTTTTCTTAACTTATAGGGCTACTGTTTGTCATATGGACTCATTATTTTCCTTCATTGGAATATGATCTTTGTTCTATAGAGAAGCCTTACACAAAACCCTACAACTTCCACTACTGGCTCAGGGGTCCTACTTCCAATTCTCCATGTTTGTAAACACTTCTCATAGATCAAATATTTTGGCAAGTGCAAGTCAAAAAGAAATCCTGAGTTGAGTCTTCTTAAGGGGGAAAAAGCTGATCTTACAACATGGCTTAGCAGTAAATGGGACTGCAGATAGAGTGTTCAATTAATCAATCAATCAAAAAAATGTATTAATTACTTGGACCAGGTGCACATATATATGACAAACACAAAATGTAATCTATCTTTATTCTCAAGGAACTTAGAAATACATACCATGTACCCACAAAAGTAGAATAAATACAAAATAAATACAAAGAAGTTAGCGGAGGGGAATCAGGAAAGGTTTTACATTCAATAGACACGTAGTAAGTGTTTACTACATGCTAGGTGTGGGAATATGTAGTCAGAAATGAAATGATCCCTGCCTGACAAGAACTAATATTCTAGTGGGGGAATTGGTGCGTGCCTAATCAGAGCTGGAGAATCAGGAAAGGAATCCTCCAAAAGTGGCACTTGAGCACAGAGACCACAAGGCAAGGGAGGAGGGCGTCTGTCTTTGATCTGGGTGAGAGTCTATGCAAAGGCATGGAGATGGAGATGGGATGGCACATGGGAGGGACAGCAAGTATATGAAGAGGAGTGCTGTGTAATCTGCTGGAAGGGCTTTCAATATCAATCAGAGGAATTTGTATTTTATTTCAGTCAGAGCCACAGGAGCCCTAGGAGCTAGGGCACGATGCCTAAGGTCAGACTTGTGCTTTAGGGCACTGGTATCATCAAAGTAGAAACAGACCCCTGCCAAGAGCAAACTGATCTAAAATCCCAAAAAGGAGCACTATCTAGGTTGTATTTTTTAATTATTTTGTTTTTTTATTCATTTTAATCTTATTCCAGTTATACTCAGGAGTTCTGCATGCTGCTGCTGCTGGTTTGATACCTTTGCTTTAGCAATATCAAATTGACAGCTCTGGGGAGGAAGAAACAGAGAGGAAAGCCATTGAGGCAGAGACCAAACAGGAAGGAAAGGTGAGGAAGGTGTGAACTTGGGTGTTGGCTGCTTACAAGGAGAGAGACAAGCACTGGGATTCCACTGCTCCTTGGGCACAAGGGCACATCATCTGCAGGCTTCCTGCAGAGGAGGGCTTATTTTTGTGTGTTTGGGATTCAGCTCCTTCTCCTCACAGACAGAATTCTCCATTTTGACAGGAGATTGAAATTAATGGCGCAAAATGAGCTTGGGGATTACCTGGAGATTTAACTTCCCTCTACCCCAGGTCTGTAAGATACTGCTTATGTGAACTTGGGAAAGTCATCATTCTATCCCTGAGCCTCAGTTTCCTTGTATACAAAAAGATGGGAATAGACAAAGATTTCTAAACTTCTTTAAAGCTCTAAATCCTGATATCCTATCTTATTTTTCCTGGAACCGAATAGCAGAGAGAGTGGGGCTGGCCAACATAGGATTTAAGGTAGAAGGCCCGATAACAGCTGGTCATTATATGAAATGTGCTTTGGGGCTGGCCACAAAAGTGAACCAACAAAAAACAACTGAGCTGGGTGTTCTGCTCGGAGGCTTTGATGCTGTTTTTCCTGTGACCCCACAGGATAATACCCACTTACCCAAGCTAACCAGTAATCTTTTTAATAGTTTCTACAATGGTTTTTAAAAGAAAGTTTTATTCCACAAAGGGCTATTGTCTTTGGAAATATTTATCTTTAGTACTATTTGGGAGTTCCTTGGGTTATTTCATTAATACACACAGAGGGAGCACAGCAATATTCTGCAGCCATCCATCAAAGGTTAATAGCCAATGGGTAAGAAAAGAACAACATAGAAACAGGAAAGAAATATTGGAGTGCCTTAATGGCCCTCCTACTTAGAATGATCTACCTCGATGAGTACTGAGGTTCAGAGGTTTAACACATTCAGGTCATCTATAGCCTGCCAAGACTTTATACTGACTGTGTAGCTCTGTGACAAGTACAGTTTCCACTGGCCTTGTAAGTTATCCCAGTAGTTTATTAAAGGTATTTTAAACGATAATCGTGCTTCAAAATCCTGCTAATAAGCAGGGCTCAGTGCTGACAACAAACAGGGCTCACATTAGACTCAGGACAGGAGTCATTACTCTTGTTTCTTCTGTGTTGCTGCTAAAAAAGGCACAGCTCCAATAAACTTTCTGCAATTTGGCAATCTATTTACCGGCATTCCACCAATAAAAAGATAATTGATATTCATAATGATGACCATGAACCATGGCAAGGATCTTTAGGTGGCTTCTGAATCACTGAAGGGAAATTAAATGATGTTGAGTCTATTTTAGTTTTAAGTGTTTTTAATTTTACTCAAATTCTTTGCAAATTAGTAATCTATGTAGAATATCTTTGGTAATTCTGTCAGCAAGAAAATTTGAATAAAATCTGAACTCCTTAGCATGTCATTTAAAATCCTCCACAACCTGGCTTTAACCTAATATAAACTCTTTTTTTTGTTTCTCATTAATCTTAGTGTCTAAAATAGGAGGTCTTAACCTAGGGTCCACAGATCCCCACAGGGACCCTGGATAGATTTTAGGATCTCCCTGAAAGTGGATGGTTAAAAAAAAAGATCTTTATCACTAACCTGCAACTGAAGTTTACTATTTCTTTCATTTATGAAGTCTTTTAAAAAGCTATTCTGAAAAGTTCAGAGGTTTCACTGGACTGCCAAAGGGGTCTATGTCACACACAAAAACGTTAAAATCTCTTGTTCAAAGGAAATCATTTACTATTATATGCACAAGTGCTGAGTACCTTAAAGTGAATGGGCTAGTCTCTCAGCAATGCAATAATTCAAGACAACTCCAAAAGGCTCATGATGGAAAATGCTATCCACATTCAGAGACAGAAGTATGGAATCCGAAGGCAGATAGAAGCATACAAATTTCACTTTTTTGTTTCTTTGTGTTTGTTTTCATGGTTTTCCTCTTTTGTTCTATTTCTTTTTTCACATGACTAATATAGAAATATGTTTAACATGATTGCACATGTTTAACCTATATCAGATTGCTTGCTATCTTGGGAGGAGAGGAGCAGGAGAAAGGGAGAAAAATCTGGAACTCAAAATCTTATAAAAATGAATGTTGAAAGTTATTTTTACATGTAATTGGAAAAAATAAAATACACATATAAAAAATAAAAATAAAGTGAATGTACTATATAGTAAGTGATTTAATTTAGATACATGAAAGGACAAACTACACAGGATAAAAGAATGGAAGGAGAGAGAGTTACCAGAAAAACACCTGTTATTGTTGCCTTTTGTTTGCATTCCACAGTCCCACGTCTAATGCTGCCCCATCAACTGAATACTTCTGTTTAATGAGGTGAATGGACACTGAAACCTACAACATGGACCACGTTCCATACCTATAGTACCCATGTCTCTGAGGTGAGGAACAGGTGTTTCCTTTATAATTTGAGAAAATGGAATTTCAGTCTAAGATAAAATACTGCTTGTATTTATGGGAAGGCAGTTCTAAGTCCAAAATCCAATCCTCTAGGATTTCTTTTCTCTAATTCCAACAGCTTTAGCCATACCTAAGCATTATTCTTTTAAAATCTGCAGTCAAATAATATAATTTATGCTGCCTTAATACTTTGTAGTTACAAAGTACTTTATGTACATTGTCTCATTTTATCCAATATTATGAGGTTGGCAATGGCAAAATTCTTAGCCCCATTTTGCGTATATAGAAACTGAGGCTCAGAAGTTGCATATCTTGTCCAGTGTTATCTAGCTGATCTACAATGGCTGAGTTAGGACTCAGTTTTTGATCTCCCAATTCCTAGATCTGGTATATTCCATAAACTGCTCTGCTCCTCTTCTCCAACCCCCACTCCCATTATTCCCACCAGCATTCCTGAAACAACAGTGACTTCAATGAAGCAGAAGTTGCTAGTACACAGGCAGAGAAGTTTCCTGCTCAACAAAAACAGGGCTCGGCATATGAGCAAGAGCCAAATCTGAGTCATCCTGATGAAACCCTGTTTGGTTTTCACAGAAAACAGTGATGACCAGAATATTTTCTGATGTAGTTCAGGAGATGATAAGAAACACACATTTTTCTTCTGCTCAGCTCATCAGTAAAGCACAGAGTTATCCTGGATATAGCCTGTGCACATAAACAGAAAGTACCGACTCTTCCAAAACATCATTAGCCTAATAAGTCTGGGGGAATGCTCAGATGCTTAGGTGTTTAGTGCCACACGATCCTACATATAGACAACAATGGCTCAATACAAAGGGACAAAGGTAGAATTTACTTGATGTGATTTGGAACCAAAAGGGCAGCAATTCAAAAAATTCTCCTCAACCCCATTGGCCCTGCCACAGTTGCTATTATTTCCTAATTTCACACATATTAGGGGAGAGCGCATGTTAAAACATGGTTAGATCCTGGGAAGGATAACACATTGAACCATTACCAGCCATTAATTAATCTAATCACAATTAATTTATGAGATTAGTTTTATCAGAGATCAGGGCAGTGAGATGTGTTTGATGGAGGGAGAGCAAAGTAGAAGGGAAAAGTCAAGTAAAAGGGTACTATACAGCACAACCAAGGGATGGTATGAAAAGTCATGTGTTCTTGGGAAGTAGGAAAAAACAAAAAGAAAGAAGGGGCACAGATGACAGGATGGAAATTATAAGACATGGATTTTCTACTTCACCAATTTTGCCTATGTCCAACATCTATATACACATTTTAGAAAATGATATGTGATGCCTCATAAGCATATCTGTACATGTTGAATGTGAATACATGTTTTTCTGAATGTACCAAGATGCTTAGTCTGGATGCTCTAAGCACTCCCTGGATCTCAATATATTAAGATATGTATTATACATTAATAATACCATATTAACTAATAATTAAAATAAATAGTATTAATTAATACATTATATATTATATAATTTTGAGAATTGTCTTCTAACACAGAAGAGGAAATTAAAGCTTTTGGGAACACAAGGATGAGTGAAGGGGCAGCAAGGTGGTGCAGTGTATAGAGTGCTGAGCCTGATGTCAGAAAGACTCAAATTCCTGGGTTCAAATCTGGCCTTAGACACTTAATAGCAATGTGACCCTGAGCAAATCACTTAAGCCTGTTTGCCTCAGTTTCCTCATCTGTAAAATAAGGTGGGGGAAAAAAATGGCATACTGCTCCAAGAAAACCCCAAATGGGATCAGGAAGAGCCTGACATGACTGAGAGGCTAAATAACAACAAGAATGGGAGAAAAGGCAAAAGGAACAAATCAACTCATCCTTCAGAAGGCGGGGGACATGACGTGGGAAGCTTTGATTCTAGACCTGACTTTGACTGCCATGAGGAACTCGCTGCTGAAGTACACATGAAGAAACTCTTAGAGGCACAGGGTAACTACATCATAAGGTTTGTGGGGGAAGAGAAGAAAGCCATGCAGAACTGAGCATGCACACTGGATTTCTGGACAAGCACATTTCAAACCATCCACAGAAAAGAGAAGTGGAATTTGACAGCTAAATACTATGAAGGAGAGGGCAACCCAAGCATAGAAAACTCTGAAAACACAAGCAAGAAATGATTCCAAGGGAGGACAAAGGGGAACTGTTTGAAGAGATCAGTGTGGATGCACAAAGAATTCCTCAACAAAGTCAGAATGAGTATGCACAGAACATGGAAGCAAGGGCAAGGAACTGGAAATGGATACAAAAGGTTATCATGGTCCTGTAAGAATGTATAAAGAGTGCTAAAACCCAGAAAGAGCTGAGGCTAGTGCTAAACATCATAAGGAGAAAATGAGCTAAATTGGGGGCAGAAGAAAGATCAAAGAAGGAATGGTGAGTATGATGATAACTGGGAGTAGGATGACTTCTCTTCTCTTATTTTGCTTCTGTTTCTTCTTCCAATGAGAACAATCTTTGGAAACAGTAAAAGAAAACTGGTTAGCAGAAAGTAGAAACCCAAGAAATATCACCAAGCAGCATCTAAAGCAAGCCATCCGAGTCTGAAATACTAGACCACTGAGTACTGAATGAGCAGGTAGAGGGAATCTTTAGCACACCTTGGAAAATGGGATATGCCTATTATTGAGACTAATCTTTTTGCCCTGTGTGACAAACGTCACATAGCATACTTAGGGGGTGGATCCAAGATGGAGTAGAAAGATGCATATACTCAGGTGCTTCTCCCACAGCTTACAAAATACCTGTAAAAAATGACTCTCAACCAAGTCTAGAGCAACAAAAGTCATAGAAGAACAGAGAGAAAGAGGTTTCCTGTCAAAGGTAACCTAGAAGGCTGACAAGAAAGCTCTATCTCATAAGATGCTAAGCCAAGTAGAGCCCAGCCCTGGCCACACAGCACTGGGAGAAACAGGACTAGAACAGGCCACCAGGGCAGAATCCCCAGCGGGGAGGGTCCAAGATATCTCAATCCACAAGCAACGAAGAAAGCTCCAAAGTGTGGGAGGGCCTTCCCAGCTGGGCGAGAGGGGAAGGGGTTCCTCCAGCAATAGCCCCAGGCAATGGCAGAGGCCATGGCGGCAAATTGCAGGCAGTTACTGTGGCTGGGAAGCAACCTGGGCCCACTGTCCAGGTAGCTCAGCTTAAAGCCTCTGGCAGTAGGAAGCATCTGATCTAAACCCCAGCTCTGAGTAACAGCCCTACCCCCACCCAAAGCCCAGGGGAACTGAGCAGCTGACTTGAATCTCTTGACAAAGGATTCAGAAGTCAAGTAACTGGCTGGGAAAATGCTCAAAAAAGGGAAAAAAAATAAGACCATAGAAGGTTACTTTCTTGGTGAACAGGTGTCTCCTCCCATCCTTTAAGATGAGGAAGAACAAGGCTTTCTGTCAAAGAAAGTTAAGAACCCTGCCTCCAGGGCCTCCAAAGGGAACTGAAATTGGGCTCAGGCAATGGAAGAGCTTGAAAAGCAAGTTAGCAGCTTGCTAAAGAAGAACCAAAAAAATGCTGAGGAAAATAATACCTTTAAAAAGAGGCTAACTCAATTGGAAAAAGAAATCCAAAAAACCAGTGAGGAGAAGGAGGCTTTAGAAAGCAGAATTAGCCAAATGGAGGAGAAGGTGCAAAAGCTCACTGAACAAAATAGCTCATTGAAAGAGAGAATTGAATTCAGGGAAATGAATGACTATGAGATAAATCAAGCAGTTAAAAAAACAAAACCGAAAGTTTGAAAAAATAGAAGATAATGTGAAATATCTCATTGGAAAAACAACTGACCTGGAAAATAGACCCAGGAGAGACAATTTAAGAATTATGGGACTACTTGAAAGCCATGATCAAAAAAAGAGCCTAGACATCATCTTTCATGAAATTATCAAGGAAAACTGCCCTGATATTCTAGAACCAGAGGGCAAAATAAGTATTCAAGGAATCCACCAATCACTGCCTGAAAGAGATCCAAAAAGAGAAACTCCTAGGAACATTATGGCCAAATTCCAGAGTTCCCAGGTCAAGGAGAAAATATTGCAAGCAGCTAGAAAGAAACAATTCCAGTATTGTGGAAATACAATCAGGATAACACAAGATCTAGCAGCTTCTACATTAAGGGATCAAAGAGCATGGAATAGGATATTCCAGAAGTCAAAGGAACTAGGACTCAAACCAAGAATCACCTACCCAGCTAAACTGAGTATAATACTTCAGGGGAAAATATGGTCTTTCAATGAAACAGGACTTTCAATCATTCTTGATGAAAAGACCAGAGCTGAAAAGAAAATTTGACTTTCAAACACAAAAATGAGAAGAAGCATAAAAAAGTAAACAGCAAAGAGAAGTCATAAAGGACTTACTAAAGTTGAACTGTTTACATTACTATGTGGAAAGACAATATTTGTAAGTTTTGAAACTTTTCAGTATCTAGACAGTTGGTGGGATTACACATACACACACATACATACACACACATACACACATGCACGCACACGCAGAGACAGAGAGCACAAAGTGAATTGAATAGTATGGGATCATATCTTAAAAAAATGAAGTTAAGCAGTGAAAGAGAAATGTATTGGGACTAGAGAGGGTGAAATGGAATGGGGCAAATTATCTCCCATAAAAGAGGCAGGCAGGAGACTTTTTAGCGGAGGGAAAAAGAGGAGAGCTGAGGAAAAAAAACATGAAGTTTACTCTCATCACATTCGATTAAAGGAAGGAATAAAATGCACACTCCTTTTGGCATGAAAACCTATCTTACAATACAGAAAAGTGGGGGAGAAGGGGATAAGCAGAGTGGGGGGGATGATGGAAGGGAGGGCAATGGGAGGAGGGAGCAACTTGAAGTCAACACTCAGAGAGGGACAGGATCAAAAGAGAGAATAGATGCAATGGGGGGCAGGATAGGATGGAGGGAAATATAGTCTTACACAACATGACTATTATCCAAATCATTTGCAAAACTACACAGATATGGCCCATATTGAATTACCTGCCTTCCCAAAGGGAATGGGTGGGGAGGGAGGGATGGAGAGAAGTTGGAAGTCAAAGTTTTAGGAACAACTGTTGAGTATTGTTCTTGCTTCTAGGAAATAAGAAATACAGGCAATGGGGAATAGAAAGTTATCTGGTCCTATAGGACAAAAGAGAAGATGGGGACAAGGGAAGGGAGGGATGATAGAAGAGAGGGCAGACTGGTGATAGGGAAAATTAGATGCTTGGGGTATTGGGGTGGAGGGAGGGGAGAAAAGGGGAGAAAATTTGGAACCCAAAATTTTGTGAAAATGAATGTAAAGTTAAATAAATAAATTAAAAAAAAAGAAGAGAGGGCAGATGGGTGATAGGGAAAGTTAGAATTCTCGGTGTATTGGGGTGGGGGGAGGGGACAAATGGGGAGAAAATTTGGAACCCAAATTTTTGTGAAAATGAATGTAAAAAGTTAAATAAATAAATTTATATATAAAAAAAAATTACCCAGGATTATGCAGATCTGGAGGAAGAAAGAGGCAACTCATTCCAGAAGGTATCTGTACAGGGAGCAGCAAGGAGATGCAAGGCTTATAAATGGTATCCTGGACATGGCCTTCAGAAAAGGGAAAGGAGAATGGTGGAGTAAAGTCAGGGGCATGCCTGAGCTCTCCCCTGAACCCCTCCAAATACCTTTTAAAATGACTCTAAACAAATTTTAGAGCAGGATAACCCACAAAAAGATAGAGTGAAATAAATTTCTAGCCCAAGATGACTTGGAAGGTTGCCAGGAAAGGTCTGTCACACCTGGGTGAGAGTAGAGTGGAGTTCAGAGCAGGCAGCCCCAGCACAGTCTAAAGAAACGAGGAGCAGGCCTAGCGAGTGACTCAATCAGCAGTGGTAGTGCAGCACTTACTTCCAGAGCTCTCAGCACACAGACAGTAAGGAAATTGAACAATTGGTCAGAAGGATATTATAGGGGTCTCTTTGATGGCACTAAAGCAGCATTTTGTTGCTTTGCCCATACTTGGATCCAGGTTTCAGTCCTAGGAGATAGATCCAGGGTAAGGAGGAGCACTAGCACAGTGGAGCTTGTGGCCACAGTGAAGGGAGGATCCTCCTCACAGTTCCAGGACAAAAAAGAGCACTTGTGGTCACTCATAGATCAGAGCATAGGCCAGGAGAGTAGTAAACACCTCTCCTTAGATCATACCACCCTGGGGAAACTGAAAACTTACAGGTCCCTAGAAGTATCTCTGAAAATAGCTGCACAAAATCCCTGAATCTTGGGGTGGTATGCCCTCCACCCTGGAAACAGAGTCCTACTTTAAAAAATAGTTAAAAGTCAAGCAATAATCTGGGAAAATCAGCAAACAATGGAAAAAAAAATCTGATGACAGAAAGTTATTAAGGTGACAAGATCAAAACATACACTCAGAAGAAGACAACAAAGTCAAAGCTCCTTCATCCAAAACCCTCTAAGAAAAATATTAATTGGTCTCAGGTGATGAAAGAGCTCAAAAAACGACTGAAAATCAAGTAAGAGAGGTAGAGGAAAAATTAGGAAGAGAAATGAGAATGATGCAAGAAAATTATGAAAAATCAACAGCTTGGTAAAGGAGACACAACAAAACACTGAAGAAAATAACACCTTAAAAAACAGACTAGGCCAAATGGCAAAAGAGACCCAAAAGCTCACTGAAGGAAAAAATTCCTTAAAAATTAGAATGGAACAAATAGAAGCTAATGACTTTAGGAGAAATCAGAAACAATAAAACAAAACCAAAAGAATGAAAAAAAAATTGAAGATAATGTGAATTATGTCATTGAAAAAATGACCAACTTGGAAAATAGATCCAAGAGAGATAATTTAAAAATTATTGAACTACCTGAAAGCCATGATGAAGAAAAAAGGACCTTGACATCATCCCTCAAGAAATTATCAAGAAAAACTTCTCTGATTGAAAGACTCCACTGATTGCTTCTTGAAAAAGATCCCAAAATGAAAACTCCCAGGAATATTACAGTCAAATACCAGAGTTCCCAGGTCAAGGAGAAAATACTGCAAGCAGCCAGAAAGAAACTGTGGTGGAGCTACAGTCAGGATCTAGCAGCTTCTAAATTAAAGGACTGGAGGGCTTGGAATATGATATTCTGGAGGTCAACGGAGTTAGGATTGCAAAGAAGAATCACCCATCCATAAAAACTAAGTATAATCATTAAGGGTAAAAAATGGACATTCAGTGAGATAGAGGACTTTCAAGCAGTCTTGATGAAAAGACCAGAATATTACAATAGTTAGAGTATATACACAGACAGAGGGCACCAGTGTAAGCTGAATAAGAAGGGATCATATCTAAAAAATAAAATAACAGTTGAGAGAGGAAAGTACTGAGAGAAAGAGAAAGGGACAGGTGGAATTGGTTAAATTATCTCACATAAAAAAGGCATGAAAAAACTTTTACAGTGGATGGGATGGGGGAATGTGAAGGAAGTGAGTGAACATTACTCTCATCAGAACTGGCTCAAAGAATGAATAATATACACACACAACTGTGGATAGAAATCTCTTACCCTAGAGGAAAGTAGGAAGGGAAGGTCATAAGGGAAAGGGGCGGGTGATGATAGAAGCAGGGGAAGATTGGAAGATGGGGTAGTCAGAAGCAAAACAGTCTTGAGGAGGGACGATGTAAAAGGAGAGAGAGAACAGAAGGAATGTGGTTGAAGGAGAGGGAGGAACAGCATGGAGGGAAATACAGTTCTCAAGGTCTCCCCCTTTTGTTCTGATTCTTTCTTCACAATATGACTAATGTGGAAATATGTCTAATATACATGTATAGCCTATATCAGATTGCATGTCATCTTGGGGAGGTGTAAAGAGAGGAATTGAAAAAAAAATTTGGAACTCAAAATCTTATAAAAATGTTGAAAACTTTCTTTCTTTACATATAATTGGAAAAAATAAAATATATTGTGGGGGGAAGAAAAGTGAAGGGGGATAGAGATGATAGTTTAGGCCAACAGGCAGAAAAGTCAACTTCTCCATAAAAACTGAACCTATTGTTATATTTGGCTGGGGCATTTGAATTCAGCAAATCAATTAGGTCCGAGAGCACAGATTGAGGTCAAAAGAGAACTTCCAGATAACTTCAGAGAACTCAAAAAGGTAACTATCAGGTCAGTGAAAATAGGTCTTTATTCCAAGGAAAGTCATTTTAAAAGGCTAGATAATGAAGTATCTCTGTCATTCAGAAAACATGGACAAGACTTCCACATAGTCTGTAGTCAAAAAAGAACAAAGTGACTGCAAGGTCTTTGCAGATATGAAAAATGTGGTAGAGAACTCAGTGAAGGAAATATTGAGTGCTCCTGCCTTCCTGCAAGCCTGAGGCTCCCACACCCACTGCTGGAGTTAGAGAAACAAATTCTTAAAGGGCTGACAATCTCAATAAACCAAAATTATTTACTAGAAACAATGAGTCTGAACTAGCATTCAGCACATACAGCAATGGGTGGTCAGCTAACTCCAAGGACAAGATCTGGAAGAAGGACTTTACAGCTGAGTATAAACAGAAACCAAGGAAGATTAAAGTCTATTTTCCTGGACATCTGTATGTAAGGACAAATACAATTTTAAAGCTTATAAAATGTCCCTCTTGTTTATAATTTTAGCTCTTTGTATTTCCCCTATAATGTTTCAGAGTAAATCACAGGAGTTAACCTAGGAAGGTTGATATGCTGCTGACAGGAAATGGTTTAAGAAATGATGTAAAAACCAATACCCCTCCTCAACCCACCCCTGCAAAGCTACTAGGGAAGAACATGGATCAAGAGGAGAGGTGGTAAGAGTAAGAAATCAGTAGGGGGCACCAGTGGATCAGGTTCTGGACCCTGTTGGCCAGAAAGTGGCAGCTACAATCCATTCTACTTTGTTGCAATAATAATTAAAAGAAGCTATAAAATTGTGAAAGTTAAATGTTCCCAAAGAATCAATCCAGAATAATTTTATAATCAATTTATCCACGTTTTTTTCCAGTGACAACTACATGATTCCCAGAACTGGACACTTAAAAGGGCATAAGAAATAAACCAAGAAAGTTTCTACCCTAGAAGAGCTTTCAATATGCAGAGGTAGAGAAAACAGAGTGGTTCCTATTAAGAGTATTAACAAAAACACACAACAACAAAAACAAATTTAAAATGTAAATGGTGATTGGATGCAGAATAAATATGTCTACCTATCTTTATCTCTTTATCTAGCTCATCCAAAGCCATCTCTATCTCAGTACCTGGACAGGGCTTGTACGCTCGGAAAATCTTTATTAAGCACCTGGCATGTGCAATTAATAATTAATAAGCATTTATTAAGTGCTAAATAAGTTCCAGGCACTGTGCTAGGTTCTGGGAATACAAAGATGAAAAAGAAACAGCTCCTGCCCTCAAGAATGCATTGTGCCAAGCACTGGGAATGTAGAGGGGAGAAAGGTTAACTATGTCAGACCCATCCAGTAGGTATCTTCTAATTTATTAATAATTGTTTTAGTTCTACTGAGCTTAAGAGAAACATTATAATAATAACTCAGATCAATAAAGCTTTTAAATTTTACAACATATACTTTCTTTACAACAATCCCATGAGGTAAATAGTACAACATTATTATCCACATTTTACGGACAAGGAATATTTTTAAAAGGGTAAGAGACTTGGCCACAGACAGTGCTAGCAAGCATTAGAGTCAGGATTTGAACTCAAGCTCCTTGACTCCAAGAGTACTTTTTTTTCCCTATTATATAAATATCTCAGAAACCTACTGAGCCAGGGACTTCCAAATCAAAAGAAACAAAGTAGACAAAATACCAAGTCTTTTGTCCAGAAGGAGCAGGGAGTGAAGCATTCCGGTTTATTGAATGCTCTGATATGAACCTCGGTCCTCTGATCCAAAGTCAGTATTCTTTCTACTCCACCATAACGTCTCTCCAAAGATGGTCCTCATTCGATTTTGTTCTTCTTAGTTTAACAGTAAAAAGGGAAAGACAACCTCTGGGCCACAATGCTGAATTTAGTAAGTAGAAAAGTGAAGCTGTGTCTTCTTTTGGTTTGATTTTCCAGGAAATAATCCATAATTAAATGCATGGCAGGAAATACTGTCCCATTACTACTAAACAGACTTTGATGGTACAATGAATTTCACCTATTAATTATTGTATAAAGATCACTTTAGGGGGATGCTGATAATTACAAATGATAGAAGCTATGATTGGCTGATGGAGTTGTACCACTTAACTCACTCTAAGCCACATCAATCAAATTCTCTCAGTACATGCTATGAACAGAGTCCTCAAGGGCACATGAACTACAACACTGACATTCTGAAAGTTTAGTAGCAAATTAACTCTGTTTGGGGAGCTTTGTCTGGAAGAGTCTTGTCAGGAAAGATAAGTTTAAAAAAAAAAGGCACAAAAGTGTTCAAATTTCTTCACAATTAAATTTGTTCTGAGAACCCTGGACTGCCATAAGCAATTCCCAGTTACTTCCTTGCCAAAGCTTTTGGACATACTAACCACCTTCTAACATCAGTAATCAATAAGCATTTCTCAAGTGCCAAGTAAGTTCCAGGCATTGTGCTAGGTTTCGGTAATACAAAGATGAAAAAGAAATAGTTCCTGCTCTAGAATGCTTGTCATTCTAGAAGACCAAATGTACTGACACCAACAAATACTTATTAAGCACTTAGGCACTAAGGATATAAATACAAGTGAAAAGAAACACAGTCCATGATCTTTCTTTAGGACTTGCTCATGGACTTGCTTTCGGTCACATTTGAATTTGAATCCGGAGGGAGTCTGAATTCCTTTACTGCACCAAGTTGCCTCCTCTCTCCTCCATATTTTCTATCAGGTGTGAATCAGAGCTCTCCTGACTCTAACATGGGAAGACAACACATAAAAGGGAGCTAAAAAAGCTGGGGTTGGAAGCCTGCTGACAAAGTGCAGAGTCAGACTCGGAGCTAGGGGAGCAACTTGGGGAGGGTGGCCTGGACCGTTCATTAAAGTAAAGGGCTGCTGGTGAGAGAAGGGGCCAGAGAGGGACCTTCCAAGAGGGGAAGGCAAATGAGAGGTGGTGGTGAAGTCAGACAGTCAGAAGCAGGGCCCAGAGAGAAATAGATTTGGTAATGAACAGAAAATAATTTGGGGTGGATGGAAGTCACTAGTAGCTAGGGGAATCAGGAAAGGTTTCATGTAGAAGTGCGACTTAAGGAACCTATGGATTTTGAGAGGCGGAAGTGAGGAAGGAGCATAGCGGACAGGGTCAGTGTATGGAAATAGGAGTGCTGAGTATAAAAAATAAGCGAACTAATTTGACCGACCCCCAGTGTATATAAAAGAGAGCAATGTGAAACAGAGCTGGAAAGGGAGGCAAGGTCCAAGTCATAAAAGGCTTTAAATACCAAATGCATTAGCTTCTACTTTCCATTTTAGAGGGATCCTGGAAGCCCAGGAAAGGGATGGGTTAAAGTGAAAGACCTGGAATTGGACTCCAGGTTCTCTGACATAAAAGCCAGTGCTCTCTCTATATCACCAAGCTGCTTCCCTTTCTCCCACCAAAATCAGAGAATGCCGCTTCTGGCTCCATTTTTGAAAGGCGTCATGTTTCTAACTGTACCGAACCAGTTCTCAGAGGCCACAGTGACTCAGGTCCAGAGTGTCTCTGACGGTGTTGGTCTTAATTACCTGCCACGTCCTTAAAGATGATGACTTCCCTTTGCTCAGCAAGGGTGGAAAGAACTTTCTGAGTTTTAACATTTTATGGCGGCAGTAAAGGTTAGCATTGTCTAAGAGAAGAAAAACTGCTGTTAGAGGTTGTCTTTTTATCAACTCTGGAGAAAATCTGGCCTTCAAAAGTGCATAGCACTGATGTGGCCCATCTTTCCAGGATAGCTAATCAGCTTCCTCTATTTTCGCAGCAGTGAGGAGCTCCTGTGGGATACTGAGGAAGGCAGATCACTTGGGTAAGGATTTGGTCGTGTTGGCCAGATTAATGGGATGGCAAGGGAGGACTCTCTGTTCTGAAGCTGACTCCTTTGCTGGCAGAACACAAAATGTTAGACAAGCTACCACTTAACCCTCTGTGATGAACAGGCTTGGATACTAATAGAAAGGCTTGGGATCTGATTTGATAAGAAGGCATAGGCAGGACTCCAGATGGGTCTTTTAGAGTCCACACTTGATCTTACACTGACCTAGTTGTCTCTGATAGACAAAGCAAAGCAGAGTACTGGAACTCCTCAGATAATGATGCTCTTTCTGGCAGTCTGAGGTGTGAGCAGGAGGTTTAAAAAAATTTTTTTTTTTGTTTCTCTTTTTCTTCTTTGTGGTAGGAGTTGAGAAAACTACATGTCCTCGTCTCACATATGCATGAGCCCAGGACAGGCATTAATCATTCATCCACAGTCACTCTCTTTTTAGGAATAAATGTGTGTCATATTTTTACCAAAATAGAAGTTGGAATAATAACAACTGAATTTATATATTATTTAGGTTTGCAAATCATTTCACTATTCACATCTGATACAACAGTCCTGAGAGGCAAGAAGTACGGATATTACTACCTCCATTCTAGAGATAAAGAACCTGAAGCTGAGTGGGATGAAGGGATTTACCTTGCCTAAGGGAAGATTCAAACTCACCATTTCCCTGACTCCAAACCCAGCTCTCTATTCACCATGGCATGCTGCCTCTCCAGTGAATCATATTAGCTAGAGACCCTTGTCTTCCTCTTCAATCTCATTCCCATGGCCCAAATTTCTCACCGTAAGTGGATCTCGTTAACTCTCCAAGGCACAGTTGGTTCCAAAGGCAAGGCAAAATATATGAAACAGTGGGCATGAAAAAATGGGGTCTCCATCCTTGGAAATGAAATTTCTATTGATGTTGAAAAGTGTCATTTTCTAAGATGTTTTCAGCAAAAATAATCATTCAAGCTAAATCATATTCTCCATGAATCTGGGTCATTTGTCAAGTTCTTCACCCTTTTGTCAATACATAAAATGACTTTCCTTCTGTATGATCTCAATTTTACTTATGGATATAGGATATCTGGCTAATGGTGTATAACACCGGGTACATCTATTCCCCAGATCATCCTCAGGATATGTGGTCATGGCGACAGGGAAAAGCAATATCTGCCTAAGATTCATTCTAGGAGAGGCAGTGTGGTATAATGGAAAGAATCCTCAATATGGAGTCCAGGGATCTAGATTTGAATTCTAGCTCTGATCCTTAGTATGTCCAATATGACCCGGGACAAGCAGAATGGAAAGTGAGGAGGCCTGATTCCTTCTAGTCCCTTCGAGCTTTAAGTGCTCATGAATCCTAGGAGAAGAAATCTGAAGGAATTGCAACTGCTGCTCTCCCTCAGTACAAATCCTAGAGTCTACAGATTCACTCCATGATTACTTAATTTATGATAGCATCAACAAATATAAAGGAGCTTTCTGTGGCCACTCAAAGTGGGTTCAATGTGCCTTTCTGCTATTTCCCAGGACCCATGATAAGAGGCAAGTTTGGATAAAACAAATGAAATCTGTAGGAAGCCCAAGATGGGGTGTTTGCTTAAAAAACAATCTGAGTATTTATCAGTATTTAGTATCTGTAAAGTTATCAGACACATAAAGTATAAGAGAAAACAAAAGGAGAGAAGGAAAAGGAAACTTAGACATTCTACCAATGCCAAAAGAGGCGCACCGCACTGGCAGAAAGTGAATTGTACTTTATTTTCATGGTATTTTAAAGTGAATTTCAAAGTCAGGTAGATTTAATTTGCTTCTGGGTAAATGAGGATTGACCATGACTTTTGTCCCTACTATGTAGTTCCTGTTATGGATGAGAACACCAGGGGACATCCCAATGGTCTAGGGCAAAGAGGGTTGGACATAGAAAGGAGCCTCAGTTTCCTCATCTGTAAAATGGTAAGACTGGACTACCTGACCTTTAAATTCCCTCCCAACTTTGAATCTACAATCCTAAGAAGCAATTTTTGGAAAACTACCTAAAACAATGTTTTGGTATCCAATATTCTGCTCTTTAGGCTTCCTACTCTCCACTCAATTTTGCTGTAGGATTATAGGATTCAGAAGATGTGACCCTGGAAATCATCAAGTCTAAGTTCCTCATTTGACCAATGGGGAAAAAAACAGCATTTATTTCTTACCTCTTCCATTAATTTTGTCAACTCTTCTTGTTTTGGTTCCAAAACGAATTTTACATTTAATATGGCAAATTCATCAAGAATTCCTTTCAACATATACAAACATTATACATTCACTACCTAACAACAACACTTTTCCATGGCATTTTTAAAATTTATAGAATGTTTTACTATATTCTATTTTAACACCTTATTTAATTCACCAATTTAAACCCAGAGTTATTGATAGTCCTTTGGCCAATGAACATATAAAGGAGTATATATCAGAAAATTTTCCTTCTCTCTTCCTAAGCATGGACCTTGTATCTGGGATAAAAATGACCAAAGAAACTGCTTCTTCCTCCCCAAGATTTAAGTGCTTCCAACAGAGAGAAAAGTGTGGAGCTGAAGATTATTGGACTTAATGTCAAGAGATCTATATTTAAAATCCTATCTATAACTATAGCTGTGTCAGCTACAGAAATCTGTCAACTATAGAAATATAGCAATATGATCCCCTTTGAGCCCCAGTTTCATCCATTTGTAAAATAAAAATGATAATACTTGATTGTGAAGCAAGTTACTGTGTAAAGTAAAAAGCATTTATTAGACGAGGACACCTTTCCTTACAGATTTAACTGCCTTTGATGACTTTTGGAGACCGTGGGGCTGACAACTTTGCACAGCTCTGCTTCAACTGAATCCAAGCCACGCACTTGTCAATACATCACCCTTACGAGGTCATCGGTCCCTCTGAAGCCCAAGGATGGACAGCACCAACAAATAATAATACGAGGCATTTTTCATACACACACTGTGACATCAGGATCATGATCTTCTGATTTACTGAAGTGCGATTTTTTTTTTTTGCTAGATATAGCATGGAATCGTGGTAAAATTCAATTTGACATCAGAAGACTAAACCTAGAGCACTCATTCTACTCCTTGCAAAGTACTTGTGAGACCTTGCTCAAATTTTCTTTTTTAATTTTTTAAAAATTTATTTATTTTTAGTTGTCAACATTCATTTTCACAGGACTTTGAGTTCCAAATTTTCTCTCCACTCTTGCACTCTGATTACTCCTTCCCTCAATGTGTCCTCCCTTCTCTCACACCCCTCCCTTCCCTTATGCCCATCTCCTTCTTGTAGGGCAAGATAGATTTCTATACCCCATTACCTGTATTTCCCAGCTACATGTAAAAACAATTCTCAATATTTGTTACTAAATCTTTGAGTTCCAACTTCTCTCCCTTCCTCCCTCCCCACCCATCCTCACTGAGAAGGCAAGCAATTCAATATAGGTTATACATGTGTAGTTATGCGAAAGACTTCCATAATAGTCATGTTGTGAAAGACTAACTATATTTCCCTCCATCCTATCCTGCCCCCCCATTTATTCTATTCTCTCATTTGACCTTGTCCCTCCCCACAAGTGTTTACTTCTAATTACTCCCTTCTCCCATTTGGCCTCCCTTCTATCATGCCCCCACACCCCACTTGTCCCCTTCCCCCACCTTCCTGTAGTGTGAGATAGATTTTCATACCAAATTAAGTGAGCATGCTATTCCCTCCTTCAGCCATATGTGAAGAGAGTAACCTTCACTTTTTCCCTCTCACCTCCCCCCTTCTCTCCTCCACTGAAAAAGTTTTTTCTTGTCTCTTTTATGAGAGATAATTTACCCCACTCCATTTCTCCCTTTCTCTTCCCAATATATTCCTCCCAATATATCCCTTAATTTTATTATTTTAGATTTATCATCCCTTCCTATTCAACTCACCCTGTGCCCTCTGTCTATATATATGTGTGTGTGTATAATCCCTCCAACCATGCAAATACTGAGAAAACAAGTTGTTTAACTTCTCTGAGTCTCAGTCTGTTCAAGTTCTAAAATGGTGGTAACGACCATCACATCAGCTATCTAGGTTGTTGTGATGGAAATGCTTTGTTAACTGTAGCGTGTGCCCTTTCATAAACAATCGTGGTTAAGGAGAATTAACTCTGGATGTGAGAACCAGGTTCAAAATCACCAGCTCTGTGACCTTGAGTAAGTCACTGAACCTACTTACTATCTCTGACGCTGGATCGGGTCAGTTTCCTTGTCTGTAAGATGAGAGGGCTGTACTAGATGAATTCTAAATTCCTCTCTAATTCAAAATTTATCAACCTAAGAAAACACTACTAGAGAACTACCTGCACAGTGTTCTAGCGTCAGAGAGATGCGGCATTGGATCTGATCTAGCCTCTCCTTCAAAGAATCTTTACAGAACTAGGCCCAGTGTGCCCCTATCCTGAGCACACCCACGTTTACAGGGTTGAGTCGTCAATAATGCCAACCACCTAATGAGGAGTCAAATACAGGACCACAGCACATCCTTCTCAGGCACCGAGATTCATTAAAAGTTGCACAAGTGGTTTCCAACAGAATTTCTTGATGAATTTAAGAAGGCATGGAAGCAGTAATACCTACTAAGAAAGGTTTGTTTCATCCAAAAGAGTTCTCGGTGTTTATTTTGGGAGTGAAAAGAACATCTCTGAAGCAGTTATATACTATGTGGGGAAATTATGCAACTTTAAATACTAGTTAAAAGGAAAGTTAGATACTTCCTATGATGATTTTATGCATCTCTTAAGTCAAAGATAGCTTCTGGGTTGGAGAACAAATTGGCCTTAGTATTATATAACCACTCTGAACTCTGAAAAAACAAATTTAAACCATTCAAAGACCATATCTGAAGGAATACTACAGGTCTTAGTACACATTCTGTTCACAATACGTTCACTAACTAGGAGGTCCTTTAGAAATTATCTTTGAGCGCTATAAAGTTTTCCATGGTTTTCTCAGTGATGGTGTGTCATTATTTCAGTCTTCTAAATTAAGGTTCATTGTAGCTGTCAGGTAGAAAAAGTCACAGGTAAATGCTTCACCTTTCTTATCAAAATGATGCCTCACTTAAGAGATGTGATGCATGGTGGGTAGAATAACAAAATACTTAGGTCAAAAATACATTTTCTATTATGCCCTAAGTCTTTTCTACATATGCTCGAAATTTATTTTCTGTTAAATATAATCTGCAATTTTGTGCTCCTCTCATGGATTTCTGCCCAGGAAAAACTTTCTTCATGGGAAAAGTCTTACCTATAAAATAAAACCTAAATGAATAATCATAAAAGCAACATCAAAAGATACATACATAGCTCTTAAAATTAAGCATCATAGGGCCATACATTTAGAGGATCCCAGCAGGGATCTGATTTGTCACTATCTATTCTAACCTTATTTTATTGATTAAAAATGAGAAATGTCTTGCCAAGGTCATCCAGGTAGTAACCCAGGTCTTCTGAATCCAAATCTAGTGCCCTTTTCACTATTCTTTCTTTTAAAAAAAGCAATAAGGAAAGGAAAGATAACCTGAAAAAGTCCTTCTATTGGAAAAGTCTATACTTCCCAGTAAATAATCTAAACTGATTACAGCTGTGTAATTCCAATTCTATCTTTTAACAACCATGACAATATAACAAAGAGGCATTGATAATGCTCGGAAGTCTTAGGACCATTAACTAGTCTTTCCTCTAGGAAAAATATTGGAACATTACTGCAATTTCAAAACATCAATCTGCTTGGGACCCAGCAGACTTTAGGAGAAATGCTGGAAAGGATCATGTTCGGTGATTAAACTGGCCCCTTGAGTGTCATAGATGAATATCAGCATACCAGAACTTGAGACAGTTAAAGCTGGTTCAGTTAGCACTGCTTTCTTTTCCAAAATTAATTCTAAAGTTGATAGTGTCCAAGAAGGACCTGGTACAGTGGAAAAACTGCTGTTCTTAAAGACAAAGAACCCTAAGTTCATATCTTTACCCTTCTATTCACTACCTGTCTTTCAGCCTCTTCTGAACTCAGGTTCTTCATTTGTCATATGAAGGGGTTAGATTGGATGGACTCTGAGGCTCCTTCTAGCTCTAGAGGCATAGTGGATGGAGTGGTGGGCCTGAAGTCTGGAAGACTCACCTTCCTGAGTTCAAATATGGCCCCAGACACTAGCTATGTGACCCTGGGCAAGTCACTTAATCATTTGCTTCAGTTCCTTCATATGTAAAATAAGCTGAAGAAGAAAATGGCAAACCACTCCAGTATCTTTGACAAGAAAACTCCAAATGAGGTCATGAACAGTTGAACACAACTGAAAAAACAACTAAGTGAAATTCCAGAAAAGCTCCTATACATTTTACTGATTTTGAGGGGGAAGGAAAAAGCGACCAGTAGAGTTGAGGGAAACCGTTTCTTCCCATAATCCCAAAATACAGGATTTAGAGTTGGAGGACACTTTAAAGATCATCTAGTCCAGATCCATAAGAATAATAATTTTATTAATTAATTAATAATAAATACTTACAGAGTACTTTAAAGTTTGTAAAGTATTTTGCAAATATTATCTCATTTTATCCTCATAATAACTTTGGAAGGTAGGTGCCATTATCTTCACTTTATGAATGAAGAAATTGAGGCAGACAGAGGTTAAGTGACTTGCCTAGGGTCACACAGCTACTAAGTTTCTGAGACTGGATTGGAACTCAGGTCTTCCTGACTCCGGGTCCAGCACCCTCTCCATTGAGCAATCCCTATGCTTGCTTGCCTTTTATAAACAAGGAAACTGAATGATATCATTCTGCCTTACCAATTATTTAAAAATTAATCAGAATGAATCCTACAGTCTCAGATCTGCACGAAGACGTCACCTATTGCCTTTAGTACCAGTATTGAACTCAACCAATCCATGACAGATCACAGGATCACAGATCTTAGGACTGTCTATCTTAATCATCAACAAACATTTCATCTCAAACATCTCAACAAACATTTAGTAGATGTCCTACTAAGTACATAGGTACTATGGTTACAAAGATAAAAAAAAATGAAGTCTTTACCATCAAGGAGTTTAAAAATTGATAGGGACATTATTATATAAATGAATCACTGTTAGACAAGTTTGAATGTGACCCTACCTCTGAGGTTTACTGTTGTGTGCCCTTGGACAAAGTCTCAATCACCCAGGGTCAGAGTTTTCTCCTTTGTGAGTCAAATGGATGGCTTCTGAGGTCCCTTTTCAGTCTAAAATTATACTATATGATCACAGCATGATAGGAAGGTCAAACAGAGAGGAATAAAAGAGTCGCGTTGGGTTATCAAAGATGGTTTTGTGAAAGAGGTGACACCGGAGCTGAGTCTTAAAGGAAGAAATAGATCAACAGAAGGTTGCTTTGGAAATATGTTCTAGGAGTGGGGAAAAGTTTACAGGAATGCATGGAAGTAAGAAAGAACAAGATGAGACCAGATGATAGCTCCTAGTCCAACCTGGACGGAACGCAGAATGTTCAAAGACAAGTGCAGGAAAATAAATCTGGAAAGATATGGCAGCACATAGCCCTGAGGAGGACTGAGGAGGTCCCTCACCAATCAGTGAACATTTATTAAGGGTCTACTAAGTGCCCAGCACTCTGCTCAGTACTAGGGATATAGAGACAAAAGGAAAACATTCCCTGCCCTCAAGTGGCTCACATTCTAATGAGGGAGACTGTTAATGACAGGAAAAAGGATAGACAGTGGGAAGCCTTGTGGTCAGAGATCACAGAAACTCCCTTGGTTACCTGTTCTGTTGTTTTATCATACTAACAGACCATCATCTTTAGCCTGACACTCAAAATAATTGGTCAGCATCTTATCCCTTCATGTATGTTTCAGACAGTCACCAAATAGCCTTCTTTTCTCTAAGTTGGGTTTATATAAAAAGGATCCCTATTTCTTTAACTTTTCCTCAAGGACATTCTCATCCACTTTTGTGGATTGCTCTTTTCTAGATTTGACTAGTCCTTCATATACAGAGGGGAGTTTACTTTCTGACTTATGTATCATACTAATAAGGTCAGAAGAAATAATATACCAGATCAGACAACTAATTTGTTCAACCTGTTTTCCCACTCCTGAAAATGCACCCCTGTATCATGCTGGAGAGACAAATACATTGATACCTGACTCATTCATCTAACAGGTCTAACTTCTGGGTTTTTTCCAGTATTACTTGCAATAGTATTGTCTTTTAAGGTCTTTAATTCTTCTAATATTTTCCTCCCATTAAACAGATTCTTGATTTTGAAGAATCATTTGTATTATTAT
The DNA here is from genome assembly GCA_023548195.1 of Bettongia penicillata ogilbyi. NCBI lineage: Eukaryota > Metazoa > Chordata > Mammalia > Diprotodontia > Potoroidae > Bettongia > Bettongia penicillata. The sequence continues at coordinate 2,303,698 of JAJHZJ010000567.1, forward strand.
GATTCTTATTATTTCACATAATTGAGGCAAATTTTTCTTCTTCTAGGCTATTAGAGATTCCACCTATATAGGCATAATAACTATAGAATATATCAGAATGATCACATATTCTTAACTGACTACCTGGCTCTTGTATGAAAGGAGAACATCTGGGCAGGTGTTGAAATGGACTGATCACACACTGTGGGATAAAGGAAATGCCAGTCATTTAACAAGGAACCCCACACAGGTTTCCCCCAGGGAAGAGTAATGTCCTATCAGAGATGATGTTTCCATGATGGAAACATACCCACTCTCACACCAACGCGGCAAAGGAATCTGCCACCACAATGTTTAAACCATGTTTACTCTAACTGCCTTGGGTTCTTGCTAAAATGGGATTGGACAAAGAAGCGCCTTTGATGGATTCTTAGCTTAGTGTAAGTTACTAGGAGCAACTCAATGCTCCCAGGTAGGGGAATGGAATGATTTGGATATCTGTTACATCTGACTCTGTAAGAATATTTTTCCTTCGTAAGATTTTTTCCTTTTATATCAGTACATTTCATATATTTTATATTTTTTTCACATGTAATATACTTTTATGTGTTCTAGAAATTGGGCCCCATCTGAAGTTGCCACAGGGTAGAACCATGACCCAACTCTACTCAAGAGGACTCTACTCATGTGGACTGGCCTTATATAATGACTTCACACAGCTCTGCACGAGCTGGCAGCCCTGGAGAGCTAGGAAAACAGTGAAAGCACAGGTTTGAATAAGAAAGCCTTAGTTACCAACTGCTCTGCTTAGTTCTCTAGGGCTTTTCAAACATCAGCTCATCTTTATCTTCCTTGGAGAAGCACCCAAATTGATTCCCTAGCTAGCAGAGGCCCCAGACTGCTGCTTTGCCTGTAGACTTTCCAAGATTCAGTGGTCCTGATAAGAAAGTTCATGCTTCATCCCAAAGCTAAAATTGTGTGAGTGGGTAGTATGAAGGCTTGTTCCAGGTATCAGATGACTTCTCTACATAAGGGATCTTGCCACCCTAGTCATAAGAAGCCAGAGTTTGAGAATAGCAAACATTTAAGTAGGTGCCATTTGAGCTACAGCCATGGTTGCGCCCACACGACGGCTCTCTCCCTCATGTATCAGCTGCTGCCTCATTTCCTCCACCTTCACTCCCTCCAGTCCCCATCCCTCCCCCACCTCTGGAAGAGACCAATACTGAGTGCTTCTCTGAGCATCCTCACTCTCAGAGACCCTGCCTTTTCTTCTATGATTCACTTGCCTCCCTATCAGTCAAGCATCCCAGATTGTGTGCTTCTATTTCTGCCCAGCCGGGGAATGCATTTGTCAATATTCTTGGTTGTGAGATTGCTTTCTTGGCAATATGCTTCATTACTATAGCAGAGCATCATAAACAGGGAGAAGAAGAATTTATCCCAAATGGAAGCTAAGAATAGCCCTCAGAGGGGAGAGGGGAAGAATCTAAAGATAACCCTTGCAGCAGGGAGTGGGTTCAAGTTTGTAGAAGTCATATTCATAATCACATCACTTTCTCTCCTGCTGCATTCTCTTTTTCTCCTTCCTTCTCCCTCCCCCCTCTCCCCAGGCCTAACCTCTCTCTCATTCCTTTACAGGTAATACAGCCAACTCCCAATTTAGTAGCGTAATTTCAGAGACACCTGCAGCAGCCTAAGCACGACTAAATGTCTGAAGAGTGCTTCTACCAATGGGAGAGTGCATGTCAGTCCCTTGTTACCAAGGAGACGGGAGTGCTGCTGTAATGACCCCAAACTTCAACTGGTAGCATGTTCTATTTTTGAGAAGTGCTACTGGAGAGTTGACCAGGCTGGTTCCAAGAAGCTGTTTTATTGCCCAGGACAGGATGTGTGGTGCTGGTAAACTTGGCAGTGTAGGGGAAAGGACAAAGGTAGAGAAACAAGTGTGCTTGAGTGTCAGGGTGGGGGACACATCTCTCAGCCTTTTATCACTATGGCTGGACACTTGGGATGCAGAGAGTACACAAAGAAAATGACCACTGTGCATGGAGCTCACATACAGACACACACAAGCAAATAAAGAACAATTTAATCATGTGGACTGGCCTTATATAATGACTTCACACAGCTCTGCACGAGCTCGTAGGAGGAAAAGTGTCATGGGGAGCAAGATACTGACACGAGAGAAACTGGTAGGCAGGCTTGTTAAGCAGCCCACCCAGAGTGTCATTAAGCAGTTCTGCATGTCGCTCATTAAAGGGGGAGGGAAGTTTAGGTGATTAATTGAGGCTTATTTTCCCTCCCTGCAGACAAGTACTTTCCTGATGGTTTCCAAGTACAGCAGGCAGCAGAATTTAAACACACACACACACACACACACACACAGAAGCTTGTCACCTCCTTGCCTGTTACCTCCTTTCTACTCCTGTATCCCCTTACACTCCCCAATAAAAATATCTGCAGTTTCCAAATTGTCATCTGCTCTCTGGAGATCCCTGTAGGAAATTTGTAGTACAGTGATCCTGTACCTCGTGACTGGTGGGGGACAGAAAGTAAACCACAGAAAGGAGTCTTGCTCTAAGTGTGTCTCTTCCAACAGGTCTCTAAATGGAACAGCAGGCACACCTTTGTTCTGCGGTGGGGAGTGTTTCATCTGCCCTCACACCAAATCTATGGTTTATGTAGGCTCAAAACTCTGACCCCAACCAAAAACCAAAACCCCAAACAAACTGACTTATTTCATGATTCAATCTTCAACAACAACTCCACAAACCTGATCAACCCTCACGTTTTGGCGGCTCACTCTGACTACAGCCCGTTCAGCTCAAACGCTACTGAAGGTAGGCATGATGTTATTCTTGTGAGGCCAGAAAAGGAGCTTCATGTACAAGGGTATCCACGCAGAATGCTGCTGATGACAAATCTTATTTTATCTATTTGTGAAAGCTGTTAGGCAAAACCTGGCAATTAACAGCTGAGTTCTAATTTCAACAAGAATCCTACAGCTTAAGAGGTTGTTGAGTTTAGGTTTTTGGATTAACATTAAGGTTTCTTTTGGCCATGGGCTTTTCCAAGACAGACTTTGTAGCCACACTGTGGGAGCAGGACACAACAGTTTCTGAGAATATCACTAAAGAGAAGGCAACACACAAGGAGGCACCATATCATCCTTGAGGTGTCTCCAAATGAAAACTGGCAGGTTAGGTGTTTCATTAGGGCTGGGTGGGAAACTGATAGAGAAGCTTTAAAAACAGGAGTAAAAAAGAAATCCATTGGGCTTTAATTCATTTGGAATGAATACATTTCTTTTCCAGGGAATACTGCTTCATGATAGGCTGAATAAAATGATGAAGATGGTTTTCTTCAGTTCCTCATGCTGTAAAGACATTGAGGATTCACTCTCTGCCCATGGTGCTGAATTAAAGACAAACGGCCAGAACTGGTCCACTTACAATCTAGGAATCACTGGTGTATCTGATAGAACAAGACACTTCCATAAATCCTCGACTCTCCTCAAGTCTCTAATCAGAAGCAATATTTCACTTCTTCCACAAGCATGTATTAAGATTTCTTAGCATTTCAATATATTCTGTTCTCTTAAGGTTCTAGATTCAGTTCACCTCAATCAACATTAATTATAGTCTTGCTATATGCAGGGCACTGTATTCAGCCTTGAGAGACGTAAATAAGATGTCTCTTGACCTTGAAGAGCTTACAATCTACTAGATTTAACATTGTAAATAGGTAAGACATATTAATTATGATTAGTGTTGTGACTTTATAAAGAAAACAAGGTAGATTCTTTCTCTGAATCGAGGCTCTTACTAAAAAGATCTCAATCTATTATATTTTAACATTGAAAGTTCACCAAACTACACACATTTTTAACTATACCTAAACTACAGGCGTTAAAAAACTTCTATATACAGAGACTATAAAGGCATTATGGTTTTCATACAGGATGGGAAAAATAGATGTAATAATTTATGTAACTGATCTTTGTGAATCCATTTCCAATTCAGGTTTCATCATGGAAACCATATCATGTTACAATAAAAGTGGTTTGTCAGGTGACTTCCCCTGCTTCGTATGAGGAGCTGTGGGGTTGTAGAAAGGGGCTCTGGAATCATACAACCTGAGTTCATACCCCAGCTCTGCCCCACAGTCCCTATGTGGCCTTGGACTATCACTTCATGTCTCTGGGCCTCAGTTTCCTCATGTGCAAAATGAAGGAGTTGGTCTAGATTATCTCTAAGGTCCTTTCCAGTTCTAAATCCAAAAATCTGAAAACAGAGTACCATCTCTTCCATGAAACCTCCCTTAATTCCTGTATCCCTTTGCCCCCAGCCTCTGTCAGAAGTGATTTCTCCTTGCTCTGAATTACCGTAACACTCTTTAAAGCTACAATTGCATTTTCACATTCTTCCTCATTGTGAAAGTTTTTTCCAACATCTTAAACTTCCTGAGAGTAGAAACCATGGCTTAAACTATCTTATGTTATTCACCATGCCTAGCATAGTTCCAGAAACAGTAAATGTTCAATGAGAATGAAATCTTATATATACCCTGAACTAACTAAAAACCCTGTTTCTGCCACTGACTTTGTGACCTTGAGCAAGTAATGTAACCTTCCTAGGTCCCAATTTCTTCATCTATAAAGTCTAGGGTGAGTCTAGATGGCTTTTGAGATATCTTCCAGCTCTTAATCTATGACTATGATTTTTCACTTTTCAGTAATCTTTTAAGCAAAGTGTTACTTAAATCAGTGGTATATAACCTTTCCTATCACATATCTATGGGGGGAAAGTGTACAACACTAGGAGTCTATGATTGTAGGTGTCAAATTTTATTAGGAAACAGAAAATCACTTTTTCAAGGTAATGGAAATAAGAGGCCCATCATTTGGATGGGAAATTTGCATTTCATTTTTTTAAAAAGACAAAAGCCAAAACCAAACTGCGACTGGCTAGAATTAGGATGCTCCCAAAGTTAGTTTGAATTTCTTTCGCTGAAGGGGTTTGGCTAGTTAGAGAATTTTTAGGCTTAGACTCACTTCCAGTGAGTTTCCAACATAAAAAGCACCATCACTTCCAGTGAGTTGAGTTTCCAACATAAAAAAGCACCAAAGAAAAACAACTTTGCTAATAGGGGAAAGAAAATATGACGTGCGATTTTTGACACCTTTTGTATTAAGTACCTGATATTCCAACACTTTCTAGGTCAGTGATAATATAACTGGATTTATCTGCTAGGATTTATCCACAGTCATGTCTTATAAATAGAACACATATAACAGGCTGCAGCAAGAATGCTACTTTTAGCCTTGTTAAGGAGAGGAAGTGAAGCCTCAAATAAAAGAATTCAGCTCCACTACAATTTTTAGGAGTGTTCCTGTTGTTCTAGTTGGTAAACAAGCAGCCATTTAGGATTTTGTCTAGAACCTACAAGCTGATCCAGAACACTTTATGGTAATTACAAATATTTCCAGAGCTGAAAAATGTCCTACCTACACTGTGGAGAAATGATGTTCTGGGACACTTTCTCAGAATTCCTAGGAAGGGTTAAAATGACAAAAACTATAGAGATGGAAAGGCCCTTGGAGACCACCGGGTCCACTCCTGCCCCAAAATGCACACATTTTCTAGATGGAAAAACTGAACTGCCATTCAAGCTGTTTCACCCAAATGTTCAGAACAGTTAAGTGGAACAGTGAGGCACCAGTATTGGGCACAATATACTGGACTGGGGTTTGGGAGTTTTCAGCCATAGACACAGTTTTGTCACTAACTAGCTGTGTGAACTTAACTTCCTTGGGTCTCCCTTTTCTCAACTGTAAAATGGAGAGCCTGAACTAGACAGCCTAAAATTTAGTCTCTTAGAACTCTAAGCTACTATGATTCTATGTGCCAACTTCTCACTTCTTCCAATGAGATCTTTACCTTTTTAAGCTTGAGCTCCAAAAATTGGATATTTTCACCTCAATTCCCACCTATTCCCTTCCAATGTTTATTGGATCTTAGATTCCTATTCTATATTATGGATGCTTTCCTTTGCTTCTAAGATTCCTATTCTTTACTACAGATACTTTCCTTTGCTTCTGTGAAGGATTTTATTCCTTGGAAGAGCCTTTTAAAATTCCAGAAACTAAAAATGGTAGAAGAGTGTGTGAGTGAGTGTGTGTGTGTGTGTGTGTGTGTGTGTGTGTGTGTGGTGTTCTGTGAGCTAAACTAGAATATTGATATAGTCCTTCCAATGATGCTATAAGCAGTGCCTACGCACAAGGACATATTCTGACGCTATTCCTGCTACCTATTCTAGCTACCAACTGAGTTTTGGTGGAGATGGGCTGACACTTTCCTGCAGTCATGGTTACATTCTAGAAGGCATACTTTTAAATTGGAGTTGCCTCTTTCCTTTCTCACCCCACAGCACCGCAGAAGCTAGAGAGCTGCAGTCAAAAGGGCCTGGGGGCCATGGATAACGAGGTGGGACCCAAGAGCTGGCGCTCCTGATTTACACAGTGAATGAGGACAGTAATTCTCAGCTCTAGTTATGCTCAATAAACAACGAGATTAAAAATACCAAATGCTGCCCAGCTGCAGACGATGAGCGAAGTCCTTGGTGGTATTAGAGAGCTGGGTTGGTGACTAGATATTTCCAAAGGGGCCAGCCCACTCAGTTGGGAAAGTGAGCATTGAGAGTCATTACAAATGAATTGTCCATAAACATCCCCTACACTGCTAGGGCCAGGCGAAGAAAGCATTTATTTAGTGAATACGGAAACAACAGTCTAGTTTGTGACTCCTCTGGACTCCGGCCCCTTCCTCAATATGAACTTCTTTCTCCATTAAATTCTGGGCTCAACTAGAGTGAGTTCAATATTGTACACTGCCCAAGTGTATTATGGGGCACAGGCTTAGGGTTAAGTACAATCTGTATTTTTTTTTTAAATCTATAAACAGTATTTGTTTCTCTTCAAGGAACATTTTCAGGACTTTTTTTTAACCACTTGCCTCAAATGACAGACTAACAATGCTTAGTAGGTTAAGTAGTCACTCTTTACTCTATGCTTGAAAGTCTACTCTTTGCAGAGTCCCTTTCTTCTACGCCAAACTTTCCTCCTAAGCACACCTCCTTTATCATTTCACCTAACTCCTGTGAAATGGGCAGTGCAGTGGCACAGTGGATAGAGTTCTGGGCCTAGAGTCAGGAAGACTTTACTTCACAAGTTCAAATATGCCCTCATACATTTCTAGCTGTGTGACCTGCTGGCTTCCTCTGTAAAATGGGCTAGAAAAGGAAATGGAAAAGCCACTTTGGTATCTACCAAGAAAACCTAGCTGAATGATAACAAAAACCCCTGAGATGGAGGGAAGGAAAAGATATCGTTGCTCTACTGCAGAGGGGAAAATAGCAACATGGATAGAAAATAATTGGTCAGCATCAACCTAAGTACAAAAGTGGGACTTGAACCCAGATTTCCTGATTTTTAAATAGAATGTCCTTTTCATTAGGATACAGGGGTTTTCCTATAAGGTTTGTTCATGAAGCTAAAGGCCACTGGACTCAGTAACAGAGAGAAGAAAGGGAAAGCTCCGGCAGGCCCAAGGACACTGAAGGGAACCTTTCTTGATGAACATAGAGGTGAAATGGGATAAATGAGGTGTGTGGCTGCTCAGGAACTGAAGCAGCAAAGGAGAAAGGAAGCGTGATTGCGCCTTTCTCTGCAGCTACGCAAGTTATTGCCTGACAACTTTTTCCCAAAGGGGAAATGAACACATCCTCATCGAACTGCCATTTCCACCTAGGTGACCTGACTTCATGTTAAACTCAATAGTTGGTTTTAAAATAGAATTCAATAAATGATTATTAAGCACCCACTAGATTCAAGGCACTGTGATAGCTACTGAAGATATAAAGAAGTCCTAATCCCTGTTCTTAAGGAAATGACAATCCAGTAGGTGAGGGAAAACACTTAGAAATGACTAAAGTAAATCAGAATCATAAATTCAAAATGAGACATCCAAAATGGCGTAAGAAATATGAGGAGGGTAAGACTGCAAACCCCTGAGTAAGGAAGTGGAGGTGATTCAAGGAAAGCTTCGTGGAAAATGGGGAGCTGTGGGGAGCTGAGACAACAGAATAAAAAATTATAAAAAATACCTAACATCAAACCACCCAAAAATTACTTTATGGAGCTGGGAAAAAAAAATTCAATCAAAAGCCAAGAATTGGGGGAGGAGCCAAGATGGTGGAGTAGAAAGACTCACGTATGCTAGCTCTGAATCCACAGCCCATAAATTTCCTGTAAAAAAAACTCCCCACAAATTCTGGAGCAGAACAAGTTGCGCAGAAACACAGTAGAGGAGACTTCCATTCCAGAGAGCCCTGGAAAGCCATCCCCAGGGGTCCATCATGCACCGGACAGTGGAGTCCAACCCTGTGCTGCCCTGGCCACGTGGCCCCAGAGGAGCAGATCCGAGCAGGCTTCAGGGATGGAACCTCCAGTGGCCGTGAAGGTCCCTCCGCCCACAGGCGCTACAGATCAGTGAGAGAGACTTCTGGGCTGGCCAAGATGGGAGCGGGGTGTCTCCACAACTCAGGCCCCCTCGGAAAGCAGTGCAGAGGGAGTGGCAGAGGCAGCAGTGGTGGCCCGGGACTCCCAGAGCAGACAGGAGCTCAGGGCCATTACCGAAGGTCTCTGCATAAAGCCCCTGAGGGAACTGAGCCTGGGAGGTGGCCCTGCCCCCACCCCAGCACCAGAACTTAAGCTCACATTGAATAGCAGCCAAGCCCACCCCTGAAAGCCCTGAGGCTGGGGTGCAGCATTTGAGTCTCAGACCCCAAGCACTAGCTGGGCGGATCTGGGCGGGGGTGAACAGGAATCTCAGAAGTCAAGTAACTGGCTGGGAAAATGCCCAGAAAAGGGAAGAAAAATAAGACCATAGAAAGCTACCATCTTGGGGGACAGATGTTCCTGCCTTACATTTCTGATGACGAGGCACAATTCTTACCATCAGGGAAAGACGTGGAGGTCGTGGCCTCTGTATCCCAGACATCCGAGGTGGATGTCCGGTGGGCTCAGGCAATGGAAGAGCTCAAAACAGATTTTGAAAATCAAGTTAGACAGGTGGAGGAAAAACTGGGAAGAGAAATGAGAGAGATGCAAGAAAAGCATGAAAAACAGGTCAATACCTTGCTAAAGGAGACCCAAAAAAATGCTGAAGAAAATAACAACTTGAAAAATAGGCTAATTCAATTGGCAAAAGAGGTTCAAAAAGCCAATGAGGAGAAGAATGCTTTCAAAAGAAGAACTAGCCAAATGGAAAAAGAGGTTCAAAAGCTCACTGAAGATAATAGTTCTTTCAAAATTAGAATGGAACAGATGGAGGCTAATGACTTTATGAGAAACCAAGAAATCATAAAACAAAACCAAAAGAATGAAAAAAATGGAAGAGAATGTGAAATATCTCATGGGAAAAACAACTGACCTGAAAAATAGATCCAGGAGAGACAATTTTAAAATTATGGGACTACCTGAAAGCCATGATCAAAAAAAGAGCCTAGACATCATCTTTCATGAAATTATCAAGGAAAACTGCCCTGAGATTCTAGAACCAGAGGGCAAAATAAGTATTCAAGGAATCCATCAATCACCGCCTGAAAAAGATCCAAAAAGAGAAACTCCTAGGAACATTGTGGCCAAATTCCAGAGTTCCCAGGTCAAGGAGAAAATATTGCAAGCAGCTAGAAAGAAACAATTCCAGTTTTGTGGAAATACAATCCAGGATAACACAAGATCTACCAGCTTCTACATTAAGGGATCGAAGGGCATAGAATAGGATATTCCAGAAGTCAAAGGAACTAGGACTCAAACCAAGAATCACCTACCCAGCAAAACTGAGTATAATACTTCAGGGGAAAATACGGTCTTTCAAGTAAACAGAGGACTTTCAAGCATTCTTGATGAAAAGACCAGAGCTGAAAAGAAAATCTGACTTTCAAACACAAGAATGAGAAGAAGCATGACAAAGTAAAGAGCAAAGAGAAGTCATAAGGGACTTACCAAAGGTGAACTGTTTACATTCCTACATGGAAAGACAATATTTGTAACTCTTAAAACTTTTCAGTATCTGGGTAGTTGGTGGGACTACACACACATATACACACACACACGCATACACACATGTACATGAAGTTTACCCTCATCACATTCGACTAAAGGAAGGAATAAAATGCACACTCATTTTGGTATGAAAACCTATCTTGCAATACAGGAAAGTGGGGGAGAAGGAGATAAGCAGGGTGGGGGGGGTTGATGGAAGGGAGGGCAATGGGAGGAGGGAGCAATTTGAAGTCAACACTCAGGGAGGGACAGGATCAAAAGACAGAAGAGAAACAATGGGGGGCAGGATAGAATGGAGGGAAATACAGTTAGTCTTACACAACACAACTATCAGGGAAGTCATTTACAAAACTACACAGATAGGGCCTATACTGAATTGCCTGTCTTCCCAAAGGGAATGGGTGGGGAGGGAGGGATGGGGAGAATTTGGAACTCAAAGTTTTAGGAACAACTGTTGAGTATTGTTCTTGCTACTAGGAAATAAGAAATACAGGTAATGGGGAATAGAAAGTCATCTGGCCCTACAGGACAAAAGAGAAGATAGGGACAAGGGAAGGGAGGGATGACAGAAGAGAGGGCAGATTGGTGATAGGGAAAATTAGAATGCTTGGTGTATTGGGGTGGGGGAGGGGATAAATGGGGAGAAAATTTGGAACCCAAAATCTTGTGAAAATGAATGTAAAAAGTTAAATAAATAAATTTATATTAAAAAAACAGCCAAGAATCTTGAAATAATGAAAAAAAAGGAAAGAAAGGAGGCCTAGCAGGTCTCAAACTATACTATGAAGCAGTACAGTTATCATTAAAATCATTTGGCACTGGTTGATCAGTGGAAGAGTTTTGGTAAACAATAGAGAAAAATGAATTAACAGTAGCAGAGGTGTCCTCAAACCCAAAGATTTCAGCTGCTAGAATAAGTACTCACTATTTGACAAAAACTGCCAGGACAAGCATTCAAGAAGAATCCACATTTCATATCATATACCAAGATAAAATGTAAATGGAGACATGACAGTTAAAACATGATATCATAAACAAATTAGAAAAGCAAGGAAGAAAATATCTTTTCTAAACTATGGATGGGGAAGAATTCATTACCAAACAAGGAATACAGAGGATCACATAAAGACAAAATAGATAATTCTCATTATATAAAATTCTAAAAGTATTGGCACAACGTAATATAGTGGAAATTAGAAGAGAAAGACTTAACTAAAAAAAACTTTGTAGTAAATTTCTCTGATAAAGACCTTACATCATACATAAAACACATGTCCAAATATGTGTATGTGTTTACATATATATGTGTATATCTACATAAAGAACTGATTCTAATTTCCAAGAACAAGAGCCATTCTCTAACAGATAATCAGAAGAATTCAAATGAAAGCAGTTCCAAAGTTCTACCTTACATCCATCTGACTGGTAAAAGGCCTGAAAAATAAATAAATAAAGAGAAGATGACACATGTTGAAATGGCTGCAGGGAAGCAGGAACACCAATGCACTCTCACGGAATCTATGAACTAGTGGAGTCATTTTGGAAGGCTGTTTGGAACTATTCCTCCCAAATCACTAAATAGTTGCATACTTTTTGACTCACTCATACCACCATTTGACTTTTATCATAAAGAGCTCAAAAAAAGAAAAAGGCTATCCATGCCTAAAAATATTCACAATCAGTCAGTCATTAAGAATTTATTAAACACTAGGGACTGTGTGAGGGCTGAGATTAAGATCAAAGATGGAGCTCATAATCTAATATAGGAGATAATCTGTAAACAACCGTATACAAACAAGCTATACAGAGGGCAAACAGGAAATAAACAACAGACAGAAAATACTAGAATTAAGAAGGGTTGGGAAAGGCTTCCTGTGGGAGGTAAGAATTTAGCTGGGACTTGCCTGAAGGAAGCCAGGGAAGTCAAAAGGCAGAGATGAGAAGGAAAAGCGTTCCATGTGTGGAGGTTAAGTAAAAATGCCCAGGTCCAACAGAGACGGAGTGCCTTATTTAAGGAACAGAAAGGAAGCCAAGGTCACTGGATCAAAGAGTACTGGGGGAGTGTGTGGGGGAGGAAGGTGTAAAGAGACTAGAAAAGTGGGGCGTGGGACTATGAAGGGTTTGAACACTAAACAAAAAATTGTGGCAAGGGGGAAATTAAAGGGATGTCCATAAATTGGGGAATGTTTGTACAAATTATGGCATACGAATTGGTAAATGATTATTATTGTGCTATGAAAATAATGAAATAGTCTAGGAACAATTTAAAAATACTTTTGTAGCATTTGTTGCAGAGAAAAATGAACAGAACCAGAAGAATAATTTATACAATGACAAAATTGTAGATACAAACAATTTTGAAAGAATTATGAACTATGATCAATGCAATAATCAATGACTCCAGAGACTGATATGCCTGGTGCATACTTCTGAACAAAAAGACAACGAGCTCAGTTTGGAGAAAAGGCCTGCATTTGTGGGTACAACAAAGGTGGGGACTGGCGTTGCTTGACTGCACGTATTTGTTACCAAGGTCATCTTTATTCTGGTGTGGGGATGGGTAGAAATGTCAAAGAGATAGGAACAGAGCAGAAGGAAGGCCAAAATGAATCACAGACAAGCAAGACGCCTTTGAAAGTGACATGCTGAATTCATTACACACTTGCAAAGTAAATTCTATATAACAGAGATGCACGTTTTCATATGCAACCTTTTTCTGTTCAATGTAGAATATAAAATGCTCATTTTGTTTGGTGTTTTAGTTTAGAGTAAAAGAAATTTTGAAAAAACATTGAAAGAGGGGGAAGGAGGGAAAGAGGAGGAGGGTACCTAAATTTCCTGTGAAAGAAGGATATCTATAGGTAAAGTAAGTGGGGTGGGGTTGTGAAGAAGTCAATATACCACAATGGGAGAAACAGAATGAGAATGAAGTATATTCAATGGGTCTGTTTGGTGGAAAAATAATATGCATAAAAGAGTGAAGTGTGGCATAAGGTTATAAAGATAGGTTGAAGATGAACTCTACAGGGCCTTCAATACCAGGATGAGAGGCTTATACTGCATTTGGTAAATAATGGTGAGTTTTTCAAGGTTTCTGAACAGAAGAGTGGCATAATGAGATTGCTACATTATAAATATTAATTCTAGCCTCTGGGGTTAGTAGAACAAGTCTCATTGCTCTTCCCTGGGGCAGCCCTTCAAAGACTTGAGGACAGTAATCATGTTCTCTCTAAGCATTGAATTCTCGATGCTAAACATATCCAGTTCCTCCAGCTGATCCTCCCACACCATCGCTTCAAGGCCCTTCCCCTCGCAGGTCACCCTATTCTAAATACTAGACAATGTCCTGTATCAGCAAGGACCCTGGCACACACAGGAGGGCCTGCTCTACAGGTTCTTACATCTGCTTTTCTAAAAGGAAAGCAACTTTTGAGGGGTCAACAATCTACATTAATCAAGCACATTTATCATTCACTTAGTTCAGGGGGAAAGTCAGCACCCTGAACTTCAGAGAAAATACAAACAGAAATTACAAGGGGAAATTACAAACAGAAAGACCAACAGACAGGGCTTCCAACTGTCTGACCACAGACAATACATACATCATTACCAGAGAGAGAAACACCAACAGCTGGGTTTTCAAAACCAGAGGGCTTCTTAAAACAGCTGCCCAGAGTCTCATCTGGCACAGGAAACTTCTTCCAAAAATTAGGCCCCAAAGCAAAACCTCATCTCAGAATATACTCTTTATGGGGCTAGAGGGCAAGACCCTCATGACCTTCTGCCTCATTAGAAATTAACAAGAGGTATCTGAGGCCTATTAATTGGCAGGAAAGGTCTTTTAAGTCTTCCCCACCAGCACCACTAACCTTACACCTTCCTAAAATATGGTGCCTAGAACTGAAATGAAGTTTGATGATGGAAGGATACACTATTATTTAAATTCCCTCGGTCTCTCCTAATGCAGCTTAAGATCACATTTGGTTTTCTGGAGGCCATATCATGCTGCTGACTTATTTTGAACTTTTAGCTTATTAAACCTACAGGTCTTTCAGATGAACTGCTCTGTAGTCAGCCCTTGTCCCTTACATTTGAACTCGTGAAGCTGTTTTTTGGAACACAGGTATGAGACTATATTTACCTTCATTTAACTTCATGTTAATAGATTAAGCCCAACATCATAATTTTTAAAAATCTTTTTTGGTTCCTGCTGTCCAACATGTTAATGATTCCTCCTAGTTTTGCATCATCCGCATATATACAAAACCAAGTTTTCAAGTCACTGATAAAAATGCTAAGCATCATAGAGACAAGCAATAAATCCCTAGGGGTAATCTACTGTATATCAATTTTCAAGTTGACATACCAAGCTGTGACTTTTGTTCAGGCCTTTTTGTTTTGGAGGGGGAAAGCAAGGCAATTGGGGTTAAGTGACTTGCCCAAGGTCACAAAGTTAGTAAGTGTTAAGAATCTGAGGTCACATTTGAACTCAGGTCCTCCTGACTCCAAGGTCAATGTTTTATTCACTGTCCCACTGTGCCCTTTTCAGGCCTGAAGCAGTTCTGAAACTACCTAAATGTATTATTGTAAAATCCATTTCTCTCATCCTTTCCTAAAAGAATGACATGAGAAAATATGTCAAATGTTTTTCTAAAATCTAGGTAAGTTATACCTAAAGCATGCTCTTCTCAAAAAGGAAATGGGCTTAGTCTGGCTTCGTTTATTCTTGATGAACCCACACTAAATCTCTATGATCCTCTTTTCCTTTTTCATATGTTCCCTAACCATTCCTTTAAAAATACATTTAAGAATTTTTTTCAAGAATTCAAGTCAAACACATTCATCTAAAGTTTGAATACCTTTCTTCCTCTCTCTTCCTTCTTTCCTTCCTTCTTTCCTTCCTTCCTTCCTTCCTTCCTTCCTTCCTTCCTTCCTTCCTTCCTTCCTTTCTTCCTTCCTTCCTTCCTTCCTTCCTCACTCAATCTTTTAAAGCCAGGAGCTCAGTAATCACAACTTCAGTTTTGTTCCAGTACTCTAGACCTGGTGACTCAAATGCATCAAGAACATTTAGGGGTTATTATACTATAATTTTATTTTTTTATTTCAAGTTCCCATGAGTCATTTTGTCCTGTTCTTTGTGGTTCTAAGAACAATCTCTTTCATAGAAGTCTGAAGCAAAAAAAAAAAAATCAATAAAGAAACTCTACCTCCATTCCACTGACGATGGATTTATGGAATAACAAAGGTAAAAATCACAACAAAATAAAGGTGGTATGGACAGGCTGTAATCTGCATGGACTGAACTCCATGGAAAAATCATGGCTCCAAAGCATCCCCTACTCTTTAATGGTTGGGGCTATTCTTTCTACTGATGTAAACCCTCACAGTCACAACATGGCACATCATGTCTGTTTATGATGTTGAATGAATTAATGAAATTATGAAGAGGATGGAGGACAGTAGAAATCTAGAAGGGGAAAAGAGAAGGTATAAGTAATTAGTTAAGAATATCAAATACTGGGGACTTGGAAGGAAGACAACTTTTTTTGGTGGGGCGAATGGAAAAAGAAAAAGAAAGATACCAAGAAAATGTTCACACAAGTTTAAGACATGAAAGGACCTTCGAGGTCACTGAAGCCCAATTTTCTGCCCAGTAGAGGAGTTTCATCCACAGTATCCCTAAGAAGTGATCATCCGTTCTATTTCTCAAATTCTTTCCTTGGTTTTCAAAATGAGGTTTCTTTTTTTATTCGTTGATTACAGTTGGAATTTCATGCTGAAATAACTTCATGGTAAGTTGAAATTCTGACAGATACTAAAGAGATGCAGTTTAGTTTTGCCTTACAATTTAGTGTTTCGACTAATTTTAAATCCTTTTATTTTCAAGTATTTTGAAAGCAATCTAAAACATTTTCATTTAAAATTTTCTTTAATAATTGTACTTTCACATATGGAAGCTGCTTGAACCTCACTGTAATTTTCTCATCATGTTTTCTTAGTTTACCAGTCAAAACAACAGGTCTGATAGCAGGAGCTCTATAGATATTAAGAAATTAGAGGGTTTTTGGTTCTTTGTCATTGTGTATAATTATTGACCTAGTATTTTAATCCACTTCCGATTATCATGCTAGTGTTAGCTACAACTACAGCTGAGAAGATAAAATGAAGTTATTTTAACATTTCTTTTATCTTTTTAAAAAAGACATCCAACTGTTAAAACTACAATCCTGATTAAGATCCAAGTTCTGGTCTTAGAATAAATACCAAATATTTGGAGTATCTCCAGTTGATTAATAAACTGAAGCTAAGCCTACAATTTTTTCTCTCAAATGACTGATATAGAGGATATTCCAATGGCTTATCATCCCTCTCTGATTATGCCACCTTTGTGGTAATGAGCTACTGAAGGCTTTGTAATAAAAACCAGATGAAGCCTGCCTGGCTATAACAGTTGCAATAATATGAGATTTGGCCAGGCCCAAAGTTCAGCTGAGGTCTGCATCCCAAGAAATCCAAATGATATCTTACAGAGTAGATTTCTAAACTGAGACCAAATTCCTACAAAAGCTTCATAGTTTGGAATAATGAAATGTCATAATTCAAATAATGACTCAGGGACTTACATAAAGAATTTTTTATTTTCAATATTTCTTTTTATAAGATATACTTTAAGTATTTCTTTAAATATTTCCCAATTGCATGTGAAACATTTTTAACAATCATTTTAAAAAATTTTGAGTTCCAAATTCTCTCCTGCCATCCAACCCATTCCCCATTCTTGAGAAGGCAAGCAATTTGATATCAATTACACGTATGACATGATGCAAACTATATTTCCATATTAGCCATTTAGCAAAAGAAAACACAGACAAAAAATAAAATAAGAAAAATACAGAAGGCTAAAAAAAGCATGTTTCAATTTGCATTCAGAGTTTATCAGTTTTCTCTCTGGAGGTGGACAGCATTTTTCATGATGAATCTGTTGGAACTGTCTTGGATCTTTGTCTTAATCAGAGTAGATTAAGTTCCTCTCAGTTGATTATTCTTACAAATCTGTTAATGTGTATAATGTTCTCTGGGTTCTACTTATTTCATTTTGCATAAGTTCATATTAATCTCCCCAGGTTTTTCTGAAAGCATTCTGCTCATCATTTCTCATAATACAATAGCATTCCATCACATCATGTTCAGCCATTCCGCAATCAATAGACATCCCCTTGGATTTCCAAGTCTTGGCCACCACAAAAAGAACTTCAATAAATATTTTTGTACAGTTTCTTTCCCCTTTTCTTTAATATTTTTGGGACACAAACCTAGTAGTGGTACTGATGGGTCAAAGGGTATCCACAGATTTATAGTCCTTTGGGTATAGTTCCAAATTGTCCTCCAGAATGATTGGATCAGTTCAGGACTCCACTCCACTCCACTTGCACATTAGTATGCAAATATTCCCACATTACCTCAAGCTTTTGTCATTTTCCTTTTCTAACAGGTTAGCCAATCTGATAGGTGTCAGGTGGTATCTCTGAGTTGTTTTAATTTGCATTTCTCTAATTAGAACAGATTTGGAGCATTTCTTTCACATGACTTTTGACATTGATTTTTCTTCTAAAAATTGCTCATATCCTTTGACCATTTATCAACTAGGGACTGGCTCTTATTTTTATAAATTTGCCTCAGTTCCCTATATTTGAGAAATGAGGCTTTCACCAGAGAAACTTGCTGTAAAAATTTCCCCCCAGTTTTCTGTTTTCCTTCTAATTTTGGCCGCTTTAGTTTTGGCTTGTGCAAAAACTGTTTAATTTTATGTAATCAAAATTATTTATTTTACTTTTTGTGATCCTCTCTATTTCTTGTTTGGTCATAAACTCTTCCCTTATCCGTAGATCTGAGAGGCAGATTTTTTTCCATGCTCCTAACTTATGAAATCACCTTTTATGTCTAAATCATTTATCCATTTTGACAGTTGGTATTTCATGTGAGATGTTAATTTATGCCTAATTTTTGCCAAACTGCTTTCCAGTTTTCCCAATAATTTTTGTCAAATGTATAGTTTTTACCCCCAAACTTTGGATCTTTGGGCATATCAATTACTAGATCACTATGGTAATTTACTAGTGTGTATTATGTAGCTAACAGGAGTGGAGAACCTATGGCCACCTGTGGCCCTCTAGGTCCTCACACGTATAGACCCTTGACTGAATCCAAACTTCACAGAACAAATCTCCTTAAAAGAATTTGTTGTATAAAACTCGGACCCAGTCAAAAAGCTGCACCCAAGGACTTGTAAAGCCAAAAGTGGCCACAGGGCCGTCAGTTCCCCACCCCTGTATTTATTCCGCTCATCCATCACTCTCTTTCTTAGTCACTACCAGAGTGTCTTGAAGATTATTTTTTAGCAATATGGTTTGATATCTGGAACTGGCAGGATGTCTTCCTTAACATTTTTTTCACTGATTCCTTTGATATTCTTGATCTTTTTTTCCAGATGAATTTTATTATTTTTTCTAGTTCTGTTAAATACTTCTTGGATTGCTTGATTGGTATGGCACTGAATAAGTTAACATAGGTAGAATTGTCATTTTTGTTACATTGGCTCAGCCTAGCCATAAGCAATTAATATTTCTCCAATTGTTTAGAGTTGTCTTTGTGTTTAAATTGCTTTGTAATTGTGTTCATATAACTGTTTGTTTTGACAGGAAGACTCCCAAGTATTTTACATTGTCTGCAGTTATTTTTAATGGAATTTCTCTTCCTACTTCTTGCTGCTGGATTTTGTTGGTAGTATATGCAAATCCTGATGATTTATGCGGGCTTATTTTACATATGATCACTCTGCTAAAACTGCTAATTGTTCCAATTACTGTTTTAGTTGATTCTTTGGGGTGCTCTAAGTATATCATCATATCCTCTGCGAAGGATGACAGTTTTGTTTCTTCGTTGCCTGTTTTCATTCCTTCGATTTCTTTTTCTTGTCTTACTGCTATAGCTAGCACTTTTCATAACATTTTTCAGTACAGTGTTGAATAATAGTAGGGATAATTGTTTGTTTCGCCCCTGATCTTACTGGGAAGGCTTCGAGTTTATCACCATTAAAGAATGCTTGCTCTTGCTTTAAATGATACTATTTATCATTTTAAGGAAAGCTACATTTATTCCTATGCTTTCCAGTGGTTTTAATAGGAATGAGTGTTTTATTTTGTCACTTTTTAAGCATCTATTGATATGATAATATGATTTTTGGGGTTTTGTTATTAATACGGTCAGCTATGCTTATAATTTTCCTAATATTGAACCAGCCTTTCATTCCTAGTATAAATTCCACTTAGTCATAGTATACGATCTTTGTAATATAGTGATGCAATATTCTTTCTTATTTAAAATTTTTGCATCAATGTTCATTAAGGAAACTGATCTATAGTTCTTTTCCTTTTTTCTCTCTCACTGATTTAGATATGAAAACAATATTTGCATCATAGCAGGAATCTGGTAGGACTCCTTTACTTACTTCTTTTTTCAAAGAGTTTATATGTCATTGGGATTAACTGTTCCTTCAATGTTGGTAGAATTTACTTGCAAATTCATTTGGTCTTGGGGATTTTTTCTTAAGGAGCCTATTAATGGCTTGTTCAATTTCTTTGTCTAAGATAATGTTATTTAAATATTCTATTTCCTTTCTGTTACTATGGGTGGGGGCCCTTTCCAGTCATCTGGATCTTTATCTTGCCACTGCACCCAGATAACTCAGACACAGCCCTCCTCCACTTAAATCCAGTTCACTTCAAGTCATAGCATCACCTTCCTGAGGTCATCGGCCTCTTTGAGAATAAAGGACAGACAACAAGGATCACCCAGTGTGGAGAGTTTGTCTATTTGCCAACAGTTATCCCTTCACTTACATCGTCAGTTTCAGTGGCATGTGACTGGGAAAGAAATGACCTCCTAAGAATGACTTTCATTTCAGTTTCTTTGGCAGTGTATTTACACTATTCATTTTTGATACTGATAAACTATTTTCTCTTTTTTAAATCAAATTAACCAATGGCTGATTTATTTTACTGTATTTTTTTTTCATGAAACAAGTACCTACTTTTATTAGTATTTTTTTTTTACTCTCACTTTTATTAATCTCTCCTTTGATTTTCAGTATTTTCATTTTGGTATATAATAGGTAATTTTTAATTTGTTCTTTTTCTGGCTTTTTTCTAGTTTGCCCAATTCATTGATTTGCTCTTTTGCTCTTTTATTGATGTACGTGTTTAGAGATATCCAATTTTCCCCTAAGCTGAACTTTCCCCTTGGCTGAATCTCATACATTTTAGAATGTTGTCTTACTGTTGGCGTTCTCTTTAATGAAATGATTGTTTCTATAATTTGTTTTTAACCCACTCATTTTTTTAGTATTAGATTATTTAGTTTCCAATTAATTTTTAATCTATGTTCCCACAGTCCTTTATTAAATGCAATTTTATTGCGTTATGGTCTGAAAAGGGTGTATTTAATATTTTTTTCTTTTCTATATTAGATTGCGAGGTTTTTATGTTCTGACGTATGATTAATTTTTGTGAATGTGTTATGTAGAGCTGAGAAAAAAGGCATACTTATTTCTATTTTCATTTCATTTTCTCCAGAGTTCTATCATAGCTAACTTTTCCTCCTTGACTTTTTTCTTATTTGTTTCATGATTATCTATTTTCTAGATCTTAGAAGAGAAAACTGAGGCCCCTATTAGTATAAGTTTATTGTCTATTTTCCCTCACAATTCATTTAACTTATCCTTTAATAATCTGGATGCTATGCCATTAGCTGCATGTATTTACTATTGATATTACTTTATTGTCAATTATGCCTTTCAATATTGCTTTTAAAAATTTGATTTTTTCCATGTAAAAAATTTAAGCTTCTGAATTTGCCATCCCCACTAAATAATACTGTTTTAATCTTCCTTGTAATCCAAGACAGAATCTACATTTTCCATTTACATGTTTTAATAGTTTAACTACTGTAAAAGGTTTAGGTCATAAAGCTACTATACTCAACAAATGACATGTTCTGCATATTCTTGGTTACTCAGTTTTGTTTCTTTCTTGCCTCCATGCTTATTTTTTTAAATTTTATTTTGTTGATGAGTTCCATATGCATACCCATCACTCTTTTCAGGAAGCTCTCCTTTCTTACAGGAATAATTCAAAATTTCATTTTTGAGAGCTACCTATCCCTCTTTAATAGAGCTCCTTTTCACTACATTCAGCAGATGGATCCCACCATCTATCCTGTCCTCAAACTCTTCTGAAATATGCTATCATGAAATATAATGGTTGTGTTATACTGTTTGTCTTTCCTCTTCTTTTCTATAGTCCAATAGTCATCTGTCCCTCAGATTCTTGCTCTTTCCATTTTTAGCAACCAGTTCTTCCTTTTCAGTCATAATTGAGTTTAGTATAGTAATCTGATATTGCGAAGGATTAAAATATCACTAAGGTAAATCAAAAATCATCACATCATTTGCTGATGTACCAGCAAATGGTAGGATAGCTAACCTTTTCCATCACTGCAATATCATGCTTTCACAGAAATACGTTTCATTTTTCCTTCCCTTTTTCTTTGCCAAGTGATATGAAAAGAGGGGATGAAAAGAAAAAGATGTGCTAATCAAAATTCTTGAAATATATTTTACTACATCTGATGGAAGTAGAATAAATTACTGTGACTATGAAGAGTCAAAAAGTCTGGATTCTAATCCTATATCTGTCACAAAATAACTGTGAAATTCAGGACAGAAAAAACAATGAACTTTTCTGGTTCACTCTGATTTAACATATAAAATGATGGTACATAACTAGATTATCTTTCCATATCGAACATTCTTAATATTTTATTCTGCTTGAAAATAATCACAAGTGATTATTCCCTATAAAAATGTATTATAACATTTTGCCTGAACCTCTCCTATGCACTTGTCATGTTTTCTTCTCTAGCATAATTTTCTACATGTATGTATGTATGTACATATTTTCCTTAATTAGGTTGTTAGCACCTCAAAAAAAAAGAATCCATATCATAAAAATCTCTGTATCCCCAGAACTTCAGACAATGCTTAACACTTAGCAGGTGCTAAATAAATGTTTGCTGGATTGAAATGAATTCAATAATGATTCCTTCTGAAGTGGCAAGGGAAGTAGATTCTCTCAGTATAACACTGAGATGCTTATTTCTGTCCTGGGAATTTTATCTTCCAAGTCCAAACATGGTTCCTATTGCTTTCGTGACAATTGTTTGGCAAAAACTCTTTAGCTACAAAGGCACCTTGGAAAATTTATAAGACAGAATCAAAGTATACATTACTACAACCTCACCACTAAATGAATTTATCATAGTTAATATTTTACAATAAGCTTGCCTTACCAAAAATAGACTGTAAACACATTTCTAAAGATAGACAATACCTATTAGCAAGTGCTAAGGCAATCTTCCTCTTAACAACACTAGTTGGGGATGTGTATTTAATTCCTATACATAAGTGTAATCTTTGGAATCAGCAGAGGTAGAGGGTTGAGTCACCAAAGCCATAAGCTACTTGTACAAAGAATTACCATTATAGCTAGTTTCTCTGAGTGTTGGAGGGCTGATTTTGAAACAAGACAACAAAATGTTTTTAGGTTCTTTGTATATAAAGCAGGACAGTGTAATTATGTATGTGTACGTACACACACACACACACACACACTTTAAGATGACTTGTGTCTAGGGCTGTA
Organism: Bettongia penicillata ogilbyi; assembly: GCA_023548195.1. Taxonomy (NCBI): domain Eukaryota; kingdom Metazoa; phylum Chordata; class Mammalia; order Diprotodontia; family Potoroidae; genus Bettongia; species Bettongia penicillata. The sequence continues at coordinate 2,326,561 of JAJHZJ010000567.1, forward strand.
CTCACCAGAGTAGGAACAAACAAACGCTAGTCGGTATGAAGCAAAACCTAAGGAAGTGAGCCTTCCTAAAAGGACACAGCAATCTATAGTTACTAGCATCCCTTTTTCCCAAACCAATCAGAGGTCCTATTTCTGATAGGCATTTATTTCATGACATTTGTTTCACAAATGTTTCATATATTTAGAGCTAGAGGTGAAATCGGATTTAGGACAACTATTCGTTTTGTAAAGGGGGAATCTAAAGTCAGGGAACCCAGTGAGGCAGCAAGCCTTTATTCAATGCTTACTAGGTGTAAGCACTGTGCTAAGTGCTGGGGATCCAGAGAAAGACAAAAAAAAAAAAAAACCAGTCCCTGCCCACAAAGAACTCACAATCTAATGCAAGAGAAAACATGCGAACAACTGTGTATATACAAGATACAAACGGCAAATTGGGTAATCTCAGAGGGAATACACTAGCACTAAAAGGGGACTGGGAAAGGCTTCTGAGAGAAGATTATATTTTAGCAGAGGCATGAAGGGAAGCAGAGGGGGGGAAGGAGAGCATTCCAGGCATGGAGGAGAGGCAGTGGAAATGCTTAGAGCTGAGAGAGCAATTGTTCCAGGAACAGCAGAGAGACCAATGTCACTGAATTATAAAAAGTCATCAGTGCCTACTATGTGCTAAGCACTGGAGTTTAAAAAAAAAAAAAAGAGGCAAAAACCAGTCCCTTCCCTCAGGGAGATCATGATGATTATGATCTAATGAGAAAAAAATGTCTAGCATTTATATAGTGCCTATTATGTGCCAGGTACTGTACTTAGAGCTTTACAAATATTATCTCCTTTGATTCTTACAACAACTCTGTAAGATGCATAATTGTTCCCATTTTACAGTTGAAGAAATTGCCCCAAACAATTAAGTGACTTGCCCAAGATCACATAGCCAGTAAGTGTCTGAATCTGGATTTGAACTCAGGTCTTCCTGACTCCAAATTCAGGGCTCTGTCTACTGAGCCACCTAGCTGCCTGTGAAAGGAAGTAAGAAGACTGGAAAGGTAGGAAGGGAGCAGCATGTGCAGGGCTTCAAAAGTCAAAGAGAATTACAGTTGATTTGGGAGACACTGGAGTTTATTGAATGGTGGGGGGTGTATGTGTCATGGCCATACCTATGTTTTGGAAAGATCACTTTGGTAGGTGAATGGATTATGAAATGGAGCAGAAAAAGATTGTAGGCCAGGAGACCAACCAGGCTACCATAATAGTGAAGTGTCAAGTAGTTAGGGTATGGAACTGTGTGGTAGCAGTATCAGAAGAAAGTGGAGGTATAAATGAGAAATGTTATGAAGGTAGAACTGACAATACTTAGCAATAAACTGTATATGGGGAGAGGAGTCAGCTTGGCATCTAGATTCTGAGCCTTGAGTAATTGAAAGGATGGCAGTACCTTAGGGAAATTAGGAAGAGGGGATAGACTGTGGTGAAAAAAATAAGTTCCATTTTGGACACGTTGAATTTAAGATGTCTACAAAATATTAAGAGGAAATGAGAGACTGGAGGTCAGGAGAGAGGTTGGAGCTGGATAAACAGACCTGAAAATTATCTGCACAGAGATGGTCACTGAATGTATGGAGGTTAAGTAACTTGCCAACATCACAAAGACAGTAAGTAGCAAAGGTAGTATTTAAATTTTTGATGCTACAGTTGGTATTCTTGCCACTGTACTCAATGGTTTTTCCAGAAGTATGAAATGTGAAAGAGTCCTGCAGCTGCGTTCACAAAACATTGGAAAGATAGTTACAGAAAGCCAGAGGCAACATATTTAGGTATGTCACTTTATAGACAGTTACATACTATATATATACATAAAGAAGTTCTTGGGTTCTGGAAATCAGAAGGATTTCTATACCTGAAGATAAGGATTCAGGTCTATGAAGGGAAATTTCAACGAGGAAATTTCTTTTACCAATCTAGACCAGAAATTGTTGTGGAGTTTATAACCTTAGAGAGCTGACAGGGGCCATTAAGAGGTCACATAAGGAGCCTAACATCACAGAGCCAATAAGAGTCAGAAGTTGAATCTAAGTCTTCATGACTTTTGCGGGGGTGGGAAGGTATATGGCCTCTCTAAGGTATAAGATTATAAAGATTTGGTGCAGAAAAAGAAGAATGGTGACTGAAAATTGTAGATGTTTCTTTTTTAATTTTTAAAAATTAATTTTATTTATTTGCAGTGTTCTACAATCACTACCATATAACTTAGATAATTATTTTTCCCTCCCTTCTCCCCTCCCCCTCCGAGACGGCATACAATTTTATATAGGTTGTTTATATAGGTTTATACAGGCAGATACATTGTTTATATAAGTTTATATAGGCAGATACATTCCTATTAAATATACTTTCACTATAGTCATGCTGTGTAGAAGAATTAAAATTAATGGGAGAAATCATCTAACAAACCAAAACGCAATATACACACAAAAAAATGATCTGCTATGTTCTGTGGTTGAATTCCATAGATCTTTCTCTGGATGTGGATGGCATTTTGCCTCAAGAGTCCAATGGGAATGTTTTTTAAGTCCTTGCACTGCAATGAAGTTCTAAGTCTACCAGAAAAAACTCTCACACACTGTGGTCGCTGCTGTGCACAAAGTTCTGGTTCTGCTCCTTTTGCTGAGCATCAGATCATATCAGTCTTTCCAGGCCTCTCTGAAGTCTTCCTGTTCATCATTTCTTACAGTACAACAGTATCCCATTACGTTCATATATGATAATCAGCCATTCCCCAATTGATGGGCATCCCCTTGATTTCCAGATTTTGGCCACCACAAAGAGAGCTGCTATAAATATTTTTGTACATGTGGGCCCCTTTCCCATTTTTATGATCTCTTGGGGATACAGTCCTAGAAGCAATATTGCTGAGTCAAAGGGTATGTATATTTTTATAGCCCTCTGGGCATAGTTCCAAATTGCTCTCCAGAATGGTGGGATCAATTCACAGCTCCACCAACAATGTATTAGTGTTCCAATCCTCCCACATCCTCTTCAACATTTATGTACATGGTTTTTTTGATGGCAGGGTTGGTTTGGTTGTGGGTTTTTTGTGTTTTTGGTTTTTTTTTTTGAATTTGTAACTTTCATCATTATTATAAAAAATTAAACCTGGAAATGACCTTAGAGGTAATCTAGTCCAAGGCATTTTACAGATGAAGAACTGAGACTCAGAAGAGGTTAAGTGCCCAAGGTCACAAAGGCTATGAAAATCAGGTTTGGGAACTGAACCTTTGACTTGAAATGTAGTACTCATTTCACTATACCACACTGTCTCAATTCATCACTTTAAAGTAGAGCATTAGAAGGTAGATAAATGATGCTGCTTTGAAATTACTAAAACCCCTCCAGAGCAAAAGTATTATTGAAATTAACTATGATTCTGTCCAAAGTATTATACATTTTTATTTAAAGTTAACAAGGGTGCTGAATGCTTTGACTTTACCTGGTTGGTATTGGAAAAAATATACCTTTTTCTTTTATAAACAAAAAATATTCAAGGCTCTTGGGCAAAATGTTTAATGTAATTTTTTGTATTTTATTTTTGCATCCTATTTTTCACAAGCCTCTTAACTCCCCATATGCAAAATGAAATCATTTTCAAACCAAATACAAATAAAAAATATGTATTTTATATATTGATGAATTACATCTTATTCCCAGGTTAAGTACAACTAGAATTGGCATTCTTCAGATAATGCCCTAACCTACCCAGCCAGAAAAAGAACTGCCAGGGGACTGTTCTAAGTTGACTTAGTCCTCATCGTGCACTCAGAGGCTGAGGAATGCCTGTTTATATGGCAGAGCTGCATACTCACAGCTCCATTCGCCTGAAGGAAAGGAACTATAACATAGGGATATTCTAGGAACTCCTACAAATTTTTTGTAAATTCATGTTTGTTTGGTTTTTTTTGAAGCAATAACTTTCCATTGGATTCTTTTGTTTCCTCTACCTCTGTCTTCATAATCCAAGCTTCTGATAGGATTCCAAGGAATTCAGAAGCCAGTCTGGCAGTCTAGAGAATCTGTCCCTCCAATACATAAGTCATCAGACAAAGCTCAGCACAAAACACTGAGGGAGTGATCTACTTCTGGTCAAGGAAGTAGTTTACTTAAATTACTAGAACAAAGTGGTAAGAAGAAAATCATAATTTTATCACAGGATAGCTATCTGTTTAAAATTGTTTAAAGGTAAAATGTGGAGTCCTATTCTTGCTTATCAATTCATTAGCTGTTTTTCCTTCTGAATAATATTTTCTAAGACAGTTCCCAGACAACTATCTTTTCACTGCATATCTTATAGTCATTCTTAACAGCTAAACATACCTTGAACTCTGGCACAGACCACATTACATCTCACATCAGTTGTATGGGTCTGCTTTAAATTTCCTACCAGTCTATAATATCCTAAAGGACAGGATCATGCTATGTGTCTTTCATAGTAAAGGGCTTTGCATAGAGTAGGTTCTCAATAAACATCTGTAGAACATATTTTTAAAGTATTATCAATAGAGAGATGAGATTAGAAAGGTTCTATGTGCTAAAATGATGGAAATAACATGGCAGGATGCCCAATACTCTTTTGCTAAAGTAAGTCAAATCCTGCTGAATTGCTGAAGCTTTAAAACCTTGCTCAGACTCATTTTCTAGCCTTTCTGCAAATACAAGGCTTCAGTTTTCCGAGTTGTAAAGAAAAAGAGTTGAATTAGATGATCTCTAAGGTCCCTTATAGCTCTAACATTCTATGATTCCATGAGAACATTTTAAACAAGAATGTTATAGTGAATAAAGAGCTCTGGGAAGGACCAAGGACAGCAACCTACAAAATCCAGGATTTAAAAGGCACAATTCTGCTTTATATAAAATGTAGTTAAACTTTCACAGCCAGTAGGAAACAAAGATCAACCAGATATGAAGCATCTGACAAACCTGATGGCCCATTCCTGTGGGTAAGAAAGACTGAGCATCAAATTCCAAAGAACCACAATTGAACCAAACTAAAATTACCTGGGACTCAGGCTAGGAATATAACAACATTCCCTGCATTATGGGGTCAAGGATAGGAGGTAAGAGAACATATCTTTGAAAGTATGAATTCATCTTTTGATATTTATTGCTTCTGGATTTAAAAGTTAATATGGGGACAGATTATTTTGTTTTGAATGGGCAGGTAAGGAAGTGTATATTTATTTTCAACTTTTGATACCTTCAGATCAACTTACTTAAATAAAAATGAATAAAACTCCAAGGCTAGCTTGCCATTTATATAAAAAGTTGATAAGCAGATTAAAGAAAATTAGGGGATGGCGCGGTGGGGGGAAATTGGTTAGTTTTTCATTTTGTTTTTGATAACAGAATGGCTAGGCTTTTTCTCAATGGCTACCATAAATGACAAAAGAAAAAAAAATCAAAAGAATGAGAAATTCTAGAAACATGCTTATTCTTTTGAAAGGCAACAAGCATTTCTGAACAAAGGAAAGATTTTGGCCAATAAAACCTCAACAAACTCAATATTTCCTCTCCATAGCAAAACTACACCAAATGATCTCTAACAACATGTTACATGGAAATGATGAGGAGCCCCTTCCATTCCAAAAGGCATCAGTTGGGTGATGTGTCTCTAATGGAGTCATTGCTCATTGGACCAGCAGCACAACTGGCAGTTTGTCTGCTAATCAAGCTGCACCACCTCTGACCTTTTAGAACAGAAGCCCCAAATTGTGCGAAATGCTAATCAGCAGAATGAATGAAACATTCTGCAATGGAATAATCCCTATTAAGAACAGTAAACAATCTACTCTGGCCTCAGCAAGCTGCCAAGCCTTTTAAAACCAATTACTTCTGCGAGAGACATTTCCTACCCAATTCGAACTATTGATTCATATTTCTATGCAGAGCAGCACATCTTATCAAATTTCTATTTAATGCATGACAAATGATTTGGTGCTTGTTAGGACACAGCTTCCCCTTTGCTGCCATCAATAACTTGTTCTCCAGTTTCCCCACTGACAAGGTTAAACCTGACTGTCACAGCAGCTGTGCTTTGCCACCTGCTCAGCTGACCTACAGCCAACTTGGATTGCTATTCTTAATACTCTGGGATTAGGTGTTAATTTCTAGGTTCTTCAAGCTGACAAAGGTTTCTGAACAGTCTACACTTTCCACCATTGTTAAACAATGGGCAGCTTTATTAACCTCCTCATGGGAATGTGCAAAAATACAAGGCAGTACTGTTATCTTCTTCCAGGGTAACATCTTGTCACTGTGACACTGGTCAGACCAAAGGGCAGGGCCAGATGCCTGCAGTTTTGTAATGATCACTGCACATATGTTTAGGAAGAGTGTATTTCTATGATTAAAGCCCCCTTCTGTTCTTGACACTCTGAGCTAGCATATTTAATTTCATTTGGAATCCATAGGCCCACTATTAATAATCTACATTGCATCCAAACACGCTTCTATTTGGAGAGACAAAGAATTTAACCACAGTCCCTGGTAGGTGGTGGGATGCTGTAGAAGCTCTGATTTGAGGAGCCAATTAATAATATTTATTCTAAGTAAGTCACTATAACAGACACTGTAGAGCAATACACAGAGATATAAAGTATAGTACCTGACTCCGGAGATTATACAATTTATCTGGAAAAACCAGACATATAAACATAATAAAGTGACAGAAAAAAGGATATGTGTGCCTCACATGAATAGTATAGACAGTAAGGGCCATGGGAGTTTCCCACATGTATTTCTGGGGACATCAGTAGGTATGCTATATGTTAGGCAGCTAGGTGGTGCAGTAGATGGAGTGCAGGACGCACAGTCAGGAAGACTTGAGTTCAAATGCAGCCTCAGATATTTAGTACTAGCTCTAAGACCTTCAAGGAAGTCACTTAATATTTGTCTGTCTCAGTTTCCTCATCTGCAAAATGGAGATAATAACAGCATCTACTCCCAATGAGATAACTGCTAAGTGCTCTGCAAACTTTAAAGTGCTACAGAAGTGCCACCACTATTACCAATTAGTATTATTGTTGCTTTGGCGTTTCATTTCACCAAAATACAGAAGTTATAACCACAACAGTCAATGTACAGCCACTCTAGTATCTCAAATTTTATAAAACAGGATAATTTCAACGAGATTTTTTTCTCAACTAGATGATACAATGCAGGCTTGGAATTATAGCAGTTCTTCTAGAGTTCATTACTATCTGAATAATCCCCGCCAAGAAATAAGTTAGACCTGCCTCACCAATAAGAACAGAGGAAGAGGAGACCAAGATTGAGGGAACGTTATTGCTTACTGTGAGAATTCTGAGGGAAAAGGAAGAACGTGTGAATATTGGAAAGGAGTAAATACATTACTTTTCTATATGAAAATTAGCATTATTTTCTATGAGGTGTGTTTCTAAAGACCTGAACGCTAGAGATTACTTATCATTGTTATTGTTTTGCTGTATTCCTATCACATTCGACTTTCTGATACCTCTCAAAACTAGGGTCCCTCAAATACTGACATCACAGTTCTTACAGCTAAATACCATTTAACATGTCATCTTATGCTGCAAGGAGGGGAAAGGAAAAGAAAGGAGAAAGGAAAGGAGAAAGGAAAGGAAAGGAAAGGAAAGGAAAGGAAAGGAAAGGAAAGGAAAGGAAAGGAAAGGAAAGGAAAGGAAAGGAAAGGAAAGGAAAGGAAAGGAAAGGAAAGGAGAAAGGAAGGGAAGGGAAGGGAAGAGAAAGGACAGGAAAGGAGAGAGGAGAGGAGAGGGGAGGGGAGGGGAGGGAAAGGAATGAAGGATGGAAAAAGAAACAGAAACGAAAGAAAGAAAAAGAGAAAGAAATAGAGGATGAAGAGAAAGACAAAGAAAGATTTTAGGAAATTGGTTTTCTGGGGGAACAGTGGAATTTTGTGTAGAGAAAGGCTTTGATTGGACTGTTCCTCACAGGACCCTCTGGTCTGAGACACCCTTATGTGAAATAGTCCTTTTACTGGACCAAGTAAATCCTCATCAATCTTCCCATCCAAGCAATGCACAGGAAAACACTGGCATAACCAAGGGAGTACAGGAGTTGGGGGAATTCGTGTTTTAAAAGTCCAGTCATAGAAATTCTGTATTGAAAAAGAGGAATAAAGCTATAATTTCAGAATGGTTAAAAGGATGAAGCCAAAGATCTCAGTGCGCCCAGGCTTCCACCCACAGAGAGCAAACATTCATCTCTTGATACAGAAATTCTGTGGCCCACAACTGAGTGCTGAGATCTGCACCCATTCAGGTAGCAGCGATTACACCAAGGTCAGACTGTCACCCCAGTTGAATCACCCAGCTCTTACAAAGGCTTAGGATGGTACACATTATACTTCCTGCTAAACCGCAGCTCACTGGGACTACAGTACAGCTGAGTAACATCTTGGTAAAATATATTTAACAACCTAAAGAGTAAATGTGGCAGCAGAAGTGGGAAAAAAACACAAACTTAGTTTTTGCTGAAAAATTCACCTATGAGTTTGTGCTGTGACCTACATTACTCTTTCTTCCACCCCCGTTAACTTTTTTTCCCCTCAAGGAGAAGCATAACATGATGCATTTCCCAAGGATGAATTACTTTGCTGAAAAACATTTTAATAACCTGCTCAACAAGGGAGCAACAAATCACTCAAGCCTTTGCCATGTGGGGTCCAGCACCACAAAATGAATTCTTGTAATATAAGTTCTTCATTAAGGCAATTTCAAAATATCTGACACTTCTTTTATCCTATGACAGCAACCTCAATGTGTCAGGTCATAGTTATCCTAATGAAAGAAAAGCAGGAACAATTAAAAGCACAGGATGCCCAGCACAGGGGCGCACTACTGGGTCTTCTGTTTGTTTCCTCAGTATTCCAAGGTAAGACTGCTTCTGCAGGCTGCTTTATAAAGAAAGTAGAATTCAAAGTAATGGGGGCTGGTACACCTTTCTGCCATCTTATTTGCCATTATGAGCTATTTCTCTTGTTAACAAGGATAAGACCAGAATGAAGATTTTTATGAGCACAATTCATTCTGCCAAATCTTTACTTAATATGCTTAGTTTATATGGCATGTTTGGTCATTAATGACTAAAGATTTTTCTTCTCATCAACAAAAAAGGGGACACTGTAACCTTGCATTAACAAAAAAAAAAAACTAAGTAGAATTTACCCAAATTTAGAATCATAATAAAGTCTTTGGAAGGAGGCGTTCTTAGGCAGGATTTCTATTCTACTTGATTTCTGCAATGAGAAATGCCCCCGTTGTTAACCTTTCAGCCCTGGTTAATTAAAATCTACTGCCGCTTAAAGGCACACAGAGTTCCTTGCAGGTAGAAACCACTGCATTCAGAAAGTCATTGGTTATGTCAGAGATGTGGCTACAAATCTAGCTTCATTATGCCAATATGAGTATTTCAATCTGTAAATTCCTTCTCCCTCAAAAAAAAATTGTGACTTATGAGAGCAAGTAAAGTCAAAGGAGAGAAAAACCTGCTTTATTTCAGCCACTGAAATATGGACGAATATTTAGTCAATAGTCCAATATCAATATTTTGTCATTTGTTAAGTCTCCCACAGAATTTCTTTTTTAAAAAGCCCATGAAATTGAACCTTATGTTCTCTATGTTAATCAGGCACAAAAAAGGTTTTTTCCTCAGCTCTGATTAAAGGTAACCAGTGAGACTGAAATTACACAACACACAGAGATGTTCACATTAACATACAATTTTTACAATTCAACTGACTAACGTTTAGTAAACAGGCACTAGAAATTACTAGAGTTGCTCTAATCAGAAACAGCTACAGTCTTCTCAGCTTTTTTATTTCAGACAGCTTGGGGATATGCTTTATACTGGACTAGTTCTTAGATTAAGGTAGAATTTTACTAAAGGAGGGGAGAAAAAAATTGGATTATCTAAAAGGTGCTTCATATATTAATTTTGTGCCTTTAAAAGAATAACTGGAGAGCTTTACGTTTAGAATTTGTGGCCCTAGAGAAACATAAACATCACACATTTATGTCACAAATAATTTGTGAGTGACAAAAGTATAAACTTATCCATGTATCAAACTTACCTACTGTCTTCTATGGAATAAGGACTTCCCACATGAAAGAAATCAAAATAAAGTAGTTTGTGTCATTTTAGAAACTGTACAACGGGCTCAATTTGACATTTAATTAAGAGTACATCTTGATAATAATTAGTGACAATCATCACAATTATGAATGGCTAGAAGGCAGCATGATCTAGCGGATACAGATTCAGCCTCAAAGCCCAGAAGGGTAGACTGAAGACTTGGCTCTGATACATAGTGATCGACCTGTGCCTCTGGGTAAGCCCCCAGATCTTTGGAGCTTGAGGTTCACAAAGGTGCCAACCAGTATTGGGTAGAAATGAAATCCCAAGTCCAGTACCTAGCTCTATCTAGTATATCCCAAGTACCTACCTAGCTCTATCACTGAGGTAGGAAAAAAAGACTTTGAGAGTTTAGAAGATTCAGTAGTAAAATGAATCTCAGGCTATTTAAGACTATGGTTCAGGATCTTAAACTTATATTGCTAAAACTTTTATTGAAGAAAAGGGGTTGCTAAACACCATACAAGTTGCAAATGTGTAATTAATAATTATTATTATAAGCATTAATATAGTGCCTTAAGGTTTGCAAAGCACTTTAAAATATTATCTAATTTTATTCTCGTAAGAGCCCCCAGAGGAAGGTGCTACTCTTATTTCCATTTTACAAAGGAGGAAACCAAGGCACAAATTAAATGACTTGACCAGGGTCGTAAATGTCTGAGGTTGGATTTGAAACTGGACTTTCCTGCCTCTAGGCCCAGCCCTCTATCCACTGTACCATGTAGCAATTATTACCATACAGTTGTTATACCTGTGAGAAGAAGTGCTACCTAGTGGAGCATGAGATCCCGAATATCTCACCAAGCTGGAAAGGCTTGAGTAACCATCTGGCAACAGAACATGTCTATAGCTATCATGGCAGCACCAGTTTCTAAGTGTGCCTAGACTCATCAACAAAAGGTTGGCCATTAGGCCAAGAGCAACTTATGAAGATTGTTTACTAAAAGCACTACATCACCAGAGAAACCATTAACGTTCTGAGTACTAAAAGGAAGTAGTGTTTTTATGCTAATATGTCCCATGAGTCATTTTTGTATAAGAACAATCGAATCTGTGGAAAGAAATTCTTATCATTAATTTGTGGAGTCTCAATGATACCTTTGAAATGTGCAAAAATGTGCACTTTGTGGCTCTGTTTTATTTTGCAAATCAAGTACCATTTTTAATTGCACACTGGCTTTTAAAATTCAGTGATAAATGTAATTCAAGTACACTTGAAAGCACATAGAAACAGTAAGATAATGAATGTATTCTCTTTCATGTGTTTCGAAATTTTTTTAGAGTCCACTTGTGTCCACTGTGTCTGGGGAAATTAAATGGTACTTCATGCCATGAAAAGAAGGGGGGAAAGGGTCATTTTGTTGTTCTTGTTCTTGAAAGATCACACAGTCGTCTGACATATACTCACATGAAAAATGGCATCAATTGAATAAGAGTCTCTTTTTTGGGGCTGGCTGCAAATTCTGGGACAGCCTGGATGATTTTGTTCATAACATTTCTTAAGTAATTCTGAAGTTGTTTTCGTCTCTCCTCTACAAACTTTGCATCCTGAAAGAAAAAAAGGCAAAAAGATGTGCTGAAATGGGTTGGCCTACTGAACTGGATTTGCCATTTGGATAAGCACTGACAGATGACACTCAAAGATCATTGACAAGCACATGTTCCTTGGCTTCTGCCTTCCTCACACAACAGGACCAGTAATCAATGCTACCCCTCCCAGGAGCCAGTGCACATTTAGATATTAAAGACTTCTATTTATTCCTTTCCTCACCAATTATATCAGAGAAAGAATAATGAATGCAAAATCAGAGGCCCACAGAAATAGAACTCTGAGTCCTACAACTTCAGCTTTGAATACATGAGGCAGAATCGTCATAACCAACCTAACCAATCCTCCCACAAACTAGTATACTGTGAATATTTTATTACAGTGGATAAACATGACAGACTAACTTTATTAAATCCATTAGCAAGTACTATGAAGTCCACAAATATGTCTGAACTTCATAGGGCTAGGAATAGGGACTTGAAAATATGATTTAATTGCTACAGGGAACTTCCAGATGAAGAGACACTCTTCCCTTTATCAACACAGGTCTATGTCTTCTCTTCAATTTATAGCCTTAGAGAGATGAATTTTATTCATTTTGCATTTTACCTTGGGGACCCAGACTCAACTAACACTTCAAATGCTACCACGTTCAAATGCTAAAATCAATAATTAGTGAATGAGGTTTTATGCTGCCCTATCTTAATTCCTCACAGTAGAGATATAAATAGAATTCTCACTGATTAACTTTATAAATATTTTCCCATAATGTACACATTAGCTGATGTTCCATCTTTAGTTCTACAAAACATATCAACTATAAAAATCACCAAAAAGAAACACTTTTGGATACCACATCAAGACCACCGCTGGCTATAGTTTGCACCTAGGTTTCAGCCCTACAGTTAATTCAGCTTGGGCGTCTTCACATGATCATAAATTCACACAGGACTCAAGCAGTTATCGAAGGATCTATGTAGGGTACTGCATTAATGGAGGGAGTTTTCAAGTAGGAGTTCCCACGCTGATGACACCATGTGTTCTCAATGCATTAATGTATGTATATCATGGAAAAACAAAACAACCGATACTGTCCTTTGGTCTCAAGGAGTTTATGATATAGTAATTTAGCATCAGGCATAGATCATGTAAAACTGCTAAAATATTTTCAGAAATTTAATTTTTTGTCAGCCGGTACCCATTAAAAGACATATTTCTGTATCGGTCAAAGTGACAGTGCAAGAAAAGTCTCTGCAGGAAAACCCTGAAGGCAGGAGATCTGCACTGAAGGGGACACAAATCCACCTGGGATCTGGAGAGAAACCAGAGGACCCATGCTTTTGGGGACTCAAAAATTGAGGGCTTGGAGTGTCTTCTAGATGTACCTCAGAACCTTACACTTGCTTCTGTCTACTTCTCTGGGGATATTTTCTCCCGCCCATTAGAAGAGCAGATGCTTAGAGGCTAGGAGTTTTTCATTGCTGTTTTGTCTCCTCAGCACCTAGAACAATAATCTTTTTCAAAAAATGTATTTTTTTTTTGTTTTCAACAATCACTTTTATAAGATTTTAAGTTCTAAATTTTTCTCCCTCTGCCCTCCTCCCCTCCCCAAGGTGGCATGTAATCTGATATAGGCTACATATGTACAATCATATTAAACATATTTCCACAGTAGTCATATTGTGAAAGAAGAATCAGAACAAAAGGGAAAAACCACAAGAAAGAAAAAAAGGAGAGAAAACAGCATGCCTAGATTTGCACTCAGACTCCATAGTTCTTTCTCTAGATGTGGATAGCATTTTCCATCATGAGTCTTTTGGAAGTGTCTTAGATCACTGCATTGTTGAGAAATGTAAGTCTATCAAAGTTGGTCATCACACAATGCTGCTGTTACTGTGTACAATGTTCTCCTGGTTTTGCTTACTTCACTCAGCATCAGTTCATGCAAGTCTTTTCAGTCTTTATCAAATCTTTATTTCAAGGATAAAACACTATGACCAGGTAGGATTCATACCAGGAAGGCAGGGCTGGTTCAATATTAGAAAAATTATTACCATAATTGACCATATCAACAACAAAACTAACAGAAATCATATGATTATCTCAATAGATGCAGAGAAAACATTCAACAAAATACAAAACCTATTCTTATTGAACACACTAGAGAGCACAGGAATAAATGGAGTCTACCTTAAAATGATAGGCAGCATCTATCTAAAATCACCAGCAAGCATTATATATAATGGAGACAAACTAGGAGCCTTTCCAATAAAATCAGGAGCAAAACAAGGATGTTCATTATCACTACTGTTATTCAATATTGTACTAGAAATGATAACTTTAGCAATAAGAGAAGAAAAAGAAATTGAAAGAATCAGAATAGACAAAGAAAAAGCAAAGCTATTACTCTTTGCAGATGATGGCATACTTAGAGCATCCTAGAGAATCAAGTAAAAAATTACATGAAATAATAAACAAATTTAGCAAAGTTGCAGGATACAAAACAGACTCACATAAATCACCTGCATTTCTATATATAACTAACAAAGCCCAATAGCAAGAGATAGAAGGAGAAAATTCCATTTAAAGTTGTTGTAGACATTATAAAATATTTGGGAGTCTACCTGCCAAAACAAACCCAAGAACCATATGAACACAATTACAAAACACTTTTCACACAAATAAAGTCAGATCTAAACAGCTTGCAAATTATCAGTTGCTCATGGGTAGGTCAAGCCAATATAATGAAAATGACAATTATACCTAAATTAAATTACTTATTCAGTGCCATATCAATGAAACTATCAAAAATTATTTTACAGAGCTAGGAAAAACAGTAACAAAATCCATTTTGAAGAACCAACAATCCAGAATATCAAGGAAATTAATGAAAAGAAATGCCAGGGAATTGTATTATAAAGCAGAAATCACCAAAACTACTTGGTATGGGTAGGAAACAGAGTGGTGGATCAGTGGAATAGGCTATGTATGCAAGACACAACAGTCGATAACTACAGCAATCTACTATTTGATAAACCCAAAGACTCCAATTTCTGGCATAAGACTTCACTATTTAATAAAAACTGCTGGGAAAACTGGAAAATAGTATGGCAGAAACTAGGCATAGACCAACATCTTATACCTATACCAAGATAAAGTCAAAGTGGGTATATGATTTAGATATAAAGACTGATACTATAAGGAGAGCAAAGAATAGTGTACCTGTCAGATCTATGGAGAAAGGAAAAATTTATGACCAAATGAGATAGAGAACATAATGAAATGCAAAATGGATGACTGATTACATTAAATTGAAAAGTTTTTGCACAAAGTCAATGCAACCAAGATTAGAAAGGAGGCAGAAAGCTGAGAAATAAATTTTATAGTCAATGTCTCTAATAAAGGCCTCATCTCTAAAATATATAGAGAACTGAGTTGAATCTGTGAGAATGCAAGTCATTTCCCAATTAATAAATGATCAAAGGACAAGAACCGGCAGTTTACAAAGGAAGAAATTAAAGCTATCTATAGTCATATGGAAAAATGCTCTAAATCACTACTGATTACAGAAATACAAATTAAAACAACTCTGAGATACCACATCACACCTATCAGATTGGCTAACATGACAAAACAGAAAAATCGTCAATGTTGGAGAAGATGTGGGAAAATTGGAACACTGACGGTGGAGTTGTGAATTGATTCAACCATTCTGGAGAGCAATTGGAACTATGCATACCCTTTTATCCAGCAATACCACTACCAGGTCTGTATTCTAAAGAGATCATAAAAAAGGGAAAAGGATCCATATGTACAAAAATATTTATAGTAGCTCTTTTTGTGGTGGCAAAGAACTGGAAATTGAAGGGATGTCTTAACAGTTGGGGAGTAGCAGAACAAGTTGTGGTATATGAATGTAATAGAATGCCATTGAAATTATTATGTAAATAGTAAGAAATGATGAGCAGGTGGACTTCAGAAAAACCTGGAAAGACATATATGAACCGATGCAGAGTGAAATGAACCAAACCAGAACACTGTACACAGTAACAGCCACATTATGCAATGGCTGACCTAGACAGACTCAGCCCTTTTTGGCAATGGAAGGATCTAAGACAACTCCAAGAGACTAGGAATGGAAAATGCTATCCATATCCAGAGAAGGAACTCTGGAGTCTGAATGTGGATGGGAGCACACTATTTGCCCTCCTTTTCTTTTGTTGTTTTGTTTCTTCTTTCTCGTGGTTCCTCCCATTAGTTGTAACTCTTTGAAAATATGTTTAATATGAAATATATAAGTACAGCCTTTATCAGATTGCATGCCACTTTGGGGAGAGGGCAGGAGAAAATGGGGGAGAAAATTCAAAACTCAAAATCTTACGGAAGTGAATGCTAAAAAACTAAAAATATTTAAATTATTTTTTAAAAACAATACAGTTTTAGATTGGGTACAGCTATGCCACCTTCCCCTTGTATTTCTTTTCATTAATTTCCTTGATCTTCTGGAACTTTTGTTCTTCCAGATGAATTTTGTTGTAATTTTTCTAGAATAATATTCTTGCACACAGTAGGCATACAAGAAACATCTGCTGAATTGTACTAAGCCATCTCCCTACAAAATGATTTAGGGAATCCTAAAGTAACTTTCCAAGACTCTTCCACAACTCCGTATTTGCAGATGATAAACTCAAAGGAAGAAAAATTTCATTTAAGTAGCAAACGTTATATGAGTTTCTACAGTTCTATCAGTGAAAATTCATCGTTCAGTCCAATCTGAGTCAAATCTGTAAGAATACAAGTCATTCATTCCCCAATTGATAAATGGTCAAAGGATATGAATAGGCAGTTTTCAGAGGAAGAAATTAAGTCTATCTAGAGTCAATATGAAAAAATCACTATTGATTAGAGAGATGTAAATCAAAACAACTCTGAGGTACCTATCATACATATCAGACTGGCTAACATGACAAAACAGGAAAATGATACATGTTGGAGAAGATGTGGGAGACAACACTAATTCATGGTTGGTGGAGCTATTAGCTGATCCAACCATTCTGGAGAGCAATTTGGAACTACGCCCAAATGGTCATAAAAACTGTCATAAAAATTGTCCTAGCAGGGTACCCACAAATTCTCGAACACTATCAACAAATCAGAAATGAAGTATCTGCCAACTTTAGGCAAGTCTTTTACTGAACCAACTCTATAAGGTGGCCTCTCCTAGAGAAAGAATGTATCTTATCACTGGATATCAATTATAAAAAATTATCAGGAATAGGGACTGGGCCTGTGATCTCATTAGTATAAGGAACTGCTAGGTGAGGAAACTCCATCTGTAGTTTATTGTCTTAGGGAGTTGTTGAAGTCAGTGGTGTCAAAATCAAATAGAAATAGATCCCTGCTGATTATATGTTGACTTAGAAAACTACAAATTAAGATTACTTAAGTTATACTGCATTTTTATTTGTTCTGTTAAACATTTTCCAATTGCATTTTAATCTAATTATGACAGCACTCTGGGAGTTCTGTCCCAGCAGGAGTTTGATATTTCTTGGCCCTAAATCATTTACAAGTTAAGTGAATTGCTCAAGGACATAAAGACAGTTTGTGTTTGGGATAGGACTTGAATCTGAGTCTTCGTGGATCCAGAGCTAGTCCTCTCTCTGTTATGTCATGCAGCCTCTCTATTACAACTAACACTGTAGAGGAAATAATCATTTAAAAGTAAATGATAAGAGAATTCTAGTGCTGGACAAATCATTTAGTCAATCCTTTGGCTTTAAAGATAAACGAGATAACGTCTGTATAGTACTTCCGCACAAAACAGGCACTTGATAAATACCTGTTCCCTTTTCTTTCCTCTACTTTGGATCAGAGAGCTCTTCAGATAGATAGCAGAGGTGCACAAAATTTAGATGGGGGAAATATACCTTTATTTTCACTAAACTAACTGAAATTAGCAATTCCTCCAATTATTTAAAAAGTATTTTAAAACCTTCTGAGAAGGTTTCGCCAGATTGTCAAAAGGATCCATGACACAAAAAGAGTTAAAGACACTTGCTTTAGACAGGCCCTAAAGATCTCAGACACAGAACCCTCTCTGATATCTTTTTTTTTTTTACTTACAAGAGAAGCAAATTCTGTAACATCTCTGGCCAAGGAATTCTTCCATCTTAGAACTTTTAAAGAAATTCCTTTTCTATTTAGTAATAGAGAAGGTTTAAGGATTATGAGTCTGTCTGGTACAATTGGAAAAAACTCACTGAATGGCCAGGCAGGAGAGGAACGGGTTTGAATTCTACCTGGGTACTTACTTATTCTTTGGTCATGGGCAAGTCACTTAATTTCTGAGCCTTGATTTATGCCTTCATGAAATGTGAATGATAATACTGCTCAGCTTAGGAAATACATGAAAAGTATTTTGCAAGCCTTACAAAAACTGTAGAAATGTCGGTTCATTAACATTATTACTGACTTCTTTAGACACTCTGGGAGATAAAGGAGTCCATAACCATTGTTTTCATTTCAGAGAAGGGATTCTCATATCTTTACGCAATTTAAGTTCACCATTTGGTGGAAATGACACTCATTGCTGGCAAAATTGAACGAGAGTTGTCTCCTCTGCCTTATCCCATGGTGTGTCTTACAGCCAGAGAGTACATGACAATGGGCCCAGCTGCTAACGTTCTATAATTTTAATAGCAGCATAATCCCCTTCAGTAGGGAACACAATGCTCATGGGCTAAAATACAATACAATCTGTCAGTAAATGTAGCACATTAGAGTGAGAATAATGGTTATTCAGAGAGATCGAAATGTCTTTTGTTCAAGAACTAACCACTTCTCTCTTTTATTCAGATATTTGGCTCACCTGGTTTGAAAGTCAGGAAATGTTCTGCAGTCTCAGTCTCAACCCATTATTAAGCAATTAGAAGGCCCTCAGTGGAAAGGTGGTTAATATTCTAAGTTTGTGCTGAATGTTTCTAATCAGCCCACATTTTTAATCTGTACAGGAAATTCCTGAAGGGCTGCACAAGTGCCACTACTTTTGACAAAATAGCTAATCAACCCAGTAAAGTGTGTGAAATTCTTTAAAAAAATTTCTTTTAATGTCGTAAAGAAGGAAAGGAAAATTTAAGGTGGCACTTATCTGCCTTGTTTTCAACTCTGCTTTTGAAAAGGAGTGGGATTTAGTTCTATAGCCAATTTAAAACTGAAAGCTACAGCAAAGCCAAGGGAAAAAGATATCAGATCTTTCAATGTTAGTTTTTTTATTCCACTTAACAAATATTTACTCTGTATCTATTATATGCACAACACTGTGCTATGCTTGTAAAAGACAAATGAGTATCCTCAGTAGGGGAACTCTATAAAATTTAGAACCTACGTCTTATAAAAAATGCCTTAAGTTCAGAGATGTCAAGTGATGTATGAACCTAGCCACACAGTTAGAAAAATGTCTGAAGCAGGATCTGCAGGCTCCAAGCCTAGCTAGCATTCTAGCCGCTCTTTCAGACTGGCTCCAGAAGAGATGGAAAGATATATGATACTGATTCAACTAAGAAAGACAGAGTTGGCATAGGAGAACTATAATTAATTCTGGAGAATATCTAAATAACTGCTGTACGTAGCTCTAATGAAAAGGTGCACTTCAAAACCATGGGGAAGAAACAACTAGTCCCTATTTTAAGAAAGTGTGATGTACATGCATATGAATTCAAACAATCAATATGGGTAATGATTATTTGTATTAAAAATTTTTTTTAAATTTACATAAGGATTCAACACATTTCCTTAAAACATCAAGATGTAGTTAAAATAATTTATCAAGGTGGTAAAGTGGATAATCCTTCCAATAGTACATATTACAACCTAGCCACACCTTCTGATCTCGTGCTGCTTGACCATTCTCTAACATCTCTCACGAATCCTTTATCAGAGTCTATCTGACATGCAGGAGACCTTCCTCTAAGTCTCTTGACAGTATGGGGGCACCAGTGGACTTCATGGTCTATCTATCTATCTTTTATCCTTGTTTTGCAAACAGCCCACATAAATCTGGTCATATATCTAATTCTACTTAAAATAGGATTTAATTTGCAAAAAAAAAATCTATTTATAAACATCTCTTCAGTAGGGTATTTTCTGTACAAAATGAGAGATGCTCAGATGGATCTATAATCTCATCGACAGTTTTCTCTAATAATGCAGACAAGAACCCACACCTGTCTGCCCCATAGTACGTGACCCTTGGCTATGTCCTCTCAGGAGTAGTAGCAGCATTGCACAGTGAAAGAAGCACTGACTATTAAGTCAGAGAACCAGGGCTCAAATTTTTCCTCTGATGTCTATGGCCTGTTTGACTTTAGGCAAAGTCACTTACCACCATGGGTTACAGTTTCCTAATCTGTAAATGAGGGAACTGGATGCAATGATCTAAGAGGTCCTTTTCAGTTCTAGCTTTATGGTCCTATTACATCTATAAAGCCTGCCTGCTAGTGAAAATGTATTCTTAAAAGTGTACACTCAGACCAATTATGGGCAAATTATTGGATGGAAGGCATTGTGTTATGAAAGAAGAAAGAAGACTAAGTTTCTTGTACCGACTCTGCCACTTACCAGCTATCCGACATTGGATGAGTCACTACCCCCCATCTGTACAACGAGTGGTTTAGATGATCTCTACTGAAGGTACCTCCTAATTCAAACATTCTGTGATTCTGCCCCCGTTTTAGATCTATGCTTTCAATTTAGCCAAAGTTTTACTTTCTTCTCTGAGGGGTAAGGAAGATTTCAGAAGAAGCATGTACCTCTTGACCAAAGCCCATATTGAACTATGGGGTTGAGCTGCTCAAGTCATCCAGTGAAGTATAAAATACTGGGGCTCCCTTTGCACAAGTGATATAAATTATATACTCTGACCATATAGGGGTTACCTAACAAATTGTCTTACCATGATTACATTATTGAACTAAATGATCAGATTCTTCAACTGCAAAGTTAACTGAAGTAACCTTACAAATCAGAAACCAACACTGCAAAGCTCACTTGTCTCTACCATGCCATGGTACCATTCAATAAAAGAATAACATCTTTAATGGATATAAAGGTATCCAAGAAATGCATCTAGAAGTGACTCCTTTCAATATGTTAATATATTTCCTGGCTGGACTAGAACAAAAGTCTACCTTAAAATTCTTCTTTCATAGGCTATCAGAAGTTCCCAAACTGATCAGTGACCACAAGGCAACACTCTTCATGGACTGTGTTTATCATCAGAGGTTACTGAGCACCACTGATAGCTCCTTGGGATGAAAGCAGTCATCTGTTTAAAGGCAATGCTTAGGTGGACAAATACCAGGGTTTTCTAAATCAGCATTACTTATTTTTGAGTTTCCTGGTTTGGCTCCTTGGGTCCCCAATCAAAAAACAGCATCAGAAGCCAGGAAACTGGATGAAAGCCTAGCTTGTGCAAAGTGCCAAATAGCTCGGGTAGCCACTTAATGAGATCTAACAGCTTGTGTCTTCTCTGTCTTTCAGCTGCTGTTTCCCTATCATAATACTATTGTCAATTATGCTTTAAACTATTAATAGGGATCACTGGGAATTAGGGCTCACTCTTAAAAAGAGCAGTCAAGACTATTTTAATGGAATTTTTCCCCAGAAAGGTTAATTTTATTTTGAGCTTAAAGAAGATAAAGACAGTCAAATGAAGAATGGCTATTTTTAAAACTATTGAATGTTACGAATAAGGTTGAATTATAAATTCATATAAGGAAGACAAGGGGTTTCCCCCTCACCCTTTGGCACTGAAGCTGTAGTTTTCTAGGGCATTCCAAGCAACATCCTTCCTACTGCATTCCTATTTTGCAAAAAGGCAATTTCTCAGACTAACTTGTGTAGGCAGGTTTCAAATCATTATTTAGTATTAGTCTCATTAGTTAATCAGATATTTTATATTTGCATTGTTATGAATTTAAGAATTTCAAAGCAATGTTTATGATAAGGGGGAAGGGAAGAGAAACCAGTCCATTTAGTATAATCTCTCAACACTCATGGGGCTAAACAGTATGGAAAGTTTAAGTGAAAGGCTAGTATTAGGGATATATCAGAATGGCAAAATCGACACCACCACCATCCCTGCCCCTCGCCAAAACAGCAAATACCACAGGGGCTGAAGGAAGATACGTGGATGCACTACTGCTAGAGCTGCAAATTGGTACGAATGTTCTGGAAAGCAACTTGGAACTGTGCTCTCAAATCTGCTGCAGCTCTAGCACATTGGTGATGGTTAAAAAAAAAAAAAAAGGACAATAAAAACCCCACTGACCCAGCACTATCACTACTTGGTCTATACCCCCCAGAGGTTAAAGAGAAAGCTGAGAATCCTCTATGTATAAAGATATTTAAAGCAGCTCTTTTTATAGTGGCAAAAAATTGGAAACTAATAGGATACCCATCAATCGGGGAATGACTGAACAAATGATGGCCTATGTATATGATGGAATGTTACTGTGTAATCAGATATGGCGACATGGTTTCAGAGAAGTGAGGGAAGACTTGTACGGAATGATGCAGAGTGAAGGGAGCACAACCTGGAGAACAATTTATATAGTAACAAGGTAAAAATGAACAGTTTTGGAAATCTTAAAGAACTCTGAGAGATGCAATGAGAAACCATGATTCCAAACAACAGATAAAGAATGCTACCAGTCTCCTGAAAGAGGTGACAGATAAAATATATATAATAAGACAAATTTTGTGACACTACCAATATGTGAATCTATTCTGCTTGACTATGCATATTTGTTTCAAGGGGCTTTTGCCCCTTTCATTGGGGCAGAGGAAATGGGAGGGAGAAAAAATAAATACCTGAAAATTTAAAAGAATTTATTTAAATTTTAAAAAGGACAGGGATAGGGGTGGAGCCAAGACGGCGGAATAGAAAGACTCACGTATGCTAGCTCCGAACCCACAGCCCATATATTTCCTGCAAGAAGAACTCCCCACAAATTCTGGATCAATGCAAGGTGCGCAGAAACACAGTGGAAGAGATTTCCGTTCCAGAGAGCTCTGGAGAGCTGTCCCCAGGGTCCATTGCGCCCCGGAAAGTGGAGTCCACCCCTGTGCTGCCCTGGCCATGGCCCCAGAAGAGCAGATCCGAGCAGGCTTCAGGGACGGAACCTATGGCAGCCGCGAAGTTCCCTCCACCCACAGATGTTACAGGACAGTGAGAGAGACTTCTGGGCTGCCCGAGAGGGGAGCGGGGTGTCTCCGTGACTCGGGCCCCCTCGGGAAGAAGCGGCAGAGGCAACAGCAGCCTGGGACTCCCCGAGCAGGCAGACAGAAGTTCAGGGTCATTACCGAAGGTCTCTGCATAAAACCCCTGAGGGAACTGAGCCTGGGAGGCAGCCCTGCCTCCACTGGCCCCATTACTGAAGGTCTCTGCATAAAGCCCCTGAGGGAACTGAGCCTGGGAGGCAGCCCTGCCCCCATCCGAGCACCAGAACTTAAGCTCACATTGAATAGCAGCCGCGCCTGCTGCGGAAAGCCCGTTTGAATCTCAGACCCCAAGCACTAGCTGGGTGGATCTAGGCGGGGGTGGACAGGACTCTAAGAAGTCAAGAAATTGGCTGGGAAAATGCCCAGAAAAGGGAAGAAAAATAAGGCTATAGAGAGCTACTTTGATGGGGTACAGATGTTCCGCCTTTCAATTCTGATGATGAGGAACTATTCTTACCATCAGGGAAAGACATGGAGGTTGGGGCCTCTGTATCCCAGACATCCCAGGGGGATGTCCGCTGGGCTCAGGCCATGGAAGAGCTCAAAAAGGATTTTGAAAAGCAAGTTAGACAGGTGGAGGAAAAACTGGGAAGAGAAATGAGAGAGATGCAAGAAAAGCATGAAAAATGGGTCAATACCTTGGTAAAGGAGACCCAAAAAAATGCTGAAGAAAATAACAACTTGAAAAATAGGCTCACTCAATTGGCAAAAGAGGTTCAAAAAGCCAATGAGGAGAAGAATGCTTTCAAAAGCAGAATTAGCCAAATGGAAAAAGAGGTTCAAAAGCTCACTGAATTTAATAGTTCTCTCAAAATTAGAATGGAACAGATGGAGGCTAATGACTTTATGAGAAACCAAGAAATCACCAAACAAAACCAAAAGAATGAAAAAATGGAAGAGAATGTGAAATATCTCATGGGAAAAACAACTGACCTGGAAAATAGATCCAGGAGAGACAATTTAACAATTATGGGACTACCTGAAAGTCATGATCAAAAAAAGAGCCTAGACATCATCTTCCATGAAATTATCAAGGAAAACTGCCCTGACATTCTAGAACCAGAGGGCAAAATAAGTATTGAAAGAATCCATCGATCACCACCTGAAAGAGATCCAAAAAGAGAAACTCCTAGGAACATTGTGGCCAAATTCCAAGATTCCCAGGTCAAGGAGAAAATATTGCAAGCAGCTAGAAAGAAACAATTCCAGTATTGTGAAAACACAATCAGGATAACACAAAATCTAGCAGCTTCTACATTAAGGGATCGAAGGGCGTGGAATAGGATATTCCAGAAGTCAAAGGAACTAGGACTCAAACCAAGAATCACCTACCCAGCTAAACTGAGTATAATACTTCAGGGGAAAATATGGTCTTTCAATGAAACAGAGGACTTTCAAGCGTTCTTGATGAAAAGACCAGAGCTGAAAAGAAAATTTGACTTTCAAACAGAAGAATGAGAAGAAGCATGAAAAAGTAAACAGCAAAGAGAAGTCATAAGGGACTTACCAAAAGTGAACTGTTTACATTCCTACATGGAAAGACAATATTTGTAACTCTTAAAACTTTTCAGTATCTGGGTAGTTGGTGGGACCACACATACACACACATGTACACGCATGCACACACATACACATATATACATGCACGCACATACAGAGACAGAGAGCACAGAGTGAATTGAATAGGATGGGACCATATCTTAAAAGAAATTAAGGTAAATGGTACGAGAGAAATGTAGTGGGAGGAAAGAGGGTGTAATGGAATGGGGTAAATTATATCTCATTCAAGAGGCAAGCAGGAGATTTTTAGTGAAGGGAAAAAGAGGAGAACTGAGAAAAAAACAAGAAGTTTACCCTCATCACATTCGACTAAAGGAAGGAATAAAATGCACACTCATTTTGGTATGAAAACCTATCTTACAATACAGGAAAGTGGGGGGAAAGGGGATAAGCAGGGTAGGGGGGAATGATGGAAGGGAGGGCAGTGGGAAGAGGAAGCAATTAAAAGTCAACACTCTTAGGGAGAGACAGTATCAAAAGAGAGAATAGAAGCAATGGGGGGCAGGATAGGATGGAGGGAAATATAGTTAGTCTTACACAACACAACTATTATGGAAGTCATTTGCAAAACTACACAGATATGGCCTATATTGAATTGCCCGCCTTCCCAAAGGGAACGGAGGGATGGGTAGAATTTGGAACTCAAAGTTTTAGGAACAACTGTTGAGTATTGTTCTTGCTACTAGGAAATAAGAAATACAGTTAATGGGGAATAGAAAGTCATCTGGCCCTACAGGACAAAAGAGAAGGTGGGGACAAGAGAAGGGAGGGATGATAGAAGAGAGGGCAGATTGGTGACAGGGAAAATCAGATTGCTCGGTGTATTGGGGTGGGGAGAGGGGATAAAAGGGGAGAAAATTTGGAACCCCAAATTTTGTGAAAATGAATGTAAAAAGTTAAATAAATAAATTTTTATTAAAAAAAAAAGACAGGGGTACAGAACAGAGACCTAGGACCGCTGAGTCTTCAAACATTCCTTTTCCTCTCAAGTTTCAAACCCCATGAAAAATGTGGAAGTAGCTATCCTAAAATGAAGACTAAACAACTAGAATATGGATAATGAGTCAATAGAAAACTATGCAAACATGGATTTTTTTCATTACAAATTTAATGCCTGGATTCAATGTCAATACCAATAACAATGTCTTAGCAATTGTTTCTCAATTGCTAATAGAGAAAATTGAAGAAGAATTTCCTTTTACCGTCAATTTTAAAACTTTCTAAGGGGACCTCAGAGTTCAATGAATAGTCAGTCACCGTGGACCATCTTAATGGTCTCTCAAAGATTACTAAATTACTTCTATAAGTTTGTGGTATGGTGGTTATAAGCAAAGCTGAATAAAATATATTCACCCAATAAACTCAGAGAAATAATAGAAGTAAAGAGCATAGAGAAGAAAATTGTATTTCTTAATTTTGTGCATGAGCTCTAAATGTTCACGTGGGTTGCTTTAATACTCACATCTGGGTCAGCTGGCTGGCTGAGGGAGCTGGGGGAAGTGTTTTTTTTAAAGCCTCTCCTTTATTATGGGTCACTCTCTCAATTTGGAAATCTGCCTCAGATGATGGTGAATGAGAAAAGGTGCAATAACTCTACTGGAAGAAGAGTTATTATGGGGAAGAATTCAATCCAAAAGGTGCCAAGGGGAGCATTAGCCAGTTTTTTCTATATTCCCTCAGGATGCCCGCTTCAAGGTCACCATCATCATTTACTCCAACAAAGCTGGGAGTGGGTGGAGGGGCAGCCAGTGAAGGGGCACAGAGGAAGGCAATAGAATGCTGAATGTGGAGAACAGTTAAGCAGTCTAGACTGACTGGAACATAAAGTGCACGAAGAGTCATGAGAAAGAAATCTGAAAAGGAAGACATGAGCCAGATGGTTGGAGGCCTTCAAATGTCAGGAAGAGGAGTCTGCATGGAAAATCCTTGAGCAGGGGAATGACATGATCGGAATTGTGCCTTGGGAAGGTGGACTAGAGAGGAGAATCTGGAAGCAGACCAGGCACAAAGTGATGACGGCTCAACCTTGGGAACTGTTTTGTGAGCAGAGAGAAGAGGGTTGGGTGTGAAATGTTTGGAGGCTATTGGAGACTGGGAGTAGGGACAGAAAGGGAAGATAAGATCTGAGATTATGAACCTGGATGACTGACAGTATAGTGGTCCCTTAAACATACATAGGGAAGTTGGAAGCAGGATATGATTGGGAGTAGGATGACAAGTTCTCCCAGGAGCATATTGAGTGTAAGTTGTATATAGAGAAGTTGGGCAGGGTGATACTGATGCAGAATTTTAGTTCAAGAGAGATCAGAGGTACATGTGCAAATTTGGAGACATGAGAACAGAACATTCAAATCCATGGGAGCTAATGGGAATACCAAAATGAGGATGTATGCAGAAAGAAGAGGGCCCGCAGCAGAACCTTGGGGGAAACTTGTAAGACATGTAAGACAGACATGTAAGAACAAAGAGTGAGAAACATCAAGGACGTGAAGGAAGGGGAGCACCTAGGAGGAAGGGCAGGAAGTGTTTTCAGAGCTGCAGGGATGTTAAGATGGGGACTGCAGAAAGGACACTGGGTTTAACAGTTAAATGTTGAGTGGAAACCTTGGAGAGAGTAGTTTCAGTCAAGTGGTACAATAAAATGCCAGGTTGTAAAGGTAGAAGAAGTGAGTGGAAAGTGAGGAAATGGTATCAACTCATGTAGACCATATCACTACCCTACTTGAGTCTACAGTGTCTCTGGATTACTACATCCTGAATAAAACACATCTCTTCAAGCTGGCATTTTAAATCTTTCACAATCTGACTCCTGCCTACACTTTGAGACATTTCCACATTATGCCCTTTGAGGCATTCCATGTTCCAGTTAAAATGGACAATTACCTATTTGACCAAATTTAACATACCATTTCCCTTCTCTGTGTATTTGCAAAGCTTGTTCCTCTTTTCCAGAATGCATACTCTCCTTAGCCTATCCTATATCACAGAATCCCTTACTTCCTTCAAGGTTAACCTCAAGGGCTATGTATGAGTTGCTAATCTACACATATGAAGGTGGATTACTCTTTCTGGGTATTGACTGTCACATGCAGAAGAGACACAGGAAAATAGTTTGAGGGGATGGAAAGGCAAAGTAGAACTTTTGTGAAGAACTGTGGGCGGCAGGGAAGGGACCAGTGGATTAAGAAGATGGGAGGAGAAGAAAGGGAATAACTGGGGGCAAGTTTCTGGAGAAGAGAGGATGGTCCTACCCCTTATGGGTAGCAAAAGGACGGGTGTTAGCAGCAGGGCTCCTCAGGCTTCGTTTTTGGACTACTTTCTATATCCTGCCCAATCTACCATGATTTACAGGCAATGCTGCCCATGAAATCTAGGGATAATTAGGGTCAGCTACGAGGAAGGAGAGAGCGAGAGACCAAGAAGGTGCCTGTAGTGCCATCCCTGGACTTGGCTTCTATGTCAAACTCCACTGACTCTTGTACTCTGCTTTATAACCCAGTTTCCAAAAATGCATCTGGAGGGGCGGAGCCAAGATGGCGGAGTAGAAAGATGCACGTTTACGAGCTCCGAACCCACAGCCCATAGAATTAAGGTAAAAAGAGTTCCCCATAAGTTCTGAATCACTGCAGGGGGTGCATAAAAATAGTGGAAGAGATTTCCATTCCAGAGAGCCCTGGAGAGCCGTCCACAGAGTCCATCGTGCCCCGGAAAGCGGACCCCACCCCAGCGCTGCCCTGGCCGCGGACCCAGAGAAGCTGACCCGAGCAGGCTTCAGGGACAGAAGCTCCAGCAGCCGGGAAGGTCCCTCCGCCCACAGAAGCTACAGGTCAGTGAGAGAGACAGCTGGGCTGGAGGAGGGGAGTGGAGTATCTCCGTGACTCGGGCTCCCTCGGGAGGAAGTGGCGGCGGCAGAGATGGGGGCAGGAAGCGGCGGAGGCAGATGCGTGGGCAGCAGCGGAGGCAGCAGCAGCGGCGGCGGCCCGGGACTCCTCCAGCAGCAGGCAGGATCTTCATTACTGAAGGTCTCTGCATAAACAACCTGAGGGAACCGAACCTGGGAGACGGCCCTGCCCGACCCCGCTCTATTACTGAAGGCCTCTGGATAAAGCCCCTGAGGAAGCCGAGCCTGGGAGGCGGCCCTGCCCCCACCCCAGCACCAGAACTAAAGCTCACATTGATTAGCAGCTGGGCGGCGTGGAAAGCCCATTTGAATCTCAGACCCCAAGCACTAGCTGGGCGGAACTAGGCAGGGGTGGACAGGAATCTCAGAAGTCAAGTAACTGGCTGGGAAAATGCCTACAAAAGGGAAGAAAAATAAGACTGTAGAGAGTTTTTTTCGAACAGATGCAAATGATCCCGACTTTCTGATCTGACGAGGAAATATTCTTGCCATCAGGGAAAGATGTGGAGGGCGGGGCCTCAGTAACCCAGACACCCCAGGGGGGTGGCGGGTGGGCTCAGGCCATGGAAGAGCTCAAAAAGGATTTTGAAAAGCAAGTTAGACAGGTGAAGGAAAAACTGGGAAGAGAAATGAGAGAGATGCAAGAAAAGTATGAAAAACGGGTCAATGCCTTGGTAAAGGAGACCCAAAAAAATGCTGAAGAAAATAACACCTTGAAAAATAGGCTCACTCCATTGGCAAAAGAGGTTCAAAAAGCCAATGAGGAGAAGAATGCTTTCAAAAGAAGAATTAGCCAAATGGAAAAAGAGGCTCAAAAGCTCACTGAAGATAATAGTTCTCTCAAAATTAGAATGGAACAGATGGAGGCTAATGACTTTACGAGAAACCAAGAAATCACCAAACAAAACCAAAAGAATGAAAAAATGGAAGAGAATGTGAAATATCTCATGGGAAAAACAACTGACCTGGAAAATAGATCCAAGAGAGACAATTTAACAATTATGGGACTACCTGAAAGTCATGATCAAAAAAAGAGCCTAGACATCATCTTCCATGGAATTATCAAGGAAAACTGCCCTGACATTCTACAACCAGAGGGCAAAATAAGTATTGAAAGAATCCATCGATCACCACCTGAAAGAGATCCAAAAAGAGAAACTCCTAGGAACATTGTGGCCAAATTCCAGAACTCCCAGCTCAAGGAAAAAATCTTGCAAGCAGCTAGAAAGAAACAATTCCAGTACTGTGGAAATACAATCAGGATAACTCAAGATCTAGCAGCTTCTACATTAAGGGATCAAAGGGTGTGGAATAGGATATTCCAGAAGTCAAAGGAACTAGGACTCAAACCAAGAATCACCTACCCAGCTAAACTGAGTATAATACTTCAGGGGAAAATATGGTCTTTCAATGAAACAGAGGACTTTCAATCATTCTTGGTGAAAAGACCAGAGCTGAAAAGAAAATTTGACTTTCAAACAGAAGAATGAGAAGAAGCATGAAAAAGTAAACAGTAAAGAGAAGTCTTAAGGGACTTACCAGAAGTGAACTGTTTACATTCCCACAGGGAAAGACAATATTTGTAACTCTTAAAACTTTTCAGTATCTGGGTAGTTGGTGGGTCCATACACACACATGTACACGCATGCACACGCACACACATATACACATGCACACACATACAGAGAGCACAGATTGAACTGAATAGGAGGGGACCATATCTTAAAAGAAATTAAGGTAAATGGTGAGAGAGAAATGTAGTGGGAGGAAAGAGGGTGAAATGTAAGGGGGTAATTATATGTCATGTAAGAGGCAAGTAGGAGACTTTTTAGTGGAGGGAAAAAGAGGAGAGCTGAGAAAAAAAAAAACCAAGAAGTTTACCCTCATCACATTCGACTAAAGGAAGGAATAAAATGCACACTCATTTTGGTATGAAAACCTATCTTACAGTATAAGAAAGTGGGGGAGAAGGAGATAAACAAGGGGGGGGGATGATGGAAGGGAGGGCAAAGGGAGGAGGGAGCAATTTGAAGTCAACACTTGGGGAGGGACAGGATCAAAAGACAGAAGAGAAAAATGAGGGGCAGGGTAGGATGGAGGGTAATTCAGTTAGTCTTACACAACACGACTATCAGGGAAGTCATTTGCAAAACTACACAGACATGGCCTATATTGAATTGCCTGCCTTCCCAAAGGGAATGAGTGGGAAGGGAGGGATGGGGAGAATTTGGAACTCAAAGTTTTAGGAACAACTGTTTAGTATTGTTGTTGCTACTAGGAAAGAAGACATACAGTTAATGAGGAATAGAAAGTCATCTGGCCCTACAGGAGAAAAGAGAAGATGGAGACAAGAGAAGGGAGGGATGACAGAAGGGAGGGCAGATTGGAGATAGGGAAAATTATATTGCTTGGGGTATTGGGGTGGGGGGAGGGGATAAAAGGGGAAAAAAAATTTGGAACCCAAAATTTTGTGAAAATGAATGTAAAAAGCTTCCTGCCTCCTCCTCGCTGTTACTCTTTAAAGGAATCAAGGAACACTATGAATTTGCATTTGTCTGAAGAAAGAGCAGCGAGAGGGGGAGAAAACCATTTATATATCTGGGGCTCATAAACAGATCACCCTCTAAAAGTCTGACACAATTTGGGAGCATGTAAAGGGTGCCTAAGAAAATTCCATTGATTTTTTCCTGTGTCTTCCAATCATCAGGATGCTTCAGTAATCATTAGACAAGATACACAGCAGCGTGGTTAAGTAGGGGCCCAAACCGAAAACCATCTGTCCAGCTGTTTTGGTCAAGGCAAAGTTCCCAAGAAAAACTTGGAAAATAAGATGGATAAAAGAAAAGATACCAAGTGGGGTGGGAATATGGAAGGCATGGGGGCAGAAGTATGATACATCTTCAAAAGAGAGATGGCAATATGACAGTATAGGAGCTAGCAAAATGTTGATGACCTGGGAAAATGTGGCGATGTACGGTATGGACAGAGGAAAGATGTGCTGGGGCAGGGGGCAGAGGGTGGGGGATGGGGGAGGTTCTTGGTAAAGGTGAAGGAGGTGGGTGCATTATAAGATCTTCAGTTTGAAATAAACTCAAAGAATCTTAGTAGAACTTGCATCTGAGCAAAATATCTTCTACAATATATTAAAAAAAGCTGCCAACCAGGCCCCCCTATTTTTTAAAGATATCCAGAGAATGAACTCATTATCTTCAGCTCCATTATACTTTTCAATAGCTTTGTTGGAAAGTTTTTCCTCATAGTACAAATCTGCCTCTTTGTAATTTCCATCTACCATACCTGCATGTATCCATGGAGGCAAAGCAAAATAAATCTAACCCCTCTTCCCTTTGAAATCCTTTAGAATATTTGAAGATAGCTATTGGGTTTCTCCTAAGTTTCTTCTCCAGTTAAACCTTCTAAGCATCTGTTAAGTTCATGTGCAATGACCTTCAAGCCTATAACCATCCTCTGGAGGCTTTCAAGTGTATTAAAGCATGCTCCTAAAAATGTAACACTGAAGACTGAACACAAAACTCCAGAATGCGCCTCACTACAGTAAAGGCAGAGGAATCTGGTAAATTTTATACTTTCCAAGTCCTCATATGCAAAGTTGGATATTGTTCTTAACTGAGAAAAACCTAGCTAACTAGAGGAACTCGGGATGGGTATCAAGTCACCTTCCTTCAAGTCTTGGAGAAAAACTAGATTTTATACAGGTAACATCTGGAACACTGCTGTGGCTCATCACACACTGCATCTGGCCACACACATGGGAGAAAGAGGCTTTTCCCCCTTACACAAAAACATCTTGACTATTTACCTACTAGCAAGAGGCTTAAGATTTTCCACAAACAATTCCATTTCATGCACCTGTGGGCACCATGCAATAAAACTGGAAAGAAAACTCTGGTTCAGTTAAGTAATCAGTGGCCACAGATGGGAGCTGAATGCCAGGCATCTGCAGCTCTGTGCATGTACAGTAATAAGCTTGAATGCAGCTGCACAGAAAGAAATTCTCACTTAGAGTTATTATAAAAAATCATTTCCCCAATTACACCAGTTTGTATGTGTCTGCTACAGTTGAGGAGATGAATGCTAAGCCTGGTGCATTTCAACAAGTGTCCTGCTAACTTTTAACTAGAAATCACAAACCTTGCCTTACTAATTGTGGAGAATAAAGTCTCAGCATATGAAAAATAATCCTTTTGTGAAATGAAGCAGCTATTCCAGAATTCTATGTCATATAATCCTATTTTGAAAAATGCTTTCTGATAACACAGGCATACAGGTAACCATAACAGTATTACCTCAATGTCAGTCAGAATCTCAACCTCACTTCTAAAAATCAACTCAAGCTTCCAGATAAAATGACTGGGGTGAAGGTGAAATCCTCAGGAACCCTCTAGGTCCCTGATCTAACTCCCTGATACTTGACAAAAAGTTGGCAAGGAAAGGCGGAAGAAGAAAAGGCAGATAAAGTTCTATTCTCTTCAGGGACATACAGAAAGCCTTTTCGGAGTGCTTCAGTCTTCCAAGATATTACATTTCTGTCAATTCCTACAGCTCTTACAATCAATTACACACAATCCAATACTAATTATGTATCACTGAGTAATAATGTTACTTAATTATTTCATTTGTTAGTTTCCCATTTCCCATTAGGCTGTAAGCTCTTGGATGCCGGGGACACCTCTTCTACTGCTGAATCGCTCAGAAGCCTATGGCAGAAGTAAGCAGACAGTGAATCTGAATACTTTTCCCAAGAAAAACTTGGAAAATAAGATGGATAAAAGAAAAGACACCAAGTGGGGTGGGAACATGGAAGGCATGGGGGCAGAAGTATGATACATCTTCAAAAGAGAGATGGCAATATGACAGTATAGGAGCTAGCAAAATGTTGATGACCTGGGAAAATGTGGCGATGTACGGTATGGACAGAGGAAAGATGTGCTGGGGCAGGGGGCAGAGGGTGGGGGATGGGGGAGGTTCTTGGTAAAGGTGAAGGAGGTGGGTGCATTATAAGATCTTCAGTTTGAAATAAACTCAAAGAATCTTAGTAGAACTTGCATCTGGGCAAAATATCTTCTACAACATATTAAAAAAGCTGCCAACCAGGCCCCCATAGTTTTTCTCCAAGACTTCAAGGAAAGTGATACCCATCCTGAGTTCCTCTAGTTAGCTAGGTTTTTCTCAGTTAAGAACAATATCCAACTTTGCATATGAGGTCTTGGAAAGTATAAAATTTACCAGATTCCTCTGCCTTTACTGTAGTGAGGCACATTCTGGAGTTTTGTTATCAGTTTTCAGTGTTACATTTTTAGGAGCATGCTTTAATACACTTGAAAGGTGTCATGCAAATGCAGGGGCTGTTGTTTGTCCAATGACACTGTCTTATCACCCCTGAGAGCTGGGGACTCTTTTCTTTGCTTGGTCTCCTTAGGGAGAGCTCAGGGGTTAATTTAACTCCTAAGACAGAGAAATAATCCTATGGCTTCAAATCATCTATGGAAAAGTATACGCTTTGGCTGATGCATTAAAATGGACAAGTTGGCAAATCAGCAACCTAGGGATTTAGTAGAACTATTCCTGTAAAAGCTACCAAGTCTTAAACTTGTTTTCTCCTCTCAGAGACTGCCATGGAAGGTGAGGTTTTGGCACAGATTGAACTGTCTGACACTCACCTAGCGCCCCGTCAATGTCTAAAGCCACCATCACTTCCAGAAGAGTCCAAAATAACACGGTGAGACCTAACATCAAAAGACAAATCAGGCTTCATTTAAGCAGACCTATTAAGGCATTGGAACCGTCAAGAAAAGAGCCATGAGAATTCCAATCAGAAGATCACCATCCCTAATCAAAGATGAGAGCAGCAGTCACTGCCCGGAAG
Source organism: Bettongia penicillata ogilbyi (assembly GCA_023548195.1). Taxonomy (NCBI): domain Eukaryota; kingdom Metazoa; phylum Chordata; class Mammalia; order Diprotodontia; family Potoroidae; genus Bettongia; species Bettongia penicillata. Next base: position 2,360,917 of record JAJHZJ010000567.1, read on the forward strand.
GATAGTATGACAATGAAATCATGGGGACAGCACATAAGAGCTGCTGTACTGCCAAGTGCCTTTGCACTCTGAGTCCTGACAGGAGGCCAGGAATGCTCCTTCTCTTCATTCCCCACTCTTAGCCCTCCCCATTGCTGCACTATGACCAGACAAAATAAGATGATGGCTTGATTTTCTAGGCAGCTCTTTCACTTTTCCTTGAAGATGGTACCACGATCCTCCAAGCTACCTAATCTTGTAACTTTAGAGTAATCTTGGAGTCCTCATTCCACAGTCTACTTGGCTGTCAAACACTGATTTGGTTTTTGTTTTGTTTTGTTTTTTTACTACAATCTCTTTCATATACAGGCCCTCCCCTCTATCCATACTGCGGCATTCTTTTTTCATCTAGACCAGTGATGTCTAAATGAAACAGAAAACAGTTCCCTGAGGACTGCATATCGACTGAGAAGACCACAAATTAGTATTACCTATGTTGTATTATATCATTATTTATTCTATTAAACCTTTCTTAATAACATTTCAATCTAGTTTGGACCTCAGGAATTTTGTTGTTTACATGCTGTGGACAGTAGTCTGACACTTCTAATCAAGATTCTTTTAAGAGCCCCATAACTAAGCCTTTCTATATTATCATTCTACCTTTTCAGTTAGTTCATCTCTAAACTAGCACCCCCTTCTCTTACTAACATACTGCTAGGATTGATCCAACCATTCTGGCTGCAAGGTTTAAAAATCCTTCCACATTAAAAATGGGGGAAGGGTGCTTAGATTCCTTGTGGATCTAAACAGATTCTGAGTTTTCATTCCCTTGTACTTCAGCATGTCAACAGACTGATGGTCTTATCAGGTACCGCAAGACTTCTCATCTTGTGTGAGTCTTGTTCATGTTCACTCAGAGATCCTCTACAGAGTATCTACTCAATGTAAATAGAGGCCCTACATCAAGGTCTTTTTTTTCTTTTTTACCATTTTCTGGGCATCGGGGGGGCACTCTGGCCATCATCCACCTGTTATCTCCGAATCTTATTATATAACTGACCCATCTCCTTTTCTGATTAGACATTAGTTACTGACACACCTTATATCCCTTCTTGCCACAGGGCAGTAGAAAAATGAACCAGTCTACTCAGACCTCTTTATTTTATGCCTTGTTTGATAATAAGCAGGGAGTCACTGCACAGTAATCCCCATAATTGTAATCATTAGTAATTTTGTATGATTTTAATGTATAGAAAAGACTGCTTTTGGAGAAGAATCTGGAAGATTTTATTTTTCTCTATGTTTTGCTCTAACTTCCATAACTAAAAATTTAAGTTACCTCTCTTCTCTGCAATTTTTTTCAATGTATATGTATGTGGGTTTCACTTGTAGTAGAATTTGAATACTAAGGTACAGATCTTTGGTACTTCTAACCTGAAAAAGCTCCCAAGTACAATGATACCAAATCAAGTTTAGGTTATAAAACAAAAATGCACAGTCTGAAGTGTTGTCATAGATTTTATCTTTTCAGCGTCTACTGGGGCCTGTTGGTCTCTGTCCCAGCCTTCCCTGCCTGAACTGGCACTTAAGAGCACTACTGGCCCTAAACACACACTGAGATTGCCTGGCAGATGGTTAATATTGATATTCAAACATTACTGATGAGCTAGTTCACTTAAAACACGGAATTATTTCACAGTCTACTGAAAACCTTATAACCATCAATGGCATGATTTAGAAATGCTTATAATGCCTGTGGTCAAAGGTTTAACAGCCCCACCATCAATATTTTGGAGGACATTTTTGACTGCTTAATAGGTCCTTCTATGATCAGTATAAATTCTTCACTACTTATGTCAGCAGAGGAAAAAAAATCAAATGCAGAAATGTTTTTCAGATTTCTTCATAGCTGTCAGATTACATTTCAAACATTAACTCCTTAGATCACAATAGCTAGGTAGTTCAAATGTTGTCCTTCCTTCAGAGCTTCTACTCTAAAAGGGCATCCCTTAGGTCAAAGCCATGGTCACCCATTGTAAGAGTTCACAAATGACATAATCATAGGATTGTAGATTTGGAGATGTAAGGGACCTCGAAGTTCATGTAGTCCAACTCCTTCAATTTATAGATGGGAAAACCAAGTTCTAGAAAAGTTAACTGGCTTCAGTACTAAAGGATACTCAAGTAAAGACAACTACAGATCAAGAGATGCAGCATGAGCTGAGGGGAAAAACATGGCACTAGGGAGCAGAATTCCTGGGTTCTACTTCTGGCTCTGGCTGTGTCACCTTGGGCAAGGTCTACAACTTCTCTGGACCTCAATTTCCTGTTTTGCAAAATTGAGGGTGAGGTACAAGTATAGATAATTTTCAATATCTTTGTATGATTCCAGGTGAATCAGACAATTGCATTTTGGAAAAGCGAGATGAACAATTGTAGCACGTAATTTGGTAATTACAAAGTTTGGTTACATAAACTTCTCAGAAATACAAAGTAGACATTGGGTCCTCCAGGTTGCATGAATATATGGGGATTGGGATTTTTTAAAAATAAGAATATCATCTGAATTTAAAATCATTTGAAATCTAAACTGCAGGCAAAGAAAAGCATGAGAGGATTTGTTTTCCTCCTTGCCAGAAGTAGTTTGTCTCTTTACTGAATTGTCATAATAGTTCTTGTTTATATTTAACTTTAAGGTTGAAAGTGTTTATATTCACTCTTTGTTTCTTACTGCAAAAATGTTTGGTCTCCATTTTACAGAAAAGGAAACTGAGGCTCAAAGTTGTGGATTGCCCACTTTCTATCTAGAAAGTGTCAAAAATAGAAATATAACCAAAGTCTTCCTAACTCTGAAATCAACACTATTTACTATGTCACAGTGTCTCCTCTGATTACACCCTCAATATCTCTCATGTACTTATCACACTCCATTTCCTGGCATTTTTTTTATCTAAATGCCATGAAGGCAAGTACTTTGTTTTACTGAGCTTTTTACCTTTCTGAGCATAATGTTTTGAACAATTATATTAGGCACCCAATAGAGATCTGATGGATAAATGGCCACCCTAGTAACAAATGGCCAAGAAGAAAAGACAAATCATAAAACTACCTAGTTCAAACTTAATAAATGATATGAAAGAGCAGTGTTGAATGGGCAGGGAATGAACAACTCTGCTTTCATGTGGGAAATACTAATTTCTGTATGATATTCAAATATGATTTAAAGAGAACACTGGACATGCCAAGGAGAAAAGAAAAATGGGTTACAATTTGCCTCAATGCAAGTCTGGCCCATATATGGGGAAATTCCCAACCAAGCCGTGCAGAAGCCAGGACCCTCTGAATCAGCAATTTAACATCACAATGAAAAATGAGAGAAAGCAATAAGTCAGGCACTGTAATTTTTCTCCACTAGCTTGAGATCACAAACTTTTATAATTGAAGTAAATAATGAAAATGAACAATATTTAATGGTCAAAAGAGCATAAATGGAAAGAGCCTGTCCTTGAAAACTACGTAGTCTTAACTGCGCCAATCAGGCATAAAAATTAGCACTGATACAGTAATAGTAATGCCACTTACATGCACACAGGACTTTATGGTTACAGACCACTAACACCTTCATTATCTCAACTTTGGTCATCACAACAATTTGTCTTGTGCCTTGCTAATACATTTATCACATAATATTATATATTACAATTACCCACATTTTTCTTTTTCCTAACTATAATGCAATTGTATGAAGGCAAGGAACTGTGTATTATTTCCTCCAGTACCTAATGTTGTAGAAACAGCAAATACTTGCTAAATGCTTTCTGAATGAATTAATGAATGAAATCCAAGTGTCCCAGGAACAATATATACCCAGGGTTGAAATATCAGTGATTTTGAAAAAGCACAGCAATTCCATAGTAGTGTCTTTGCCCCACAAGGTTTAAGCCTTAAGGGTTGATGTCTTCTATGCTCATGTCTTCTCATCTAGCTCTCTGAGCGTGCTATCACCCAAAGGGCCATTTGATTCATCAATTCTTCCTACTCTCTAATGACAGCATTGACAATGACCTATTCCGTATTTGTTCAGCTATCTGGACTTATTTGATGATGTCTCCAGCTGGCTGTTAAACTGTGAAATATTCATAATTTCATAGCTATACCAAAGTTTTTTTCCAAGCTTATTTCAGGTTATTGATCTGTTTATTCAGTAAAGTGCTACATATATGAATTATTTTAGTGAAAAATCATTGAGAATCACAAGATTTTAGAGTTAGAAGGAACTTGAGGTAACTTCCAGTCACTTCCTCATTTTACAGATGATGAAACTGTGATGAGAAATGACTTTTTCAAGGTCAAAAAGCTAGAATATGGCCAGTGAAGTGCCCAAGTGGCCAATTCTCAGCTTACATGATTTTTTTCAGGGCTCTGTTCATGGTTCCCATGTCATTTTAGTTACCCTTTAATGAAAATTTTCCATTTCTCCTGCTTTTAAACAGAAACAAATAGCAGTCTAGTACAAAATTATTACCTTTTCTACAACCTGAGAATAATTCCACAGTCGTATCTATAAACTTAAATTTTTGTTCAGGTTTCAAAAGATTTGGGTGGGGGGAGGGGGTTAAGGGAGGAAGGGATGACATCATTCATACTGAAGGTTAGATTCTAAGTGGCCTCCATATCCTTTCCCTCCTTGGGTATTTAACAGCTAATCATTCAGGTAACAAACAGGTCCCAGATACCGTGTACCTCGTTCACACAATGAAAATCTTCTAATGTATATGTTCATCTAAAAATACTCTTCTCTGAGCAGCAGCATCCCAACGACAACACAGCACCTTAATTTAGACAAAGATACTTCTCTCACACTTGTACTGCACCTAGAGATATGTAATTCTGCTGCCTAAAAATAAACAGGTACTGTATCATTTCCAGCAAGTTCTTTCTAAACCATTAATTATTTATCTACCACTTGCCCCCAGACAAGCACCTAGTCAGATGCTGGTGATGGAATAGGCACTGCCAGTGAGGCAAGGGGCAAAGACATGGAGATACCAGATAAGGTTCAGAGAGGAATTCTTTTTCACAGAATGAAACAGGTCTGGTCTGAGTCACGGCAGGTATACCTACTTCTACTGAATCCAAAACACTTCACACACAGAAAACCCAATACAAAAATAATGTCTGACAGGAAATCCTCCTTCTCCCACAGTGCCAGATTGTACTGATGGCACATAAAACCGGGTCGTCATCACAGTCCACTTTTCTTAAAGGGATGCTCCTCAGACCAAGGGAATGATTGACTGCTTTGTCTCTAGGTCATGAAAATGCAGGGAAGATACACTCATTATCCATCATCTTGGATACCAGCGTTGTTGACTGCCTGCCTATCATCTGGAGCACTGCAGAGAAGACCGTACTACCAGAAAAGAAAAGAGTTAAATTCAATTACTTATTAAATCAACACATTTGAGTCATTGGCAGTAATCCCTAAAGCAACAGTGAAAGCATGATTTACAGTTCTCCAGATCAGTTAAGACACAAATGACTTTACTAAGGGAAATGCCCCTGAAACGGAACATTTTTTATTGGTTGTATTCCATTTTCTATTTGAAAAATGCCTGCCATTGCCTGGTTTGTGTTTTCCACTGGGATTTCCTATTCTAGGAAAAAAGGGCCTAGAAAATAAATAAATTAAAGGGGCAAATGAAGAGTAAGTACAAACACCGTATTTGCCTGGCTAGCTTGGCTCTCCTGCTCTCTCCGCCCTACCCCCACCCCTCAAGTATGTGTATTTAAAATAAACTATATCTATTACAAAGCATATAATGTTATTGTTTATTTTCAGAAGCAAGAAATCAAATCCAAAGGATCTCTAAGTGAATGAGTAAAGACTCTGGCACTTATCTATTTTTTAAGATTACTTTTCAAAAGTTGCGTAGCTAACTTTTAGTTCAATACCTGTGTGCAAAAAACTGAAAGGATCATTGTGCAATTTACAACTCAAGAACTTTTCCTAAAGCAGATTTACAAATGGAAACTTCTCAGATCTCCTTCTGACTGCTGAATTGTTCTGATGTTCTTCTGTCTGTGTCTCAACGAAGGTAAGGGCGATTGATAGATGAAGACCAGCATCGACCACTGATTTATCTATCACTCTTTGTAAGGTGTCTTTTTTCTTGTTGTTTTCAGACTTTCATCCAAGACTCAAAGACACTCTTCCACCTGCTGCTACTATATCCCCCTCACTGGTTGCACCTTTTCTCTATGTCTTAGATATTAGGAAAAATAAAAAGAGGAAATACTTGACTAGGGGAAAAAAAATCTGACAGGAAATAAGTCCACTAATAGCCCTTCCTATATCAAAGACGTTATGGCACTCTGCTCTACACTAGCTATCATGCTCCCCCTTTCTATATTAGGCCTATATGTTCTAGATTCATCTAAGAACAGGCATGATGCAGATGTATCCTCTAGATTCATCTAAGAACAGGGAGGATGCAGATGTATCCTCTAGATTCATCTAAGAACAGGGAGGATGCAGATGTATCCAAGCCTGGGAGATACACAGAAATATCTCCAGACCTTTCCCCAGGATGGAAATGACATGGGAGAGTTCAGCCACAGTCAGAGAACAGTAGAATGGAGTGGGAAGAATACTGGATCTACAGAGGGAGGAGACCAGAGTTCAAGTCCTCACTCTGATTCTTACCAGTATGAGCTCAGGCCACTCTTCATCATAGTTTTCTTATCTGTTGGATGGGAATGTTACCACTTACACTCAATACTTCACTTGGTCATTTCAAGTAAAGCACTACAAAGCATTATGTAAATATAAACAATTATGTTGCATAAGCAGACAGAACAGAACCTCTCCAGTACCATTAACATTTCTTTTGCTATGTGTAATGAACAGGCAAATATTTCTAAGGTTACATAAAAAGAGGAAAGGGAGAACCTCCACTACACAAGTGAAGTAGTCAAGAAAATGGGGATAAAATAGATTCAGAGAGGCCAAATGAAAGAAATGACAATGATTTTATCGGTTATTCCTATACATAAGCATCAAGGCCTCCATCTCCTAGATGCACTGAAATTAACAAGAATTTATTCGGTATGTGGTATATGGCACAGGTGACCAACGAAGCTGAGTTACTGCCAGTAATTCTTTATTTGGTCTGCCAATATTCTTAATAAATCAGAAATAAAATCCTGATTCATACCACTGGCCCTCTATCTCAGCAGTCCTCTACCAAAGGCTTGCTATAGGCATTTTTTAAAAAATTCTTATCTTGTAGAAGCTCTCATGTGTAAGGGTAATGTTACAAATGCTCCCATTTGTCATCCTTTCTCTTCACCCCTTGATGTTTTACTGAGCACCCCAAGAAACTCATTACCTTGAGTTTCCAAAGATGATGAAAAATTCACAAAATCAGAAACAGCTGCATAGTTCAACTCAGGCCCTTCATTTCATTGTGACATTAAGTCACTGAGTTCACTGAATTAAAATCTAAAACAAGAATGCCTAAAGTTCACCATTAGTTATTTTTTTTTTACAATATAATATAAAAATATGTTTATTCATATCAAAGAGCTATCTAAATCTTTAGAGTATAGTAAGCAGCATGGATAGGGATACAGAACATTTAGAGTAAGAAGAATAAAAATAACTGAACATCATCCTCCCAACTTTTCTGAAAATCGCATTTGTTTTAGGTCAGAAGACTTCCCAGGATAGCAAAAGCCAGAGTTTTCTCCCTGAGAAATACGTTTCTCTCTATTACATCCACCTCCGTTGTCTGTCTCACTTGGTTAAGGCAGGACAGTCATACAGAGAGTGTGAAAGCCCTCATGGGGATGCTGACTAGACAGATTTTTCCTTAACCCTCTTCTGAAGGGAGAGGGTTATCTAGTCCCTAAGGGCAGCCACTCTTACTATTACTAATTTAAAGTCTCAAAAAAAGGGTTTTTTTTAGGGCTTAACAAAGAAAACCCTGAAAATTTATAGAAATCTTCATTTCAGAGTATGAGGAGATCTGAGTAAGTGATACCTAACAGAAAACCACTATTATAACTTCTCTGTTCTCCATCTTCAACATGGAATGGTATGTTTAGGTTAATCAAATATTCTGAATGAGAGAGTTACCATATAAACCATTTTTGGATTATAACATTCAAAAATCAAAATAGAATAAATTAATTTAAACATCATTCTGAGCATCAATTATCAACATACCATAGTAGCTGATACCATACAACCACCAGAGGAAAAACTACTAATCTCTCTTGGTTCATCTGCCAATAACAAAATCCCATCAGAAAGAAAGAATCTAAAGTTTACTTAGTGAAAGGAAGATTTAGATGCAAAACACTGGAATTTCAGTAGACTGTAGGCTAATAGCTAGGTCCACTGGTTTGGACTTTTAGTGCTCCCTGGGTTAATGAAGGAGCACATGCTTAGGCTCCAAATGTTCTAAGCTTGTCACAAAGATTTTGGTTTTCCCAAAAAACTGGTGTAGTTGAGAAATTATATGAACAGAAAGTTCCACAGAGCTAATGGTCCCTAAAATGATGAATCAAGTGCCAGAAAATATGCGCTCTCATTAAAAGCAAAGGCAATCTTACTCCGTGCTGCCCATATACTGCAAAGCTTTATGGGCCTCCAGACCTTATTTATATGACAGACACATCTGAGCAACAAATGCATAATGTGAGTTATTCTGTGTCCATGTTGAGGGACATGACCCAGTTCCCAGGCAATTTACTGTCTCTGCCAAGTAAAGAGGATGAGAATTTTCATTTACGTCCCTGGGAAAACATTCCATCGTGGCATATTTTGAGATGTAGGTGAAACTAATTTTGGTGCTGTTGTCTATTTGTTTCCTTTTTTACAGGTTGGTCCCTTACCTGCCTTCTTTTTTTCACATCTAAAATGGGGATAATAATATCCCCTATCCCCAACATGCTTTTGAAAATATATAATTTATTTATTTTCAGTTCTTAACATTCATTTCCACAAAAATTTGAATTCATAATTTTCTCCCCATCTCTCCCCACCCCACACCCCAGAACAGCAAGAACCCCATTCACCCCTTCCTCCAGTCTGGTCTCCCTTCTATTACCCAACCTTCTTCTATCCCCCTTCCTCTCTATTTTCCTATAGCAAAATAGATTTTTATACTCCATTGCCTGTATATTTTAATTTCCAGTTGCATGCTAAAACAATTTTTAACATTCCTTCTTGAAGCGTTGAATTCCATATTCTCTCCCTCCCTCCACACCTACCCTCATTATTTGTTTGTTTTTAAAGAAGCATGGTATAGCCAAGAGAATATGTGAATTCAAATGTGAGTTGAGCCATTAACTACTTATGTGACCTTGAGTTACATTTCACCTAGTTGATAATTAGTTTCTTCATCTGTAAAATGAAAGAGTCAGAATAGATTAACTCTAAGGTTCCTTCCAGACATAGATCTATGACTCTATGACATGTATACCTTAAAAAAAGATTTCTACATCCTGGCTGAAGGAGCACTTGTTTAAAAAATATATGATAAAACAAAAATTCTAGCACTACAAGTAGAGCTTGCTAGACACTTGACTTGTAGTAGGGCACCTATTAATTCTTAACAGAAGATGGACTAGATCATTCCACAATATTAAAAATTTTGACTTTTCCTCAATCCAAACACCAAAAATAGGGAGAGAAAAGTGTAGCATTTTTGTTAGTATCACCAACGTTGGCAAGGACTTATTGAAGACCTATAGCTGCAGTTACTGATGTGCCTCCAAACGATGGTGACAATAAACTACCAAGAAGCCCTATTAGCTGGATAATCTGGAATTTTCTCACAATTCCATGAAACAGGGACAGGGTAAAGGCATTATTATTCCTATTTTATAGACAAAGACCTTGAGGAAGTTTAGCTTCAAGGACACAGAACTACGAAGTCAGATCTGACAATGAGAAAGTGATCAACTTCCAAGCAGCAGTATCCTGGAGGCAGTATGGAAATATGGAACGTGCCTAGGTGAAAGAAAGGTCACCACAAGCAATTTAGATTCAGGTCTCAGAGGAAAAGTCAGCACACTTCTGGTTCTGCACTGTCACTTAAAAGCCCTCCCTTTATCATGTTCACTCAGCCTCTTCCACCTAGAGGTCCATTCTGCGAAGATAAAACACTCATTCCAGATCCTATTGGCAGTTACACACCAGAGAAAGGTTCCTCAGGAATCAGACGATGGTGAAAATAAGAGCACAGATGAAAGCGGTTTGCTTTTTTTTTTTTTTTAATTTACTTATTTATTTAACTTTTTACATTCATTTTCACAAAATTTTGGGTTCCAAATTTTCTCCCATTTTATCCCTCCCCCACCCCAATACCCCAATCTAATTTTCCCTATCTCCAATCTGCCCTCTCTTCTGTCATCCCTCCCTTCTCTTGTCTTCATCTTCTCTTTTCTCCTGTAGGGCCAGATGACTTTCTATTCCTCATTAACTGTATGTCTTCTTTCCTAGCAGCAACAACAATACTAAACAGTTGTTCCTAAAACTTTGAGTTCCAAATTCTCCCCATCCCTCCCTCCCCACTCATTCCCTTTGGGAAGGCAGGCAATTCAATATAGGCCATAACTGTGTAGTTTTACAAATGACTTCCCTGATAGTCGTGTTGTGTAAGACTAACTGAATTACCATCCCTCCTATCCTGCCCCTCATTGTTTCTCTTCTGTCTTATGATCCTGTCCCTCCCCGAGTGTTGACTTCAAATTGCTCCCCACTCCCTTTGCCCTCCCTTCCATCATCCTCCCCTTGCATTATCTCCTTCTCCCCCACTTTCTTATCCTGTAAGATAGGTTTTCATACCAAAATGAGTGTGCATTTTATTCCTTCCTTTAGTCGAATGTGATGAGGGTAAACTTCTTGTTTTTTGTTTTTGTTTTTGTTTTTTCTCAGCTCTCCTCTTTTTCCCTCCACTAAAAAAGTCTCCTACTTGCCTCTTAAATGACATATAGTTACCCCCTTCCATTTCACCCTCTTTCCTCCCACTACATTTCTCTCTCACCATTTACCTTAATTTCTTTTAAGATATGGTCCCCTCCTATTCAGTTCAATCTGTGCTCTCTGTCTCTGTACGTGCGTGCATGTGTGTATGTGTGTGCGCGTGCATGCATGTACATGTGTGTGTGTGGTCCCACCAACTACCCAGATACTGAAAAGTTTTAAGAGTTACAAATATTGTCTTTCCATGTAGGAATGTAAACAGTTCACTTCTGGTAAGTCCCTTAAGACTTCTCTTTGCTGTTTACTTTTTCATGCTTCTTCTCATTCTTGTGTTTGAAAGTCAAATTTTCTTTGCAGCTCTGGTCTTTTCATCAAGAATGATTGAAAGTCCTGTTTCATTGAAAGACCATATTTTCCCCTGAAGTGTTATACTCAGTTTAGCTGGGTAGGTGATTCTTGGTTTGAGTCCTAGTTCCTTTGACTTCTGGAATATCCTATTCCAGGCCCTTCGATCCCTTAATGTAGAGGCTGCTAGATCTTGAGTTATCCTGATTGTATTTCCACAGTACTGGAATTGTTTCTTTCTAGCTGCTTGCAAGATTTTTTCCTTGAGCTGGGAGTTCTGGAATTTGGCCACAATGTTCCTAGGAGTTTCTCTTTTTGGATCTCTTTCAGGTGGTGATCGATGGATTCTTTCAATACTTATTTTGCCCTCTGGTTCTAGAATGTCAGGGCAGTTTCCCTTGATAATTTCATGGAAGATGATGTCAGGGCTCTTTTTTTGATCATGACTTTCAGGTAGTCCCATAATTTTTAAATTGTCTCTCCTGGATCTATTTTCCAGGTCAGTTGTTTTTCCCATGAGATATTTCACATTCTCTTCCATTTTTTTCATTCTTTTGGTTTTGTTTGGTGATTTCTTGGTTTCTTGTAAAGTCATTAGACTCCATCTGTTCCATTCTAATTTTGAGAGAACTATTAAATTCAGTGAGCTTTTGAGCCTCTTTTTCCATTTGGCTCATTCTGCTTTTGAAAGCATTCTTCTCCTCATTGGCTTTTTGAACCTCTTTTGCCAATTGAGTGAGCCTATTTTTCAAGGTGTTAATTTCCTCAGCATTTTTTTGGGTCTCCTTTACCAAGGTATTGACCCGTTTTTCATACTTTTCTTGCATCTCTGTCATTTCTCTTCCCAGTTTTTCCTCCACCTGTCTAACTTGCTTTTCAAAATCCTTTTTGAGCTCTTCCAAGGCCTGAGCCCATCCGCCACCCCCCTGGAGTGTCTGGGGTACTGAGGCCCCGCCCTCCACGTCTTTCCCTGATGGTGAGAATATTTCCTCGTCAGATCCGGAAGTCAGGATCATCTGCATTTGTTCGAAAAAAACTCTCTACAGTCTTATTTTTCTTCCCTTTTCTAGGCATTTTCCCAGCCAGTTACTTGACTTCTGAGATTCCTGCCCACCTCCGCCTAGATCCGCCCAGCTAGTGCTTACGGTCTGAGGTTCAAATGGACTTTCCCCGCCGCCGGCCGCTAATCAATGTGAACTTTAGTTCTGGTGCTGGGGTGGGGGCAGGGCCGCCTCCCAGGCTCACCTTCCTCAGGGGCTTTATGCAGAGACTTTCAGGAACGAAGCGGGTGGGGGGGGCCCGCCTCCCAGGCTCAGTTCCCTCAGGGGCTTTATGCAGAGGACTTCAATAATAGAGTGGGGTGGGGCAGGGCCGTCTCCCAGGCTCAGCTCCCTCAGGTTGCTTATGCAGAGACTTTCAGTAATGAAGATCCTGCCTGCTGCCGCTGCTGCCTCAGCCGCTGCCCACGCCTCTACCTCCGCCGCTTCCTGCCCCCGTCTCTGCCGCCATCGCTTCCTCCCGAGGGGGCCCGAGTCACGGAGACACTCTGCTCCCCTCCTCCAGCCCAGCCTCTCTCACTGACCTGTAGCTTCTGTGGGCGGAGGGACTTTCCCGGCTGCTGGAGCTTCCGTCCCTGAAGCCTGCTCGGGTCAGCTTCTCTGGGCCGCGGCCAGGGCAGTGCTGGGGTGGTGTCTGCTTTCTGGGGCGCAACGGACCCTGGGGACGGCTCTCCAGGGCTCTCTGGCATGGAAATCTCTTCCACTCCGTTTCTGTACACTTTTCAGTGGTCCAGAAGTTATGGGGGTCTCTTTTTACATTAATTCTATGGGCTTTGGTTTCGGAGCTCATAAATGTGTGTCCTTCTACTCCGCCATCTTGGCTCCACCCCCCGCGGTTTGCTTTCAATGAGACAAATAATTTCTTCCTTTGAGACAAGAGGTAAGGATGAGAAAACATGTGTAGTACACAAAGATATGAATGAATCCCACAACATGTTCCCAACTCTTTACCTTTGCTCACACTGGAATCCTTTCCCCATCTTCAATATTAAGTTTTTCAAGGACTAGCTAAAATGCTTATTCTTCCCAGAAGCCTTCCCTGATCTTCCACAGTTTGAAGTGATTCTTCCCCATCTGATCTCATTGTATACTAATTTTATACACTTACGCTACTCTAATTTCTATCACATTTCTGTATATACATCTCTAATTAGCCAGGCTAGATTTTAAGGCCCTTGGTTCTAAGGCCCTTCAGAGCAAGGGTCATTTCTTCTTTGTATTTGTATCTCCCTAATCCATTATACATAGCAGACAATACTTACTTGGGGGGTGAATGATGAAGTTAATATAGGCATGGGTGTGGATAAAGAAGATGAAGTCAAATGTTCTCAAGTTTTTCTGTGATGTAGTAAACAATCTGAGGGAAGGACACAGGGGGTTTAAAAGGGAAAGAAGGCCACCTGAAGACCCATCATGAAGACTGCAATAGGAAATCAATGGGAGGCAAATAATAGAATTGATGTGCTGTAGAAAGCCAAATTGAAGCAAGATATTGTAGATTTGTAGTAGATGAGTTCTAAATGATCCCCTGTATTTCTCTATCAGTGATCTATAGCCTGGGAACATGAGCAAAAATGGCAGTGTGGGCCGTTTGGGGTTTTAAAAATTATTTTGCAAGTGTTTGTGGAATTCTATTCATTTATTATTCATTACTGTGGCTGTAACCACCAGTACAACCCCTATTTTAGGAGATTCCCTTCCAAGCTGGAGAAAAAGACCCTTGTTTAAAGTATATTCACTTGGTCATCAACATTTATTAAGCTTCTACTTTGTCCCTAGACAACGTGGTAAGTGCTAGAGATACAAAGAAAGGCAAAAATGGTGCCTGCTATCAAGGAACTCAGTCTAATGGAAGAGAAAACATGTAAGCAACTACATACAAATATGATACAGTCAGACTAAACTAGGGACAGTCTCAGGGGTAGTCTCACAGAAGGTGGGACTGGGACTTAGCTGAGACTTGAAGGAAGATAAGAAAGCCAGAGGAAGAGAGAGAGGATTCCTGACACAAGGGAGAGTTAGTGAAAATTTTCAGTTCGGAGATGGAGTGTTTTGGGCAAGGAACAGTAAAGAAGCCAAAATCAATGAATTGCAGAGTTCACAGGGGAGGGGATACTATAAGAAGCCTGGACAGGTAGGAAGGGCTTTAAAAGACAAAGAAAGGGCTTTTGGTTTGATCCTGAATGTATTATACCCATCAGACTTTATGCAGTGGGGATGGGAGGGTGTGACATGGTCATACCCATGTTTAAGGAGATAGGTTTGATGGCTGAGTCATGGAAAATGAACTAGAGTAGGGAGAAAGATCAATTACAAGTCTATTGCGATAGTTGAGGAGTAAAGTGATGAAGACCTGCCACAATCAGAATAAAGACAATATATTTAGTACTTCGTGGCGGATTAGTCAAGTCCCATCAGCTCCCACCCACCTTGCACAGAGTGAGTATAAATACTAAATAGACATGGTTTCTCTGCGGGTCTTCCCCCTCCAGTTTGATTTTTTTTTAAGGGGCCATCCCTTAACTAACTACTTAAAGAGGCCTATTCACTGAATGGGTGTATCACACTCAAAGTAAGAATGTGATACGACCTTAGCCTAAAACACGCAGGGTCTCACTTGATATCCTGGGTCATGCCTAGTCATTCTGATGAATATTGTGCCACTGGACCCAGAAGGCTCTGGAGGAGAAAGCGAGGCTGGTGACCTTGCACAGCCCTCCCTCACTCAAATCAAAGTTAAAGGTAGAGCCAAGACTAGAAGTGTACTGTATTACAGCCATTTTGTATCTGCATGTTAAAGGTTAATAGCTTTCTCTGAAGTAGAATCTACCTCAATTTCTTAGCAGATCTGAACTGCTTGCAACTTCTTAGCTAGATTATTAGAAGTGCAACAGTTTTGTTTCACTTTTTGTAACTTTTGTGAGAAACTCCTCTCTAACTCTCACTTTTCCCAAGTTCACTGCCAGGATATTTATTAGCAGCTGCACTGAGCTGGCTGCTCACCCTAAGATTACATCTGCCTCCCAAGGTTCCATCTTTAGATTGATGAGGTTAAAGCCCAATATAGGCTTCCCATCCAGATAACATAGGTCAAAAGCCACTGAAGGTGCACCATATGCCCAGGCTGAGCTGGAACACAAGAAATGAATTGTATTTAGAAAGACCTGATTAATTCTGCCATGTATGAATTCCAGGAGCTTTGCTACTTACTACCTGTGTGACCTTGGAAAAGTCAATTAACCACTTGGGACTTCGATTTCATTTATAAAATTGTAAATTTTATAAATTTACAAATAAGGGTTGTAGTACATGACCTTTAAGATCCCTTTCCAACTACACATTGTATGACCTTACACTGGTCAATGAAAATTATCCAAACCTTCAAGGTCAGACTGAAAAGTGAGTGTTGCTTTTGTGTACCAGCTACAAAAAATCTTCATATTGGAGAAATGCTGGTATTGCCTTCCTGACAAGAGGCAATTATAACTTCATGACACTTACATGAAAATTAGGTTTATTACAAATGAACATGCATGTGGAACCCAAAGAGTTCACAATCCATACAGAAGCTTGCATATTTGTAATAGTGAGACAAAGGGAGGAGGAGGTACCAGAAACCTCCTCCTAAAGGAGAGTGTCAGGGGAGGAGGAAAGGTACAGTAGAGATGGGAAAAGGGCAAAACACCTCCCAAAGGGGAGGGGTAAGGTGATGGCAAAAGGAATATTCTTTCCTTGGGAACTGCTAGACCATGAAGACAGGATGGTGCACTTACCCACAAGAGTCCCAGCTACACATGCAGTTTCTCAGCCTGGTGCAGACTTACTGACACCTATTTTGACTCCCAAGGACACTCAGAGTTCAGTTTGTGAAACAGACGACAAATCTGTCACCTGGGGAGATAGGAGGAGGCTTCGTCCTTGACACATTCAAGGCCTCCTGCACACTCTGGGTCAAGTGTCTCTGGAAAATATGGTAATTCATAGAGACAAGTTCAGGGGACCCCTTAACATTCCTTAACACAGTTCAGTTGCTATGCTAACAATTGAAAGACAACCAAGTTTCCAAGACTGGCTCTATATACCAATACCTCTAGAATGGTGTTTCCAAGGGAGTCAATCTGAATATTACTAGTCCTGGTAACTTGAGATGCCACATTAGGACTCATCAGTGCCTTCTGGGTTCTGTCTGTATCCATAATCAGTTATTGGGAGTCAAATGGAGACTGTTTCCTTACCACCTTCATTTCTCTAAAGGAAGATCACAGATATCACCAATAGGAAAAAGGTCGATTAAATTCCAAAAGTCCTCACAAAGCCAGGACAGCAACTGACCAGCAGTGAACCTTTTTACATGGAACTAAAATTCTCCCTCTCCTTGAGAGGAAATTACTTTCAAGTTTCTAATGGAGTAACTGTCCTTTAATAGTATACACAGGAAAACCTACTGTAAGAAACAGTTGGCTTTCTTTCCATTTCAGACCCAGTAGACACAGGTGTAAAATCTTAGATAATTTTTTATTAATTATTGATGCAGAATATTAATATCCTGGTCCTATCTGAATGCTTTTAGTTGAGCTGACAGGATTATTATAATTTTCACATCTAATTACAGTTCCTATCGGCAGACTCGCTGCCAGATTTCAACATGTGCACCCAGTAATGCCAAACTGATGAAAATCAATATGTTCCAAGTGGATTGTGGGCTGGCATTGGGTGTTTGCTTCAAGCAGATTTCTGGCCCAAACCAGCCTTCTCTGCCTTCGCCCATCAGTGCAGTACTACAAAAGCTCACTAATAAAAGTATAAACTAGGGCAGCATCTGCAGAACACATCAATCACCCAGAGCTGGATCTGTTCTGTTTTCATCATCTTTAAGCTTTGCTCAGAGAAGAAAAAGTGGCTTTTGGAAACCACTCTCCTACAAGTACAAACCATACATCCCTGGTACAGTGGAAAGGGCTGGAAAACGTAAGACTTCTGATGTGACCTTGGGCAGGTTGGCTTAGTTTGCTGATCTAGAAAATGAAGGGAAAGCCAAAATCTCTAGGGTTCTTTCATCTTCTGACAACCCACAATTTTCTCAGTGACCTTTCAGGAATCTATCCATTTGTTTATTATTGCTCTCTCGCTGATCTACTGGGAGCAAAGACCTTAGTGAGTTTGAGAGAACTGGGATAATGCGAAAGACTCTCTAAAAGAATGCAACTCATCTTAGCTAAAAAAACAATACTCGTACTATATCTACAACTTCTCCGAGATATGAGAAGAGAAATTATAAAATACTTTGATCTTAAGTCTTTCAGTAATTCAGTGTATGTGAAAATTCAGATAGTATATATATATATATATATATATATATATATATATATATATAAATTTTTACTAAGTATAATTTCCAATAACTTCTTCCTCTATACAGTTTCAGGGTCTTATTAGAAAAAGAAAAGGAATGCAGCCTAAAAACAGTAGTCTCTTCACACACATCTTCTTTCAGTGAATTCCTACTATTTTCTGGGTCTAACAATTTGTTTTTGATTGGTTAGATCTCTAAGTTTATAATACATTAGTATGCAATTTAGGTCTATTGTGATCTACCATTTTCTCTATTATCTTACCTAATTTTATTATTAGCACCAGTTATAATATTTACTAGAGCTTAAATAACCAAAAGCTTAAGAAATACTCCATTAATTCAGAACTCGCACTCAGAAGGCTTTCATTATCCTTCTCCCACCCTCACCTCCCATTACATTAAATTACTAAGTCCTCACTATCCATAATTTTCTTAGTGTAAATAATCCACAATTAGAGACCATCAATAAATGCTCGGAGAAGATCACTTATATTTGCTTCATTCTATTTGTTTAACACTTTAACTAAAAACTTTAACACTAATAATAAAAAAAAAATAAGTTCTATCACCATCCCCCTCCCCAGATTTAATCTGTTGCCAAAGCCTGTCAATCTCACTTTTCCAACATCTCTCAAATACGCCCCACTTTCTCCTGACGCTGTCACCATCCTGGTGTAGGCACTCATCACCTTACGCTTGGACTGCAGCAATAACCTGCGGACTGGGTTCCCTGCTACAAGTTTCTCCCCACTCAAGTCTATCCTTCATTCAGCTACCAAAGTTATATTTGTAACGCACAAGTTCCACCATGTCACCCTCCTCTACTCCAGTGGCACCAATGTCAAATCCTCTGTTTGACACCCAAAGCCTTCATTACCTCTCCTCCACCTTTCAGGTCTTACAATCCCCTCTTCTCTCTCCAGTACACTCTCTGATCGAGTGATGCCCATCTTCTTCCTGTTCTTCACACAGGACATTTCCTCTTTTGACTCTGAGCACTTTCACAGGCTGTTCCCTGTGTCTGGAAGGCTCTTTCTCCCTCATCTGTACCTCCTGATTTCCTTCAAGTTCCAGCTAAAATTCTACCTTTTACAAGAAGTCTTTCCCCACCACTCATAATTCCTTCTGTTGATTATTTCCTATTTATCCTGTACACATCTTGCATATACATAACTGCTTATGTATCATCTCTTCTACAAGAATGTGAGTGCCTTGAGGCCAGGGACTGTGTTTTGCCTTTCTTAACCAAACTTAACATAGAGCCTAGAACATAACAGGCACTTAACAAATGCATAAAACTATACCTTTAGTTGAACATAAGGTATGCTTCCCACAAAGACATCAGTTAATACTGCATAAAAATGGTTTGAAGTGTTATAATCCTTTGGTTCAGCTTTATGAAAATTATTTAACTTTATATTTAAGACCAAAATCAATAGATATAAGAAAAATCTCTTGTAACCTTAGTGTCTGGCATAGTTCAATGAAGTCAATTGATATGAAAAAATTAAAGTCTCTTTATCTACTGAAGGAATTAGCTCGAGCTAAACAATTAATTTAACATGTGAGGAAATGGGTTCAGTTGTGAGCCATAATGAATGGTATACCAGGGAGATGACTGGTCCCAAAGTCAAAGACTTGGGTTCTGATCTCTGCACTCTGACATTCACACTTCACTGAGATCTTATTCAAATCACTTCACTTCCATGTCCTTCAGTTTCCTCATCTTTAAGGAAAGGTGGCTGAAAAAACTCCTTTAAAAATCCCATTAAATTCTACTCTACCAAATGTCACATCTTAAAACTTTTTTATGAAAGATGTAAGAAGTAGGCTAGATCCAATGGCAGAGGCAATATGATGGCAAGAAGTAAAAATATAAAAAGGACAAATTTCAGTAAACAAATGAAAGATCAGATATCCAAACCTCAATACCAAAAAATGTTATTTTAATGAACATATAGATAACTCATTTCTGATTTTAATATTTCCAACATATACTAGGTCATCTGGTTAAACTAAAAACTAGAAAACTATTCTAAAGAAAGGTTATTAGTAAGTCTTCACTTTTTTCTTGATGAGAGAATGACTTTAGTAAGTACTGTCTAGGGAAATTAAAAGGGAAACAACATAACATGACTGGCAAGATTAGCTCTATATTTCTGATTCTAAAAGATGAAACACAAGCTAAATTCCTTATCCATCAATGAAGTGAATCCAATAAAAACTGTGTCTTGAAGAAATTTCTAGGAAGTCAAATAGCTACAGAACTTGTAAAATTCAGAAAATCAGCTAAAAGTGAAAAGAGAACTGGATTTTGATGGGCTTAAAATAACACTACCTTAAATAATGTTCAGGATGGTCAGCCTGACTTTGGAAGCTTGAATTAAAGATTAAAAGTATTAGGTTGTATACTTCCAAGCAACTTGTAATAATCTTTTATTGTGTGTGTATTTAAAACAAATAGACTTTTATCATGCAAGAATGTGTGGGCCTAGAAGAGGAAGCCCATAATGAAAGGAGGTCCTACATTTATTTGTGAGCACACATGCGCGCACACACACGCACACACACACACACAATGGATTTTAATCTGGAGATCATTAATTTTAAGGAGTATCACTGCTAGCAATGATCATGGCAGTGTATTTACAGAGAAAGAATAAGTTGAAAAGGTTCTGATCCTTCTACATTGTGTCTATAAGGAATACAAAATACAAAAACATGTACATTGTGGGGAAAAGGAGCAGGACGAAGAGACGAGAACTAAAAATGGATAGAAAATAGGAGAAAATATAAGTATTTGCTAATAAATTTTGGGGAGGAGGTAACCTGCAGAAGAGACGACAAAGGAAGTACAATGAGCTCTCTTCAAACACTCTGGAAGACACTGAAGAAGCATCGATCATCCTCAGTTGTTCTTAGAAGTGAGTAAAAATGGAGATGTATTAGTCGCTATTTTTAATTAGTCATCGAAGAATTTACAAAAAAATTCTAAGACAGGAATTAAATATATTTGGAAAGCCTTTATAACTGAAAGGAGAAATTAAAGAGTGGAAGAGTAATAAAATATCAGCCACAAAACATTTGCTACAAACAACATCCAGTAAAGACAGTCAAGTGTCTCACTGAACGTCGCTTTTCGATCAAGAACGTAACACTCCAGAGACAGTCTTTCATGGCTCATCTCAAGGTGTGCAGCAATGCATCAAGGACTGATCTGACTGAAGGATGATCTGTCCATTCTGCTGGCTAAAAGGTAAGTTGGTCACTAAGCATTCACTAAATGTTAACACATGCCAGCGTTGGGCTAAGCCTGAGGATACAGAGAAAGGGGAAGGAAATTCTCCTGACATTCTAATGGGGAGACAATATGCAAATAACTATGTATATACAAGATATATCTGAGACTGGAGGACATTAGTACTGAGGAGAATAGTTCTTACAAACAGGAAATTGAAGCTGAGACGTACAGAAAGTCAGGGCAACTCAGCAGTGGAGGTGAAAAACAAGATATTCTAGGTTTGAGATGTGGTGTTGTATTCGAGAAATGGCAAATAAGCAATGAGGAAACCAAAGTATTATTAAACTGGAAAGGTAGAAAGAGGTCAGGTTATAAGGAGCTTTAAATTCCAAACAGAGGCATTTATAGTTGATCCTGAGGTGAAAGGGAGCCAGCAGGCTCACTGAGCAGGGGGGCTGACACTTGGTAACAGGATAGTTTGCCAATTTTAGTTTGCTAAATAGTAAGGACATACGCCAAAAGAAGGAAGGTAAGTGAAAAATATTTTTAAAGTCCTTTGCAAACATCAGCAGTTTTTTGTCCATATCAAAGGAAAATGACAGCTTTGTGATGAAAGGGGATTTCTACTGGGCTTTTTGGTATAAACAAACATTTAAAAAATAGCAAGTGGAGAGTAAGGGTATTACAACTAAGATTTATGGAAATAAATCATTAACAAAATAAAAATATTCCTGCTTTATGGCACAAATGGACATGAGGCCCATTGAGGGTAAGGAGCTTGCCAAAGGTCACACTGCTACTTAGTAGCTGAAGCAAGACCAGAACCCACATTTTCCTGCTCTAAAGGGACGTCTTTGCATTACACCTACACAAGACCAGGCCTGAGAGGGTCCAACATGACACCTCAGACTCAAGACAGGTTTGAAATGCCATACTCAAAAACATTTCTAAAAAACATAGCTCTCAGAATTGATGGCCAACAAAAAGAAAATCATTTATCAATACCAAAAGAGAGTCATTTAAAGCAGGAAAAGGTTATTCACTGGGGATAGAACCTTGATTCAGCTAAGCACAATTCCTTGCTTCTGTGTTATCCAAGATGGTCTGCAGGTTAAAGTCTTAGGAAACAGAGCTGTTCATGCTCTGATTTTTTTTGGTTTTGTTTTTTTTTTCAGGGGGAGAGGTTCAAAGGTGAGTAAGAAGTTATATAAATGGCTTAAGAACTTAGTCTTCTGAGCCAATTAAATCTTAATTACAGTCTTGTAATATTTGAAGATATTATTTAAACCACAATCCTACAATGCTTCCCTTTAAGAACATACAGTAAGATTTACCTGGGAGTATTAACATGTAAGAAGTCTGCCAGATATAATTCAAATGGATCTGGAAAAGGGTACGTGTTAAATCAATGCCTCAGTGTGATGTAGAGGTGACCTTGTATTCCAAAAGGCTATAAGAAACTAAAACTCCAGCAGGTGAAGGAAGGAAAGAAGGAATGAAGGAAGGAAGGAAAGCAGATAATCTTTTTTAAATGTTACTATGTGCTACTACAGTGTTACACTGTGTTGGAGATACAAATACAAGCAAAAAGAAAGCAGCCCATAAACCCAATGCAACCAAGATTAGGAGGGAAGCAGAAAACTGGGAAAGAATTTTTGCAACTAGTGTCTATAATAAAGGCCTCCTTTCTAAAATATATGGAGAACTGAGTCAAATTTACAAGAATACAAGTCATTCCCCAATTGATAAACGGTCAAAGGATATGAACAGGCAGTTTTCAGAGGAAGAAATTAAAGCTATCTATAGTCATATGAAAAAATGCTCTAAATCACTACTGATTAGAGAAATACAAATCAAAACAACTCTGAGGTACCACATCACACCTGTCAGATTGGCTAACAGGACAAAACAGGAAGATGATAAATGTTGGAGAAGATGTGGGAGAGTTGGAACACTAATTCATTTTTGGTGGAGCTGTGAGCTGATCCAACCATTCTGGAGAGCAATTTGGAACTATGCCCAAAGGGCTATAAAAATGTGCATACCCTTTGACCCAGCAATACTGCTTCTAGGACTGTATCCCCAAGAGATCATAAAAATGGGAAAGGGTCCCACATGTACAAAAATATTTACAGCAGCTCTCTGTGATAACCAAAAACTGAAAATCAAGGGGATACCCATCAATTGGGGAATGGCTGAATAAATTGTGGTATATGAATGTAATGGAATACTATTGTGCTATGAGAAGTGATGAACAGGAAGACTTCAGAAAGGCCTGGAAGGACTTAAATGAACTGATGCTGAGTGAAAGGAGCAGAACCAGGAGAACTTTGTACACAGTTTACAACCACAGTGTAGGAGCAATTTTTCTGGTAGACTTAGTCCTTCACAGCAATGCAAGGACCTAAAAAATTCCCAATGTCCACATCCAGAGAAAGAACTATGGAATTGGATCACAGAATAAAGCAGACCATTTTTTCTTGTGTTATGTTTTGTTTTGTGGTTTCTCCCATTCATTTTAATTATTCTATGCAACATGATTAAGGTGAAAATGTATTTAATAGAAATGTATATGTAGAACCTATATAAGATTGCATGCTGTATTGGGAGGGAGTGGGGAGTGAGGGAGGAAGGTGGAAAGGAAGGGAAAAAATCTAAGATATATGGAAATGATTGTAGAAAACTGAAAACAAACAATGAGAGATGAGGTGGGATAAGTTTTTAAAGTCTTGGAGACTTCAGTCCAAAACTCCAAAGAATTTTGGAGAATAACCTAAGTTCTGAGAGGTTAATCACTAGGCTGATTTGAAATGTTTGCCTCTAATAACTGTCAAATATCATCCACCTGGACAGTGCTAGGGACTGGATCTGTGATTTTCCTGAAATGAGAAACTCCCAGATGAAGAAATTCCCTCTATAATGAAAGTCTTTTCAGTTTCTGTCTTAGTGAGTTGCCTATGGCACTGAGAGACTAAATGATGTACTCTGCTATTATGTGGGTAAGAAATGATGGTGGAAGGTTATAGGGACTACAAGAACTGGCATTTATTTGTAGGAAAATGATCAAAAGTGGGTTAGTTAATATAGAATCAGCAAAAGGCCAGAAGTAAAGGGCAGGTCCAAACATAAATGAGGACATAGTTTTCAACACAGAATCCAAAAAAGTGAAAACTAAAGGGTGCTTGAGAAAAGCAGTTTTCAGAAAGAAAAAAATAGCAAATCAGCTGAAATTGGAAAGAGAATGAACATGTCAGTGACAAAGAAAGGATGGGCAAGTCTATTAACAAGGCAGGCTAAAGTAAAGGTCAGGACAGCGTAAAGATTATTGCAAGTGGACATGTTCAATGAGCTGCTAATACCTGGAGGTGTTACATGGAGTTAGTCTTGTGCATTTAATCCCCAAGATGTGCAACTGCTGCTGAAAACTCACCTGCAATTTGGTTGGGAATGGGCAGCAACACTATGATGCCAAGCTTGGTGTCACATGGGGAAGACTTTGTGGGGAGTGGGTGTACCAGATTCTATCCTCTTTACCCTCCCTCTGAACATGAGCATGAGCTTAGTTACAGGAGGGATATAAGGTCATCAACCACCAAGAGCCCTCCTACTCACCTCAAAGTCTATGTCAAATTCCAACTATGCACAACAGCTATCCTCCTATCTGTCACCATGCAGCTGTAGTAGCAGTGGAAGCTGTGGAGCCAAGAAGCCTCAAAGTAAATGCATTTGGGATGAATAATCAGTATGGAATTTTGCCAGCTATCTCAGAGGGTATCTCCTTCAGCAAGGATTCATGCAGAAACAAGTATAAGTCTTCAGTAGGGAAAAGGGCAAGTCATAGCCTTGGTGTGTGTGTGTGTGTGTGTGTGTGTGTGTGTGTGTGTGGTGCGTGCGTGCGTGTGTGTGGTGCGTGTGTGTGTGTGTGTGTCTCTGTGTCTGTGTGGTGGAGGGAAGCGAGTGGGAATGGAACCAGCAAAAAAGAGACCAAACGATAAATGGAAAACTCTTAATACTATGCAGAAATGTCAGTTAAGAGCAATATCCTAGAAAAAGAAAAAAATTCTTCAACCACTATAACTAAAACTTGAGGAAGAATTATGGAATATCTGTAAAGACTCCAAGACTTTTTGGAAGGACTAATAAAAGAAGTGAAAAAAGAGATAAGCGGAGTAGACAGCTTAGAAGAGAGGCTGGGAAACTTTGGCAAAATAGTGGATGTACTGAAAAAGAGAATGGAGGAAATGGAAAATAAAAATTCAATGATACAACAATAAACAATGGAGCAAACTCAAAAAACAAAATTAGAAGAACATGTAAAATATTCTGCTTCTGCCATTTATTATTTGGGTGATTCAGGCAAGTGACTTCACTTCTGGGTCTCAATTTTCTTGTCTGTACAATGAACAGTTTGGCCTAGGATGACCTTTGAAGTCCCTTCTAGCACTAAAGCTATGATCTACTATCAAAAACACCTAATTTGGAAAACAGAGTATGGAGAGATGACATAATATTCATTAACCTATTAAATAAGCATTATGAAAGAAAAAATGTGAATAAATATTTTAAAAAAACATCAAGGAAAATCATTCAGAAATATTGGTACCAGAAAGCAAAGTAAAGATTAGAAGAATCCACAAACTGTTACCTGGGATTCTCAGAAATGGGATTACCAAAATGTGGAATTACCAAAGCAATCAAAAAAAAATATCACAAGTGGCCAGGAAGAGATGGGACATTGCATCAACTATGAGAGAGGAAAGAATAGGTTAGAATATGATATATTGAAGGAGACTTGTAATCCTAGCCAGCTCCATGCCATGCTAACCTCTTGGTCCCCATCTTGCTTTCCAGCTTCAGTTTATGTATCAGCTTTTTTTATCAGAATATAAGTTCCTTGAAGGCAGGGCTGTTTTGCTTGCTTTGTATTTGTATCCCCAGTAATTAGTATAGTCCTTGGCACCTAAGCTTTAACACATTCAACAAAATTAAGTATAATCCCATGAGAGAGAGGAACAACGAAGGATAGATTTTTAAAAGAACCAATTCCTTCCTAAGTTTGTTTTTTTAAATAGTGGATAGAGTTTTTAAAAGACAAGCTCAACAAATAAAAGAAATGTAAGAAACAAGCAGAAAGGGCCAAATGAAAATCAAGTACTACATGCTGCGAGGAGACAAGGAAGAGATCAATAAAAGAATAAAGAGAGAAAAATCTATGGGCATGGGGGTATCAAAAAATACAACAAGGGGAAAAAGAAATATCCTAGAGAAGGAGACAGAAAGAAGGGAGAAGAATATATTATTTCTCGTAATTATAGACAAATTATTTCATGTAATTATAGAATCTACAAAGAAGTTAGGAATAGAAAGCAGGGGGATTTCTTGAACTTCATACTTTATTCTCATCTGGGCTAGCAAAGAGGAGAGGTTTGGTTTTATTTTGTATTTTAAGAAAAAAGGTAAAAGAATTGGAAACGTAGAACTATACGAAAGTAAATGGTAGACTATGCTAAGTAAGATAAGGGAGGCTTAGGAAGGGGATAGCCTCAAGGAAATAAAGTAAAGAGGGTTGATTTTGAAAGGAAAAACCCAGCAAGACAGTGAATTGGGTATGGGTAAAGAGAAGAGGAATAGGAGAGGAGACCAGTAAAGATTGTTATAAACACACCTTTTAAAAAATGCCTAAACCCAAAGATACTTTAAAAATTATTTACTGGAACTTAAGACTAACCCCCCGCCCCCACAAATATATGGGTTTTATAAAGGTTAACTTGAAATTTTTTTGAAAATCAATGCATTTATTTGAGATTTCTCTTTTGATTGGCAAAGGGTAAATCTTACGAGTTACCTATACCCTCATATCTAGGAAATACTTTGAACACTAACTAGCCAGCAATATTGTGCATGACATGGAGAAAAGTTAACCTATACAAAGTAACAATGGAGAAGAGTTCAAATATCTTACAATCCAAATGAAAACAACCACATTTCTCTAGACCTGGAATTTCTTAGAATTCTTTTATTATGGTCCCAGAATGGGAAGCCTATTGTGAGACAACATGATTGATGACCAATAGTCATAAAATTGTTTAACTCATGAATATATAATTTATTCGTGTGTATGACTGAATTCACAAGCATATTAGAAGGAATATGGCCTTGTGAAGAAAGAAATATTGTTGTTAAAGGAATCCACATAGAGAATTGAGTATCTGGGACTAGTGACTTTACACAACTGAAGTGCAACATATCATTTCTTTTGTATGGCATATTAGAAGGAGTGTTGCATTTGGAGTCAGAGAACCTAAGGTCTGAAATACTAGCTTTGCTCCTACTGTGACTTTGGACGAATTATTTAACTTTTCTGGACCATGGTTTTCTTACCTTTAAAACGGGGAGTGAGGCGTGGACTAGATGATCTCTTAAGGCCCCTTCTGACTCTAAATCCTCACTCAAGAGTTACTTATTTTACTCAATAAAATTTTGTGTGTGTTTATTGAAAGGTGATGGGGTAAGGGAACTTAATCTTTTAACTGTGAAATGAAAAGGAAACTAATCATGCAATTCTAGAAGAAGATTATGGTAGCCTCACAGCATCAGTTCTTTCTAAAAGCATTGTGCTCTGGCAATATCAATTAACTGGCAAATATGGATGTTCACCAGTGGCTACATCCTGATACCTTTTCACTGTACTGAAATTCTGCTTCTCCACTCAAACAGAACTTACACTTAAGTTTCCAGAGAACTTCGATCCTCTTTCATTTAGGAATGGGAACTCTCATTAAGTATATAAGGAAGCTAGCTTTGACCCACTGACATCACACATGATATTTCATGGATTAGGTTTTGCCTGGGTGTTAATTTGGATTTAAAGGGAAATTCTCTCCAATTCCTACTTAAAAAGTAATGCATTCAAATTTGGGAGTACATTTCTCTCTGACATGATTTTCCTGGAAAAAAGTATTAGTAACTAATTTCTGGAAAAAAGCATTAAGAAGGAATATGAATGTATGTTATGTAATAAAAATTATTTTTTCCTTTACACTTAAAACATTAAGTCCTTATACAGTTTACACAGTGATTATCAGAATGTCAAAATTGGAAACAAGCTCAGATCCTGTGGCATTTATTCTACAGTTTCAGTCACTTGGAACAATATTCTCCTTACTTCCTGTCTGGGGGACCTTCAACCAACTCTCGATGGTATCTGAGCTCTCTCATGCCTCTATTACAAGAAAGCAAGAGAGAATCTAGTAGCCCTTGAAAGCCTCTTCTACATGATGATGTTTCTGGCAGGATTCCCCTTTGAGTTTGGCTACTGTATGTTGTAACTTTCTGCACTAGTAACTCTCAGACTTTTGGCCAGAATTTGTTTCCTTGTCTTTTGCACTTTCCTTGTCTGTTTTTCTTTTCTTTCTTTCTTTCTTTTTTTTTTTACAGATCCTATTATCTTTCAAAAGCCTTTTTTAAAATTTTTTTTAAAAATTATTTTCTTTTCAGTGTTCTACAATCACTTTCCTCTATCTTAGATTTTTTTCCCCTTCCTCTCCCTCCTTGCCCCTTATCTCCCCACTCCCTCCCTGAGACAGCATTTAATTTTATATAGGTTCTACACATACATTCCTATTAAACACATTTTCACCTTAGTTATGTTGCACAGAATAATTAAAATGAATGAGAGAAATCATAAAATAAAACAAAATACAATACAGAAGAAAATAGTCTGCCTCATTCTGCAACTGAATTCCATAGTTCTTTCTCTGGATGTGGAAGGCATTTTGCCTCAGGAGATCATTGGGAATTTTTAAAGTCCTTGCATTGCAATGGAGTACTAAGTCTACCAGAAAAATTCCTTGCACACTATGGTTGTTGCTGTGTACAAAGTTCTCCTGGTTCTGTTCCTTTCACTCAGCATCAGTTTATGTAAGTCCTTCTAGGCCTCTCTGAAGTCTTCCTGTTCTTCATTTCTTATAGCACAATAATATTCCATCACATTTATATACCACAATTTGGGGTGTAGAGTGTGTTCAGGGAGAACCAGTACCTTTGTTGTGATGGCTGCTGGGCCCTTCTCAGGCCTCTTTCCACCATTGGTGTCTACCTGTTCCACCTAACTCTCACCTTGGCTCCAAGAAGCCACAGCATGCCCAGGGGCCATCCCCTGGTAAACCATTTCGGCACACGGGCCAAACCAGGCTGAGGGTAACCAAGGGTTCTCAAATCCATTTGTGAGTTGGGGGGGGTGTGTGGCTTCAGAAATGGCAGAGGAACAGTCAATATGGTGTTTGCTGCCCAACAACTCCAGGAGAAATGCCAGGAGCAGAACAGAGGTCTGTACACAACATTTGTGGATCTGACTAAGTCATGAGGGCTTATGGAAAATTATGTCAAAATTTTGTTGCCCAGAGAAGATCACTAATATTACACGTCAATTTCATCACGGCATGTTTGCCTGGGTTCTGGATAATGGACAAAGCTCTCGTGCCTTCCCAGTCACCAGTGGAGGGAAACAGGGCTGTGTACTTGCTCCTATGCTTTTGAGCATGATGTTTTCAGTCATGCTGACAAATGCTTTCAATGAGGATGAACATGGGCATCAAGGTCAACTACCATCCTGATGGTAAGTTCTTCAATTTGAAAAGGTTACAAGTCAAGACCAAAGTGGAGGGAGTGTTGGTGCATGACTCTCTGTTTGCAGATGATTGTGCACTCAATGAAGCCTCTGAAGCTGAGATGCAGCAAAGTATGGATCAATTCTCTGCTGCTTGTGCTAATTTTGGCTTAATAATTAACACCAAAAAAACACAGGTGCTCCATCAGCCACCACCACACCATCCATACATGGAACCATCAGCTACAACAAATGAAGAAGTTTTGAATGCTGTGGATAAGTTCACATACCTTGTCAGTGTACTTTCCAGGGATATACATATTGACAATGAGGTTAATGCACTCATTGCCAGAGCTAGCTCAGTGTTTGGGAGGCTCCAAAGAAAGGTTGGGGAGAGAAGAGGTATTAGAATGACTACCAAACTGAAAGTCTACACAGCCATTGTGCTGACCTCATTGTTGTATGCCTGTGAAACATGGACAGTCTACCAGTGCCACACCAGGAATTGCTTCCATTTGGACTGTCTTAGGAAGATTTTGAGGATCACCTGGCAGGATAAGGTACCAGATACTGAAGCCCTTGCTCGAACTGAACTGCCAAGTATTCAAACTATGCTTCAGAGAGTGCAACTCTGATGGGCTCGCCACATTGTTTGAATGCAAAATGTACATGTGCCAAAAAGACTACTTTATGGAGAATTTGCATGGGGCGGACGATCACATGATGGCCAGAAGAAATGATAGAAGGACACTCTCAAGGTCTCCCTCAAGAACTTGGATTTGATTGTGAAACATGGGAGACACTGGCATAGGACCAGTCAGCATGATGTGCCCACATAAGAAAAGGTGCTGTGCTCTTTGAATAAAGCAGAATTGAGACAGCACAAAGTAAATGCAGGGTGTGCAAATTTGGGATATCCACCTCAAATATTCACACGGATTATCTGTGCCCAACCTGTAGTAGAGCATCATAAGCTTGTACTGATCTGATCAGCCACAGTGGGACGCACTGATAGTTCACTTTACGATGGTGATGCCATTTTGGTCCTCTTCAAAGATGAAGGACAACAAACATACCACAGTTTATTCAGGCATTCCCCCATTGATGGGCATCCCCTTGATTTACAGTTCTTGGACACCACAAAGAGAGCTGTTGTAAATATTTCTGAACATGTGGGAGCCTTTCCCATTTTTATGATCTCTTGGGGTTACAGTCCTAGAAGCGATATCCCTGGGTCAAAGGGCATGCACATTTTTGTAGCCCTTTGGGCAGTTCCAAATTGCTCTCCAGAATGGCTGGATCAGCTCCCAGCTTCATTAGTGTTCCAGATCTCCCACATCTTCTCCAACATTTATCATCTTCCTGTTTTGACATGTCAGTGATTTAGTGCATTTTTTCATACGACTATAGACAGCTTTAATTTCTTTCTCTGTAAACTGCCTGTTCACATTCTTTGATCATTTATCAATTGGGAAATGATTCAACTCAATTCTCTATATATTTTAGAGAAGAGGCCTTTATCAGAGACACTGACTATAAAATTTATTTCTTAACTTTCTGCTTCCCTTCTAATCTTGGCTGCGTTGGCTTTGTTTATGCAAAAACTTTTCAATTTAATGTAATCAAAGTCATCCATTTTGCATTTCATTATGTTCTCTATCTCATTTGGTCATAAATTCTTCCCTTCTCTATAGATCTGACAGGTACACTATTCTTTGCTCTCCTTATAGTATCAGTCTTTATATCTAAATCATACACCCACTTTGACTTTATCCCTAGTTTTTGCCACACTGTTATCCAGTTTTCCCAGAAATTTTTGTCAAACAGTGAGCTCTTATCCCAGAAGTTGAGGTCCTTAGGTTCAAACAGTAAATTGCTATATTCATTGACTACTATATCTTGAGTACCTAAACTATTCCACTGGCCTATCCTTCTGTTTCTTAGCCAGTACCCAAGTGGTTTTGATAATTGCTGCTTTATAATACAATTTGAAATCTGGTAGAGCTAGGCCACCTTCCCTAGTCTTTCTTTTCATTTTCTTTTCATTTATTTTCATTTCATTTCAAGTATTTTCATTTATTTTTATTTTTTCTGTGGGGATATTTTTAAATGCATGAATCAAAAAGCTCAAAAGGAGCTTTCCACAATTTAATGAAGTCCAGTCTGATCCTCTATCACACTTTGGTGTATGTGCTTTGAATGAGGATTTAAACGCATCATTTATACAGTAAGCCAAACTACTTGAAGCATACATGGAACAGATTTGCCTGGCCTTAATTCCAGAAAAGCAGGTAACAGCTGGACGAACTTGCAGCGAACTAACCTATTACCCCTGAGGAAAAAAAATGATAGTTTCTTAAATCTTATTTTGGCTTAATAAATGAATACTTCCCGAATCTAGGCTTTTGATAACATGAAATTCAGTTTTTTGCCTAGTTAATATTGGCAAACCCTATTCAGACAAGAAACATATCAGTAAGTTGTCCATAAGAATATCTCAGATCTATCATTTTAGAGAATTATTTTTCAAGTGTCCAAGTACCCTCTTGATCTGGCACCCTCTGTGAAATGATATGGAAATGGAAGGAATGAGAACAAAAGAGAGAACAACTTGCTAAAGTGAAATAATCTTTTATCTCATAATCATAGGATCGTAAGATTTAGATAGGGGAAAGATACTGAAAGATGATATAGGCCAACCACCATATTTAATGAATGAGGAAAGAGAAGTCCAATGGGGTATTAAGTGAACTTGTCCAAAGCCACACAGAAGACAAGTTAAAGAGCAAGGATTTGAACTCAAATCCTCTGATTCCAAAACCAGCACTTTTTACATTATATCATGCTGCCTACCACTTTTAGGCCTCATTTTAAATCTACCTGCCAAGACTCCATGGTATGAATAAACTAGAAAGATTTCATTTACATGTTTTGTGCTAGCTATCTCCTCTTGGTATTCTAGTCCATTAAAATCTCAAGTTTTCCAGGTGAATGGGAAAAAAGTATTTTTTAAACCAAATATCTCAGCTAATTAACAGAAATACCTAGGACCAAAAGACAGTGCCCATTAAATAATTGGTTAAAGGATATAAAAACAATCAGTTTTCAAAACAGCAGCATCTAAGAATGTTCCAAGTTACTTATAAGGAAAAAAAGCAAATCCAACTAAGCTTTCACCTTAATTTAGTAAGCTGACAAAGATAACAAAAAATAGGAACAGTCAAAGTTAGAAAGGGTGTAGAAGGGTGTAGAAAGACAGGAACGCTAACCCATGGTTGGTGAAGCTTTTACATTAGTACAACAATTCACAAAAGCAATATGAAATTATGCAAATAAATTAGTTTATGTGTCCATACTCTTTGACCTAGAGATCCCACTATCACATATATACCTTATTGCAGTCACTGGAAGAAAAAAAAAAGAAAGACTTTATATTCACCAAAATACTGATAGCAGCACTTCCTGTAGCAGTAAAGAACCAGAAAAAAGTAGATGCCTGCCAATTAGAGAGTGGCCAAACAAACTGTGCTACAACAAAGTACTGTAAGAAATGATGAACATGACGAAGACAGAGAAGCACAGAAAGACTGACATGAAATGATACAAAATAAATAGAGCCAGGAAAACAACAAGCAATAACTAAAATCATGGAATGGAAAGAAAAACAACCACAAAGTGATAAAAGAAGCTATGCTGCACAGTAATACAGAACAACTTTGTCCTGAAGAAGAGACACAAGAAAACCCCTTCCAATGTTCCTTGGCAGAGCTGTGTAGCATTGAAAATTATGTCAGATTTTTTTTGATGTATTGATTGTTTTTTCTGACTTTTTTCTTCTTCTTCTTCCTCCTTTTCCTTTAAAAGAAAATTCTTTGGTTCTCCAGAAGGGGGAGGGGAAGAACACCAAGAGATACTCAAGTGAGGCAAAAATTATTAATAAGCTCTATTAAAAAAAAAACCCTCAAGGTCCTCCATATGATGAGACATGTTTAATCCCAAGTCTTCAATATTCAAAATGAATAACTTTAATGTCCAGTCTGCCTCTCTAATAGCTACATCATCTTCATCACCACCACCATCGTCATCATCATCATCATAGTATTTTTAAGAAACATGCCACAGAATAGTGTTGTCCTATTACTGATTAAGGAAGCTACTATTTTGAAGCATCTGGAGAACTTCTGGAAGGATCCCAAGATTTGTCATAGCTTAAAAATGAATAGCTTATGTGATTTTTCTCTTTTTAAAGAAATATTTTACTCCTTCTTGGCATAAGCAAATCAAAAACACTCTGGAGCATTTAATTCCATACCATCTTAAAAGAAAATCTGGTCAGATTGAGATGAAAGTGATATAGAAATCTGCTTTCTTTCTTTGGTGACTGCTTTATTTGGTGCCTGCTAAATTAGTTTTCTAATCTGATTTTAATACATGAAATACTGATGAAATGTCTTTTAAGATTAGACACAAATTAGATACTGCATGTCGTAGCCAACAATTATTCTGACCCAAACCACATTATGTTACACATGAAAGCTGAATTACGATGAACTCTAATCATGCTTTTCCAAGATGCAGTTGGGAGAGGAGGAGTATCTACAGGTTAATTCCCAAAATGGAAGAGAATTAGAATTTACCAAAAATGGAGTTTTCTTAGGTTTCACAAATTTCATCTCTTAAAATTAGAATACACTATTAGGAATGTAGGTTAATTGCATGACACAAACAAAAGTAGAGTACCTTATTTCCAATGGCCTTTTTAGGTGGGAAACTGTAGGCCCTCACTTGAGGATATTTGTTCTGTAACTTGTGGTGCAAACTCCTGAATTCTGTATATCTTCTATATACATTCCATTCATCATCCTTTATCCTGATATAGACCTGTCAGGAAAAGACAGAAAAGCATTAAACTCTAGGCAGAAAAAGCACACTGAGTGTACCTCTTAAAACCTCTTAATTCAGGGTCTTCATCCATGGCGATTTACTAATAGTCACAGGATCACAGAGCTGGATGGGGTCGTCATCTAGTCCAGAGGTGTGGCAAAACTCCCAAATCAGATTAAAATGTAATTGGAAAATATTTAACAAAATAAATAAAAATACAAGACACATAATATTAATTTGTGGTTTTCTCATTCAATATGTGATTAGCAAGGACTCATTTCTATTTGATTGACACAACTGATGGAGACCATGTCCTTATTTTACTCATTTATTCATGTATTCAACAAGCATTATTTAAGTGTCTACTATGTGTCAGACAACGTGTTAGGTACTGGATATACAAAGACAAAAGAAAAATGACTCTTTGTTCCTTTACATTCTTACAATGTGTTCGTAGGAAATGAAATTGTTGCTGTTGCTTCTCCTTCGTTCTCAGAGAGGACCATGACGTCAGGAAGATGGCGCCATGACTTGTAAGTGAACTGGATTTAAGTGAAGGAGGGTTGTGCAAAGTCATCAGGCTCACCTTCTCCTCCACAGCCATCTGGGTCCAGTGGCAAGATGAAATACAAAGAAACTGAAGGGGAGAACACTTGTAAATGGACGGAAAGGAGAACAGGAGTACCTGAGCTGAACTTTGAGGGAAGCTAGAGATTATAGGAGGCAGAAGTGAAGAGGGAGGCCATGTCTGCTATGGAGAACAAGCTCTACAAAGGTGAGAAGATGGAAGACAGAATATCATATATACAGGCAACAGCAAGGTCAGTTCAGCGTAAGTGTACATTCTATGAAGGAGAGGAATCAATGGAGGAGTAGCGGGTAATTAGGGGGTAAGAAAAAACCTGGAAAAGCAGACTTAAGCTAGATTTTGAAGGGCTTCAAAGATCAGACAAGAAACTGAGACCGAGAGAGGTTAAGCATCTTGCCCAAGGTCACACAGGTGAGGGATCAGCCGAGCCAGAATTTGAACACAAATCTTCTGCCTTTATCCAGTGCTCTATCCAGCATACCACATGGCTTCAAAGGTATCCACAGTTAAGCAGTAAAGAACATGCTTCCTACTATCATTTAGCATTACCAAATAGCAAGATAAACATATCATCCAAAGTTCAAGTGATGACTGACTTGATCAAGATGGAAGAGAATCCACATATGTAACTTATGTTCACTCAATATAAATGTTTTCAAAACTGCTTTCATATTTGCAGAAAATCTAATTTGGGTTGCAGACTTCAGAGATACCCTGATTTACTCCCAATCAGATCTATGCAAACATTCTGAGACAAGCCATCTAAGACCATATAAACCATATAAGCCTTTCCAACTAAGCCAAGCAATTTACAGATTATTAGAAGAATAATAAAGTAGGAACTAGGCATTCACAGAACATAGGGTTGCCTAAGTATGACCTATTTAGGGCTTTGCATCCACTTAGCAGGAATGTATCAATAAAGGTTACAAGGATATAATGCCAAAACTTCCACATGAAAATGACAAATTCAATTAATCACCAGATTGCTTTAGTCTCAGTGGTACCAAATATCTGAATATTTGGCCAAGCCATTTTGTTGTTGTTTCCATTGACATGTTTGGAGTATAGTGACAGAGACAGAAGAAATGAGTTTCAGATCAGGTCTCACACTTTAGGAAAAACTGAAGACAGAACAACAGTGAGGTGTAAAATGCACATTTCAGACATAAAAACCTCATTGCTTTCATTAAGATGTTCTGCCTTTTAGAAGCATATCCTGTGGGCAAGGATGCCAAAGGTATTTTACACAGCACTGAAAGGCTGTTAGGTCTCCCTACAGCAACTGCAGCCAAAGGAAAACAGGGAAGGAAGGGGGGAATGTATTAAACTATATATATATATATATTTCATATTAGTTAATAACAGCCTAGAGAGTAAAACATCGATAATAAATGCAAACAACATGGTTTGCAACTGCTTTATGTCAATAAGCTTCTAGAAATCTCTTTGTCACTGCTATAACAATAGGCTTCTCCAATTTAAGTGGGTTGTTCAGAAAAACAGCTGAAATGGTTAATAGGGAACAATAAATTTTGACTTTGTATTTTTCATAAAACATTTTGAAGCCAAGAATTTCATTCACACTATAAAGATTCTTTTACAACAGGAGACATGATAAAAAAATCCTAATACAATGCCTATATAGGTAGTCAAAGAATAATATTTTACTGTTCATCACAGAAGAAGGCATTTTCAGTTATGTTAAGCTTTTAGAGGTATCTATATATTCAATGCCAAGGGTTTCCAGATGTGTTCTACTGAAGACCCCATTACATAAGATTTCTTACTAAAAATCCCAAGGACTACTTTTAAATAATTATAGTTAAATTTTTCCACCATTTTTAAAACACCAAGGTTTGCTTTCATAGCTCATATCCCCTTCCCCATTCACCTGAAAACAAACAATCCAAGCCCCTTAATCTAGAGTGGGGAAATGGTGAGGGCCCTTCTGTGCCATACTCTTTATCTCTATCTGTTCCACTATGATCTCAGATCTGCCAGTCAGTGGATTTCCCTGACTAAGCATCAGCTTTCTGTAGCTCAACCTCTATATGGCCCAAAGGTTACATGTAGGGTCAAGAGGGATAAAACAATCACTTCTGGCCACAAGATTCCAATAGGAAATATAAATTTAATCTCCATGACAATTAGCTAAGTCTGCTTTTGAAAAAAAAAAAGGAGGGAGAATAAAAATTGCATAATATCTGCCAAAACCAAGTGGAAATATTATCTGATTTGTTAAGATGGCTTTTAACACTGCCCACATCCTCTGGCATAAATAACTAACTGTAGCTGAAAATCTAGGCATTCACATTTGACTCATGAACTTAGATGACATGCTAAGGGTGTAAAAAAAATACTCAGAATCAGAAGTAGATTATCTTCAGAACCATATAATGAAAAAGGCACCACCTCATTACTTCTCCCTATGACTACTCTAATAGTTCATTAAACAGCTTTTCTATCACTAGTCTCTTACTGCCAAATCTATCATATTCACCAATGACAGATTAAAATATAGCTAAAATCATGTCAGTCAACACCTCTAAAACTTTCAATACTTTCCCATTACCTAATGGGTTATATTCAAAGCTCTTTACAATCTGGCTACCTTTGTAGCCTTACTTTAAAACATACTCCCTTAAGGCATTCAACATTACATTGAAGTCAAACCACTTAGTTCCACATACACAGTCCAGCTTTCCTACTTCCCCAACTATTTCTTACATTCTCCCACATGCCTAGAATGTACCCTCTTTACCTATATTTGCTGAACCACAAGACCAATATCAAATGGCATCTATTCTATCCTAATTCACTATTACCCCACCATTACCCCCAACCTGGAAATGATCTGTGCCCAACAGCATTTTCTTCTTCCTTTCTTATGTTCTACTTTGTATTGTTGAGAAAGAGCATGACCAGTACATTAAGCGCAGGACCTGGAGTCAAGAAGACTGATGAGTTCATATCCTGTCCCTATTTACCGCCTGTGTGATGACAGGTTACTCACTTAAACTCTCTACACCTCACATTACTCTAAGACTTATCTGTTAAGTTACTGACTAGCTTGCCTAAAGGGAGATCCTACAACTTCCTTTTTGACTTACTGTTATGTTGAATCTCTCTTATTAGAATGTAAGCTAATAAAAGTAAGCAGGTGCTACTTTTACGAATCTATCTCCTCTGATACTTAAACATAGTCCTTTTTCCAGATATAAAATAGGATCTGAATAAGTATTTATGGTTGAATGCTCTTGACAGTGCTTTTCTTACCTTCAGTGAACTAGGAAAATGGGGTTCTAATTCTGGTCTTGTTATAATTAACCAACAGTGAGAATTTGGAAAAGTCACTTTTTCTTGCTTGGTTTCAAGTAACCTCATCTACAAAACGCAGAGGTTAGATTATCTTCATTCTGCCTCGAAAATCTATGGGGAAGCGCAGATTGAGAGAGGGAAGAAAAATCCAAACACTAGAAGCTTAAAGCTTTTTACATTTTACCTGGTTTGATTTTCCATTCATAATACATAGTTAACTTTATAAGAAGTATTTTTACTTTATAAGAATAAAGTCTTCTGGATTCAGTTTGATTTCAGGTTTGATTTGATAGGATTGACTTTTACTTAAGAAAAAGAAAAAAATTAAGTTTTTTTTTTTCCTTTGGGCTGAACTCAACTGAATGCGGTGGTGAAAAGGACATCGGAGCAGCCTCCTGTGGACGCTGGACAAAGAGAATGGAAGCAGACAACTGAACAAGAGAGCAGAATGTGATCCGTTGTTTCTGTGGACCATCCTTACAGGCTGCACTACTCACCACCATTATCGGAAGCACACTCCAACCTTGCAGATGAAAATTTCATGAATATTATTTACTTGCTTATAAAGTCTTTCAGATCCAGAAGAAATTTCACAGGAAGAATTATTTGTACATATAGTAATATCTGTACTAGACAGGATGACTAGACAAATGAATGACTCAAAAAAGCTAAGTTACAAAATTACAAACAGTAAAAAACATGAGGATACAACTGTTTATTGATACTGGTGAATAATTACAGTCCCGTGACGCTCTTTAAAAGTACACTTAGAATGGGCTCCATTCAAAGCACCCTGCACTTGCCTCAGACAGAAAGGCAGCACGTGGAGGAATAGAGAAAATTAGTCTTACCTTCACCAGGAAATTAGGAATCAAGGGAAATTCTTTTGAATCCTGACTGCAGCTAGACATTTTCTAGCAGCGTGACCTGGCTCAAATCATTTAACCTCCTCTGAAAAGTGAGGATGATAAATCCAACACCACCTACCTCATGGGGCAACTGCAAGGTTAGTATACTGTCACTTTATAAACCTCAAAGTGCAATATAAATGTGAATTATTATTATAATCAACACCATCATGCAGGCCCCTGTCTTTTGATGTTCAAGCACAGAGGTACACTGGAAAGAACACTGGTTCTTTTAGTCAGGGAAACAGTGCTAAAATCCCACTTCTGATGCTTCTGACTACCTGGACCAAGAT
Source organism: Bettongia penicillata ogilbyi (assembly GCA_023548195.1). Lineage (NCBI taxonomy): Eukaryota > Metazoa > Chordata > Mammalia > Diprotodontia > Potoroidae > Bettongia > Bettongia penicillata. The sequence continues at coordinate 2,400,495 of JAJHZJ010000567.1, forward strand.
ATTTTGTTTGTATCCTACCTAGGCAGCTGGTGGGGCCATGGAGAGAGTTCTGTGCCTGGAATCCGTAACACCTGAGTTCCCATATGACCTCAGAGGCTTCTAGCTTTGTGACTCTGGGCAAGTCACTTAGCCTTTTTGTTTCACTTTCCTCGGTCATAAAATAAGGATGGTGATGGGTGCTAGCACCGACTTTGCAGGGTTGTTGTGAAGAAAAGGATGAGATAATATTTGTACAAAGAAAGACACTTAACCCCCACATCCCTCAGTTTCATCTGTAAAATGAGGGTATTTGACCAGATGGCATCTGACGTCCCTTTTAGCTCTAAATCTCTAAACTTTTTGACCTCCATTTAATGTATTTAGCTACCAAATACTTGACTTAAGGCAAAATAACATTATAGTGGGCAGTTAACTTTATGGTACCAGTTTTATAAAGAGGAGATGTTTGTGGAGCCAAAATTCAGGTTCTAAAACCTTAAGACAGGGTTTATAATTTGAAAGGAACTTATTCTGGGAACAGACTAAAGTGAGGACATGAAAACATACCATGCAAGGACTATTTGGAGGAAATGTTTTTACACAGCTGTATCTTATTGATCTGTGTAGCCTCTGGCTTTTAGCATATAGTAAATACTGCTTAACTGTTGGCTGAAATGAATTAAGCTGAGAAAAGGGATGGCACAAGAATATAAGCTTCAGCCTGTGTTTCTTGAGGTTAGTGCCTGGCTATGGACCACAAATTCTTAGATTTGGACTGTTCTGGCCTTCTGACAAGAAGCTTTTTTAAAAATGTTAAGCAGAAAGATATTAGGGATTAGTAATTCTTATAAGGAGCTGTTAGCCTATGAAAGGAATGACACATTCTGATTATTGTACAATAAAGAGTAATGAACTTGCATTAGAAAATCTAGATAAGGTCTCATTCTAAAGAACCTCTGTTGCATAGGAGTAGCCACCTGACCTCCCCTCTGTTTTCTATTCTGTAAAATAAGGGTTTTAGGTATAAAAAGATGATCCCTGAGGTTCTTTTATTTTAGATCCATGATCTTGGAAGTATGCTTCCAATTTCACAAGGTTGTTGAGGAAATTAAATGAAATATGTATTATAAAGCTATTTTTAAAGGTAAAGGGTCCCTCTATTTATTATTTTTAATGATTATTTAAGGATTAGCAGCATCTCTACCAGACTGACCCTGCCACAGGCACTCATAAGAACCAGTCTCTAAAGTTTATTTGTTCACTGTATGAAACACTATAGTTCAATGAGATGATACCACTACCTGGAGGTAGGAATGGGATTTAGCCAAGATGTACATTTCCACAACTATTTTTACCTTTTAAAAACATATTTAATCAAATAGTAGGTCAATCTAGAGAAAACTAGTCTTTTCAGTCAAGAAATAGGTAAAATCTAAAGTTTTCAGGTGGCCACTTGTACTAGAAAATTAAAACAGGATGACTAGTCAATTGAATTACTGTGAATGAAGAGCAGGGAAGGAAATGGAAGAGGGGAATAAGCTTTCATACAGCACCTTCTCTGTGTCAGGACTGGACCAAGTCCTTTGTACAAATATTATCTCATCCTTTTCTTCACAACAACCCTGCAAAGTCGGTGCTAGCACCCATCACCATCCTTATTTTATGACCGAGGAAAGTGAAACAAAAAGGCTAAGTGACTTGCCCAGAGTCACAAAGCTAGAAGCCTCTGAGGTCATATGGGGAACTCAGGTGTTACGGATTCCAGGCACAGAACTCTCTCCATGGCCCCACCAGCTGCCTAGGTAGGATACAAACAAAATATCTTGGTCCAGAAGGAAATGGAATGAAAATACCAGCTTCACAGGGATACATTTGTTGTTTCAGTTGTGTCCGACTCTTCATGACCCCATTTGGGATTTGCTTGGCAAAAATACTGGAATGGTTTAACATTTCCTTTTCCAGTTCACTTTACAGATGAGGAAACTGAGGAAACCCTGGGCCACATAGCTAGTAAGTATCTGAGAACAAATCTGAACACAAGAAGATGACTCTTCCTGACTCCAGGCCTGGCACTCTCCACTGCACCACCTAACTGTCTAGCAGGTGTACATGGAATATAAGGAAAACTACCCTTCAGCACCTCCTAATACGGGATTGTGCCTGTTTTCTAAGATGGTCAAATATAGTCGGCCTAGATAGCTGACCAGTCTTTTTTTTCTTTAAACGTGTAATAATCCATTTAGCACTATTTCCCAAGTCACTTAGAGATTATTGCTCCTAAAACATTTTACTCAGCATGGGCCATTATTACCTGTTATTTCAAGATAATTATGATTTAAATACTTCTACTCCAGTAACAAGTTGGATAGCATACTCACACTGCATTTATGAAGTGTCAGTAAATGCAATATATCAAGGGCTTTTTTTTCTTCCCTTATAATATTCTTTAACTATGTAGGAATCAATATTTAATGTTTTAATGGGGGAATACTCTTAGTGGGTTCATTTATATGCAGTTTTAAAAGCAACAAACTACCTTATAGGCATTCAATGAATATTTAAAAAACAATGAGCCCACAATGGTCTACCAAGTGCATTGGCATAGAAGACAGGTCAAGTACCTACCTAGGTGGAGGATTATTTTCTCGAGTCCCATATCTCAAAAAATAAAAACTCTTACAGAGGAACCCTCATAGCTATCTCTACAAGACAACAAAACTAAAATGTCCATAATGTAATATACTTTGAAACTAATTAACAATGGAGAAAGCTAATTCAAACATTCTTCATCCTCTCACTAATCACTAAGCTCTAGCAAGGCCCAGACCCTAGAATATATGCTCAGTGATTTTCTTGCTATGAGGGTCTTTGTCTACACATACTACTCCTGACTTTTTCCTAGCATTCTGTTGCAACTAACAGTGGACTCTGGTACTGTTCAGCTACTTGTAGAGCCAAGAGTGAAGGAGGGAAAGACTTGTTCTCTGCCTGTGGTAGCCCCTGGGTTAGAGAACCCTACACAACAATAGAAACTTTGCATAAAATAGCTACTTCACCCTCTCTCAACCCTGCAAAAAATTTCAGACATGGAAAGCCCAGAAAGAACCAAAGAAGGAAAGGAACTAGACTAGGGGACAAACATATGCGGCTATAGCAGAGTTGAAGAAAAGGCAACTAGCTTCTAGCTGAGTCCAGGGCTACTTTCCCAGACTGGTGAACCAATGCTCAAAGAGCCTAAGACAGATTTGAAGTCAATCCTCAGGTGTGAATCGGCCATGAAGGGATCATAAAATGAGCCACAAAGGAAAACAAGGAAAAAAGACTAAAAGCACCAAAGATATCAAGAGAAGAAAATTCAATTAAGAAACTAGGACACAAGTAGATCAATCAATAGGGAAGATTTTCAAATAAAAAAGATGAGTAACAAGACTCCAAAAAGACTGAAAACATCTTTAAGTAAACACTGCAAGAAGAAAGGAAATTGAATCAACCAAAGCTGGATTTTCAAGGGGACATGAACCATACCAGGATGATCCAAAATGGTTTAAGAATAAATCAAACTTTGAGAGAATGCTAAACAGAAAAAATGGCAGAACATATGGCTTTTACAAAAGAAATAATTAGTATAATAAAAAATCTTGAATATACAGTGATCTCTCCAAAGAAGTAAGAGAAAAAACAACAGATTCAAAATACATATATACTGAAATTAAGGACAATTTGAAAGAAGAGAAGTAAAATGCAATAACATTAAGAGAATACAACTGGTTTGCAAGTAAAACACTGATCTCAAAGACATTATACATAGAGATATTTTGAGGATCAAAGACTTCCTAAAAGAACATGACAAATCATCATCATAATACAAGAAATAACGTAAGAAGCTGCCCAGAACTTCTAAATATAAAAAACCAATCACCTATCAAAAGAATCCATGGATTGCCTCCAGAAAATAACCATATGCTTTTGGCTCTTCAAGCCAAATAATGGTTAAACTTAATAACTGCACTGACAAAAAATTCTGCAAGCTTCCTAAAGAAAAGTCTTCAAATATAAAAGGAAGGAAATCTGAATAAGACATAATACTCTGTATTAACTATAAACTACAAAATAGAATGAAATAATACATTTCAAAAAGCAAAAGATATCAAGATATAACCCAAAATGAGACAGCGTAAAAATTTCTGCTTCAGCATCTACAAAAAAGATGAATGTCTGATAAAAGATATTTGAAGCATTCTCACAAAAAAGTACATAAGAAAAACAAATCTAGAGAATTTTATGATACTTCAAATTTCATCTTCTATTGTAATGTTATGCAACAGACTGATGTCTAAAATAGTGATAGTTTCTCTGTTTTCAAGAATAGTTAGGAAAAGATGTTATAAAAGCATATGCTGATCAAGAAGAAATTTGATGCCAAATGATTTATAATTTGATAGAAAGTAAGGTCACATTCACTTCTGTATCCCTTGCAGTATCTACTGATAACTTCACTGGATCCATCTTTTAATAACTGGAGAAGTATTCCCTCCACTGGGGAGGGAACCCATTCACAAAGAAGAAATTCAATATACACATCCTCATTTAAATTCCCTTCAAATGAGGGTTCATCTCACATCATCTCATATCCAACACATTGGCAAAAGTTTTTAAAAAGATGAATACAGTGAACATCTGAGGAGTTTTGGAAAGACAGGCACATTAATGCATTGTTGTTGAAGCTATATATATTTGGAAAATAATATGGAATTAAGCTAACAAAATCACCAAAAGATTTATAGTCATTGACTCAGAAATTCCACTTCTAGGCATACAACCCAAGGAGATCAATGACAAAAAGGAGCCCACGTATACCAAAATAATATAGTTGCATCTTTTGCAGTAGCAAATAACTAGAACCAAAGTAAATGCCCCTAAGTTGTGGTACATGAATAAAACAGAATATTTCTGTAATTACTGGGTTGTAAGAAGCAATGATACTATGAATACATAAAAACATGGAAAACTTCCATGAATTGATGCAAAGTGAAATGAGGGGAAACAATTACACACACATAAATACATGCATACAATGATTACAACATTGGAACTGGAAAATATATCAACAATAAAGCAATGAAAACTGAATATTGCAAAATTATACTGACGAAGCATAGCTACAATGAAGAGATATAAGAAGTAGTATCTTTTTCCAATCTTTTTTTTTTTTTTTTGCAGAGGTGGACAACTGAGGCCATGGAACACTATACATAATGTTAGACTTCTTCACAATGGTTAGTTTTATGCCAATTGTTTTCCCCCCTCCCACTTTTTTATTTTTTGTTATTAGTGTTTTCTGTCTTGAGAGGTAGAAGAATACAGTGTAAAATGCCAGTGATGTGAAAATAAAAGATATCAATAAAATTACATATATTTTTTAAAAATCTGATTTCTGGAGCTCTCAAGGAAGCAAAGAGAAATGAGGCATTTTAGTAGCAGCAGAAAAAAAAGTTACTGTGAAATTCCAGACATTATTGTGAAAGCAACAGCATCCTATTCCAGCCTACCACCACCCCCTCTGAATAAAAATGTATTTGCTTTGGGTTGCATCCTATAATCCTGTGAAGGGGGTTTTAGGGATTTCAGCCTCCGAAATTATGTCCTGAGACACATATTTCTATAGCAGAAGTGTTTAGAAAGACAGTACAGTTCTGTGTTACTATTTGTATTAGTGCTCTACTGAAAGTCTCACTTTTGTGGCTTTATCTAAGGACCCGGAGGAAACATTTTGAAAACGTATAGAGATACAGAATTGCCAGTGTCATTATTTTATTGTAATCGTTAATCATTTATCTAATCACCAGACACCCTAGCATAACTCAATTCAGTAAGCACTGATTATAATGCGACCACATGTAGGCAAGAAGCTAGAAACTGAGAAACGGAAACAAAACCTAAGATAGAATGCTCCTCAAGGAACTGACATTCTAGAAAAGAGGGGGGGGGGCAAGGAGAGACATATGCAGATAAGAGAGACTTGAGATTTTATATATATATATATATATATATTTGTTTGTTTGTTTATTTATTTATTTAATACCTTCCATGGCCAGTATAGAAAGGAGTAAAAACATTAACAACCGCTAGAATCAGGAAGCCACTTGTAAGAGATCACACTTGAAAAAAGCCTCGAGGGAACTGGGGGTTCCAAAGTGGAGGTAAGAAAGGAGAGCATCACAAGCATGGGAGAGAATTTGTACAAAAGCATGAAAAAAAGATAGAGAATGTTTTCGATGAGAAACAGGACAGTCTGACTGGAACAAAAGGTGAGTGAGAGAGAGTAATGCAATAAGCTGAGAAACACAAGTCGAAGCAAAATTGAGAAGGGCTTTAATGTGTACCAGATGTTTATTTTAACCTGTAGAGGCAATAGGGACCCATTAAAGGAAGGGTCAGGTTCACAGAGATATGTCAATCTTCTCTAATTTGGAATCTGGATCAGTCAAACATAATGCAATTTTTTAATAAAATTTATTTTAAAAAATTTAGTGAAAAGGGAAATTCAGTCTAAAATCAGTAACTTTCTGAGAAAGGGTTTGGGAAGTAGAAGATTCTTCAACTTCTGGATCCTAAAATTAACTTCTATTTACTAATATTATCATGCAACATAAAGTTATTGTTACTACCATTTTTGCATATTAATATCCACTAATCTACCTTTCCATGAAACTTCTTGGCAATAATAAAAATGAATGTCTTTAAAATGCTGTTTAGGGGAGGGAGGGAAAGAAAAATCCAAGTTACATGGTAATGATTGTAGAACACTGAAAAGAAATAAAAAAATAAAATATTGTTTAATTTAAACTTCACTAAATCATGGTAGCTTAACTTTTCCAAATGGGAGAGATTGTACAGTCTTTGGAAACAAACAGAAATAAACAGTCCAGAATAAATACATAAAATATAACATTTGAAATTCAATCATTCATTCATTCAACAATAAATAAAGTACATATTGTACGTATAATACTACACCGGAAGTTGGGATTCTTACTGTAGCGTTCTCAAGAGCGAGATTATATTTAAAGTCTTAGGTCATTATGGCTTAGAAAAGACAAAAAGTTTAGACTGCACTAGTATTGCTGAGTGACAGTGATTATCTGTTTCTGGTGGTTCACTGAGACTATGTAAAAATCTAGTTGCTACCATGCTTGGGGGCAGTGTTAGGATATGTGGAGGTACCCTGTACCTTGTCTCTTCCAAAATAAATGACTCCATGTTAGAAAACAGCCTCCTTTCTATTCAAGGTGAAAAGTCAAATATTCCTTTCTGTCCCACTATTTAAAACCCTTACCCACCTCTGACCTTACTACTCGGCTAATAAAACAGATAGTCTTTATTTGAAGGTTGGATAGTGAGAAAATTCTGCATCAAAGGCTGAAATGGGAGGTAAGTCAAGGCTAGTATAAGCAAGAATAAAGCAAATAAAAATAGCTACCTAAGGTAAATGAAACTTCTTTAAGGTACTTGAGACCTCTTCCACTTTAAGGTATGAGAAACCTCTATAAAGAGGTTTCTTAAAGGAATCTTCTTTGCCTTCCACAAGCGCTATCTGTGTTCCTGTTTTCAGTACTCCTAAATCAAGCTTCTACTGACCTGGCTCAAAATTGCAGGATGTGGCTTTTGCCATGGCAGATCAAAGAGACAAAAAGTATGTGAAAGATGAAGTCCTTTATTACATCCTCTGGGATGTTAAATACGATTTAGGTTCTGTTCAGCTGACTTAGCATTAGGTTTCCTGATACTGTCTTTTTATCAGTTAATATAAGAAAATTCTTTCCCTTCTGACACCAAATATTATTAAAATACAGCACACTGCACTTTGCTCTATTCAATGACAATGCCACTGGCATCAAAAATTGGAATTATTCCCCTATAAACTGAGTTGTTCTTAAGATACTCTGAACCAAAAAATTCAGTCTTAAATTTCCAAAAAAATTTAGAAGGGATTTTTTACGCCCAAGATTTATAACAGAATACATGTTGAACCGCTCTCATTAAATTGGCTAATTTTAAAATTTAATTTTGTTATTTTATTTTAAAATAGCTTTTTAATTCAAATTTTATAAATTATTCATCTCTTGGGTAATTTTTGAAATCTCTTTTGTGTTTATTTGGGGATTACTAATTTGCTGCTTTTCTAGATTTTTTTTTGTTTAAAAATTATGTGTCCAATAGTCCCTTTTTCTCATTTATTAAAATAAATGTTTAGAAATATAACATTTTCTTCTGAGGACTGCTTTAAGTATATTACATACAATTTGATATGTCCTCTCATAAGCAACCACTCTATTTAACTTTTTTAAATGTTCCTGTGGTTTCTTTGTTAAACTTTTCAACATAGAGATTATTATATTTAGTCTCTCCGTAGTTAGCATCTTTTGTTATTTTATTGCATTGTAGTTTATAAAATATTTATGCCTTTCTGCATTTGCTTATGAGTTTTTCATGCCTTACCATGTAGGAATCTATAGGAATAGTAAATATATGTATATGCTCCAAAATTCCCACTGAAAAGTTGCCATAAATATACCAAATCCAGTTTTTCCAACATTTTGTTTAAATCTGTTGTTTCTTTTTTATTCTTTTCTGATTCATCAAACTTCTACAGAGTAATGCTAAATTATGCAGTTCTTATTATCTAGTTCTTTTTTTCCTATCTTAATTAGCATTTTTTTAGGAACTTGGATGCTCTTAAAGCTTACCTTACTTTGCAACGGTTCAGTTTTAATTATCCCACTCTCTTCCCTCTCCTGGATACAACAAAGACAAGTCCTAGAAATTTATTTTTACTACTATAATTTCTAACCCTTTCCTGGATGTCCCTGTTTAATAATGATTGCTTCTCTGTCCTGAATCTGTTGAGTTGCTTTTTTTTTTTGGTTCAGTTTTACCTGTAATGCTTCATTTCAAGAAATGTTTCACTTTTTCTCCAAATTCCCTTTGATCTTCCAAATGATCTAATTTAGTGTTTTTTTTACAAGGGATTATTTTTTTTGTCTCTCAAATCCTTAGCCTTTGTATATCCAATGAGCCTTTTATTAGATATAGCTTAAAAGATACAACAGGAATCATTTCCTTAGAGCAAATAAACACTGATTCACCTTTTATTTATTACTTGCTTTCAGGTCTAGACTCATTTACCAATCTAGCTATCTGCTCTATTTCCAAGACCTTGCCCAGTTCATGAATTCTTAGATGGAGATGTTCTAAATTCACATAAGAACCATTTTTTTCTCATGATGGAGTATTCCCATTTATGAAGGATGGGCAATTTTGGGAGGGAGGAAAATTTTCCTTACTCTTCAATATATCATATTTTAATCACTTTTTAAAATTTTCTTATATCCTTTGAGTAGTTTTATGCAATCTGAATATTATGTCATGTGAATTGCTTCCTTCTAGATTGCCTTTATGACACTGAAACTCTGAAGCATTACAAGTATATTTCTGGGTAAGTTAATTTTGGGGCTCTTAACTGTGGGTAACCTGAGTATTCTACTAATTTGAGCTATCCTGTTTCTTTCTAATACTACTAAGCAAATTTCTTGAATGATATCTTGAAAATATATCCTCTTTCTTAGTATAGTTTTCTGGAAGATCAATAATTCTCATATTGTGTCACTGTCCTCTACTCTCTACACTCTTCTGGTTTGTATAACTCTGAGATTTTCTTCAAATTTTCCTTTTAAAAATGTCTTCCCATTACTTTCTTTCTTTCACCACTGATTTTCAATTTGTCTGCTTCTGAATGAATCCATTCCACTGACATTTTAGACTATCTTTTCTACATTACTTGTAAACATGTTTTGTTTCCTATATTCTTCCATTAATGACCTTACTGAAATTTAATACATGCTAAATTTTTCCTTATATTATTGTGATTTAAAGATATTTTTGGTAATGAGCTTGCTATGTTCATTTTCTGTTGTAGAGATGAAGTAATTGCTGATATGGTCCTGTTCCTGAATTATGGATATTTCTCTTGGTGTGCTTTTATCCAACAGCATTTATTCATTGTCCTTGGATCTATTTTTTTAGACTAATTTCTTTAGTCTTATCATTATTTTCCTCTGTGAGTTTCCTTCTCTTTTTTGTGTTATTTTGTTAGTGATATTCTTTATAAGTTCCAGGGTTTTTAGAAGTTATGTCATAATCAACATATCACCATAATCAATAGATCATTAGAATCAATTGCAACACTATCTTTTTGGAACTCTCCTTCAGTTATCTTGGAAAGTAGTTGCCACAACTAGGAGACCAAAAACCCTAAGAATCCACCTTAGCTAGGAAACACTCAACCTCTTGACACCAGTTAGAATCCAAACTTATTTGCAAAGTGGTAGGGAGGGAGTTGGTGGTAGATTATAAATATGACTGCCTCTTAACACAGTGACAATTAGTTGAACCGAAAGTGAGATTACAAAGAACTTGATATAAGACTTAGGTAAGTCATCACCCCTGGAATAAACAGGGTCATCATGAGCAACAATAGTGGAACCACTACATTTGGAATCTATTATCTCAGGATTCAATGTGTTATGTTACGAGGCAATGCCATTCAAGAGAGTCAAGTGGAAGGAACTGTCCAGACTGAACCAGATGAACGCAGAAGGCACCTATGACAGAGGTAACACAGTATTTAAATGACTCCATTGAGACAGTGGAGAAAAGTGGGAACACATAAGACTCAGAGTCAGGAGACTTGTGTTCAAGTCTTAGGTCTCATGGGAAATACCTTTATAATCCTAATTAAATCATTTAACTTCTCTGGGTTTGAGAGTTGTATCATATTTCAAATCACACTACAAAGCAGTGATGACAAAAATCATTTGGTACTAGTTAAAAAATTGAAAGGTCAATCAGTGGAAAAAATTTACAAATGAAAGTAAATGAAACTAGTAGCAAAATATTTGATATACGCAAAGATCCCAGGACTCACTATTGGAAAAAATATGTTGAAAAACATGAAATCCTTCTGCAGAAATCAGGGTGAAATTAAGACCAGAAATCATATTTTTTAAATTAACTCTACATGGATAGTTGACTTAGATTTTTTTAAAAAGTTCACATAAAAAGACAGGGGCAGGTATATGATGCACTGGAGAGTATACTGGACCTAGAGGTTCAAATATAACTTCAGATATTTACTAGATGTGTATCCTTGCGCAAGTCACTTAACTTCTGTTTACCTTGGTTTCCTCAACTGTAAAATAAGAGTAATAATAGCACCTTCTCCCATTCTAGTTAAGAAACTTCAGTGAGATAACAGTTGTAAAGTACTTACCATCACAGTGTGTGGAATGTGGTAGGTGCTATATAAATGTTGGCTTATTATTGTTAAATAAATTAGAGGAACAAAAAAGAAATTTCTTTACAGATTTATGAATAGGGGAAAGTTCAAGGTCAAATAAGGGCTGGAGAGGATCACAAAAGATAAAAAGGACATTTTTATTAAATAAAATTGGAAAGTTTTTTGCACAGTACAACTTTGGCTGTTGCTAAAATTAACAGGAAAAGAGCTGGAAAAAAATCTTTGCAGACAATTATTCCTTTAAGAAAGTTCTCATTTCTAATAAATCTAAAAAACAGATTCAAATTTATGAGAATAAGAGCCATTCTCCAACTGTTTTTGTTGTTTGTCCATCATTCTTTAAGACAACCACGACCTCACGAAGATGGCACCATGACTTACAAGTGAATTGGATTGATGTGAGGCAGGGCTGTGCAAAGTCACCAGCCTCAGTTTCTCCTCCAGAGCCATCTGGGTCCAGTGGCAATATATAGATTAGGACAACTAGAGATAGTGACAAAGAGTCAAAGGATATGAACAGGGAGCTCTTAAAGGAAAACATCTATCAACAGCCATATGGGGGGAAAAAGGTTCAAATCACTTACAATTAGAAAAATACAAATTAAGGTAACTCTGAAATTCCACCTTACATCCATAAGACTAGCAAACATGACAAAAAAGGGACAATGACAGATGTTCAAGTGGTTGCAAGAAAATAGGCGTTGTTAAAAAAAAAAAAAAGAAAAAAAAGGACATCGGCACTGTTTTGTTTTGACACACTGTTGCTGGGACTGTGAAGTAGTCCAGAGAATCTGGAAGCAATTTGGAACTAGGCACAAAAAGTCACTAAATTCATTCAATAAACATTTATTAAACACCAACCATGTGCCAGGCATTGAACTAAATACTGGAAATATAAAAAAAGGCAGGAGGGAAGGCAGCACCTACTCTCAAGAAGCTCATAATCCAGTCTGGGATACAACAAGCAAACAAATATGGACAAACTATATCAGAACAGAAAGGAAATATTTAAAAGAGGGAAGATACTAGAATTAAGATGGGTTGGGTAAGGCTTCCTGTAGAAGATGGTATTTTAGTGGGAAGCTAGTAGGTGAATATGTGGACAGAGAAAATTCCAGATTATAGGGGTCAGTCAGAGAAAATGCTCAGAGCTAAGAGATGGAGTGTGTTTATTCATGGAACAGAAAGGAAACAGTGGCACTGGATAAAAAAGTATGTGGCTGGGAATAAGTTTTAAGAAGACTAGAAAGGGGGTGCTGCTAGGCTATGCAGGGCTTTGAATGCTAGACTGAGGATTTCATATTTGATCCTTAGCTATAAGAAGCCACTGAAGTAGGGGGGTTGGAGGGGACTGTAATATAAACTGGATACCATTTGATCCAGTGAATCCTCTAACAGACTAAAGCCCTAAAACATCTTTTTAACACCAAAATACTCTCTAAGTGAACCACAACATGATTTCAGAAGAACCAGAACTGTATACAGCTTATCTAAAGGGAACATAAATATAGATAATAAATATAAGCAGGCTGTTTGCAGCATATGTAGCAATGATGACTTGCATGAGATATATCACGGAAGATATTTACATGCAGAAAAGGAGTTGGACTGTTCATGTAACAAGAAAAGAGATAATTCAGAAGTAGTCTGAGAGCTTCACTGATAACCAAGAAATACTGAAATACTAAAGGAAGGTCTCTGGCACAAGGGAAGAATCCTTTACTGAGGAATTATATAAATATATAACCAACAACTATATAGAATGAAAAGACTAAGAAAAGCTGCAAAATCTGTCTCCATTAAGAGAGAGATCCATCAAAATACCTGAGAACATACACCAGTTACTATCTAATTTGATCATGCAAACATAAATATCAGAAGGTGACAATTTGGTCAGTTTTGTTAAGTTCATTGTAGATTCTGAATACAAAACCAATGGCTGATTTTTCAAGGGTTAATGATATAATGTATAGACTATCTAGTGCTCTAACTTATACTTTCTGATTCAGCCATTTCATTGAAAATTACCATATTCACCAGAACATATTAAAAGAAACTAAAGGTGATACATCCTTATTTGCAGACAAGATTGCTTATTTAGAAAACCCAAGAAAATAAATAAAACAAATGAAATAATTAAGTTTCAGTAAAGTAGAATAAAAAATTAATCTACAAAAATTATCAGCATTTCTATACAGTACTAACAAAAACCAGAAGGAAAGGAACTCCATTAAAAGAATAAAAACAATGGATATTAATCTACCTAAGATCTATTGAGGACGTATATAATTTCAAATACAAGAAAGTCATTACAGAAATAAAGCCAGACAAATACTCAGAGAGCTATTCATTGTTCTTGGGTGGGTTGTGCCAAAATACCAACAATGAAGATTCTACTTAGTTAATTTAGAAACTGTGTAATACCACTCAAATGATCAGTGGAATTACTTCCTAGAATTGGACAAGGCAGATGTAGAATACCAAAAGAAATGATGAAAGCAAAGTAGGAATGAGGGGAGCATATTATTACCAAATATCAAATCATATTCTAAAAAAACAATGGCCTAACAGTATTTGGTACTAATTAAAATTTTTTTAAAGAAAATTAGTGGAACAAACTAGATACAGCAAGAAAAGAGAATCATCAAAATACTATGGACATTTTTTTCTACTTCTAAAAGTGTAGAAAGAAGGTAAAATCAACACCTATAATGCTTTTTGGATAAATTATAGATTTTGCTTAAACAAGCTATTATGGTCTTTCACAAGAACGGATAATGGAGAATCCTTTGAATTGTTAAAACTTCAAGGCTATCCACTTAGACAAGACTGAACTTTAAGTCCTAATTCAGGTAAGTAACAGAGAAAATTAAGATTTACTTTCATCGGTGGAAAGATGTATGTAATTTGGATAAAATCAGCAAATGGTTTCACTATTACGCTACTCATTCCATTTTGTCAATACCAGATTGGGACACAGGTACAATAGAAACAAAGGCAGACTAATAGCTTGTTTAAAATGAGTCAAAATGAAAATCCAACCTTTCTAAAATATAAGGTCATGGTCCTTTACTCTCAATACCAGTTAATTTTAACTATATGCATGGTTTATTTCTCTTACCTTACTGTTCCTTAGTTTTTGTGTATATGAACTTTGCTATTATGGAATTAGGGCAATTACAGTACACACCATCATGAAATTAAAGCAGGTAATTATCATGCGTAATGAACTGTCAAATGCCATGCAGTCTCACAAACAAAAACAAAACGTACAACATGTGGGTTGGGCAGCTGTGAGGTTTGGGCTGTCTCAAAAAAACTGTAATTAAGTGGTAGTGTTTTTGTATACTTTATGTTACGAACTCCAGGGGATTTTTAAAGGTCCTGAAATGAAAATTAAGAAATGTGGTTAGGCCTTCCTATACAGAAAGATACCAGTACATCTCTTCTCTAGTCTTTAAAAAAATAATCTACTAGTGTATTTTTACAGCACCTATAACTGGCATCACAATGTGCTCTGACAGATATGCTATTTTAGAATGAAACAGTAAAAAAGGAGATGACCCAACAGAAGGTATCTGATATACTATAAATGATCATACGAAGCTATTGAAATTAATACAGCAGCAACTCTGAAATAACTTCTCTCTTTACGTGCCTTGGATTTAGAAAGAAAGCACTATGTTTCACTAACTTATCAGCACAGACTTAGAATTTCCTGTACATCAAATGTCATGTGACTCAATTATCCAAACTCATCATACTCAGTATAAAATGCATTTTTAGGAGAGTTTTAATATTTAAGAACAAACAACAAATATTAATGATTCTAACTTTCTTGTATTTATTTGCTATGATGGAAAACTGATACAAGATAATGAACATCATAAAAAGCTTAAAAATGCCCTGAGTCTAGTAACCTGAACAATAACTACTCTATCACGTTATCTTTTCATTTGTTCACATACAAAGACTTGGAGTCAGAAAACTATAATTTGAATTCTCACTCTTATTTCTCAGTGATGTTCTTGGGCAAGTTACCACTCAGCTTCTATTTTACTTATTACAAGAGGAGGACAACACCTGCCTTGTCTCTCCTATGTACGTACTGTATCAATTAACCACATAGCGCTGCTTAATCATCTATTACGCACCAGGCATTGTTTCCCAAGTCCCTGCCTTCAAGGGGTTTACGATCAATCAGGAGAGGGTGTTGATTGGTTGACTAGCTAATTACATAAGTACACATCTAATATATAGGTACCATGTGCATAAAGACAAAAAGACAAGTTAGGAGATGCACTAGCATCTGGGAGGCAACGTGATGCTGCGAGAAGAGCAATGGCTCTGGAGGCAGAGAACCTGGTTCAAATCCCATTTCTGAGGGCTTGGGGTTTTCACCTGACCTCCCTGAGATTCCAATTTCTCCTAAGTAAAATGAAGAGTTGGTCTGGATGGTCTCTGAGGTTATAGTCAACTCTAAATCTACAATTCTATGTCAGGACATAGAATACTAGCTGAGATTTGACCCAAAAAAATAGGAATTCCCACAGGTGGAGTTAAGAAAAAGGAAAGAGTACATCTCCTTCCTATGCGACAGTGTAACAGATTAACAAAGAAACACAAGAACTAGCAAATTTCTATTTTGTTCCTCTCATCTCTATCAATGTGATTTTAGAATGTTAAGGGAACAATAAACGTAGTGAAGGTGAAATTTTTACCAATGATATAAAGGAATGCAGAGATAATATCTTATAAAATTCTGTCAAAGAACAAACTTCAACTGGAAAAGATAGCTGATAAATTGGACAACAGAATTAAGATCTGAAAAAAATAGGCTAGAATTATGGGACAAATTTAATGAAGTGAAATTCAAAAGGGTAACGCATAAAGTGCTATACCTGGATTCCAAAATCCAATAGCATAAATATTCATCAGGATGACTGGAGATGACCCAGGATGAGGCAATTGGGGTTAAGTGACTTGCCCAAGGTCACACAGTTAGTGAGTGTCAAGCATCTGAGGTGAGATTTGAGCTCAGGTCCTCCTGACTCCTGCACTAGTGCTCTATCTACTGCAACACCTGGCTGCCCCTGCTCACTGGATTCAGATGGCTCTGGAGGAGAAGTGAGGCTGGTGACCTGCACAGCCCTCCTTCACTCAAACCAAAATCAAGTGCAAGTCATGTCAGCACTATTTCTCTGATGGCATGGTCTTCTTCAGCAATGAAGGATGAACAAACACACAGCATAAATATGGAGCGAAGGAGAGATGGGTAGAGAGAGTCAATTAGGTGGCACAGTAGATAGAACTGAACCTGAAGTCAAAAAGACTTCAGTTCAAACTGGCCACAACCTTTTACTAGTCATTACTAGTCACATGACTGGACAAGTCATTTCACCTCTGTCTGCCTCAGTACTCTCATCTTTAAAATGTGGAAAATAATAGCACTTATGTTCCAAGGTTGTGAAAAGATGAGATGTTTGTAAAGTACTTTATATAGCACTTTACAACCACTATATAAATGCTAACCATTATCTTAAAACTATTACTAGTAGTAACAGTTAATTAGTATTTCTACAGTATGCCAGACATTATGCTAAATGCAGGGGTAAGAGGCACAAAGAAAGGTAAAAAAAGAGAACCTGCTCCCAAGGAACTTGCAGTCCAATGAAGGAGGCAGCACAGAAGGAACGAGGGACCATCACGGTCTATACTGGATGAAGTGGAAGTGGTTTCTAAGGGGAGACACTGAGATTAAGGGGAACTGGGAAAGATTTCCTGCAGAAGGTGAGACTTTAGCTGAGATCTGAATGAAGTTAGAGAAGCCAGGAGGCAGAGTTCAGGAGTAAGAAATCTGGACATGGGAGACATTTAGTGAAAATGCTTGGAGTCAGGAGAGGGAATTTCATGGACAGCAAGGAAGCCAGAGTCACCAGAGTGCAGAGCACAAGGAGGCATCTGAATAGTACAGTGGAGAGAGCTGGGGTCTGGAGTCAGGAAGAAATGAGTTCAAAGCTAGTGTCAGGTAAGTATGAGTCGTGTGTCCCTGAGTAAGTAGCTTAGCCACGGCCTGCCTTGGTTTCCCTAACCGTAAAATGGGGATAATAATAGCATCTTCCTCCCAGGATTATTGTGAGAATCTAATGAAATAATATTTGCAAAGTGCTTAGCACAGTGCCTAGCACATAGTAGGTGCTATATAAATGGTAGCTATTATGGTAGTGGTGGTGGTGGTGGTTGTCACATGGAGGTAAAATAACATACAAGAAAACTGGAAAGGAAGGAAGGGGTCAGATTATGAAAAGCCAGATAGATGACTTCATATTTAGTACTGTAGATAAAAGGGAGTCACTAGAGTTTACTGAATAAGGGGAAAGATGACATGGTCTAACTTGCACTTTAGGAAGATCAATTTGACAGGTGAGTGGCCGATGGATGGAAGTGCAGAGAGACTTGAGGCAGGCAGACTCACCGGCAGGCTACTGCTATAGTTCATGTATGAGGTGCTGAGGGCCTGCGCCCCAATCGTGGTAGTGTTAGAGGAGAGAAGGAGACATACATGAGAAACATTAACAAGTTAGAAAATCAGGACTTTAAAACTAGATTGTATGTGGGCATGGGGTAGGGGGCCAGTGAGAGAGAGGAGAGAATACCACCTACGTTGTAAATCTAGGTGACTGGGAAGACTGTGCTCATGGCAGTAATTGGGAAGTTAGGAAGAGGGGAGAGTTTAGGGGAGAGAGGAGGAAGATAATGATTTTAGTTTGGGGCATGCTAAGTTTAAACTATTTCTATAAGATACCTAGTTTGAGATGTCTAAAAAGAAGTTAGGCCTAGATAAATAGAAAATCTGAGAACATGCACACAGATCATTTAAACAGAGGGAGCTAATGAGATCATCACCAAGTGACACAGTACCCAGGGAGAAGAGGGTGCAGGACAGAGCCTTGAAGGACACTCATGGCTAGCAGATGCAACCTGGATGAAGATGCAGCTAAGGACACTGAGAAGGGGTGGTCAGACAGGCAGGAAGAGAAGTAAGAGGAGAACTAGGGGGGCAGAGAAAATCAAGGCAAGGAGGGGGCTCAACAACTGCAGAGGCTACAGAAGGTAAGAAGGATGAGGACTGTGAAAAACCCATCATACTTGGCAACTAAGAGAGTCTTAGTAACTTTGGAGGGAGCAATTTCTACTGAAATATAAGAATGGACGCCAGACTGCAAATAATTAAGAAATGGAATGAGAGGAAATGAAGTGGGGGCATCTGTCCTTCTCAATGAGTTTACTCATAAAGGAAGATAACAAGCAATGGCGGGTGGGCCAAGTGAAAGGTTTCTGAGGACAGGAAAAACATGGGAATGTTAGGGGAGCAGTCAGTGGACAGGGAATAAATGAGAATTAGTTAATTAGTAAGAAAGAAGTGATAATAGAGGGGGAAATCTGGAGAAGATGAAGTGGAATAGGATCTCCTGGGCAGGCAGAGAAATTTGCCTGGGCAAAGAGAAGGGCCAACTCCTCAGGTGAGATGGGGGGAAGGAGGAAATAGTGGTAAAAGGTATATTTTAAAAATTGTTATTATAATACTAGTTTATGTTACAAAAGACCTGTGGGTTTTAATGGAATGTAGCCTATAAGCTCAATATGAGTCAAGTGGGACAAGGCAGTCAAGAAAACCTAAAGGTATTAGGCTGTATTAAAAGAGGCACAGTATCTAGAATAGTGGAAGTGATGGCCACTATTATAATGTGCTTTGGTCAGACTACATCTTGGGTATTACATTTAGCTCTGGGCATAATCCTGTAAGAGCAACTCTAAATAAAATGGCATTCATTCTGAGGAAGGTAACCAGAACGTTGAAGGTCAGTGAAATACTGTACATAAAAATGCTTTATAAAATTCAAAATTTATGGTATATTAATGTAAGATGTTATTTTTATTATTACTACTACACTGCAGTGCAACTTTATGCCAAAGAATGTTCTTTAAAAAGAAAAGCGTGACTTTGTCCTCAAATTTATTTTACTCCCTTAATAGTACAAGGAACAAAATGATTTGTGTTTTGGTTAGTGGCCTGTGTTAATGTATCCTAACAAAACTTTCCTTTTAATGAAATGGCTTCATGTGCTATTAACTATAAGTATCCTCATTGCTAAACAAAATGACCGAATTACTGTATGCTCATGCTGATAGAGTGATATCATTAATGCCAAATGCCAGAAATAAGATGAATAACTTAGCATAAAAGAGATGACTTTTCAGCTCAGTGGGTTATGTAAATGTGGCCTGCTAATAAAACATCAAACGTATTATTTACTAGGAAACTTCAGGAAATAATCATGACGAAAAACATTTCAAGTATGAGGATTTCAAATGAAAACTTTGGAAACTGGGCAGAAAGGATTTTGTTTATTATTTGTTTCTATTAAAAAAAATCATCCTTGACTGTAATGACAGTTCTAAAATCCTAAAATATCACTTACTAAGACTATTAAATTCAGTAAGAGGTTGACAGAGCATGCACCTAGGTTTAAAACAATCAATCAGAAAGTTCTAGAACAGCTCACAACTTGTCTCATATACCCCATTATAAATCTTCAGGCTAGATCAAACTTTCATTGGTGCTTAAATACAGCTGTGGGGTTAAACCCTTCTATATTTGGCATTTAGATGTATAAAAACTGTCAATTTACAAGAATAATTTCTTTCACTTAGATCCTATGTCTTCTTCTTCCAGAAAAATCCTAGAAGTAAAATGAATTGACTTCCTTGACTTGGACTCTAGACTAACTAGTTCCTCAAATTTTTTCATATATTAAGAATTTTATTGTCCCCCAAGAGTTTAGTCTATTGAGAGAGCTACCTTGAAATGAAATTAGTCTGCGCCCGGCTACTTACTAGATATGTGACTCATTTGCCCCTTTCTGGGCTTCGTTTCCCTTACTCATGTTATGAACAGTTAGACTAAATGTTTTTCAAGATTTCTTCAAGCTCGAAGATACCCTATTTAATAACAGAACTGGATTGGTGAGTGCTTCTAGATGTCACTTCAAACTCATTAAGTGAAAGGAACATTTCGTACAACAGGCCATTGAAAAGCACCCCAGGGATCAAATCATGGTCCCTTGCTGTTTCACATTTTTGTAAATGACTTAGAAGAAGGCATAGATGTAATTTACAAATTATACAATTTGTAAATGACATGAAATGAAGGAAAAGAGTCTAGATATTGGACATCAGGATTCAAAAAAAAAACCTCTTAGCATGGAAAAATAGGTCAAACTACTCCACTGAAATTGCTCATTCCGAAGTTATCGACGATCTGTTAATGACCTTTTCCCAATCTTGTGCCCTCTTGAGCTCTCCGTTGCACTATGCCTTTAGGATAATACAAAAGGCAAACCTTGGTAGCCTGTAGAGTAAGTCATCAAAGGATTACAGATTTAGAACTGGAAAGGACCTTGAAGGTCACAGAGTCCAAAACATACTCTACTAGCACTATTGATCAAGAAATATAGTTCAAGTACTGGCTTTACTCTGCCTAGATACATGACTTCATAAAAGTAAATTTAAAAAGCTCTCTGGACCTCAGTTTTGTCAACTATAAAATAATTTTGGTAAAAATGCTATGCAGATCAAAAAGACATACACTAGAAAATCACATAATCAGATGAATTTGGAACCAGTTAAATGGCTGGATTCAAAGAAGAATTATTATTAAAGATTTAACGTCAGTTGGAAGGTGATCTTTAGTGGATTTCCCTAAACAACCAAACACTCTTATCAATGATTTAGACAAAGGAATAGCCAACATGCTTATCAAATGTGCAGATGTCATAAAGCTAGGAGGGGTAACACACACACGAATGATGAAATCAGGATTTTAAAAGATTTCGACAAGGTAGAACACTGGGGCAAATTTAGTTATATGAAACTTCTAGTTATGTGAAAATTCAAAATATGAATGATCCCCTGTCCAGCCTGATTGGAAGAGAATTTTTTTCAAGTAGAGGTTGAACTAGAAAGCCTTTAGGTCCCTCTAACCCTGAAATGTATGTGATTTTGTATTGTCAGGGGAAGATGGTATCTTAGAGCTGGAAGGGATGTTGAAGATGATTTAGTTCAGCTCTCTGTTTACAGATGTGGAAACTGAGGCCCAGAGAGGTGAAATTACTTCTGTTCCACTCCAACAATGAAACCAGGTTTTCTAATGTCAAATCCAGTGTTCTTTCTCCTATTCCACATTGCCTCTTTAGTGAAAACCATGCACTACCAATAGCTCCTTTTTAAAATGAGGAATCTAAAGGCAAGGGCAAAGAAATGATTTCTCTAGAGTAAAATTATTACTACTATAAGTGAAAGAAGTTGGTTTCAAACCGTCTGTTCTTTACCCTATATACCACACTAACTTAAAATTGTGCAGAACTTTATAGCTCTGAGGCATTCTCCACATCTTTCAGATGAGAGGCCACATGGCCAGTTGGTGGTAGAAGCAGGACCAGACCCCAGGGTCACAGCTGCCTCTCACCTCACATGAGATAATGGATGTGAAAGTATTTTGAAAAGTTAAAAGCTCTTACAAATTCGTGATAAATATATTGTCCACTCTGGCCCAGACTATCAAAATAGTGTTAAAAACCCATCTCTGATGATCTGGTAAGTTAGATTTCAGGAGCCAAAAGAAACCCCCACTGTAGTTTATCTTACATTTTGCATCGATATAGCCAAAACATCAAGGAAGGTTTACTGTTTCACGACATTATTTTTAATAACAGGATAGGTTTCTATTTCCCTCTGTGCTGGTATTCCACAGTTTGAACTTGCTCGTTGAGAGCACAACTCCAAATGAGTGGGAGGCCAAATCTGTTTCTAACTCTATAATCACAGGAAGAAAAAAATGGGAACACCGTCCTTGTAAATGTTATGGGCTGCACATCTTTTTGTACATAAACAAAAGTATAAGGCTAAGAGAACGATAAAAGAAGGCAATGCATATCAAAGAACCATTTTCAAATAATTAAAGGGTTTTCAATACCAGAAAACTAACATTAACACAGAAGTGGGGGGTTTTTTTTGTTGTTTTTTAAAGTGATTTGGACTCCCAGCAAACTACTCCCATGTCTTAGGGGACACCTCACATTTCTAAAGACATGTTTATCACAGGCTTTTCTAAATAAAGAGTCAAGTACAGTTTTCCATTAGGCGACTAAGTGGCATAGTGGATAGAGTCAGGAAGACTCATCTTCTTGAGTTATAATCTGGATGCAAATATTCACTAAGCTGTGTGACCCTGGGCAAGTCACTTAACCCTGTTTGCCTTGTTTCCCCATCTGTAACATGAGCTGGAGAAGAACATGACAAAGCATTATAGTATCTTTGCCAAGAAAACCCCAAATGAGGTCACAAAGAGTCCAACATGACCGAAAAATGACTATGCAACACGGTCTTACACGCTCCAGAAACGTTATGCTGCTTCAGGCCTAACATTTGGGTTGAATGATCTTGTACAGTTAAACAAAACAGCTCTTACATAAACTATCAGGCTTTGAAGCAGTAATCCAGCAATGTTATTCAGCAGGACATCATTTTAATGTCATGAAGAATAATACTTGCATTCAGAGATAATTATTAAATCACTTTCTGAAAAATGGGAATCATCTCTCTTCAGATATTTAACCCAAATAGGGCTGTACTTCTATTCTACTAGGGCACTTATTCCATTTTTCTACCTCTGTACTCATACTATGAGGCATTCTTCCCTTCAGGCCGGAAAAGTAAAATGAATCTTTCTATTTTTTTAGTTAGATATTTTTAAAATATTTATTTTTAGTTTTCAACATTCACTTTTATAAGATTTTGAATTTTAAATTTTCTCCTCCTGCCCCTCCCCAAGGTATGCAATATGATACAGGCTATACCTTATAATCATATTAAACATATTTCCACATTAGTCATTTTGTAAAGGAGAATTAGAATCAAAGGGAAAACCACAAGAAAGAAATCAAAAAAGAGAGAGAGAAAATGGTATTCTTAGATTTTCACTCAGACTCCACAGGTCTTTCTCTGGAGGTGGACAGCATTTTCCATTACGAGTTTTTTGGAATTGTCTTAGACCACTGCATTGCTGAGAAGAGCGAAGTCTATCAAAGTTGGCCATCACACAATGTTGCTGTTACCATGTACAATGT
Organism: Bettongia penicillata ogilbyi; assembly: GCA_023548195.1. Taxonomy (NCBI): domain Eukaryota; kingdom Metazoa; phylum Chordata; class Mammalia; order Diprotodontia; family Potoroidae; genus Bettongia; species Bettongia penicillata. The sequence goes on from JAJHZJ010000567.1 coordinate 2,424,018, forward strand.
TTCCCTGATTTCACTCATTTCACTCAGCATCAGTTAATTTAATCAAGCCTTTCCAGGTTTTTCTGAAGTCTGCCTGTTCATCACTTCTTATGGAACAACAGTATTCCATTCCATTCATATACCACAATTTGTTCAGCCATCCCTCAGCTGATGGGCATCCCCTAAGTGTCCAATTCTTGGCCACTATAATAAGAGCTGCTGGAAATATTTTTGTACATGCGGATCCTTCTCCTGGTTTTATGATCTCTTTGGGATACAGACCTTGTAGTGGTATTGTTGGGTCAAAGGGTATGCACAGTTTTATAGCCTTTTGACCATAATTCCAAATTGTTCTCCAGAGTGGCTGGATCCATTCACAATTCCATCAACAATTCATTAGTGTTTCAATTTTCCCATATCTTCTCCAACGTTTATCATTTTTCTGTTTTGTCATGTTAACCCATCTGATAGCTGTGATGTGGGACCTCAGAGCTGTTTTGATTTGCACTTCTCTAATCAATAGTGATTTAGAGCATAAAATGAATCTTCCTAAGCTGATCATATAAATGCCATCACTTTCTCCTACAAGCAAAAACTACACCCACTACCCAGAACATTAACACATGGAGATTCAAATGTACCAATAATTTATTCCGATGACAACTTAGTGCTTCCTCTTCCACCCCACCTGAGAAGTGTCTGTGGCAACCCTACCAAGCAGATTGTTCCCTGATGAAAGAATGACTGATATTATGAGCACAGTACCAGGGCAGCAAAACAAATACAGAACAAATACTTCTACACCTCAGCCTAGAAACATGACTAGTTCTAACTTTGAAATAAAGTGTATGGATGTCACACACACACACACGCGCACAATGGAAAAGATGCCTCTTCGAACAGCAACTCCCATGTGGCCACATAATTAAGAGCACACACACACACACACACACACACACCCAAAGAAAAAGATGCCTCTTCGAACAGAAACTCCCATGTGGCCACACATAATTAAGAGTATTTCTCAAGAATGTAGTGGACACAACCAGAACATATTTTCCTTTCATAATCACAGACCATTAGAGCTAGGAGGAAACTTAGGGATCTTGTGGAAATCTTCTTTAAAATATACCATTCAAGAGACAAAGCATACATGGAAATACGTTAGGTAACATTTGCTATAATGGATGAATTGTTCACGAAGAAGGGGATGGTAAATGATCACTGTATAAAACCTTTGCAAGTTTTTAATTCTGCTCCAATCAATGTGGTAGCATGAATATGGTAAATTCATTTTATGACTGGTCTTAAGGTTTCTTTGTGTGATATCATTAGCTCAAGGTGAATTTTCTAAAGCTAGTCTCTCAAAGTGTCACAAATAAACACAGATGTAAATTGTTTTTGACACAGCTGCAAGATTATGCTTATGGTCTTTAATTTTCCTCTTTGAAAAGCATCCAATTTAAGAATTTCTGCAGTAATCATTTCAGAGTAATGAAAAACTGATGGAACAATAGAACATTTCAGCTGTGATAAGAGGAGTTTTTGTCCCTTCTTTCTAATGTACATTTTACCAAGATTTATTAGTAATTATAAAGAACCCACTTATCTTTCCACAAAACCAAATTCTTCCTTGCCTGCAGACCACAAACATCATAATGCACCTAATTTACCCAATACACTCATTTTTCTCCATAATGATATACAACGGAAAATCTCAAGCATTTTATGTCCAAAGAAATAGCCCAAGTTGAAAAAGGGCCAACAGCTCTCGTAACTTGCCAGCTCTTGATCTCAGCTGTCTCTTGACTTCCTGGAAGCTACAGACAAAGGGGAAAGGTTCACAATTTATATTCTGGCTCCATGAGGAGGGGAAAATAGGAGGAAAATGGGTTTTCAAAATGCTTAGGAATGGGTGAAGGTATAAGTTAAAAGCAGATTTAAGGTAACTTTAAGCTAGAAAAGAGGACTATCTGCCATATTAGATGTCTGAGGGGGAGGGGGGAAGATGTACATTTACTCAGTACCACTTCTCTAGTTTCTCCAGCTGAATCAGTTAAACTTAATAACAGTAGTCATGAGTAGCCATTTTATGTAGTATGCCTGAAGTAGGCACTTAGGGAGAGGACTGATTCATTAGAAATAGGAAGCACTCTCCTAGCCTAGGGAAAAGTACAGCCTAAGCTCCAAGAAATCATTTTTAATAAACTAGTTATACCATTAAGGTCTTCAAATTCAGTGACCTACAAGGTGCAGAAAATGTAGTTCTTTGTAAATTTATGTAACCTTAGCTGCTAGTAAATAGAGTAAAAATATGGCACAATAATAGGACTGTATATGTTCAAGCTAAAATTCTTATTGACCATTGGTACCTCCTAGTACTAACTCAGGAGTTTTATGACTATTTGAGTCTATTTTATTGATGTGTCCATAATTCTCTGGGCAAACAAGTCTGAGTTTTCTATCAGAAGGAAATATGAACTGTGGTAATAGGCCCATAACACATCAAATTTAACACTGTGGCCATAAATACAAAAGTAACTTGGTTTAGAGGAAGATATAGCCTAATCTCTGAGTCCAAGACCTGGATTCTACTGGAGGGTTTGCCACTGATCTACCATGAAACCATGAAACCTCCACACAGCCCTAATCCTAAAAGAGAAAGAAAACACTGGGTCTTTCCAGCTCTGCTACCATCTCCTCCCTATCCATTATATAAGGCAAATATAAGTGAGAAAGCATTTAGAACAAAGATGGCACTGAAATCCACAGGCTCTTTCATTTCTAAGGTGATCCCTCAGACCAAAATGGTACTGGGAATAAAGCACTTTTACCAGTTATATAATAGTACTCATCCTAAGAATTGTAACTGTTCAATAATGGCTAACGGATGCTGAATTTTTTACCAATACACATACTACATTGGCACTTCACATTTTCCAGCTATTGACACATCCTATCTTAACAATATTTGGAACTATGATCAAATACGAAGCAACTGAATATTTCTGAAAGTCCACATGATGTTATTTCATGATAACTTTCCACTGCCCTGGGAGTCAAGGCAAAATGTTCACCAAGTATTCCAAAACCCTTAACCACTGTACCCTAAAACATCTTACTTCCTTCACCTTCTGTCTCCATCCCAACCTGTATCTCTCTGTTTATCAAGGTCACACTTTCTTGAAACCCTTTCTATTTATTTATACTGAGTTCAATAACTGTCTATGATAGCATTGTATGCTTGAAATACTTTATTCTGCCACTCTACTGTCACCTTTAATCGCTTAAATAATTGTCCAAGTCCCTGCTGTTCCATTTTCCCATAGTGCATTTCCCAAACTACTTACCACATGAAACATTTATGGCTGCTCTCCTTGACCACCAACCTTACTCAGGGTTTATTCTTCAGCCCAACTTAGCTTTTTTTTTTTTTTAACTTAAAGTCTATTTACCTTTGTCCTGCATATGATATATTGTCCATCCAAGCCTTTGCGTAACCTTTCTGTTCTATCTGTACCTATTTTTGCAGTTGTAAAATAAACTTACTTTTGTCCCTGAGTAGCATTTGCATAAAATCCAAATATGGTCTATAAACTGTTGGGGGGGGGGGCAATTTAGCACATTTCTTTTCCTTTAAAAAATAAATTTATTTGTTTTTTTAAAACCACTTACACTCACTGTACTTCTTCCTCCATCCCCTTCCAGAGACTCACCAATAAGACTTCCTGAATGTTTAGAAAGTCCCTTCTAGAGCTAAGATTTTGATTTTGGCTCTGAAAGGTTCAACTTTCAAGGATCTTTTTTTAAATTAAAGAATTAAAAAGAGGAAGAGAAAAAAAAATCAGCAAAATTAAATACGATGCTAAAAAAAAGTCTGACATTATTATATTCAGAGTCCATGGCACCTCACTTCTTTTATTAAAAAAAAAAAAAGCAGGGGGAGGAGTAAGTGTTTTTCTTTGGGGGCAAACAAAACTTTAAAAAAATTGTTTTCAATTATTAAAAATTAACCTTCTCTCTCTCTCTTACCCATCTCAACACTGAAAAAGAAAGAAAAATAAAACCCTCAACACAAATATGCATGGTCAAGCAAACCAGGTATGTGCAATGACCACTGTCTCAACTCTGAATCCTCAGTTCATCATCTCTCTGTTAGAAAGCAGGTAGAAAGTTTTACCATAAGTCCTCCAAAATCGGGGCTGGTTATTGCATCGATCAGGGTTCATAAGTCTTTAAAAGTTGTTTGCCTTTGCAATGTTGTCTGTCTTACTCACTTCACTGAACATCAGTTCATAGGCATCTTCCCAAGTTTCTTTGAAATTGACCCCTTGAGGTGATACCCAGGCAATTTAGGGGAGCATGGAATAATCTTACCTGTCAGATCTATGGATAAGGGAGAATTTGTGACCCAACAAAAGACAGAGAGCATTATGAGATAGAAAATACATAATTTTGGTTACATTAATTAAAAAGGTTTTACATAAATGAAACTAACACAGTCAAAATTGGAAGGGAAGCAGAAAACTGGGGAGAAATTTTTACAGCAAGTTTCCCTGATAAAATGTCCCTCATGTCTCAAATATATAGAGTCAAATTTATAAGAATACAAGTCATTCTCCAATTGATAAAGAGTCAAAAGCTAGGAAGAGGCAGTTTTTAGATGAAGAAATCAAAGCTATCTATAGTCATACGAAAAAAATGCTCTAAATCAATATTGCTTAGACAACTGCAAATTAAAATAACTCTGAGGTAACACTGCATGCCTATCAGATGGACTAATAGGACCGAAAAGGAAAATGGCAAATACTAGAGGGGGTGTGGAAAAATTAGGACATTGATATAACCATCCTGGAGAGCAATTTGGAACTAGGCCGAAAAGGATATACCCTTTTGACCTAGCTCTACTAGATCTGCATCTCAAACGGATTCCAAAAAAGGAAAAGGACCCATATGTACAAAAATATTGATAGCAGGTCTTTTTGTGCTGGAAAAGAATTGGATATTTAAGGGACACCCATCAATTGGTGAATCCTTGAACAAGTTATATCATGATTTGCTATAAGAAAAGATGAGCAGGATGCTTTTAGAAAAATCTGGAAAAACTTATATTAACTGATGTACATTGAAGGCAGACCAAGAACACTGTACACAGTAATAGCATCGCATGATGATCAACTGTGAATGAGATAGCTAGTTTCAGCAATACAATGATCTAAAACAATTTCAAAGGACTTTTGATGAAATATGCTATCTACCTATAGAGAAAGAACTGATGGAATCTGAATGCAGATCGAAGCATACTTTCTGTTATTTTATTTTTCCTGTTTTTTTGGGAGGGAAATGGGATCTATGTATTGTTTTACAACATGACTAATATGGAAGTATGTTTTACATGACTGCATATGTATAGTCTATATCAAACTGATTGCATTCTCAGTTAGGGGAGAGGGACAGGAGAGAGGGAGAGAATTTGGAACTCAAAATTTTTACAACATATGTTAAACATTTTTTACTTGTAATGAGAAACAAAAAGTATTTGAAAAAATAAAAAAGATTGTCCTCAATCATTTTTTGTAGCACCATAGTATTCTTTTACATTCATAAGCCATGATTTCTACAGTCATTCCCCAATTGACGGCACTTGCCCTTGGTTTCCAGGCCTTTGCCAACTCAAAAAGAGCCTAGAAATTTTTTGTACAAGAGGGCCATTCTCCTCTTTCTTTGGTCTAGTTTGAGGTATGTTTCATTTCCTTCTAAAGAAAACTCCATTTAAGGGTACAGCCTATATTCAGCAGTGATGTATGGTGCATGCATATTTGTGACTGACAGCATGCCTCAGATTGTTAAGTTACTAACAGCAGGACACGAAGGTCTACCTATATACTTTTCACTGTACAGCACCTAGCAGGGTATGATGCACAGTTAAGCATTTAATAAATGCTATTAGATGATATTAATGAGTATTTACAGCAGGGAAAATAGGGCAAAGACCAGAGTACTTTATTAGGCTGTGAAAGAGAAAGAGAAAGGAAACAAAAGGACAAATAATCAGCACCCAAAATATGACTGTTTAGGAAATAAGATACACTACGACTAAAAGGAAACAATGGTTTCCCTCCTACCACCAGATCCTTCTGTACTCATAAAGAGGCAGTAGGGAGCTATCACCACCTAGAGGTCATTTGTAAATACAACTGTTTCCAAATAATTAGGCAGATTTTGCTTTCAATTATGTCATAGAAACCACAAGAAGAAATGTCTCAGTCAGCAGAATTGTGGCATGATGCATGAACATCCAGGTCTTGTGTTCACAGCATAATGTGCTGGTCATCTTCAGGTATTTTTAAAAGCATGTCTGAGCTACAGATAAAGCCAGCCAGTCCTCTCACTCTTGCTTAACATTACTCCGGGTTCTTCTGTCTCGGTTCATTTTGCAGTGACCATTCTATAAACCTCAGGAGAGCTATGGAGAAGCTTCAGCCAGATAGCGCTCCAGTCTATTAAGTGAACTAAGCAATGGGGTACAAACTAAACTAACCTGCACTGTAACTTGGGAAAGCTGCTCAAGCTAAACTTTCACCACTGTTAAAGTGGATGTAAAAGGAAAACAGCAGCAGCACCCAGCTGAACCATTTACCAGGACTGTGAGAGAGAAATGGAAAAAGAAGGTGGATAGACTCGAGCATCAGTTCTGACTGATGATCACTAAATCAAGAGTGCAATAAACCTTTGTCACCAAAGGCAGAGAACTGCCACTGCAGCGGTAGAAGACTCCTCCGACCTTGGCTGTGCTAGCATTCCTGGCATCCCACTCCCTCCATCTTCAGTCTCTGCTTACCTCACAGGCTTCTTCCCTGCTACCTATAACTTTATGTCCAGGTCCACCCCCAAGCCCTCTTTAAAAAACAAAAATGACCAAAAACAACTTCACTTGACCCAGTTATTCCCTTAACCTTTTGTCCAGTGTCTTTTCCTAGGAAGCTGTCTACATTTGTAACTCCTCTTGTCACTGGCTAACTCTGTAACCACTTTGCAATCTCTTAATGGCTAAACGCAATGGCCCCCACTCTAGATTGCTCTTTCTCCAACTGTCAAAGTGAACCTGAAGTCTGACCGTGTGATTTCTGTATTTAAGAATATTTAGTGAATTCCTATGGCCCTAGGACAGGAATTCTTAGCCTTTTTTTGTGTTATGGTCCCTTTGACCCTCTGGTGAAATCTACAGATGCCTTTGCAGAATAATGCTTTTAAATGCGTAAGACAAAATGTGAAAGATTACAATGAAAGTTAATTGAAATATAATTACAAAAAGGCAAAAAAAAAAAAATTCTTACTGCAGGATGAAAATCAAACTTCCCAATTTGATATTTAAAGCCCCTCACAATCTTGACTCCAAACCACTTTTTCGATTTATTTCATTATCACTTTTCCTTTTCATTCTACATTCCAGCAAAACAGATCTATTGGGTGTATTTGATCTCAGCAGTCTATCTTCTACCTCTCTACACGCACCTCTGTACCTTGGGACAGCACAGGCTGTGATTCAAGTGACTTTTCACCCCTCCCCTTCAGTTGTTACTTTACCTGAATCATGCTGTACTCACTCATCTGTGTCACTGGGGTTTAATATCAGTACTCTCTTGGAGGGAAGGAAGCGTTCTATATATGCTTGCTGAAATTAAGCTCAAAGAAGCGTGGCCTATCCCACAAGGCCTTTGGTATGCTTGAAATAATCCATCTAGATGGTTTCATATGGCACCGGTCTCTGTGGTGACTGAAACCTGCGGCAAACCCTGCAGAACCCGAATACCTATTTGGCCCTTTACTGGGTAAAGTAAGGTTGAACTTGTCAAAGCTGTCTCTGAATGGTCCTTAGAAGATTATGCAAACATTTACTGGCCCAACTCACTGGGCAGAGGGGAACATAAGAAAATTCACTTAGAGTTGGAAATGACCTTAAGTTATCTAGTCCAAAATCTTCAATTTTACAGGTGAAGAAAGTGAGCTCTTTAATACTAAGAGTAAGAGACTTGCTGACAGTCTAATAGGTAATAAATGCTAGCCATGGGTTTCAAATCCGGGTCCTCTAACTTCAAACACTGGGTCCTTTTCCACTGTATTACACTGGCTCCTACTCCCAGAATTTATAATCTGGCTAAAACAATCAATGTGCTCCAAGGAGAGACCACGATTTACTCCTCTTTGCATGCCCTGTAATACCTAGCACAGTCTTTGACATGCTCAGTACTTGATAAATATCTGGTGTATGAATGAATGAGAATAAAATAAAGTGAATGAAACTTGTCAAATTAGCAGTGGTATAGACAATAAATGCCACTTGACTTTACATTCTTCTAAAGGTCCATTACATCAATGAAAATCCAAGACTCTCACTTTGACCTTTACTTTCAAGTAGGATGAGTTGGGCAACGTGGGGGAAAGAAGCCATGATTTGGCCCTTTTTCCTCAATAAAGCTCCATTTTTAGCTGACAGGATGAATTTTGTAGAGTTGAAAAAAATGGGTGCTTAGCAACTCATTTAAATAAATGCCACCTCCAGCCTTAAAATTATGCCTATTACTAATAAGCTGCCTCAGTAGTAACAAAAGAAATTGACAGCCACAGTCAGAACAAGGTGCAATTTTATTTAAAAACACAACTTTAAAAGGATAAAACTGAGATTCTGTAAGTGTGTGAAGTCAACAATTCAAGTTCAAGAATGCAATTCCTGCCAAGATTACCACCCTTCTCCTTTTCTCACTCTCTCCCTCACTCCCTGGTGATAAGTCATACACATAACAGGCTAGGATTCAGTGCAATCCTTCCATGAACACACTGCTGTAGTTTGATGCTCAGCTATACATATTTGGGCAAAGCCTTGAGCAAGGTCTTTCTTAAGTTAATGAGCCTAACCAACAGCCATAACAACAGTTCTTCCCTATCACTGAAGTAGATTTATGACTATTATGCCTTATATTCCACATTTCGTCTGCTTTAGAGCTATTATAACAGGAATATAACTGAATTAGGTAGGGCTACGGTTAGTTGACTAACATGGAAGGTCGGAGGCGTACAGATGTAGAGTTGAGGAAATGAAGCCAGAAGAACAGAGTGGAAACTTACTCAACATTACCAAGGAAAAAAGTGGGACAATCAGGAATGAAACCCAATGTATTGGGTTTGTATTTATACCAAATACGGAATTCTTTCCATTACACCACAGATAAATAAGGGCTTCAAAATCTGATGAACAGGAAAAACCTTATTCTTTTAGGAAGGAGACCTTGCTGGCTGCTCTAAAATGTACTGAGTACATACTTACTTTAAACAATATGATTTTTTTTTCATTTTTGTCATTTTTATTTCCATTTTCTCATGAGATCTGTGGGTTTGAAGGTTGTTGTTGTGTGTCTGTCCTTTGTTCTCAAAGAGGACCATGACAGCAAGACTGAGGACGTAACTTGCAGTTGACTTTGATGTGAGTGAGGGAGGGCTGTGCAAGGTCCCCAGCCTCACCATCTTCTCCTGAGCCATCTGGGTCCATGGCCTGATATTCATCAGGACAACTGGAGATGGCCCAGTATATGGGTTTGGGGGTGGAGGAGGCATGAAGGGAGTACGTAAAGAAAACAGAAAACACTTTCTGTACTATGCCCTCACTACTACTTACTGTCAAGTCATTAATTATCTCACCTCTCTGAACTCTTCTATTTTTCCCTAAGTAGAAACCCTGAATAGAAAAGAAATTTAAATTAAGTATAGCTTGCAGGGGAGTTAATTTTCTATGATAACGAACTTAAGTTCTTGGCATACTAAAATTATGTTTATGAACATCATATATCTTGTAGAGGAACTTGGTCAAGAGTAATGAGACCATAAATTTAAAGTATTTGGGGGGCTGCTGCACAGAGAGGTACTGAATGAATGCATCTAATATTGCTTCTGGAGCTTTTTCCATTAATGGTCATTCCTTTTTTTTTTTTTTTTTTAGCAATAGGTAAAGTATCTTTCAAGATATTTTTTATTTTATTGTCAATGGTCTCTATCCTCTGTCCCAGCTTCTGCCACTGTCAAGGCAGAAGTAGAAAGTGGTGAAATAAAGGACATTTAGCTTTTTCCTTTGTTTCCCAGTCTAGTCATGTACAGAGTGGGCAGCTGAGATCTTCATGACTGAAGGGTACCTACCCTACTATCAGTGAGAATTCTATCCATTGGAAGACTGAAGGAGCAAAGATCTACTTGCTACTGCCATATCATCTTTTAAAAGTTTTACTTTTTTAAAATGACAAAATGTATTTGGTATCATTATGGTAAGAGCTACATAGATTACATGACCTTAAATGGGTAATTTTATCTTTTGTATTCTGCTCTCAATCAACACTCCCACTAAATGAGAATTTCCACATACAAAGTAGAACAGAAAAAAATGATCACATATGAAACTAAAAATTTCTAAACAGAAAACATTATAAACAAGTGTATTTAATTTTTTAAAAATTCAGCATGTTGTTTACAAAGGTATCCTGCTTGTCTGTGCCTCATTATGAACTTAATTCTGTTCTTTTTGTGCATTTCTTTTCAATGTTTCTATGACAATTGTTTCCCTTTTTCTGGCAATGCTCTTGTTGACTGGCCTTCTTTCTCTCCACCACCCTAATTCTGCTCCCAAGACATCCTCACCCAATGAAGAAGAACAAAAGAAAAACATAGCTCTTATAATAAATAAACATTATCTCCTTTTCTCCCTTTTTGGTCTTGACCAAAACCGTATGTCTCAAGTTGTGCCTTGAATCCATCAACATGTGGGCAGACAACCTGCCTCATCACAGGACCCCTGGAACTGTGTTTGGCCATTGCACTGATCTTCAAGAGTTCTGAAGGTTTTCAGAATTGTTTTTTGTATAAATTGTGCTTCTGTTTACGCTCATTTCGCTATGCACCAATTCATACATGTCTTCTCTGGTTTCTCCTACACTTTCAGTATTTCTTAAAGGACAGTAATAATCTCTTATATTCACATGCCATAAACTCTTCAGCTACTCCCTAACTGATGGGCACCTCCTTTGCTTTTAGTTCTTTACTACAACCAAAATAACTACTACTGATTTATTTTGCACATGTTGGTTCTTTATCTCTTTATCTGTTTCTGGGTATAGGCATACTAGTAGGTAATATTTCTGGATCACAGCTTTCTGACCTTTTCTTTTTAGGTACACTTCCAAATCACTTTGTGGAATGGCTGTACCAATTCACAGATCCACCTACAGTATACAAATGTGTTTCATTTTTCACAGACCCTCCAATACTGGTCAATTTACTTTTACATCATCTTTGCCAATCCGATAGGTGTAAGGTACAAACTTAGTTATTTTAATTTATATTTTTCTAATTATTGGTGGTCTAGAAAATTCTCATATTACTGTTATCAATGTGGATTTCTTCACTTGAGAAGTACCTGTTCATCCCCTTTAGCCATCTACCTATTAGGGAATGGCTCTTGTTCTCATATACATATTTAAATCAGTTCCTTACCTATCATGGATAGCAGATCTTTTCAGAAAAACTTTCTACAAAGATTGTCTTTCAAGTTAACTGATTTCCTTATTTTAACTGTATTGTGTTTGTGCAAAAGCTTTTCAAAGTTAATCAAAATTGTTCATTGTGTCTTTTGTGATTCTCTCCCTTTTGTTAGGTCGAAAACTCTTCTATCATCCGTAGCAATTTATTTGTGATTTCTCATAACATGAATAACCACTTACTAACAGCATTAAAAGTCTGTGCATTTATAAAAAATGAATTAGAATTGCAAGAGGTAGTTCATTTTCTGCTCTTCTAATCTGTTTATGATGTGACCTTTTACACCTAAGTCAGACATCCACTGGAATCTTCACTTGGTAGATGGATGAAATGGGCTAAAGCTAACTTCTGACCATTTATTTGCTTTCCAGTTTCCCAAACAATTTTATTCTTTACCTCAATAACTGGGATCCTTTATGCTCTTATGTTCCTTTGCAATTGTATCTCACGCACCTAATCTGTTCCATTTGTGTATCTTTAAGTAGTAAGGAGTCATAATGATAAAAATTCATTAGTAGTACATTTTGCGATCTGATACCCTTCCACAACATCTTAATCTTTATTGATTTGCTTTGGACTTGAGAATGACTTAACATTTCATTTGTGAATACCTGAAAGTCACTGCAATGTTTGATTTACTAATTCATCTCTTCCTTGCCATCTCTGGTCTACTCCCTGCTACATGACGTGAATCTAGTAGATACTTAATAAAGGTTGTTGAACTGGATTAGTTTGTGAGATCAGATTAATTTGCCTAAATATTTTACCTGCATAACACTAGTTGAGGTTATAGTACTTTGTGAGAAGCTCCCAGCACCAGTCATGTGGCCAATTTCCACTTGTCCTCTCTCTTATATTTCTTAGGTAATGAAGTTAGAGCTTTAACAGAAGAGGCAGGCAATCTGAATTGTTATCAGCATTTGGCCCAATTGCACAACTGGAAAAAAACCTCCAATTTTCCATGACCTTAACATTTAGTACAAATGATTGAATTCCAGAAAGATTAACTTCAATAATTGCATATACACTGAGAAAACAGGGGCATATTAATAATCAAGTGAAAAATGCTTTAAATCCCTAATAATCAGAAAAATGCAAATTAAAATCAATTTAAGATTTCACTTCTGCAGACTAGCAAAGAAAACTAAAGAAGAAAATCATAAATGTTGGAGGGGCTCTGGGAAAACAGTTTCACTATGAAGCTGTTGGTGGAGCTGCGAATTAGCCCAACCATGTTGAAAAGCAAAAGAAAGGTACCAAACTTTGCATGCTCTGACCCAGTTATATGATTTCTGGGCCTTATTTCTTAAAGAAATCAAAGAAAGTGAAAAAGGATCTACATGAACAAAAATATTTATAAAAGCTCTTTTTGTGATGGCCAAAACTTGGAAACTTACAGGCATCTCCCTTTATTAGGGGATGGCCAAACAAATTGTGATATGGAATGGTAGGAGAATGTTACTGAGAGAGAAGAAAAAATGAAATGGACAATTTCAGAGGAAACTGGAAGACCTTCATGAACTGACGCTGAATGAAGGAAGCATAACCAGGAGAAGAACAACTTCTACAGTCATAACAACATAATGGAGAAAAATAACTTAGATTTCAGAAGTCTTATCAATTGAATAACAAATCATGACTCTAAAAGAATGAAGATGATACATCACTCTCCTTCTAACAGACTGACAATATAATTAAAATGCAGAAGGAGACAATAAATTGTGGGTACAGCTAACGTGGAAATTTGTCTTGCTGGACAATGTAGCTATATACTGAGGGATTTGGTATTTTGCATTAGCTGTTTTTGTTTCATAATTTCCTCAAAACAGGATGAGATAATGAGAGGGGCATATTAATTTTAAAAACTTTCTACTTGGAAAACAAACTATTTTTTTAGGAAGATAAAAGAAAACAAGGTCCAGTTCATCCTTTCTCCCACTATCCATTACATGTTAAATTCTAACAGACTACATAGAAAGAGACTAGTATAAAACAGATGACTGGTTTAGACAGAAGCTGAATGTAATTTCTATTTTTCATTTCCTGATTCATAATTTTTCACTGAAATCTGGGAAATACAGTACAACAATGGGATTTTTTGTAATTTTGTAAGTATATCCAATGATCATTGCAAGTATTTTCATCCCCACTCTACAGATAAGAAAACCAAGGTTGAGAGAAGATAAGTGACTTGCCCACCTTCATACAAGTAAATATTGGAGGAACATGATTGCAGTCTGGTTCTAAGTCCAGTGTACTTCATACTATACTATAATGATATTAATGGGACTAAATGTGTATGTAATGGAATATTTGGATGGAATCTGTCATTCAGTTTCATATACTGATTACATTAACTATGTTTAATTAAAAGAAAGGAATTATACAGAATTAATTCATTCAGAACCCCCCTCAAAAATATGTTCTTATCCTAGAGACCTTCTATGATGAATATGGTACTGCTTAGCACGATGCCATAATACAGTTATCACTTAACAAGTATCTCCTGATTTTTTTTTAATAATTTGGTAAAAGTGAAAAGTGAAAATTAAGGAACAACAAATGCTTAACATCCTAACAAAACAAAGTCAGATTTTCAGCATTCAAAACACAGACGAGAGTCAATTTCTCATATGCATTTATGTGGAAATTAGGCACAGTAAGCATATGTAGAAAAGATACGTCTACTTATTTTTCCATTCTACAGAAGTACAATGTGTTTGTCACTCAAGATCTGTCATCCTAAAATTAAGAGTACAAAAGTAACTTAACCAGTGGTTCCCTAGGGGGATATGGTATGGCACAGTGGAATAAAATTGTACGAGAAATTAGGACTCCTGAATTCATGTTCCCATTCTGCGACTAACTCACTATACATTTTTGGGCTACTGCTCAGAGACCGAGTTTCTGTTTGGGGTTAAAGGCTAAGTGGGAGTGAGTTATATCACAAGGTACAGTTCACAATATAAAAAAGTACTAAGCATGAAACAATAATCCGGCCATTTGTTCGGTTTAATGGTCCTTAAATGCAAGACTGCAAGTTCAGTTCTAGCAGCCACCTGACTCCACCAGAGCACTCTTTTAATCTCCCTTGGCGATAACACCCATACATAGGTTGAAAAGGAATGACAAACCCAGATGGATAACAGCTACTATGGGACAGAGATGAGGAGGAAGAGCCAGAGGAGGAATTACATGGGATGTGATAGTGAATGTGACATGGGCAGTCTTGAGCTGCTAGTGGGGACTCAAGGTCCTGCGCTGCTCCCTTCACTTGCCAGATGTCAAACAAATGTTCAGTACTAAAGTAGCTATTGTTCTCATGTCTCAGTGAGTGGGCACCTCTCAGGTCAAGATGAGAGAAGACTAGGAAGAGCTTCTTCATTTATAAAATGAGAAAATAGATGAGATGATATTTGATGTCCCTTCCAAGACTAATTCTTGGGGTCTGAGAGAGTGAACGCAACTTTCAAAAGCATTTAACTCGAGCTTCAAAACAACTTTTTTTAAATTTACTACTTCCCTATTTTATAGGCATAGGGCTCCTACATCCTAGAAAATTTCTTAGCCCCCATATTAGATGAAATGTCAAAAAAAAAGAAGATGCAATATCATAATTCACTCTTCCATTCAACCAGCTGCCAAGGCTTGTCAAGTCTATTTCCACATCTCTTCCGCTCTGCATCAGGCCACTACCTTATTAGTTCAGAACCTTAGTACCACTTCAGGTAAGACTGTTAAAAGCTTCCTAACTAGTTTCATTCCGCCAGCATCCTGCTTCTCCCATTCAGCTTCCACAGTTACCAAGATGATTTCCTACAGCACATAGATGTGACATGTCAGTCTCTTGCTCAAAAAGCATTAGTGGTTTCCCCATTGTCATCAAGATAAAGCCCTTCAAAATGCCCTCAATAATCTGGCTCTAGTCTTCTTTTCCCTACTTATTTCATACCCTTCTCTTTCACACACTCAATATTTTGGTCAAACTAACTCACTAGTTGGGCCCTACACTCAGCAACCCACCTTCCATGTCTGTGTCTTTGCATAGGCCATCCTACACACTTAGAATGAACTCTCACCTTACCTCTACCTTGTTTTCCTTTGAGGCTGGCTTAGATAACATCTACTGAAGTCTTTCCTCATCCACCAAAGATCCTAGTGCTTTCTCCTTTTTCAAAATACCTTGCATTTGCACAGTAATAGTCACAGTGTGCAAGGACTGATTTTGATAGACTTCGCCCTTCTCAGCAATGTAAGGACCTAAAACATTTCCAAAGGAGTCATGACACAAATTTCCATCCAAATCCAGAGAAAGAACTATGGAGTAGGAACACAGAATGAAGCAGACTGTTTTTGTTTCTGTTATGTTTCATTGTGTTTTCTTTCTTTCTCAAGGTTTCTCTCATTCGTTATAATTCTTCTATGCAACGTGACTGGTATGTAAATGTCGAGACCATATAAGACTGCATGCCGTCTTGGAGATGGAGGAGGGAAGGAGGGGGAGAAAATTTAAAATTTATGGAAGTGAATGTTGAAAAATTAAAACAAATAAATTAATAAAATTGAAAAAAAGAAAAGAAATACCTTGTACATTACTTAGTTATACATATATGTTGTATATCCCCAGTACAGAGTAAGCTTCTCAAAGATAGGAACTCTCTCATTTTTATATTTGTATTTCAAATGCTAATTATAGTCAATCACATATATACATATATATACACACATATGTATATATATACACATATGTATATATACATATATACACACATATACACATACAGATGTATATATACACACATATAAAGATGTATATACACACACACATACATATACACACATACACATATACATATATAAAATTTCAGAAAGGAAGTGCATTCTAAATTAAAGTTTGTCTCATTCAAAAACCACTAGTGATTTATAGCTTCTGAAAAAAGTTACATATATGTATGTGTACCTATGTGTGTGTATATCCTAAACAGAATTATTTATATTGTCTCATTTTATTGTCTAGAATTATTCTAGAATACTATGTCCAGAAGTCACATTTAGTATTTTCCACAAAAATCTTGGTTTATTCTTCATGATGATATACCAGCCCAATAAGGAATTTTAAAATATTAACAACACATTCCCACTGACATTACGTCCTTTTCTACTACTTGGGTTACTTCTAATTAATAATGTCTTCGCTTGACATAATGAGAAGAACCATTTGGTTCATTTATAGCATTGCTTAGAATGTTTACAAGAAGCAATTTCAGGAAAAATTGGAAGCCTTATTTTACAATGTGGAGATTGTACAAGTAATTTTCCTTCCCATGACCAAAGGTACAGTTGCGGATGATCTGGCGCATATATATGTATATACACACATGTATATACATATATATGTATATATATATACACACACATTTATATATATATGTGCGTGTGTGTGTGTGTGTGTGTGTGTATTTATCAGTCTTTCTTCAGAATTTGACCATCTTATCATGTGGCAATGACACTGCCTTGGAATTGGCCCCAAGTACTAATCTAGGCTGCGGTGCTACTTTATTATCTAAAAGTCATTAGAAACAAGAAGTCCACCTCTCCTACTCCCGGTCCTGGAAAGATTATCTGGTCTCTGAAATCTTCACTTTGGGTGAACAAAGTTGACAATTCCTTTTAAAGTTAGCATCAGTGACTTATTTCTGGTCACAAAGATTCTGAAGCAAGATCATCAATTGCACATTTGGTTATGGAAAATGATTGTGTAACCCCACATTGTAAAATAAGGCCTCCGATTTTTCCTGAAATTGCTTCTAGTAAACAAACACTCTAGGAAATACTATACATGAACCAAATAATTTTTCTTACTAAGTCAAGGGAAGACGTTATTATCAACTAGAAGTAATACAAATGGTAGAAAAGGACATGGGAATATGGTGTTAATATCCTAAAATTCCTCATTAGGCCAGTTTATCATCACGGAGGGAGAGATAATGAATAAACCAAGAATTTTATGGAAAACATCAAATATGACTTCTGGACTAAGAAAGAGAATTTCACAAATAAAGCCAATCACAACTGGATCTGCTACGTTAAAATATACCAAAATATTCTACATAGCCATATCATGTCAGCTAACAAAGTAATGTGGAAGCATTTGTGCAAAAACAGTAGTCTCCATACACCATAATCGTCTATTATATTTTCATACATATACTCTGACTAAATATGGATGTCTCTTACTCTGTATAATGGATCACATGCTCATGGCATCATAGATTTTGGGCTCAGTGACCTCAGAAGTCAATCTTATTTTTCAGATGAGGAAAGTGCAGCCCAGAAGGTATTTTAACTTGCTCATAGTCACATGGTAAATGAAAGGAAAGGGAGAGAAAGGTAGAAGCATTGATAAGCTCACTAAGTATCAGACATTTTACAAAATTATCTCATCACAACCCTGGGAGGTATTATTATTTTCATTCCCATTTTACAGTTGAAGTAGGGAGAAAGAGTTCAGCTGACTTGCCCAGGGTAACACAGTTGATGAAGTGTTTGAATCTGAACGTGAACTCAAGTCTTCTTGATTGCAGGCCTAGCATTCTAGCTACTATGATACTTAGTTGCATTAAATAAAAAGTGAAATTCAAACTCAGATCTCTGATTCCCATCTCAGACTTCTTTCTGCTACATTATGTGTCAAAAACAGGACAGCTGCACAGAAATACTAAGTCCATCACCAATTATAAGTCAATACCAAGGCGAGTGAATCATCTAGCTTAGAACCTGTAAAAATTATATGAGAATATATTTACATGTAAACATGTAAAGGTTATTATGTAAATGAATATGTAAAAATGATAAGAGACAGTTGTGGTACCAAGAAAATGCTGCAACTTTATGCCTTGTCAGAAAGGTCAACTGGTGTTTGCCATTTCCTAACTGGAAAGGTGCTTCAGTCAGGACAGTAATATTCATCATAACTATCTCAGAGTTTACTCTAAGGATTACATGAGATAGTGTATGTAAGTAAAGAGTAATGAGGAAAGCATTGTACAAACAGCTGCTGGTGTTACTACACCATAACCAAAACTGGGTGCGGCATTTCCATCTAAGGTACAGTATTAAGGGTTTCCTGGAAAGGATAACGTCCCCAGAAAGAGAGTTATTGGGGACTGTTTAGGGACATCATTTCAGTGGAAGGTAACAATGTGTGCCAAAGGTCTTACAAGCAAATGCCTTTCAAAAGGCTCAGGCTAAAAACCTGTGTCAATAAGAGAGAAATTCTGAAATATGTTAGACAGGCGGGGTGATGGGAGGAAGGAATGTTATCTAGGTAGCTGCAGAAATCAGCTTTTAGCCAGGGAAATGAAATTCTGAACAATAATTAGCCACAATAGACTTATATATAACACTTATGTTGGAGAGCCTTTTTAAATAATATGTGAGGTTTATGGCCTTGATGATGTTAACCCCAATCCAATCTCTGGTTGAGGGGTTTTGAAAATGCTTCCATTTAAATATTTCAGTCAGATGGTTTCTATGGTCTCTACCACAATAACAGAAGGAAACTGATTTTGCTTAAGGAAGGAGGGCAGGATCATCATTTAGCTCTGAAAGGCCATCAGAGGTCACCCAGTCCATCTCCTTCATTTTATAGATGAGAAAACAGGCCCAGAGGAACACAGCGGCCTACCCAAAGTCCTGCAGGTGGTAAATGCCAAGGCCAAGTGTTACATCCAGGTTGCAGGAACCCAAATCTGCTGTTCTTTACATTGTACAACACTGTCTGTCACCAAATTTATGTACTCTTATGCATGCCACAAATCCTTTCAGTCTTTCTTTCCAAGGTTATTTATGCTTGTTTTACTGTAACACTAAGAAGTTTTGTGATCCTATCCTGTGTTCAGGTCCACAGCTGTATGGAAAGGCCAAACTTGAGGAGGGGTGAGGTACTCTGACCAGAGCAGAAAGGGAGGGGAGAGAACTCAAAAGAAAAACAAACAAACCCATAGTAAAACGAGATCATCACTCCCCTAAGGGCACCAGCACATTACACTATGGTATCACAACTAATGTTGATGATGATAACTTTTAATTTATCTGAAAAGAGGCTATGGTCTCTTTAGTATAACTCTAAGTAATATATATATATATATATATATATATATGCATATATATGTGTGTGTATATATATATGCATATGTCTGCTCAGCAGAATGTAAGTTTCTTGAAGAATTTTTTTCTTTGTATCTCCAGTGTCATCAATACTATACATGCTTAATAAATGCCTGTTGAATTAATGAAGAATGTTTAAGGAAAAAGAATGTAATCTACATAGTACATTTTAGAAATTTATTTCCAAAATGCTTAAAATCACAATTACAAGAAAAGAGATCTGGTGTTTAGGATTTACTCTCAACTTATCTAGAGAACAGCTATGTAGAACAGATTATTCCTTAAAGGATCTGAATGGTATAGATTTTATTGTGATAAAAATAGAGACACTTTTTTTTAATCTAGAAATTGTGCAACCATGAAATGGAAAAAAGTTAGAATTTCTATAAATGGGAGATTTGGATGAATTTTGAGACATTAATTATATTTAGCTATTTTAATAAAATAAAGTAACTATTAGTTTAGGGAAATCACAAATGAATTTTGAATAGTATAATTTGCTCATAAAATTGAATTTAATATATTCTCAAATATAAAGGAAAGCAGAGGAGAAATGTTATTTCCTGTTCCCTCACCTAGCAATTGAGATTGAAAAATATTCTTAAAGCATTCTCCCCAATCATTTTTTTCCACTCTTACTGCTTCACTCCTAGTGAGTCAAACCTCTAAATAAAGGCAAAACAAGTTTCTTCTTTTGTTTGTTTTCTTAAAATTTCATTTAAGCACTTCCAACATTTTTAAATCTCTTAAATTCATCATATGGCATGATAAAATCATTAAAAATAATCACTAAAAACCACATGTATCTAGCACTTTTAAGGTTTGCAAAATACTTTATATATCTCATTGATCCTCACAATAGCCCTGTAAGGTAGGTGCTATTATTATCATTTTATAGATGAGAAAGACAGTGCTGAAAGGGGTTAAATGATTCACCAAGGACACACCTAGGAGAGTGTATGAGAGAAGTTTGAGCTGAAATCTTTGTAATTCCAAGTCCAGCATTCTAGACACTACTACCGGGATAATTCTAACTGAGAGAAAAGAAAGTTAATACAGGTTCTAAAATATTATTCTTCAGTGTCTCACGATAGGAGTACTAAATGAGAGTATGAACATTCCAAATATCATTAAAATTAAGACAAAAGACATCAAATCAAATGTTGGTTAGTCATTTTCGGTCATGTCTGACTTTGAACCAATTTTGGGGGTTTTCTTGGCAGATACTGGAGTGATTTGCCATTTCCTTCTCCAGTTCATTGCATAGATGAAAACACTCAGGCAAACTGAGGTAAGCAACTTGCTCAGTCACACAACTTCTAAGTGTCTGAGGCCAGATTTGGAATTAGGACTTCCTAACTCCAAGCCTGGTGCTCTATCCACTGTGCTACCTACTTATTATATGACATCCTATATATATATTATATATTATATATATTATATTATATATATATATATTATATATATATATATTATATTATATATATTTCCCCCCAAAAAAAAATAAAAGCGGCTCTCAGTTCTTCAATTCATTCACAGTAACAGAATGATTTGGAAGTGAACCTAAGGTCATTAAGTCCACTTCCACAAACTGCCAGGCTCAGAAAAGCCTTTGTCCTTCCCAAAAGGACATAACTTGGTCAAAGAGCTGGCACTAAACCCCTCCAGATCAGTCCTCTTATGGAAAATCAAGAAAATTCCTTTTTTATTATATGTGAAATAAATATTCCTAAAGTAATGCTCTTTTGTGGTCACTTTGCCAAATAATATTTTGTTTACATGCATAATATTCTATGGAGCAGCTAAATGGCATTGTGCATAGAGAGTCGGGCCTGAAGGCAGCTTATCTTCCTGTGTTCAAATCTAGCCAGAACTTAAAGTACATTAAGCTCATTATTCCTTTGGATGCATACAAGAATTTTTTGAGAAAACTTCTGCAATTACACACTTATACAGATGAGGACACAAAGCTCAGTGGAGTCTTGCCCATGGTAACATATACAGTAAATGGCTGAGGTGGAACACCAATCCAAAACTTCTAACTCCAAAACCAGTGCACTTACCATGAATGAATGAAGTTGTCTGTTAGATGCTCACTGTGCGTAAAGCATTGTACTTAGTGCTAGGGATAAAATGGAGAAGTAAGACAG
The DNA here is from genome assembly GCA_023548195.1 of Bettongia penicillata ogilbyi. Taxonomy (NCBI): domain Eukaryota; kingdom Metazoa; phylum Chordata; class Mammalia; order Diprotodontia; family Potoroidae; genus Bettongia; species Bettongia penicillata. The sequence continues at coordinate 2,445,896 of JAJHZJ010000567.1, forward strand.
TTCCTTCTTTCTTGGAGCTCACATACTGATGAGGGAGACACATATATGGAAGTGTTCAGCAACAAATCAGATGGAGAAGTCCCATGGTCCTTAGAGTTCAGGACTCTCTCCTTTGATGTAATTTCCATTGATAATATCATGTTCCCAATGTTGAACTTTGGTGACAAGAACATTCCTTCCTGGGGCTTCCATAGCTATGGCTATGGGACCTGCAGAAGAGTTGCCGATACATCTCTGTGTGTTACTTGCCAGAATGATGGTTGAGAGCCTTGAGCTAGAAGCAATGCAATTTCCAAGGCTCTTGGTTTCAGGGTCCTGGCCTGTCTCTATCAGGGTCTGAAAAAAGATGGTGGTTGGACTTGCTGTCTTCTGTCTCTCCTTTAGAAGGACATATTGCTTTAGCAACTGTGGCTTGCCCTGGATATGGTAGCTGGGTGTCAGTTAGTGGGGATGGCTGCTTCTTCAGATATTGACTGTGAGGGCTGGAGGAGGGAGCAACTGCCAAGACTCCTAGGTCTATCTGCTTGCTGGTGGTAGTTGGTCCACAGATGCTGCTGGTGGTGATGTGGAAGGCAGGCCCCCTCTCTAAAGTGATTTCTCCCCCAGTGGCACTGGAGGCCAGGTAGAAACAGGTAGAATGGTTTTGATAGCACCGTTCTTCATAATACTCTTGGGCTCAGGTTGCTAGGCTAGCTTCATCACATTAGGTGGAGAGATTGGTATTGCACCATAGCTATGAAGTAATGAGAATGTGCAGGGCAGTGTGCATAAATACAGGTAAAATGTAGCTGTTAGAGTAGATAAGATGATAAATTAGTCTTTTACAGTGGAAATTCAGTTCAGGCAGCAAAAAAAAACCCATTGTTTCTAACTCAACATTAGTCTGAAGGCCTGTCAGCTAACATGAGATATTCAGTATCAGTCAATGTGTAAGAAAATCACTACCAGCTCCACTATCTTAAAAGGATAGTTTTAATTTAATGGATAAATGAGGACAGAAATAGTCATCAGATGAGCATCATATTCACATCTCAAGTAGGTTGTTTTTTGGGGTTTTTTTGCAGTTTTGCCAAATGACTACTAAATAGTAGATACTATCCTCCTGAATATTTTCCCCTCTCTAGCTTTTAATAATGCCACTTACTTCTCCTCCCACCTATCTGATCCCTCCTTCTCAGTCTGCTTTGCTAGACCATCATCCATATACCATCCCCTGGAGGTGTACCCAAGTGCATGTCCTACGCCCTCTCCTCTCTCTACATTTACTCGGGAATCTCATCAATTTCCATGGCTTCAATTATAATTTCTACATAAATGATTCACAGAGCTCTCAATCCAGCCCTACTCTCTCTTGCCTGAGCTTCAGACCATCATTACCAGTTGCCTATTAGGCACTTCAAACTAAGTGTCCTGTAGCCAAATTCAGTACACCCAAATAGAACTCATTATCTCCACATACCTCCCACAAAAAAAAATGCATATTTTGAGCTTCCTTATTTCTGCCAAGACTACTACCACTCTTACTGTCATCCATGTTTACAACCTTCAAGGCATCTTCAAGTCTTTATTCTCATCAGCCCCTATATACCAAATCAGTTGCCAATTCTGGTTGATTCTACATCCACAACAAGTTCCACAAGATCCCTCTTCGAGTCTGTTAACGAACATTAGTTTGACCTACATATATCCATTTGTGTGTGTGAATGTGTGTCTATGTGTGCACATGTACAAATACTCTATAGACTATGCAAAGTAGCATATACATAATCCACACACCCTCTCTTCCCCTTCCTGCATCCCACCCATTAATCCCCTTTCAGAGTTTAGTTTCCTTTGAAGGACCTTAGGAAACGAATGAAAACAACACAACACCTAAGCCTCTCAGACTATAAGTAGCCTGAGAACTTTCTAAGCTTATGCTTTCTTTTTGGGAAAATAAATCTTGGAATATCTGCTCTATTTTGTCCTAGATGTCCTAATAGAGTTATGAAGATCCAACATCACTCTTTCTACTTTATTCCTGTAAGAGAAAAAAACTAGTGCAACTAAGCTGAATAAAATGTCTCCTCATATCTTCAAACGTGGAATTCTGTCTCTTACCATGTCTATATAACTTCATGTGAAGTAAAATACAATAAATCACTCAGGGTTTTGTTGACCAATGTATTTTAGCATAATATTAAAAGTTTAAAAGGGAACACTTAGGAAAAGAGCTAGCTTCCTCCCCTGGGAATCCCTTCTATGTAATAGATCCGTAACCTTATCAAGTCAGAACATGCCTACAACGATGCAGATGAGAAGCCATCCTCACCAAAGCCTGCCCCCCAATATGCTTCCTCCTTGCTTCCCAAAATCACGATGGGGCCTGGAGAGCGCTCCGGCTATTCCCTGGTCATACCACATTCTCACTGTGAACAGGCAATCACATGAAGGCATCCTTTACTCCCGTTCTTTTTCAGAGTTCATTGTGGGTTACATGTTGGAGTCTGCTCACACCCACTATGCCCCTTTCCTTCGTCTTCAAATGTTAACGAAGTGCTGCCTGGGCTATTCTGGTCTCCTCATTGTAGCAAGTAATTTACATTCCTTTAACTTCTGCATAAAGTTAATTACAGCTGATGTCAATATCACTGACATCAGGAAATGACAGCAAGAGTTCCTTATACCAATGAAATGCTCCCTCTATCCCTAATACATACACACACACATCCCTATCACATATACATGTATGGCATGTAGGGCGTATGTATGTGTATTCACTAGGCTGTAGGACTATGTGTCTATTGTGTGTTTACTTATAGACAACTTTCCTTTCCCTTACAATGTTTCTCAGGCTTGAATATCAACAAGGAAGAAAAAAAAGGCAGTTTTATGGTTGGTTCCATTCTCCTTTCTCCTGAATTTGTCCCCAAAGTATCAAGGTTTAAAACTCAGATAAACACCAGGTTCTCCATGAAAGAAGAGCTAGGGAAGAAAAACCCAAAAGAAGCATCAGTTAGCAACTTATTCTCTAAAAACATTGAAAGGTAGTTGCCAAGAAGTTTCGTAGGGAATCCCTTGCACAGAGCTAACTCCTTCCAATCAAAACTAGAAAAATATTATAGGGATCTTCTATAGAGTGGAATAATATATGACATAATTCCTTTCTCTGGTCTTTTCTGGGCAGAGAACACAATGTTACTACTCTTAGCAACAGAAGATCAAACCAAAAGCACCATTAAACAAGGCAAAACGTATTAAATGTGGTCATTAAGAATAATTGTCTACAGTTTTGCTTTTTCCAACCTGAAGCTGAAAGCCCCAGAGTAGCTTCTTCACTGCTCTAAAACAAATGAAAGAGGGGAAAAAAGTTTTATAAATTTTCTTAGGCTACAAGAGAGCCCTTCTCATGGAATGAGAAATGGGAGATAAAAGATCATGAAGGAATTCTTAATCCAGAGATTGCCCAGCTAGAAAAAAATAATTATTACTTGAAGGAGAGTTAAAAAAAACAACTAAAATTGAAATGGGGAGGAGCATATCAGATATCAAACTGTAGATAAAATATAATGGCTATATAAATAACATAATACATAGGAGTATTTTCTTACCACTAAATTCAGTGATATAAAAACATAAAGAAAAATTTTAATGTATACTTTTCATGAGGTTCTTCCCAAGCATGATAATATAGCTGAGGAATTAGGTTTCAAATTGATATGTTTATAGTTTTATACTAGAAATGATATCTCTAAGCCTACTGCAATTTAAACTTAATCCTAAAATTTAAACTGAACTAAACTTTAAACTGAACGGTAAGAACAGAACTTTCAAGATTGTCACTGAAAGTGAGGGCATCAGGGGAAAGGAAGGCGAGGGAGGGGACAAAGCACAAAAGTGAGTTAAGGGAATGATAGAAACAGCTTTATGAGTAGGCAGCTGACAATATGATATGGTATGAGAGTGCACTGGGCATTAATTCATATCAGATTCAATATGTCCATAAAAGAACTCATTGCCTTTCTCCCCAAACATAGCCCTCTTCCTAATTTCCCTATTTCTCCTAAGGGTAACATTATCCTTATAGTCACCTGCTTTTTGCAACCAAAATAATTTGACTGAAAAAGAAATTTGTTAGACTTGTTAATCATAAGTATGAATGTAAATGAGATGAACTTGCCTATTAAATAGAAGAGGGTAGCAAAATGGATTAGAATGCAAAATCCAAATCCAGCCTCAGACACTTACTAACTGTGTGACCCTGGGCAAGTCATTTAACCCTGTTTGCCTCAGTTTTCCTAATTTATAAAATGAGCTAGAGATGGAAACGGCAAACCATTCCAGTATCTTTGCCAAGGAAACTCCAAATGGGGGCACAAAGAGTTGGACACGACTAAAATGATGAACAGTAAGAACAAATATATAATAAGTCACCAAATCTTGTCAATTCTACCTCACTATTACTTACAACTTTTCTCTACTCACACTGCTGTATCCATTGGACTATTGTAACTTCCTCCTAATGGGTCTTGCTGCCTTCAGCCTCTCTCTTCTCTGATATATCTTCCACACAACCTATATATGTGGCACAAGTCTGACCAAGTCATTCCCCTACTCAAAAAGCTTCACTGGCTCCCTATAATATCTAGGATAAAATAAAAACCCTATCTTTGGTGCTAAAAAGCCCTTTATAACAACCTATCCCCACCTACCATTCCAAGTTATTACACATTACTCCCCTTAATACACTATACAGTCTAGTCAAATGGGTCTAATGTGTCACTCAGGCTTGACGTTTCATCTCCCATTTTTACGTCTGAACAAACTGTCATCCAGAGCTGGAAAGCATTCTCTTCTTATATCCACCTCTTAGGATCTCTCTCTCTCTCTTAAAAACTCAGGTCAAGCCCTACCTCTTACATGAAGCTTTTTCTGATATTCTTCTATTAGCACTACCTTCCCAAAATAACTATTTTTATTGCTTTGTACATATTTTGTACAGCTGCATATGTGTACATATTGTCCTCTAATAGAATGTAAGCTCCTTAAGAGCAGTGATCGTGTTCATTTTTTGTCTTTATATCACCAGAATTCATGGAAGGTTTTTATTGAATACTTGTTCACTGATTGGGGCACCTAAGGTGAATGTCATATAAACAAAGAGGTGGAGGGTAGGTGAAGGAATTTCATAAACTTCGACATAGCTCATCAAAGAAATATTTTGAAATACATAATAACATTACTAAAATAAAGCAAGCAGGGTACTGAGTGAGAAAACTGAAGGCAAGAATGGATGTTTGAATCCGAAGTTTACAAAAAAGAATTACCTCAAGAAAAACAAAGATAAGCTAATTACAAAATGGGGATGAAACTCGAGGTCAGGTGATTTGGACCTGGGTTTGGAGAGAAGGTGAAAGAAGGGCCTGTGATTGCTACTGATATACACTTCATATAGCCAGTGCTGATACATTTTAGGGGAAAGAGAACTATGACAAAGGACTCTGACTGAAAAAGAAACTTGCTGGAAATGTTCATCATAAGCATGAATGTAAACGAGATGAACTCGGAGGACGAGAATGTAAAACCCAACAATTTGATGAATGCAAGAAATCTACTGCATGATCAGCTAAATAACAAATGAACTAATTAAGCCCTTACCGTGTGCCGAGCACTACAATAAAGTGCTGGGAATGTAAAGTCAAAAGTTAAAAAAAAGAAAGAAAGAAAGAAACTCCTTGGACTAAAGGAGTCGGTATCTTTAGAAAGTTCTGGCTCAGAATCAGGAAGACCCTGAGTTCAAATATTCTCTCAAAGATTTATTAGCACCATAACCCTAGGAGAGTCCCTTAACCTTTCTTGGCCTCAGATCACCATCCATAAAACGAGGGGATTGATCAAGGCAGCCTTAAGGGCCGTGTTAAATTTAAATTTGTGATCATTTGATTCAAACATATATACACCTATACAAAATATATACAATGCAAATACAAGGTGATTTGGGGAAAGAGGAATTAGAAGGTGGGGGCTAGGGGATCAGGAAGACCTCATGATGGAAGCAAAGACCTTTGGTGAACTTCCTTTTCCTTTCTTTAGGACTTATTTGATATTAACGATTGGATTTCTGTTGTTAAAGATTTCAGAGAATATCGCATGTTTCTGACAAGTGTGGAAGATTCCTTGTTAATAAAAAGTCCTCACAGCGGTGCTTTGCTCTACCACACAAAGCGGTTTTTATGTTCAGTAAACAATAAATACACTGGCATTTCTGATCTTCTGTTTGTTCACTTAGTTGTAAAACTGTAAAGATGCCAACAGCTGCAGAGAGCATGTTTGAAAGTCTCCTGGTTTACATCTTGTACCTTCACCAAAGACGTCCTTGATGCACACATACAATAGTCTCATGCAAGTGGTTTCCTAGGGCTAAGAAAGGGATTTTAGACAATGGCATCCCCTGCCACCTTTTAAATGCATATTAATAAGGCCAATACCTTTTCCTCGCCTTGGGAATCCTCCCATCTCTCAGAACCTTGAAAATTCAGTCTTCCTTGACTTCCCAACTGTGTTTTCTCTGGCACAGATCTCCTAAATGTATCTTGTTCTAGATCAGCTCTTGTATGTTTTCTTTTGTGTCATTTTCACTTCCGCATGAAGGCACATCTGTGGCTGTGAGGTTAGAATCTAAATGCAGAGGTTCTGCTGTTATAGATTTTGAAAACATTTTGTTTTGTTAAAAATCTTTAGATCTTTTCTCCTTTTTTTTAGTTTGTTTTCCTCCTTCCATCCTTAAAAGCTTTAGGATGACTTTGTTTAAATGAAATCTTCACCAGGCTCCTTAAAACTTTTAGTTATTGTTTCACTGCATCTGTTTTATGAAATGATAGTGTTCATAATCTTCCATTATCCTCTCCACAAGATTTTACAGGCAAGTTTATATTTTCAGTTGATACTGTCCTTAGATACTATATCTTCTTAACTGGCAAGGAAAGTCACTATATTTGTTCAAGGAGACTATCAAGGGGGAAAAGGAGGAATGAAGAAACCTAGCAGCATCAGATCTGAAACTATACCAGAAAACACTAATTTTTAAGACTATTTGGTACTACTTTAAAAAAAAAACACAGAAGAGATTAGGTAAACAAGACTCAGAAGCAATTAAAATCTTGAAACATACTGTTCAAAAAACACAAGGACACCCACTATGAAGATAACAACATGCTAGTCAACAAAAGCTACTGAGAAAACTGGAAAACAGTGCAGCAGAAATTAGGTGTAGACCAACATTTCATAAACATACCACAATAAATCCCAAATGAAAACATGATCTGAATATTAAAGGTCATATCATAAACAAATTGAGAGATAAAGGAAATAACTTTCAGACATATAGACGAGGAAATTATTCTTTTTTTGGTTGCCCCCAAAAGCTTTTGTTTTTTAAAAAAATTTTAAATGGTTCATTACTGACAGCGAATTGAATGCTCTACTGTAAGTAAATCACTGCCAAAGATACTTACCATGCAGAATCTACAGATTAACAGTTCTGCTTTAAGCCATGCAGATAACCAATTCAGCAAACATGGCAAATAGCTTTAAGCCATGCAGATAACCAATTCATCAAACATGGCAAGAGCACTTTCGTCACTGCCATAATAACCATACATTCAAGCAAATAATTGAGATGTGATTTGAAGGGGGCAAAAGGCATCCTGTAGGGTGCAGCACCAGGAAGAATTGAGAACTTATGGCATTAAATGGGAATTTGGCGGAAGTTTTTTTAATTTTTGGGAGGGGAGGAAGGCAAGGCAATAGGGGTTACGTGACTTGCCCAAGGTCACACAGCTAGTAAGTCAAGTGTCTGAGGCTGGGTTTGAACTCAGGTCCTTCTGACTCCAGTCCCAGTGCTCTTTCACTGCACCACATAGTTGCCCCTGGAAATAATTCTTAACTAAACAAATGACAAAGACAATCACAGAAGATACAATGACAATTTCAATTACATCAGACAGAAAAGCTTCTAAACAAGCAAAATCAAATGCAGTTAGAATTAGAAGAGAAAAAATAAGATCAAAATTGGTCACAGCCAATTTCCCTTAGAATGTTCTCACAGCCAGGACACAATATGTGTTAGAAGAGCTACTGCCCAATAGAAAGTTAAAGGATATTTATAGACAATTTTCAAAAGAAGGCAACAACTACATGAAAAAAATGTTCCAAATCATTACTACTAAAATAAATGCAATCTAAAATAACAGGCTCTACTTCACACCTATCAGACTGGCAAAGATAACAAAGGAGGAAAATGACAATTGTTGGGCAGGTTGTGAAAGGACAGGATATTAATGCATCATTGTTCTTGCCCCACTGGGCAGGAACAAAATGACCATCCGTTTTGGAAAGTAATTGGCATCTATACTCAAAAAAGTCACTAAACTGTGTATACCTTTTCATACAATGAGACCAGTACACACACACACACACACACATCAAATATCAGAGACAAAGGAAAATGACTACTATGTACAAATGTATTTATAATAGTATTTTTTCTTATGGCTAAGAACTATTTTTAAAAAATGCTTGCCCATCAATTGAAGAATAGACAGACAACTTACATAATATAATGAAATATTCTTGTACTCTTACAAAGGATGAACATGACAAATGCAGAGAAACTGGGAAAGACTTGTATGTATTAATGCAGAAGGAAAAAAGCAGAACCATTTATACACTAAAGGCGATAACATGAGGGAAAACAACTTTGAGAGATTGCTCTGATCAATGCAGTGATCAACCACGATTTTAGAAGGCCGATGGTGAAGCATGCTTCCCACATGCTGGAAAAGAATTGATTGGCAAGAGGGACAGAATTAGACAGACGTTTTCAGACACTGTCAATACATTGATCTCTTTTGCTTGAATATAGTCATTTATTACAAAGGAAGGCTTCTATTTGGGAGATGGAGGTGTACGAATGGGCAGACAGTGATAATAAGCTAGAAAAGAAAGAAAATAGCATAATGTTAGCAAATATTTTAAAATATAAAGAAGAGAGCAGAAGGAAGTTCTAAAGTGGATACACATAAGAAGAATAACATCGTTTCGTTTAATATAATTTTTAAAACTGTATAAAAAGTTCTGTTTCATATACAATGTCCTTTTCTGTTTTTTATAGGATAAAATGTTCATATCTGCTCATTTTAGAGTTTATAATAAAAACTTTATTTTTAAAAAGAGATTGCTTATTGACTGAAGCAGTTTTTACAATGTTTTTGTCTCCTTGCTATAGTAACTGATTTACATTAGTTAAACTTTTTAAGAAATGGTCCTAATATGTATCAATGTCCATTTCCCCATTCATTTGTGAGAATTGATTTTTGCTGCTCTCAGATCCTGTGATGTCATAGGTACAACAAACTCCCAGTAAGGAAATCCCTCCCACTTATACAGATCAGCAATTGCTCAGGAACTTGTAGTCTTAGAGAGTTTCCTGGAGCACAGTGAAAAGCTGAAGTTGCCCAGGATCATGTGTCGGAGGTAAGACTCAAACGGAGGTCCCAATATCATACTGCTTCTCAATAGCAATACTGCTGCTGAGTTTGGGTAGGAGGCTTGTTTAACTGAATGGCAGATCTTTTCTCAGGCATTTTTCTTTCTTGTAATTCTGTATTAATTTTGATCTTTGCTCTCGTGTTCGTCCTTCAATGTCGAAGAAGACCACACCATCAGAGAAATGATGACATGACTTGCACTTGACTTTGTTTTGAGTGAGGGAGGGCCATGCAGGTCACCAGCCTCACTTCTCCTCCAGAGCCATCTGAATCCAGAGACCAGATGTTCATCAGGATCACTGGAGATGATGCACTGGGAGACCCTGGACCCTTTAGACTAAGCTCTTTGCAGGTACTCACTTAGGGTGAGGCAACGTCCATTCACTGAATAGGCCTGTTTAAGCCATAGCCAGGGCATGGCCCCTTTACTGAGGTGAAGAAAAAGAAAGACATCAGGCTGGGTGGGAAACAGCAACAGTTATTACTTATAAGCACTCATCCTGGGTCATCTCCAGTCATCCTGATGAATATCTGCTCACTGGATCCAGATGGCTCTGGAGGAGAAGTGAGGCTGGTGACCTGCAGAGCCCTCCCTCACTCAAAGCAGTCAAGTGTAAATCATGATCTTTGCTCTAACAATCCGCTGTACTCTACACATTCTCTCTCAATAATTTACATGATTGAATTACACTGATGACTCCTACATCAATATATTAAATATTCCTATTCTCTCTCCTGGACTCCAGTCCTGCCTCACAAAGTGTCTGTTGGATTTTTCAATTGGAGGTTCTCAAGCTTTCAAGCTCAACAGGTTCAAAACAGAACTCATTAACTTTCCCTCAGATCCAGCCTTCTCTCAAACTTCTCTATTTCTGTCTAGGGCACCACCATCATCCTAGTCATTCACTCAAGTAAGCAATCCTGGCTCTCATTTGGATGAGTCTTTTTCACCTCACATATCCAAACAATCTTGCCATTTCAACATCTACAACATCTCTCACGTATTTCCCCAATTTCCCACTTACATAGCCTTAATTCTAGTTCAGTCCCTTATCATCACTTGTTTGGACAATAATCAAATTGATCCATTTGTCTCAAGTACTCCCACTCCAACCTGTCTCCATAATAGTTGCCAAAGTAATTTTCCTAAAGCACAGATTTGACAATGTTACTCCTTTTGAATAAATTCCAGAGGCTCCCTATTATCTACCTTCCACTTCTATACTTTTAAACTGGATGCCTCTCACATCTGGAAGGTACCTATTCCTCATTTCTACCTCTTGGATGCCTTAATTTCTATCAAAGCTCAGCTTAAGTACCATCTTCTTTGTGAAAAATTGTGAAAAACACTAGAAAGCAATCTGATAAAATGTAGATTTCGGTCAACATCATTTACCATATATCACAATTAAGTTTTAAATGAATAAATGAGCTAAACATAAATGTACCATGACCACTTAAAAATTAGAAGAGAATGAAAGGCTATAACTTTTACAATTATGGACAGAGGGAAATTCATAACAAGGAATAAAAGAGATCATAAAAGAAAATACACCATTTATACCAGATGTAAAAGCTTTTACACAAATAAAAATGCAACTGAGATCAGAACTTTGAATTGGGAAGATCCCTTGTATTGAATTTCTCTGATGAGAGCCATCACACACAAAATCCACAGGGAACTGACAAACATATGATTGAGTTATTTCCTAATAAACAAAAATATATTGAGTTTTCAAAAGAAATGCGAACTTCCATAGACACACGGAAATGTAAAAGATCTAAACATCTATAACAATGTAAATAGAGTAAACAAAGAGGCAACGAAATTCTGATCAGTAAGGAAGGTTAATATTAGGATGAAACTGTAAAATTAAAAGACACATCCTTCTTTTTCTATTAAAAACCTATAAATTAACTTCCTCAAGGAATATAATGTCTGTCAAATTGAAGGATATCAATTCTTTCAAAAAAACTGTAGTATTACATTGATGATAGGCTGATGCCCTGAAAAAGTAAATAATTCCTCAAACACCTAACTCACGACATAGATTTAAACTTTGGTGAAAATTATAGTCTGGATAATTGCCAAGAAGAAAACAAGAGAGAAATCATCTCGATCTGCCACACCTCTAGCTTTTCAGGCACTGTGCCCTTTAGCATCTAGCCTAAAGAGAAATTAACATGCTTCTTTCTCAAATGGAAAACTGATGGAACTGCCCCAAGCCAGACTGGGAATCCAAACCATCCAGTTAACTTCCAAGTAGAACCATCCAGACAGAATGGATTGGGAGGAAGTAAAATACACAGGGAAGCATCATGTGACACTTTATGCCTACGTGCTCCAATTTCCACAGCAAAGATGGACATCACAAACCTGAGTCTGGTGCAAACACAGTCAATTTGTCAGGAAGTCAGCGTGGAAACCTGATTTTGCAGAAGGTATGAATGTTCTGCTGACATTATTTCACTTTAACTGAACATCTGAAGAAGATGTCTTAGTTTTCCTGGGCTGTGATATTTATCTTTTTAGGGCTTTCCAAGAAGGGTGGAAAAGGAGGGAGAATTTAAATAGCAATCTCATTTTTCAAATCAATTTACCATACGTTGCAGGTACAATGTAATCTCATCACCACAAAGTAATATTAATTGAGCATCCCACAGAGTGGATGGGATTATACTGTGCACTTTGTCAAGGAAACTGCATATACTTTGAAGCATATACTTTGAATGACTTAGACAAAGCCACTCATTTCTTCTCCAAAACCCTCCCACTCTCCATATGTCCTATTTTCCCCAATGGGCAATACAGAAAAGGAAAAGAAAGATAAGGAGATGAATGGGAAAGAGAAGAGAACCAGACTGCAATCACAGACAAAAGAGTTCAGGGAGGTAGCAGGAAGATGAGGAGAGGAAAGGAGATATAGGTGATAGCTAAAGAGAAAGGAGGAAAATGGGATCCCAAGGGAATAAGGGGACAGATAGGAAAAGGCAGGAAGAGCCAAAGGAGAGACTGGAGGGGGCAAAATTCTGTTCATAGTCCCTGTTTTTGTATGCTCAGCACTATCCTAGGCTACGTAGGAAAAAATGGAAGAAATCAGAGCATTCTAAGAAGGCAAGGTGAACTCAAGCAGAGTCTAGGTAAGTATCTGTGAGGGAGGATACAGAGAAGAGTCCTGCACTGGAGGGAAAGTTGTACAGCATAACTTTCCAACTGAGTTCTCCAATGCTAAGCAGAAAAATAGACTCTTTGTCCTTAAAGAATATCTTCTAGAGGAGAAAATTCAAGATACATACAATCCAATAAGCATTTGTTATTAAATGACGTCCAAAGTAGCATGAATTCAAATTACTCACCACCACGCAAATTTTGTGGAATGTTTCCTCCTCCCTCCCCAGGCAGTCACCATTCATGTTACAGATGCAAGCGAGAGTAGGAAAAAGGGCGGGGTGGGAGGCTCTCATTTCATGTCCCTCTGCACTAGTTTTGGTAGTAGTAACAAGTACAGATTAATAATATAGAATAAACAAGGCACATAACTGCAGAAGGGTTCTGACATAAAGGATTTAAATAGGGCGATTAATTTGGAACTTAACAGAAAAGAAAAGAGATGGGAAAGGGCATTTTTTTAAAATACAAAAGGATATAAATAAAGAATGAAAAGAGAAATAGATGGTATAGCCTGAAAACACCTAGGCCTTATAAAGAGCCCACAAAGAGAGATGACCTTAGCAGGGGAGCAAGGGCAAAAATACTTGCTTTGTGAGCCATCCACTTCAACAGAGTATGGATCTGTGATTTCATTAATATAATCCGATGTAATCAAGTGAGGTAAAATGTTCTCCCCGCTTTCTGAATGCAAGCCAGAGCCATGATCTATAATCTTAAAGATGATTCACTAATACTTTTCTGAAAGGCCTACAGTAAATTTGTCAATTACTGAGGCTTTTTAACTCTTAGCATTTCTAATGTGCTGCTAAACTGGAGTTCTTTATTCATCCTCAGACATCAGGCCAATGTGGTCTAATGACAGGTCAGTATTCAGTATGTTACAAATAAACGTCTAAGGCCCAGACCACAGAGAAATATGTAGGTCTAGATCAAGCAGGTCAATTAGCTCCATGTTGATAAATAACTTCTCTTCTTTTCAAGATAGCTTGAAATTGTCCAATTCTATTTTGCTGACATTCTCAGCAGATGAGGATATGTTGTTGGACTGGTTACTAGACTGGAATTTTAAATGTATCATACAATAATGGGGGCCAGTCCCACCCCCTCCCACCACCAATCATCGCGCTAGATTTATGGTGTCCCATATTGCAGACACTTTTCTTCTCAATGGTAATTATGTGTAAAAGAAATCCAACCAACAACAGAAGAAGCAAATGGAACAAATAAATGAGTAAAATTACTTGTCCAAGTGATTCAGAAAAAAGTGGGACTTTCTGGAGCTCCTCTATCCCCAGCTTTGGGCACAGATCGACAACCTAAGATATCTGGGTGGAAGGTCTGCATCTGATACAGCTTGGATATGTGATTCTATATGCCTCTCAGCACTCCAGGCAGCTTAAATTAATATAAGTTGCAAAGCAGATTTTGACTAATCTGCATGGGTAGAGAGTTTGAAATCACAGGTTCCTTCCAAATCTTCCCCATTCCCCCCAAAAAAAATCACATACACAAACCACACAATCTCCTTTCCTTTCTTCCCTTTGCACCCTTTTTTCTTATTTCTCTTTCAATTGGGAACTAAATAATCTTTTGAAATACTGGACCTTGTGGCTTATAATTGGTGGATGCACGGTCACATCACCATGTGTTCACCATCACCAATCATTATCTTCACATCTCACTTGTATATAATGGTACCTTCCATACATGATCTCATTCTGACCCGCACAATCCTGTGAATTCCAAGTATTCTTATTCTTACAATTTTACAAATGACCAAAGGATCTCCACCATAGTCTTTAACCTGGAGAAATGTTACTGTTCAGGTTTGCTGAATTAACCAAAGACTATCTTAGTTAATCCAAAAAAATGAAAAACAGAAATATAAATATGTGTGTTTGCAAAGCTGAAGCATCCTCTTGAAATAGTGTCTGGCAGCAAGGGAACCAATAGCAGATGCCTGCTATCCGCACCAGCAAGCGTGAAGCACACCGTACACCCTGGAATATCATGAGACATGCTCCAAGCTGTCACCAACTCTTTGTACTAAAACCAGTGTGGTGTTTCTACCTTCCCTTTTCTCTTCTTCAAATAGAAGACCCACTTTTGGAATTGTTTGACCTAATTTGTCACTTCTAGAGGATGCTGTACTCAGAGACAGAGACAAGAAGCTGCCCTCACCTTTAATAATTCAGTTATCTTGAGGTTTACCATTGGTACATCAAATTATAATAAATTCAGCAAAAAATGGCTCTAAATCCTAAGACTGCAAACTTAGAAGTTCTTTCACACGACATCTAGACAAACACCTGCCAAAAGCATGATAAAAATGAATCACATAATTTTGCTATAATAATTATATCACTTTTGTACAATGCTTTACAGATTCTGAACCCCTTTACATAAATCAACTCAGCTGACTCACACCATGAAGAAGGTAAAGCAGATTATTATCACATTCATTTTATAGATGAGGAAATAATGACAGTAACTTGCCCAAAATCACAACATGCAGCAGAGGGGAAACTATCATCCAAGACTCTTGGAACCTTATCCAATGTATTTTCTATCTCCCCATGTGATAAACCCTCAAAAGAATGAGGAATATGAAAGTTACTGGGGTGATGATAAGGAGCAAATTTGCCATTAAAGACTCAGGAGAAAAACAGAACAATGCCAGATAGTGAAAATAGCTGCTAATTAGAATGGAAGAGCCCATGACTCAAAACTTTCTTCTTATTGTCCTTCCCCTAAACACCCCACATACTAGAGTTATTTTCATCAAAACAACAAGAAGCTGAATAGGACCTTTAATCTCCACAATTCTAATTATTTTCTTTTCAGACAATTTTCTAAATTGGGCATTAAAGTGACAAAGAGGGAAGGTTTATTATTCAGGCTATGGTTTTCATTCATAGAGCTAAATAAAATCAGTGTCAAAAGCTGTCTTGAGCTATGATTACCAAGATAGAAGGTGTACGCAATTACCTAAATTCAATATGTCATTGACCTTCAGGTTCTGACAAAATATATTAAGAGGGAATTACAAAATCATAAATTCTGTACTTACAAAACCTCCAACTTTAGATCTTTGAAAGTACTTGAAAAGCAGAGACTAGACAACTACTTGTCGCACTTGTTTAACTAGATTGCTTTCATATATGATTGGACTAGATGGCCACAAGGTCCCTTCCAACACTCAAATTCTACAATCCTGTAATACCACATTTGATCCCATGGACAATGGACTAATCTTGCGAATTAAATTGCTCACAGAGGACTCTTTCAAGGCATAAAATATCTCTACGTAAAAAAGACCTCTTCTCAAATCCCAAATATACCCAATTCAAGAAATGTGAGCAATTACTTCTAGAAAAGAATCTGCATGTGTTCCTTGTGAAAGAAATATTCTTTCATATTTCATTCATTTAAGTGCTGAATGAATGGTTATATACATAGCAAACGAGTGGCAGAGACAAGGAAGAGGAATGAGAATTCTGTTCCTTCAGCTTCAAGTTTTAAAGGAATAAAGAAGCCTTGCTCATAATCACCAGTTGCCAAGTCTGCCTCCACAATCTTTCACATCCATACCCTCAGCTGCACTTACAACCACCCTTGTGTTCAGGCTTTGGCCTGATCTGCCCCTTAACTGGTCTCTGCCTCAGGTGTAGCTCTCTCCAATTTATCCTACTCACTGCTCCCTTGAGGAACCCTTCCTAAAGCTACACTAATATCTAAGATACCTGGACATAAACATTGTTTAGTGGCTCGCTACTGTCAGCCAAAACAACTACAAACACATGATCCTGGCTTTAAAGGACTCTTAAAATCAAGCTCTAGAATACTTTCCACATTTATCTTACACTACGCTCTTTTCACTATTCTTTGTATTTCAGCCTAAATAGACTCTTCTGTCCTTCATTCCTATCCATCCCAGACATGCTGTCCCTCAGACTTGAAGTTGTACTCCTACCCATCTGCTGAATGCCCCCCTTGCTTCCTTCAAGACCCAACTCAGGTAGCAGGCACTCCTTTCATGAAGCCTTCTCTGACACCACTCCTCCCACCCCAGCTGAGCATAAGCTCTTCCCCCTTTTTCTCATAGGACTTTTTCCTGGACCTTTTCTTTGTATTTTTCTCATGCTTTCTGATATTATAAGAATACACTATATTCATTTGGCTCTCACCCCATGAAGCAGGTAAAGTGGATTAATGATCATATCCACTTTACAGATGAGGAAATAATGACAGTGACTTGCCCCAAATCACAATGTGCAGCAGAGGGGAAACGATTACCCAAGACTATTGGTTCCTCATCATACTTTCTATCTCCCCACGTGACAAACCTTCAAAAGAATGAGGAATATACAGATTACTGGGGTGAGGATAAGGAGCATTTGTTAAGGGTTTAGCACTGCTGCTCTGGTGAAGGAAGCAGGTTCCCAGATATCCTCCACATGAATCAGAAGTGACCAGAAAGCTGAGGCTCTGAATGCCAAGACTAAGACACGGCTGCTTCCCAAAATATCCTTGAAGATCCTGCTTCTCCCAGCACCCCCTCCCCAGTCTGCTCACCCCGATCTGAGATGGGCCCTGGGTCACCCTCTACTCCAAGGCCTCCTGCTTCAATTCAGTGACTAGTAGTCTAGGAATACAATTTCAAGCAAGCTATATCCTCCTCCCAGGTCTGGAACCAAGGAATCCAGACCAATCCACTTTGTCACTGTTTCTGGATAGGGTCTATCAGTGTAATGCCTGCTAAGTCCCCACTTACTATCCTAGGAACAGTCTGAGACCCACACCCTCCCCCAGAGAAAGGGAGCTCCTCTAAAGCGGGGGATTCTTTTTGTATTTGCACTCCTTGGCTTATCACACAGTACTGGGCACATTTTAAGAAATGCTTTTTTCATTTATTCATTGCCCCTTGCCTTCTTTACTAAGTGTCCCCTCAAAGCCACAAGACAAATTTCTGAAATATTCCATACTTCTACTGACTGCCTACTGAACATTGTCTCCACCTTGATATCCCAATACATATCTAAAAGTCAACGTACCCAAAGCATAGCTCACAATTCTGCCCTCCCCTCCAGGCCCTGGACCACAAATCTATCCCTATGCCAACCTTCCCCTTTTCTATTGAGAGCATGTTCTTCTAGTCACTAACTTCACCCAGAACCTCAGAAGTATCTCTAACTCTTCCCTCCCCACGTATGTCTCATATTCAATCAGTTGTAAAATTTTCTTGATTCTACCTCTGTCCACCTTAGCCCCCCACACACTCACATCCCTGCTTCACACTCTAATCATATCTATTGTTGCAATAGCATCCCAAATGAGATCCCTGCCTTCTGTCTCTTTCCTATACAATATATCTACATAACTGCCAAACTGATAAATCATTAAGGTACAGGGCTGACCATGTCACTCCCTTGTTCAAGAAGGTTTAATGGTTACCTACTGCCCCTGGAAAACTAAACACAAACTCCTTTTTTCATCATTTGAACCCATTCGTAATCTTCGCCTCTTTTCAAACAGGTTTAATATTCTTAGCAGAAGAGAAGCCAGTACTGGTTGCTGAAGTATACTTTAAAATACACACCAAGGAGACATCCTGCTGGCTTGTGTAGCTTCCCTCATTACTTTGTGAATACCTGGTATTTCCGTGGGTGGGCTGTGAAGAAACTGAACCATCAGCAAGGTCAAAGAGACTCGAGAATTTTGTCAATTATTCTTCCTTCAGCTTAAAAGGAAATTAAATACAAGCAGAGATTCCATAACATAAATGGACTCATTTCCAGATACTTTTATTAAAATACAGAATCCATCTTATTTATTTATCTATCCTGGCTTACCTCTCATTAGCAAGAGTGATTACAACACACACTGACAGGCTGTGGGAATCATTAACTCAAATGTCAAAAGACAAAATCCTTTCTACACTCTTTGAGATTAAACTGGCAGAGGAAACTGAAACTTGAAAATCATCTTCCCTCAAATGCTTCTGCTCCTTGGTCGAGGTCTGTGATGCTAACAAGACTCAGCATTTATTTCAAACCCACATCGTGTTCATCTCAAAAATGTAGGAACCTCCTCTCTCCCTCCCTGAATTGGCTCAGCACATAGTTCCTGGCCAGCACTCCAATCACTCCTCCCCTATTTCCCAGGATTACACAATTAAATATCGATTACACTTAACTGCAGCTGAGTGTTTTCTTATTTTAATCCATAGAATGGACATCACTCTCAGTTTTGATTAAGGGTAATTTCAGCCTTTCACATGTCCAAATTTGGGAGCACAATAAGAGCATTTTGTACTAAACTCATTTGCAGCTCAAATACTGTTCTAAGCCTTGTTTTGATTGCTTGTTTGCTGAGAGGGTAACAGTATAAACTCAACAGAATCACATTTGCATTAAAGATGGTGAGGATGGGAAGTTGGAGGTGGAGGCAAAAATTAAGGAAAACTGAATATTCAAGCACATCTACTGAGCCTAAAAACTACTTCTGAATTCTCATTTAGGCCCAACAAATTTTCTTTCCTCAATCCATATGATTTTCAACATATTTAAAGTAAAAACTCAACTGACACACACAGCTGCTTAACATAATTCATCTTAGAAAAAAACCAACTTAATCTGAGTTTAAGTATTTGATCTAATTTTATTTTATAACTTTTTGTGCTGTTTGCCCTAAGGATATTTCTTCTAGGGTGCATGTAGTGAGTTTCCTGGACTCCTTAGCAACAGCTTCATTTCCAATAAAATGCCAACAGATATGTTTTTAATTTCACCAAAAGACAACCCACATGGTAGTTTATGGCTTTTTCCAAGTTGGAAAGATAGGAAACAACAACCTTTACACTTACTTCACTGCTGGATTCCTTCCAAGTTTCCTTCTTCATTTATCATGGCTTACTGTTCACCATTAAACAACAAATCAAACAGTGCCAATTGTTATGCTTCATGGTGAACATGAGCCAGTTCCATGGGAAATGAAGAACACAGTGACCTTGCCCAAGGTCAGAGTCTGAGTTTGCAAAAGAGCTGTGTCCAGCACTCAGCTATTCCATGTGGTGTCCTTTTTACAACAGTGTTGTTTTGTTTCTGGAACAACAGAAGCCTTGACCATGCAGAGCAAGATCTCTTCCCATTGCCCCCTGCCTAGTTTAGACATTATACCTCATGTCTAGACTGCTAAAATAGCATCTTATGGAAACAGTCTCCATTTTGCTCTTTCCTGCCAGATTAATTATTCTAGAGCATTGTATTCATTATTTTAATGGCCTGCCAAAAAATTGTCCATGCCTCCCTCACAGCAGACAAAATAAAATCCAAATTCTTTGACCTGGTATTCAAGGTCTACCCCGGACTGGCACCAGTCTACTTTTCCTGTCAGATCATCTACTGCTTCCCAAGAATTTCTTATTCCAAGCAGGTTATTCTGTTCACTGTCCCCTGAATGTGAGGTATAACTGGGGTCGCATAGGTGTTATAACAGATGAGAGACTAGATTTAGATTTCGAAGACCTGAGTTCCATTCCTGGTTCTGCTATACCTTGTGTGATTTGGGGCAAAGCATTAAATCTCTTCTGCACAGATGTTTGCCAGCAAAATGAAGACTGAATTATAAAAGACCTCTAATGACTTCAAGTTATAAACCAATGACTCCATGCATAACTTATTTCTAGCCCATGCCTTTCACAAACTGTGGCCACTTCTCTTTTATTCATTTTTCTAACCTTTAAGGTCTAACTTGATTGCTTTCTCTGATAACTTCAGCCCATAGTAATTTCTCTCTCTTCTGAACTTTTACATTATTTATTATCTGAACACCTCATTTGGCATAGAGATCATACATTTACATCTGAAAGGGGCCCTAGAGGCCAACCAGTCCAACTCCCTCATTTTGCAGATGAACACTTGAAATATACTTCATTTTAATGTTATTTCACTTTTTACATGTACGTGCCTTCATTCCCCAATTATATTACAAGGTCCTTGAGCATATGAATGTCTTGCTCAGTGTTACACACGCAGTTGAGCACTCAGTATTATTTTAATCTTTGAGTATTTTACAAGGAAAACTGAAAAAACCATTTTAAACTGAACTCAGTAATTTCATCTTTTGGATGCATTGAAATATTAAGATCAATCCATTTGATGACTCATACTCTCCCCAAAAGTTTTGGGTTTTTCAGACTGGGGGAAAATATATTTTAAAATACAAGTGTAGTGCAGACAAAGCACACAAATGGATATGGATGTTGATGTGGTTATTCCCCTAGAGAGAATAAAAACGTTTCTTTAGTCTTTTTTAATACACTTCTCAAGAGAACCAATACAAAATATGAAGCTCTAAAGAACTGCAGGACAATTCAACATTAGGTTAAGAAATAAAGTCTGACTGCTTACCACAAACTTCCTTTCATTCTGGTTAGTTTATATGCATGTATGTATCCAGCTCTCAAATTATTTGGGCTTTTGTTGCCACAGAAGATGTATAACTATAATGAATAATAATGTACCAGTAGTAAAAGGCTCTGTGTCAACAGATCAATCGATTATTAAGTACCTACTACATGCCAGGCTAAGCACTGATGATAAAAAGACAAAACAGTCCCTACTATCAAGTTTATCAAGCTTATGTTCTCATGGAGGAGACAATATTACATATTATATGTGTATTTATAGGTATAGACCCTCTTGGCTGGCTCTGGCTAAAGCACTCCATGGAGTGTCAAGTCTTCTCCCTGTCTATTTCTGGGGAAACATGCTCGGCTACGAAGGTCTTGGCAATTTGGAGCGAAACAACAAATTCTGGGTGATTGCATGGTCCCCTTCCAATGACGGCAGCAGGGGAAGAGTGCTGTATCATTTTAAAATGAGATACAACTTGCCTTAGCTCTCTGTCCTTTCCTCTTTCTGCAATATGTGGTATCACCTATCTGTGGGGGAGATGGGGAAGGTGCCCTTTCTCAACCTAGCAGCATGGTCACCTGCAAGCACATGGCAGCTAGTGTAACAAATGGCTGCCCAACTTGGTGAGCTTAACCCTGGACCTCTGGCTATGCTTTGTTTATAACACTGCAAATAGAAGGCTGAACATTAATCCTGAGATGAATATCTCTTGTCTTGGGAGTGAGTGTGTGAGCTTGAGAGTTTGGAAGTCCCTGGACTCCTTAAGTGGTGCTGACTACACTACAGTTGGTACCCCCGTGGCTACTATGGCACTTCTTGGAAAAGGACCAGCAACAGGAGTTGTAGTTCACTTGTAGTAAGTAGGAGTAATAGTACAACTTAATAGAGGACAAGGACCTTGAAAGGCAATAGCACAGAGCTGGGTCAGAGGTGAAACATCAACTCAGCAGTTGAGTAAAATGCTTAATTTTTTATGTTTTAAGTCTCAATATCCTGGGAGAATGTAACAGTAGTTATAGTGCACTGTACTTGTTTAAAGCTTTATCAATACGCACTTGTAAGTATTCTGTTTAGCATTTCCTTTGTGTGGAAGAAATAAATAGCTGCTCTATTTATGACTTACACTGTAACATGAATATCTTTCTAATATTCATTAGATATAAGCCAAATGTAAGCTTTAATTAATTCTCCTTGGGACTATGGAAGTGAGGGTATAAAGAGACAAGGTTTGAGGAGGAAACAAACAGAAAACAGCCGTCCTCTCTCTTCCGAGGCCACAGAACCAAGTAATGGGCATGGTTTCAGAATCAGGAACCCCTAGAGCCTAGTTGGGGTGGGTGTATGCATGCATTGTTTCACACACAAAGCATACATAACAAGGTAACCTAAGAGAAGGCACCAGCCTCTGGAGGGATCAGGAAAAGCCCCCTATGGAAGGTGGTGTTTGTGCTTAATCTTGAAGGCAGAAGTAAAGAGAAAGAGTATTGCAAGCATGAGTGAGAATCAGGGCAGACGCATGCATGTAGGAAGTAAGCCAGGGAGGAAGCCATCTATGTGTCACTGTGCTGAGCAGTTTACCAATATTCTCATTTGATCCTCAACAAAACGCTCAGAGGTAGGTGGTATTATGATGTCCATTTTATTATTGAGGAAACTGAGGCAGATAGGTTAAATGACTTGCCCAGGGTCACACAGCTGGTAGGTGACTGAGGCCATATTTGAACTCTGGTCTTCCTGACTCCAGGCCCCATGGTCTACCCACGACACCACCCAGATGCCTCAATGGGGCTGACTATATGAGACACAGCAAGCAGGTCATTATGTCAGACCAAAGAGCACATGAAATGAAGCAGGAAACAGTGGCTAGAGCCTCAGATGTGAAGTTAAGACAACCTGGGTTCAAATCCTTCCAGAGGAATCCTGGCTGGGTGACCCTGAGCAAGTCACTTGAACTTCAGTGGCTCCTTATTTTCTCCAGGATCAATATAAAATTCTCTGCTTGGTATCCATCACCTGGCCCCCTTGTGCCTTCCTAGTCTTCTTACCTCTCACTCTCACCCACCTGCTCTTCATTTCAGGTCTCACACAAAATCCTACATTTTTATCGGCTCTCATCCTAACCTGAAATCCTCTCCCTTCTCTTGGCCTCCTTGGCTTCCCTTAACTCCCAGCTAAAATACTACCTCCTACAGAAAGCCTTTCCTTATTCTCCTTAATGCCAACACCTCTGCTCTGCTGACTGTCTCCAATTTACCCTGTACAGAACTTGTTTGTACAGCGCTGTTTCAAGCTGTCTCCCCCATTAGCCTGTAAGCTCAAAATAATGTCTTGTTTGTACATAGTTGTTTGCATGTTGTCTGCCCCGGTAGACCTGAAGCTTCTTGAAGGTTAACACTGTGCATGGCACGTAGTTAGTGCATAACGAATGCTCATTTACTGATCTCTGACCTGTCTTTGACTTGGATTCCTCATCTGTAAAATGAGGGGATTAGATTTAGCCTCCAAGGCTCCTTCCAGTTTTAAATCTATGATCTATGAATAACGTATAAGAAAACTAAAAAGGTAGTTAAGGGCCAAGTTATGAAAAGCTCCCAATGCCAAATAGTTTCCATGTTGTCTTACAGCATTAATAAGAACCACTGGAGTTTACTCACTAAAAAGTGAGATGACATAGTCAGACCTGAGAATTAAGAAAAATCCCTTCTTCCTAAAAAGTATCTTTTGTAGATGATGGGTCAGAGTAGGGGAGAGATGTGAGACAGAAACAGCAATTAGGAGGCAAGCAGAAATGGGATGTCTACCAAGACACCACTGGCCTCTGGAATTTACAAGGGGAAACATTATGACGGTAATTATTATTGGCACAATCAAAAGATAAGACTATGCAGGTCACGTAAAAATGATCATTCCAAAATTCTCTGTAAAATATCCAAAGACAATATCAAAGCCTGAAAGATCATGACATTAAATCACATTAGAATGTACGTTTTCTAGATGAAGCTTTGATAAACTATAAAAATAGAAAACAATGTTTTTATAAGCATCATTCACTAACTAGCCAGGTTTAGTTCACAGAAGGCTACACTGAACTCAAGCCCAAGAGCAGGCCCCACTCATATAAGGCATCTTGACAAAGGAGATAAAGGGCTGGCTTCGAAACAGGAGGACCCCTGGTCCATACCAGCTATGTGACCCTGGTCAAATCATAATCTCTCAGTGCACTATGTAACTCTCTAAAAATGTAAGTTATATCGGTAAAGAAAGGTTATTTCCTCACTTGGGAATTCCTAGTACCAATGAATTTGTAAGTCCAACCTCTATTTCTACTTTATGTATGACAGGGGTCAATACAGAAGAAGTTATTCAACATAGCATACATTAAACTATATCACAGAATAAATTATATTTGCATTTCAGCTACCTGAAATTAATCCTTCCCTTACTTTGGAGGGAAGATATATTGTAATAGATCTTTCTTTCTACACTCATTGTTTTATGCCCTTATATCAATCAGTCATCTAGGATTTTTAAGTGTTTACAAATATGTACCAGACACTGTACTAAGCACTAGGGATATAAAACGGGCAAAAACAATCACTTGGTACCAAGGAGCTCACAATTTAATATAGAAGAAAACATGTAAACAACTGTGTGCAAATGAGATATATACAGGATAAACTGGTGGAGAGAAAGCACTAAAATTAAGACTGGCATTTAATTGGCAAATCATAATTGATATAACAAAATAATGAATAAGAAAGATATATCATACAACTCTATTTCATACACATCTCATCTTCTCTGAGGCAAAAATTAATAGCTGTTGACAGGCTTCTTGTGACTCAGAGTGCTCAGGTAAGAAGGTGCAGAGAGAGAAGACTTTTAGAAGAGTGGCACTAGGATGATTTGAATCCAAAGAGTCTATTAGGAATGCTAACAGCCCTCCTCTGTGAAACAGTCAAACTTGCACTAAGTTTATCCAATATATGTGAATAACATTGTTAAAAAATTAAAGAAAAGAGAATCACTTTAACAAGATAAAAATTTATGTGACAATAAAACTAAAAATAATAGAATATTTGAACTTATATACAGAAATATAAGAACAAATATGCGGCAAATATGTCAACCTGCAACAAGCATTTGGGAAGCTTACTTTGGGCAAATTCATTACGCTTGAATTATGTAATAGTCCCAGATACAAAACAATAACGGTCCGGGTACTCAGACTCAAGAATGATATCACTCTATTAGATGGAGCAAATAAATTTTTGAAACAAAGATGTCTACTTAGGATACCAGCCACATATACATTTCTTAAACACACCTACCAAACCACACAAAATGTAATTAATCATGCTGGAGGTCTGAGATTATTGGCATGTTGAATTCCATTTTCTCCAGTACTGGGGATGTTGCAGAACTGGACAATGTAACATTGCTTTCCAAGGTGGTAGACTCGCAGATTTTCTTGCAGGTTTTAAACCATAACCCAGGAGCTCAGTACAGTTATTCATCAGGTCTGACTGCAGTTTTCAAACAATGCTGTACTTACTCTTTCTGACTGAGTGAATCTAGTAAGACCAGGTTACTGCCAGGTGCGGGACAAAGATAAGGGAAGCTCGTCAACCAAGGAGGCTGATTAGCTACTTTACTGGCCGCAAATCTCTAAGGTGAAGCCTGATAATCAAATTAGCGTATTGACCAGGGTCTAAAGGAGACCATTTCACAACATCAGGGTAAATCACAAAAAAATCCTAACTTGTGACATTGACCAGATTTCTTGACTCAAGTTTTGCCAAGGTGTGACCATATTGGAAGGTTGAGGTGATATCAAGCGTTCTGGGAAGAAAAGGGAAACAGTACATGCACATAGGTGAACAGTAAAGAAGACATAACAAGAGCACCTTTCATTGCACACTGGCAATAAACCAGAGGATAGGTTGAAATTCAAACTAGCTGACTTCCGGCAAAATGGTCAAGGGAGAAGCTGTAACTAAATCAAGCTTCCATTTGCCCTTTCATAACAACATGAAATGTGCCAAATAATCAAAAACAAAAAAGGAAATTTCCATTAAGGCAATAAGGGGGAAAATGTATAAGAATAAGTTGTCAGTTTATTCCTCTGGTGAGTCTGCTTCATGATTCATTCTCCAGTTGGAACTGTGGTGGGTGGCTGTGGTGGGTTCAGATAGAGTATTGCCAGGACTGTCATTGAGTGTGGCAATGACACTCACCAAGAGTCTTTATCAGCACTTCAGCATCTCTCTCTGCTTCTCAGACTACTTCCTTGGCTAAAATTCAAAGCCACTCCTTTACTCCTTTCAGTAGGTCAAAGATTTAATCAAAGAAACAATAAAGAACAATTACGATAATAAAGGAAAAAAGCACTTATTAAGACCTCCTACGGGCCAAGCCCTACATGCTAGGTGCTTTTTTTTCCTTTAATAAATATTTGATCTCACAACCACCTTGGGAGGTAGGTGCTATTATTATCCTCATTTTACATTTAAGGAGACTGAGTCAGAGAATAAGTGACTTGCCCAAGATCACATAACTAGTAAGTATTTGAGGCTGGATTTGAACTCAGATCTATCTCCTGACTCCAACCCTGGAGATCATCCACTGTATTATACCTAGCTGCTTCTAATGCTATCTACTGAGATGAATACAAAAATTTATGTGATACAGCCAAAACAATTCTGAAAGGAAATTTATAAATCTAAAAACATATTGACAAAAGAAAAAAGAGAAAACCAATGAACTGAGTATTCAACTGGGAAAGTTACAAACGAATAATCACAAAAGCCGAAAAGCTAAATGAAATGGATAAATATTTACATATATATTTACATATATATATATAGAGAGAGAGAGAGGGAGAGACAGAGAGAGAGAGACACACACACACATATAAAACACCTATATTATAGGGGGAAAAGAAACATATTAAAGAATAGAACAGGGGGAGGAGCCAAGACGGCAGAGTAGAAGACTCACATATGCTAGCTCCAAATTCACAGCCCAGAAATGTCCTGTAAAAAGAACTCCCCACAAATTCTGGAGCAGTGCAAGCTGCGCAGAAACACAGTGGAAGAGATTTCCATTCCAGAGAGCCCTGTAAAGCAGTTCCCTGGGGTCCGTCACACTCCGGACAGCAGAGCCCACCCCTGCCAGCCGTGGCCACACGGCCCCTGAGGAGCAGATCCAAGCAGGCTTCAGGGATGGAACCTCCAGCGGCCGTGAAGGTCCCTCCACCCACAGGCACTCCAGGTCAGTGAGAGAGACTTCTGGGCTGGCTGAGAGGGGAGCAGGGTGTCTCCATAACTCAGGCCCCCTCGGGAGGCAGCGGCAGAGGCAGCAGCGGCGGCCGGGACTCCCAGAGCAGCAGGCAGGAGCTCAGAGCCATTACTGAAGGTCTCTACATAAACGCCCTGAGGGAACTCTGCATAAAGCCCCTGAGGGAACTGAGCCTGGGAGGCAGCCCTGCCCCCACCCAAGCACCAGAAATGAAGCTCACATTGAATAGCAGCTGCTCCTGCCACGGAGAGCCCTGAGACTGGGAAGCAGCATTTGAATCTCAGACCCCAAGCACTAGCTGGGCGGATCTAGGCGGGGGTGGAGAGGAATCTCAGATGTCAAGTAACTGGCTGGGAAAATGCCCAGAAAAAGGAAGCAAAATGAGACCATAGAGAGCTACTTTATTGGGGAAGAGATGTTCCATCCTCCCATCATTTCTGATGAGGAAGTACAATGCTTGTCATCAGGGAAAGATGTGGAGGTTGGGGCCTCTCCATCCGAGGTGGATGTCTGGTGGGCCCAGGCCATGGAAGAGCTCAAAAAGGATTTTGAAAAGCAAGTTAGACAGATGGAGGAAAAACTGGGAAGAGAAATGAAAGAGATGCAAGAAAAGCATGAAAAACGGGTTGATACCTTGCTAAAGGAGACCCAAAAAAATGCTGAAGAAAACAACACCTTGAAAAATAGGCTAATTCAATTGGCAAAAGAGGTTCAAAAAGCCAATGAGGAGAAGAATGCTTTCAAAAGCAAAATTAGCCAAATGGAAAAAGAGGTAAAAAAGCTCACTGAAGACAATAGTTCTCTCAAGATTAGAATGGAACAGATGGAATCTAATGACTTTCTGAGAAACCAAGAAATCATAAAACAAAACCAAAAGAATGAAAAAATGGAAGAGAATGTGAAATATCTCATGGGAAAAGCAACTGACCTGGAAAATAGATCCAGGAGAGACAATTTAAAAATTATGGGATTACCTGAAAGCCATGATCAAAAAAAGAGCCTAGACATCATCTTTCATGAAATTATCAAGGATAACTGCCCTGAGATTCTAGAACCAGGGGGCAAAATAAATATTGAAAGAATCCATCGATCACTACCTGAAAGAGATCCAAAAAGAGAAACTCCTAGGAACATTGTGGCCAAATTCCAGAATTCCCTGGTCAAGGAGAAAATATTGCAAGCAGCTAGAAAGAAACAATTCCAGTATTGTGGAAATACAATCAGGATAACATAAGATCTAGCAGCTTCTACATTAAAGGATCGAAGGGCGTGGAATAGGATATTCCAGAAGTCAAAGGAACTAGGACTCAAACCAAGAATCACCTACCCAGCTAAACTGAGTATAATACTTCAGGGGAAAATATGGTCTTTCAATGAAACAGAGGACTTTCAAGAATTCTTGATGAAAAGACCAGAGCTGAAAAGAAAATTTGACTTTCAAACACAAGAATGAGAAGAAGCATGACAAAGTAAACAGCAAAGAGAAGTCTTAAGGGACTTACCAAAGGTGAACTGTTTACATTCCTACATGGAAAGACAATATTTGTAACTCTTAAAACTTTTCAGTATCTGGGTAGTTGGTGGGACTACACACAGACATATACACACACACGCACAAACACACATGTACATGCATGCACGCACACACACATACACACATACACACATGCACGCACACACAGAGACAGAGAGCACACTGTGAATTGAATAGGATGGGACCCTATCTTAAAAGAAATCAAGGTAAATGGTGAGAGAGAAATGTAGTGGGAGGAGAGAGAGTGAAATGGAATGGGGTAAATTATCTCTCATTCAAGAGGCAAGCAGGAGACTTTTTAGTGGAGGAAAAAGAGGAGAGCTGAGAAAAAAAACATGAAGTTTACCCTCATCACATTCAACTAAAGGAAGGACTAAAATGCACACACATTTTGGTATGAAAACCTATCTTACAGTATAGGAAAGTGGGGGAGAAGGAGATAAGTAGGGAGGGAGGGATGATGGAAGGGAGGGCAATGGGAGAAGGGAGCAATTTGAAGTCAACTCTTAGGGAGGGACAGGATCAAAAGACAGAATAGAAACAATGGGGGGCAGAATAGGATGGAGGGATATACAGTTTGTCCTACACAACAGAACTGTTATCGAAGTCATTTGCAAAACTACACAGATATGGCCTATATTGAATTGCCTGCCTTCCCAAAGGGAACGGGTGGGGAGGGAGGGATGGGGAGAATTTGGAACTCAAAGTTTTAGGAACAACTGTTGAGTATTGTTCTTGCTACTAGGAAATAAGAAATACAGTTAATGGGGAATAGAAAGTCATCTGGCCCTACAGGAAAAAAGAGAAGATGGGGACAAGAGAAGGGAGGGATGATAGAAGAGAGGGCAGATTGGTGATAGGGAAAATTAGATTGCTCGGTGTATTGGGGTAGGGGAGGGGATAAATGGGGAGAAAATTTGGAACCCAAAATTTTGTGAAAATGAATGTAAAAAGTTAAATAAATAAATTTATATTAAAAAAAAAAGAATAGAACAGATAACTGAGTATCTAAACAACCTGATCTCCAAAATAGAAATCAAACAAGTCGTTAAACTCCCAGTGGGGGGAAAACTCTTTATTCTAAATGGATTTACAAGTTAATTTTATTAAGCATGTAAAAGAAAAAGTAACTCATGGTGCATACACTGATTACAAAAATATTTCCTTGCCAAAATTCTTCTACGAAAGAAATATATTCCCACTATTCAAAGCAGGAACAGTAGATTTGTACAAAAGTTCAAGTATACTTGAATATTAGGAAAATTATAAACTTATGTCAATTTAATAATAAAAAATCTAATAATAAAGAAAGTTATATGGTCCTTAGACAAAACAGCATTTATTTGCATTTTTACATTTTTGAAGCATAAGAATAAAGACTTTTCCTTGATATGACAAAAAATCCTACCAAAAAAACCAAACCAGGAGCTAGAATTATTTATAACAAGGAAGGTTTCCGAATGAGATCAAATATAAAGCAGGGATGCCCATTATCTCTTCACTTCTATAGGATAACTAATTATAGCAGTAAAACAAGAAGAAGAAACTGAGGTTATAAAAGTAGGTAAAATGAGGGAAGGATCATAATTACAATTTATGCTTTCAATGAAAGTATTAATTGAGAAAATAACCAGTAAGGTAGGATACAAAATCAGGTGATTTTCTCTGTATTACTTTAAAAAAAATAGAAGAGGAAGAAAAAGTTCATTTAAGATAACAACAAAATGCCATTAAATATGTGATCTAAACTATCATACCACATGATACTTACATAAACGTACGTAGAACTAATTCTAATGGAAATATAACAGATATAAACATTTTTTCATATACCATGAAAAAAGTAGAGTATGGAAGGTAGCATGATATAAAACTTAAAATGGGAAAATTCATAACCAGACAGACCAGAAGAAATCAAAAAAAGCAAAAGTGATGATATCAACATCAATTACTTAATAAAGATTCATTAAGTACTTACTATGTTTCAGGCACTGCACTAAGTGCTGAGATACAAAAAGAGACCAAAAAATGTCCCTGAAAAAAGGAATTTTCAATCTAAAGGGGGAGAAACATGCAAAAATATATATATATAAAACAAGCTATATATAGGACAACTAGGAAGCGGTGAACAGAGAAAAGGCACTAGAATTAATAGGAGTTAGGAAGGCTTCCTGCAGAAGGTAGGGCTTTCATTGGCACTTGACAGAAACCAGAGAAATCGGTAGGTTAGAATGGAAGAGGAGATCATTACAGTCAGATAGGATGCCTGGAAATAAGAAATGGAATGTCTTGTTCATGGAACAGCCAGAAGGTCACTATCATTGGACTGAAGAATGTGTTGAAAAGTAAGGTGTAATAAAACTGGAAAGGTATACACATAACATTTACGAGCTTCACCTAAATGAAAATCAATGAAGCTAGAGTCTGAAGAAAAAAAAACAGACTGAAGGAAATAGCTTCTGTTAAATTTCTATAATAAAAGTCTGACACACATTTATAAGGAATTAATAGAAATATGATTGAGATCCATTGGTCCAATATATAGTCAACCAATATGAATAATTTTCAAAAGAAGAAATACAAACTGTTAATAATAATCTTCAAAATTCACAATTACTAATGATAAGAAAAGTGGGCATTACCATAAAACTTATATGTATCATCATCATATATATCATACATTATATGTATCATCAAATCACAGGATCATGAGAAGCTGAAAAGGACCTTGGAAGTCAAAACATTCCAACCCCATGAGTTTACAGATGCAGAAAGTGAGCTCAGAGAGGTTAGCAAACTGGAGAGTGATTTAAAGTTGGGAAAACTCATTGTTGGGGCCAGGTAAAAATACACTCATTCACTGTTGGTGCAGTTGTGAAATACTTCAACTGTTCCAGAAAATAATTTGGAATTATGCAAGAAAAATTTCTAAGTATTTCCTATCCTTTAACACAGGTAGCAAGAAATATTCATCTGTACAAAAAACTTTCATAGAAGCATTATTTATAATATAAAAAACTGGAACTAAATATATGTCCAATAATTTTTAATCAACGGACAAATTTTGGTATATAAAAGTAATGGAATGTTATTGGGCTCAGAGGAATAACAAATACAAAAAGTTCAGAGAAATACGGAGATTCCTATGGAGAGATGGAAAGCAAGGTAAATGGTCAAAAGAACCATATATACAGGGACTATAATTGTCAGCTCTGGCCAAATCTAATTGTCAGTGCTAAGTGTCAGACTAAAAAGGGTAAAGAAAGCATTCTATACTTCTGTTAATAACAGGTAATTAAAAAACCTCTTTTTTCAGTGAATATGTTTTGTATAAGGGAGACTGGACAGGTTATCACTGGGGAAAGTATTTATTGTGTCAAAAGAAAATGTAGCAATTTTAAAAATTCAAACTAGTTCATTTTGCCTCATCTTAGTACATCTATTCCTCTCACAAACTCTGTGATCCAATCAAGCTTCAGCTCCATGGAGCCCCAAATAGAGAGCAGGACGAAGTCATGAAGATGAGTTCCAATCCGGCCTCAGACACTTACCAGAGACCCTGAGGACACTGGACTCCAAAGTGCCTCCTCACTGCCAACTCCATGATTCTAGTCATTGCCCAAGCTTGATACTCCATATCCATACATTCACAAGGAAATACTTCTAAGGCCTGGAATGGAGTTCTTCATTTCTGCTTCTTGGAATTCTCAAACTCACATTCTTGGCTCAGTTTAGGTGCTGTCCCTCGATAAAGTTTGACCCAATCACACCCATTATTAGAGCCCTTTTGCTCTTTCGTTTTCCTTATATTTTTATATTTAGTCTCCTTCCTCCCTCCCAGGAGAATATAAGATCTTGAGGATAAAAGTATTTCATTTTTATCCTTGTATCCTCAGGGTCCAACACAAGGTTGGGCATAAAGCAGGCACTTAATATACTTGATGAATTTATTTCTTTGTTTAAGGTAAAATATTTGGTTAGAGAGTGATTTTAAACTAGTAACTAAAATTAAGTCTGAAGATAATCTGTGGGCTTTGGTTATCATACTTATACCACCATGACTATAAAAAATTATTATTTATAATTTGTTAAAGGTCTCAACAGAGAAAAATAAATTTTCAAATGTTCATGATATACTTTTGTTTAACATAGACAGGCAATTTAAAGGAAACACCAGATTACTTTTATTTCTAATGCTACAGCTCTCTCTCCTTTTCTCTTAAACACAGAAAAATTCAATTCAGTATGCAAGTTTTAGGCTCCTGAACAGATTGAACCAAAGTATAAATGCAACAGACCAAACTATTGGTTAGCAGTATACCCCCACCCAAAACACTACAGCTTTCAAAATGCAGTTCTATTTTTCATCTTCAATCCTCCTCTCAGGAATTAAAGTATCCCAATGTTTCTTCTCTCCAAATCTTTCTTTTTCTTTTTTTTTTTTTGGCTCTCAGCCTGTACACCTGCCTACAGTCTGTCTCACAGCCGGGTCAAATGAGTCTAGCATCTTAACGCTAGCTTTCCTAATGCTCATTTATACTTCTGTCTTCTTTTATTTGGACTGCTGTAATGCCACCTTTCAATACTCCCTCAGACTCTTTCATAAACTTATCTATGTCATCTCCCTGACAACATCCTCTAAACTTTCACTGACTGGCTGCTTCTTCCAAACCCAAATACACAAAGGCAGTCTGACAGTATTTAACTTGGTGTACTTTCACATGAAGCTGGGATTCACAGCCACTCATGATGCTGCTGCAGTTCAGCATAAGGAAATAACCTTTAAAGGCTGGAACTAAAATGGCTTTCTTTATCAATAGGGATATAGAATTCACTGTTTTAAGTAGTATTCCATGCTTAAATAATTCATTACATCAATTTCAATGCTTCCCAAACTTCAGAGAAGAGGACTATCCCTTATTAATGTGTATATGAGCTGTTAAGGACAAATAATTCTCAAAACAATGACTCAACACATAAAACGTAAGAACAGTTAGAGAAAAATGGATCAAAATTTATTGACATTTATAACAAGACAAACGTTTAGGAGAGAAAACTTCATTATGCTACAAAGAGTATATGCTATTGTGTGTGTGTGTGTGTGTGTGTGTGTGTGTGTGTACGTGTAAGCACATACCATGTGCCTTGGGAAAACACACACAAATGCTGAAATGGACTAATAATTAAATGATCTTGAATCTAAATCAAATGAGTGATTCATCAGATCATGTACGTAAAGCCAAAATGAACTTTAAAGATCATCTGGTCTAACCCTCTCATCTGGAAACTGAGGACCACAGAGGTGAAATGATTTGCCATGTTTATTCACGCAGTAAAACAACAGAAACAAAATGCTGACTCCAAAATCCAGTGATCTTTAAGTACATTTTGATACCTCAGAACAACTTCATTTCCCCCTGAAAGGGAGACAGACACTTAAAACATCATCAAAATTGTCAAGACTATCATATATGTACATATGTGTCCATGTACCCAGGTAAATAGAAGAAAGAATACTAAGCAATTTGAGAGTAGAGGGGAAGGAGAAGGTAGTGCAAAGACAAAAATATCTGGATGAAATTGCTTTGATAAAAACAATTCATTCTCTTATTTTTCCACAAAAATATAAAAGAGCACATAGTACCTGGCCCCATGGATTACAAGCTACCTACTTAGTAAACAGTGCTTTACACTGCAAGGTTCTGGCACTGAAATAAACTTGCTTGGCACACAGAGAAGGCATGCAACCTTGGTCTCCAGGTTTTTTTGGCATTGAGCCTAAGGGAATCATGGATGATGATGGACTCTCCATACTAGGCACCATTCCATTGCCCATGCTAGAGGGGCTGAGGAATAAAAATTAAGGAAAGGAACAGAAACTGGACGTCTCACCGAAACTGGGCCAGGAGAGAGGCTGGAAGGTACTTGTAAAGGAAGCATCTTCAGTCAGTGTTCTTAGAGCTTCTTGTTCCCCTGCCCTGCTATGGCTCTGTTAGCCTTGATCTTCACCCCTTATCATCAATTGTACGGGTATATTCCATGGAAAAGGTAGAAAAAGACATAGGGAATTTTTTGGTGCTAAGAGTCAGAGTTAGTTTATAGAATCAAAGAATTTGGAGTTGAAAAGAAACTTCGTGGTCTGAATATGTGAAGGGAAAGATACGCTAATACACCCTGGACATCAACCAGCCTAACCTCTCACCCAGTCAGACATCTCCTCCATGTGATCATCTAACTGAGATCAAGAGCAGTCAGAGAAAAGCACCGGAGCACAAACTTGCAAGAAATCAGGAAAAGGCAAGAAGACAATAATAAACTTCAAAAGGATGTGCTGGAGGGAAAGCAACTCGTGGAGGGTCAAAGCAGACAAACAGCCCCAAATCCAGGCAGACAGGAAATTGAGGTGAAGACACTGCCTATCAAAGCACTGAGACTGAAACCAAGACAGAGGTTCCAACCAAGAGTTTCTAACATGTTTTTTATTTACTTTGTCAAGATATGCCTTATTGGATGGGCAAGGGCAGCCTAGAATACAGGGCTTATTTGGCTAGATCAAAAGGATAGGGTTGAGAGACCTAATATAACAACAAATGTCTGGGCATTTCAATATATATCCTCCTCCAGTACAGGGCTACATCCTTAGAGTATTTTCCAGCCCAACCTACCCAGCCACCATAGCTCACAATTTCTCAGGACTAGACCACCGGAACACAATGTGTCCTGACTCCTTGACAACCTCCAGGTCTCCTATAACTGAATCTCCATTCCTCCTCAGGATTAATGTCCTAAAACTCAATAGAATCACAGCTAGACACTAAGCGAAATGTAAATCTAGGCCCATGATCTCAACATAAGGCAAGTGGTGAAAGAAATCATTCCTCTCTAGTCCAGTTGACTTTATTTAAGAAACAAACGTGTTGGCACTGAATCCTCAGCAGAGCAGAAGAATCAATGGACAGAAGGGAACTGGCGTCCAGCCACTGCTACACCACCGCTTAACTGTATGGTTCCAAATAAGGCACATCACTTCTTGGGCCTCAGATTTCTCAGCAACATATGTAAGAATCAGAATAGAGGATCTCTCAATTTCTTTCCCCCTGTAACTTTCTATGAGTTGTTGACTCTTCAATTGGGATATATTTTGTTTTTTAAAAATCTAATGATTTTAACTTAACGAAAATTAACATATGGCTTTTTTAAAGCAATTAATGAAAAGAAACATTAAAGATGCTTAATTCTTTTAGCACAAAAATATCACCAGCCATTTAACACTAGTTTTGAATTCTTGACAAGTTCAATAATTGGTCATTAGAAAGTTGCCTGTGAACACCAGTAGTGACAATATAATCATGTCAAGGGGGTAAAGATATTTCCAAAAATGCACTGACCATCAAATTAAGCCATTCAGACTAAGGGCTGTCAAATTTGCACGTAGTTTGGACATCTTGAGAATAAAGTATGCCACACACATTTTCACGGTCTAGACTCATTATCTAATTCCTTTTCCTTCCCAAATCAGAAGAAAGGCTAAAGAGAGAAAAAGTCAGGAAGACAGAGATGGAATAAATAGAATTCTTACATTTAGTATAGACATGAAACATCCACCTGTTCACTGAGTTGCACACACACATACACACATACGGTCATTTAACACACTTCCATCAAAAGTAGAAGGCTGTAGAAGTTACAGTCAAAGAAAGAAAAACTGTGATTGTTTCTCTATATGGACAAGAGGGCGGGAAGGTATTTGTAAACTAGAAAAGAAGAGAGAGGGAGGCAAATGGTTCGAAAACAACCCCCGATTTGTTAATGCATCATCCAAGAGCTTCAACTGCAGCCTAGGCCAACATGGTTCACATGCTCTGGAAACAGCCTTAGGAGAAGGGAGGAGCTGTTTAGACATATCAGTGGGAAATGTAAACAAAACCATGTGAGCAGTCCATTGTAACTATCTAAGGAAGGGAGGCAGCTCGCACCCACAGAGAGCATGCCCGGAGTCATTAGGAGACAGAAAATGACTGACGCTATCAAGTTTGCTTTTCATGTATGCTTGGTTTTTGTTCTGTTTTATTTGAAGAAGGAGCAAAAAAGACGAGATTCAAGAAAGAGGTCAAAGGGCAAGGAAAGTGATGAGCTAGGAGAAGGGCAACGGGAGGCAGAAAGAGCTCCAGCACAAGCTTGTTGGAAAGCTAGCAGAAATACCTCAGATGAAAAGAGCTTCTCAAAGAAGTCTATAACTAACATCTCAGGAGGCTGTAAAAATTGAGAGTTTCAAAAAAAAATACTATCTTGCTTTCACGACAATGTGTATACTATTTTGGGAACAGTAGATTTCCTTGGGTGATTCTCGGTTCACTTAAAGCATATTCTTGAGTAGCCCAGCAAAAAGAAGGTGAGACTACAAACCTTACCAATTTTCCCCACAAGGCTTAGTTTTCTATTCAAAAACCAAGCACTCTCAAAGTAACAGCTCCTTTCCCGGGGACATATATGCACACATCTTTCATTGTAGGATTCCACTCTAGGCAGTAGAGAGATCAAAGCAGAACAGCAGTTTCTACAGACTCAAGAACAAGGCACCCAAAGCCACACTTTCAAGGAATACCAAACATCTCCTTTTTCTAATGCAATAAGCTATTAAAAGCTGTCCTGAGGTAGGAGACAAATAGCACAAAAGAAGTTAAAGTGCACTTTTCGCCAACTTTCACAAGGCATATTCTTTAAGCACACTCAATATTTCTTTCCATGTCAGGATTTACAAATAAGATTTTCTTTTATTCAATCTAGTCCAATATCTATACTCTAAAGATAT
Source organism: Bettongia penicillata ogilbyi (assembly GCA_023548195.1). Taxonomy (NCBI): domain Eukaryota; kingdom Metazoa; phylum Chordata; class Mammalia; order Diprotodontia; family Potoroidae; genus Bettongia; species Bettongia penicillata. Next base: position 2,483,658 of record JAJHZJ010000567.1, read on the forward strand.
CAATTTAATAACAAATCATTTGCCACCATGGAGGAAAAAACAACAAACTCTTTTTAGATAAAGAGTGTTAAGAAATTAGATAGATTGTGGACTTTCTGGCCCACGTTTTCAGCCAAACCACAAGCTCATCTTTTTCACTGAGATTACTTGAGAATAGTCTATAACCACTGATCTGTTTTCGTGCCTTAGTCTATCTTCTAGCAGTGCGAAATAATGTTCTTTTAGATTGTAAATTTCTTTCTTCATCTTGTAAATGGGTATAGGACAGTCTAACCGACAGGAAGAAAATGGAATAGAGGCAGGACTGGATTTAGATGGTGAAAACAAAAATTGGGCTAGTGTCCTGGTGTCCTCCTGTGAGATCTTCATAGCTGAAGTACCTGGTCTCTGGATCTTTTGTTTTTCAAAGTTTTGTCAGATGGTTGAGAACATCCTGTCCTTCCTCTGTAAAGAAAGCACTAGAGATACACATGATAACATTCTCTCTAAGGTTTTCCTATAGTAGTACATCACAAAATAAGGTTAAATCTCCATCCAAAGTCCTTGTTCAAATTATGCTCCATATTTTCATTTTAAGAGATAATGGTTATTTCATAAAAGTTTCTAAAGAACCCTTAGAGATACTTTGTGAAAGTTACAAGGTACTAAGTGTTGCTAGGGCAACTTAGCAGAGACACTATTATCTGATTAAGCACTATATATAATATACATACATATATAGATACATACACACACATATATACCAACAGATATATATATACATGTATGTGTGTATATATCTATATGTTTAAGTATAAAACAAGTCATGTCAAGTCATACATCAAAAGGGAAACTGATCCTTGAGAACCATAAGAACATGCTTTGAAAGAAGAATTGAAAATAACTTCTTCCTGACTGGGGAACAACACCTTAAATGCAAATCCTTTCCTTTTTGATCCATAAAAGAAAGAAAAATAAAAAAGAGGTTAAAAACAGGAAACTGGAGAGGAAATGCTCTCTCTGCGTGGCTTTCTGACAATTTTTCTTCTAGTTAGTGGGAGGGGAGACTAGAAAATACCACTTTGGAAGCATTCTGACACCGAATCAAACCGAAGGTTAAAGACCAACTACCACTGACAACTTACATAGAAACAAACCAGGGAAGATCTATGTACAGTAATGGGCTTGGAACAAGGAGGTAAATACTAAAAATTAATGAAAACTATGCAATTGTACAGTAAATGGATTATTTTCAGTTTCCCTAACGCATCACAATCAAATCTACCTCTAGGACCCATGATTACACAGAAGAAGACACTGTTCCACCAGTTCAAACTGTAACCCCCATACACCTTACCAGAAGATCTTCATAAGTCACTGTGACAAAAAAAAAATTGTTTCTTGGTAGCTACTGATCTAAAGTGGAAAGGAAGTTGGATCTGAAGTCTCAGTTCTACCACTTACTAGCTCTGTGATCTTGGGCAAACCTCAGTTTCTTCCTCAGTAAAATGAGGGGGATGGACTGGATTATCGTTACATCTATATGCCATTATCCAAAAATGACAACCCACTCCAAATACTTCCAGCCAGAGGAGAATAATACAAGATTAAACTTTGCTAATATGGCCTTGTTTTTCATTTTTCATTCTGAAAGAAGACCAATGACATCATGAGGGTTAGGTCTTCACTTGCCAGTGAACTGGATCTGAGTGAGACAGAGCTACACGAAGTCATCAGTTCTCTCCTCTAGTTATTGGAATCCAGTGGCAAGACAAAGGTCAAGACAATTGGTGATGGCCCATTGAAATACAGCCCTTAAGGAGTCAGGGTCATCTCTACTCTCACATAGCATAAATAGGATTTTATTTGAATATAAATAATTGGAGAGTGGGGAGAGATTGAGAACAAGATTTGATCCTATGTAGGAAATTCCCATGAGGAAATTCCCTTCAGTGATGTCGATCAAGAACTAATAGCTTATAGCCTTAGAAAGTTGCTTAGGATGCTAAGAAATTAAGTGAAATTTAGTATAATAATATTGTTTCAATTTAGCTGTTTTCACAGTTACAGTTTTATTTTTAAAAATGATATGAAAAATCCAAGGCCATAACTCTTGAGAGTTCACAAAAAAATTCCAGCCAAATATCTTTGATCTCAAATGACAGCACTCCATACCTCCTTACCTTAAAATCATTTTGCATTTACTTATCTATGTGCCTGTTTCCTCCAGTAAAATATAAGTTTACTGAGGACAAGATCATTTTCATTTTTATCTTTCTATCCACAACAATGAATATGGTGCCAGGCAAACAGTAAACCAAGTGTTAATAAAAAGTTTATAAAATTTTGTTGAATTATTGACCATATACTACTGTAACATTTTCAAATTGCAGGTTCAGCTTACCTGAATTGCAAATAAATTTAAAGGTTGAATCCACATACCCATAGTTATAAAGTGACTGCAAACTGTATTCCTGAGCTTAGCAGAATGCCTGCTTGACACATAGTAGGAACTGATAATTGCTTATGACTTAACTTGACAAGAGAATGTATTTAGAAAGCTCTCTATATTTTCTCATTCAGTACTCCATGTGGTAAACTGTATTTTTCTGCAAAGTAGTGATGGCTACAGACTATAGGTAACTAGCTCATGCTCATGCCTTTGTTAAGATGGAATTGCAATTGAACTAATTAGTCATCAATATCTATAGTAACTGAATCATTTCTGTAAATAAAAAGTGTGTTCTCAGGGACAAGCAAAAGAAAAGCCCATTTCCTTAAGGAATCTATCACTAGTCAAAATTTTATTAGGCACCTATTATGGTAACCAGGCATGGTGCTAAGTGCTAAGTATGCAGTTATGAAAAAAGAAAACAAGCAAGTTGCAGAAACAACCAGTGATCCATGAATTCAACTCTGTGGATGTTAGATTCTCTCTTTGGAACCTCAAACTGTCACAAAATTTCAGTTCATCAGTGAAAAGCTGGCAATCTATTCTGTTCAAGATCAAAATCTACTTGATTTTAATAGTATATTTTTAATGAAGATGTCACAACAGACAGATAAAAAACCTGTTACTACTATACAGTTGGTAAAGACATCTAAGGTAAGAGATCGAAGATCTCTATCACAGATCTAAATATAAGCTGCTTTGTGGATGCTTATTAAAATGATCAAAAAAGCCTGATACACTGTCTTTAATCCATTCAACACAACCAGAGGAAAAATTATGCAAGTTTATGGGAGAAAGCGAAAAATGGAAAAGTAAGATTTTGTTAAAGTCTATTTCCATTAGGTCTTTGCTGAACATACGATGCTAGCAATTCCATATGAATAGACGCGTTGACAAATAGTATCCCACTGTGCTCCTACTATGTGTATATAAACTCCCTGAATAAAGAGAAGTAAAACTATGTTTATAACTTGTCTACAGATTTCTTCTGTGGATGGTAATATCCTCTTTCCAGTCTCCCACACTCAAAACTTATTATTTTGATGCTTTCCTCTCCTTTATCCCTACCCCCCTTGCAGTTTCCAACTTCTTTTTTGCTTCCACAATATCAATGCTATTGGATCCCTTCTCTCCACTCAAACTACGACTCACGCTACTCCAAGACCAGGATTATTATAATGGCCCAGAATTCCCTCTCTCACCCTTGTGCCAACCCACCCCTCACACAGCTGCCAAAATAGTTTTTCTAACGAACAGTTCTACCTATGTTACTTTCTTGTTTAAAAATTTCCAGTGTTTCCCTTTCACTTTGAGGGGAGGGAAAAAAAATTATCTCAGTGTTGCAGTTAAGGCCTTCAGCAATCTGGTTTCAACCTACTATTCCTATTCCTGCCTTATGAATTATGGCCTTTCATGGACTCACCATTCAAGTCTACAGTATAGTCTGGCCTGATTTTATCCTTGTGTGCATTTGTATAGACTACATGGAATATGGTACCTACAAACCTATACCACATCCATATTCTATTATAGCCTCCTTTTCCTGCAGGGCCTAGCTCAGGTACTGTCTGATCCAGGAAGCCTTTTCTGATCTCCCTGAGCTAAACGTGATCCAAGCCTCCTGAAATTGTTTTAAAGCAATTTGGATGCCTCCTGCAGGCTTACCTTATTCAACTTTGGAAACAAAATTTGTCTTTTCTACCTATTAGAGGATAACTCTGGAATATCAGGGACCGTGTCATTTTCATGTCTGAAGCCTTTATGCCTACCATAATACCTTTTACACAGCAGGCAATTAAATAAAATGTTGGTTAAAATGAATTGCATAGATACATTTTTTTTCATGATTACTTATTCTATAAGAAAAGGCCAAATGATTAACAGGAACATCTTCCCCAATATCCTCATCTTTCTCATTCCCCTCCCACCAGAACCTTGAATTCTGCTCCCAAAATTTGGGCTCTGAAAGGTGAGCTTTCAACTTATCTTCCCCAAAACCAGGCTTCTATGTAGTTTCTAGGCCATTTCCTAACACAAACCACTGACTCCCACTTTTCAGGTCCCCTTTATATGTGATCCTCCTTAGAACGCAAACTCCTGGAGGGTAGGGGCTTTCTTCCTTTCTTATATTTGACCAATGATGCTTAACACAGTATCTGACACTCAACAAGTTCTTAAATTTTATTATTCATCAATTCATTTATTTTAAGAATCAGTGAAGCGCTATCATAAATAAAATTAGGAAAACTTAGAAAAATGTACCTGTTAGATATAAAGATAGAATTTATGACAAGAGACAGAGAGCATCATGTAAAGTAAAATGGATAATTCTGATGACATTAAATTAAAAAGCTTTAGCACAAAAATATTAATGTAGCCAAAATTAGAAGGAAAATAGGAAACCAGGGGAAAAAATTAGAACAAATTTCTCTGATAAAGGCCTCATTTCTCAAATATATAGGAAACTGAAACAAATTTATAAAAATAAGAGCCATTACCCAGTTAATAAATGGTCCAAAGGATAGGATCAGGCAGTTTTTAGAAGAAATCAAAGTAATTAATGATCACAAGAAAAAAAATGCTCTAAAACCACTTCTTTTTTTTTTTTAAATTTATTTATTTAACTTTTTACATTCATTTTCACAAAATTTTGGGTTCCAAATTTTTTTTCCCCTTTTAACCCCTCCCTCCACCCCAATACCCCAAGCAATCTAATTTTCCCTATCTCCAATCTGCCCTCTCTTCTGTCATCCCTCCCTTCTCTTGTCTCCATCTTCTCTTTTCTCCTGTAGGGCCAGATGACTTTCTATTCCTCATTAACTGTATGTCTTCTTTCCTAGTAGCAACAACAATACTAAACAATTGTTCCTAAAACTTTGAGTTCCAAATTCTCCCCATTCCTCCCTCCCCACCCATTCCCTTTGGGACGGCAGGCAATTCATTATAGGCCATATCTGTGTAGTTTTACAAATGACTTCCCTGATAGTCGTGTTGTGTAAGACTAACTGGATTACCATCCCTCCTAACTTGCCCCTCATTGTTTCTCTTCTGTCTTTTGATCCTGTCCCTCCCCGAGTGTTGACTTCAAATTGCTCCCTCCTCCCAATGCCCTCCCTTCCATCATCCCCCCCCTTGCTTATCTCCTTCTCCCCCACTTTCTTATACTGTAAGATAGGTTTTCATACCAAAATGAGTGTGCATTTCATTCCTTCCCCTAGTCAAATGTGATGAGGACAAACTTCCTGCCTTTTTTTTTTCCTCAGCTCTCCTCTTTTTCCCTCCACTAAAAAGTCTCCTACTTGCCTCTTAAATGACATATAGTTACCCCCTTCCATTTCACCCTCTTCCCTCCCACTACATTTCTCTCTCACCATTTACCTTAATTTCTTTTAAGATATGGTCCCATCCTATTCAGTTCAATCTGTGCTCTCTGTCTCTGTATGTGTGTGCATGTGTGTATGTGTGTGCATGTGCATGCGTGTACATGTGTGTGTATGGACCCACCTACTATCCAGATGAAAAGTTTTAAGAGTTACAAATATTGTCTTTCCATGTAGGAATGTAAACAGTTCACTTCTGGTAAGTCCCTTAAGACTTCTCTTTGCTCAAAAAGGATTTTGAAAAGCAAGTTAGACAGGTGGAGGAAAAACTGGGAAGAGAAATGAGAGAGATGCAAGAAAAGCATAAAATCATTTCTTATTAGAGAAATACAGATTTTAAAAACACTGACACCATGTGATACCTACTGGATTGGTTAACATGACAGAAAAGGAAAATGACAAATGCTGGAAGGGAAGCAGAACAAACTGGGATACTAATGCACTGCTGGTAGAGTGGTAAACCAGTCTAACCATTCTGGAGAACAATTTGAAACTATGTTCAAAGAGCTATAAAATTATGAATACCATTTAATTCAGCAAAACCACTACTGTATGTGTATCACAAAGAGCTCAAAGAAAAGGAAAAGGGACTTATCTGTACAAAAATATTTTTAACAGATATTTTGTTGGTAGCAAGGGGAAGTTCCTCAACTGGGAATGATTGAACAAGTCGTGGTATATGATTGTGATGGAATACTATCATGCTACAAGAAATGATGAGCAGAATGTCTTCAAAAAAACCTGGGAAGACCTAAATGAAGTCATGCAAAGTGAAGTGAGTACAACAAGAACTTATACACAGTGACAGCAATATAAGGATGATCCATTGTGAAAGACTTAGCTGCTCTGATCAAAACAATTCCAAAGGACCCATGATAAAAAAAAAATTATCCAACTCCAAAGAGAGAACTTACAAACTCTGAATGCAGAGGGAACCACACTTTTTTTTTCTACATTTGACATCTGTTTTTGTTGTTTCTGGAGTGGCAGTGAGATGTAATGCTAAAGGTCTGCTTGGGAGTCAGGAAAACCAAGATTGACGTCCTATCTCTGCCACAAACTAGCTGCATGATCATGAGTGCTCAGGCCACCTTCTAAGACTGCCGTCAAGACAACAAGCATTAATTAAATGCTTATTATTTGACACAGACTGTGATAAGCTAGAGATATAAAGTAAGGCAAAATACAAAACAAACCAAAACAAAGACCTTCTCAAGATCCTGAAGGGGAGGACAATATTCGAAGAAGAAAAAGGCTGTTTTGGTCAGTGCTAAGGCTTAAGAGAAATTCTGAGATCTTTAGAGAAAAAGGGCTATTAGGATGAAACAGTAAGGAATAGAGTAACTTGCTAAGATCTGATTACTAGGTGCCAAGTGGAGAGGTAAACAGTGAGGGAAGAAATAGAACCGATGATGAGGAGGAGGATGATTCTGATGGTGAATTCTAGTTATTGCTAAGAAGAAGTCACAATCCAGAGGGATGTGAATGTATCAAAGTAACCTTAAACGATAACCTCAAAGAGAGAATGTCCATTTACAGGATTGCCTCCACATTATGGTAGGAAGCTGTGGGCAAAGGCACTGGAACAGAGAGATCAGCAGGAAGTAATGAAGAGGATATCTGCATATGTCATATGCAAAAAAGTACAAAAATTTATGTAGAATGTGGAAAATTAAGAAAGCCTCCCCTCGCTCCTGAGCGTAAGCCAAGCCACGTAAAACAAACAAAAAAATCTTAGTTGCATCTTTGAAATTCTTGTTCATTAAGTTTTCTTCAATTTCAACCCTCTGTAAGATATGGTAGAGGAAAACTGTGACCAAAGTCCCCATGTGAGGGCTAGTAAGGATGAGGGAGGAGGGAACAGGCATAGAGAACTGAGATTAGACTAGTTCTTGGGCAGAGATCCGAGGTAATTTTATTTTTAGACAGAACTGTCTCAAAATCCTAAGGGCTTTTAGAGTTCACTTTTGTCTGGAACCTTCTCAAATTTTGTAAGTGCAATTTAACAAATTATGGTTCATGATCAACAAGAAGACAAATATTGGTGTAACAAGTTTACCCCAGTCATGTAGGATGTCCCAAAAAGAAGCCTAGAATTTCAGAGTTGAGAGGAACCTCAGAGGTCATCAGAGTCAAACTGTACCTGAACCAGAACAGTCTACAATAGAGCCAACCAGACAGCATCAAACTTTGGCATGAAGAGCTCAAATGAGAGACATCCCAGTACATCTCTCCATTTCAATATTCACAGGTCCTTTCATTGCTCGAAGTCTTTGGTCACACTGGTTGGCATATTTAAGATGAGCTCCAGATTATAAATATCTTTCAAAAAATGTGCTGTCCAGAATCAAAATACAACACTCCAGATGTGAACTGACAAACTACAGTGTGAAGATCACCTCCTTTCTTCTGGAAACTCTTGCCTATCACAATGCAAGCTAAGATCATACTGATTAGCTTTTTTGGCTGCCAGATGACACTAATGGCTTATATTAAACTTGCAGTCCACTAAAATCTCCAGATTTCTTTAAGCCTTGCTTCCCTTATCTTGTACTTACGAAGTTGATTTCTGGGTGAGCTTTTATGTGCATTCTTATTAGATGTCAACCTAGCCTTTTAGCCCTGTGAGAGATCTCTCAGTTTTGTCTCTGAAAATTTAAATATGTCTGTCATCTGTGAACTTGAGTGTTGAGCTGGCCCTGTCTACTCTTGGAGTCTCAAGTGAACTTGCCAGCCCCGTCTTCCTATGTAGTGATCTCTCTGGTGCTGGCTCTGTTCCCTGTTGCAGCTCCAATCTCAGGGCTGAGAGTAAAATGACTTCATACAACACTGGTATATCCTGACTAAGAGCTCCTGCAGGCTTCAGGTCCCATTACTAGTGACCAAGCAAACTTCCAAACCTGCTGATGTGACTCCATTCAGAGCTCCTATAGCCTGTTTTCTGGAGCTCCCCACTATGCCCCTTTCCAAAAACTCATAAGCTTTTGGCTACTTGTTGTGAAGTCCTGAACTAGATGGAGTAACTCCTGTTATTTTTATTTGGTTTTCTTTATCTCTTCTCCACTTGCTGCCCTTGTAGATCTCAGTTTGACGAAGGAGCTCCAACAGGATTTCTCAAGCTGTCATTTTAACCAGAACTCAACTCTTCAGAGTTTCTCACCTCCATGAACTTATTTTCCATGTAAAAATTTTGTCCATGGGTTCTCATCTAACCTTTCTGTGAACCCTGCAAAACCTGCTTTCCCAATTTGTATGCAACATGTCCAAGAATACACGGCTGTCCTCTGCTTCCTAAATATGTATTCAAGTTGTACTGGTTACAGACTCCCAAGGCACCCACTGCTTCTCCTTGTGGATGACACAGATCTCTGAACTCAACAAGTGGTAAAACAAACTGAAGTCAAACTCTATACCTGGGGTCTTTAAAGCTATTAGAAGAAGCAAAGGTTTGGGTTCATCCTCTAAGAAAGATATATGAGAAGATACCGATTAGAATTGTGCAGGGTACAGAACCCTGGAACAGCTGTGATCTGTACCAGAGAGGAAGGACCTACGTGGACGAGGCCGATGAACCACCAAAGGACTATCTACATGTATGGCTCCTATCACTGCAGTGTCACCTACTCTGGGCCCACTTGGGCTAATGAAGGTCTTCTCAGTGAGCAGTGGGAAGAAAGATTCTGTATAACCTTTAACAAGGCTTCAGAAATACAATCATCTTAGATTATGAAAATGATTAAGGATACTTTTCTTTTGAGCAAAATAGAGAAAGATATGGTTCAAGGTATTTGTCTTGAAACCTCTCATCATTTCATTAAATCTTTTCCTTTGTTTTGTTGAAACTTTTAATTAAATTACTAGGTACTGCACTCTCTATGATTAATTAAAGAAATATATAAATATAATTATGAAAGCAGTATTTGCTGTACTTGTGTTGCCTGGTGAAAGCATGTAGCATACTCAGCAGGGGAAAAGACAAGTGTATCCTGTTAAATCTGCATGTTACAGAAGTAGCCATAGGTTCACCTGCTTCTGATGAAGAGGACTCAGAAGGTGTAAATACTTTTAAATTTTCATACTTGAAATCCAAACACAAAGTAGAGACTCTGAAATGAATATCAAACATAATTCTACTCAATATAGTCCAGCAAATATTTATTAATGCCTAATATATTTCAAGCACTGGACTACAAAGATAGATGTGACAGCATTCTTCTTCAAGAGCCTTACAAAGTTAAAAAATATGTGTACAAACAGCTATGATACAACTCAGAGAGAGATGAGTACAAAGGAAAGATCTATGCAAAGTATTAAGAATTAATTGTAACATTCTTCTTTTATTTTGAGTTCCAAATTCTCTCCTTCCATCGAGTCCCTCCCCTACCCATTGAGAAGACAATGTGCTATGCACTGTTCATATGAAGCCAAGCAAAAGAGTTCTCTACTAGCCATGCTGCAAAAGGAAAAAAAATAAAATGAAAACAATATGCTTCCATCTCTACTCAGTCGATCAGTTTGACACTTAGTCGTGAGGGCTTATGGAAAATTATGTCAAAATTTGGTTGCCCAGAGAAGATCATTAATATTCACGTCAATTTCATGACGGCATGTTTGCCTGGGTTCTGGATAGTGGACAATGCTCTCGTGTCTTCCCAGTCACCAATGGAGTGAACAGAGCTGTGTGCTTGCTCCCATGCTTTTTAGCATGATGTTTTCAGTCATGCTGACAAATGCTTTCAATGTGGATGAACATGGCATCAAGGTCAACTACTGTACTGATGGTAAGTTCTTCAATTTAAAAGGCTACAAGTCAAGACCCAAGTGGAGGGAGTGTTGGTGCATGAGTTTCTGTTTGCAGATGACTGTGCACTCAATGCAATCTCTGAAGCTGAGATACCACAAAGTATGGATGAATTCTCTGATGCCTGTGCAAATTTTGGCCTAATAAGTAACACCAAGAAAACACAGGTGCTTTATCAGCCACCACCACACCATCCATACATGGAACCAACCATCAGTTACAAGAAACGGAGACGTTTTGAATAATGTGGATTAGTTCATTTACTGTGGTAGTGTACTTTCCAGGGATGTATACATTGACAATAAGGTTGAGGCATGCATTGTCAGAGCTAGCTTAGTGTTTGGGAGGCTCAAAGGAAAAGTTTGGGAGAGAAGAGGTATTAGACTGACTACCAAACTGGTCTACAAGAGCCATTGTGCTGACCTCATTGCCTGTGAAACATGAACAGTCTAACAGCGCCATGCCAGGAAACTGAATCACTTCCATTTGAACTGTCTTGGGAATATTCTGGGGATCATCTGGCAGGATGAGGCACCAGACACTGAAGTTCTTGCTCGAGCTGAACTGTCAAGCATTCAGACTGCTTCAGAGAGAGCAACTCCAATGGGCTGGCCACACTGTTCAAATGAAAAACGTACGCTTGGCCAAAAAAGACTATTTTATGGAGAGCTCACATGGGGCAGGCGATCACATGGTGGTCAGAAGAAGCGATACAAGGACACTTTCAAGGTCTCTCTCAAGAACTCTGGATTTGACTGCGCAACGTGAGAGACACTGGCACAGGACCACTCAGCGTGGTGTGCCAACATCAGAAAAGGTGCTGTGTTCTATGAGCAAAGCAGAAGTGAGACAGCACAAAGCAAATGGAGTATGCACAAATGTGGAGTATCCAACCCAAATACTCATATGGGTTATCTGTGCCCAGACTGCGGTCACAGTCGGACACACTGAAATCTCACTTTGTCATGGGGATATCATTTTGATAGAATGAAGGACAACAACCAATAGCCAGTTTGTCAGTGATTACTCTGGGAGTGGCTCACTTTCCATCATGAGTCCTTTGGAATTCTCTTGGATCGCGGTCTTGATCAGAGTAAGTCTTTCACAGCTGATCATCCTGACAATATTGCTGTGACTGTGTACAATACTCTGCTCACTTCACTTCACAACAGTTCAGGTAAGTTTGCATAAATTTTTGTGAAACCATTTCCCTCATCATTTCTCATAGCACAATAGCATTTCGTCACAATGATACACCACTTGTTCAGTTATTCTCCAACTAATGAGCATCCCTTCAGTTTCCAATTTTTTGCCACTACAAAAAGAACTGCTATAAATATTTTTGTACAAATAGGTCCTTTTCCCTTTTCTTTGATCTCTTGGGATACAGACCTCAAAGGACTCGGAATTCTGAGAAGTAGCATGGAAAAGGTAACAACTATAGAAAGTTTCATGGAGAAAGGAGACCTTGAAGAAATCAATCAATCAGCACGTGTTGAATACCCACCATGGGCCCTCTAGGTAAGGCCTGGGGAGGATGGGAGTCAGTGCAAAGACTAATATGGGAAATAGAATGTCATATATGAAGGACAGCACATAGGCTGGTTGGGCTATAACAAAATAGAGAACACGAAGCAGATTATGTAATTAGCCTGGGACAACAGGGTGAAACCAGGCCACAAAGGGTTTTCAGTGCCAAAGAGAAGAGTGTATTTATTCTATCCTACAGGCAATTGGGAGCTATTGGATCTTTCTGAACACAAGGGTGGAGAATAATGTGGTCAGATCTGTGCTTTAGAAAAATCACTTTGGTTGCTGCATAGGGGTCAAATAAATGACAGGAAAGATGAAGCTAATGAAATAGTTCAGGTGAAAGTTAATGAGGGCCTGAGCTAGAGCAGTAAAGGCTACGTGAGAAGAGAGGAGATGGATATGAGAACTATTGTAGAAGACTGACTGGTTGACTGACAGAAGCAGAATGAAACTGGTCTGAAAATTCAGGTTGAAGACCATGGTGGCAGACTTTGAGTGCCAGGACAAGTAGTTTATGTACTATTTGGTAGATGGTAGGGAACTTCTGAAAGCTTTGGAGTAGAGGAATAACGTGACCAGAGCAGCAAGGCATTGGGAACGTTGTTCAGGACATGGTTTAAAGTACTGACCAATGGGAGGATTGAAGAGACAATATGACTGTAGTCTAGGCAAGACTCAACGGGCCCTCATACAGTCAACACAGTGGGGTAGAGAGAGGAAAGAGTGGGCGCCAGGGATATTGGGCAGGTGGGTGTAGCTATAGCACTTTCTGCAACACCTTCCTGAGAGGTGTGTATTCCAATAATTATCCTCAACGTACAAACTGGATATGGGGTCTAAAGGAGCAAGAAGACAAAAACTCATTTACCACAGAAAATAGGTGATTATTCTACAAAGAACTATTTCTATTTGAAATCAGGCTTAATGGCTTCTCCAACTTCTAATCAGTTAAGGAAAAAATAAATGTTTTTCATGATTAGCAAGATTAAAAAAAAATATGACAGAGACAAATATGGAGACCTGTAGCTTCTTAGGGCCTGTTCCCTTATGCCTTCCAATCCCAGGAGCTACAAGAAGAGCAAAAAATGGTTCACAGGTTTGTTGACCATAATCCACGAAATGTGCCAGAATTGTGGAGATTCCCAAGCTTGCCAGATGTAAAGTTCTGGAGGGGGGTAACAGCAAGAACAAAGAAGGATTTTGCCCTAGTTTATCTTATCACAGCAGCACACAAACCAACCAGTACTGGCTAAAAAAGCAACGGGGAAATCAAAGACCCAAATGGCAAATTAAATCCACAGCTGGGATTTAGGGCCCCTGTGAAACACAAAAGTCACATCAGAAGGACCAACAAAACAAGAGAGAGATTTGCTAAAGCATCAATCGTGTTGATTTTTTAAGTTGGAATGGAACCTACCTGGAAAGAAAGATTTATTCCAGCTCTTGGAGGTACCATTAGTTTTTACATTTCTGCATCAAACTCAATTTCATATTTTTCTGTTTAATGAATTCTTTATCTGCCTAGCTACAGACTGACAAAGAACAGAAAGGGAGACATCGAGGTAAAATAAAAAACAAGTGCCTATGGGATAAATCTTCTATCTGGGAGAGGAAGACAAAAAGGAATATTTGAAAAAAAACAAAATGCAATATCCAAAAGCACCATAAACTGACTCAAAAAACACATCCTACTTATATACTCTGGGACCTATTCTTAAAAGGGAAGGGAAAGATGTCACTTTTCCAAGACCCATAAATATATCAAGCTAGGACAAATATTTCAAAATTAATGATGTCAGTTAATTCTTTTTCCAGAATTTAAATACTGAGTAGGTCTTCTTTACTATATACAATATTTAACAAAGATTCTCTGCTCTTTATAGGGAAGGAAGCTAAAGCTGAAAGAGATGCTTTTCAGAAATCATGGACACATTTTTTTAAAAAAGTAAACTGAGTTTTACTAATTAAATACAAATGAAAAGAACAGAAGTTAACAATTCTTACAGCCACACTAAAATGTTGAAATACATTATACACAGTGGAACTGTAGGCAGATAACGATTAGAAATGCCCCTACAAACACTGTCAATAGAATGTAGGTTTCAGAAAACATTTACTTCTATACAATCTTGACAGTCACAATATTTGCTTCCAAATTTGTTTCAGGGACAAATTAAATACAGCCAGAGTTGTCAATGGCACAGCATCCTTTGGAGTACACTTTGGTGTATCATACGCCAACACTGATGGTCTAGTTCATTTCCTTTGCACCTTACACAGGTACAATTTTCAAAATCAAGGTAACATATAGGCAGTTTTCCAACATGCCTCTAAATGCATACTGAGTAGCCTTGTCAATTACTGATCATACACAATGATCAGTAATTGTGTCACTGATGTTAGGAACTGTGTTACTGATACTAGAAAAAGGGCAAAAATGATACTGCAAAGAAAAAGAGTTGTAACAGGTTTTCCAATCTCAAAAAAAGATTTCAAAATGCTAAAAAGACCATTTTTATAATAACAAAAGTCATTTGGTAATCACGATTTCTGTTGCTCTCTTAAATCTCAGTTGCATACTCAAAACTCAGAAAGGATGGACAAAACTCTAAAAAGCTGTGAATACAGAAAACAGAAGTGAGGTAGCTTTAATGCTATTATGTACTGTGGAAACCATCTCCCTGGCAACTACATATTTTCTGTATTCATTTCATTCAGGATCTGACTTTCAAAAGCTGAAAATTCCTAAATCTCTTCATGGCAAAGAAAAATAAATAAAAAACGTTTGTTTGTTCTTAAAGGTCATGAAAGCCTCTCAGGTAATGGAACATTCTAATTTCACTTTAAAATAGAAGTGTCTGCTTTCTTCTTTCATTTTCCAAGCAACACCTTACTGCTTTCTCATGACCTCAAAGCAGAACTGGAAAACATCCAGACAGAAGAAAACTGGAGGTTTTTTTGTTTGTTTGTTTTGTTTTCAGGATTTGGGTGAGAGGAAAAAGAAATAAACAGAAGAGGATATTTGAAAATCTGCTTTCTCTAATTTATTTTTTTCAACCAGAACTCAGATTTTTCCATTTTTATTATACTGATATTGTTGTCGAGCTGAACATGAAAGATAAAATAACTTTCCTCTGAAGATTTCTTTGCCAAAAAAAAATCATTTCTATCAGCAGGATTTCAAATTAGGTATATATGCAACTGCACCTAAACCTGCTACTCACACAATGTGTGCATTCCCTAAAAAAATCCTGTTCCAAAATACCACGTATGGTGAGTAATTTTGGAGAGGCATCTTAATTAAATTATTAGGTAGCTTTAGTCATTTATTATTTAATATACACATAAGAAAGTATTAGGCATTAAGAGTTTTCACATAGTTCATAAAAAATAAGTGTAGAACTCTTGAAAGATACCATAGAAAATGTTTGGAAATTTGGGGAAACCAAGTTACAACACAGGAAGTGGAGAATCAACCAATCATAACCAGGGATCAACTGATATATATCCTCAAAACAAATCAATCCCCAAAGAAACAATGGAGTCTCAATGGAATCAAAGTGGAAAAAATTTAATTATACAGTGCAATCTAAAAAGTACAAAATACGGAATTATTATACTCTACCACATTAGTAGACCTTAGGAAAGAACCTATGAAGTTTCCCTTCATCTCTTCATTCATCACTGAAAATAGCAGAAGATCCTGACATGCTAATGTGCTGTTCCCTTAAAGCCAAGAGAAGTATGGTTTCAAGCAAGCTCAGGTGCTGGGAGAATTCTTCCTTATGTTAAGATTTTTGCTAAAACTGTCTGACTGAAAGACAAAATATTTCCTGCAATGGGTTCTACAGTTTAATATGTAGAGTAGAGGGGGTTGGGGGGCAGAGAAAAGGGAGACGAAGAGAGCCAGGGAATGAAGCAGATCTGATTTATGTGTATTTAATGTTCCATCTCTAAGACAGAGAGACTATACACATGGTAGAAATAAGAAAAACAATGAAATCCTCTTAGAGAAGTTTTGATTTTTTTAATTGCCCTTATGAAGCCTGCTTAAGAATAGTGGTGCTCACCTGATACACATGGAATGCATTAGCAGCCTTCCCCCGAAGGAAAACGGAGGGAATCCAGACATTTATCAGAGCTCGGTTTGATCTAACCAAAATAAAGAGAGAGAAAGTGGTCAAAATGGGTCACTGCCACTCACTGCTTTGAGATCATGACAATAAACGATTTTACCTTCAACTTAAAACACTGAAAGTAAACCATTTACTACAACATATGCTTTTATTTCAAACTAAGTAAAAAGCTATTTCAGTCTAATGTGTCAGTCCATAAACTGTCTTCATGGGAAAGTTGGCTTAAAAAGAATTTTTTTTTCCCCTTCACTAATGGCTAGATCCAAATTAAAGCAGAGCAGACGGCATTATAGGCAACGGGAATTCAAAATCAACTGTGTCCTAACTATAAAAACAGGATTGCATGGCTGTGAGGGTACCAGACCCTCCTGCTCATTAAAGCTGTTGTACTGGTAAATGCATTTTCGAGAGTGTTCTCTCTAAAGAGCAACACATAAAAATTCTCTAACTCTTGCACTTAGAGCACAATTTGAGATGTTTACCATGGAAGTACTTGTGATGTAATGTTCTCTCAACCTCTAGAGTAAAAAGCATTTTATTTTAACCAGGAAAATAACACCCCAACTAATAGTTATCTCCTGAGGCAGGATTTCGTCTAAGCTCAGCTCTAAGGTAGTGACCCCCACTCCAGGAAGAAAGTAAGATTTATTGATCACATATCTAACACTCAAAGCACAGCCCTGCATTTGGAAATCTACAAATCAGTTTGTATGTCTAATGAAATTTCTTTTGTAAAAGTCAGAATAATTGCAAGAGTGCCCAAAGTTGCCTCCTTTAACTTCCAGGGAAGATATTTCAGGACATAACTAATCTAGGTATTCTGTTAACAAAGACAGCTGCAGTGAGAAAGACATTCCAGGCTCTTCTTTAAAGATCCACTTAAAGGTTATAAGTCACTGTAAATGATACAGATTTCATATCAAGAAAAAAACCCTTGATTGATATTATAGCATTCCCCACCAGTGATGGACTCTATTTTGGGAAACAGCAGCTCCAGAAGTAAAGCATATAAAAATGGTTAAAGAGTTTTCATTTAGTCGACCTCTACAATCACCTGTCACATAAACCAGACTCTACTTACCAGCTTTTAGAAAACCTCATAGCCACAGAACCTGTTCTTTGGCTTTAAATTCAGCTCATCTATTGGTCTCTCCCACTTCACGCTATCTAGGACATTAACTGTTGTCTGACTATATTTAACTGACTGCTAAGCCTTTGCAAAGAAAACTCCAAATGGTGTCACAAAGAGCCTGACACCACTGAACCAAGTCAACAGCAAAGCCTTGTCTGCACAGTTCAAACTCGACACTGCCCCAACACCCTCAGACTCTCATTCCCTGTTATAGTTGGATTGCTTGTCTTTTCTCTTCAATCTTGCTCCATTAACCAGCACACTACCCTTCACAGAAAACAATCCCTCTTAATCTTTTTAAAATTAATTTATTTTTAGTTTTCAACATTCACTTCCACAAAATTCTGAGTTCCAAATTTTCTCCTCATACCTCCCCTTTCCCCAGCATGAATTCTGATTACTCCTTCACCCAATCTGCCCTCCCTTCTATCCTCCACTCCTCTTATCTCTTTCCCTTCTATTTTTCTGTAGGTCAAAATAGATTTCTATAGCCCATGGCCAGTGGTTCTTATTTCCTAGTTGCATGTAAAAACAAATTTTTAACATTCATTTTTAAAACTTTGAGTTCCAAATTGTCTCCGTTCTTCCCTCCCCACCCACCCTAACTGAGAAGGCAAGCAATTCAATATAGGTTACACATGTGTGGTCATGCAAAACACTTCCATAATAGTCAGGCTGTGAAAGACTAACTATAGTTCCCTCCCTTCTATCCCACTTCACATTTATTCTGTTCTCTTCTTTTACCCTGCCTCTCCTCAAAAGTATTTACTACTGATTACCCCCTCCTCCAATTTGCCTTCCCTTTTACCATCACCTCACCTATTTCCTTTCCCCCTACTTTCCTGTAGGGTAAGATAGATTTCCATACCCAATTGAGTGTATATGTTATTCCCTCCTTAAGTCAATCCTATGACAGTAAGGTTCACAACTCATTCTCTCTCTCACCTCCACCTCTTCCCCTCCACTGTAAAAGTTTTTTCTTGCCTCTTTTATATGGATAATTTACCCCATTCTACATCTCTCCTTCTCCTTCTCCCAGTACATCCCTCTCTCACCCCTTAATTTTACCTTTTCATGCTTCTCTTGATTCTTGTATTTGAAAGTCAAATTTTCTATTCAGTTCCGATCTTTTCATCAAAAATGCTTGTAAGTCCTCTATTTCAATGAGTGTCTATTTTTTTCCACTGAAGTAGTATATTCAGTTTTGCTGGGTAGGTGATTCTTGGTTTTAATCCTAGTTCCTTTGACCTCCAGAATATCATATTCCAAGACCTTTGACCCCTTAATGGATAAGCTGCTAAATCTTGTGTTATCCTGATTGTGTTTCCACAATACTTGCATTGTTTCTATCTAGTTATTTGCAACATTTTCTCCTTGATGTGGGAACTCCGGAATTTGGCTACAATATTCCTAGGAGTTTTCCTTTTGGAAACTTACAGGAAGTGATTAGTGGATTCTTTCAATTTCTATTTTACCCTCTGCTTCTAGAATATCAGGGCAGTTTTCCTTGAAAATTTCTTGAAAGATGATGTCTACACTCTTTGTTTTCATGGCTTTCATACAGTCCAATAATTTTTAAATTCTCTCTCCTGGATCTATTTTCCAGGTCAGTTGTTTTTCCAATGAGATGTTTCACACAGTCCACTATTTATTTTCATTCTTTTGATTTTCTTTTATAATTTATTTTTTTATAGAGTCATTAGTTTCCATTTGCTCCATTCTAATTTTTAAGAAATTATTTTCTCACTGAGGTTTTGGGCCACCTTTTCCATTTGGTCAATTCTGCTTTTTAAGGTATTCTCCGCACTAGCTTTTTGAATTTCTTTTGTCATTTAGGGTAGTCTATTTTTCAAGGTATTATTTTCTTCAGTATTTTGGGGAGTCTCCTTCAGCAAGCTGTTGACTCATTTTTCCATTTCTCTTCCCAAATTTTCCTCTAATTCTTTTACTTTAATTCAAAATCCAACTCCTCCATGGCCTGAGGCTAATTCATATTTTTCTTGGAGGCTTTGGATGTAGGAGCTTTGACTTTGCTGTCTTCTTCTGGTCAAGTTTTGATCTTCTTTGTCACCGCAGTAAGATTCTATAGTCTGAGTTTTTTTCCTCTTTTGACTCATTTTCCCAGCCAATTACTTGACTTTTTAAGTCTTTGTTAAAGGTAGGCCTCTGGAGGATGGAGGGTGTACTATTCCAAGGTTCAGGCATTTTGTGCAGTCATTTACAAAGATGCTTCTAGGGACCTGTAAATGTTCAGTTCTTCCAAGGTGGTATGATCAAAGGGGAGGTAATTACTCCTCCTCTGGCCTGTGTTCTGGTCTCTTAGTGACCACAAGCACTCTTTTCTGCCTTGGAATTGTGAGAAGGATTCCCTCTACACTGTTGTCACAAGCTCTGCCATGCCAGCACTCCTCCATGCCCAAGGATGTCCACCCAGACTGCAATCCAGATCCAAGCACAGTCAAAACAAGAGAATTCTGTCTCAGTGCCAGGAAAGAGATCCCTGCAATCCCACTCTGATCAGCTACCTTATTCCACCGCTGTGTGTGGGCTGAGAGTTCTAGAAGCAGCTGCAACTGCTGCTGCTCTGAGACTAGGGTTGGACCACACTCTTCTCTCACCCACATCCAACAGGCTTTTCCTCCTGACCTTCTAAGTTGTGTTTGGCATCTATGGTTTGAGAAGTCTGGAAACTACCACAGCTGCCAGTGATTCAGTCCCCCAAGGCCTGCTCCAGGTTTATGCAGACCCGATCTGTCCTGGCATGTTTTGTGCTCGATTGTGCTCCTCTCCCAGACTGGGGTGCCGCAGACTTTTCCTTTAGACCTTCCAAGTTGTCTTGGGCTGGAAATTTGTTTCATCCTGTCATTTTGTGGGTTCTGCTACTCTAGAATTTCTTTACAGGTATTTGGAAGGGTCTGAGGGAAAGCTCAAGCAAGTTCCTACTTTTACTGGGTCATCTTGGTTCCGCCCCAATCCCGCTTAATTTCATTTGCTTGTCTTCATTGGATCCTAATCCACATGCCTTCAAATGTATATAAAAACCTTCCCTTTTGGGGGAGGGAGGAAGCAAGAAGAGTTTTATTTTTTCTACCTTGTTTTATTACATAATTTTCTTCTATTTACTCATAGTTCATCCTTTTGATTATTCTTCTGACCTCTATATACCATTTGATACAGATAATAAGTCTTATGACCCACTCCATAATAAAACCCTCCCTTCCTTCTGACGCTACAATACCCTGCATTAATTTCTGACTAATCCTTTTGGGAATACTTTTCTCTATCTCTAACTACAAGCATTCTCACAGCATTCATACAACAACTCTGCTCTTTTTCTCCCTCCAATACTCTCATTATCTCCAATTCAGATGATGGCCCAATTTATATCTCCATCCCTGACATTTTCTCTAACTAGTTCCATAGCACCAGTTTCTCACTTGAAACCATCATACTCAACATATCTAAAAAACAAACTTAATATCTCTGCCTCTATCTCCCTTCTCCAAACTTTCCTGTATACACATACCATAATGATTTTCTTAAAATACCACTTTCACCATATAACTCCCTGGCTAGAAAACTTTCAACTAGGATGCTCTTATGTTTACATTTTTATTAGTAGAATATGTTATTAATCATTGGGTCAGAGATTTAGAAAAGAAAGAGACCTTAGATATCAGAGATATATAAAACACATTAAAAAGCTTCTAATCTCTATGCATACAAAACAAAGATTTCATTCCTTTCTTCCTTCTATGCTGGACATTGTGGGGAAGACAAAGAAGTACTATTTGCAAATGTCCTCCCCATATATCAAAATACTCTACCTAGAATCTTTGGAGAAGATATGCTTCTAGAGAAATTTTCATGTAAATAGCACCAAAATTCAAGGCCAATCCTCTTACACAAAAGAAAGTTTCCACCATTCTACTTGGAATATATAAACTACTGTCTATCACAGGCAATAATGATTGGTTAAAGGGTGGTCCTTGACTTAAGTCAATCAAAGATTGATGAGAAATGATGAAGCTCTTGCTTCAGTCTCTGGCTGCTATATTTCCTAAAATAGATCATGAAACCGTCAAAGCTAAATTTGTTTCTCACACCAAGCAATGTGGGATTAAAAAAAGGACAAGTAAATTTCTTTAGCTCTATGTTTTTGTCAACTTTTATCCTGATAAAGTTAGGATGGCAATCAGTATAATACAGATTTTTATTTCGAATGTATATAGAGAGCATGCATTTTTTATGCTCTGATTGTTATGCTTAATTGCTCTTTTAGTAAACTCTTTAACATAATTTATAAATCGCTCCTTACATCCCTCCTATTCTATGAAAACTACCCAGATTGATCAAAAGAGAAACAATTTTCTCTGATCATATAGGTAATGTTCTTCATTTTTGCCATAATTAATTCTAACATTTTAATTTAAAAATATTTACTGAGTATCATTTTGTATCTAGCAACTTAATGCCTCAACTTGTATCATTAATTGGTCCTGAAAAAAGGTCCAGAGAAATAATGTTATAAATGGGCAATCAATCAAATGATATTACACTGGGATTCTGCAACTTTATAACGCATTGATGACACTGTTTTGAGTCTTCACAGCCTTCTCCCTTCTCCTTCCTACCAGCTATGCTGTCTTTGGACCCCTCCATCTCTCTTTCCTTCCCTAGGAAACGGATGACTAGGAAATCTCATTTTGCTTCATGATTTCAATTATCTCCCATTTGGATGACATTCCAATATGTATCTCCATCTCTGATATTTTCTCTAACTACTTCCATAGCACCAATTTCTCACCACCATATCATTTCAAACTCACATACCAGCTTGTTGACTGGTCTCCTGCCACAAGTCTCTTCCTACTCTAGTCCATTCTCCACTCTGCAATCAACCTGATCTACCTAAAGTAAAGATTTGACTCTGTCCCTCCTTCACTAAATAAACTGTAGTGCCTCTCTGTCACTTCCAGAATCAAATATAAACCCCTCTCTTTGGCATCTGAAACCCTTTAAAGTCTTCACACCTTACCTTTCCAGACTTCTAACAACTTGTACTCTTCCAGGTACTCTTTGATCCAGTAACACTGATGTACCCTAAACAAGAAATTCTATCTCTAGATCTCCAGCTCCAGGCATTTTTACTGGCTGTCCTTCGTGACTTCAATGCTCTTCCACTTTGTCTATTGGTTAGTCTGGCTTCCTTCAAGTCCCAGCTAAAATTCCGCCTTCTCCAGGAAGGCTTTCCTAATCCTACTAATTCTAGAGCCCTATCACTGTTGATCATTTCCCATTTATTCTATACATAACTGGACTGTAAATATGTTTGCATATTGTTTCCCCCATTAGACTACGAGCTCCTTGAAAGCAGGAATTATCTTTTGCTTTTCTTGGATCCCGAACACTTAGCCAAGTATCTGGCACGCAGAAGGGACTTACATGTTTAACGACTGACTAGACTTTGTCTTTTGTAGATTCTCATTCTTTCTGTAATCCTGCTATTTTCTACGATACCTTAATTGACAGATATACATATACAGCTTTCTCCCTCCCTCTTCTGCACAGATTTACAAAAATCCTGGAAAGAGCATTTCTACTAGCCTGGGCTAGAGATGTAAGGGAACTTGATTTATAACATAAGCTCGCCACACCCACATTCTAGTCACTGTCCAGAAGTCAAAGTCCCCTTCTTAGTCATTAACTTCTTAGACAGTTTGTTTCTTCCAATTCTATTACTGTCCTCAACGGTCCTTCCTTTCAATGACAGCAATGAAGAAAATATCACTTATTCTCCTAAGGATTTCAATTTCTTCCCCAAGACTTCATGTTCCTTAGCAATACTTTCTAGAAGCCTTCTTTGCAGTTAAGATTTGTTGCCATCACAAACGATCAGAAAGGAGTGGTAGGCATCCACTCCAATCAGCCTTGGTGGTTTCTCTATGATGATCTGGATACTCTTCCCAAGAATACATGAGACTTCTGTGGTGCTAATGTCAGATTGCAAAGCAGTTGCCTTAGTACCCATCAGCAAGGAGGCTCTTATTTCTTCCTCTGATAATGATCCAGCACCTGACATCACTGGGTGAAGGACAATCATTTCTGTTTTGTTTTTGTTTTCTCCTGAGACGGTCCAGAGCCCTTGCCTTTAGGAAAGGACTCATTAAGTCTTATTTAGCTCCAAATATTCAGTGCTTCTTCTCTTTCTCCTCCCCCATTTTACTCTCTCACTTCAGAAATAAGAACAACCATCTGAGTTTTTTTTCCTCTGAAACTTCTCTTCTATTTTTCAAAGGAATATCTCATTTTTCCCTTGTAACTCTATGGAGTAGAGACATTTCTCAAGTCCTTTCCTCTTTGGCTGCAGAGGGGAGATCAGCCTGTTCTTTGGATTATAGATAAGACTTATTCGACCATGACTAAAGATGAATACTAAACATTCTAGAAAGATTCTTCCTGTTCTCTGTATTTCGTGGAAGTGAGGTGCTCAGGCTTTTATTATCCTTGATACTATCTCTCTGTACCTAACTCACAAAATAACAAAAAAGCTCTTTGCCTTTGATGCTATGATAGATCTGGAATTTCATCAGTTTGGGTACTTCTACCATTGATGGGTATCTCAAACTCTCAACAATTTATCTCTTGAATTTTCTGTTCAGATTTTCCTATAAATTGTCCGTAGAGAATCCATGCAAACTCTATATACAATCGACTCAAGCAAGATCTCTTCCCTTCTCTAATCTCTCATTCTTGACCCTTTTTATGCATATGTTCACCAGTAATATCACTATTTATGTTCACACAGATTACATTATTATATTATTACTATGAGGTAGATGTGCCAATACATCCAGCCTACATTCTGTGCAAATTTACGGGAGGAATGTGCTATTTTTCATCTCACAACCTTCAGAACCATGATAGGTTCTATAGCCAATGTGTAGCACTACACACATATGGCATCTAATACTTGTTTAATTGAACTGAATATCTAAGGTGTTAAAGGTCTTCTTATTTTGTGGTAGGAGGGTAACAATGTGTCACTCAAACTATTCACCTACTGTCTCTTGCTTTCATTGCATTGCCATCCCATCTCTTCTTTATCACATATGTATATGTGTGTATGCATAAAAAAATCAAAAACCAAGATTATGTTTGTCATATCAAGTGATCAACTTGAGAGCTTAACCCTTTTCAGATCTGCATGATTATTTTTTCTCCTTATGGTATAATGGCTCAGTGATGAACTTGGCATTGAGTGTTAGCCAAATTAAAGCACTTACACTTTAAAGTGCATCTTTAAGATGCTGAAGACTTACATTTCAAAATCTGACAAACTTTGGTCTTCAGATGTTTGACTCAAATCTCCAGGTACCTGCCATCACAAGAGAGAAAGAAAAGGCACAACTATTATTACGGTGTGTGCGTGACGATGGTAGAGTTCTTCATCTTAAGGATCCCTGAACATTTCACTTTAAGAACGCAGCGAAAAAGCTATTACTGAAAAACAATAAAGGATCTGGTGGATAATAGGAGGGGAGCAAGTTCTAGTAATAAACATATGCCACCAGTGAGAGATCTCAATTATCTTTATGGGGGGAAAAGCTGCTGATCCTATTGAGATAATCATAGGCATGTACAAGCATGTAATTTGGAGCTATAACAGGCTAATCAGAATCCTAAATGGAAGGTATCAGATGTGTGGATGAAAAATATATATGACATAAAGCATCGCATATATAGTATGTAGATATAAGATACCAAAGTCTACCTTAAGCACAGCCCTATTTTCTCCCCAAGGATAACTGAGCTTATGTTTATGAAAAAGAATATACAGAAAATTCTCTGATAAAACCCTTCAGAGGGGGTTGGGTGAGAGAAACTACCTGACATTTACACACAGGAATCCATCAAGTTCTAAAACAGTGATAAGCCTCAGGACCATCAGGAGAACAGCTATATGATGGAGCGAAACTACGAATCCATTAATCAACAGACAGCAATTAATAAGTGCCTCCCATGTGCCAGGTGCAGCGCTGGGACTGAGGATACAAAAACAGAAAATGACTCTTTCCAGTCCCAAAGGAACTTTGCACTTTACTAACAAGTCACTGGTGCCAGTACCAAAGCCCAAAAGCAGGCATAGGCTACATCTCTAAACTGAGCTTCCCAGTCCAGTCTGGCCAAGTCAAACTTGGCTGAATCTTCAAGAAGAAAAATAGCATGAAGGAGGAGTTGCATAAACCAGAGAAGAAATAACTGTTAATTTGATCATTTCTATTTCCACCGAGAGTATATTAAAAGGAAATGGACAAGCTGGAGTGTGAAGGCTTTAGGTTAGATGTACAGGTGAGCTTGCTTTTAAAATGAGAATTACACACCTGGATGAACTGATACCTGTGACAAGAACAACAGCTATTATTGAGGCTGCCACTATTCCTACTGCACCTCACAATCACATGGTTGTTTAACATTTGACAGTGCTTTTCATTTACAATAATCTTTGAGGCAAGTTAGGCAAGCATGAATAATCTCATTTTGCCAATAAGAAAACTGAGCTTAGAATCCCAGTGACCTCCCCAATGTGATACAACTAAAGGGTCAGAGCCAGAATTCAATCCAGGTCCTCCAGACTCCAAATCTAGCATTCTTTCCACTATATCATGTAGCCTCACTGAAACTATGGTCTCTCCTTTATGGAAATCTAAAAATAGGACTAGTCTAGTCATTAGTCTAAGATAGAATTAATAAAATCCTCTCTAGATCCAGACAGAGAGCCTAAATTAAGTTCTCACGGGTCTTTGTTCTTCTAAGATTCATTGGTCCTAAGGGGTTAAACTGAGCTTCAATAAACAGCAAGAATGCCCTATGAAGAGATATTACTGGGGCAGGTTTCCTTAACCACGGCAAAGAGTAAAATGACTGTGAACTTTAAAGAACTCAGGTTGGAGTCCTTCACACACACACCTACTCCCTATACAGATATACGATTCTAATCACAGCACACACATTGCTGATATTCTTATTTTTACAACACTGAGATTATAATGGAGTTCTGCTAGGTTAAACACTAGAGGCAGAGATATGACTCCAACACTACATTTTGAATCAACTCCTAAAAACCATTTTCATTTATATTGAGAGGAGGCAGGACTCTAAAAAGACAGAGCTGAAAATCATGTCTCTAGCTTTACATATGGATTACATTGGCAAGGAAGCCTTGGGCAATTTCTTTCATCTCTTGACTTCAACTTCATGATCTGAGAAATCAGGGGACATTTCTCTAAGGGATACTGTGAGCATTAAGTAAATAGATCTGAAGTAGAAACCAAAAACTGTTAAGTACCAGTGTTATTATATCACTACAAATCACTGACTCCTTTGAATTCTATCTTGTGTCATACACATATTAAAAAGACTGCTGTTCTGAATTAGCAAATATAATTATAATAAAATAGAATTCAAGAAGTATAGAGGCAAAGAAACAAAGAAAAGATATGGCAGCATTATTGACAATGTATTTATTTTAATGACAGATATCACTTTGTAATTATAAAGAGGACTGGCATGATGGCTTAATCTTAAAAGCTGTAATAATTTTCTTGATAGAAATATTTTCCTTTCTTATGATTATTTTTAGTTATATTCTGGACAGATTAAATAGCAGGTAACCTTCAAGTAATTTTTCTTTAAATGAGTTTCTCCTGTAATGATGTAGTGTTCTCTGTGCCAAGTCAGTTCTAAATTTATCGCACCTATATGAGTGTCATGTTAGCTAGTTAGGAACATAATTCGTGAACTCTATAACCTTCATAGAATACACCTGGATAATCACAATTGATATTATTATATTTGTATAATTATAACTGACAGGAAGTTATTAAATGTTTTAAGGATTTTTACCATCATACCATCTAGCCTAAAATATACCTATAAAGATTTGTGGTAATTCTCTAAAAAAATGATTTTAACCTAGAATATTTTAGCAACAAAGAAAGAGCCAATTGTAAGAAATACTAGGTTTTTCCACTATCTATGAAAATTCCATATTCATTCCAAAATTCCCTATTTCTACGAAAATGTCTTCTACCTTTTGAATCTCAGACATCTTATACTTACTGGGAAAACCATGTTCTCTGTGCTATAGGCCTCTTCTGACTCATCCTTCACATCAGTCACAATTTAATGATTATAAACTTGCAACTGTCACTTAATTATTACAAATGAAAATGTCACTCACTATTCTCTATGTTTAGTGTAAGGTACCTCATCATCTAATCTATAATCTTAGAACACACACTATGAGAGCAGGTTTCAAGGCAGGAGGTAGGAATGATATGGAGAAAGGAAGTGAAATCTAAAAATATGCATACAACAGCTGCCAAGCCCATGTGAAAAACCCTGGCCCACTATTATCAAAATGGAAACAGAGGTATCAGAAAGAATATCCTTCCATATCTCTTTTAAAGTCACCAGTGCCAACTGCACAATAATAGGACAATGACACTCCTCCAGGGCTGTCATAAGCCTAACTGCTCCCTGCAACCCCTTAGTGTGGGTGGGAATCCAGCAAGATCCCCTCCTTGGCTCTCTTCTCTTGGCCCTGTCCTATGCATGGTCTTTCCTAGTGATCTCATCTTCCAAGATAGCTTTAATTATCAACCCTCGGTAGATGATTCCCAAATCTACTTGTGGAGTCACAACGAATCTCCAAAACTATAGTCCTACTGGACACTTCCACAGGCTTGTCTTGCTGCTGCCCCAAACAAAAGTCAACTGATCTCATCTACTTCACAAACACTCTACCCAACTTGCATCTTTCTGTTGATGGCAGCTCTGACTCTCAGTCACCTTTGTTTTTATTTCTCCTTTAGCAATATACATCTAATCAGCTGTTAGGGCCTATCATAACTACCTTATAAAAACTTATGTATCTCATGGAACATAATAGCATCTAAACAATGCAACTTTCTCATTTTACAGATGAAGAAACTGAAATCTAGAGAGAACAGATCATCTTTTTCCAATCATGCTGCTATCACCCTAGTTTAGGCCTTTATCCCTCCTTACCTTGACTACTACGACACCTCCTAACAAAGCTCCTGGACTCTTGGTTTTTGCTTCTTTCCAACAAACTCTTACTACCACTAACAAAATTATCCTCTTAACAATATGTCTTTCTCCTGCCCCAAGATGATAGTAAAAAAAAAAAAAGATTCCTTGCTAATTATAGGAAATAATATAAACTGCTAAGCCCAACACTTAAGCCACTGCATAACTGGATTCCAGTATAGTGTCACCTCTATTCATCCTACTTCCCCTTCACGTAGCCTACATATCAATCAAACAGAACTTCTAAATGTACCCCAGTCTCATTCGACACTTTTACCTGGGCCACGCCTATGACCAGAATGCATAATACATGTCTGCCTTCTGATATCCTGACACTGCCTGGATATTATTAGTTAGGTGACCTTGGTTAACATAACTTCCTTGAATCTCAAATGTAACAGAAGGGAATTGGGAATAGAATGCTCTTTTCTGCTCTAAATGTGTAATCCTATGGTCCTCTCTCTTCCTTCAAGGTTCTGTTGACATACTCCATCTTCCCTATTTTTTTTATGATCACTCCACTAGAAAGTTTTTTATTCCACCTCAAATTTCTCATACTTTTGTCAGGATATCACCTTGGTACTTATACACTGAGGACAGGGACTCTACGTTGTTATTTTAAATTTCTACTGGCACTCTTACATGTAGTACACATCTAGTTGGTGCTTCTTAAACACCTGAGTTGTACCAACTGATTTAGGAACAGTTCTGAACTATGCTTCATCAGTTAGTAAAACATATAGCAGAAAATCATCAGGCTTAAAAAAATAAAAATAAAAAAAAAAAGAAACATCCTTAGCTCTCAAAGCCACCAAATTCAGCCACACATGCACACAGAAAAAGAGCAGGGTCCTTCCTGAAGCTAAGTCCTACTTGCAACCACTCCTCAAGACTAATCTAGGAAATCCTGGGGGAAATAGAGGAACAAAGACAATTATTTTTCCTAACTTTTCTTACCCCTGACTCTGCCCTCTAGCACCATTCATGCTTGTTGTCAACAATATAGTTACTTTAGGTAGTAGATTTTGCCTAGGAAAACAGGCATATAATTTTACTTCAAGGAAGGCAACAACTTGAGTTTACAGATGGAGCTGGAAAGTAGGGGTCTATTTTTAGAGTTAACTATTCTGTTAGAAAATCTTAACAGTCCTCCTGCTTTTATGGTCTACATTTCTTCTCAAAAATGTCTAAATTTTCCCTCTTTGTTACAATCCAGATGGAAAATGTGAAACAATCCCTTCTCCTTCAAAAATCTTAATATCAAATAGGGTTTTCTGGATGAAAGAATCTTTTACCCTACACGGACTGATAATAAGTTCAAATGATCAGGTATCAAATCAGGACATGTCAAGTCAACAAGAATTGATCAAGTGCTTACTTACTATATCCTAGGCACTGTGCTAAGCAGGGGGCATTTTTTAAAAAGGCAAAAATAGCCCCTTCCCTTAAAGAGTTCACATTTTGATGGAAGAGAAATGTAAGTAACCAGGTACATATAACAAACACACAGCCAACAGAAAGCAGCATTAGAGAAAAATAGGTTAATGGAGACTGCGTAAACCTTTCTGCAAAAGTTGGGATTAAAGCTGAGAAAGGAGCTAAGAATAGGAGGTAAGGAGAAAGATCAACCAAGGAATGAAGGTTAGCCAGTGCAGAAGAACAGAAAGGAAATGGGTTATTTTTGTGCAAGCAGGCTCAAGGAGCTAGACTGTAGAGTATGCAGGAATGTAAGGTGTAAAAAGAATGGAAAGGTAGGAAGGGGCCAGATTATGTAGAGTTTTATAAGCCAAGAACATTTTATATTTGATCTTGGATATAACAGAGAGGCACTGGAGATGACTAAATAGGGTGGGGAAGTGGTGCGACTTCAGAAAAACTGCTCTGGCAGTTGAGGGGACAATGGATTCGAATAGGGAGGGAGTTGAGGCAGGGAGACTGATTTCAAAACTATAGCAATAGTCCAGGTGAGAAATGATAAGGTCATGAACTAAGGTGGTGCTTGTGGAAGGGAGAGGAGGGGGCATATATAAAACATGCTGTGACAAGATTTGGCAATATAATGGACATATGAGTAAAGAGTCCAGCATCACATGGGGCTGCAAGATTGAGCTAGACCGTGAGCTCCTTGAGAACAGAGAACTTTTCTGAAGCCATTCTTGGTATCTCCAGCACTGAGCACATTGCCTGGCATACACTAGGCACTTGATAAGTGTTTGTTAATTGACTGGGAGGACAGTGTTATGTCCAGTAGTAATAAAGAAGTTGAGAAGAGGGGAGAGTTTAGGGGAAATGATGATAAATTCTGTTTCAGGCAAGTTGAGTACAACTCAATTTGAGTTGAAGCAAGATGTATACAGAACATCCAATTTCAGATGTCCAAAAAAGGATTTGGAGGGGTGGAAATGGGGCTCAGGAAAGAGACAAGAGAAAGGAAGAAAGACAAATACATATTTATATATGTTCAGATATGATATAGGGATAGATCTAGGAATTATCTATATTAGAGATGACAATACAACTCACGGGAGCTGATGAAAACAAAATAACATTAACTAAAATAGTTTTTATTACAAACTTGACAGACATCAATAAATGTGATCATTTCCATATAGAGTGAACAGAAACTATGATCTCAATTATGTAAAAGTCACTTTTGAAAAAATAACTAATACGAAAAGAGCATTTTAAGGTTTTTACAGAATTTTACAAAAATTAATGCATTTTATCCTCATAACAACTCAGGGAGATAGATGCTATTATTATTTTCATTTTACAAATGAGGAAGCTAAGGTTGAGAGAAGTTAAACAACTTGCCCAGTATCTCAGAGCTGAATAAATGTTTGGGGCAGGATTTGAACTCAGGTCTTCCTGACCCCAAATTTATCCTGCTATCGACTAAACTGCATGACTACTGATACTGATAAGTTTAACAGAGTAATTCTAATACTATTCTGCTTATCCCTGTCTCTGAACTTCTTTTTGCTGTCTTTTGTGTATTTTATAAATGTTTCACTAACATGACTTTCTCTTATTTTTGGAATCATTATTTCCTCCCCCACCTTCTCCCAAAACAAGCAAACAAACAAAAAACAAAAACTGTCTCTGAGGTAAGGAAATACGGGAATAGTCAATGTTAGGAGAGTTGTGAGAAGAAAGACACAGTAGTGCATTGCTGGTAGAGCTGTAGATCAGTAAAACCATTCTGGAAAACAATGTGGAATTATGCAAATAAGGTGAGTATAAAATGCTCATTTTCTTTAATCCAGAGATTCCACTACTGGGTTTATACCCCAAGGGGGCTAATGAGAAGAAAATCCCCAAATACATCAAAATAGCAGCACTTTTTCTGGTAGCAAAGAATTGGAAACAATTCTTTAAATGTTTAAATTAATTCATTAATTTAATGATATTCATTAATTTATATAGGCTACACTAGGTGTGGCACATAAATATAACAGAATAGTACTGTGCTATAATAAGTGACAAATGGAATGAATTCAGAGAAGTATGGAAAGATCTACATGAACTGATACAGCAACATTTTAAAAAATCAAGTAAGCAATATATTCACTGGCTACAATGATGTAATTGGAAAGAACAATCACACAGAAAAAATAAAAAATATCTACTATGCTAATTTGGTTTTTTCTTTCTTTAAGAAACATTATTTGTTAACCTAACTAACTACTGATTGGTCAAACACAAATTTTAAAAATTCTGACGTACTAACTCATACCTATTAGATTGACTAGTAGGATGGAAAAAGTAAATGATAAATATTGCAGGGGATGTAGGGGAAAATGCATTCTTGGTGGAGTTGTACACTGATTCAATTTCTGTAGAGGAATTTGGAACTATGCTATAGTTCCAAATAATATACATAATATATGTAATATATATTATATATAATATGTATAATATAATAATACGTAGAGCTATAAAACTATGCATAACCTCGATTTAGCAACACCATCACTAGGCCTATATCCCAAAAGAGATTTTAAAAAAAGGAAAAGGACCTATATACACAAAAATATTTATAGCAGCTATTTTCTGGGTACAAAGAATTAGAAACTGAGGGAATACCCACCAATTGGGGAATAGCTGAACAAGCTGTAGTGTGTAATTGCAATGCAATGCTATTCTACGACAAGAAATGATGAGCAGGATGCTCTCAGAAAAGCCTGGAAAGACTTGCATGGGCGGGTGCTAAGTGAAATGTACTATGCCCAAAGTAACAGCAATATTGTAACATGGTCAGCTGTGAATGACTTAGCTATTCTCAGTAATATAACAATCCAAGACAATTCTGAAGGACTTATAAGGAAAATAATATGCAGCCCCAGAGAAAGAACCAATGGTGTCTGAATACAGATTGCAGCATACTTATTTTTAACTTTCTTTACTTCTCTTGAGTTTTTTTGAATAAGTTTTCTTTTACAATATGACTATTATGGATATGTTTACATGGCTACACATGTATAATGTATACTGAATTGTTTGCCTTCTCAATGAGAGGGGGAGGGAAAGAAGAAAGGGAGAGAATTTGGAACTCAAAGTTTTTTTTTTTTAATATAAATTTATTTATTTTTTTGCATTCATTTTCACAAAATTTTGGGTTCCAAATTTTCTCCCCTTTTATCCCCTCCCCCCACCCCAATACACCGAGCATTCTAATTTTACCTATCTCCAATCTGCCCTCTCTTCTATCATCCCTCCCTTCTCTTGTCCCCATCTTCTCTTTTGTCCTGTAGGGCCAGATGACTTTCTATTCCCCATTAACTGTATTTCTTATTTCCTAGTAGCAACAACAATACTAAACAATTGTTCCTAAAACTTTGAGTTCAAAATTCTCCCCATCCCTCCCTCCCTACCCATTCCCTTTGGGAAGGCAGGCAATTCAATATAGGCCATATCTGTGTAGTTTTGCAAATGACTTCGATAACAGTTGTGTTGTGTAAGACAAACAGTATATCCCTCCATCCTATCCTGCCCCGCATTGTTTCTATTCTGTCTTTTGATCCTGTCCCTCCCTAACAGTTGACTTCAAATTGCTCCCATCTCCCATTGCCCTCCCTTCCATCATCCCTCCCTCCCTACTTATCTCCTTCTCCCCCACTTTCCTGTACTGTAAGATAGGTTTTCATACCAAAAGGTGCGTGCATTTTATTCCTTCCTTTAGTCGAATGTGATGAGGGTAAACTTCTTGTTTTTTTCTCAGCTCTCCTCTTTTTCCCTCCACTAAAAAAGTCTCCTACTTGCCTCTTGAATGAGATATAATTTACCCCATTCCATTTCACCCTCTCTCCTCCCAGTACATTTCTCTCTCACCATTTACCTTAATTTCTTTTAAGATATGGTCCCATCCTATTCAATTCACTCTGTGCTCTGTCTCTGTGTGTGGATGCATGTGTGTATGTGTGCACATGCATACATGTACATGTGTGTGTGTGCATGTGTGTATGTATATGTCTGTGTGTAGTCCCACCAATTACCCAGATACTGAAAAGTTTTAAGAGTTACAAATATTGTCTTTCCATGTAGGAATGTAAACAGTTCACCTTTGGTAAGTCCCTTAAGACTTCTCTTTGCTGTTTACTTTGTCATGCTTCTTCTCATTCTTGTGTTTGAAAGTCAAATTTTCTTTTCAGCTCTGGTCTTTTCATCAAGAATGCTTGAAAGTCCTCTGTTTCATTGAAAGACCAGGTTTTCCCCTGAAGTATTATACTCAGTTTAGCTGGGTAGGTGATTCTTGGTTTGAGTCCTAGTTCCTTTGCCTTCTGGAATATCCTATTCCACGCCCTTCGATCCCTTAATATAGAAGCTGCTAGATCTTGGGTTATCCTGATTGTATTTCCACAGTAGTGGAATTGTTTCTTTCTAGCTGCTTGCAAGATTTTTTCCTTGAGCTGGGAGTTCTGGAATTTGGCCACAATGTTCCTAGGAGTTTCTCTTTTTGGATCTCTTTCAGGTGGTGATCGATGGATTCTTTCAATACTTATTTTGCCCTCTGGTTCTAGAATGTCAGGGCAGTTTTCCTTGATAATTTCATGAAGGATGATGTCTAGGCTCTTTTTTTGATCATTGCTTTCAGGTAGTCCCATAATTTTTAAATTGTCTCTCCTGGATCTATTTTCCAGGTCAGTTGTTTTTCCCATGAGATATTTCACATTCTCTTCCATTTTTTCATTCTTTTGGTTTTGTTTGGTGATTTCTTGGTTCCTCAGAAAGTCATTAGACTCCATCTGTTCCATTCTAATCTTGAGAGAACTATTGTCTTCAGTGAGCTTTTGAACCTCTTTTTCCATTTGGCTAATTTTGCTTTTGAAAGCATTCTTCTCCTCATTGGCTTTTTGAACCTCTTTTGCAATTTGAGTTAGCCTATTTTTCAAGGTGTTATTTTCTTCAGCATTTTTTTGGGTCTCCTTTAGCAAGGTATCGACCCGTTTTTCATGCTTTTCTTGCATCTCTCTCATTTCTCTTCCCAGTTTTTCCTCCACCTGTCTAACTTGCTTTTCAAAATCCTTTTTGAGTTCTTCCATGGCCTGAGCCCACTGGACATCCACCTGGGATGTCTGGGATAGAGAGGCCCCGATCTCCACATCTTTCCCTGATGACAAGCATTGTACTTCCTTATCAGAAATGATGGGAGGAAGGAACATCTCTTCCCCAATAAAGTAGCTCTCTATGGTCTTATTTTTCTTCCCTTTTCTGGGCATTTTCCCAGCCAGTTACTTGACATCTGAGATTCCTCTCCACCCCCACCTAGATCTGCCCACCTAGTGCTTGGGGTCTGAGATTCAAATGCTCTTCCCAGTCTCAGGGCTCTCCGTGGCAGGAGCAGCTGCTATTCAATGTGAGCTTAATTTCTGGTGCTTGGGTGGGGGCAGAGCTGCCTCCCAGGCTCAGTTCCCTCAGGGGCTTTGTGCAGAGACCTTCAGTAATGGAGTGGGTGGAGGCAGGGCCGCCTCCCAGGCTCAGTTCCCTCAGGGGGTTTTTGCAGAGACCTTCGGTAATGGAGCTCCTGCCTGCTTGGGGAGTCCCAGGCCGCTGTTGCCTCTGCCACTCCCTCTGCCACTGCCTCCCGAGGGGGCCTGAGTTATGGAGACACCCCGCTCCCCTCTCGGCCAGCCCAGAAGTCTCTCTCACTGACCTGGAGAGCCTGTGGGTGGAGGGACCTTCGCGGCCACCGGAGGTTTCGTCCCTGAAGCCTGCTCGGATCTGCTCCTCTGGGGCTGCGCAGCCAGGGCAGCACAGGGGTGGACTCCACTGTCCACACGATGGACCCCTGGGGACGGCTTTCCAGGGCTCTCTGGAACGGAAATCTCTTCCAGTGTGTTTCTGCACGGGTTCCACTGCTCCAGAATTTGTGGGGAGTTCTTTTTATAGGAAATTTATGGGCTGTGGATTCGGAGCTAGCATACGTGAGTCTTTCTACTCCACCATCTTGGCTCCTCCCCCCGGAACTCAAAGTTTTAAAAACATATTAAAAATTGCTTTTACATGTAGCTGGGGAAAAATAATATACTAAATTTAAAAAATTTAAAAATACCATTTGTTATATGACATAGGAAGGGAGAGTAGTACTGGGGAAAATTATGGCAACAAAAAAATTAAAAAATTTGAAATAATTTTTAAATACTCTCTCGTAACACAAATTTATATGTGCCTTTTTCATCCTTAGTTGTATTAAGGGAATAAATTAATGGTGGCCTGAAAATCATAACCACCCTAGGGTCAATTTCAATTCTGACTAAAACTTTTACTTTCCTGCAGCCTGATTTTATTTACTTATTTTAGGCTCAGGCTTGTCTCAATCTGGCTAAGGCCTTTGGAAAGCATACAATGTTCACATCTAAACTAGTCCCAGGAGCTTGCAGTCTGAAAATACTCACATCTTGATCCATCTCCTATCACTCTAACCCTACTTAGTCACAAACCAAGTATGTAAGACCAAAGGTAAGTAGTGTGGCAGCGGGTGGTTGTCATCGTACTACCAGTACGAGTACTACTAGTTGTAGCAATGATGATGGGAAATTCACATATTCTAGCCTCCCATTACTTAATTATGAAAAAAATCTCATGTAGACCACCCAGGTTCTTAGGGCTGTTAAGATAGTAAAGGTGTCTACAAATACTTTAAAATTTTAAATGAGGTTGTAGTACATTTCAGGGGAAAAATTTGTGAAATCCCACATAATAGAAATGTGGAAGTCAAGTCATTCAATTAGAAGAAAATCTTGTATTCACAATATCAGTAATGCTGTCCCACTGAGCTGTTGTTCGTCCAAGACATCAGGAAGGTGATGGCATAGGAGGTGGCCCCTGGATACAATGGGAAACCTTGGTCTTTTTAAGCTAAGGTCTTTTCCAGGGCTCAACTTGATTGAGGCAATGCCCACTCATTCAGTGATTAAGGATAGATAAGAAATGAGGTAAAAAATGGACTCTTTTTTACCAAGCAAAAAAAAAAATCTGTGAGAGGAAAACCCTTATGGTTTCTGACCCAAACAGAAACAACTGCTATTTATACTCACTCTGAGCCTTCAAGGCCCAACTATTGGTCAATCAATGAGAGCCAGAATGATTTGGGTTTAAGGCAAGGTCCTTTAAGAAATAATTCTAGCCCATGAACCCCAAGATACCTTGCCAGGTTTCAGCAATCAAAATTT
This sequence comes from Bettongia penicillata ogilbyi, assembly GCA_023548195.1. Classification (NCBI taxonomy): domain Eukaryota; kingdom Metazoa; phylum Chordata; class Mammalia; order Diprotodontia; family Potoroidae; genus Bettongia; species Bettongia penicillata. The sequence goes on from JAJHZJ010000567.1 coordinate 2,520,858, forward strand.
ATATTCCTTTGGACAGAGCTCCTGCACTATTTCAAGAATATCCCAAGGGATGCCTTAGAGAATGGTAGACTGGTAGCATGCTTAGCAATAAAATGGAAATTAGTAGTGGTAGATTCTACTCCTAATGTTGCTATGAGACCTAAGTAAGTCATTTAACTTCTCTAGGCCTCAGTTTTCTCATTTGGAAAATATAATAAAATAATTATTTAAGTCTCTTACAACTAATATTCTATAGTCTTAATTTACTAATGAAGCTATTTGGATAGATTATCCACATATTATCTGCACAATCATAAAAGTAATACTTTATGTTAAGTTATAAATTGATTATTACATATTTTATTAAAAATGTAAAACAATATCTAGGTAAAAATAATTCAGACAAAAAAAAGAACCACCTAGAAGAAAATGACTTTTTTTCAACTGAAGTACCAGCTTTGTTGGGAAGGAGGGAAAGAAAGGAAATATCTTCACCTATTTCATTAAAAACCACATCATTAGGGAAAAAAACCATTTAATTTGTCTTGTCCAAAGACATTTCATACTCTTTTATGTCTGGGTATACTTCTCTGGTACTAATAGGACTCTGCACTTTAGCTTCTGGCTTTCAGTTTCCATTGGAAAGAAACACAATTGCTGTTCTTTTAATATGCTAAATTTCTAAAGAAGTTTTTAAAATGAAAAACAAAATTGGGAACAACACTGGATTAGCTGACATTGTCTTTGAAACTTTGGTGTAACTAGGGACAGTCTGGTCAAAGCCTAATGTCAATTTATATAATCATGAAAACATCCAGGCCCGTTTTTCTTTCCAATGCCATCATGCCCCAATGCCTGCTCTATTTTCCACTTTCATTTTTTTTTATAAAAAATAAATCAGGGGACATTTGATCTATGGGGTTTTAAAAATAAAAGCAGAGTTGACAAGTCTCCCAATTTCAAGTTAAATCCTAGGGAATATGGTATTCAACATCAGAAATGTGGGGAAGGATAACCTAATTTGCTGAATGTAGAAACTGAGCCTTCCTTATAAAGGAGTGGCTTCTGGACAAAGATAGAGGTTAGGGCATTCCATATACTTTCCTTTTAAATGGGGAAAAAAATAAATTACTAAAGAGAGTGGTTTTTACATTAGGTTATTTTACTAGGTTGTTTCCTAGGCATTAGATGTAATTCTAGGTATTATGCATAATATATCTTATATTCTAGCACATCCTAGAAATGTTGCTTTGAATATTTCAGCTTCATCTAATGTTAGAAGGCACAGTAATCTGAGAGTCCAAATACTCAGCATCAAGACCCAAGTCCAAAACATACTAAGTGTGTGACTGAAAAAATCACTAAATCCCTCTGAGGTTCAGCTTTTCCATCTGTAAAATGGGAACAATAACACTTACACTACCTACATCACAAGGTGATCTACGATCATGACCATTAATGTATGTGAAGCACTTTGTTACCTATGTAAAATACTATATAAATGTGAACCATTATTACTTATACCTGTCATCTACACTAGATAATAACAGCTCGTCTGCACTTCTTATTTATTCTTAATGAGAAATTTCAGCTTAGCAGTCAACATAAATGCAAATTAGAAATGTCCTATTGTTTCCAAATATATGTTACTGATATAAGGCAGTCTTCTCACATGTTTCCTTTTAATTCCCCTTGTCTACCACTAACCTTCAGAAAATAAATATTTAGTTCCAAAACAACAAATTAAGAATTTTCACTCCCAAAGAATCAAATAAAAAACTAGTTGAAATTAACAACTTTAGCAAAGTCACAGGATATAAAATAAAACCACACAAATCGTAACCATTTCTATATACTGCCAACAAAGCTCAGCAGCAAGGATAAAAAGAGAAATTCCATTTAAAAAAACTGTAGACAATATAAAATACTTAGGAGTACCCTTGCCAAGACAAAACCAGAAACCCTATGAACATGATTACAAAACATTTTTCACACAAATAGATCTGAACAATTGGAAAAATACTAATTGTTCATGGGTAGACCAAGTCAATATAATGACAATTCTACCTAAATTATTATACTTATTCAATGACATACCAAACTACCAAAACAGTATTTTATTAAATTAGAAAAAGTAATAGCAAAATTCACCTGGAAGAACAAAACTTCAAGAATATCAAGGTAATTAATAAGGGGAAAATGTGAAGAAAGGTGGTTTAGCAGTACCAGATCTCAAACTCTATTACAAAATAACAACCATCAAACCATCTAGTACCGGCTAAGAAACAGAGCGGTGGATAAGTGGGATAGACTAGGTACACAATACGTACTACCAAGCTACCCTATTACAAAATAACAACCATCAAACCATCTAGTACCGGCTAAGAAACAGAGCGGTGGATAAGTGGGATAGACTAGGTACACAATACGTACTAATACGTACTACCAAGCTACCAAAGCAATCTTCTGTTTGAGAAATGCAAGCATCCAGGCTTTGGGGACAAGAACTCATAACACGATAAAAACTTCTGGAAAAACTGGAAAGCAGTTTGGCAGAAACTAGGTATAGACATAGATCTCACACCACAATTCAAGATAAGGTCAAAATGGAACATGATTTAGACATAAAGGTGATACCATAAGTAAATTAGGGGAACATGAAATAGTTTATCTGCCAGATGTATGGATAAGAGAAAAATTTAAGACCAAAAAAAAATACAAAATTAGAAGGAAAGCAGAAAACTGGGAAAAAAATTTTAGAGCAAGACTCTACATCTCAACATCTCTCAAATGTATAGAAAAATGAGTCAAATTTTTAATAATGAGTCATTCCCTAATTGATAAATGGTCAAAGAATATAATAACCAGGTAGTTTTCAGATGAAGAAATCAAAGTTACCTATAGTCATGTGAACAAATACTTTAAATCACAAATGATTATAGAAATGCTAATTAAGACAATTCTAAGGTATCACCTAATACCTATCAGACCGGCTAATACAACAGAAAAAGAAAATGATAAATATTGGAGGGAATGTGGGAAAATTGGGACACTAATGCACTGCTGATGGAAATATAAACTGATCCAATCATTCAGGAGCACAATTTGGAACTATGCTCAAAGAGCTATAAAACCATACATAAGCTTTGTCCCAGTAATACCACTACTAGATCTGTATCCCAAAGTGATTAAAAAAAACAAACAAACAAGGAAAAGGAGCTATGTATACAAAATATTTATAGCAGCTCTTTTTGTGGTAGCAAAGAATTGGAAATTGGGGGGATGTGCATCAGCTGGGGATTGGTTGAACAAGTAGAGGTATATGGTTTAAAATAATATATTGCTACAAGAAACGATGAGCAGGATGCTTTCAGAAAAACCTGGAGGGAGCCAAGATGGTGGAGTAGAAAGATGCACATACTAGAGCTCCTCCCCTATAGCCCATAAAATACCTCTTAAAAATGGTTCTCAATAAATTCTAGAGCAGCAGAAGCCACAGAATGAGAGACTCAAAGAGATTTCCAGCCATAGGTAACCTGGAAGGGCGACAGGAAAGGTCTATACCACAGGACACTGAGAAGAGCAGAGCCCAGTCCTGGTCACACAGCCCTGGGAGGAATAGGACCAGAACAGGCCTCCAGGGCAGAATTCTCAGCAGGGAGGGTCTCAGATCTCTCAAACCACAAGCACCAAAGAAAGCTTCAAATGTCAGTGACAGGGCTTTCCTGGCTGGGCAAGAGGGAAGCAGGGTCCCCCCCCGAACGGGCCACAGGGAGCACTGCGTGGCAGTGGCCAAGTTGGGCAGCAGCTTCCATCCTGGGAGGGGCTCAGCTTAGAGCCCGTGGGAGAATTGAGCCTCTGATCTGAATCTCAGCCCTGAGCATGGTCCTGGGGTGAGGAGGAGTACTAGGACCCTCCTTGTGACAAAGGATTCAAAAGTCAAGTAACTGGCTGGGAAAATGCAAAAAATAAGGAAAAACAACAAGACCATAGAAGTTTACTTTCTTGGTGAACAGGTATTTCCTTTCATCTGTTCAGTGAGGAAAAATGCACACTGTCAAAGGAAGTCAAGGCTTCTGCATCCAAAACCTCCAAAATGCATATGCAATAGACTCAAATCATGAAAGAGCTTGAAAAACCAATCAACAGCGTGCTAAAGGAGACCCCAAAAAAATGCTGAAGAAAATAACACCTTTAAAAATAGGCTAACTCAATTGGCAAAAGAAGTCCAAAAAGCCAATGAAGACAAGAAGGCTTTAAAAATCAGCCATATGGAAAAGGAGGGTCAAAAGCTCACTGAAGAAAATAGTTCTTTAAAAATGAGAGTAGAGCTGAGGGAAACTAATGACTATATGATAAACCAAGAAATTACAAAAAAAACCAAAAGAATGAAAAAAATAGAAGACAATGTGAAATATCTCAACGGAAAAACAACTGACCTGGAAAATAGATCCAGGAGAGATAATTTAAAAATTATGAGTCTACCTGAAAGCCATGATCAAAAAAAGATCCTAGACATTATCTTTCATAAAATTATCAAGGAAAACTGCCCTGATATTCTAGAACCAGAGGGCAAAATAAGTATTGAAAGAATCCACAGATCACTTCCTGAAAGAGACCCAAAAAGAGAAATTCCTAGGAATATTGTGGCCAAATTTCAGAGTTCCCAGGTCAAGAAGAAAATATTTCAAGCAGCTAGAAAGAAACAATTCAAGTATTGTGGAGATACAATCAGGATAACACAAGATCTGGCAGCTTCTACATTAAGGGATTGAAGGGCTTGGAACAGGATATTCCAGAAATCAAAGGAACTGGGATTAAAACCAAGAATCACCTACTCAGCAAAAGTGGAATACTTCAAGGGAAAAAATAGTCATTCAATGATATAGAGGACTTTCAAGCTTTCATGATGAAAAGACCAGAACTGAATAGAAAATTTGACTTTCAAACACAAGAATCAAGAGAAGCATGAAAAGGTAAATAGGAAAAAGAAATCATAAAGGACTTTCTAAAGGTGAACTGCTTACATTCCTAGATGGAAAGATAATATTTGTAACTCTTGAGACTTTTCTCAGTATTTGGATAGATGGAGGGATTGTATACACACACACACACACACACACACACACACACACACACACACACGCATAGCAAAGGTTTAGTTGAATCAGAAGGGATATCTATAAAAAAATAAAATTAAGGGGTGATAGGAATATATTGGGATATCTATAAAAAAATAAAATTAAGGGGTGATAGGAATATATTGGGAGGAGAAAGAGAGAAATGGAATGGGGCAGACTATCACTAACAAAAGTGATAAGAAAAATCTTGTTCAATGGAGGAGAAAATGGAGAAGAGGAGAAAGTGAAGCTTATTCTCTTCATCACATGTGGCTTAAGGAGGGAATAACATGCTCACTAAATTTGGTATGAAAATCTATCTTACACTACAGGAAAGTAGGGGAGAAGGGGACAAGTGGAGTGAGGGGGATGATAAAAGGAAGGGCAAATGGAGGAAGAGAGTAACTAGAAGAAAACACTTATGGGAAGGGACAAGGTCAAATGAGAGAATGGAATAAAGAGGGGACAGAGTAGAATGGAGGAAAATATAGTAAATCTTGCACAACATGACTACTATGGAAATCTTTTGCAAAACTACATATATACAAATTCCTTGCCTTCTCAGAGGCGATGGGTAGGGAGGGAGGAAGGGAGAGAAGTTGGAATTCAAAATATTAGAAACGAATGTTGAGAATTGTTATTGCATACAACTGGGAAATAAGAAATACAAGTAATGGGGTATAGAAATCTATCTTGCCCTACAAGAAAAGAGAGAAGATGGGGATAAGGGAAGGGTGGGTTGTGATAGAAGGGAGGACACATTGAGGGAAGGGGTAATCAGAATGCAAGGTATTATGGGGTGGGGAGAGGGAAGAGATGGGGAGAAAAATTGGAACTCAAAATTTTATGAAAATGCATGTTGTAATCTAAAAAAAAAATTAATAAAAGAAAAACCTGGAAAGACTTACATGAAGTAATGCAAAGTGAAATGAGCAGAACCAGGAGAAGACTATACACAGTACCACCAATACTGGACAATGATCAACCCATGAATGAGTTAGCTTATCCCAGTAATGCAAAGATCCAAAACAATTCAGAAGGACCTATGATGAAAAATGCTATCCATCTCCAGACAAAGAACTGATGGAATCTGAATGCGGATTGAAAGCATACCGGGTTTTTTTATTTTTCTTTTTTTGTCTGTGTTTTCTTTCATATGACTAAAACAGAAATATGTTTTGCATATCTGCACACGTAAAAACCTTTAAAAAATTCTTTCCCTTCTTAAGGAGTGGGAAGAGGAGGAAGGTAGGGAGAGAATTTTGAAATCAAAATTGTAAAAAGAAAAGGTTGAAAAACTATTATAATTTTTAAAAATTTAAAAATACTCATTTTGATCCTCTCTTTAAGAAAGACTCATATGTAAAATCTTAGATGGTTAACCTTACAGATAAATCCTTTCCTTTCATAGATTAGGAAACCAAGTTTAAGAGAGCTGAAACACATAGTGAACAGTCATACTATATCTAACACCTAGCAAACACCTAACTAGTGGCAGAGGTCTTGAACTCAGGTAGGTCTTTTGACAGGCTTAGTCACAAGATATGACCAATGTAGTGTTAAGACAAGATGGCAAACATCCTAGTGCTTCCCACAGAGTAATGAAAAGGTATTAAGTGTTTTTCTAAATTTATGGGGGAAAATTACAGCTGAAATGGCCACTTGAAACTCAACATTTAATAACATTAAAAGACAACAAAAATACTTAACCAGTAGAAAATCAATAATGCAAACAAAAGTTTATTATAATCTGGTGATCTAACATAAGTATTTCTTTTGAAAAATTGCAGAATGTTCACTCTATGGATATTCTAGAAATTGTTGCCTTCTTGAAATAAGTATATATACTATACCAGCATTCCACGGAGATGTCTCTGTGAAAAACAATTTTTGTGTAAAGATTAAATACCATGTTAGCAATACCATGGAGAAATAAGTCTTCAAGCACACCAGTCTCTTTAAATGACCCTATCAGTGTCTCAAAAGCAACTAATGAATGGAAATAAGTGTTCAGATACTGACAAAGAGAAAACATTAAAGAAAAAAAAATTCTGAGCCTTGCAACTGGCCTCCCCTACAGGCTGATTTATAAGAAGAAATATGTAAAGGCTAGCAACTGGGTGAAAATGCTTGCTTTAATGAGAAACTACGATAAGGCAATCAGAGCATGTGCGTATGAGCCATTTACTGCTAATTACATGTACATACTATATTTTTAACATTACAAGTGCTATGATTACATCTGCAGCTGATGAAGCTCAATGTGCACTGTTAATCTGCAGATAAAAGCAAAATGACTCCAGAATCTTTCCTCCCAGAATTCTTGCTGGGAATTTAATTTCTACCACTTAAAAAATATATCTGCAGCCTAGATCTTGCAGCACATGTATTGAGGGCACATTTTAAATTAAGCACCTTAGTTAGCAGTCCTGGTTATTAGAGACCAGTGTGAAAGGTGGTCCCTCAGAGTCAAAACATTGACAATTACCGCCAGGGACTAAATGTAGTACAGATTTTCTCTCTGAAACCACATGGCTAAGTGATGAGATAATTCAGCATATCTCTAAAGCTAGGGGGTGGGATACCTCTCATTTTGCCTAATGCATTTTCTAAACGTATAGCTCCCTCTGAAATTCATCTATGAAATTAATAATAACAATAATTAACATTTATATAGTTACATACGGTATATATGTAAATGTGTAAGGCGATATTTATGTATATTATCTCATGTGACCTTCACAATAAGTCAATGAAGTGGCTACTATTATGAGCCCCATTTTACAGATAAGGAAAAAGACAGCTATAACAAGGAACCTAGGCAGGGAGAGATGCATACTAAAACTTTTCTTTTTTTTTTCCTTTCTTCCTTCTTTCTTATTTTTTCTAAAATTTTTCAAAATGTTTCTTCTACATTTCCCCCTTTAGCTCAACCTCTGCCTTCACCCAGGAACCATTTTCTGCCTTTCAGAAAACAAAGCCCATTTGAATCTCTCAGGTGCATTCTGATGAATCCTCACCTAAAGTCACCAATGTGGTAATATAACATTGAAAAAATGTACTGGACATTGGAGAAAGACAACCTCCCTCATTGGACTGGTGTATTCTCCAGCCCCATGCAGTGGTTCAATAAGGAAGGGGAAAGAAATCAGCCTGATACAACCCAGCTTCTCTTCCAGCACCCTTGATGCCTGGGGCATTTAGGGGCTGACCCTTTCTAGATCAGTAACTGAAATCTGTAGGTTGAGCTCTTTAACTTGTTCTGCTTTCTTCTCCTTCTTGGCTCCTTGGTCATTACAGCTACACGTGGCCTCTGCATTCGCCACAGGTTCTAGAATCATCAATCGGCCATGGTAGGGAGCAGACTGGTTTCTGAATCCCGATGCTACAAATGGTTAGGAGCTGGTTCAAGAAGGCGCCATAGACAATGAAGCGATATCATGAACCAAGGGGTACAGGAGCCAAATTCTTTGTTAAGGGAGAAGTTAAGGGAGTTACAGGAAGAAATAGACAGCAAAACTATACTAGTGGGGGACCTCAACCTACCCCTCTCTGAACTTGATAAATCTAACCTCAAAATGAACAAAAAAGAAGTTTAAGAGGTGAATAGAATTTTAGAAAAGTATAACAATAAACACCCCAATACACAGGGGGGCCTGCTATTACAGGTTCTTTGATCTGCTTTTCCAAAAGGAAAGGCAACTTTTGAGGGATTAACAATCTCCTTTAATCAAGCACATATATCATTCGCTAATTCAGGAAATCAACAGACAGTGCTTCCAAACTGTCTGACATACGCAATACATATATCACAAATCAACAGACAAGTCCAACTGTCTGACCACAGTTGCCAGGGAGGTAAGCACCAACATCTAGGTTTTCAAAGTCCCAAGGGAGGGTTCCTTAGCAGCTTCCCAGAGTCTATCTGGCTCACAAACCTTCTTCCAAAAAACTAAGCCCCAAAGTAAAACCTTACCCTCAGAGTATTTATACCTTTTTTACAGCCAGAGGGCACCCCAATCCTTGAGAACCAGTGCCTCATTAAGAAAATATGTGGGCCTTCCTACAAATCTTCCCTAGTCAAACTCCCCTTAATGGGCAGGCCCTTTAATGGGTGGGGAAGATCTTTAATCACATTAACAATACAAATACATATACTGTTTCTAGGTAAAAGAAACTCTTATTTCTGTACTTTACTTCTAGTAAAGACTCTTGGTTGATAAAGGCAAGATTCAATCAGAGGCATTATACTTCTTGATTATAATAAAACAAAAACAGCAAAAGCAAAAAACTTGCTTGCCTTTACAAAGAAATACAGTAGACCTCTGAAAAAAACTGAATGGGGGGAAAAATGCACTTTTGTCTCAGTGGTACATGGCACACTGCAAAAATTGACAATGTTCTAGGGCATAAAAGCCTCACAATCCAGTGCAGAAAGGCAGAAATGTTAAATGCATCCTTTTCAGATGATGCAATAAAAATTATATGTAATAAAGAGACATGGAAAGATAGACCAAAAATTAATAGGAAACTAAATAATCTAATCCTAAAGAATGAGTAGGTCAAACAACAAAACATAGAAATAATCAATAACTTCATTCAAGAGAATTGTGATAATGAGATAATATACCAAAACTTACGGGGTGCAGCAAAAAGTGATTCTTAGGGGGTTTTATATCTCTGAATGGTTATATGAATAAAACAGAGAAAGAGGAGATCAATGAATTGGACATACAACCAAAAAAGCGAGAAAAAGAACAAATTAAAAATCCTCAATTAAACACCAAATTAAAAATACTGAAAACCAAAAGACAGATTAATAAAATTTAAATTAAGAAAACTATTGAACTAATAAAACTAAGAGCTGGTTTTATGAAAAAAACTAATAAAATAGATAAACCTTTGATTAATTTGATTTTAAAAAAAAGAAAGGGTTCCTAACCCCTTTGTGGAACCACCATGGTGGCTGAGACCCTGTACACATACCCTGAAAACTGGCAGGACTTCAAGGCTCTCATTGCTGCCCAGTACACTGGGGCCCAGATCCACATGCTGTCCATCCCTCCCTACTTCCACTTTGGTCAGATCAACCACACCGTGAATTCCTCTGAAAATTCCCTGCTGGCAAGGCTCCAGGTTTTGAGGGTGATGATGGGTTCTGTGTGTTTGAAAGCAATGCCACTGTAAGCAACTACGTGAGCAATGATGACCTTCGAGGTGTGACTCCAGAGGCTGCTGCCCAGGTGATCCAGTGAGTGAGCTTTGCCAACAACAACATCATTCCTCCAGCCAGTACCTCAGTGTTCCCCACTCTGCGGATCATGCCCCACAACCAACAGGCCACAGAGAATGCCAAGGAGGAGATGAGGCGGGTTCTAGGGCTGCTTGATGCCCAACTGAAGACCCAGACTTTCCTGGTTGGGGAGCATGTGATTCTGGCTGACATCACAGTTGTGTGTACCCTCTTGTGCTCTTTAAACAGGTCCTAGAGCCATCTTTCCGGCAGGCCTTTCCCAACACCAACTCCTGGTTCCTCACCTGCCTCCACCAGCCCCAGTTCCAGGTGGTATTGGGAGAGGTGAATCTCTGCGAGAACATGGCACAATTTGATGCTTGCCGAGAGTCAGCCTAAGAAGGAGGCCCCAAGAAAAGAGAAGGGGCAGCGAGAAGATAAACAGAAGGCCCAGGCTGAGGAGAAGGAGGAGAAGAAGGCAGTGGTGGCCCCGGCCCAGAGGAGGAGATGGATGAATGTGACCAGGCTCTGGCTGGAGAACCCAAGGCCAAGGATCCCTTTGCCCACCTGCCCAAGAATATATTTGTGTTGGATGAATTTAAGTGAACGAACTCCAATGAGAATACATTGACGGTGGCCCTGCCATACTTCTGGGAGTACTTTGACCACCACGGCTGGTCCCTGTGGTATGCTGAGTACCGCTGCCCCCAAGAGCTCAGCCAGACCTTCATGAGCTACCACCTCATTACTGGAACATTCCAGCACCTGGACAAGTTGAGGAAGAACACGTTTGCCAGCATTATCCTTTTTGGCACCAACAACAGCATCATTTCTGGAGTCTGGGTCTTCAGGGGCCAGGAACTCGCCTTCCCACTGGCTAGATTATGAATCCTACACATCGCGTGTAAGCTGGATCCTAGCAGTGAGGAGGCCCAGACGATGGTCGGAGAGTACTCCTCCTGGGAGGGGGCCCTCCAGCCCATCAGGGCAAGATCTTCAAGGAAACGTCCACCCTGCTACTACCTAGCTGCCTGCTTCCTCCTCAACAGGGAGGTGCCAGGCATTAAACGAAACTGAACACAGAAAAAAAAAAGAAAAGCAAAATGCAACTATGAAAAATGAAAAGGATAAATTCACCACCAATGAAGAACAAATTAAAACAATAATTAGGAATTATTTTGCCCAACTGTATGCTCAAAATTTTAACAATCTTAGTGAAATTGGTGAATATTTACAAAAATATAATTGCCAGATTAACAGAAGAGGAAGTAAAATACTCAAATAGATCCCATCTCAGAAAAAGATATTGAACAAGCCATCAATGAACTCCCTAGGAAAAAATCTCCAGGATCAATTGTATTTACAAGCAAATTCTACCAAACATTTAAAGAACAACTAATTCCAATACAATATAAACTATTTGGGAAAACTGGCAAAGAAGGAGTCCTACTAAATTATTTTTATGATACAAATCTGGTACTGCTACCTAAACTGGGAAGAGCCAAAACAGGAAAGAAAATTATAGGCCAATTTCCCTAATGAATATAAATGCAAAAATTTTAAATAAGGCATTAGTAAAATGATTACATCACAAGAATAACATACTATGATCAGGTACGTTTTATACCAGGAATGCAGGGCTGGTTCAATATTAGGAAAACTATCAGCATAATTGATCATATCAACAACAATCCTAACAGAAACCATATTTCAACAGATGCAGAAAAAGCTTCTGACAAAATACAACACCCATATCTACTAAAAAACACTAGAGAGCATAGTGTTTGCATAGAGAGCATGTAGGAATAAATGGAACCTTCCTTAAAATGATAAGTAGCATGTACCTAAAACCTTCAGCAAGCATTATATGTAATGGGGATAAACTAGATGCATTTCCAGTAAGATCAGGGGTGAAACAAGGATGTCCATTATCACCACAATTATTCACTATGGTACTAAACATGTTACCTTTAGTAATAAGAGAAGAAAAAGAAATTGAAGGAATTAGAATAAGCAAAGAACAAATTCAGTTATTGTTCTTTACAGACTATGTATACTTAGAGAATTCTAGAGAATCAAGTAAAGAACTACTTGAAATAATAAATAACTTGAGCAAAGTTGAAGGATATAAAATAAACTCTCATAAATCACCAGCATTCCTATAAATTATTAACAAAACCCAACAGGAAAAGATAGAAAGAAAAACTTCATTTAAAGTTACTGTAGACATTATAAAATATTTGGGAGTCTACCTGCCAAAACAAACCCAGGAACTATATGAACACAATTACAAAACACTTGTACACAAATAAAGTCAGACCTAAATAATTGGAAAAACACCAGCTGCTCATGGGTAGGCAGAGCTAATATAACAAAAATGACAATTCCACCTAAATTAACTTACTTTCTCAGTGCCATACCAATCAAACTACCAAAAAATTATTTTAGAGAGCTAGAAAAAATAACATCAAAATTCATCTGGGAGAACAAAAGGTCCAGAATATCAAGGAAATTAATGAAAAGAAATGCTAGGGAAGGTGGCCTAGTCATACCAGATCTTAAACTGTAATATAAAGCAGCAATCATCAGAATTACTTGGAATTGGCTAAGAAATGGAAGGGCAAATCAGTGGAATAGATTACAAACACAAGACATAGTAGTCCATGATTACAGCAATCTACTGTTTGATAGACCCAAAGACATCAACTTCTGGGATAAGAACTCACTATTTGACAAAAACAACTGGGAAAACTGGAAAACAGTATAGCACAAACTGGGTACAGACCAATAATGTCTGACACCATATACTAAAATAAACTCCAAATGGGCACATGATTTAGGCATAAAGGCTGATATTATAAACAAATTAGGAGAGCAAGGAATAGTTTCTCTGCCAGATTTATGGAAGAATTTATGACCAAACAAGAGATAGAGAACATTATGAAATGCAAAATGGATAATTTTGATTACATTAAATTGAAAAGATTTTGCACAAACAAAGCCAATGCAACCAAGATTAGGAGGGAAGCAGAGAACTGGGAAAGAATTTTTAAAATTAGTGTCTGATAAAAGATTCATTTCTAAAATACATAGAGAACTGAGTCAAATGTACAAGAATACAATTAATAAATGGTCAAAGGATATGAACAAGCAGTTATCAGAAGAAGAAATTAAAGCTATCTATAATCATATGAAAAAATACTCTAAATCACTACTGATTAGAGAGATGCAAATCAAAACAATTCTGGGGTACCATATTATACCTATCAGATTGACTAACATGACAAAACAGGAAAAGGCTAAATGTTGGAGAAGATGTGGGAGAGTTGGAACACTAATTCACTGTTGTTAGAGCTGTGAGCTAATCCAACCATTCGGAAGAGCAATTTGAAACTATGCCCAAAGGGCTATAAAAATGTGCACACCCTTGGACCCAGCAATTCTGCTTCTAGGATTATATGCCAAAGAGATTATAAAAATGGGAAAAGGACCCATGAGTATAAAGACATTTATAACAGCTCTTTTTGTTGTGGCCACAGCTGAACAAGTTGTAGTATATGAATGTAATGGAACACTATTGTGCTATAAGAAATGATGAGCAGGCAGACTTCAGAGAGGCCTGGAAGGACTTATATGGCCTGATGCTGACTGAAAGGAGCAGAACCAGGAGAATGTTATCCACAGAAGTAGCCACAGTATGCAGTGACTAATTTTGACAGCCCTTCTCAGCAACGCAAGGCCCTAAAACAATTCCAAAAGACTCATGATGGAAAATCCATCCACACCCAGAGAAAGAACTCTGGAGCTGGAATGCAGAGTGCAACAGACTTCATGATTTTGCAACTTTGTTATAATTCTTCTGTGCAACGCCACTAATGTGAAAACACATTAGATAGAAATGTACGTGTAGAATCCGTATCAGATTGCATGCCACTTTGGACAAAGAGGTGGGGAAGGAGTGGGAGAAAATTTAAAACTTATGGAAGTGAATGCTGAAAACTAAACATGAATAAATAAATAAATTGAGAAAAACAAAACAAAAAACTCCCACAATATCAATGCATTAAAGTTCATGTATTTTTCTCAACAAAAAAAAAAAAGAAAAAGAAAAGTATCAGGATGGTCATTTAAAGAAGAGAATGTTTGAGAGCCCACTTCCCCCTTGACTCCTCTAACAACAGGGCCAGAGTCACACGACAAACCTTCCTCGCAGTCCACCTGCTCTGTGGCACAGAGCGCCAGACAATCCTTAGTGTCTTCCAAATTCAGCCTTCTGGATAAAGAGCACAAGGAATAAACACTGGGCTGACACAAACCTGCTGTGACCCACTAAACAATGACTTCATCACTGCTCAGCAGCGCCTACTATTTGAGATTGATGACTTCTGAAACCAATCACTGAAACCTTCAATTAGAGACTGAAACCGTCCCCAACAAAAATCAGAAGCGCAAATGTCCCTGCCAGAGATAAATCTCCCTAATTTTAAATCTGTCTTTAGTCAATAAGCGATAAATGACGAAGAGCAGCTAATTAAAGATGCAAAGCATTCTGCAATTTTCTATCCCTCTATAATCACATCTTCCTCAGCGTGATGCTTTTCCCCCCATTTGCTCCTGACTGCTCTTCATACTGATGTTATTTGAGATTGGGTTAAAGCAGCTAAAAGTTACCCAGTTGGGGCCACAAAGCATTTCTGTGCAAAGTTTCTATGAACACTCACAAGGAGAAGTTCTTAGGAGACAGCCAGTCATGCTTTTTCCAAGGGACAAAGATTCATAAAAATGCATCTGCCCATTACATAAAGAGCTCTCATGGAGCCTCAGTCCTCTACTAAAAAGATGCAGAATGTACCAGACCACAGGCTACAAAATGTCATGACTGCTCTTCTTCCTGTTTGGGGAGTAAGGGGATCATTTCCAGCCCAGCCAATTGTTTCAGGATTTTAAATGCCAGCCCTGTCCAGCTGCTCCTGAGGAAAGAAACTCCAGACGTCCTGCCCTTTTATTACCATCACATTCAACGTGGTATTACATGCATTTGTACACTAACAGTATTTCCCTACCCCAGTAGACTGGTAATACCTTACTGAGGACAATGACTATGTTGGTCATATCTTCTGTATACTCAGCATCTAGTACAGTGCCTTCTACACAATTTAGGTATTCTTCCAATATTGGTTAAATTGATGGTGTTAACATAACTTCATCATCTTTTCATTCTGCTCTGTGCATATGTCTACGCCGGTGACTGTGGCATCTTCAAGGGAATCTGAGCTAACTACCTCCAAGCATAAATGATTCTGTCATAAAGGCAAGTCAGCAAGAAATGTCTGGTGTGGAGGGAAAAAAATTAACATTAACTTCCAAGACAGGATGAGGAGTGGCTGGCAGGCAACAAGAAGAAATCCAGGTTTCAACATAACTTAACAATCTTAACCTAACACTTCAATAATAACTTCTAACTGACCAAAAGTTGTGATTCAAATATAATTTCAAGCTTCTGAGAGATTCAAAATCAAGAGTAAAACATTCCCTATTACCCTGGTTGGTAATGGCCTTCTTATCTAGGTCTCAAGCACCATTCTGTTTTACAAATCTTTAATACATTTACCTTGTAATACTGTATTATCTGTGTTTGGGTCTTATCCCCTAGTATGTCGCCAATGTTTATCAGGAAAGGAGAATTATACCCACAAATGAACTATAGTAATTCTTGTAAACTGGTAAAGCTGATAAAACATCTCCAGTCAAAAATGGCTCCATTCTCTCTCTCTTAATCTACAGTATCCAAAACCTGTGTAAATATTGTACAGCCTTAGAGCTCTATTCATTTGTACTTGTTTGTATAATTTCACTGTAGGTGTTCTTTTGGATTTTTCACGGGTATATCTTCTTCTTTAGTACTTCAGTGAAATGACTGTGATTTACTCCAGCAGAATTTCCCCCCACAGGCTGAGAGCCAAGGTTCTTAAAGCAATGGGCATTTAACATACATTGTCAACCGACTGAACAAAACCTTCCTTTGGTAACCAAATACAGAATTTTGTTTTGGTAAGAAAGAACATGATTAGAACCATTTACTCTCAACAATAACCAAATAATCTCTCTGGTCCTCATCACCCCTCACCTGTGTAATGCAACAGTCTCGTAATTGGTCTCTCTGCCCCTTCCTTTTTCAATTCTGCCTTTCCCTTCTTCAAGTCAACTTTCACACAGTTTCCAAACTGACATTTTTAAAGTACATGTCTGACCAGGACACTGCTCTGCTCAAGAAGCTTTAGGCGCTCGCTATTACCTCTAGGATAAAACAGAAACTTCTCTGCTTGACATTCAAAAGACCTTCCCAACCAGGTTCCACATTGCATTTTCAGCATGACTTCACATTATTCCTCCTCATTCATACTATCTATGGTCCAGCCAAACTGAACTACTTGTTATTTCTTCCCCAAACACAACACTCTGCCTCCCACCTCAGTAGCTTTGCACATCCTCGTTCTTATGCCTGGAATGCTCTCCCTCCTGCCCTCCACCTCTTAGCATCTTTAGTCCCACTCAAAACTCAGCTCAAGTGTTAGATGGCGCAGTGGAGAGGGCTGGACTTTAAAGTTAGAAAGCTCTGCATCTGAACCCTATGTCAGACTCCAGGCAGTCACTTAAGCTCTCGTAGCCTCACTGTCCTCATCTGAAAAATGGAAAGACTAATAACAAACCCTATGTCAGTGCTGTTGTCTGGACTGAAAAACATAAACAAAATGCTCTGCAAACCTAAGCACTATGTAAATGTTTGATATTACTATCATTATTACTTCCCCAGCATCAACACATTCCCATTCTGAAATGATTTTGTATTGACTTATATGTGTACAGATGACTTCTGAGGCACCTTCCATGAAGCTCTAAAGGTATGCAACTATGCCATTTCCTCTCAATAGAATGCAAGCACCCTCAGGACAAGGACTGCCTTCATTTTTTGTCTTTGTATTTCCAACACCAAAGCTATACATGGCATGTGGGAAGCACTTTATACATTTTTCTTAAACTGAGTGGATCAAAGTCTCTAGAGATGTTTGAGGAGTATTCCCAAATTGATCAAAGATGCTGACTCAATGACCACCCCAAGAGGGGAGTCACTCTGCTTTTCTGTCTCTCTTTATACACTTCCCCTCCCTCCCTCTCCCTTACCTAATTCACATACTGAGATAATGACTTGGACGATATTTGAAGTGCTTTTGATTTTCTAGTCACCTTCATGTCATGCCACCTTCTTTGCCTCCAACATGAGACTCAAGTTCTCTCTCCTAAGACCTGAGGCTTCTGATGAGTGAGCATGCACCTTATCTCTCTGCTCCAGATCCATCACACCACTTCCTAGACATTTCCAAGCCCTGTCATTGTGCACATAGCCTCCCTTCTTCCCCAGCTTCATCTCCACCTTCCGGCTCCAGCTCTGAGAACAGTAATTAAATCAACAATTACATTCTTAAAAATGACATCCATCAATTCCTTTCATTCCAATTAACATTTCCAAGCCTTGCCTTCCTCTACAATGTAAGCTCTCTGATGCAGACTGTCTTGCTTGCTTGTATACGTATTCTCAGCACTTAGCACGGTGCATGGCACAAGGTAAGCATCTGACGGATGCTTGTTCATTAATACATAAGGACCCCAATTCTGGCCGGTATGGAAGTCCCCCTGAATTCTCAAAAGTGATGACAAAGAAATAAGAGAGTTTACTTCCAAGTATAATCCTTCCAAGCACGAAAAGCTTTGAGCACAAGTCAATGACAATCTTTTATCTGGCATTCCTAAGATCAACCTAGCTTAGTCTGGAAAGGCTCATTGCTAAAAAGATGACCACCAGATGATGGTGATGACTTGTTTTTCAGCCACAACAATTCCTCCAACTGCTTGCAAATTTATAAAAGGTTTGTGATATGTTTTAGTGAAAGGACTGCCCACATGCATGTACCACAGACTCTTGACATACTGAAGAAGCTCTCCAAAAGAAAAAAATAAAAGTAAATGTAATTTTTTTTTGAGTTCATCACAATGCAAACCAGGAAAATCTCTATGACATCATGCTATTAGGCATAGTTTTTTCTTCCAGAGGCTACAAGGCTACAGCCTTGACATTTTTTTCTCCCTACTCAAAAAAAAAAAAAAAAAGTCAGTGATTATCCTAGGGATCACTTGGAAGAGTCACAGTTGCTTTGTGCAATTACTACATTTCAGCACTTCCTAATTCCTACACAACTGGAAGAGGAAAAGAGGTTCCTATTATCTACAGAATCAAATATAAATTCTTCTGTTTATTACTTAAAAGTCTTTACAACTTGATCCCAACCTATCTTAACAGTATATATTACTCTCCTCCATAAATTCTCTGGTTCAGCCAAAATGGTCTTCTTGCTTTTTCTGACACAAGACATTCCATCTTCACCCTCTATGATTTTAAATACACAGCTCTCTATCTGAAATCCAATCTTTCTATACCCCTATCTCTTAGAATTCCTTGTGTTCTTCCAATTCAGCATAAATGCTGCCCCCTTTTATAAGAACCTTTTCCTGACTCCCACTCACCCACATACTAGGGCCTCCCCCCAAAAAATGGCTTGCCATTGATTTTGTATGTATTTTGAATATATTTCTCATTTTCATGTTGTGTCACCCCTGAAATTTAAGCTCCTTTAAGACAAGAACCACTTCTTTTTCGCCTTTGCATCCCGAATGCCTAACACAAAATGTGGCGTACAGTAAGTACTTAAAGACATTTTGTCTGCTTGATTAAATCATTAAGCAAGTCTCCATAGCAAACATTTAGACTAGGGTTCATTAAACAGTTTTAGTCCTTCAAACATTTCTAGCTCACAGCTTGTTCCCTCTCAGGTGTGGCCTAATTAACCTTGGAAGAGATCATCCTTCCATAGCCAAACCTTGATTTTCCATAATAGTGTTCTTTCCAAATATATTCTTGCTCTGCTGACAACCAACATTGCCAGTACAACTTATCTTTCTGTGAGTGATGGGTAATTTCCCATCACAACTGTAAATGATGCTTAAAACTGAGACATCAAAAAACTCAAGGGCAGCAGAGGTAGGATAGCTACTTACATTTGACAGTAAATGCAAACAAAAAATTGATCATCCTGTGACAGATAAATACACTAGTATCTCTGTGTACTTACAGAGTGTAGTTGTGTTTTATTTCAATCTGACCTAATAAATATTTACCTGCTCAACTCTGAGCTAGTGCTAACGGAGAGACAAAAAATAAGACACATTCCCTGTCTTCAATCAGGGAAGTCTCATTCAAGAGAGGTTAAAAATACTCGTGAAATGGTGACAAAGTGAGTGGTACAGACAGTAAGGGACTGTTTAGGGATTGCATGGGAAATTCCAAAAAGTGAGTGACCAGTGTGGGCTGAAATGTCAAAGAAGGCTTCATGGGGTATTTTACTGGGATCTGGAGGATGAGAAGATTTTGGAAAAGCAGAAAAGGAAAAGGAAAAGGGCATTCTATGTAGCAAGTACAATAAAGTTAAAGGCTAAGAGACAGAAGTGAGTCTATCATTCATATAATGTCTAAGAGGTGACAAACTTGGGCCTCAAGTGGCTACAAAACTCCCTGTGAACCAGACTAAAATATAATTGGGAAATTATACAAAATGTAATTGGGAAAATACATGAAAATACAATATAACACCGATAATGTTCATTTGCAGTTTTCAGAGTCAATATGAGGCCCTTAGGAATTCATTTGAGTTTGACACTGCTGCTGTAGGTAGGCACCAACCTGGCAAGAACAGGGGGAATAATGAAATGTTCTTCATCCTTCGTTCTGAAGAGGTCCAATGATATCACAAGTGTTGTCTTAACTTGCAGGTGAACTGGATATAAGTGAGGCAGAGCTGCACAAAGGCATCAGCCTCACTCTCTCAGTCATCACAGTCCAGTGGTAAGACAAAAGTCAAGATGCCTGGTGATGGCCCAGGATGCAGTGAATGACCTTGACATCTTCAATGTCTAACCAAAGCTCTAAGAACTCCACAAAGCCGCTTCAGTCACCTTCATGGACTTGGGAACACATTGTTCTCATCTGCCCATTCCAGCAGATGAAGTCTTCACAAGCTGGGGGTAGAAATCCCCCTAACTCACCCACATGTTTGAGGCTTTCAGTTTGCTCTACTTGGTTCAGTCCATCTGCCAAGATTTACTGAGGTACGGTCAGTGAGAAAGCTACAGTTTCTTGGAAATAACAAAATGGTGAAATATTTGAACAGTATATTGCTTCAGGGCTTATTGTTGGTGACATTGTTATTTTAAATAAAAACTTTACACTGCAAAGGAGGATGCATCAGAAGAGGTAGCAGTCAAGTCAAAAGAAGTTTCTACTACATTTTCAGCAATCCCACACATTTAGAATCATTGAACTTCAGACTTGAAATGGATCTCAGAGGCATTCTGAACCAACCCCTTACCAAGTATATCTCTTCAATGGTCCTTAACAGTAAATGAGGAAATTTTACTTTCAAGAGGGGAAAAGAAATAGGAGGCTTTTTCTACTTAATCAGAATTCCTCTCTTGAGCTGCTGAGCAGCAGCTTCCTAATCATATCCCACGCCAGTGCTGACACTGCTAATATTCATGACCAATGGAGAACAGAACTGCAAAGAGTCACATAAAGAAAACTATTGTTGCTACTATTGTTGGAGACCACAGAATGCATATGACAACCCTTGAGTTGTGCTTTTTTTGCTTCTTGATATTGAACATTTCTGGTCTCTCTTGCTTCTGACAAACACAGGGAAGCAAAGTCTAAGACATCTGCCACTGAGTAGACAGCATTCATATAATCATAAGACTTGAAATCTGAACCACTGAGCTAGTCTACTGAATCAAGGTAACATTTTTCAAAAGTGTATTTGATCCAATATAATCATTTGAATCACTGGCCTCAAAAAAAGTGATACAGATATTAAGACACCACATGCTTTGAAACCTATAAGCAGCTTTTAAGAGCTCATGAGGGCAAGTCACAGACCTATACACTAAATACAGTGTTGGTAACATCTATTTATTAGATTATAGAAAATCAGCAGGAGTAGATTGAGTAACTGAAAACCATTAGCAGCCATCTAGCACAAAATGAAAGCTTGCTTTCACACTGGGGTATACCACTGAGTTGACTTTAACCTTAGATTTCTTCCTTAGGATTTCAGATGTGGGTTCCTCACTAATTCTATGACTCTGAAAGAGTGACTTAACCTGAATGGATATCAGTGTCTATAAAATACAGAGAGGTGGAGTGAACTGAATTATTTCAAAGTTTTCTAACTCTGAAATCAAGTGATTCCTACAAACAGTTATCTTGCATGACTCCCCCACATTCAGACAGGACAACATTTAAGTCATCTCAGATGAGTGGAAACACCTCAAATTAGTACCCTGATTCTAACAAACTTGCTGTTGTCATTTACACTGTTTGATTTTTTTCACTGTATCTCTGTGAATAAGAGAGGAGGCAGGTAGCATTATAAATATCTTCAAAAATTCATGCACTCATTCAACAAACATTAAATTCCTGTGTACAGAGAGCACTACAGCAAGCACTGGGGGAGATACAAAGATTAGATGAGACACAATCATTAACCACATGGAGCTTCTATTCTAACAGGGGAATAAGACAAATATACATAACTATATACATAATATGACGTAACTATAACATAGTTAAAAAACAAGGATTTAATTAAGGATGTTATTAATAGAAGAGATGAGGGGAGAATTCATGGGGAGTGTGTTATGTGAAATATGCTTTAAATGTTACAAGAAATACCAGAAGTAAAGAATGACAGAGCATTGCAAGCATGAGCAAAAGCAAGAAGAAAGGCAGAAATAAGGGAGAACACGTATTCTGAGGACAAAGAGGAGTTCAATTTGGCTGGGACTCTGAGTGCATGACAGGAATAAAGAGACCAGAGCATCATGGCAGACTCTGAGAGTCAACCAAAGGCATTTAGACTATATTTAATAGGTGATAAGAAACCAATAACATGACCATGTAGATCTATATGTAAAAATATTATTTGGTTAATATGGATGCATACAAGGTATAAGTGAAAAGAAGAGGATGGCAGTGAAAACGGAGGCTATGAAATAGATTTAAAATATGGAAGAGGAAGAAGAGACACAATAACTTAATATTTGAGAGGGAAGAATAATACATGATCTCCAAAGTTACAAACAAATGAGTAAATGGCAGTGTCAAATAGAATTCAAGAAATCAAAGAAGTTAGCATAGAAATTGGTTTGGGACATGTTTAATTTAAGATATCAATTAGACATGTAAATTGAAAAGATCTGTAAATCAAAAGACAAGTCACAGGTAGAAATACATATTTGGGCATCATGTGTACAGGAGTCATTACTGAAGCATGAGACTGAATGAAATTGCCAAAGGAGAGTATAACAAGAACAAGGGACCCTGGACAGCTTTATGAGAACCATCCGCAGTAAGGAACTGAAAAGAGGATCCTGGGATATTACATTCAGAACTGGAAGGTCCCTAGAATTCACATAGTCCAGTCTTTTCATCTTATATATCAGGAAACTGAGGGTCAGATAAGTTTAAAAAAACAAAACAAAACAAACTACCTAAGGTTACCCCACTGATCACTAGCAAATCTGGGAATCAGAACCAATCCAATGCTTTTTTTCCTACTATACTACAAAAGGCAAAGACAGAAAAGAAGTCAGAGTGATTGGGAATAATACAAAGAATGTGATATTTCACAAGTCAAGAGAAGAAAGAGTATCTAACAAGTTAAGGGTCAATTGTATCAAAAGCTGCAGAGGGGAGAAACAAGATAAGAACTGAAGAAGCACCTATATATGGAGATTAAAGAGTCACTGGCAATAGTTGTGAGGGAAAATTTAACAGACTGGTGGGGATGAAGTCAAATTGCAAAAGATTAAGGAAAGAGAAAACTGGTAATTTTTAAAAGCAGTTTCAACCCTAAGGATAGGAAATGTGATGGAAGCCAGACAGGCTAGTAGGGTTAAGAGAAGGCTTTTTTTAGAACTGGAAAGATCTAACTAAGCATTTCTTTTTTTCTTTGCTATACTGGAAGTGAAGTAGCCACTCAGGCCCAATCCCACATCTAATCGATATAGAAGCTTTGACCTGCTCTGATTCTGACCTGGGCCATTCTGCCCCTCCTCAGGCAGTCTGTTGGCCCCTTGCTCTCAGGGACTCAACACACTGGCACCAGATTTAACAAAGATACCAAATCAGTTTAGCATACTAAAGTACAGAAAGTCCAACCAAATCATTTATCAACTTCAGTCTCCCTGGTACCAAAGATTACAAGTAGGTACCATCATGTCCAGATTAAGTTTGGGCAGGGTTTGTTGGGGTGTTTTAGTACTAAGGAAGAAGAAAAGGGGAACATGAAGGAAAAACTAGATGAGAAAAAATTCTTGCCGTAGCAAATTCTGGAGAAGGGATGATGGAATTGGGATTAAGTGTATAAGAACAAGGATAAGACTTAGTGAGGAGCAGGAACACCTCTTCTGTGATCAGAGGACAGAAAGACAGAGTGGGTGGCAATGTGAAAAAGTTTGGGAGAATAGAATAAGTGGGCTGATGGAGTTCAGCTCAGATGACTTTCATTGTCTCAGTCAAGTAGGAGGCTAGATCATCTGCTTTAAGCATGAGAACCCTTTTTAAAGGGTTCTATTAAAAGGTGTGATTTGAGAAGGGATAGAAGAGGTTTGGAACACTGTGGGCAATGAAATTCACAGTCGATAAGAACAGAATCCAATTGGCAAGGAGCAATAAGAACCTGGTATTTTTAGTGTTGTTTGTAATAAAATGTTTACCATGGGCTAAGTCAGATCAATTTCACTATTTTTTCCATCAAAACTGAGCAGAGATGGAGCAGAAGCATAGATACTGGATGGTTCAACATTCCCAAGGATGAAATTGTTAGGTGGGTAAATAAAAGCAGAAAAAAGTCAACTAACAAGTTCAAGATCACAAAGTGAATTATCAAAGGACTGGACTTTAACCTAAGCATCCAAACAAGATCAACTGATTTGTCTTCTGGGCACTAGGCTTACAGAACACCAGTTAATAAACATCACATCCTTCTCTTTGCTTTTAAGAAAAATTAGCATGGTATAACAGAAAAACGATCAAATCTGGAACCCAGAGCCCCCGCTGAGCTGTCTGACCAGGGACGGATCACATCATCTCTCTTCTTCAACTGAAAAGTGGCAACAATAACATCCATACAACTCGTCTCAGAAACCTGATGTGAGAATAGGATAAGGTAAAATATTAAAGACTGCTCTGTGACCATATAGCATTATGTGAGTGACCCTTCTGATATATTAGTATTAGCATGAGTTTTTACTTATTGTCATTTTGTACGAGCCTCATCTTATATGTGGATCTGTGTATGCGTTCTATCTCTATCATTACACTGTAAGTTCTTCTAAAGTAGGCATCATCACATCCTTCTAAATCTGTGTTCCTTTCGACTCACTGCCTAAAAGAGTGCTCTATACAACATGCACATAAACTGCCACTGACTGGCATCACAAGAGAATATTTAAAATTCTTCTCTTACCCAACAATTGAAGTTATTATGTAACACCAGCATTAGAAGACTGTGATTATTTTGTGCCATACTATTGCATATTTACATAAATAAGGAACAAATGTGAAAGTAAGGCTTAACTATGCTATATTTACCAGTGCGTACAAAAAAACTTACATTCACAGGAAATTTGAGTTTAAAATTATTTGCCTAGATACAAGCCTTATAAAGGTATGCAGCTAAACTGAAACCACATACATTTGTCCATATGGAACTTCAGGACAGTATAGAAATGCTCACTGTGATGGGTACCCCTGGAAAAAAAAAACAGCATAGAAAGCATAATATGGCCCTATTTAGACAGAAATATAAATTATTTTTTGCATTATAAAATGTTTGGGATATATTTTGTATCTATTATTCAGATGAAGAAACCTTAAGGAAGGTCTGGTCAGCTAGGGTTTTTGCTAGTTTAATGAGGAAAGTCTACTATTCTATGGTTCTCATGTAGCACTTAACTTTTAAAAAGGATTCTATATGCATCACTTACTTTTATGTAAATATTAATGTTTTAAAATTACCTCTGTGAAGTGGAAATTTTGCTCATAATCCCTTTTAAATAGCATTTAAAAAATATCTTCTCCAAGAAGGGAGATAGTTGAAACCTATGATGTCCGAGTACTTTAGATTTTTTTTTTTTTAATTTGGAATGCAATGTTTTAGAGCTGCTACAGGACTCCCAAGAATTTGGTATTTGATCACTTGATATTCTTAAAGTGGTTCCCAGATGAAAGATACATTTCTTATTAAGTTTTCCTGATTAAACAGCAATAGTACTCAAGGAGATCATTTACAGTGAAGGTCTCAGAAACACTCAGAAAGCTTCAAAAAGAGTTTTTCTTTTATTGTGAACCTTGTCCTGAAACTTCAGGTGGGTTTTTCTTCTACTGCTGTGCATGCATTTTTAAAAGTACTTTTACCTCAATTTAGTAATTTCAGGAACTTATGATAGGTGTTTGGACACATACTTCAGCTAGCTTACAAGAAAAATTATGTCAAACTTTTATCCTACAAATTCGCGAAAAGGCTATTCAAATCCAATATCCTAGGTATTTAAATCTCTCTGGCTAACAGAGAGATGAGTTTGAATTCCAGGTATGATCTACAAGTTGAAATATCTAGCTTAAAGATGGAGATGTTGGACAGAGATAAGGAAATTAATTAATAGATTTGGAATCACCTACATACAGATAACTGAATTCATAAGACTGGATAAGATAATTAAGAGAGTGATGGGTGAGGGGGAGACATGGAAGAGGAGATCTAGGATAGGGACTTTGAAGATACCTTAGGGTATGAGTTCCTATCCTTTTTTGTCAAGGACATCTTTGAAGCCTGGTGAAATCTATGGACTCTTTCCCAGAATAACATATATATATATATATATATATATATATATGTGTGTGTGTGTGTGTGTGTGTGTGTGTGTGTATAATGTATATATAATAAAATACATAGTATTATAAAGAAAACCAATTACATTGAAATATAGTTCTCAAAAAATTTAAAAAGCAAATTCATAGACTCTTCTGAAATCTCTTCATAGGTCCCTGATTAAGAGGTCTTGCCTTAGTGAACAGAGGATAATGAACTGGTCAAGGAGGTGAGAATGGAATGGTCAAACAGAAAAGAGAACCAGGAGAAAGAAGCATCATAAAAGCCAAGGAAAAAGAATTCAGGAGAAAGGAGTAGTCAGAGGTGTTGAAAGTTGCCAAGAACTCAAAAATGATCATCAGAGGAAATGACTGATATTTAGAAATTGAGGGATTATTTAACAACCTCTGAAGGTCCTATTTGAATAAAGTATATACAGGGATTAGGAGTGGGGGTAAATAGATGCCAGATGTCAAGGACTGAAGGTGTGAGTGAGATGTTGGAAAGTAGAGGCTATGAGCGTAAGTTACTTCTTGAAGGTGCACAGTGAAAGGTAGGTCAAGACTTTTTTTAAACACAGCTTGAAAGAATAAAAAGGTAAAGAGAAAGTATTTTAATATTTAATGACAAGGGAAAACTGATCTTATTTGTACACAGTAGGAAAGGGGTGGAAAATAGCATGAAAGTAAGAGGTAGCTCAAACTCTTGAAGGAGACACAAAGTGAGTCAGAATTCAGAGTATAAATAGAGAAAATAGTCTGAAAAAAGGATCACCTAATCTCAGATGAGAGGAAAGAAGACAAGCAAATACAAAGAAAAGGTTTTGAAGTGCAGAGGAAGAGAGATGAGAAAACTCACAATTGATAGCCTCTCAGTAAATCAGGTCATAGGAGAGGAAAAGGAACATAAAACATAAAATTCATGAATACGTATAAATCTTAAAATGTTCCAATAAAAGTATCTGATAAGTCACTTATAATGTACTGTGACTTGAGATCTACAGAGTAACAATGAAAATCTCCATCATTGCCCTCCAATCTGATACAACCTTGCCTTTTTCTTTTTCAATTTTTTTTCAACTAAAAATTATTCATTTCCTTTTCTTTCCGCTGGAAAAAAAAAGAGAAAACACTTACAACAAATATGCATAACCAAGAAAGACAAATTATAATAATGTCCATGTCCAAAAATATGTCTCATTCTACATATTTAATCCATCACTTCTCTGCCAGGATAGGAAAGTCTCAGAGCAACTTGGGAAGAAATATATGATCCATTCTACCTTTTTTAACCTCCTATCATATTACTATCATACATCAAATCTAAGTTCTTTCTACCTAATACGAACTACTTTCACATGCCAAAAAGGTCAAACAATAAAGTAGAAAGCATTTATTAGGCACTTTACTCCATGTAAAGTCACATACCAGTCACTGCAAATACAAAGATGAAACAGTCCTTACCCTCCAGAAGTTTACTTCTATGGGGAAGACACACGTATACTAATAAGCATACAGGATATAAAATATACATATAAAATAGCTAGGGTGGAGGAACTAGTAACTGCAGGACTCAGTAATGAGCTCCATGGAGGAGGTGGTATTTGAGCAGAGCTTTGAGGGAAACTAAGGACTCTAAGGAACAGGTTATAAAAAGGATGCAAAACAGGTGATGGATGACAGGCATGGGACAGACAGTGTGAGTAAAGGCATGGAAACAAAAGATGAAATATTGGTGGTGAGGACAGGAAGATGACCGGTTTCACTGTAACGAAGGGTGCGTGAAGGAGACGTGCCTCCTTCCTTCTCACTGCTCCTTACGCCCAGAATGTCCTCCACTCCCCCAATTCTCCTGTTGGATTTTCACCCATTCTCTACAGATTTATAAAGATTTTATAGATTAACTAAGAGGTCACTTCTCTCATGTTTTCCTTGTGCCCCACGTCATTCTTCCCTTGGATCTCATATATCCTTTGTTTTACACCTCTCTAATACAGGTATCATATAATTCATTTAGTTTGAATCAACAAACATTTAACTTCCTACAACATGTACTGTATGCATAAGGCACTTGAGATACAAACGGAACACATGGGCACTCGATTTCTCTTCTCTCTCTGAGCTGAGGTGGGCTTGCTCACCCAACCTGAACATAACACTGTCAGATCAGGGGAATGGGGGAGGTCCCCAGAGAGGCAGTCACATTGCTACAATTCTCGCTCAGTCTTGGGGATAACCACAGTGGAGGGAATATACTAATATTTACAAGTGTAGTTCCTCATCCCCCACTAGGATGCTTCACATTTAACAAATCAGTCACTAATAATTCTTCATCAGAATTATTTAGTAAATTTATTTACTAATTATTTAGCAAATAGAAAGCAAAGCAAGAATAATTCAAACTCAGCATTCCATCCTTAAATCTGGGACATGCTCTCTCACCAATGTACACAGTGTCTGTGAGGGACAGTGAACATAAACTTTTAAAAACACATATGAGTAGGACAATGGTAACAAATTAAAATAGAAATGAGGGTCACTAAGAAGAATATTTGCAGGTCACAAACTACTTTAGTATAAAAATGTAATATTATCTATGTTTTATGGAGATTTTAATGATTGTGTTAAATATTTTCCAAATATATTTTAATGGTGTTTGGGTATATCCAAGAGTGTTGTGCGCCATATGTGCCCCATGGGCTGCATGTCTGATAGCACTGGAGTAGAGGACACAGGTGTCTAGGTCAATTCTCAACTCTAGACTGTGGGTCTTGATCAGCCTTCTTCCTCAGAGACAATATGAATCCACAATTTCCTGAAGAATGGAGCCTCTTCTTCTGGGGAGGACCAAGGGTCTTTTTAGACTCCCAGATTTTCTAGGAGCTGCTATTCCTCTTCTGGGCTACCAAGTCAGTATTAAGATCTATTAGCCAAAACAGCAACCATAAGCCTTGCTAACTGCAGAGTTTTTCCCACATCTGTTTCCTTGGCTGGGCTCCAAGGCAGCATTATGTCCATCTCAGCCAAAGCTTTTCCAGTTCTGCTCCTCTGGCTGGAATTGAGGGGTTCCGCCTCTCAGGCAGTAGACGACCATGCAAAGCTGAACTCTTCCAGTCAGCTTCCTCAGAGGCAAAGCTTTTCCTCCAATTAGCTCTTTGCAACAGAAATTTTTGCTCCAATTAATTCTTCCTAACAGCAGATGGCAGGGCAGTGTCTGAGGTTTTTCAGTATCAGAGGGGTGGGAAACCTGTGGCCTCTAGGCTGCATGTGACCTTCTAGGTTCTTGGTTACAGCCTTCTGGCTGGGTCCAAGTTTTAAAGAATAAATTCCTTTTTAAGGGGATTTGTTCTGTGAAGTTTGGATTCAGTCAGTCACACTTGAGGGCCTAGAGGGTCATATGTGACCTTGAGGCTGCAGGTTCTACCCCACTGCCATCTAAGGATTCTTCACAGGCAGACTTGGAGGTCTAATCCTAATCAACTATACTGCTCCAAGACAGGTCTCTTAAGTGAAATGACTAGTCTACAAATTATGATTAAAAATTTTTTAAAACCACATTTCTGTCAACAGTCCACAACTAGACAATATATAATTGTCTCACTGTCACAAAATAATTTTGGGTATTAGCATTTTCTAGCTATTCATCTCAAAGTCCTCCAATCAGTCCCATGAGGATCAGATACTGAAGAATAGGTCACTTTGATCTTTATTCTAAAGCTATGCCTTTGCTTGATGGGGATATTTTCTTTTATTCTTTTTACAACTATCCCTATTTTTGTTTCTATTTATGAACATGTGAAAATTCAGAAAAGGACACCATCTTACACACACAAAAACAAAACATTCCTTGGCTCAAGAAACTTATATTCATGCACTCAATGCTTGTGTCTTCCCCTTATGCTATACTGTAAACTCCTTGGGCAGCTAGAAAACTCAGTGTATATAAACCTGAGTTCAAATAAGGCTCAGACTCTTATTAGCTGCATTTCCTGGGGCAAGTCTCTTCACCTCTCTTCACCTTCATCCAGTGGAGAAGGAAATGGCAAACCATTCCAGTATCTTTGCCAAGAAAACCTCAGGGACAGTATGGTTCACAGGGTCAGGAAGAGTCAGGCATGACTGTACAACAGCACAGCAACAAAACTCCATGAAGTTAAGAACCATGTCATACCTATCATTTGTACCATTCCCGGCACCTAACACATGTTGAACACACAAAACGTACTGGATATACGCTTGTATAAATTAAAGCATGAAAGAATGAATGGCTCCTGAAAGAGGATTAGACTTCAAATTAAAGGACATGGACTCCAGACTTGACACTAACAATGGATAGTCAAAAGGCAAAAGACAGGTTCCTTTACCTCTCAAAGTATTGATTTCTTTCTCTATAAAATGGGGCTATTCAGATTTGCACTATTTGACTCACAGGAAAATGCTTTGTGATACATAAAGTACCAAATAAGGATAATAAATAAGGTATTGCAAATTGTTGCTAAAAAAAAATTGCAAACATAGCAAGGAATCTGGTGCCCATAATCTTTCTCTCTCTCTCTCTCTCTCTCTCTCTCTCTCTCTCTCTCTCTCTCTCTCTCTCTCTCTCTCTCTCTCTCTCTCTCTCTCTCTCTCTCTCTCTCTCTCTCTCTCTCTCGTCTCTGTCTCCATCTCCGTCTCTGTCTCTTTCTGTCTCCCACCATTACATTACACACTGCCAATAGTAAATGAGCTCTGTTTGCTGCCAGGGAATGATTTTACAAAGATTAAAACTGGACACAGCTACTATGTGGATAAGGCTACATATGAGAATATATTACTATCACCACACAGATGTGGGCAGACTACCTGTGAGAAAGGTTATCAGTTTCAGGGGGACTGTGATATCTTCCTTCATTTTTAGTTTACCTTTCAGTTAATGTTTCTTATTATCCAACAATAAATTCCATTTGTGGTTATGGATCACAGCTACCCTTTGAACTTTTT
Source organism: Bettongia penicillata ogilbyi (assembly GCA_023548195.1). Taxonomy (NCBI): domain Eukaryota; kingdom Metazoa; phylum Chordata; class Mammalia; order Diprotodontia; family Potoroidae; genus Bettongia; species Bettongia penicillata. The sequence continues at coordinate 2,552,206 of JAJHZJ010000567.1, forward strand.
AAATGAACCCCCTTCAATTGCAACAAACATGACACAAAAGTATGTTCAAAATTTGCAAACTAACTGGATGCCCTCCTCAAGAGGCAAGATCCTGGTAATACAAAACAGTGTAGGGAGTCTTCAAAAAAGGCTGCTGCTCCAATTTTTTTATTGCTCTTTTCTTTCTATTTCAGTGTTCACCTTTTGACCTGTTGGTCAACCTCAATACATTATAGTGGCAGTGATTTTTGTGATGTTCCTGTATGTTTAAACTGCTTACAAATACAAAAAATAAACATACTGTCAGATTTCTTTCCCAGATGATCTTGAGCTCATGCCACATCAGTGAAATACAGTTAACCTAGTATCTACTCAAAAGTCAGTCCATGTTTGTAGGATTTGAAAGGGGGGCAAAAATAATCTGTTAAAATGTATTAACACACATGAAATTCATTTAAATTCACTATTCATTATCTCTTTATAGAATCAATACCATACAAATTTTTTCAGGTAACCAAATATAGTCACAATAATTTCAAATGTCAAAGAGTATCACATATTCTAAGGTTTTACAAAGAGAAAGGGATATAGAAGGGCAGCTAGGAGGCAATTAAGCCAGATTGCTTCAACCAAAAAAAAAAAAAAAAAAAAAAAGCAACAGATATACTGGAACAGGTATTGGAGAATTTTAATGAGGAGGAATTTCTAATCATTAAACACCCTGTATGATGCGGATACAAACAGTGCCTTAAGAATTAAAAATAATATTAAGGGACCCTAAAAGGCCTTTCCCCACTTTTCTTCTCTGGGATCAAATTATCTTGAGCCAGGACCAAAAGAATTCCTTTTGTCTCCCTTATGCTATGTTCTCCAGGTCCTTTCATCTTTAACCTGGGTCCTCCTGCCCTGTCCTTAAATCCTTAAACAATAAAACTTCCCCCTTATCCTTGACCAAAAAATTGTTCTCCCCATCCTTGTTGTAAAGTTTCCCCTGTCTCCCTTATCTTATGTCATCCATCATCCTGTCCCTAAACCTGCAACCCCTCTTACAAACTCTGGAAATTACATCCTTTCTGTATATATGTCTGACCCTTTTCCTATAAACCCTTTGTTTAGCTCCTAGCTAAATTTCAAGCCTGCTATTTTTGCATCAATAAAGCTCCCAATGGCTACAGAGAAGGTCTAAGTGAATTCATTCACATCTGAACAAGCTCTCCCATCTCTCTCCTCAACTCTGAAGAAATTCTAACATTGATCTCAGGTAAGTATCACGATGTAAAGAGTGAGGAAGACCTGCATTCAAATTCTAGCCCAGATACTTGCTTACTAGCTTTATGACTGGAAAAAAACCACTTACTCTCAGCCTCAGATTTCTCCTAGGTAAAATAGGGATAATAATAGCACCTACCTCCCAGGGTTACTGTAACAATTAAATGAAACGACCTGTGTAAAACAAAGCAGCCCAAAAGATGCCCACATGGGCATACCAGGAGCTTCACAAACACAGTGGCTACTTCTGTTCCATCTTCAGCTCAATTCTGAGCTTCCTGGAGTTGCTGCTGCTTTTCTTGTCTGGCATCAACTGCTCATCAGAATATTAAAGAACATTAAACTATATAGAAGCAACAAAGAGAAAAAGGAAAGCTTTTTGCAACACTTAATGAATGGAAAAACTAAAACTTGATAAAGAATATTAAAAAAAAGCACAGGACAAAACTTGCTGAAATACAAGTTCAATCAGCATCAAAAGTAACAAAAGAAACACTAAAGGATAAAATATATCTGTATAACAAATGTAGTGAAGGAAGAGATCAGTTCATTTTCCCTAAAAAGCAGATAAAAGCACAATTTACAAAAAACAATATTGTTGAATTTTAAATAGCAACTGGTGAGATTCAAATAGAGTGGTCAACAAGAAGCCCATTATCTCAAGGACCACTTAGAGCCACTTGAGGAGATAATGAGATTCAAGTACTCTAGTCTACCAACGACCAAAACTAACAGGGCAAAAGAGCAAATGCCATGGGTCAGTGGGCTGAACAATGGAACAATGATCTGCCTACGTGCCCCTGATTACCTCATCTCCCCACCGAGAGCAAGTTTAGCTCCATAAGAATCCCTATCTTCTTCTGGAGAACAGGAGGAACTGTCTCCCTTAAGGAGCTACCCTCCACCTTAAACTGGAGCTGCAGCCTCCCTTAAGGGGTGGTGACCTCTCTTAAGGAGGAGCCTGCTAGGTGTGTTAACTGGAATAAATGCCTTTACTTGATTTGGAGGTTGGCTAAGTGAATTCTTTTGAGATGACCTAGGACGCAGACCTTGCACTTTATCAGTAATGAAGTAGCAGAGAATAAAAATCAAAGAATAGGTACAAAATGTCATAAAACTTACTAAAAGAGGAATGACAACATAGTAACAAACTAAAAGACTCCTAAGATCCATGAAGTCAAATATTAGGTTAACTAGAATTCTAAAAGCCATCAAACAGGAAAGAAAATAAAATTGGAATATTTCCTTGAAGAAACTGATCACAATCCCTAGGAAAACTTGATTGAATGTCTTTTTTTAAAAATCACATGATGGTCAATTAGGGGGTAAAATTAGGAGAAATAGAAAAAAATCTCAAAATTAGTAAGAAATGGATATCTGGGGGGAAAATCATATTACCCTACGACCAAGAAATCCAAAATTCAAGTCTCTAAGAATATAATTATTAAGTTTCAAATGACAGATAAAAAAAAAATACTCAAACTGCTGATGAGGAATAAGAATGTATTAAAGAACCATTTCGAATGTATAAAACAAAAATAGCTCAATTAGTTAAAAATATAGATGTCATAAAAGCACAGGATTAGATCTTAACATTACATAGCATACAAATATGGACATTTTATTGGAAAAAAAGAAGAAAAATAAGATCTTACATATATATTTGCTGAAGTCCACCATTTAAAAGGTCCCTGCAAATCAGGAAGAATTCTTCTCAACAAAGACACTAAAATATCTTGAGTCTATTATTATATTCATTGAAGAATAGAAGAGATGTTAGACAATTCTTTAAGATCATGAGTTTCACAGCAGATGCCAATCTGCATTGACAAAATGCACAGGGGGACTCCCTATGCCAATGAAATCACAAGTCACTTCCCTCCCATCCGCTGAAAAGACAGGAAAAGGAAAGAACAGAATAGAAAGATATGTAAACTCGAGTGCAGATGGAAGCATACTGGGGGAGGGGAGAGATATGGCTAATGTGGGAATTTGTTATATTGGATTATACATATTTGTAATCGGTTTTGTTTTTCTTACTTTCTCCACGGGTAGAGGATGGAGAGGGCCACTAGATGGCACAGTGGTTAGAGTGCAAAGGCCTCGAGTCAGGAAGACTCATCTTCTTGAGTTCAAATCTGGTCTCAGACACTTTTACTTGCTGTGTAATCCTGAGCAAGTCACTTACCATATTTGCTTTAGTTCCTCATCTGAAAAATGAGCTAAAGAGAATGGCAAACCCCTCCCAGGATGTTTGTCAAGAAAACCCTCAAATGGGATCACGAAAAGTGGGACACAACTGAAATGACTCAACCAAAAAAGGAAGGAAATGTGGAAAAGAGAAAATTCCAAAGTGAATATAAAATATAATTGAATTTTTAAAAAATAGAAATGGAAACAGTTTGGAATTTCAGATATGCATTATAATTCGTGGACTTAGGAAAAAAATCTGAATATACTTATTTTTCGTTAATTAATTTATTTGTAGCTTTCAATATTCATTTCCACAGGATTTTGAGTTTCAAATTTCTCTCCATCTCTCCCCCCCCTCCCACCCCAAAACGCCAGGCATTCTGATTATCTCTTCCCCCAATATGCCTTCCCTTCTATTGCACCTCTCCTTTCCCTTATCCCCATCTTCTCTCTTTTCTTGTAGGGAAAGTTAGATTTCTATACCCCATTACCTGTATTTCTTATTTCCCAGTTGCATGCAAAAACAATTCTCAATATTTGTTTTCAAAATTTTGAGTTCCACCTTCTCTCCCTTCCTCCTTTCCCACCTACCCTACTGGGAAGGCAAGCAATTCCATATATGTTATATATGTGTAGTTTTGCAAAAGACTTCCATAATAGTCATGTTGTGAAAGACTAATTTGCCTCCATTCTATCCTGCCCCCATTTATTCTATTCTTTCTTTTGACCTTGTCCCTCCTCTAAAGGGTTTGCTTCTAATTACTCCCTCCTCTCATTTGTCCTCCCCTTGATCATCCCCCCCATAGCCCATTTCTCCCCTACCTTCCTGCAGTGTAAGATAAGATTTTCATACCAGATTGAATGTGCATGTTGTTCCCTCTTTAAACCAAATGTGATGAAAGTATGCTTCACTTTTTCCCTCTTGCCTCACCCCTTTTCCCCTCCATTGAAAAAGATTTTTCTTGCCTCTTTTATGAGAAATAATTTGCCCCATTCCATTTCTCCCTTTCTCCTCCCAATATATTTCTCTCTCACCCCTTAATTTTTTTAGATATCATCCCTTTCTATTCAACTCACCCTGTGCCCTCTGTGTGTGTGTGTATGTGTGTATAATCCCACCAACTACTCAATACTGAGAAAAGTCTCAAGAGTTACAAGTATTATCTTTTCACGTAGGAAGGTAAACACTTCAAATTTAGTAAATCCCTTATGATTTCTCTTTCCTGTTTACCTTTTCATGCTTCTTTTGACTCTTGTGCCTGAAAGTCAAATTTTCTTTTCAGCTCTGGTCTTTTCATTAAGAATGCTTGAAAGTCCTCTATTTCATTGAATGACCATTTTTTCCCCTGAAGTTTTATAATCAGTTTTGCTGGGCAGGTGATTCTTGGTTTTAATCCTAGTTCCTTTCGCTTCTAGAATATCATATTCCAAGTCCCTTAATGTAGAAGCTGATAGATCTTGTGCTATCCTGATTGTATTTCCACAATACTTGAATTGTTTGTTTCTGGCTGCTGGCAATATTTTCTCCTTGACCTGGGAACTCTGGAATTTGACTACAATATTCCTAGGAGTTGTTCTTTTCAGATCCCTTTCAGCAGGTGATCAGTGAATTCTTTCAATATTTATTTTGCCCTCTGGTTCTAGAATATCACAGCAGTTTTCCTTGATAATTTCATGAAAAAAGATGTTTAGGGTCTTTTTTTGATCATGGCTTTCAGGCAGTCCCATGATTTTTAAATTGTCTCTCCTAGATCAAGTCAGTTGTTTTTCAAATGAGATATTTCACATTGCCTTCTATTTTTTCATTCTTTTGGTTTTGTTTTGTAATTTCTTGGTTTCTCTGCTCCATTCTAATTTTTAAAGAACTATTTTCTTCAGTGAGCTTTTGAACCTGCTTTTTCATTTGGCTAATTCTGCTTTTTAAAGCATTCTTCTCACTGGCTTTTTGGACCTCTTTTGTCATTTGAGTTAAGCCTACTTTTAAAGGTATTATTTTCTTCAGCATTTTTGGGGGTCTCTTTTCATGATTTTCTTGCATTACTCTCATTTCTCTTCCTAATTTTTCCTCCACCTCTCTAACTTGATTTTCAAAATCTCTTTTGAGCTTTTCTATGGCCTGAGATCATTGCAAACTTATTTTGGAGGTTTTGGATGAAGAAGCCTATGTCTTCCTCTAATGATATGCTTTGTTCTTCCTCTTCAGAAAGGATAGAGGAAAATACCTGTTCACTAAGAAAGTAACCTTCTATAGTCTTTTTTTTTTCCCTTTTGGGGGCATTTTCCCAGTCAGTTACTTGACTTTTGAGTCCTTTGTCAAGAGGAGGGTGTACTCTGGGGACCTGTAAGTTCTCAGTTCCTCCAAGGTGGCACAGTCAAGGGAGAAGAGTTTACTCCTCTCCTGATCTGTGCTCTGGTCTGAGAACAATCACATCCTTTTCTGCCCAGGATCTGTGAGTAGCATTTCCTCTCCAGAGCTTCCATAAGCTCCACCAGCCAATGTTTCTCCTCACCCCAGGACTGCCATTCAGGGGCTCAGATCCAGATCAACTGCTTGATTCTCCCAGGTTCTTTAAGCTGAGGGCTCCAAAAACAGATGCTGCCACTGCCTGGGGCCAGGGCTACACTGCGTTCCCTTCTCACCCAGGTGAAAGAGCTTTCTCACTGACCTTTGAAGCTGTCTTTGGCATTTGTAAGTTGAGAAATCTTGGAACTGCAGCTACTCCCTGTGATTCTGCATCCTGAAGCCTGCTCTGGTTCTGTCCGTGTTGCGTGCTGCATGGCCACAGCCAGGATGGGCTCTATGGGCTGTGCTCCCTTATCAGCTCGGTGTGATAGACCTTAACTGTCAGCCTTCTAGGCTATCTTAGGCTGGAAATCTCTTTCACTCTATCGTTTTGTGGCTTCTGCTGCTCTAGAATTTGTTTAGAGTCATTTTTTATAGGTATTTTATGGGCTGTGGGGTGAGAGCTTCTACAGGTTCATCCTTCTACTCCACGATATTGGCTCCACCCCTGAATATACTTTTCATCACAAAGGATAAGGTAAAATGGGCAATGATATCAGATACGACTGAATTCAAACCATAAAACCTCAAAAAAATGAACATTTCATCTAACATTCCTCATGTTTTTATATAACAAATATATATTTCAAAAATATATGGGTCTATGATCTAATTAATTTGGGTAATCCTTTCAGCATTACTGATCACAGCCTATTCTCTTTTTTCATAATGGTTATACTAATTTACAGCTCCATCAACAATCCTTGTCTTTTCGCAACCCCTCCAACAATGATTATTCTCATCTTTTTCATCTTTTCCACTTTGTCTGTTATGAGGTCAAACCTTAGGCTTGTTTTGACTTGAATTTATTATTAGTGATTTAGAGCATTCTTTCTAACAGTTTGCAATTGAACAATTTGAGAACTGTTCATTCAAAGGAGCTTATACTCCAAGAGGAGAAGATAATGCATATAAGGATAAGGAGGTGATGGTCAGGAAGAGGTATCTTGGTAATACTGATTTGATTACTATTTTTAGAGCCAGAGTTGGAAATGGGATCAAGAAAAGATGATGAAGAGATGGTCAGCTAGTGAATCTGGATCTGGTCTAGATATTGCAAGAAGCCCAGGGCAGGGCAAGAGTACTACTAGAGAGAGGGAAGGGATTAAAGACAGGCCCATGGTATGCATGTAGTTTGACTGATCTATGCCTTGGCAACATCAGGTACATGTTCACCAATTAAAAGCCAAGGGTCCCAGACCAGGAAGTTGGAGTGTTGGGTTGGAAGTAGAGTCTGCAGCACAGAAAAATACGTAAGAAATAGAGCAGCTTACCACTAGAAAGTTGGCCATTAGGTAATTAATTTCTTTGGCCAGAGATCCACATAAAACCATCTTCTGATATGTCACAAGCCTTTAATCTGGACTGGTGGAGAGAATACCTACTCTAACGAAATCACAAATTTTTTTTTGAAGCACTGAAATAAAAGGATTAACAAAGAAATCAGAGATAATAATTACATATTTTTAAACTGAAAATAACAGACATATAAAGAAAATTAAATGAAAGAAGCAGAGAACACATGTTTTAGTGAAGAACTTTCACAAAAAACTGATTATACTTGGATAAATTCAAAAAGCAAGAAATTACACATTACAAGACATTTACAGCACAGCTCAATAAAATTAAAAATAAGTAACTACTTAAGTAAAACCTATAGTGCTGATGAGGTCAGGGAACCATATGTTGAGATTTGGGGTACTTGGGACCCCAAAATACCAATGCCCCAGATCCTGCCCAAATGAATTCGACTCAAGACTCCTTTTAGCCAAAGAAAAACAAAGTTTATTTAAGATCCACCATATTGGGCTGACTCTTAAGAAGCCTCACCATTTGTGATGCTTGTATTAACAAGTGGGCCAGATAGAATTTGAGCTAGATGGAATCTGAGCACCTTCATGGAGACAAGAAGGATATTTTATACAGAAACACTGGGAGGGATCTGGGGATGGTCTAGTAGTCTTGGGTGACGGGAAAATGGGTTTAGGGAGGCTTGAGGAGAAGTCTAAGGAGGATCTTGATGGTGCTGGGGTGACTAGAGGTCAGAACCAAGAGAGTGGGATTGTGATGTGATCAGGGGTGGGAAACAGCTGCAGGCAATCCCAAGGTAACAGAAAATGGAGGGCTAGTGTGGGAAGCATGCAGCGGAAATCCAAAGGTAATATAGACAATGGAAGGTTAGACTAGGTTAAGGGTAACAGATTTGGGCATGAAAAGTCATATTAAGTGGGAAGATTCAAGGGGAGTTCAAGGGGATTCCCAGAGTCTGTACCCCATCAGGGCTACATGGTAAGAAAACACTAAATAGCATCTAAGCTCTTAAAGAAGAAATTAAAAAAACCAGGATATTTGAAATATAATACTATGAATGGCATTTAACAAAGCGTATGCTATGTATTCAAAGTAGTACTTAATGCCAAATTTAGAGCAGTTTAGTAGTTTATCTACAGTAAAGAGGAAAAAAATAGAAATCTAAATTAAAGCTGTACCACAGAACACTATGAAAAGAACAAAGTATAAGTCTAACGAAAGCAGGAAAAATGAAGATCAGAGCAGAAATAAATGGAATAGAAAATGTTAATGAACATTTCAAACATTTCAAAAGAATTAATAAGTAAAATCAAAAGCTGGGCTTTTAAAAGAGCAATGAAAGTAATAAACCGTCACTAAATTTAATTTTAAAATGGAAAAAGAAAACACAAATCACCAAAATTAGACATGAAAATGGGAACACTTACAACAATTATGAAAGAAAAACAACTCTCCAGGAATGTTACACACATCTGTAATAGTAATTTAAATGGGAAGATCTTTCCCATTCATTGACCTGCCTGGGTTACGTGGAAGGCACACAGAGCCTGCGGTGGGAGGAGTTTGCTGAAAGGGTAGAGCAGGAAGGATGGAACAGGAAGGAAGGAACAGGAACAGGAAGAGGCAGAGCTAGAACAGAGCTGAGAGGAAATCTGGTCATGAGTCCAGTCAGAGTTAGGAAGGATTCAGGCAAGCAGGCAGCCGGCTAGCGTGAGTGAAAGAGCTTGTTTGCGATTTGTTTACGGGAGCTGGTTTGTGGGAAGCCCAGCAGGGGAAGACTTGGGGATGGTGCTGTCCCTTGCATTGACACTGGGTATAGATTTCTTTGTTGCTATGATGTATTTCTGGTATCTGAATAAATGGTTTGGTTCTGTCTTCCATGTGGAAAGTCTGTTTTAGTTCACGATTTGGTCACCATAGGTGCTGTGAACATCACATTAGCAATACAGCACCTTTGTCCTAAAAAGTTTTACAACTTAAATGAAATGACTGAATAGCTGAACAGATGTAAATTACCAAAAATAATTACAAGAAATAGGAAGTAAGGAACTTAAATAGTCCACCATCAGAAAAAAAGAAAAGTCATTAACAGATTACCAAGCAAAAAAGACTCATGTCACCCAAATGGATTTATGGACGAATGCTCCCAAATCTTCAAAGAACAAAACAATCCTGATACTACACTGTTTCTAGAAACAGTGAAAGATGGAATGCTACCCAATTATAATTATTAGGGAACTATGGCACTGATTCAAAAGACCCAATATACATAATGCAAAGAAACTATAGGCTGATCTCAATAAATATAAACACAAAAGCTCTAAATAAATATCTATATGTATATATAGATATACATATATATGTAGAGAGAGAGAGGCAAAAGTTCAGTATTAGAAAAAGACTATTATAATTATTATATGCAAATATGATGTGCATTAATGAGGGGAACTCCTAGAGAGCGAACTTCTTCCTCCAAAGGCCGTTAACTATCATGAATAAGTTCTAAAGAGTTGCCTGAGGCTCACAGAGATTCATTATCCATTCATGATATTGAAGAAAAAGAAAAGCACATCACAAACACAAAAAAATATAAAGAGTATTTTTTTCATAAAAATAATACAAAATATCTATTTCAAACCCAAAGCTTCCCTAGGAAGTAACTTTGGGCAAATCACTTGACCTTTCTGAAAATTATATTCCTGATTTGGAAAATGAAAATGTGAGATGAGATGGCTTCTCAGGTTCCTTCTAATTCTATAAACCATAATCCTAAAGAACATTCTATGGCAAGGTAAAAAAAAAGGGAGAGGAATAATTTCACCACTTCTAATTATCACAGCATTAAAAATTCTAACAACTATAATAAGAATGGAAAAAAAGATGTCAGAGGAAATTAACTTAGGAAATTGAAAGGTAAATATCATTGAAAGATAAAATATCATTATTAATAGCTGATATGGTTATTAAACAAGAAAATCCAGTGGTCTCAACAAAAAAGGTAACAGAGATGAATTAAACTAGATATGGAATAAAACTAATAAATTTACTTGAACTTCAGTATTGTGGGAATATCAAATTACTCCAGTATCTTTGCCAAGAAAAATCTCAAAAGGGGTTACAAGGAATTGCACACAACTGAAACTACCGAACAACATCAGGATCACACCAATAAAATCAGATAAAGTATTGTTTTAAGAAAAAAATCAACTCCAATAACAGGGAGGCAAAAAATGTCTATGAAATTATTTTATATAGACATGCACATGATTTTAGTAAAAAGAACTATAAAAGTACATTGATAGAAATAATAGAAGATGTAAATTATTGCACTGACAGACACTTGTGACCAAAAAGCTCTAAAATGAACTTCCCGAAATGATGACAAAGCTTGATTGGCCCCAAAAAGAGATGAGACAATACACCTCCCTTCTCTCCCTCCTTTGAGGAGTGGGGAGCTACAGGTGCGAATTGGTGCATATACCAGCAGATCTGCTGGATCTATTGGTTTGTTTTACTGTTTTTATTACTTGTTTTATTGAACTCTTTTCCCTCTCTTTTTAAATCATTTTTTATATGGCATAGTTCCCAGGAGATAAGAGGGGGATATATTCTGAATGAAGGCAATATAAAAACAAAAGATATTTATAAGAATCTTTTAAAGAAAATCCAAGGTTGAAGCATGAGACAAAGCAATATAAAAATGCTAGCCCCCAAATTAATTTTGAAATGTAAGCTGATACCATTCAAAAGACTATGGTTTCTTTTACAGAACTGAATAATATTATATCAAAACTTATGTGGAAAAAAAAGGCAAGACTATCAAGGATTAACATGAGAGGGGAAAAATGCTGATGAAGGTAAACATTACCCTTCTTGAACTGAAGCATTAATAAAACAATTATAATCAAAACTAACTGGTACTGGGCAAAAAAAATTTTTAAAACAGTGGAATTGACAAAATTCCAAAAATAAACAATATTAGACATTAAAAAAGATGAGTTTTCAAAAAATCAGCAGAAAATAAACACTAAATAAATGATTCACTATTAAATAAGTGTTTGCCAGAAATGCTCAGAAAATGGACAGATATATGCAAAAAAAAAAAAGAATTTACATCTCTCACTTCAAACCACATAACATAGAAAATTAAGCTAAGTCACAGAATCGTGACCACAAAAGTTATAAAAATGAAGTTTATATATCTTAATTGTGAAAAGCAAACAAAATTTGACCTTTTAGTCACATGGGTGAAATTATTAGAGATGGGGTACAAAAGATTTTATTATAAAAATCATAAAGTTCTGCATGACAAACAGCTATATGTTTAATATTTAAGAATTTGGGAAAATTTAGGGCAAATACAACTAATGAAAATTAACATTTAAAACATATAAGGAATTGATTAAAAATTCAAGGGCAATATCCAGTCTCCTTTAATTAAACGGCCAAAGGATATGCATAAGTAATTTACACCTGAGCATATGCATATATTTGAACTACCACTTAAAATGTTTTCAATTGCACTATAAGAAAAACACATATGAATCAATAAAAGTAACGAAAAGCCATGAAACTCAATTCTGGCAAGGCTATAGAAAAATGGATACATATTTGGTAAATCTGTAAATCAACCATAATCTTTTTTAGCCATATCTGGAAATACATGAGTCAGAAAATGTTTTGAAAAATATTTTGAGCCAATAATTTCATGGTGAGGAAAACAAGCTAAGTACACTATCCAGAAGAAAAAAAACCTGAAATATGAAAATAGGTAATAGAAATATTTGGAAACATAAAGAATGTTCAATAAAGGGCTAAGTGGACCCTGATCTATCAATTAAGTGGAGCAATATATAAAAATAGGGGACATCTACAGAAATTTAGAGAGATTAATATGAGGTACCATGGAATGAAGAAAGCACAAGCAGACAATAGATACACTGTTATCTACTATACGCACATATACATAATGTATGCACTCATATAGAAGGGAATGGATAATAAAGAGAAAGTCACAGAGGGAACAACCGCTAAGCTGTTATAGACATTTTCTATGATTAAGTTAATCTTTGAAATGTGAATACTTGGAAATAAAGTTACATAAATTAAAGTTACTAAATGCTTGTTGGCTTGCTTTTACTGTTAACATAAATAAATAATAAGTTCTCTAAATTCATCAAGAAAATTTCATTAATATAAAGAAACACCAGTGGAAAAATTCCTTCAGTGAAGATCAGTAATTAGTCTGTAATTTATAGAAGTCAGGTACCTTGCCCATAGTAACACTACTTGTAGGTAACAGCAAGACTTAAACCCATTTCTTTCTGACTCCAAGGCCAGCTATTTGTATTTACTACTTCTTGCTAACTTTTAATCGCAGAAAATATCAAATATGAGGAAGAGAAATAAGTGGTTACTCAAAAGGCTGAAATGGCAAGGAAAATGGAGGGTCGCACAGCTCTACTAACTAAAGGGACTGAAGTTCTATAAATATTCTAATCACAAGCCTTGGGAATTTCACATACAAAATACTTACTGGTCCTCGAAGATCAATGAGTTCCTGTCTCATCTGGGATACAAGAGCTTCTTTAGCAATCAGAGCTCGGTGGAGTCGCTCATTGAACTCGATAAGTTCTCCATGCATTTCTGCCACCTGAAAAATATACAACCCCAACCAGTCAATCAATCACCAAGTATTTTTTAAGCATTTCTATGTGCCAGATATCTCACTAGGCACTGAATCTATAAATACAATGAAAGAAACAATGCCTACTGAAAAGGAAAAAAATTCCAAGAAGCAAATCTCCAAGTCAAATGATGACCTTAGCTTTAGGACTACTGGATTACAGACATTTGGATTTAAAATTTTAGCAGCCATTTAATACAATCCACTCATTTTACACCAAATGAAACTAAGGTCAAATGAGGTAAAGTGACTTAAGATCATACTGGCAATAACTTGTAGAGCCAAGAATTCAGACCCAGGTCCTTTGACTCTAAATCTAAAACTCTTTGAGTTAATTTAGAGGAAAAAACATGGCTGCTTTTTTGATAAGTAAATTGGTATATTCAAAGCTACCTGTTAAATATATATTACAATCATAGAATAGTTACACTGTGATAATCCAGAAAAGTCTCTGGTTTTCTGAGCTTAACCTCTCTGGTAATAAGTTACCTCATGGCCCCTTCTCCCACATGGTACCTTTTCCACTTTTGATTTTTTTTATGCCTGGAAACTTTCAACCTCCAGCTTCCTAGCCAATGGGATGATATTCCTCCCCTCTTTCTAAAATCCCTAGTTCTCTTCTACATTCCTCAACTATTCTTAGGTGTAGGGTGATGATGGTACCTAGACTCACAGTACCTAGAGAAGTGGCAAAAGCTTGGTATAATAACGTGTCAGGTGAGGGATGGCATCTTCCAGGGCCATAGTGGACTTTCTCCTCCTGCTCTGGTGACATTTTTGCTTGTATCACTCCTGTTCTTCCCAGTAGCTCTGTGAAAGTGGACGCTACTAACTACTACCTCAGACTGGGTACTAGGTATTGCCCTACCATCCTTCCCATCTCCCCCTCCACACGGTTTCTAATTAAACTACACAGTACCTAATTAAGCTATACAACCTTTCCTTAAACACATCAGGGAAAGATTTATAGTTTTTGATTGAATGGGATGGTCTCATTCCATTATAAAGCACTCTTTTAAGTCCCAGAGTAATAACTTGATCTGCTAATGTGCCATATTTTCTATATGGACCAGATAGGACTGGGGTAATGTTATGTAATAACTAACATTTTAGATAATGCTTATTTCATATCAGGCACTGTGCTAAGCATTTCACAATTACATCATTTAATCCATGCAGCATGAAATTCTGGGAAGTTGACATTATTATCCCAGTTTTACAGATGGAAAACTAAGGCAGACAGGGGTGGTCACAAAAGTCCAAGGTCACAAAGCTAGAAAGCGTCTGAAGTAATATTTGAATTCAGGTCTTCTTGATTTGAGGTCCAGTGTTACATCCATTGTGCCACCTAACTGCTCCAACTAAATCTTTTAATATTCCCCAGCGATTTGCATGATGTTTTAACAACTACTTTATCATGACAATATCTGGACACAAAAGTAACCACTGTCCATAATGTTAAATAAATAGAAAACAAATTCTAATAAATTATTTTCCCCTACTGATTATAATAAATCAAAGGTCTTTAGTTAAATACAGGCCTACAATTAAAGTATAACATGGATATAATAAATTAAGATAGCTAAGAGAAATTCTGTAGGGCTACTTTTTGAGATACCGTAAAGAAATGGCCTTTGAGCAGCTTCAGATGAAGTCAGACCTTGAAAAAATGTCAAGGAAGGAGATAAAAATCTTCCACGGTACAGAATGATAAAAGTTTGATTTTGAATATGGGAAAAATAGCCTTTTAATGTATATCTTTCTAAATGATTCCTGGAATTGATTTCAAGTGCAAGTCAGGATCAGATGTCAGGAAGTGGAAACTCCTATTTGAAATAATGACCTCATTATTTTTCAATAAAGAGTTAAAAAGCATTATAATATTTTAAACTTTAAGCATTGAGCAAATGAACTAAATGATATCTCAGACCAATTATGGGAAAGAAAGGGTAAAGAAAAATGGGCCTTTCTCCTGCAGAACACAAATTTAAGGACAGATCAGTCAAGAGATTTTTGCCTTTACCACATAGAGAACCAAGTTCAATGTATGTATTATTTCCTCTCCTAATTACTAGCCCTGTATCTTCACTGCTATACCAACGAAGGTTAATCTAGATACTAATACTGGTCTCCTTTAGGTTGATGACGTCCCTTCCTTCCCACTCAGAGTAGTCGCTTTATGTTGCAAATATGTAGTAAGGTTTTATTTCTAAAAACTTAAAATCCACCAAGAAAACATAACAGAGTCAGGAGAGGTAAGAGAGGTGAAACACAAGCAAGAAGAGCTGCTATTATAAGTCTGAAAGATGTAGGGAAGTACTTGGTTGATGAGAGTGACACCTCTAGTTCCAGTCTGCTCAGTGTTTGCACTAAGTCCCTTTACCCACCTCCCACCCCTAGTCCAGTCTCATTGCAAAAAAGCTGATTTTCATCACTATTACGCTGACAAATGTGGAAACTACCATTGCTTGACCAGAGCTCCACATGTCAGGCTGCTCACCACTACATCTCCAGTCTGACTTAGAGGTTCCAACACCGAACCTCTCCAGTCCAGGACACAGTCCAGGATGAGATACACAGAAACCAGACTTCAGAGCAGGACCTCTAACAAAAGAAGGGTCTCGTTTACCTGGCCAGACTAAGTACATGCTCCCATGGACAAGGAGTCTTCTAATTGTGCATAATTCGCCATTATCTTTAGATGAGGCAAAGAAAATGGTACAACTGAATATACCATTCAGGTCCATGGGGATCTGATCATCGAGTGTTTACAGATCTACATCCTCAACACAATGTCCCCTCCTCAGAGCATCCTAGCTTTGGAGGTAGAAAGGTTCCTAAAGGACATCTACTCCTCTCCTCTTGCTTTATAAATAAATTTAACCTCAAAGAGTTTAAATAACATGACCATGGTCACAAGATGGCTGAGCAGAGATTCAAACCCAAAATCTAATACAGCACCTGATACACAGTAAACACCTAATAAAAGTTTTGTCTGTTTCTCCATTGTTTCCATTACAAGAAAATGTTATAATCCTATTCAATGAATCATTCTTGAGTTACAGCTAGTTGCAAGAGACATTATTTCTCCATTGCACGGCTAGGAAAATTCCATCTCCTCTGTCTATACCCATCACTTAAAATCTCTTACCATTGCTCATTTGTTATTCTCCTCTAGCATCAAGCATATCTTCCCTCATGAACTTGACACATAGAGCCAGAAGCCAAGAAAAGACAAACTCCTTGTTCCTTACCATCAATTCCAGGCCCTCCCTCAGCCCCCACCACTCAGCAACCTCTACTCTTTGGTTCTTTGCTCCAGTCCCTCATGAAGAACTGGTGACTCTTTTTCTTGTCACGGTTAAGGCTTTATGCCCTCAATCTCATCCCTTTCAGTCTTCTCTAGTAATTTACCCCTTGATAGGTCTCCCCATTTTTTGTCTTCATTCCTTATTAACTGGCCTCTCAATGTCTACCTCAAACAAAATCTGACCATACTTTTAAAAATCACTCAATTCTTTCACTCCCTCAAGCAATCATCCATGTCACTGATCCCTTTCATACTCAAATTATATAAAAAGCTATTTGAGGACCTTGCCTTAACTCCTCACCTCCCATAAACTTTCAAATATTTTAAATCAAGATTCTAATCCCATCACTCCCTTAAAACTGTTCTCTCCAAAACTGCCCCAAAATCCTTAATTTTTAATTGCCAAATGTGACAGATTCTTCTTAGTTCTCATTTTACTTGACTTAAACAATTTTTGACTCTGTTATCCAACTTCCTCTCTACCGCCTGTTGCTCTTTTGAAACCATGCTCTTTCCTGATTCTCGTACCAGCATCACCACTCATACTCGGTCTCATTTACTGGATAAACATCTATGTCTTTTAACATTTCATAGGTACTGGTTCAGTATCTGCGTGCCTATTTGTTACACATAAAGCTTTTATAATCTCTGTACAAAATATGCACAGGAGATTCCTCGTTGGAGAAGACCACTTAAAGCTGCATATTACAATGTTGCTTTTGTAACCAGTAACCAATAAAGATGGTGTGTTGTTAGTCAACAACTGTATGAATAAAGATGAAAGTCTCCTTAAGAAAATTACTTCCAGGGGCAGAGCCAAGATGGTGGAATAGAAGGATGACCTATAAGAGCTCTCCTCCCACAGCCCATAAAGTACCCGTAAAGAATGACTCTAAACAAATTCTGGAGCAGTAGAAG
The DNA here is from genome assembly GCA_023548195.1 of Bettongia penicillata ogilbyi. NCBI lineage: Eukaryota > Metazoa > Chordata > Mammalia > Diprotodontia > Potoroidae > Bettongia > Bettongia penicillata. The sequence goes on from JAJHZJ010000567.1 coordinate 2,569,435, forward strand.
CCACAAAAGGTCAGAGTGAAAGAGATTTCCAGCACACAGCAGCCTGGAAGGCCAACAAGAAAAGTCTATCCCACTGGTCTTGGAGCAGAGCAAAGCCCACAAAGCCCAGCATGGCTTGGCACAGCTCAGACAGGATGGGAGCAGGCCTCAGAGGGAGGAATCACAGGGAGTAGCTGCAGTTCCCAGACTGCTCAGCCCACAAACACCAAGACGGCTTCAAAGGCCAGTGAGAAAGCTCTTTCTGGCCCCGTGGCCCCACAGCTGCAGCATCCATTTTTGTAGCCCTCTGCCTAAAGACCCTGGGGGAATTGAGCAGCTAATCTGGGTGTCAACCCTGAATGCCAGCCCTGGGGTAAGGAGGAGCATGGACGAGCTGGAGCTGGAAGCACTTGTGGAGAGGGAATCATATTCACAGATACTGGGTAGAAAAGCTTGTGGTAGCTCCCAGACCACAGCACAGGCTAGGAGAGGAGTGAACTCCTCTCCCTTGACTGCACCACCTTGGAGGAACTGAGAACTTACACAGGTCCCCAGAGTATACCCTCCTCTTGACAAAGGACTCAAAAGCAAAGTAACTGGCTGGGAAATGCCAAAAAAAGGGGAAAAAAATAAGACCATAGAAGGTTACTTTCTTGGTGAAAAGGTATTTTCTTCCATCCTTTCAGATGAGGAAGAACAAAACATAGAATCAGAGGAAGAAAATTACTTCTGAAATCTAGTACTACTTAACACCATTAAGCTAGGGGGAAAAAGAGAAAACATGAGGTAATTCATTGTTGGGCTATGGGAATAAAGACAAACTAATTCTCTGCTGTTGGAACGATGAGTTGGTTCAACTGAACCGGGGAACAATTTGGAATTATGTAAGAAAAGTTGCTCATTTTTTCATATCTTTAGCCCTAGAAATTCCAGTCTCTAAGGGGGTTTATGAACAGCAAGAAAAAAATCTACATATACAAAAATGTTCCTGGTACCATTACTTGCTATAAGAAGGAGTTGGAAATAAATTATGTGCCCAATAATTGGAATGAACAATTGTATTTAATATGACATATTAGTAAATCACAATGAATGAAGAATATGACCAAGTGAAATGATAGAGGCTGAAAACAAACAGTCAGAAGAACCTTATACACATTAAAACAAACACTACAGTAATTACTGAGAAGGAACACAACTCTGATCAAATAAAATGGCCATATTCGTTCCGTCTTTTCAAAGTTAAAGGCCATAACCTTCTTTCCAGATAGCAATAAATAAATAAACCGGAGGGAATGTAACTTTGTATGCAAGTTTGCTTGGGTATTTGTTGTTATACTGAAAATAATATGTCAATTTTTTTAATCATCTCTGAAAGGCTAACATACACAGATCGTTCTCAAAGATTTTAAAGGCATGAGAAAATACACATACATGTCATTATTTGCTACTGTAAAATATCCTTTTTGTATATTAATGTCACCATCTATGATCTTTTCCAATTATTTGGTGCCTACCCTTCTTTGCACTGCCCTGAAAATTGATCCCTGTGATTTTTAAAAGAGTGGGGTAGGGAATTTTTTCTGCTTGCACTTGCTTTTAGTCGCTTTTCCAAGTTTCATGTTTTTTAATGCCATTTCAATTTTCTCATATAGCACAAGTGGTACCAACATGCCAGATTTCAAATTTAATGATTCCACTATCTTCAATGATGAGAAATTCTCACCACGGAAATTCTATCAACTTCATTTTGCTCCAGATGAGCTGTTGATCTTCATAAGCAAAAGAACTTTCCACTCTGGGAATTCCTCACAGGGCCAAATAAAAAAAGACAACCCTCCCCCCCAAAAAAAGTCCAAAAAACTAAAGCTGTAGTACTTGTTTCCAAGTACTTTTGTGAGGATCAAAGGAGATAAAATACTATTTAAACGTTACCAATTTTTATTTAAATCTGTTAACCACATAAAAAATTGTGGTAATCAAAGTCAATGTATACCTTAACCCAATTCTCATTTTACAGAATCAGCAACTTATTTGAAAAGATTAGGATTAGCAGGGTCCATTTTAGCTACAAATACATTATCTTTTCTTTATTTTTCTTCTAATTTGATGTTTATTTTTATCTTTGTAATAATTAAGTAATGATCTAACTGAACACAGATTCAAAAACAATTCCAGTACCTGTAACCAAAGGTTTCACATCTGTTAAGATACAATCTATTTTATTTTCATGGAGCAGTTAGTTCCTTGTCATTTCCAAAATGTTGAGTCTTTCTTCTTGAAGTATTCATGACAAACAGTTCATTTATTCTTGTTAATGAAAACTTTCTGAGTAAGCTACAGGTTTTTGCCATCTTATATTTCTTAATTTTCCCCTCTGCCTAGCTTGGCATTGAAGTCATTGAGCATCAAGGTATATGTTGAGTTTAGAATGAATGACAGGGCCTCATCAGAGTTTCTCTATTTCTTCATTTTCCATAACAGATGTTAATGCACAAAGTGCAATTATTTTCACGGTGGTCTATTTATTTACATTCACTGTGTGCACTGTCAGACCAGGTGATCAGTGTCCCATGAAATGATGTTTCTTACTGCTTTGGAATGAAGAAGGAAATTTATTTTATCAGTCCCTGTATTTATCTCTCCAAGGATAACCTGTGAGCCATTACTCCACTTGGCTGCAATGTGTTTATGTCTTCTACTTTCATTTACAGTAAGAATGCCAATACTAGTGTGGCTCAATATCAATATAACAGCAGGTTATATTTTAATCTAATAAATATTTTAATGTATTCATGTATTTTTCCAATGTTTGTGTTGTCATGTTCATGCCCTACTGTCGTTTCTTGTTGAACTCAATCTGGAAGCTTCTCAAGGGAAGGAACCAGGCTCACTTAAACTTAATTCGTATGGTTCTTTTTATAGGCCCTATATGTGTGAAATCATAAATAAATGATTTTGACTGTGTAACTTAGACAATTAAAGTAGCAGTTACATAACCTGCAGTATAATGTAATGTCCTATCTCCTATATAGATCAAGTTCCTTAAGGGCAGGACCTATATCATATTTCTCTGCATCCATTCAAAGTAATCTTTATACTTAACATGCTCGATAAATAATAATGATAGCTAGAAGAGATCATTTACCATGACATGAAATTTAAAATAGGAGACAAGTTCTGTTTCTTCCTTGAAAACAAAGAATATTACAACTCAGGATAAGCAACAAACTTAACATTATACTCTAAGCTCTAATCCTAATTCTTCTATTAAAACTTGTGGAACTTCATATAATCAGAAATGACCTTATTTCCACAGTCCCTATTTCTTTAAAGGAAGGTTTCAATTATGGCATAAAACTGATAAAGCATGTAGCAAGTACCATATAATTAGCAAATTAAAAATAACTCATTACCATTTAATCACTCTTTATACAGATATGAAATTAATATATCTAATTTGCATATTTCTTTTCTACTTAAAAGGCTTTATCCTTTTGGCCTCTAACAAACACAATATCTTTAATAACACTTCTGTGAACATTTCCAAATTGAAATCACATCAGCCCTCCACGAGCCTACTAAAGGCTGTGAATCAATTTACCACATAGTAGGCAGGAAATATACAAATGCCAATATTGCTGCTAAATACCTGCTAGTATGCACCACAGAAAGGGATCTTTAAATAAACTTCACTGCCAATTCCAAAGCTGATATTTTGCGATGGGAGGAATTGCATTAAACTCATTTTCCATAAATGCATTAACCATAGAAACATCCCAGCTCCCTGTGTTTATCCTGTCCTACCAAAATCTAGTTTCTCTCATAAAGCTATAAAACTGTCCAGACCATATCAGACAATGCTTTCATTTCACGGAGAAAAAGCTGATCAAATCTGTAATAATAATTTCTAGTAGCCAATGGAATTGCCATATTTACCTTATGGAGTACGGTGACTAAATCTATGAGTTTTAATATGCTATATTCCCATATATGTATGATTCTTCTGCATTAAAGATTCCTGCAATGGTAGGAATCCTTGAATAATATTATACATCCTCAGGGTAAAAGAAAATAAAAATTTAAGACTCAGAAATAGCTTTTAAACAGGAAACTATAACTACAAATTATTCCTATAATGATGATCAGGATATCAGAATCCCTGTTTATCATCTGTCCTACATTCCTTATCTACCACACAGGCAGATAATGATCAATGATGAAACACAAATAGAGTGAGTAGGAGAGTGCTTAGAGAGAAGCAGCAGGAGACTGAGGCTGGATGCTGATGCTCTAACCCTGAATATGCCATGCCTCTGGGTAGCTGTGTGACCTAGGGCAAATCAGCTTCCTTCTGTGGACCTCAGTTTCCTCACCTGCAAAAAAAGGAGTTAGGTGAAGTATACAATGTGTACATCTTCTAGGTCTAAAAATTACATGAGAATAACAACATTTCCCCTTTAGCTTAGCCAAGTACACACTCAGGCACATACATACATGTACAAGTATGTATATATGTACATCTCTCTGCTGGGAAAAATGAAAATGCAAAGTAATGAAAACATTTCTTCTTGGTTTCACTCAACAGAGCCATGACCTCCCCTCAGGCATATGAAGCAAGGCACCCAGCAGTGATGAGGAGCACAAGTGCCACATGATTTCACAGAATATTCACATTCTGCAGACAAATGTCATTTAACTGAAAAAAATATATATTTATTAAAAGAATATGTACTTTCTTAGTATTTAGTCCAATCTGTTTTAAATATCAATGATAAAATGTTCTCCTCTGCCTTAACATAAAGTGTTGCCTCTTAACTGTTTTAGAAACCTTTCCACATTCCAAGTTTTTTAGATTCTTGATTCAATTTTCTAAAAGTAGACTGCCACATACATGAGAAAATACTTTGTGACTGGTCACAGTCGGTACAATCTCAAACACGGGATCTCTCTTCAGGATGGATCAATTTCTCATCCTGTGTAATCCTCATGCATGATCTCCCACAGATCTACGTGAAACCTCTCCAGCGTACAGACAGCTTTCCTCCATGCTGTATTCTATCACCTATCATTCTAAGCACCTAGAGCTCAGGGCTTGCTGGCTCACTTTTGTAAAGGCCAGAGCAGTTGTCCTGCTGGAGCATTCTCTGATCCTCCAAGATCTGGCAAAGTTAGTTACTGTAGCATCAGTGGAGACTGCACAACTCTGCCTCACTTAAATCCAAGTCCACGCATCAGCCCATGATGTCACTGGTCCTCTTCCCAAAACGTCAGATCAACAACATCAACAATGGATGCAGGTTATTGTTCAAGTGGGCATTAAACATTTGTGTTCTGTCCTTCCCAGTACCAAAATGATTCTCCTCAGAGAAAAGAGAAGTAAATTAATGGTTGAGTAGTTCAGCCTTCTCATAACTGTTCAGCATCTACCTTGAATAATGAGAGGCAGGAGGATAAAGTGGATAGAGGGCAGGCCTGGGAGGCAGAATCTTCTGGCTCAAACCTGCACAACCTGTGGCAAGCCAAAGGATTTCCAATGCCTGCAAAATGTAGAAGAAAACATCCTCTGCATGTAGAGAAAATCCTTTGGAATGCTGCAAGCGGCCTGTGGGCAGTAAGCATGGGAGGACCACAAGCCTGCAGGTCTGAGGTGTGTCTAAGATTTCACTCTGAGCACATAACAGCCACATGACTTGGGCACTTCTGTAAGACTAACCACTTCTATAAACCACAGCTTAGCCAAAAAGCCCTTTTCTGTTCTCCTTTACATCTGTGACCAACCTCTGCTCATTCCAGGCCTCAGCACGTGACAGCATTCTGACATGACTGGGCTAAAACTGTACTGATCCATACTTGTCTGCGCCTGCTTTTATCTTCTATACATTTCTTCTAAAATTGTGAGCTGCTGTTCATTAAGTTTTCTATGGAGCTACAATGATCATAGTTCCCTTCCTTTTCAACTGTTGGAATTACTTCTAGTTCTGTCTTCAAAAACTCATCCTGGAGAGGTTCCCATCCCTCTCAGGCAGACTTTAACTGGAGAATACTGTATCACCAGATCCTAGCTATGCTCTGTTCTCCCAACATCTAGGGTACATGTTGGCCGACATACTCTGCTTCCTTTCCTTCTCTCTCGCAAATTTTAAGCTGAAGTTATTTACACCAAACTGGTAATTATCTCAGTGTGTGCATGAAAGTATGTATGTAAATGTATGTGTATATAAGTATGTGTGTGTATGTACATCAACAGCCAATTCTTTATTGGTCAGAATCATGTCCACAGTAGAAAATCTTGTCACTTCTGCAACTTATCATTAAAATAAGTAAGAGAGTTCCAAAAAAATGAAATTATCATTCATTTCATCACTGAGAATTTTGTGATCTGTCTTCCTCATCGACTCATCTAACTCCCCTTTTGATAAGGTGATCGCTACTGACAACACTGTTTCTCTTCTGCTTCCCCATCACTGATCCTCCCCCAAATGCCCCACGATTTCTCCTTCACGAGTTCATTTTCAGGATCCGCAAAGCTACTACACTACTCATCTGAGGTCATTCTAGGAAAATAAGCATTTGTTAGGATTCTATCCCCCTCAAAGAAAGTTTTGGGGCAAGAAGTATTTGCCTATTCAAAAATATTCACAGCTGCTCAATCTGTACTATCAAAAAAAAAAAAATGAGAAACAACATGTATGTCCAAGAATCAACCAATGGCTGAATAAATTATGTTAAATCAATTCTATATCTAAAAATTCTATATCTAAATCAAGTCTATACAGAAGAAGAGGCACAAGACAGTAGCTAAAGTCTGCTTGTGAAGCACAGACTTTAGGGTCCACTAAACTAGTCAGGTGATTTTGGACGAATCACTTAACCTCTCAGTGTCCCCAGGCAAGTCTGGAAGGCTACAAACTACCGGAAAGTTGATATCTGTATTGGTGGAGAGATTTTCCTCAATGGAATTACCTTGTATCAGGAGTTCTTAACTAGGGTCTGTGAACTTAAAAAAAACTTTTGATAGTTCTGTTTCAATACAATTGGTTTTCTTTGTAATCCTATGTTTTTTATATATTATGCATTTAAAAACATTATTCTGAGAAGAATATTTTTCACCATATAACCAAAGGGATCCAGGACACCAAAAAGAGTTTAAGAACTCCCACTCTATACCAACATCCAGATACCCTTAAAAAAACTAATGCAAGAGACTAAATACGAGGATGCTATAAATAAAATAAACATGACCAATTTCACATAAAGGAGGTAGTACAGACCTGAAGTGTCAAATTCACGGGTGAGCCGCAAGCTGCTGGCAAAAATGTATGACAGAGCCAGATTACAATGTCACTGGGAAACATTTAACAAAATAAATAAAAATACAGTAGAACATAGGTAATGTGGCTTTCTAAATGTCATGGAATTTGACATCAGTAATGTAGAGTGAGAGAATGGAAGGAAACATAAAGTGTACATATACATACTAACTACAATTCTACAATTTTATTGTTTGAAAAGAAAGGAAAAGTAAAAAGAAGAAAGGAAAGAAGGGCCAAAGGTGACAGAACTTTGGGCATGACTGGAAACATGAAACAAAAACAAAAAAAAAGTTATATCATTTGTTTGTTGTCTGTGAATTCACTGAATTCTATCTAGTTAAAGACTAGGAGCTTAGGGGAAGATCTTGTCCCTTATGTGTGTGTGTTCATTCTTCGTTGCCAAAGAAGACCATGCCATCAGAGAAATGATGACATGACTTGAACTTGACTTTGTTTTTTGAGTGAGGGAGGGCTGTGCAGGTCACCAGCCTCACTTCTCCTCCACAGCCATCTGAATCCAGTGACCAGATATTCATCAGGATGACTGGAGATGACCTAGGATGACGCAATTGGGGTTACGTGACTTGTCCAAAGTCACACAGCTAGTGAGTGTCAAGTGTCTGAGGTGAGATTTGAACTGGTCCTCCTGACTCCTGCACTGGTGCCCTATCCACTGCACCACCTAGCTGCCTTGCCCCTTATCGTATATAGCTAATAGCATTCACTGGTAGTTATTAAGTCATAAATAATGTTGTTGACCCAAAACCATTTTTCTTAGAGCATTTTTTATTTGTCCTACACTTACGCAGACTAAAATTTAAAACAGCCAGTTGTCTTTTTTTGACATTCTCGTCTGCACTGGCTGCAGTCAGGTGTCAGAAATGTCTCTGTAGTAATTACTGTACTATATTATTACAGATGCCTTGTAAAGAATTCTGTGTCCTATATGCTCTGAATTATCTTTTTTTTAATCTAACTAAACTCATAAATACACTGCTGAGGTAGGAGTGGGGAAGAGAAATATTAACCTGAATTTTTCTATACAGGCTTCTGTAGAAATTGATGTTGGCTCTGCAATAGCATTTTCTGCTTACACTATCTCATTCTAAGGATGGGGGTAGGAGGTGGAATTGGTGGGAAAGCCAAATATTTTTAGCTAAAGGAATGGAATCTGCAGCAGTAAATTATTTTTTTTAATCTGTCTCCTTCCTTACATCCTTAATTACGAAGCAAAGTCACCTGGTACTTTTCTATATCAGCCAGGCCTGGAATCAGGAAAACTCATCTTCTGAGTGCAAATCTAGCCTCAGACACCTTATCTTGTTTGTGTTGTGGTTCACACACTGTCTCTCCTCTTCCCTCCTCCTTAAATATCGAGCTCCTCAAGCACAGAGATAGCTTTTGCCTTTCTTTGTATCCCCACGGCTCAGCACTGAGCTAAGCACAGTAAGCATTATGCTTGATGTCCTGACTTGATCTCATTCATTCTATATGCACTGGTGTACAAGTTTAAATTGTCCCTGCAAAGAATGTCATCCTAGCTCCAAGACCTACTACTCAAATGAATGGGCACACCTTAAAAGTGTAATGATCCAGTCCCACTCTTCTTACTGGTTGTTGTGTTTATTCTTTGTTTAGGAAGAGGACCATGACATCAGGGAAATGATGATGGCATGAGTTTCAGCTGACCTTAATTTGAGAGAGGGGGTGCTATGCAGGGTCACCTGCCTCACTTTCTCTCATTTTCAGGTGACTAAGGAATGTCTTTGGCAGTGATCATGTACTTCCTCCTAACACGCAAAGCTATAAAATACTATTAATTATTTTTTCTTCACATAGTGGACAGAAATATTCACTATGTGAAGTGAGCATATGTGAAAGCTATTTAGAATCCTTTGCCAGGTGGAGTTAAGATGTGAAGGAAAGTCAGGGACATAACTAAGCTTTCTCAAATTCTCAAACTAAAAAGCAAATTCAACTGTCAACAATAATGAATAATTATGATCCCACAGAACTGAAGATGAAACATTCCTTCCCTAGACTAATTCCTTAATTCTATAAATAAGAGAACTGAAGTTCAAGGAGTTGAAGTGACCTGTTCAAGGTCATACTACAAGTTCATGGCAAGATCAAGAGGAGCATCTGCATCTAAATGTCATTCCACTATGGAAAACTGGTAGAAATATCTGCCTATCCTTTTAAGCACAGAATAGAGAACTCCCATGAAAAAACGTGCTGTATTTAGGACTATGTTGCCCACTGGAAAACATCATCACCATGATTAAGATGTTCCCTACTACATAAGATGGGGGAACAAATATTAATGCCCTTGCATTAACACTGCAAAGGAAAAGAAGAAGAGGAGGGGAAGAGGGGAGGGGAGGGGGGGAGAGGAGAAGGGAAGGGAAGGGGAGAAGGGGAGGGGAGGGGAGTGAGGGGAAGGGAAGGAGGGGAGGAGGGGAGGGGGGAAGGGGAGGGGAGGGGAGGGGAGGAAAGGAAACTCCAGATTCAAATTACTTTTACCAAAATTATCTAGGTAAGACCAGTAAAGCATGGAATAAGAAAGAGGAAATAAACTGAGAAAATACAAGACCACAGCATAACACTAGTTACCATGCAAAAAATTTACCTGATGGATGTCTCTAGTCCTTTCAGAAAGTAGGACTCTGCCTTGAAAAATGACTATTATTACATGGCCACGTAAAGATAAATGGTTTGGGAGATGTTGCTTCCACTGCCCTCTAATCTGACTGTGATTCTGAGCTTGATTTAGCAAATGCTGGCTATTCCAACCCTGGTGTAAAGCAAACACAGCAATATCAGAAGTAGGAAATAATAGTAATAACAGCTAGTACAAGTTGAGAACAACAGAAAAGACTGCATTCTGATTTGAAAGAGGTCCCCAAACAGAAGATGAGAATACCTACTGAGGAGGAAGGAATGGTTCAAACTGTTCTCCACATCTGATCAAATATATGAGGCATATCCCACTCCCATTTTAAAGAAAAGAAAAATGCAGTTCAGAGATACTAAACAATTTGTGCCAAGATTCAAACTCTGGTCTGCTGACTAAAAATCCAGTCCCCTGTCCACTCCAGCATGCATTCTCTAAAGGTGATGAGGCAAAATACTAACACAGCTGTGGCATATCAATATGGAAAATGCCAAATACAGGCTCAAATAAAAATCAATGGTCCCAGATTCCACCAGACAGATCCTCATATGTCGTCTGTTACCCTACACTGTCCACCCATATGCAAGTCTCAAAGAGTAAAACTCAAATGATGCTAGAGGCTTCAAGGTTTCCCTAGTCAGACACTTGGTTTTTTTTTAAATTATTCAACTGTTTCAATTTAATTCAAAATTCAATTTTCAATTATTGGAATTATTATTTACCTGTAAAGTGTAGGGAAGTTGGCACTACAAGGATGACTTATGAGACCTCTGTTCCAGGAATGATACATGCTGAATTACATTCTCAAATTATCAGTGAAGTGTGCTTATTGGAATAAGGAAAAGGGAGATTTCTTATGGAACATACTGCAGACTGATAATGACGTAGGTGGTTGGACTACCAGGCAAAGAAGCTGTGTGAAAACTTGTAAGCAAACCAGGTAAAAACACAATGTTTAAAAAATAGCTCCAAAGTCTACTACATAACATTGTATCCTGAATAATGTTTGAGATTAGTGATACATAAAACAGTCTGCTCATATTATACAAGTTTGGGGTTTTTTCCTCTAATCCAGCCCAATTAGCAATGACATATTTCCACAGAAGAGAAGTTTAGATAACTGCAAAATTTCCTCCATCAAGCAGACGTGTCCCATTTTCTAAAATGAGAAGTCATTTCTTCTGACATATAACCTTTCAAATAGTGCACTCCACAAGCCACAGAGAAAGGTCATGGACAGCTAGGAATAATAGTGAAAATAACACATCTCTTCACCTGCCATCTGCTAACAGCCTCTTAATAGCAGAAGCAAAATACAGAAGCTAAATTGCTAAATTATTGGCAAATTCCTTCACTGAGGTCATTCCAGGCAAATGAAAATTTGCTGAGAAGATAAAGATATTACATTTTTGTCTTTAGCAGACAGATACTGCTGCATTAATGCAACAAAGCAAGTTTACTAATTCTTTCCATCTACAATGGTAAAGCTTTCACCTTTAAAAGAAGTTAGGAGGCACAAGGGATTGAGCACTGAAGTCAGGAAGACCTGACTTCAAATCCTGCCTTGGATACTTACCAGTTGCATGTAAGTTACTTAACCTGCATCTGTCTCCGTGATAATAGCACCCATTTCCCAAGGTTGTTATGAGGACTACATAAGATAATGTTTGTAAAACACTTTACAAACTTTAAAGCACTATACAAATGCTAGTTATTAAAAACCATTTCAAATCCTGTAACAACACCATCTTAAGGTATCCTAAAAAGGGAAAGGAGAAAGGAATAAACATCTATAAAGTGCCTACTATGTGCCAAGCACTTTACAAATATTATCTTGTCTGATTCTCACACCAACGTTTGGAAGTAAGTGCTATTATTATCCCCATTTTACATTGAGAAAACTGAGGCCAACAGAGGTTCGGTGACTTGCTAAAGTTCACACAGCCAGTTAGTGCCTGAGGCTGAATTTGAACTCTGGTCTTCTTGACTCTAAGCCTAGCATTCTATCTATGCTGCCGAAAGACCATTCCTGCACAAGGGAGGACATATAATGTAGTGAACTCTTCTAGAAGCAGCAAATACTTATTGAATCTCAACTGTGTAATAAGGATATAAAAAAGACATAATTGCAGCTGTCAAAGAAAGTATAGGGAGGTAATATAAAGGAGTAAATGCCAAATGGCTAATAAAGACTTTATAAAATGGTAGTTCAGGGTCATTGTGGGTTGTAGAAAGGCTTCACAGAAGAGATATACTGGGGGGTGGCAAAACCAAGATGGTAAAAAAAAAGGCAGTGACTCACCTGAGCTCTCTCCAAAATCCCTCCAAACACCTTTAAATAATGTTATAAAACAATTACTGGAACAGCAGAACCCACAAAAAGACAATGAGGAAATAATTTTCCAGCCAAGATCAGCTTAGAAGGTCACCAGGAAAGGTCTGTCTCATCTGGGAGAGAGTGGAGCACAGTCCAGCACAGGCTGTGCCTTCAGAGCCCCAGCCCCCAAAACAAGAATAGCCCCCAAACCAAGAATGGGCCTTGGGAACCACTGAATCAGCAGGGGCAAGAGCTTCCAGAACTGTCAGCCCAGAGATGATAAAGGAATTGAACAACTGGTCCGAAAGAAATTACAGGGGTCTCTTTGCTAGCACTGAGGCAGGACTCTGTGGCTTTACCCATATTTGGGTCCAGCTCACAGTCCTAGATGGCAGTCCCAGGGCAAGGAGGAGTACTACCATGCCAGAGCTTGCAGTCACAATAGAGCAAGAACCCTCATCACAATTCCACGACAGAAAAAAGTACTTGTGGTGACTCACAAATAAGAACATAAACCAGGAAAGTAGTAAATAAATCTCTGCTTAGACCATACCACCTTGGAGGAACTGAAAACTTAAAGATCCCTAGAAGTATCTTTGAAAACAGTGACACAAAACCTCAGAAGCTTGGGACAGTCAGCCCTTCACCCTGGAAGCAAAGTTCTACTTTAACAAAGAACTAAAAGTCAAGAAACAGGTCAGGAAAATGAGCAAACAGAAAAAAAATTCTCACCACAGAAAGCTACAATGGTGACAAGGAAGATCAAAACATACACTCAAAAGAAGATAGCAAAGTCAAAGCTCCTACATCCAAAGCCTCCAGGAAAAATATGAACTGGTCTCAGGCCATGGAACTGCTCAAAAAGGATTCTGACATTCAAGTAAGGGAGGGAAAGGAAAAACTAGGAAGAGAAATGAGAATGATGCAAGAAAAGCAAGAAAAAATGAGTCCACAGCTTAGATTGTGAAGGAGACAAAAAAATATGGAAGAAAATAATACCTTAAAAAACAAACTAAGCCAAATTGTAACAGAGGTTCAAAAAGCCAATGAGGAGAATAGCTTTAGAAAGATAAATTGGCCAAATGGAAAATTCACTGAAGAAAAAAAAAAAATTCTTAAAAAGTAGAATTGGCCAAAAGGAAAAGGAGGTTCAAAAGCTCATTGAAGAAATTAATCCTTTAAAAATTAAAATATAGCAAATGTAAGCTAATGACTTTATGAGAAATTAAGCAGCAATAAAACAAAGCAAAAGAATAGAAAAAATAGAAAATAGTGTGAAATATGTTGATGGAAAAACTGACCAGGAAAATAGATCCAGGACAGATCATGTAAAAATTATTGGACTACATAAAAGTCATGATCAAAAAAGGAGTCCAGACATCATCTTTCAAGAAATTATCAAGGAAAACTGCCCTGATATTCTAGAACCATAAGGGAAAATAAGAAACTGAATCCATCTACCATCACCTGAAAGAGATCCCAAAATGAAAACTTCCAGGAATATTACAGCCAAATTCCAGAGTTCCCAGGTCAAGGAGAAAATATTGCAAGAATCCATAAAGAAACAATTCAAGTATCATAGAGCCACAATTAGGATAACATAGGATTTAGCAGGTTGTACACTAAAGGATCAGAGGATTTGGAATATGATACTCTATAGGGCAAAGGAGCTAGGATTACAATGAAGACTCACCTACCCAGCAAAAATGAGTACAGTAGTTCAGGGGGAAAAATGGACATTTAATGAAATTGAGGATTTTCAAGCATTCTTGATGAAAAGATCAGAGCTGAATAGAAACTATGACTTTCAAATCCCTGGATTTTCAAAGACTCAAGGGAAGCATAAAAAGGCAAATAGGAAATGGAAATCATAAGGGACTTAATAAGATTAAACTGCTGAGAATCCTACAGAGGAAGATGATAATTATAACTCATAAGAACTTTCACATTCTTAGAGGAGTTAGAAGGAGTATATACAGACAGGGCACAAATGTGAGCTTAATATGAAGGGACAATATCTAAAAAAATAAAGTGGTGAGAAGGGAATGTACTGGGAGGAAGGGAAAGAGAATGGGGTAAAATATCACACATAAAAGAGGCAAGAAAAGGCTTTTACAGTGGAGGGGAAGAGGGATGTGGGTGAGTGAGCAAGTCTTACTCTCACAAAAACAGCTCAGAGGGAATAATATACACATTCAACTAGATATGGAAATCTGTCTTACCCTACAGAAAAGTAGGAGGGAAAGGGGATAATAGGAGAATAGAATAGAAGGGAATATAGAAGGAAGAACAGATTGGGGGAGAGGGGAGTCAGGAGTAAAATACTTTTTAGGAGGGAGAGGGTGAAAGGAGAGAGAGAATAAAAAAAAATGGGGTGGGACAGGATGGAGGGAAATAGTTAACAATAGTAACTATGAAAAAATTTGAAGCAAGTTTCTTTGATAAAGCCCTCATTTCTCAAACATATAGCGAATGGAGTTAAGCTGAATTAAACTGAGTTAAACGGAATTAAATTGAGTTTAAAAAGATCCATTCCAACACACACTCAATTGGGTATGGAAATCTACTTTACCCTGCAGGAAAGTGGGGGAAAGGGAATAGGAAAGGGAAGATAATACAAGGGACAGCAAATTGGGGAAGGGGATAAACAGAAGTAAGCACTCTTTTGAAAGGACGGGTCAGGGGACAGAATGAAGGCAGGATAGGACAGAGGCAAATGTAGTAGTCTTTTACAACATGACTGTTACGGAAGTGCTTTGCATTGTATGACCTATATTGAATTGCTTGTTTTCTCAATGAGGGTGGGTGAGGAGGGAGAGAGAGAAAAGGGAATTCAAAACTTTAGTAATGATGTTAAAAACTGTTTTAGCATGCAACTAGAAATTAAGATATATGGGCAACGGACCATAGAAATCTGTTTTGCCCTACAGGAAAATAGAGGAGAAGGGGGATGGAAGAAGGTTGGGTAATGGAAGGGAGGACATACTGGAGGAAAGGGTGGAAGGGGTGCATACTGTCCTGGGGTAGGGATGGGGAGAGATAGGGAGAAAATTTTGAATTCAAATTCTTGTGGAAGTGAATGCTGAAAATTTAAAAATAAATAAATTATATATTAAAAAAGAGATCCATTTCCCAATCGATAAATGATCAAAAGATATGAAGTTTTCTGATGAAGTAAATCAGTTATATAGCCATACGAAAAAATGCTCTCTACTGATTAAACAATTCTGAGATACTATCTCAAACCTATTAAATTGACTAATAGGACAGGCAAGGAAAAGGACAAATGTTGGAAGAGATGTGGGAAAAATGAGACACTAATGCACTGTTGATGTTGTGACTTGATTCAACCATTCTGTAGAGCAATTTGGAGCTATGCCCTAAGGGCTACAAAACCATGCATAACCTTTGACTTAGCAATACCACTAGTAGGTCTGTATCCCCAAAGAGATTTTAAATAAAGGAAAAGGACCTATAAGTACAAAAATATTTTAGCAGCTCTTTTCTGGGGGCAAAGAATTGAAAATCAAGGGGGTGCCCATCAACTGGAGAATGGCTGAACAAATTGTGGTATTTGATTATGATGGAATAATAATGTTCTCTAAGAAGTGATGAGTAGGATACTCTCAGAAAAACCTGGAAAGACTTACATGAGCTGATGCAAAGTAAAATGCACCATGTATAAAGTAACAGCAATATTGTAAGATAATCAGCTGTGAATGACTTAGCTGTTCTCAACATACAATAAGCCAACACAACTCTGAAGGACTTAGGATGAAAAATGCTGTTCATCCCAAGAGAAAGAGGTGATAGTATCTGAATACAGATTGAAGCATACATATTTTTTTACTGTATTTTTCTTGAGATTTGGCAGGGGGGGGGCTATGTTTTCTTTCACACATGACTAATATGGAAATGTTTCCCATCACTACCCATGCACAACCAATATCAAATTGCTTGCTTTCTCAATATAGGGGTTGGGGTGGGGAGGGAGGGAGAGAATTTGGAGCCCAAAGTTTAGAAAACAAACATTAAAAATTGTTTTTACATATAACTGGTGAAAAAACAAAATACTAAACACATTTTTAAAAATAAAATAAAAAGATCCAAAAAAAGAAAAGAAAAGAAAGGCTTGATGGATCTTAAGAGGCTAAACTTGAAAGGGACCTTAAAGGATTAAAAAGATTCAGATGGGATTAAAGAGAAATCCAGGGCACAGAAAAAATGTTAGCAGAAGTGAAAACAAAGACATATAGGGAGACGGTGAATAGGGAAGCTGACTGGAGTGAAGGATTTCTGCAGGGAATAGGTAAGAAATAAGATTGAAGCTTTAGGTTAAGAACAGAAGGTAGAAAGACTAATATGGCAGGCTTAGGATTCTGGATTTATTCTGCAGGCAATAAGAAACCACTCAAAAGTGTCTGAGTAGGTAAGTGACATAAGGAAAGTGGTATTTTAATATTAATCTGAAAGTGACATTTTGGACAGTTTGGAAAGGGGAAAGAGGAAGCTCAGTTAGGAGACCACTGAAACAGTCCATGGATGGTGGCTCCACTGGAACAGTGCAGGAGGAATAAAAGGAGACGGATGCTCATCCTCCAACATCTAAGTGGTCAAAGAATGGAGAAACAGTTCTCACAAGAACTGCAAAGAACTTACAATCATATGAAAGAATTCTCCAAATCACTAATAATAAAAGAAATGGAAATCAAACAACTCTCACCTCACACTCTACAAAATGGAAAAACGATCAAAAATAACAACAGTCAATATTGAAGGGGATGTGGAAGTATAGGCACAGTAACTCACTGATAAGGCAGCAGGCAGTGATACAGACAGACCACCAGTTCTGGAGTCACGAAGACCTGAGTTCAAATGTGGCCTCAGGCACGTGTGAACCTTGGCAAGTCACATAATCCTGTTTGCCTCAGTTTTCTCTTCTGTAAAATAAGCTGGAGAAGGGAATGGTGAACCACTCCAGTGTCTTTACAAGAAAACCTCAAATGGAGTCACAAAGACTCAGACATAGCTGAAACAACTGAATACAAACAATACAAAGTGCACTGCTGTGGTACTGTGAAATGCTACCATCAGTTTTTAAAGCAATTTGGAATTATGCAAATAAAGTGATAAATGCCCACACACTTTGAACCAGAGCTTCCCCTAGAAAACCATCAACAAGAAGTCTCCATATACCCAAAAATATTTATAGCAGTACTTTTTTTGTATGACACCAAGAATTAGAACCACATAGCTGCCCATCAGCTGAAAATTAGCTAAACAAATTGTGGTACATGAATGCAATATAATATTACTATGTTGTAAAAAGTGATTCGTGTGATGAATACAAAGCAACATAGAAAGACCTGTATAAAAAGACCCCTGCAGTAAGCAGGGTCAAGAAAATAATATACATAGCAAATACAACAATGTAAATAAAAAGAACACACCAAAAAACCAAAAGGAAATATAACAAACTTAATAAAGATCAAGCAGGCTTCAAACGATGAGATATGGTAAGAAAAGGAGGTGAGAGGACCACAAGAGTTACAAATTGTACGTGTGTTTAGACTTTTGAATGAATCAATTGTGCTGATTTTTTTTTGGTCACTCTAAAAAATACTATTTATATATAGTTTTATAGTTTGGCTCTCAGGAAGGGGCAGGAGAAAGATACATGGAATACTAGGGTGATGTCGGAAACAAAAGACATCAATTAAAAAAAGAAATAAACAACTTACAAAGAGGAGGGGAAAGACACACACAAAGAGACAGAGAGACACAAAGAGAGAACATATTACAAAAGGTTTTGCTAAGGAAGAATCCACAATATCAGAATGTCTTCTCTTTACTCCAAACTGACATACAATCCAGACTGACCTGGCTAAGATTTAATCAAAGACAGCAAAAAAAGTTCTAAGTTTGGGCTAACGGGGGTATTCCTGCTCATTATGTTTGCTCAGACAGGTCTGGGTAGTGATTCTCCCTTTTGTCAGACAGGTGATAGGGAAATTGATAAATCTCTTTGACCAAGATTTGGGTGACATACTCCAAAGACCTTCATTGTAATAGAGCCCATCCTCTCATTGTATTACTCATTTTCTCATTAATTGTTTACCAATCAGAGTTGATAGCCACCTTCAGGAACATCTACTCTTTGAAGGGAATATAAACTGTGAGTCATGAATGTTCTTTGGTCTAAGAAGGCCAAATGACCATCTTTTTATTAATAAACATATTGGACTTATTAATAGAAAGATTAAATTACATAGAAATTATGCCTCTTGAAACTTTTTTTAAATATCACATTCCACAAGACTTATTTATTAGCACAATGCCTTACATATATTTTTATCATATTTAGTTTTCAACATTCATTTCCATAAGATTTTGAGTTAAATTTTCTCCTCATCCCTCTCTTCTCCCCGACCCAAGATGGTGTACAGTCTGAAATAGGCTCTACATATACACTCATATTAAGCATACTTTTACATTAATCATTCTGTAAAGAAGAGTTAGAACCAATGAGACATACCGTAAGAGAGAAGAAACAAATAGGTGAGAGAGAGAGAGCAAATAATATGCTTCAATCTACGTTTAGACCCCATAGTTATTTTTCTGTATGTGGACAGTGTTTTCCATCACAAGTCTTTTGGAGTTGTGTTAGATCCTTGCAGAGCTAAGTCTATCAGTCAGTCATCCCACAATGTGGCTGTTACTGTGTACAATGTTCTCCTGGTTCTGCTCACTTCCTTCAGTTCATGTAAGTCTTTCCAGATTTTTCTGAGGTTTGCCTGCTCATCATTTCTTATGGAACAATAATATTCCACTGCATTCATATACCACAATTTGTTTAGCTGTCTCCCAACTGAGGAGCATTCCCTCAATTTCCAATTCTTGACCACCACAAAAAGAGCTGCTAGAAATATTTTGGTATATGTGAGTCCTTTTCCCATTTGTATGATCTCTTTGAGATGCAGACCTAGCACTACTATTTCTGGGTCAAAGGGTAATATACAGTTTTATAGCCCTTTGGGCACAGTTCTAAATTGCTCTGCAGAATGGTTGGATCAGTTCACAACTCTACCAACAATGCATCAGTGTTCCAATTTCCCATATCTTCTCCAGCATTTATCCTTTTCCTGTTTTGTGATGTTACTCAATCTGATAGGTGTGATGTGATGAATACCTCAGAGTTGTTTTGATTTGCATCTCTCTAATCAATAGTGATTTGGAGCATTTTTTTCATATGACTATAGGTAACTTTAATCTCTTTATCTGAAAACTGCCTTTGCATATACTTTGACAATTTATCAATTGGGGAAAGACTCATATTCTTCTAAATCTGACTCAGTTTTCTATATATTTTAGAAATGAGGCCTTTATCACTGTAACAGTGATATGTAACCCAACATACATGGGGGGTGCCGCCATCTGCATTCAATAAAAGGAAAGGCAACTTTTGAGGGGTTAACAATCACCTTAATCAAGTACATATATCATTCCTTCAACCAAGCACATACATCATTCACCTAATTCAGGGGAGATAGCACCCTTAACTTCAAAGAAAATACAGAGAAATTAAAAGTCAATAGGCAGTTCCAACTGTCTAATGAGAGTTACCAGAGAAGGAAGCATGACTTCTGGGTTCTCAAAGCAGGGAGGCTCTTTTAGCAGCTTCCCAGAGTCCTAATCTGGTCAAACAAACAGTTCCAGTCAGTAAGTCCCAAAGTAATCAACAGACATGGCTTCCTCTGCCTGACCATAATTCAATAGACAGGTCTGACGATAGTTACAAGACAGTACAACATCTGAGTTCTCAAAAGTGGGGGGCTCCTTAGGGGCTTCCCAGAGTCCTCATCTGGCACTCAAACCTTACTACAAAAACTAAGCGCCAAAATAAAACATCACCCTCAGAGTCTTTATACACTTTTTAGAGCCAGAGGGCATCACATCCCTTGAGAACCGGTGCCTCAATTAACAAAATATATGGACCTTCTTAGAAATCTTCCCAGGTTCGACAATGGGTGGGAAAGATCCTTCTCAGTCACATTCAAATAGAAGCATTATACTTCTTGATTATACTAAAACAAAAACAGCAAAAGATCCTATTTTATTTGCCATTACAATCACAGAAAATACCAGTCTTCTGCTTACCTTCTAATCTTGGCTGCATTGGTTTTGTTTGCACAAGAACTTTTCAATTTAATGTAATTAAAATTATCTATTTTGCATTTCATAATATTCTCTCCTATTTGTTCATAAATTCTTCTGTTCTCCATAAATCTGAAGGCAAAGTATTTCTTGTTCTCCCAATTTGTATACAATTATCAATTAACTAAGATAAATGTCAGATGAATTGAGTTAAAGATACCTGAGTAGAGTGTAAGTTCCCTGAAGTAAAATTCTGAGTTTCATACCTGTATCTTCTGCTGTCCCCAGGAATATAAATAGTAAGCAGTGAATAAATATTTGCGATTGATTAATTCATTAAAGGTTTAGGAATCTTTCTAGTTCAAAACTTGAAAGAGGATTCAGAGAAGATTCTGAGAGGATTCAGAAAAATAATGGTAAGGAAATAATTCTAAGAGTTAGAACACTGTGAGAGGAAATACAGATTAGCAAGATTCAGGGAGCGAGTAGGGCAGTCTGAGCAGACCACAGGGTTTACACAGAAGAGAATTGAAAGACAAGAACCAAAATATCAGCTAAAATCACAGAGTAGACAACGATGTCTTAAGAACTTTAATGTGGTAGCAGAGCACAAGGTGAATGAAAAGGAGATCATGAAGCAGTAAGTTTTATCAGCAGACGAATGTGAAAGTCTAATTATAAGGCATTAAGGACCTCTGGGGTTTTTTTTCATGCTCTACATTCTTTAATATTTCATTCTATGATTGTTGCTCAAGCATATTGTACTTTTAAATGGTCACAGAACATGGATTTCTGTAGTTGGAAGGTCCTTGCCAAGAGAATCTAATCCAAATAGACTCATTTTTACAAATAAGACTACTAAGGATCAATAAGGTGGCGACACCTGCTCAGGATCATACATTTAGTTAATTACAGAGATGAGACTGGAATTCAAGTCTTCTAATTCAGTGCTTTTCCCATTATACCACGTGATATTATTTAAAGACATATCAGAAATTATATATGTGTCTTGCCCTCTTTTCCCCTCTGTACTCACTCCCTTACTCCTGCCAACAAAGTAGAGAAAGAATCAAGAAAACACAACCTAAAACATAAACTCCACTGCCATCAAAGGACTTACTGAACAGAATTACATAGCGCTTGGCTTTGGTCCCAAGGCTATTTAATGCCTTTGATCATTATTCATTTTTTCAATATTTATTCAATATTTACTGAGTGTCTAGTACTCGCAGGGTGCAAGGAAGTATAAGACATCATGGCCCCTGCCCCCACAGAGCTCAGTCTAGCAGGGTGAATAAGTATGTCGACAAATATTGACGCCACATGAAGTTAACAAGAAGATCCGAATGACGTGAGAGTCAGAGATCTGGCGTTTTTAGTTCCTGAATACAATACTGACACTAATGCTCCTCACCACTTGACCACTCCGTTATATGATACACATTCCTGTTGTATAACAGAGATTCTTCTCAAAATGGCTCTAGGCTAGCTGGCCAGATGGTGAGGCAGGGTTATGTATCACAATGGCCTTTCAAGTTACAAGGAAAAATTAACACAGGATTAAATTGAACAGGACCTCACTCTGAAGAACCCCACAAGAACAAGGTCTAGAAGGCATAACAAGGTAAATCTAGGCTAGCAGTGTACAAGTGTTTAAAAATGAGGCATGGGACCAAGATACAAAAACGTTCTGGAACAATGGAGCCTATGACTATTTTGAGAACTTCAGCAACTAAGTTCTAAACTGAAAAGCAACCAATGCAAAGAAATGAAAACAATCTAATGTTTGGATAATCGGCCTTACCGAGAAAGACCAAAACGAGAAAAGCCTCAGAAGTAACTTAATCATTATCTGAAAGGTTCTGAAAGACTATTACATAGAGGGCACTAGGCAGCAAGCTTCCTTTCCTCAAAGAAGTAAAGATGCTGATAATATTTGATATAAATTTTGGAATAATCTCTTTGTTCTCTCTGAAGCAAACTCAGAGAATGCCTCTTCCTGTGTCAACAAAACCAGGGCTGACTTAACATTCCTTAAGGGACCTTTAATCTAAGACACTTTTCTGAATAATGGGACGTTTTACATATCTCAATATTTTGTAGATCTATACTACGTTATGGCATGTTAATGGTAAAGAAAACAACATAATTTCTATTTGAAACTTTGTCAAACTGCAATCTTTACTGTATTTACAACCTATGCAATTAAGAAATTCCTTCCTAATGGTCTAGTTACTCACTTAAGGAGACCATAAATCTGAAGGACACAGAATACCTTCTTTATCCTAAAACAAGATTTAAGGTTGATAAATTTTGGTATTAGCAGTCAGATAATATCTGGCTCCATAGTACTATGTGACCGTTACTTTCTGGGGAATGAACTACATAGCAAAATGTATACATTTAGCCTGCTGCCATTTCTTCAACCAAACTTTCAGGTTAACAATGCTAAAAATCACAGACGTCAGAAAGGACTGAAGGGATCTTAGAAATCACCTAGTCTAATCATCTCATTTTACAGACAGAGAAACTGAGGAAAAGTGAATTGCTCAATCACACAACAAAGCTGGAATCTGAACCGAGGTCATCTGACTCCAAGTTCAATGCTGGTAAAACTATATACCACACAGACTACTTACATTGCAAAAACACTTCGTTCTACTTTTTGAATAGCTCCAGTATTTGGAAAGTACTTCTTGCCTATAAATTCTACACACTAGTCGGGTTCTTTGTCTGTAAAATGAGTGGGCTGGACTAGCTGAAAATCAAATATCCCTCCCAGCTGCAGCTCTTGGATCCTCTAATCACTAGAGTTCCATAAAACACTTCTGATCTAATCAGGACCCAAGCTATACCATCCCGGGTCTCCTTCCTCCCTCCTCATCTTCGGTCTTCACAACACACAGACATCATAGGAGAGTCTACTTCCCCCAAAGGGCAAAAATTAGCCAAGGGAAAAAACAAATCTATTCATTCTCTAGTCACAGCTATTCAAACACTAAATAAGACAGTTCCCAGCATTAAACTAGATTTATCTTTATTAATAATAGCAATTCTGTTGCCTTCAAAAAAGACCAGTTGGGGAGTATTGGGAATTATTGCTGCCCTCTAGGTAATCTTGAGCCAAATTTACATAGCAAAACTTTGACACAGTCATTAGGTTGCAAAAACAAAAAGCAGGTATTCACTAAAGACTTGCTAATTTATATTCTCCAGAAAATATTTCACATCAGAGTTGTTTTTACATTTTATTGCTCTGTTTACCATAAAGAACAGAATTCATTACAAATATATAAATCCTGAAATGATTTAGCTCTCAAATTCTAATGTGTTCTTACAAACTAAGGAAACCTATCTCCCATTTTTAATCATATTCCTTCTAAAGGAAATACAAATAGGCCTCCTAAATATTTCAGTGAGTTTCATAAATTATATCTAAGTTTTAAATGAAAAACATTAAAAGAAAAACATTAAATTTCATGAACTTTTAAAAACATTCCCTCCCTAGACCTTCAGCTTTTCATATCAAGCAGCATCTGATTATATTTAAGGTCAGTAACTTGGCTATTATAGGTTTTTGAAAGATAAAAGAAGGCTGCAAACTCTCAAAACTAATTTCCTTTCAATTTATCTGGGAAAGTTGAGAGTTAGGAATAAAAACAGCTGTTACCAGGAGAAGAC
Organism: Bettongia penicillata ogilbyi; assembly: GCA_023548195.1. Taxonomy (NCBI): domain Eukaryota; kingdom Metazoa; phylum Chordata; class Mammalia; order Diprotodontia; family Potoroidae; genus Bettongia; species Bettongia penicillata. The sequence goes on from JAJHZJ010000567.1 coordinate 2,593,556, forward strand.
ACAAACACAGGGTAGTCTAGGCACAAGCTGCCTTAATTTTTCCCTTTCACTAGGTCCATGATCACTAGAGTGGAAGACAGGACTGATAACACTCTATGTCACTCCACCTCCCATTATACACTTAATGGAGATGAACATAATGACATTATAATGTTCTCTTTTATAGGGTGTTTTATATAATGCAATACTTTTTCTGTTTTATATCACTTAGCAATCAGTTATCACTGGAAAAAATAAACAACACCCACCACCTAGAATCTTAGAGGTAAATTTGAGTTCACATCATTTCTTACTAACTTAACACTTAACAACCTGAACAAATTTTTGAGACATGCTTATTCTCTTTTTGAAGGAAAGCATTCAACTCAAAATTCTGCTCCAATTATCCTGCTATAAAAAAGGAATGCTATTAGCACAATGGCTGGTCTGCATGTTCACAGCTTTCTCACTACAACCTTAGAGCATGAATAATACGGCAAAAGTACAAGTTGGAAAGCTCCAATGCCTAGCAGATAGCTCCTCAGTGTACTGCAACCCACCCTTCCAGGGTGGCTCTGTTGGACAATACAAATCCAACCATATTTGGGCCCATGAAAACATATTTAAGAACTGCTGGCTGTGGAGAACAGTAAAAATATATGTAGCAAAATCATACCAAAAAAATCTTAAAATATGGCTACAATCTAGAGGTCATTAAAAAAATACTACTTTCTTTTGATTTTTTCCACTATGTTTCCAAGGAAATAATCCAGAAGTTCTAGGTGAGGATAAACTCTGGAGGAAGGCTACACAGGTGGAACTCAAGTCAATTCTGCAAACATTTGTGGGACACCAATATGCCAAGAATGGAAAGAGGAAGCATATTCTGCCCTCCAGAAGCACAGATTCTACCACAAGCTTATAAAAACTGACATATGCAGCCTTAATCTCCTTGAAGAACTCCATTCAGTTCCACCATCAACTGCCTGCTGAAGATCCCATTCCTTGTCTTGTAGGCATCTAGAACTCAGTATCTCCAAATGAGAATCCATTATTTAACTGCTTAATCCTGGCCCCTCCTCCAAACTTTTCTGCTTCCATTGAAGGTACTGCCATCCTTCTGGTCCCCAAGCTATATAACCTCCAAATCACCTTTGATTCCTCCCTCTCTTACTCTTTTCCCACACTCTGTCAGCTGCCAGTTAATAGTTCCACCTTCACAATCTCAGACCTGTCTATTCTATGCACTCACATAGCCACCAGCCTGCTTCTCACCAGGACTACTGCCATAGTCCCTAATTGTTCTCCCTGCTTCTAGACTCTCCCCTTTCCAAGCCATTCTATAAAGGACCCCCAAAATAATCCTTCTAAAAGACTTACCTTACCTATATCACTCCCCTGCTCAAGAATATCCAGTGGCTCCTTATTGCCTCTAGGATAAAATATAAACTCCGCTGGTATTTAAAGTACTTTACAATATGTCTCCAGGCTACTACAGATATCTTTCCTATCATTCCCCTTCATACACATGACATTCTGCACAACATGACCTATTAATTATTCCCAGTGACTGGCAGAAGCCTGTGTCTTTGCACAGGCTATCCTCAGGTCCCAGAATGCATCCCTTCTTCACCTCTACTTCTTAGAAACCCTTCAGCTTATGTGTCACTTCCTACTACAAACCCCTAGTCGTTCGGTAGTCTCTTCCTTCACAAACTATCTTCTACTTACTTCTGGGGCTAAATGGTGTACCGCCCAGGGGAACATTAAGTTAAGGAAATGCCCTGATACTTGACCAAGACAAAATCTCCTCACAATCTCCCACAACACTTTGCCCGGAGTCAATACCTAATGTATACTTGTTTAATCCAACGTTACTGAGAATCACCCAGCAAAGAAGAACAAACGACCGCTTTCCTGCCTGTGAGCTAAAGTACAGAAACATTCCACCGTCAAAGGAAAAGGTTTACTGATATGTATGACCCCACATTAAATGCGTTCATTAAAACAGTATTTGTTTCATTCAGAAATAGTTACTGAGCACCTGTAATGTGCAAGATACTTTTTTTTTCGGGGGGGGGTGGCAAATATGAGTGAGACAGCATGGTCTCTGCCCTTAAAAGAGTTTTAGGTACATTCATTTTTCAAGGGTTTTACTGATGTTCCTAAGAAAGATGCTTTTGTTTCTTTCCTTTGAACTCATCTTTTAGAGATCCTCAGGGTAAAGTTGGCAAGCAAGGACAAGTTAATACTGGGGGTTACATATGAAAGGTACCAACTTCAAACAACATGCTTTCTGGGAATGAAATTCTCTCATTCCAGGAGCTAAAGGGCCCAGAGCAGCCAAGGTTATTACGCATGTCAAAGAGAACCCTTAAGATATCCAATTCCACAAGAAGTTCAAGTAGTTACAAGAAAGGTTTGATTGAGAGAATCTTTTGCTTTTCTTTCCCCAAGAAAAAAACGGGAGCTTAGGGTTGCTTTATGGGCAGTGAGATAGTGCAGTGGACAGGTGGCCTGGCCTGAAAAAAATCTGCCTGAGTTCAAATCTGGTCTCAGACACTTACTAGTTGTGTGAACCAGTGTGAAAGTCACTTAACCCTATATGTGTCAGATCCTCATATGTAAAATGAGCTGGAGAAAGAAACAGCAACAAACCATTCCTGTATCTCTGCCAAGAAAACCCCAAATGGGATCATGAAGGGTCTGATACAGCTGAAACAATTAACAACTACAAAGGGTTGTTTCCACATTATCTATGAAAATGAACAATCTCAAACACCTCCTTTCTCCAGGAAAACCAAAGTTTTGCCTTCAGCAAGTTAAAACTGAATTTTCTACCTAAACAATTGATCAACATCCCACCTCTCTAATGACTCAGCCTTTGAAAACACAGATGAGACATTTAGGTGGATATACACAACGTTAAGGAATAAAAATTCATTATATCCCCCTTCTACATATTGACTATTCACCAACTGGAGATGATTCATACATTCATTTGCAAGTGGCTGCCAAGAAATCTAAACTTCAGCTGCAGGGAGGACTGGAGCACATTAAACTTTTAAAGGTTGAGGGTAGGCTATTAAAATGTTAGTCAACTCTTATGGAGTCCTGAAAACTTTTATTTCTCACCAAATGTAAAATCAAAATCCCCCTTACGTTGCACTTTTATCATAGGCCCCCCAAAACTATCAGTTTGGGCCACCTAAGCTAGATTGTTCATGGAAGACCAAGAGAACAGTAATATAGTAGATTGTTCAAGCTTTTCAGATCAAAAGACTTCAGCTAAGGAAGGTTCCTAAGTTGTTGTTTTCTAAATTGATACATTTTGTTTTCACCCAAAAGACATTTACCAACAAATAACCAAATAAACATTAAGTGTGTATTCTCCCAAACCAATCAAACCAAATCACATAACAGCATGATTGCCATCATCAATACATGTCCCTTTGCACTGTTGTAATTTGCCAATTCTTAGCAGAAAGAAAGGATGTGTGGCATAAATTGGGCAGCAGCATAGTATCAACCACTTTTAGCTGTATGGGATTTGATTTTCCTACTCCTCAACTGGTGAATGAAGAGATATTCTTACTTGCATTGCTGTCATCATTATGCATCTAGTTTTTGCCTTTCTTTTTTGAGGGGAGAAATGGTACAATCAGATGTCTGCTTCAGGAATATCATTTTGGCAGCTATGTGAAGATTCGAGATGGGAGGCTTTAAGCAGGGTAACCAATCAGAAGACTAAGGCAACAGTCTAAGAAAGAAGTGATAAGTATAGCGGCATTGTGGGTAAAGAAAAAAGTACAGAGATGAGCACAACTGTGGAAATGGCTTCAATAAGGTAATGGCAACTCATCTGGAAATAGAAGAGAGTAGATGATTCTTGGGTTGCAAATCTGTGTGATCTGCACAGTACAGAAACAGGGAAGTTAGATATTCAAGGAGAAATATAATGGGCTCTGTTTCAGATGCCAATAGAATATCCAGCAGAAACATCTTAACAGCAGTTGGTAACGTAGGACTGAGGCTTGGGAAAGAAACTAGGCCTAAATACTTAGATTTGGGAGTCAGCTGCATACATAACTGAAATCAAAGATGCTAACAATATCACTCAGAGAAAAGCTATAAAAACAAAAGGAAAATAAATTCAGCAAAGAAACTTATACAATAGCCACAGTTGGAGATAGGATATGGATGACAATCTAGCAAAGGACACTTAGAAGATATCACCAAAAAGACAGGAAAAAAATAAGAATGAGCAGTATCAGGGAAATCCAGAGAGATAAGAGTGGTCAAAATTGTCAAAAGCTACACAAAAATTGAAAAAGAGAAGGATTAAGAAAAGCCAATGGATTTGACAATTAAGAGATCAATAACCCACATACATCTATATCAGCTCTTTTTTGTGATACCAAAGAAAAACAGTAGATTCCCCAACCAATGAGAGAACAGCTAAACAAACTATGATATTGTAACAGTAAGCACCCCAACATACACGGGAGTGGAGGGGGTGGGAAAGAACCCAGCTATCCCAGGTTCTTTGATCTGCTTTTCTAAAAGGAAAGCCAACAACCACTTTAATCAAGCACATTTATCATTAACTTAGTTCAGGGGGAGAAGTCAGTACCCTGAACTTCAGAGAAAATACAGAGAAATCAAAATCAACAGACAGGCTTCCAACTGTCTGACATACATCACAGACAGATAACTGTCTGACCATATATACATAGTTACCTGAAAGGGAAGCACCAGCATCTAGGTTTTCGGAGCCAAGGGCTCCTTAGCAGTTTCCCAGAGTCTCCTCTAGCCAAACAAAACACTTCCAGTCAGTAAGCCCCAAAGTAAAACTGCACCTCAGAGTCTTTATACACTCTTTAGAGTGAGAGGGAGAGAGGGCTGTGCAGGTTACCAGCTTCACTTCTCCTCCAGAGCCATCTGAATCTACATGCCCAGCTGACTTAGGTTTTACTTCCTTCCCTTCATTTTCTCCTGTCTTGTCCTGTCACGTCGTAAAACCTTAAACCTACCGTACTCTGAAACTAGGACTCCAACGGGCCCCTGCCCTAAGGGCTCCTCTGGACCCTCCTTCCTTTAGAGTGATTATCAATAGTAACTGTTGCTGCTTCCCACCCAGCCAAATGTCTTTGTTTTTCTTGACCTCATTACAGGGGCCATGCCCTGGCTACTTCTTAAACAGGCCTATTCAATGAATGGGTGTTGCCTCACCTTAACTGAATACCAGCAAAAACCTTGACCTAAAGGGCCCAAGGTCTTCCAGTGCATCCTGGGCCATCTCCTGTCATCCTGATGAATATGTGATCACTGGATTCAGATGGCTCTGGAGGAGAAGTGAGGCTGGTGACCTGCACAGCCCTCCTCACTCAGAACAAAGTCCAGTGCAAGTCAAGTCATCATTTCTCTGATGGCATGGTCTTCTTTGGCAAGGAAGGATGAAGAAGAGGCAGAGGGCATCACAACCCTTGAGACCAGGGCCTCATTGACAAAAGGTGTGGGCTTTCCAACAATTCTTCCCTGGCCACTTATGGGTGGGGAAGATCTTTTATCACATTATTCAGTCAGAGGCACTTGATTATACTAAAACAAAAACAGCAAAAGATTCTGCTTTGCTTGCCATCACAGATATATGACTGTGATAGAATACTACTGTGCTATCTGAAACAAAGGGAATGATTACAGATAAACCTCTCTCATTTCAGATACGACTTATATGAACTGATGCAAAATGAAGTGATCAGACCTAGTAGAACATTGTACACAGTAATAGCACTATTATAACAATAGCAACTGTGAAAGATTTAGCTACTCTGATCAATACAATGATCCAATACAATTCTAAAGAACTCATGATAAAAACGGGTTTATCCACCTCCAAAGAAAGAACTGATGGATTTTGAGTACAGAGGGAGGCATAATGTTTTTAATTAATTTTTTTTCTTGCTTTTTCTCCCCACAACATGCCTAATGCAGAAATGTTTTGCATGAGTTCACATGTATAATGGATAACATATTTCTTGCCTTTTCAATGGGTGGGAGAGGGGTGAAGGGAGGGAGAAAATCTGGAACTAAAAATTTAGAAAATTTAAAAAGTGAACATATTGTTAACCTGAAAACTTGGTTAAATAAAAGACATCAGGCTAATAAGTATGCGTTATTATTTAATTAATCCTCTCTTAAAGATAACTGTCATAGCACTATGGAGCCAGGATCAGAACTGGCTGACTTAGTACAGAAATTGACTGTCTTAAGTACATTTTTGCCATGAGAAAGGAGTTCTCTTGGATAAACGCATTGTAAACAAAGTAGCGTCAGTTGGGTTTTATGATCCCAGGCTATGGGCATCTTCTTTGCGTAGCATGCCTTTGTGATTTAAGATAAGGAAAAAGTCCCATCACCCAGATTACAGATATCCTGTCCTAAACAGGCCTTTGAAGTTGTGGTATCTTAACAGAGTTGACAAAGCTGAAGTTACAACCCAAGGTATCTGTGTTTTTCTCTTATCACTAAGATGCTAGAAGAAGGGTCTGGTAAGAAAGTCCCATTTGCTTGACATCAAAAGGCATCCTCTAAACAAAGGAGACTATTAGGTCCAGGCTCTTCTTAATTCAAACTCTATAAAAATCTAAAGTTTGTATCAAAGGATTGTCAAGGTCCAGATTCTTCAAGCTCTGGCCTTTACTAAAATCTAGAGTTTATATTAAAAGGATTATCAGTACCAAAATTATAAAGATTAAGTATAACTTAAATAAAGAGATGACAGTATACTCCCAAACCATTCATGGAGTCCAGAGGACCACAGGTTTTGCACATGTTCTCAGACTTTTTCTAATAAATTGAGTAACTGTGATTTTTTTTCCTCTTCCTCTTAAAAAAAAAAATGCTGTTTGTTGTACGAGATGGCTCCCTGGGAGAGATTGAGAGGATACTGGGGAAGACTATGACAATGTAAAAAAAAAAAAAAAAAAAGACATCAATAAAATTTATTTTAAAGAATCATTGGCAATTTTAGAGAGAGCAATTTCAGCTGAATGAGATGAGGCCATAATGGGAATGGATGAGAAGTAAACTCCCCTGGACTTCTCCATCTTCTCCCTCATGCCCCAGAAACCCTTTTATGCTGGCAAGATAACTTCAGCCCCAGAACTCAGACTTCATTAGTCCCCTCCGCACCTGGACTGAAGAACATAAAGGAGAGTGTCTTCCAGAACCTCCATTTCAGGAAAGCACCCAGGCTCTTTATGACGTACCCAGCTGTACATCTTTTCCCTCTCTCCCCACTCATACTTGTAATGAGGCACCTCTCTCTGAATATATACTCTTAGACTTCTTTCTGTGTGTTGCTCTCTACCATTAGAGTAAAAGCACCTTGAAGTCAGGGACTGTCTTGTTCTATTTGTATCCCCCACACTTTAGCATAATGCCTGGCAGATATTAGGTGCTTAAGTTTACTGACTGACTGAAAGTAAAGGAATAATGTGCACACAGCTTTTGCTATGAATTTGACTGCAAAAGGGGTGCTATGTGACAAGAATTAAATAGGACAGTAGGATAAAAGTGAAGGGTTTTTATAGATGGGAGAGATCTGAACATATTTTAGCCATATATCCTTTCTCTTTTAAGATTTCTCCAATCCCTGGGCATGTTTTTACCTAGATTTTTGTTAACATAAATAACACCATTAATAAATGTTTTTACATATAGGTCTATTGGGTGTCATTAACTATCTTAGGATATAATTATAAGTAGTCAAAAGATATGAACAAATTTCTGACATAATTATAAATTGCTTATAAAATGGCTCCATAAGCAATAAATCAGCATTTCCTATCTTCCAAAAGCCCCTCCTCAACAATGGTTTTTCCCATCTTCTGCTATCTTTGCCAAGTTGATGAGTGAGGTTATTACTCAAATCTGTTTTAATTATCATTTGTCTCATCACCAGTGATTTTGAAAATTTTTTCAGATGGTTTTGACAGTAGATATCTCTTTTTTTTAAACAATTCTTTTTCACATTCTTTGACCACATGTCTAATGGGGAATGGCTCTTAATCTTAACAGCAATGCTTAGAACCATTTAGCTTTTTTAACAATGACTTTTTTTGACACAGTTTCTAATAAAAATATAAGGAGAAAAGGGCTAGGGGAAATCATACCCATTCCCTCTCATAAGTGATACTGGCAGAAGAGCTCACAGTTCTACCCCTAAGCTTCCTAAGCAAACAGACTAGGTAAACAAGTTCATGCCATATGAGGGTCAGCTGAATGATCGTGGAGTGGATAGCCTAGAGTAAAAAAGACTTAGGAAGGGATATGATAGCTATATTCTAGTTCTTGAACAACTGTCATGTGGAAGATGGATTGAATTTATTCTACAGGACTCAGAAGGCAGAACAAGAGAAAGTGTAAATTTAAAGGGAGGTAAATTTAAGAATGGGATCAGAAAAGATTCCTAACAAGTAGAATTTCCAAAAGTTGACTTAGCTGTCTCACAGATAATTGAGTTCTCCTTCATGCAAATATTCAATAAATTCTATATTATAGATCGGATTCTTGCTCAGGTACAGGATAACAGACTAAGGTTCTTGCCAATTATGAAATTCTTTAAGTCTGAGAATCACACTTAATGTAATAAATGACTTCTAATACATGATGGTCAACAATATCTGACTATCAATATACATAGAATCAATTTAGAATTGTAAAGCACCTTAAAGATCATATACTTCAACACTCTCATTTTACATATTAGAAAACTAAGTCTAAAAAAAGTCAAGTGACTTGCCCAGAATTACTACAACTTTTTCTCAATTATTGACAAGTATGTTGTTCTTCCACGATTAATCAAATCGACTGGGTTGGTCTACACTGAGAAATATAGAGAGTTAATTTACACTAGGGGCAGCTAGGATGGCACAGTGGATGCCAGGCCTAGAATCTTCCTGAATTCAATTCTGGTCTGAAACACTTACTAGCTGCGAGACCCTGGGCAAGTCACTTAACCAGGCCAGTATCTTTGTCATGAAAACCCCAAATACAGTCATACCAAAGAGTCAGATAAAACTAAAACAACAGAAACTACACCGGCGTATGTGAGTAGGATGGTGCAACCAGAAAACCTGCATAATATACTATCTCTTTCCACTCAAGATGAACAAGAAGAAATTCACTATGTTCTATGCCCAGAAAAAAAAAAAAAAAGCCAAACTTTTTTTTTTCAACTTTGCCAAAGTGCAGGGCCCTTGAGGAAGAATTTTGAAAAAAAAAAAAAAAAAAAAGTGTATCTTCATGCTATCCCTTTGGTCATATGGTTCCCGAAATTTGAGGTACAGTTTCAATCCAACTTTCCAGAAGTTTGTTCAAGATATATTTTTAAATGGCTACTTAGTCAGCTGCTTTACTTGGAGCAGAAAGATTCTTAAAAGAACAATGAAATGCTGCCCAGCAATAAGCATAGGACAACGGAATGCTGGAATTTTTAACAAGAGGAACTGAATTCTTAAACAAGTTAGAAACTTCTAATATTTTCGTTGGTGTCATAAGATTTTCTAATAAGAAGGTCTGATATCCTTCCAAGTTTAGGGTTTTGAAGTATGGAAAATAGGCATGTTGAGTGATGGATTATTAGTCTCATTTGGCAAAACATTGGGATATTGGCTTTGACCAAGTCACTTTACCTCTCTAGGTCTGTTTCCTGAGCAATACAAATAGAGATTTGGGCAGATGACCTCTACAATCGCTTCCTATTCTACTTTTCTAAGATCTTATTTCTTTAATGAACATAAAAAGAAGCAACATGAACATATATTAATCCTATTGGTAATTCTTTGGGGAAGAATAATGAATGACTTGCAAAATGCATCCATTTGGCTTCTTTCAAAACATAGCCCAGGAATCACCATGCACAGAAGACCTTTCTGTACTCTACTAGTTTGTCAGTATTCTCAACCTCACAAAATTACTTTGTATTTAATTGTATATATGTTTTATCACCTTCAAAAGAAGCTGAACTGCTGAAGGGAGACATTGTTTCATTTCTGCATTTGAATATCTAGGGAGATAGCACATGTAATAAAGTTATGGTGTTATGAAGCTGAAAAAGTATTTTGAATTTTGATACTCATTCTTTTTATTGTCCTTTTGCAATCTATGGAACTTATTCTTCATCAAAAGTAATAAAACACACACAAGACTGAAGAAATAGCATTTTATTCAAGAAGGGCCAGTTTATAGTCTTTTGATATTCCAGCATCCCTACTGAGTGAGATGAGGAGCTTGTGAAGACTTTTCATAATAAAAATATGGGGAATATTGGATTTTCTAAATAACATTTCTCTTCCATAAGACCTCTTTCCCTGGAAAGGTATCCAGGGCCTGTGGACGGTCAGTTGTCTCCCCGCCTCCCCCTTATCAACTACCAGCTTTCTTTGTGAAAGTGTTGTGGGTTGCAGCCAAAACTTGGAAGTTATTCAAATCTCCCCTTTGTTTGTTGTACCATTGCCACATCTACATTACCAGTTCCCCGTTCTCCCCCTCCCCTCCTTTCTAAAGCCACATCAGCAGTTAAGTTAGATATTAGATGAGGTAATTGTGCTAGGATAGGGTAAGATTTCCTGGGGTTTGTCTAGTTTTTCATGCTTAAGATTGTAAGCCTGCCTCCCAGCCAATGAATAGGTTGGATAGTAGGGAAGTGGGATTCTCTGCATTAGGGTATAAAAATTGTGCTTCAATTTCTGTAAGTTGCATCCTTCCATCAGATTCCCCGACCTGGTGAAGGGATATCTCTTTCTTGCAAGAATTGTAATAAATCATTTTCTGTTCTTATTGAGAAGTCTCTTCATTTATTTAAAATTTTGAGTAAGGGTCTTTTTATCCCATATATACTAACATCCACTGCTGCTTGTTAATATTCTCTCTCTTGTAGAATTTTTCTAAAGTTATTTCTGAGAGTTATTACAGAGCAATGTACTAACAATCAGAGCTGGCCAACCATGGAACATGCTGTTTCAGGAAGCAATAAACTCTGCAGTTAAGTGGAGGATATCTATTAGGAATACTATTAAAAAAAAAAAGAGTCCTCCATTGGTTAGAAGATGAGGTCAGATTATCACTGAAACCTAATTCTAAAATAATCAGTCAGAGTTGTAAGCTGATCCAACCATTCCGGAGAGCAATATGGAACTATGACCAAAGAGCTATAAAAATGTGTGTACTCTTTGACTCAGCAATACCACTTCTGGAGCTGTTTCCCAAAGAAATCATAAAAATGGGAAAAGGACCCACAGGTACAAAAATATTATAGCAGCTCTTTTTATTATTGCCAAGAACTGGAAATTGAGGGAATGTCCATCAATTGGGAATGGTTGAACAAGCTGTAGTATGTGAATGTAACGGAATACTAAGAAATGATTAACAGGCAGACTTCAAAAAAACCTGGAAAGACTTATATGAACTGATGCTGACTGAAGTGAGCAGAACCAGGAGAACATGGTACACAGCAACAGCCACAGTGTGCGAGGACTGTTTTTGATAAGACTCAACCCTTCAAAGCAATGTAAGGACCTAAAACGCTGACTTGATGCAAAATGCCATCCACATGCAGGGAAGGAACTATGAAGTTGGAGTGCTTCATAGTCTGCATATGAAGCAGACTATTTTTTCTTTTGTTTTGTTTTGTTTTTCTCATGGTTTCTCCCATTCCTTTTAATTCTTCTATGCAACATGACTAATGTGAAAATGTGTTTAATAAGAATGTATGTGTAGAACCCATACAAGATTGCATGCCGTCATGGAATAAAAAAAAAAATAAAATAGTCAGAATTTTTCCTACACATAGACATTTTTGCTCAGGCTTAAGATGAGCTTTTTTAAAAGCTGCATTAATGCTTCCAATCCACTAGAGGCAACTTGGTAATCCCTGCTTTGTTGTAGGAAACTGAATCCTAGATGGGTTAGTATAGTTTCTCAAATGCCTGACTCACTTGAAAAGTTTAAACAATAGAGAAATCAAACTTGTGATTGGAATATTACGTGTGTGTGTATACACACACGCATGTATATAAATATATATGCATATGTTTAGTAAATTTAGCCACAAATTGAATGCAATGCTTTTGGAAAAAGTCCCACTAAAATGACAATGATATGCCAGGAGCTAAAACAGAAATATATATGGAGAATACAATGAGTTTGTTAAGTAACAAAGACAGAAATACTAGGTGGATTTGGTGTCATGAAAGCCTCCTGCACCACTGAGGAGAAGCAAAAGAAGGGGAGACTGGAGTAAAAAGGTATTAAGTAGACAAAGCTACCAATTTTACAAGTTAATGTCTCCAGTTCAAGTCAAAGCTGTTGCCTGGAGGAAAAAACATTGCACTTGACATGTAAAATGCAGGGAAGATTAGTTGTCCATTTCTTCTTGCAAAAGTGAGCAAAGATGAAAGTGAGAAGCATTAGTTTTCCTCAACTTATTTGACATGTGCCTGGAGGGACACAACAGAAGTGAAAGAAAATACCATGTTAAAAAGTAAAACCCATTGGAGGAAAGTCAGCTCCCCTCCCCGCTTTTTAATAAGTGGCTTCCACAGTGAAATTTATAGCAATAAGGGTAGATGGATGGATAGATAGATGGATGGATGGAAGGATGAATAAGTAGGTAGGTATGTAGACAGAAGGAGCATATTTAAAATGATTACTGTGTGCCAGGGATACAGATATAAGCAACAAGATACATTATATTAAATGTCAAAACCCTTCATTCTGTCTTTAACTAGGACTCCAATTTTATGGATAACCCAGTCTAGAGTTATTAATTAAAAATGATTTAAAAATTCTAAAAGTTAAAAATCTTTACATTTTGAAGTATGCTGCCTGATGGGAGGGTAACAATTAAGTATAAATATGTTAAGAGGTAGATCAGGCAGAAGGATATTCCTAGTTTCCACAAGGCTCGGCTCAAGTACCACCTCTTCCATTCAGCCTTTATAAAATCAAGTGTATAACAACTTTGAGAATGAATCATAAATATTGTACCATATGGTACATGAAGTAGTATATATTTTTTCATGGTAAAATTTAATGGTCTTTCCAGAAAACACGCTATTTGTGTTACAGTAATCAATACTTTAAATATTTATCAAAATTTTTAAATTCTGTGAACTAAGAAAAAACACATAAATGACTATGCCTCATAAAGTGGTTATATGTTCAACTTTATTGTACAATCTCAAGATGGGTGACAAGCCTTTGCCACACTTGGCAGGTAAAACAACTGAGGTAAAAACAAAGTCATTTGCTTTTTCCAAGGTGCTAATGACAGGCCAATATCTACCTAAGGTCAGTTCTCAGTCTGATTCAACCTCAGAAAAAAAACAAACCAGTAGTTGAATAAAAGTCTTTTAAACTTTCCAATGGGATTTGACTTTGTCAAGAAAGAAAATTAAACCGGTAAGTACCATGAAGAAATATTTTTTCAAAATGTCTTGAGTGAAAACAGAAAAAAAAAAACATAATTAAGTCGTTTGCTCTGATCAGCAGCTTGGTGGTGACATCAGAGGGTTCCAAGAAGCAAAATGGAGCTAGAGTGAGCTTGAGAAGGATGAGAACTAAGCCTTGATCAGAGGACCAAGCAATTTAGAGATCAATGGTGACCTAGGAAAAAGCAGCTTCAGGAGAAAAATGGACAAAGAGATTATTACAACGAAGTAGGACTTGAGAAAACAGAAGCAATCAGCTTGACGACTTTCCAAACAGGAATATAGGTATAGGATAGCTTGAGGGTATGGGAAAGTCAATCCAAGTGTTTTATTTGAAATATTATGGAGAGCTTGACATGTTTGTGAAGTGGTAGAGAAGCCAGAAAATAAGGAAACATAGTTACATCTTGGGCACCAGACTTGGAGTCTGAACACTTGATGCTGATGTTAAAACACTTAATAACTGTGTTACTCTGGTCAACTCACTTAAACCTTTGTTTCATCAAGTGTAATTAATATTTATAACATCTTCCTCATATGATTATCATGAGGAAATTACTTTTTAAAGTTTTATATAAATATTATATATGAAGTATTTTAAAAGCATTATATAAAATATAGCTCCCATCTACCTTTTCAGATTTTATTCCCTCAAGTATTCTCTGTTCCATACAAACACTTACTAGTTTTCTCTGACCTAAAGCTTTGCCCAAGCTGGAATACCCTCCTACTTGAAATATATATGTAACACCCACCCAGAAAGGCAGATTTTCCCTTCATATTTTGAGGATTCCTGCCTAGGACTGTGCATCCTAGACAACAAATGTTTAGAGCCAAGAGAGTAAGTGCCCAGAACTAAAAAGGGATGGGAATGTCATAAAGTGTCATAATGACTGAGGCATTTTAAAAAGTGTAAATGGATCATATGGCCAGGGTATGGGTCAAGACCACAAAGAAACAGAGATAGTGGAAGACCACATGACGTGCCTTGAAGAAAAAACTGCTGAATTGGACTTGTCTACTCTCTCTTGGGTGATATAGAACAGGAAGCGGAAGAGGAAAAAAGAAACTCCATTCTGGACAGTAGAGATATGAGCAAAAATTGACCAAGTACAACCAAAGAAAGAGAGATATGGCCTGTTGTAGAATATAGATTACAGAGAAAAAATTTAGACAGCTACTAACAGTATGCCTTTTCTTGGCTCAGAAACCAAGGTGGTATAGCCCAACAATATAGTTCCACCATTCTGAGACTGAAATCAGAGCACTGGTGGAAGGAGGGTCCAATGCAAATATAAATGGTAATATTACTTTGCAAATACTTTCTGGAAGCATGGTTTGAGACAGGAGTGTAAGTTTTGCTACTTCTACCTTACCTTTGGGAAAAATAAATATATGAACTTAAGTCATTAATGTAGTTGGCTATTTCTATGCTCAGAGATGTCTGATCCTTTATCTGAATGATTAGGTATCACTTTGTTTCTGTGTCCTACTAATTATCCTTTCTTTGGCAAAATTATATTAAACTGTGTGCTTTCTTTTGGGTTACATGGAGTGGAAGAAGGTAAGACTCAATAAGAAATGAGACACATCTAAGCTATATTTGGAGACTTTTCTGAATAAAATTGCTGCTGATGAGGATAAACACAGGAACCAAGGTTTTAATGAATTTATGAAGTATTAGTCCTTTTCCTTTTTTTTAAACCTACACCAAGCCTAGATGACTGGGTGCCAGAGGCAGAGATTGGAAGAGAAGGCCTGAAATTAGATCCCAGGGATCCATGATTTTTTTTTTTTATTTCAATTATAATTAGTTTCCTATATAACCATATGTATTTTATGTTGTGCATTTAAGAACACTATTCTGAGGATTCCTCTGATTTCAGAACACTGTCAAAGGATGCAGGACACAAAAAAAGGTTAAAAGCTTCTAAATTAGGACAGCCTTCTATCCTACCAGGCAGGTAGGCTACATTATTTATTTCTTCTTTCACAAATGGAAATGAAAGCCTTCATTTCATGCAATGTCCATTTTCATTACATACTTGTTCCTTAACTCTGCTCATTCAAAGCCCTTTCCTGATAATGTATAGTGCTTTAAGGTCTGCTAAGCACTGTTGCTTGTCATTTCACTTAATCCTCATGAAAATCTTGTGATACAGGTGTTACCATTATCTTCATTTAAGAAATAGGGCAACCGAAGCTAGGAGAAGCTAAGTGTCTTGCCCAAGGTCATCCACCTAATAAAACCGTAAGGGAAGATTTGAAAATCTAAGCTTTCCTAACTCCAAGTCCAGACCTTCAACCCTGGCTAACCTTCAGAGATCTGTGAGATGCTTATCTGTTTTTTAGGAAGCCTTTCCTGATTTCCCTAGATTGAAAATGCTCTTTCCCTTCTCAAATTAATTTTGTTTCTTTATCTGTGTACATATTGTACCTTTGTATCCGCAGTGCCTAACATAATGCCATGCTCACAATAAGTACTGAACAGAATAAATGTGTGCCATTATGACTATCACTATTCTAAAGTCTTGGCTTTATTTAAATTCCATTTCATAGTAGTTTGGTCTTTTTGTTTTGTTTTGTTTTGTTTTCAACAAGACCCACCATTCCACAGAACAATAATTGCCTTGTGAATACTAAGCTTTTCTGAGATCACAGCCTCTGGTTCTTGGTAGATGATCAGATTTCATTAAAAAGTAAATATTACAATTTTCTGTGCTCCTAAAGCAAGCTGGATATTCTCTTAATTTAATAAATGTTTAATAACAGAAAATGAGAACACTGAAATACAAAGTTTCCTATCAGTTGTTGTGAACACACTCATATAAACAGAGGGTCTTCTTGGAAGAGTTCCATGTATGCCTCTTGACTTATATGTCAGTGTGTAAACCTTTTCTGATTTATTAACTGTCACCAGAGTTAATTTCAAGTAAATTATTAAGTTCTACAGCTATGATTTATCTCTAAAAGGGACTGAGATTAGTTCTCTATTTTCAAGAACTTTACGTTAGCCATGCAAGTAAAAAAGTTGTAAATCCTTGTCCTGAAAATCTCCAAAGACGAGTCGTATATTCCCTAAAAATGTCTATATTTATGTTCCATAATCTACACTTCTGTAAAGTTCTATTGTACATTTCATCTTACTCTCTTCTCCTGCAATTTAAATAATTTCCTTTCATTATCCCCACAGCGGAACTGAAAAACTGCAGGCTAAAACCTGACCAAAGATAAATATTTGTGGAGCCCACATTCTGCAGCAGAAATGTTCTCAAGAGTTATGAAGTGTCAATGTTTTGTATATCAACTCCTATTCTAAAGGTACTAGGAGAGCTGGCTTCTTACAGGAATTTTACAGTAAGTTATGTAATCATGAATATGTGTGTGTGCGTGTGTGTGAGACATGAATCATGACCTCTAATTTACCTTTGGAAAACTGAATATTTGGATTTTTTAAATTTGGATATTTTAAAGTAGGATCTCCACCTGAATAGAGAAAATCAATCACAAACTATATGTCAAACCTCAGAGACAGATTCTCAAGCTTGCTTAACTAAATGAAATTCAAAGCCAACAAGTAGATGCTGGAAATGGGATTAGTCTGATTGTTTGCCTTTTTTTCAAACATCAAAGTGATTCAGATACAGAATAAGATTTCAAATCAATATTGATTATTCCATTAGTTTTCCAACAAAAACCATAAGCCCTTAATTTATTCAAAGGCTATACAGAAACTTATATCTATCACTTAATAAAATGCAATTTCTAAATGGTAAGGTAACATTTTCAGATTTCCTTACATCTGAAAAGAGACCTTTTATCTTATATAAAAATGCAAAAATAAAAAATCCTAGTCCTTAAGTGGGCAGCTATGTAGCACAGTGTATAGAGTGCTAGGCCTGGAATTAGGAAGACTTATTTTTTCGAGTTCAAGTCCAGTCTCAAACACTTACTAGCTGTGTGACCTGAGCAAATCATTCGACCCTTTTTGCCCCAGTTTCTTCATCTGTAAAATAAGCCGGAAAATTTTCTTTGCCAAGAAAACCCCAAATGGGACCAAGAAGAGATGGATAAGACTGAAAACGATCCAACAAAGGTCTTTAGAGAACCAGGTAAGAGAACAACAAAAATCCCAGCAGGGGGGCACAGCTTGTAAGGAAATCACTGAAACTGGAGCCTCTAATATGTGAAAGCCTTGCATGCAGTAGCATTGTCGGACACACAGTAAGCATTTCATAACGTTTTTTTTTCCCTGTCTGCAACATGGTTCTCTGAAAACTGCATCAACTTGCCCACATTTTTTCTTTTCAATAATTCCATCTAAGTGGTGCTACGTACTCAGGGCAAGTCTAAGTCCATAATGGAGGGATGCACTTGTCTGAATGTGGAGTCCAAGGTTTGAAATCCCAGCTCTGCTACACAATACCTGCACAGTCGCAGGAAAGTCACTTTAAGATGTAGGCATCATGTTTCGAACACATAAAACAAGGGGACTGGCCCCAAAAAGATCTCTAGATCTTTTAGCTGTGATAACTAAAGATATCAAAATTACTAAAGATACAAAAAATTTTAAATGATACAGTTCCTACTCAAAGTGCTTATAACCTTATAGAGGAATAAGACATGAATACATATACTATAATAGAAGCTATATAATATTAATATATTCAGAGTCACAAAGTGAAGCATAAGAGATTCAGGAAGGAAGGGATAATTTTTAGTTAGAGAGATTAGGGAAGGCTTTGTAGAAAAGGTGCTAAGCTGGCCCTGAAAGAAGGGAAAGATTTAAAAGAGGCAATGATATGAAAGGAATCCATTCCAGATATTGAGGATATACTTTAGTATTTATAGGCAAATAAATTCCCTAGGCTTGTGAAGGATACAGTATAATGATGGAAGGTTCTCCTCAAACAGTTTATAACCTAGCTGGGAACACAGCATATATAAATATTAAAAGATAACAACTACTATATAGATATTAAATGTGGTATAACAGGGACTATGAGAGTTCTTAAAAGAGAAAAACTGTTGTGAATTGAGAGGGAGGGATTCGAAGGCAAAGGTAAAGTTTTGAGGTGGGACTAGTATGACAAGCAGGATTTTTTAAATTAAATTTTAGTTTGTTCAATTAACTCAAATCCAACTTCTCTCTTTCCCATTCACACTCGCCCTCACCAATTAAAAAAGACAAAACCATTATAACAAATATGTATAGTTGAGCAAAATAAAGACAGGTAGGATTTAGAGAAGTAGAAAGATGGAAGCATTCAAGGCCATTCAAGGTATAAGGAACAGTGAGCAAAAATAATGGAGGTGCAAAATCAGAAGGAATATTGAGCAAATAATTAATTTTTAAAAATCAATTTTGCTATGGCAAAGTGCTGCTAATGAATTATAAGCTCCTTAATGGCAGGGACTTGTTTTGAAAAAATTGGTTTTCTCTTTGTATGCCTAGCTCATAGATCAGTATGTACATCTGGACAGACAATAAAAGTTGTTAATGAATTGGAAAAGAACATCAACTGTTAAGTCAGAGGACTTTGGTTCAAATCTTATCTATGACTCTTACTAGCTATGTGACCTTGTGCAAGTCACTAAACGACTCTGGACCTCAGTTTTCTCATCTTCAAGATGAAAGGGGCTGGAGTAGATGGACTCTGAGATCCTTTTTAACTCCAGATCTATGAGCCAATGATTCTATTGGCCAAGAATAAGGACAAAAGACTTGAGTGCATTTGGAAAATTAATACTAACGATTTCAAGCTTCCCCCAGAAAAGGGGGGACAGGGCAAAGCATCTTTAGAACACCAATGTTTTCCTGGTAATGTCGTATTCTGGAATTCTACAAGTAGTAAGAGCACACAGTCCTATACCAATGATTCCTGAATCATTCTATTTTTTCTCACATGCCAATATGATTAAGTGAGCACAGGAAGATAACCTTGCAATTGGCATATAGCAAACTCACTGAAAAAAAAAATGAAACTGTTTGCCTTCCTAACAGAAATAACTACTAATGAACAATTTTTATGTGAATAAATGTTTTTAATGTATTCAGATACCTCAGTAAAACTCTTTAGGTCCATGCTGAGAAGAAATATGAAAAAGGATTAAAATAGTATGAACATGTATAACACACACACACACACACCCCCCACACACCCACACAGACACTTATGTGCTTGTGCTTCAGAGGACCATAGAGAAAGCTCGCATTGATTGCCCTCAATGTTGGCACCATTGTTCTAGGATCGTTGATGTTCAGTTACTCACTTGTGGCCCATGGACCACACTGCCTATGGAGTCTCCTTGGTGAAGATACTAGAATGGTTTGCCATTTCCTTCTCCAGAGGATTAAGGCAAACATTAATTCACTTGATCAGGGTCATATAGGTCACACAAGTGTCTGAGGCTAAATGTGTACTCAGGTCTTCCTGACTCAAGGCCCAGTGCTCTACCCACTGAGCCACCAAGCTGCTGCCTAGGATTAGTGGATCACAAATGCTGAAAACATCTACAACCTTTTCAACACTCAATCCTTTATTGATCACAGAAAGCCCAACAGATCTGAAAAAAAAAAGGAAGTGGTCTCTTCTTTCCTCCTCAGCTCAGGTCTTAGAAATGGTCGGATGACTCAGCTTGCTAAATCAGGACGGAACTGCTGACATTCATGTGTCATTACCAGACTGGGCATCTGAGCTCTGCCTCTGCCAAGCTCACACCAGTTACTGACTCTGGTTTGGAATCCTCAGAAAAGCGCTGCATTCCTGCCAATGTAGGAAGATGCTATGCACCAAGCAAAAACTTAAAACTGGATTCACACACCAAAATGCTTTAAAACTAACTTGTTTTTAAGTAGAAGTTGAGTCAAAATAGAAGTTTGCAATAAATGCATGAAACATATCAATATATGCGAGAGTGAATAGAGAATGAAGAGAGACATTTTCTCAGGAAATATAGCTCCTTGTACCAAGAATCTCTGCTATGAAGACAAAATTATTTTCTTTTCAAACATTAAACTAACCAAAAGAAATACATTCAGTTTAATGTCAAATAGGAAAAGAATTAGGAGGAAATGCAGTGACAATTTGAAATCTATATCTGATGCTTACCCAACTGTACAATAATTTCAAATTATTTAATATCATCATAGATTTTAGGTTTAGAGAGATCTTAGCATCCCCTGAGTCAAATCTCTTTATTCTGACCATAAAGAAATAAAGCCCCGAAAAGTAAAGTGAGTTATTTAGGATCCTACAGATCCAGGTCCTCGAACTCTAAATCCAGCATTCTATTTGTCAAGCTGCCAGGGTACATCACAGTGAGCCGAACACTTGCAATAAATAAATAAATGTCATGATATGAACATGCGTAAAGAGGAAGTTGCAATTAAAAATAGCCTATAAAAAATGGATCTCATTGAAAAACCATTGCTCTCATGAGCCCTTGGCCCCTCTGTCCCCAAAGTCCCACGCTACCCCTGAGTGAGGCTCCTGTAGGGCTGATGACAGGAGAGGCCACAGCCACAGAAGGAGCTAAAGTCATGGCTATCAACAAAATGGGGAATTCTAGGACTCTAAATGAAGGAAACAGCGGTAAGTATGAAGATGAATGAATTCTACAGAACCACAAGAGTAGTGCTGTTAATTCAACTCCACTAGTGATAAGGTAGAACGGGTGGGCTGATCTGCATTGTTGCTGTTGTGCTGGTCATCCTCTGTGTTCTTTTTTTTTTTTCATTTTTAACACAGTTCATATCACATAAAACAATTCCAACTTTTGGTCAGGTGATACTTCTTTTAAAGCATTTACAATATAGACCACAAACAAATTTTTTTTTTAACATTAAGCAACTGAGACACAAATAAGACTACGTATGCTAACTTCACGAATTAAAGGACCCTAACTTATTATTGTTGGTCTAAAGTCCTATGCCTAATAGCTTAATTTTAGACTTAACCTCGGATGTTCCCCTGCCAATAATCTATAATTTAATAGATCTGGTATTAAGCTTACAAACCTTTTGACTATAGGACATTGCTACTAAGAGTAGGGACGTTGCAAGGAAACAATGTCTCCCCAACATTATGTCAATTCCAGGCAGGAGTCAACTTGCATTCAGTCAGGCTTAAAGTCTGCCAGGTGTCAGTGGGGAAATTGAGTCAGGAGAATCCTACCTCAGCCCAGGCGGAACAGCCGCTCCCCACCCTTCCCAGAAGATCACCTTTTGCAGTTCATACCAGCATCTCACAGGCTTATTGACATCATGGATTGGAGGCCCAGACTCCTTTCTTGCTATCCATATCTAGAGTTAGACTCAGAGCAGTCAGTTAATAGTTCCATAGAATCTTATAGGAACTTTTGCAGTTCCAATAACCAGGTTTCAGATATGACTATAATTTCACATTGGCTAAGGTTGTTCTCTGTTTTCTAAGAAGACCATGACACCAGAGGAATGATGACATGATTTGTATTTGACTTTGCTTTGAGTGAGGGAGGGCCATGCAGGTCACCAGCCTCACTTTTCCTCCAGAGCCATCTGAATTCAGTGATCAGATATTCATCAGGATGATTGGAGATGGCCCAGGGTGCGATGGGAGACGTTGGACTTTTTAGGCTAGGCCTTTAGATGTATTCACTTCAAGGGAGGTAACACCCATTGAGTGAATATGCCTCTTTAAGAAGTAGTCAGGGAATGGCCCTTTGAGTGAGCGAAAGAAAAGAAATAACTAAATCAAAGTGGGAGGGAAAGAGAAACTGTTACTCTTGATAATCACTGTAATGCAGCCATTAAGTGGAGCGGAAGGAAGGAAGGAAGGAAGGAAGGAAGGAAGGAAGGAAGGAAGGAAGGAAGGAAGGAAGGAAGGAAGGAAAGTGATCTGCATAATATTCTGCAGAAAAACACATTACAAGTTAAAAAAAATAATTCACAAAATTTTATAATACAACTCATTGCTAAGTTGGATACTGCCTATATAAATATTAATATAGTTATATACCATAAGCCTTATATACCATAAGCCCTTTAATGAAATTATTATAAAGGGGCCATTATGACAGAGTAGAAGGAACATTAGTTCTGGAGTCCAAGGACCTGGGTTCAAATCCTGCCTCTGAAATTAACCACCTATGAGAACCTGGTAAAGTTGCTTAACTTCCCTGGGCCTCATTTTCTTCATCTGTAAAATGAGGGATTTGTACTAGATGCCATCTAAATTCTTTCCAGCTTTAGATCTATGATCCTATTTAGGGGACTTTTTATTTGACACATATAAAAAGCATGAGTCGATATTATTGAAGGTTGGCCAGAAAGATTAATAAAATTTTATATGGGCACAAACAAGCTCTATTCTACTCTTCTGAGTGAAATAAAGCAAAAAGTACTCACTGCTGAGCTATGAAATGAAGAATATATACTAAAGACAAATGGGCAACAAAATATGGTTTGTAGTCACTAAAAAGTAAACTCCAAAATTTGTATTCTTAGACTTGACACCTTAATTTGTCTCATTTCTGAAAGTCTTCAATCTTCTTTTGAAAAAGGTGGAAAACTAGAATAATCAGAAGAAAAAAGTCTTTGCCAAAATCATAAAAAAATAAGAAAGCATTCAAGACGGAACCAGACAAGCAACTGAATGAGCTAGATGCATGTGAATATCACAGGCCATTTCACATAATCATTTTTAAAAGGAAAAAGCCTTGATGCAATAAGCAGAAGAGCAGGAAGAAAAAATTAGTAATGGAAGATGAGCAATAAAGGTCTGAATTAAACTCTAGAGATAAAGAGGCATGAATCCTGAGGAAATAAGTGTTCAGCAATAGAACTCATTCCTTCTATTTAAGGGAGCTGTGGTTAGTCCAAGGGCATGCCTTGAAGAGTAATGTGTCCACAGACGAGGCCATGCTTTGGTGATTCACCTTTGGGATTCATCGTGATGTGAGAAAATATAGACAGTCTGTTTCTTAAATAGCCCTGGGGTTCAATTTTGTTTTTAGAAAGTAGGAGTTCCTCATGACCATAGGAAAACAATCTAGAGTAGCAAGGAACCTAAGAGTTCATCAAGTAAACCCTCTTATTTTACTGATGAGGGAACTGAGGTTTAGAGAGGGTAAGTGACTTACTCATAGATGCACAGCTTGTAAGTATCAAAGAGAGTATCTGAATCCAAGTTTTTTCTTTTTTTGAGACTAGGTCTCCTATCTTATCAAGGCTGGAAGCTACAATACAACTGATTAGTATGGAAGCTTTAATTTGTTCCATTTTTCTGACTCTCACCCCTTCCCTCATCCTCGGATAGCCAGGTGACATCCACCCCCTAGTGCTCATTATTTTGCTGCCAAACTTGTGGCAATACCTGAGTATCTTTAATTCTACTACAATTCAAAACTCCCAAGCACAAGCAATCCATCAATCTCATCCTTACCAACAGAAGAGGTACTATGTGCAAGCCAACATACCTAGCAACTTACTGCTCCCTCTCATTAAGATGACCATGTTCCATAGAATATTCACTCACTGGCTATGCTTTCAGAATTGTGCCCTTTCAAAAAAAAATTTTGTTTCTGCATGACGAAAGGAATAAAAAATCTAGAAACACCCTTTTTAAGCCTCAAATATTCCTTTAAAGAATGCTCATCTTGAAAAGCTGTTTCCAATATGGGCAAAAAAATCAACTGAATGTGTGTCTTCACAGGGGGCTCCAGAAGCCTGCATGATAGAGAAACTTGCACATTAGAGAAAACTGGAGGCATCTATATCTGCGGTGCATTCAGGTATCTATTCATACCCTCATATAAAAACAAGAAAGTGAAGTAGCAAAAGAACAAAAGTAGGTTTTTTTTAATGAAATTCTGTGCCTTTTAACTGCTGCAAAATAAGATAATTCCTCTTGCCATCTTCTGAATGGAAGCCAGCTCCAAAAGTGCCTCAGAAGAGTAACAATGATGTCAATTTACAGTCTGACAGCATAAAAAGGAAATTACAAAAAGTTTCAGACAAAAATTTCACCTCCAGTGTGGCATAGTTGAAAGAGAAGTAGCCTTAAAACCAGGAAGACATGGGTCAAACCTCAGCCTCTGACATCCACTAAGTGAACCTGGACAAGTCTCTTAGTCTCTCATTGCTTCAGAGAAGGCAAAGATCTGCAGTGGTAAAGCAAGTTTTCTTACCTGGGAATTCTACATACAAGTGAAATCACACATTTATTTCCTATCCATAGAGTGCAAAGAGCAACAGATATGGAGTCAGAAAACCTGGGGTCAAATTTCAACTCTGCTACTCATGACCTCTATGATCTCACATCAACTACTGTATCTTTCTGAAACTGTCATTTCAATTAAAAAAAAAAGGTGGTACCAAATGATATCGAATAGTTCCCATTCAGCTCTAAAATCCAATAATGCTACTCTGGCAGTTCATTCATGTCAATGCAATTGTTCAAGTTTTTATACTAACCTAACCTACAATATCTATACTGTCCCAGTGGGATTGCTATGGCTACCACCATGGCTAATTTAGAACATCTTCAGCCCATTTCATCACTGTATATATTAGTGGCTCCAGCACTTTCCTCTCACTCTTCTCTTCATGTCTTATTAACTCCTATGAAATAATAGCTGCTTCCCTCAAACTCCAAGTTTTTGAACCAATTAAAAAGCTTGAAAAAATCTCCAACAACCAATACTCTAAGACTTATTTAATCCATAGAAAACTTCAGTACTCTTCCACAGAAAACAATGGGTCAATATAGAAGAAGATACAAAATACTGAGGTAACTCAAAATTTTATGGAACTTTTCCTCTAAACCACAATTGTAAACTTCTCTCTTTCTTTCCAAGGCACTATCATCCTTTCATATCCCCAGAGTCATAACATTAGAATCCTCCTCAACTCCTCTCTCTTTCCCAATAAATTCTCAAGTCCTGTCAATGACACCTCCATGACACCATCCCTTTCATTCACTCAAACAGTTACAGTCCTAAAACAAGGCTTCATCTTCTCTCATCTAGACTATTCCAACAATCTAAATGAACCCCAGACTTCTAGTCTCTCCCCATCACAATCAATCTTCTATAAAGCTGCCAAAATAATGCTCCTAGAGCACAAGTAAGAAATGCCATCCCACCATTCAGAAACCTTAAGTGGCTCCTATTGACTCCAGGATAAAATATGAAATCCGCAGCTTGACACTTACAGTCCTTCATATAGTGTTACTCTATACTTCTGTCTCTATATTTTTCTTGTGAATTCAACAATTATTAACAATCATACACAATTCAATACAAGGACAGAGATGGGAAGGAAGGAAGGAAGGAAGGAAGGAAGGAAGGAAGGAAGGAAGGAAGGAAGGAAGGAAGGAAGGAAGGAAGGAAGGAAGGAAGGAAGGAAGGAAGGAAGGAAGGAAGGAAGGAAGGGGAAAAGGAAAGGAAAAGAAAATGTAAATGTAAACTTAAAGTGCTATTCAGCACCTCCTTAACTAAGCAGATGCACACTCATACCAAATATATAAATTAAAGCAAAACAGATCAATACATGGGCAGTGTTTGAGAATGCATAGCCTGGCTCTGTACCTCTAGTATATCTCTTCTCTGCCAAGAGGCTTCCCATACTTATTTTATGTTATTCTCCTTTACATAGCACATTCTAATAAAAAAGACAGACTTGCAGTTCCCTAAACTCGGCATCCCAGTTCATTTTTGCCCAAGAAGTCCCCCAAGTCTGGAATAGATTTCTTTTTTGCCTCTGTCTTACTACCTGTATTAGTCTTCCCTCTCTCTCTTCAAATTATAGCATCTTTATTTTCCTGTCTCCATGCTGTATTTCCCCAAAGGGTCTTTTAGGGTACAAAATATATTGTATTTTGTCTATGCAACCTCAGCACCTAATACAATGCCTTACTCAAAATAAGCACTTAAAAATGCTTTTTTGGGATTGAATTGGATGATCTTATAATTAAATTACTAGGAAGTGTAGCAATACAAAATGCCTTCAGAATCCCAGTATGCTGCATAGTGCAAACACTGGGGTTGTTTCTTTCTCTCGCAAAAATATCCTTGAGTTAACTCAGGAAAAGGGCATTGAATGCTACCTATTGGCACAAGAATTAAGACACATAATTTTTTTGGTTCTCAAATATTCAAGCAGATCTGTGGTCCAAACTGAAGTCACATCCCATGCATTCCTTCTTGTGTCATTCAAGGTCTTCCAAAAGTTTGCCCCAGAGGCTCCAGCCAATATACCAGAGGCTGTGCCTGGCTTGCTTACGGCATCATTAGGGTTCTCTTGGAGCACTCCAGCTATCTACACGTCATCCCTCTGACAACAGGACCGCTCCATCTTCTCTGTCACAGAATTACTTGATGACGTCATTTACATCTGTTCTTCTTCAGGGCACCTTGTCTGTTTCCCCAGTCAGACTCACCATAAGCTTTCTACTGTCTTCTGTGTGATGCTATCTTTAGTTTTCTAGAGGCAGGGCGTTCCAGATATCACTGCCATACAACCTTTATAAAACGTCTACATATAAAAAATGGGTTTTTGCTGTTATAAAAAATTTAAAGTTAATAAAAGTGCTTTGCAATTTCCTGAAAACAATCTGGCCCTCTCTTCTCCTTTGCATCACTCAGTTAAGCTCACTGTCCAGCTATTCTGATTGTCCCAGATAAACAGATAAACATACTTCTGAACAAGCTCTATTATCTGTTTGGTTCAGATGCATGTTGAAATTCTTCATACATTTGGTTTTTCCTATGTGGATAGATAAGCCAAATTTCTTCAAGTAATTATAGATAATATCGATTATATATGACACATACAACACATCACAGAGCTTGACGCAAGAAACACAATGTCATCTGTAAATAAGAGTACCTGGAGGATTTCATCATCCAGAGAGAATCCCTCCTTGATCTGCACTGCATAAACTCATTCACAGTGGTGACTATTTTGGCAAGCACATTTGTTTGGTATTTATTATCAAAGGATAATTATATGGAGTTGATTTTGTTGTTATACCTTCCAAGCAATCTTGAATGATCTTGTGAAGTGGATGGGAGACATTGTTTTAAAAAAAAGCCTGAAAGGTGGTGTTTTGAACCTCCAAACTGAAGTGCTTTTTCATAATCAGCAAATAAGCATGAGAGTTTCTATATCTCTCAGTCAAATGTGAGGTGGTAAAGATGTGGCCCATTGTTAAATAGCATTTGTAGACACCTACTTGATATCTACTATCATCATTGAGGCTGCTCTCAATTCCTTATAGATGAATCCCATAAAGATGAATCCCAAAATGTATAGCTTGGAGAACAGGCATTTATGTCAGTAGTAGCTGATGTTTTCTCAGTCACCCTTTTCTTGCAATCAATAAGGTCCAAGATTTCATTTTGTACCTTTTGATCTTCTCCTCCTTTAGATATCTTGTAAAATAGTCTCTCAGTAATTTCACTACTGTGTCATCTTCATCATGGATCTCCTCTCCAACAGCTTGCTCCATCATAAGTACTTCCTCTGCAGTCATCTCAGGAGCAGTGTCGTTAGGAACCAAGGAGAGGACTCATACTATCCTTCATGGTTGTAATAATTTCTGCAAATATTTTCCATTTTTCTTCAGTGTGTAATCCTTGTTGCACATTTATCCTTGAATGACCCTAGGATGACTTTGCATAGTTGGTATCTTGCCAATCTTTCTCTAAACACCTTTTATCCTCCATGGCTTCTCTCTGCTCTATGAGTCAATACTGTCCGTAATTTTCCATCATCCTTCTTCATAAGGTTTTACAGATGAGTTTATATTAAAATCCAGTGCTGCCTTTGGTAGCAATCTCTCTCCATTTAAGAACTGAAGTACTGTTTCTCTTGGAAGGACTGAAAAAAAATTCCAGTTAGGAAAATGGTACCTAGTAATAGTGATGAGAAAAAGCACAGTAAGTATAACTTGATGGATGGAGAGCCAACTTGAGTCAGAAAGACCTGGTTCAATTTCCGTCTTTCACGTATACTTGCTCTGTAACCACCAACGTCATCTAAGCATTTCAGATGTCAGAGCCCCAGAAAACTCTCGAAACTCTAAAATACAAAATAGCTGCAAATGTGCATTGGTGGAGAGGATGAGTCCTCATTAAGGAAAGGTAATATCTGAAAAATACTCTGTCACCTTTTTAAGGACTATATAAATGCCAGTTATCACACCAATTAAATCACAGGCATGAGTGAAAAAAATTTTAAATGGTGCTGCTAATACTGCTGATAATCGTATATCAATTAGCATACAAATTCTGAAAATGTTTCCATATGTGCAATCTCATTTGACCACATAATCTCTCCCTCCCTTTAAAGCTAGTAAGGTACATGATGTTATCCTCATTTTACAAATGAGAAAACTGAGGCCTGGGGCAATATAATGATTTGCCTGTCACAATCAAAGAGATTTCAATGAGTCTAAATCCTAGTTTTTCATCTTTGAACTTGAGCATGCTTAATTTCATACACATAAAAAGGTTTGCTCAATGCATTTCTAACCCCATCTTACTCAATCATCCCTTCCTATAAGTTCCTACCATATACACAAATATAAACACTGGGAAAAAATATATAAGAAAATACATCTAAATACAAGCCTTTCACTGCTAAAAATCACAAGAAGGAACAGATAACCTGCCCTTTATAGCTTCTTTTAGTCTCATAAATTGCCAAGACATCAAATGAACATAATAAGAAATTAAAAGTGTTTTCCAAATATTTCATTAATTTATTTTATCTGCTGGAAACAATAGGAGACAAGTTAGAAGATAAGGTCTAAAACTCTAACCTTGAATTTCTCAGCTTTTTTTTTTTTTTGCTTAGTAATACTTAGATGTAATTTTTAATACTAATATAAATTAGGTTTTCCTTAACCATTGGGGTCACAATTAACCTGCAAAGATCAGCTGCCAAAAAGCATTTAGCAATTTTTTACAAAGCAAACCCATTCGGAATCCTATTTCATTGGCTTCTCAATTCTTCATTTAGACAAATGTTCGATGTCAAACTCCACAAGGCAAAGTATAAATAAACAGCTTTGGCAAGTACTCTTAACAGGTACTGATTTTTTAAAAAAAAATCTGTTTCTAGAGGGTCAAAATTAGGGTGGCTAAAGGTAAAATTTAGATATTTTAATGATAATTTTTTTAAACAATTGCATTGATTTGCAAGTGTCCAGAGTTTTAGAAATATTACAATTAAACTGTCAGAGTTTGCGGGACAGGGTCTTCAAAGCTAGAGCAATATAAGTTTTAGCACTACTGCAGTATTCCTTTCATGCAAAACATGCTACTAGAAATAACCATGGAAAAGACCCATCAAGAAAAAAAACTGCTGATGGGATACAATTTTCTACTGAGATCTGACTTCCTTACTTTGGTTTATAATAAATCTTATGTCCAAACCCCCTCCCCCTAAACCTACTCCCTGACCCCAGAGTAGGCCCTGCTACTTCTCATAAAGTATTACAAAATTCTTCCCCTACACTCAAAAAAGGTCTATAATAAGTCATGCTGTCTTTGCAAAACCAAATACAACCATAACAGCTAGCTTGTATATAGCACCTTAAGCTTTACAAGCACTTTACATGTCATTTCATTCAGTCCTCACAACACTCCTGTGAGATTACCATCCCCACCTGACAGCTAAGGAAACTAAGCCTGGCTGTCTATCCCCAGGCAATGCCCTTCCCCTCTCTCTGACTAACTTTTCATCCACAACCTGGGGTAATAATAGTACTCACTTCACAGAGTTGTTGCGATGATCAATGAGTCAACATATTTAAAGAGCTTTAAATATGAGAGATGGAGACAATGACCATGATGGTGGTGATGGCAGTGGGGATATGCCTTGCCCCAGATCACACAGCTAGAATTTGAACTTGAATATTCCTGGCTGCAAGTTCAGCACTCCATCCAATGTACCACCTCGCTATCACAACTAGCTGCCTTAAATACTTTTAGAGGGTGAGAATTTGAAATCCAGCCTAAAGGCTACTTATATGGCTTTGCCATCTCCATGGCTCTTAGCTTGCAAATCTGACCTTCTCTTCACATATATACATGCATGCATGCGGCACACACACACACACACACACACACACACACACACACACACACACACCTCACACTCATAAAAAAGAGCAAATAGCAGCCCTGTGTTTGGTTTTTACTTTGTTTTGTCTTGCCTTTTTTTTTAAAGAACTAGATCTGATATCTTGAGAAAAACATCCTATTCTAAGACATTTCTTCTTCACATGGTCTTCATTACTTACCCTAAATGTTATCTGTCTCACTGAGTCACTGACACACTCTCTTTGCCTGCATTCAACTTCCTTTCAATCCTACAATTTCTAGTTCATTCAAGCTTGTCTCCTTATAGCAAGACCACACATAGCCACAAAGAATGAAATGTTTTTCCTCCTTGCTTTTTTTTTTTTTTCAAAATCTCTTTTTAAGAAATGTAAACCTAGGAGGCAAGATGGCAGAGTAACAGCACACACCTTCTAGAGTGCTGTCCCCAAGCCCAGCCAAATACCTGTAAAAAATGGCTCTAAAGAAATTCTGGAGCTGCAGAACCCACAGAATGATGGAGTGATGCACATCTCCAGCCCAAGACAGCCTGGAAGGTCTTCGGAGAGTGTCTTATCACGCCACACAAGGGACAGGGCACAGTCCAGCGTGGGCCGCTTCAGCACAGACAGGACCTGAGCAGGCCTTGAGGAGACTGAATTTCTCGAACCTGTGGCATTTTCCTGACTTCAGGACCCCAGAACGCTGGGGACAGATTGGAAGGTTAGTGGACAAAGTTGGAACTCAAAGTTTTAAAACCAAATACTAAAAAAGTGTTTCTACATGCAACTGGGAAATATGACATACAGGCAATGGGATATAGAAATCTATCTTGTCCTCCAAGAAAACAGAGGGGATGGGGATAAGAGAAGGGAGGGGTGGAATAGAAGGGAGGGCAGACTGGGGTAAGGGGTAATCAGAAGACACGCTGTCGTGGGGTAGGCAGAGGGGAGAGATGGGGAGAAAATTTCAAACTTGAAATCTTGTGGAAATGAATATTGGAAACTAAAGATAAATTAGACATTTTTTAAAAAGGTAAAAAAAAGAAATGTAAACCTGATTAACGAAAATGAATGTTGACAGAAGGCATAGCACTTTATGTAACGTATTTCATTTAGCACCCTAACTCCCACCCCCGCTGTGGTCTTCAGTACATTATCACATCAAGCCCGGAGATGCCTGAAGCCCAGACATATACAGTCTGCAGTTCCAAGGCTGACCTTCACTATGAAGCTCAGAATTGGTGCTAAGTGACTTCATGACCAACCATTACAAGAGACCAGGCCACAGACGCTCCCTCTGCAGCCCGCAGGAGGCTCAACAATGGTCTCCTCACTGGCACAATGTCTTTATGCTCATCTTCATTTTAAATTTTCATTCATTACTTTAATTAATTTAGTCCTGACTTCAGGAGGAAACTACTCTACATGAACGTAAATTCTACCTCAACGTATGAACCAACACGTTTGCTCCACTGCGAGTAAAATATCTTCTGGTTTCTGAAATCCAAAGGGTCACTATGATTGTTCAAAGCTGGTTATTCAGATTCAAGGACTTGCTTGTAGGGTCAATGGAAAGGGCTTTTACGATATGATGGCATCTACAGCAGGCCATAAAGAAGATGATCCAATTTATCCCTTTTCACTATCTTTCTCCTCTTGAAAAAGCCCAACCCTGAGGATAATAGAGCATAAACTGCTTGCCTGGTAACTTGTCTAAAAGCAAGGCCTGTTCACACGCCCCACCTCCCTCCTGTAGTGCTCTGTGCCCCAATGCAACCTTGAGTCCATTTCCAGGTTCAACAAGTATTACCTTTCATGAGAGGTCTTTTCTGACATTCCCAGGTATTAAGGTTTCTGCACTTCTACATGTCTTTCTTTTTATCTTATACATCATTTTAATTTCTAAAGCAGTGTGACATAAAGGTTAGAAAGCCAGCCTGATGGTCAGAAACACCTCCTGGCCTCTGACACACACACTGGGTAATTTAGTTAAGCTCTCAACGTGCCCTGGGGATTCTTCAAAACAATAAAATGGAGGACAATTTCTGATCTGCCTCTCATGTGGGACTGCCTATTATATTGAAGACAAAAGGAAAAGGGGATCTGATAGTGCAATGGAAACAAAGAACATGAACTTGGATGAACTTTGAGACAGTAGAAGCACCTGTCATGCTGTGGTCAATGGGGTCCCAAAGAGCTGGACATGCCTGAAGGACTGAGCAGCAACGACCACAGTTCGAGACCAAACATTTGATCTTTATATATCTAGGTATGTTCTGCCATCCCACCTACATTTATGCCAGGAGAATATAAGGAGTTTAAAGCACAAACTCTTTAGTTTTTATTCTTACATTCCCAGGGCCTAGCATAATCCCTGGAGTAAAAGTTCTTAATAAATATTTATTGGATTAAATTGAATTGACTTTCACTACTTAGTTCAAAAACAATTCCAGATTAAATATGAGTAAATATGGATCATAAATCATAAAACTAGAACCAGAAAGGAACTTCAGAGGTCAGATAAGGAAACTGAGGCACAGATAAGGAATTTGAAGAACTAGGATCTTTCCTCTTCATAATGCTAGAAGGGTGAGTCATTTCCAGAGTCCATTAGTGGAATATTCTTAACACTATCATCAAAAGTTATGTCAAGTTCTATAAAACCTTAGGAAAAGATCCAGTCCCTAGGAGGAGACTACAAATTGACAGAGAAAACACACTAAACAAAGCCCATGAAATTGGACTGCAATTAGTGAACAACAGTCTTTCTAATTGTATTCATTATTTAATGGTAATTTAAATAAAAATAACTATATGTTCAAATCCCTCATTAGCCAACGAAGCAACAAGTTTCCAGAAACATCTATGGTTGCCTTCTGGATAAGCACTGGGTTAGGTTATGGGGGATACAAAAGGAGCAGAAGGGACAGTCTTTTAAAAACTTTACAACGTAACTGGAGGCTAAGCTATATGTATACACACACACATACATATATATACACACACATAAGGCTATACAAGTACTTATGTATAAGACCTACTATGGAAAAGTCCCTGTACTTAGTCCTAGAATTTCAAAGTGCAAAAACCAGAGTTCCTGACTTCTAGTAGATGAGTCTACTGTGACAATGAAATAAAGTAAAACGAGAAGCTAAAGAGAAGTATACACATAGGAGAGCTTCAAGAGCAGTCATTTCAAAAATAAAGGCTATGAAAGGTCTGGGAGGTGCATCTACACTAAAATCCCGGATACAGAAACACTGCGCTGCTGCGTCTTTCGGAGACACCCACAGAAAGAAGGGGCTCTTTGGCATTGTTGCAACTAACAAATACAATCTTTGCAGAAACGTTTGCTTGGGAACTCCAAATTTAAACCTGTACCATACGCTTACATACGTCACAGTCTCATCAGGCAAAATAATGTTAATGTTGAAAATACTAAAATAATGTTAATGAACTTATCCATTTGTGCCTTCCAGGTTCATCCTTTTGGTCTTTTTTTTTTTTAAAGTAATCCTCCCCCCTTTTTCTTTTGTTCATGAAATATTCTTATCTAAGTCATTCTTTAAATCTTTAAATTCTTTAAACCTAAGACTGAAAAACTCTACTCCACATATTTCTAAATCATGGCCTGCCCTGTGGCACAATATACCAACAGCAACAACCACCAGGGTTTCAAAGACCTTGAGATACAGAAGGCCTGGCTAAGATGATCATCTCAAAGGGAAGCCTATTCTCAAGGAGCCTGACTGCAGACAAGGCTATTCTACTACAACTCAGAGCAACGAGCAATCCCAAAGGGCATCAAGTTTGCTACAGGTGAAATGCTACAGGTGAAAACAACCTGTTTATTACACAGAAAAGTGTTATCACATCAACAATTCAAGTCAATTCAATTCAACTGAACACAGAGCCGACTGTTTCTGAGATGATCTAGTAGGTAGCAGGGTGACAAAAGTAGGGGCAGGGTGGGGAATGGTATCACCCCTAGTCACAAGATGTTTACAATCTAGTAAAGAGTAGAGTGGAGTATGGAGATACAAAAGGTACATAAATCAATATCTATTGTATAAGAAAGACAGAACATGATTGCAGCAAAGGAAGTACCAAGACAAAATACCACATAACAGCTAAGGAGGGAGATAACAGTTTCAGCTAGGGAAATCAAGGGAAGGCTTTAGGAGAGGGCACCTAAACTGGGAACTGAAGAGAGGGATAAAGCTACGGAGATAAGGAAGTAGTGTGCAACAGACAAGTATGTCTTCATTATAAATGCAGACCTAGGAAAAGGAATGAAGAGAATAGTAGAGTCTGACTAAAACAGAAGAAGGAAAACAATAAGAAATAAAGTTAGAAAGGATGGGTTGGAGTCATTGGGGGGAAAGGAAAAAGAACAAAGCATCTGTATTTAATGCCACAGCTGAAAGAGAGGCACTGAAAGTTTTTAAGAAGGAGATGGCCTGGTGAGGCTATTCATCAGGAAGATTCTTTTGGCAGCTGTGTAAAGAGAGAACGGAAAGGGGACAGACTGGAGGCAGAGACACCTGCTAGGTCATCACAATAATCCAAACAAGAAATAATGAGACCCTAAACTACCATGGTGGCCAAATACATTAACACAGATGATAAAACTTGGCAATCAACTGCATGCAGGGACTGAGGGAGCAACCAAGTTAATTCCTAGGCTATGATGTTAGCTGGATGCCTGGGAGGATGATGAGTATTAGAAACAATGACTGAGGAGTTGAAAAGAAAAGTCAGTTTAGTGGAGAAGATGCTGACAGTTTGGTACGTTTAGTTCTGGGTGCCAACTTGTGGACACGCAGGAAAATGTCCAATAGGAACTGAAGATGAGGGACGAGAACTCAGGGATGAGAAACAGGCTCTGTTTATGCAGATTTGGGAATCATCTAGAGATGATAAATGAAAACACGGAAGAAGAAAGAAAGAGAAAAAGAGTCAAGAACAGCGATCTGGTAGAAACCCAGAGAAGACAACGAACGAACAGTGGAGACCAAGAAGGAATGTTCAGACATGTAGGGAAACTTGACAAGAAGAGTGACACAGAAGCCCCTGAGAACAGAAAGTCAGAAAGTATGCAGAAAAAAAGAGCTGGAAAAGTCAAGAAGGAAAAAAACTGACAAAAGGCAAACGGCAATTATTTCCCCAAATATACTACAAACATAATTACAGAGTTTGGCATATTCAATGCCACAGCAATAATAGGCACTTTGGGATCCCTACCAGATGTAGAAATGTAAATCATAAGAACCAAAAGCTGAACTCATTAAATTAGTAGTGTCTTAAGGAGTAAAAGTCATGTCCTACTCATCTTGATTTTCCCCACAGATCACTAGCACGATACCCTGGCACAGGGCTGGCACCTAGACAACAAGCACTATGTGCCAAGCACTGTGTTAAATGATGGGGATATAAAGAAAGGTAAAAACACTGTCCCTCAGAAAAATACAAATTAAATAAAAGTTCTTTTACCTAACATGATTCATTCAGCCACTTTTCCTTCTACCTCATGAAGATCAGTTATTGGATTGGGATTCTTGGGGTTTTTTTTTAACCTAGAACTCTTATTCTGAGTAGATTATGAAGTAAGTCTGTTGGAAAACTCTCCAATGGTTACAAAATATTATAACAGTGATTAAAAAAAGAACAAGTATCAAATAGTTGTAATTAGGCTATACCCAGAAAATCAGGGAACCGAATTACCTGTCAAATGCCAGTGCCAGAGCAATTTGGCAGGATATGGTGTTTGCTAACATTACTCCTATTAATAATTCACAAACCACTCAAATATTGTCCAGACAAGGGAATTCTATGTTATAGACTTTCTAGAATGAAAATTAATTACTTCATATATGCATAAATTCTAACATATATAGATGTTCCAAACTTACTTGTTTTTATTCCTTTTTTAAAAATTTACTCCACTACAGTTTTAATTACTGTAAAATAACAAATGTAAAAACAATCTTTCCCTTTGAGCTTTTTAAAGAACTCATCCTAAAGCATAGTGTAATTTAAGGTGCAAAAGACTCTGAATCAGAATATCTAGACTGAAGCTGAGGTTGTCAGCTACTAAAGGTTCACAACCTGAAACCCATCACCTAACCTCTCTCAGCTTTATTTTTTTTTATTTGTTTGAAAAAAAGGAAAAGGAGGTACTTTTACTACCTAATTCACAGGGTATACTGAGGATCAACTGAGATAATGTCTGGATCCTTAAAGTGCTATATAAATTTCAGCTACCGATAGTAAAAATACTAGGAACAAGTAATATTCTGCTTGCCCTCACAATGCAAAATATGGCGTATGTATTCAGTCAGACCCTGTGAGCATAAAGTGATTTTTGATATAGTGGAGGAGTTTAGTAAAAATTACCACACTGATTTCCAAAAGATAAATCTTCTTCCCAAAAGTGCTAACTCATTCTTAGAAAATCATTGAGGCAACTGTAGAATCTGGTCAGTTGGAGGAAAATAATTACATCACAGCACCATGGATTTGAAGCCAGAAGGGATCTTAGAGATCATCTAACCCAGTGGTTCTCTAATTTTGCCAAGACAATGCGGTCTGCCTGCCTCCTTTTGTTCAGTTCTGGGCCCAGCTGACTGTCCATTTGAACTGTCTGACCCTGATACATATACTGATACCCACTGTGCCTTGCCCCAATATCATGATGTCACTGGTCCTCTTCAAGGACAAAGGACAGACAACAACATACTTATAGGAAAGCTCTATTGGCTATACATTCAGATGAATGCCTTAATATTGACAACAGATATTCTTTATCCACCTCGGTCTTTCCTACATAGATATTCATTAAGCCTATAATGTAACAAGCATTTTACATAGCACTTTTAGATTCGCAAAGCACTTTACAAATATCTCATTTTATCCTCCCTACAACTTTAGGAGGTAGGAATTCTTCTCTTCTTCATTTTACAGATGAGGAAACTGAGGCAGGCAGATCAAGTGACTTGCCAGGGTCACACGGTCAGTGTCTGAGACAAAATCTAAACTCAAACCCTTGCGTTGTCAGCACTGCTCCACCTAGCATACAGGAGAATTGTTCCAGCACAACATTATTCTTTCTGAGTATCCTGACAAGATTTCAAATGAAAGGCATTATTTCTCAGGAATATTTCTCTGCCCTGTAGAACTGACTATAAATGACCACCCTGTGTTTATAACTTTCTCTTTAAAGGAAGACTTATTTTCTTTTTAATACAATTTATAACTTTGTTATATACCTCCAAGGGAAGTCATATCTCATCATACATTCCTTCATTCATTTTCCAGGGAATGTTTAAGAGATAACAAACTTACCCTGCGGCAAAGTGCCACTTTTCTCTGTTATTTTTCATCATAATGACATGTTTTCAAGCAAGATCCTCAAGTACTAAGTGGAAGATTTCCAAATGTGCTTAGATACCACATACAATTTCAACCTTAATTTTTAATGCTATACTCCATCATCTCTTTGTACATCACATTTTTTCCCCACAATCAGATATCAAAATCAACTGCTGCATTTTTTCAGACCTGTTAGCAAAAACTGTTCTGTGCTTGAACATCCTATACTGATTCCACCTGAAATATTCATTTCTTAAACAAAGTTTCACCTTCAACTACTCTGCCCCATTCCAAGAGTTCTCCATTTGCTTACTCCTTATCCATGGGCAAACACATAATGTTCTAATTGGCTTATTTGAAAAGTTGTTTTTAATATGGATAGCCATCTCAGCCCTGGCTACAGACCACTGGTCTGAAAATCATTAATGAAAATGGAGATGACTTAGGAGACTAAAGTCTCCTCTAGTGCATGTTAATCAAGATGAGATTTATTCATAGCATGGTGTGTTATAGCCCTAGGCACCAAATTGGATCAAAGCTAAAAATTCTGGGGATCAAAGCTGTCCTGATACCACAGTACTATAACAAAAGTCACATTCTGATCTCTGAGGGGCCCAGGACCCTAATAAAATAGGTTTCAAACTTTAAACAGAACAAGATTCACAGTGATTACTAGCTCTGCTACTTACTGCCTAGTGGTAGCTGGTGGTGCAGTGGATAGAGCACCAGTGCAGGAATCAGAAGGGCATGAGTTCAAATCTCACCTCAGATATGACACTCACTAGCTGTGTGACCTTGGACAAGTCACTTAACCCCAACTGGCTGATCCTGGGTCATCTCCAGTCATCCTGATGACCGGATTCAGATGGCTCTCGAGAATGAGGCTGATGACTTTGTACAGCCCTCCCTCACTCAAAACAAAGCCAAGTGCAAATCATGTCATCATTTCTCTGATGGCATGGTCTTCTTCAGAAACGAAGGACAAACACAGACATACTTACTGCCTATAATACATGGGGAAGTCACTTCCTCCTTGAGGACTCATTTTACTTGTCTATTAAACATGAATGGTGAACTAAATTATTTCTAAAGCCCCTTACAGCTTTGTATCTATGTGCCTACAAACCCTAACCTGCCCTCTGAGACTTGGAAACCTGATCAACTCTAGACTGGAAATCCCAGATGGGAAAAGCAGTCCAAGATCAACAGTTCTTGCCTTAGAATGCTTGAGTTTGTTGTTTTACTATGCTTATAACTACATTTCAATATTATCAGTTTCATTTGTAACCCTGTGCATTTTACTGTATGCATTTCAAAATGTAATTCTCAGGAGTCTACAGGCTTCACCAGTCTGCTTCACCAGTCTCTTAAATAGGTCTACGACACAAAAAAACATTAAAAACCTAAGGCCCAGATAACCTCAAACTTTCTTGTGATGACTGGTGACTTAGGTATTGGGAGAAGTTCAAAAGGGAAGAGTAAATCTTCAATAGGGATCATTTCTTTACTTTTCTCCTCAAAAACCATGCTCAGGGCTCAGAAATTCAATTCAGTTCAATTCAAATCAAAATTTAATAAGAAACAAATAAAAAAGATAAAATTACAAATCACAATAATACTGGATAATCATATCTTTTTACCAGTTTCTCATTTGTTCAATTAAATAATCTAATCTTCAAGTAGAAAGAAAATATTCCATCTACCTGTTTTACAGGGATAGATTTCTTTTAAAGTAGTTTCTGTGTTAGCCACTCATGAACTTAATTTGGCTCCAGCAATCAAGAACTTATTTTCCCAATAGGTTTTTCTCATATAAATCCACTCCAGAATCAAGTAAGATAGTATAGAGAGAAAAGAGGAAGAGAAGCAAAGACAGAGCCTTGGAAGCCACCCTGTTTTGTGGGCAGATCCTTGGTGAAGATCCAGCAAAGGAGACAAGGAGTAGCCAGTGAGGAAGAAGGACTGAGGAGAGCACAGCATCACAGAAATCTAGGGAGGAAAGAGTACCTAAAAGAGGTTGAAACAAGAGTGTCAGCAGTAGCAGATAAAGATTAACAAAAGTCAATTAGATCACTGATAACGACTCCTCCCACCTCTCTCTGTCTCTAGGTCTTTTCACTTCTCTGTCTGTCTGTGTCTGTTTCTTTTTGTCTCTCTGTTTTCTTAACTCTACTTCACACATGCCCACTTATACACCCTCTGCTTTTGACCACCGACTTTCCCCTCACAATCCCCTTTGTACACCCATATCTTCATATACTCCCATCTACACAATCTCTTGTTGCCTCTCTATTTCTATGTCTCTTTTTCTACAGCCCAGTCATTAACTATCTGCAGCACTTAGTTGGCTTCCAGCTTATATTACTACTTATATGTGTATGTGTGTTTATATATGTATGTATATATGCATATGTAAATATATATACATATGCATTTATCATATACATGTTCTGCCTCTGCATCTATTTTACTGAGAGCAAAGGAGACATCTCCTTCTTCTGTCTTCCCAGTGCCTAGAAAGTTTCTTGCTTAGCACAGGCAGTGCAATGGATACAACATGGGGAATAGGGAGAAAAGCCTGAGTTCAAATCCAGTCAGAGACTCCGATACTTACTAGCAGTGTTACTCTAGGCAAGTCTTTTAAACCTGTTTGCCTCAGTTCCTTCGTATGTACAATACAGATAATAATAGCACCTACTTCCCAGGATTGTGTGTGAGGACCAAATGAAAGAACT
Organism: Bettongia penicillata ogilbyi; assembly: GCA_023548195.1. Taxonomy (NCBI): domain Eukaryota; kingdom Metazoa; phylum Chordata; class Mammalia; order Diprotodontia; family Potoroidae; genus Bettongia; species Bettongia penicillata. The sequence goes on from JAJHZJ010000567.1 coordinate 2,634,227, forward strand.
CTTAAGCATTTAGCACAGTACCTAGCACGTAGTAAATTCTATATGTTATTAAATTATTGGTAGATAATAATACTTTATACTTGTAGAGTACTTAAATGCTAACAGTACTCTAGTATGAACATTTAATTTGATTTTCATAATTTTTTGAGGTGAGTCAGACAGGTATCATTCTCCCGATTTTAAAGATAATGCTGTGAGCAGCTTTGTATATATAGAAGAAATAGAACTAAGACAAGCTCAAAACATGATAGTTCACAAACTCACAACATCTTTTGGGATCTTTTGCTATGAAAGATATGACATTTTTCTCTTGAGCTAACAAACATGACATGATTTTTAAGCAACAGCATGGGTTGGATTTGGAGACAGAAAACTTGGATTAAAATCTCAGCTTTGCTACTTACTACCTATGTGACTGTGGGTAACTTCAACCTTCTGAGTCTCAATTTTCTCATGTTTAAAATGAGAGAGTTTACTATACTCTCTGTAACATACTCTGTAACACTTTCCATCTCTAAATCCTGTGGGCTTTTGGGATCCTGCCAACCAAGAGATAATGTCAAGAAATACATTCCTATCTATTTAAAAAGAAAAAAGGGAAAAAGAAAAAATTCCAAATATCAATCACCAACAAAGCATTTTGAAAAATGGATCATCCAGTACATAATCAAGTTCTTATATTTATAAAGAAAGAGCTGATTCTCAGAGAGGAAGGAACTAGATAGAGCACTTGTTTTATGGGATTATTTGTTGTCTACAATTAGTTGCAGCCAAATCAATAACCCATTGTTTCTATGGCCTATCTACTGGGACATGGAAATAGCTTTGTTATATAAAACCTCTGTAATGATATGCTTGTAAAGGGATTTTACCCAGTTTTCAAATATCATGAGGCTGCCAATATTCCACTTTAATTAGCCCCACTTTTATTTCCCTGTGTCATACTTACCCTATCTCATTCTAGGGCTTTCCATATCACTAAACTATCACAATACAAAATTATAGAATGTGATTCTGGGGACAAACATTAAAGATCATCTATTCTAACTCTCTTAAACACACACACACACATGTGTGTGTGTGCGTATATAAAATATTTTTAGACACTGTAGAAAAACAGTTGTGATTTCCCCAAAGTCAAACTAGTAGCAGAACTAAAAATAGACGTCAATACCTTTCCAATCCATTCCCTTGTCCTTCCTCCCCCATCCCACAAAAAAGTCAATACATATTATGCAGAAAATTCAATAAAAGTTAATTATAAAAAAAGAATAGATGTGAAAAATCTCACTAAGTCCAGTACTGGCTCTCATTAGGTTCACCTTGATTTCTTTTGGGCCCTAAGCATCATATCACTGCTTAAGAATCAACTATGGCTTTGTATAGTTTATTAGATAAGATTACTCTGCTTACTGTACAAGGTCCTCCAAAGTGTCCCTACTTTATGTGTTCAGATTAGTATTTCACAGCTGCTCCCAGTTTTGGACCCTGTGTTTCCCCCATGCTTATTCCACCCTCTAGCTTTGTTCACCTTGTTTCCCACACCTGGCTGCCTTCCCTCAAGGACTTAAATCTTACATTTCCATTAAAACCAAGTTCCTTACATGCTCAAATTCCACAAAGCCATCCCTAAACTTATGCTACAAAAAACCTTCTCTTCTGTGAGTAACTAAAACACTCTGGCCTATGACATACAATCTAGAACTAGATTATTTACATTGTCTTTTATTACTGCTTAGCTGTTTCATTACAATTTACCTCCCAAGAGAGTGTGGCCCCTTAGAGAAGGGAATGCCTCTTCCACACATATCTCCAAGAGGAAAAATACGCTGATCACACAGTAGGCACTTCATAAATACTATATTCTTGGCTGGGTAGGATCACAATTTCACACAACTTGCAGAACTCATCATATGGTTATCATGACAATATCACACAACAGAAATGGTGAGTAAAGTACACTAGGATAAAGTATACAATACGAAGTCTATCTGGCTGAAATGCAAATGAGAAGCGTGGTTATTTATATCCCCTACTATGCCACTATTAGAGCCCAGGGAAGTTCCCCTTGAACACAACGGAAAGGCTCATCAATCAAGTTTGTCTCTTTGTTGTCCGTTTTTTCATATTTTTTCTAAAGTGCTAGGTAAGTCAAATGTATATATTTGTGTGCATATATACATATGGTATGTGTATATCTGTGTGCGTGTGTGCGTGCATGTGTGCATGTGTGTGTGTGTGTGTGTGAGAGAGAGAGAGAGAGAGAGAGAGAGAGAGAGAGAGAGAGATGTGAGCAGCACCCAAAGATCAAATCAGCTCACAGGCACTATAGCATTATAGTATTATCAGCTGGTCAACAACATATAATCATCTAAAACTTTAAAATTGCTTTCACTTTCATTAATAGGGAAATGTGATGGTAAAGCATATAAACTGCACATTCAAAAAAGATTTTGCATTTATGTACAGCTAGCTCTAGACAAGAATTTCAAGGATTATGTAATATTTTAATTTTCCATCTAATTGAGTATAGAGATTTCACTATTTCAACACTTTTAAAAGAAGGAATGGGAAACAACTCTAAACATATACTGGTTGGTGACTGGTTATTTCTTTGAATAGGCTTTGCTTAGAAAGAGTAATTGATTTGCATACGTTAAAAAGGCAATCATGCTGTTCTTTTGTATTCCATGCATAAAGAGCCATAATTATGAATGATAATCACACATATATATGAGATATTATAATATGTATACATAAATTTTAGTTGTATTTACATATATACACATATCCTGGGATTTTAGAATAGAAGGGGACATTAAAGATATAATCTAACTCAGTCAACAGACAAGAAAAATGAAGGCCAAAAAAATGATGTCTTTCCTCTGACCATAATGATAGAACAGTCTAAAATTCATGTCTCTTCCACTATGCTATGTTGCTTCCCTTCCCTATTCCTTATGGTCATAAAATCTGATCTGAACACCTACTTATATTCTTCATGTTAACTAAATCTAATGATTTGTCTAAAAACCAATCAGAAAACTCAAGTTCTGAAATTATTTCTCAGTACTACACAGGGCAATCATGAGTTACAAATAGAAGGGTCCTGAGAGCTCACCTAATTTAAATGACTTGCCTAAGGTTACATGGGTAATGAGAACTGTATCAGAACTGATCTGGTATGATAAATCCAGGTCTCCAGAGCCAGTCACATACCACAGGGTTTCTCTCCAGCAAAGTCTGTAAGGATGACCAAGAGATAATACAAGCCCCTGAAGTGACTTCTGAATCAAAAATAGGCAAAAATATAGTAAATGAGGTTTCATGGTAATTTCACTCCAGTATTATTCTATTTTTTTTTTAATGGCAACCCATGAATATTCAACAAAATAGAACACATTCAGTCTCCAACCATTCTGGATAAATGTGTATTTGCTGCTTGTACTTAAAAGGCTTTTCCACCTTTAATATTGAATAACTGAATCATATACTAATGTCTCATTATTTATAAAGAGATTAAGTTTTTGGTCACATTATAGAAATTCAACAGTATTATTCTATAAACAGTTTCCATCTAAGAATATTTAACTAATATATTAGCAATTAATCTGCTCTCCCCTCCTTCACGTTCCTTCTGAGAAACACATTATTTCCTGCTGGACTCATTTGTTTCATATCTTTTTAGTGCCAGGAACTCAGAAATAAGAGTCAGGATTTGAACTATGAAACCTCCAGAGCATAACAGTCTATCAATTAACTTACTAAGCCAAAAGTTTTCTCTGAATTCCTGACACTAAAATACAACAACAATTCATGTAATTCCTAATAACATTTTACATACATACATACATATATACACACACACATCACTTCACAGTGCTTTATATACATTATTTCATTTGATCCCATAAAAAGCACCCTGTGATGGTAATGAAAATATCATCCCCATTTTACAAATAAGGAAACAGGTTCAGAGAGAATGTCATGTGATTGATAAGTGGCAAGCAAGGTTTCAAATTAAAATCATTTGACTCTCAGTCCAATATGTTTTTCACTATATTTCTACTGGAATTAACCCCAACAACCCCAGAACACTGACGAATATCTTTATATTCCAGTTCTACATTATGCAAATGACAGACATCAGAGAGGGAAAAGCCTTATGTTGAGGAAATGTTTATGATTTTCATTTGAATTTCATTAACTTTCTATATATGCAAACATATAGAATTCTCAGAGAAAGACTAGAGCTTTTGCTTTAATTGACTGTGGTATTAAAGAACTTCTCCCCTTCACCAGACCATATATTTCAGCTTACATTATGAGTCTTTCATCAATACCTTTTATCTTTCACATTCATAAAAAATAGAGCACATGAAGATTTGCCACTGGGGTCAATGCCTTTCTTGTTCGGGCTGCCTTTATTAAGTCCAAATCAATATCACAAAACTGACGCGGCATGCTATTGTAAGGGGACCATTCAATATTTAGGATGGCAAGTTTGGGTCTTTTTGCTTGGACGTTTTTTAAAAATTAATTGCAAAACTCTGTTATAATAAATGACATTCTCCAGCCTCATCACCTGTGGAACTAAGGTAGGACTTAAAGACTTCCTATTTTTCTTTCCTTCCTTTTTTTTTTTGCGTTTTCCCTCATTTATAACAATAGGCAAGAAATAAGCAACCAAGTAAACTAAGATAAAGGGCAAGGCTGGGAAAGGTGATTAAGAATCAAAACTGGGATCACAGCAAAGGGAAATTGGGGGGGGAGGTTTCCTCCAAAAAGAAGGAAATCTGTAATAATGGCCAACATTCATTTAGCATTTAAAATTTTTAAAGCATTTTTACAAGATTATCTCATTTGTTTTTCCCCATAGCCCTGGGAGGTAATTATGACAAATATGGTTAACCCCATTTTATAAAAAGGAGGAAACAGCAGTTCACCAATTGATGATGCACAAATCACCCTGTTCAAACATCTAAAAGCTCTTCATATGTGGCAAAACTTACACTTAAGACCTTCTAATTACCTTAACTGTGGGAGGGAGAGGAACCTCACACCTGTACTCTCCCTCAGTTATGCATCTAATCACTAGGAAAGCTCTGGGCAAAGTCCTTCGTCCCAAGTTCGGAAGAGTTCTCTTGTGACAGGAGGAAGTTCAAGCCCTGTCTTTTTAGAATACTTTCCCCAGCGTGTTGTATTAAATAATCTCAGAAGAGATATCATAAAAGATAATATCAAGTATGGGATAAAATAAGATAGTCTTCGAGGATCAAATCAGAAAATGTTTTTAAAGTATTTTATCAATGCTAAGGTACTTCTAAAATGTTAATTTTTTTGTTATAATGGACAGCAAAAGTGACTCAAACTTTCTATCTCTGAGTATAGAGTATAGCTGATAGAGTAATAAAATGATCAATATGATTTCCCTAAGCACTTTAATGGATGCATTAATGCTGGCAGAAGTTTAGTGAGCCTAGAAGATAGCTTAAGCACTTTTAGAAAATTAAATATTTGGGGGAAATTATTTTGAGGATATTTCTTTTAAAATACATTCACATTAGCAATAGACTGCACAGAACCTTTAAAAATATTTCTTAGTTAACAGTTCTAAGAGAATGATAATCAGTGATGAAAAACTTGTAGAAATCATGCTGCTTTTATTATTTCTCTATACAGCCTACCTGTAATCTAAATATTAAAGAAAAATGTTAAATTGTGATCTATTAATATTATCAATTCTAACAACTAAGTTATTGATGTATAAGTCCATTGGTTTATTGTCTGTTGGAATTATTATATATGCGCTCCTAAATAAATATTGGATTCCACTGTCTTTGATCAACATCTATACCCTGAGATCAAGATATCTTAACATTTACTCTCAAAGTCAATATTTCAGCTGCCTAACAAATGCCCTAAACACTATAGAAAGGTTATGCCTTTGATAGTGGGAACTGATAACAGAAATGTTTTAGCCAAGAAGGAAATCTGAGTTCAAGAAAGCACATAGGACATGATGTACATAAAATTGCTTGAGGTCTGAAAAAATGTCGAAAGCATGAAACAGCAAAGTGTCAACGAACAACAAAATTCTGTAAAGGCTGCTGGCAGAAGTCAGCATAGCTAAAGCTAGGAAACACTGCTATGGATGGAAGACAAGGGAAAAACAAATGTCTAATATGATGAAGAAAGAAATTATAAGTCAGAGAAAGCAGGGAGGAAAAGGCCATGTATAAAATTTTTGCTTGGCAACATTCTTGGTTTTTTTAGTTAGTTTTTCTGTTAGAAAAGAGAAGGGAGATCTTCCATTCTATGAATGGGCAAACACTAGAATTAAAAATTAATTAGTCTTCTATGACATGATGTGGTTCAAAACTTAAGCAGCAGATAAGGAATCAAAAAAATCTGAGTTTGAATATACAGGTTCTGCTACCTACCCTTTGGATGACCTTGGGAAAAATCTTTGGATGACCTTGGGAAAACTTTTCACCTGTCTGGGTCCCAGTTTCCTCATCTACAAAACGAAGGTTGGACTAGATTACCTCTAAATCTACTTCTGTCTATAAATGGTATGAAGTAACAAATGCCAACTTGATTGGTTAGGTTTTTATAAACTTTCAACCAAATTGATCACAATGCTTTGCTTCAAAATTGATGCCAACAAAGAAATTCATACTTCAGACACTGTATAAACTAGCTGGCAAGTCATTTACCGCTAAATTGATTATCTTCTCTATTCCCCTGAGCCAAAGAGAAAGGGGGAAATACATTTTTCCCATTAATTTTAAAAGCCTTTACCACTAAATGCAGAAAAGATATTTCAAGAAGACAAAAAGGCAATATTTGAGCATTTAAATTCAGTTTTCTCCACAAAGAGAAAATAATTTCTACATATTATATAGAAAAAATTGTGCTTTTACTGTATAGCACATTTCACTTATGGAATTAGAATTTAAAAGACTCATTTTCAGTAGCATTAACCTCGGTCTTCTGGAAATGAAAGAACTGGATGTAAAAAATGGTCTTTGTAAGGAAAAAGCCTGAAAGGTTTTGTAGGGTTTCCTTGCCATATATAAACATATTATTAAAATCTGAGTTTTAAGCTTACCATGCACCTAACTTAGATAACCTACCTAACTATGTACCAACTTAGATAGTCCCTGGTGGAAAGATACCATCTTTCTACTGGAACAGGGCAAAAAGTTAGTTGTATGAAGTGGGGATGTTTGCGAATTGGAACTTTTTAAAGGATTTATTTAAAAAATGCTTTTTAAAAGTACTTGTCACAATAAGTGAAAGGCTGACAGTTTGCCCTAGCAGAGCTCAGTATTCATGTACTGGAAATGGAAGGTGTGAGTCATAGCGAGTAGGCCCGAGGAAATGGGGTATATTCAGCCTTTGCTTCACCGGATCTTGAGCTGACTTTTACCTTCACCAACAGAAGACACTGAAAGCAAGAAAGCTGATGGAAAGAAATCAGTCACAGAGGAAGTTACAAAGGGTTGTTTTTCAAACAACAAAACCAAGGAAAAGTTGGCAAAAGAAAGTTCGGAAGTTAGTGGGAAGAGTCGGGGTTAAAGATTCTATTATCCTTTCTCAGACAATCCACAGTAAGTAGAAAGATGGCCCCATGGTCCCAGTACACCTTTGACAAAGGGGTTTAAGGCACAGTGGGGAAAACAAAGTTCAACTGTAATTCAGGTTTCAGGTGCTCTGCACACAGGTCATAATCAAAATCCACTGTCATGGATGGTAGGAAAAGAATGAGAGAGAGAGAGAGAAAAAAAAAGAAAGAGAAAAAGAGAGAGACTAAGAGACAGAGAGAGAAAGAGACAGAGACTGAGAGAGAAAGAGAGAGAGAGACTAAGAGAGAGAGAGAGAGAGAGAGACACTAAGAGAGAGAGAGAGAGAGAGAGAGAGAGAGAGAGAGAGAGAGACACTAAGAGAGGAGAATGAGAACTAAACAGCTTTCATTTTAGTCTTTGCATCTGCTCTTACGCCAGCATCCAGATCAAAGTATTACTCTTATTTCATTGGTTTTCTTTTCACATTTTAGATATGGACACTATCAGATGATCCATTTGACAAGTAATCATTCATGTGCAGTGTCTCACAAAACAACTAAATGGTTCGGAATTAATTAAGGAGAGAATCAATGTTTACACACCCTACCAAAATGGATAAAGCAATGTTGAATTTATTCTTTTTAACATAACTATTTAAAAGAAATTTAACAATAAAATAATAATTAATTTGTTAAATTTACACTGAAATAAATGGGACTACAATCTCAATAAAGTGGTCAAAAGTTCCAAATTCTGGCATATGTCATACTTTAGAAGATGAACAACTTCAGGTCAAAGAAATCCTCAGATTTTCTAGACCCCAAACTAGTCTCTGCTGAAAATGTCAGTGAGCACATTTGTTCCTAAATCAGCACATCCTCCAAGTTAGACACAGATGTCACAGATTACCTACAGTCAGTAAATAGATCTAGGAAGTCACAAACTTGGGGGAAATAATGCTTCATAACAAATAATAAATTAATTAATGAAAAATTAGGTAAAATGATGCTTCAGGGGCAATTAGGGCTGAGGTATAAAACCATACCGTAATACTGCAAGAACGTGCCCATTGTGTGTTAATTCTTGGAGGGTACAGCTTCCACGAGTTCTAAATGGCAGAGGATGCTTGCACAGTGTCCTAGCCACCCACGGAAGGAAGCAGGGCCATGTGCTTGCTTGCTCCCTTGCTTTTTTGGCATGATGTTTTCAGCAATGTTGTCAGATGCCTTCAATGAGGATAAAAATGGCATCAAGATCAGCTGCCACACTGAGATTTGTTCTGTGATGTTTAGATTCAGTCAAAGGGATGCGCCTGAGGATCTAGAGGATCACAGGTGGCCTCAAAGCCCCAGGTTCCTCACTCCTGGCCAAGACTAAACTTGAGGGAGAGTTGATGTACAACTTTTTGTTCACAAATGATTGTGCTGGGATGCAACAAAATATCTATCAATTCTCTGTTGCTTGTACTAATTTTGGTCTGAAAATTAACGGCAACAAAACAGAGGTTCTCCACCACCCAGCACCACAACATCCATACTTTGAACCATCAGTTACAGCAAATGGAGAGCTTTCGAATGCTATTGATAAGTTCACTTACCTTGGCAGTATACGTTTTAGGGATGGACACAAAGAAAATGAGGTTGATGCTAGAGTCAGCTCAGTGTTTGTGAGGCTCCAAAGGAAAATGTGGGAGAGAAGAGGCATCGGACTGACTACCAAACTGAAGATCTATAAGATCTGTTTTGCCAACCTCCTCATTGTATGACTGTGAAACCTAAACAGTACACCAGCACCACACTAGGAAACTGAATTGCTTCCATTTGAATTGTCTTAGAAAGATTCTAAGAATCTTTGGCAAGAAAAGGTATTAAACACTAAGGTCCTTTCTTGAGCTAAACTGCCAAACACTCAAACCTTACTGCAAAGAGCAGTCAAATGAATGTTTGCTGAAAAGACTATTTTATGAAGAACTCACACAAGGTCAGAAGAAACAATACAAAGATACTCGTCAAGTTCTCTGAAGAACTTTGGAATCAATTGTGAGACAAGGGGAACACTGGCACAGGACTGCTCAGCATGGCACGCCCATACCAAAAAAGATACTGTGCTCTGTGAAAGAAGAATTGTACTGGCTCAAAAAAACAAAACCCATGAGATGTGCAAATTTAGAGGCATCTCCACACCAAATGCTCCTATGGACTATTGTGCCCAACCCACAGCAGAGCCTTCCAAGTCAGCCACACTGTATCTTGATCCCAACATAATGAGGTCATTTTGGTCCTCTCTGAGAACGAAGGACAACAACCAACCCACTATATGTCAGGCACTATGCTAAGCAGTTTTAACAAATATAATCTCATTTGTTATATTGAGACCACATTATAACAAGGAGGTCAGACCTAGGCTTGGACTGCTAAGGCTACATACAATCAAGGTAGGCTGCTTGAACATGTAGTGAATTCCAGGAATGTTAATTAGTAAATATGCATTTATTAAGTGCCTACTCCGTGCCAGTCACCGTGCTGAGTGCTGAGGGTGTAAAAAGAGGCAAACAGCAGTCCCTGCTTCCAAGAAGCTCACAATCAGGGGCAGACAACATTAAATGAAAATGTACAAACAAGTTATGTATGGGATAAACAGGATATAACAGAAAGAAGGCAGCAGAATTAAGAGAGGTTGGAACAGATTTCCTGTAGAAGATGTGATTTTAGTTTGGATGTGAAACAACCTAGGGAAACCAGGAGTTGAAGATGAGGAAGGAGAATATTCCAGCCATGGTGGGGACGGCCAGTGAAAATACCCAGTCTAAAGACGAAGTGCCCTGTTGGAGGAACAACCAAGAGGCCAGTGTCAGTGGATTCAAGAGTTTGTAGAGGGCAGTTGAGGTATAAGAAGTACTGAATAATGAAGGCTGGTGGGGTGGGGGTGGGGTGTTACAGGGGGGCGGCCATAGGTTGTGAAGGCTTTAAATGCCAACAGAGGACTTTGTATTGGACCCTGGAAGTGATTGGGAGTCACTGGATTTTACTGAGCAGGAAGATGATTGTGTTGAATCCACCCTTTGCTTTGAGGAGAGCAGACCTCCCAACAGGCTGCTGCAACAGTCCAAGTGTAAAACAAGCAGGGCTTGCACCACGGTGGTATCAGTCAGGAGAAGGGGGCGTATTTGCTAATGAGGAAACATGAGCAAGCACAGTAATTCATCGGAAGGGCCACTGCAAGTCGGAGAAAGTTAGCGAAAGAGGGCAGGGGGACATAAATTAGCTGTAGAGATAACAAGAAGCAGAGTGATAGTGGAATGAGATCAACGACTCCAAGTTCAAATCCCTACTCTGATAATTACCATCTCCGTGACCCTTTAGGCAATTCACTTAACCCCTTTGGGACTCATTTTCTTCATTAGTAAAATAAAGATTTTAGACCAGATGATCTGGAACATCCTTCCTAGGCTAAAGGATGAATATTCTGCCAAAGGATTGGAAGGCTAATTCCTCCCTGATCACGGATTCCCTGACCAAGGCCTGCACAACATACAGTCCACGCCACGAGCCACAGCCACTTACAGCCCACCAAAGGATTTGGGGAAGCGCAGGAAAGATGAAGAGGATGTAAAGGAAAGGAAAGATGTGATGAGGGCTTTGTCCATGCCCTGCTTACCTGCTTTCACTTGGTGGCTGGATTGCCACTGGCACACTTTCTCCTGTTTATCATGTGACCCACAGCAATCAACCACTGTCAGTCTGTCTCTAGCAGCTAGACCAGATTTGTCACAACCTGACAGAAGGTAGTGGCCAAAAGTAAAATAGGCTAAACTTCTTCAGGCTGAAGACAGACGGACTATGGCTGCCACAAATCATGTGACAAACAGGAGAATGCACGGTGGCAACCCTACACTTTTCCTGGGCCACCTTAAATTCTTTGGTGGGACACAAGGCCAGCAGGCTGTATGTTGCATAGGCCTGGACTAGACTATCTGTGGCCCAAAGAAGTTTAGCCTATTTTAATTTTGGCCCCTACCTCCTGCCAAGTTATACAGGTCTGCCCTAACCTCTAGTTTCTGATTTAGCCGAAAAGGACAACTCTTAGATGATATTGTCTTTTAAAAAGAAGGAAAGAAACCTATTGTCCACAACTGAAGAGGGTACAACATATCTTTCAGAGAAATAGAAAAATCAAAGGAAAAGTACACTGAATCATACCTCACCTGAAAATCTCTTATAGAAAAAATGAATCTATTTAATAAATTTGAGCAATTGTTTGAATTCCTAAAAGAAAACAGTGCTCTGTGTAGAGAACACTCTACTTTTACTCCACCACCAAAGATGCCTTCTATCGAGGTCCACACTTCAGAGAACAGTGAGGGTAGTCAGAAATGCCTCGATATTTTACCTTCTCCAGAGAACTGCAATTCTAGGGTCACACTTAAGCCAAAAGCACTGAAAGAAATAGACTGTGCTAAATCACATATATTTGTATATCAGAACTTAATTTCTGTTCTTCCATATCTCATTTTTCTTTTGTTATGCAGTGTGTATTCTTTTATCTTATGATACATAACCAAGTTGAATTTGGAATTTTTGTTCTATGTCCGTGTTTTTAATAAGCCTGAAATGCTCTTAAAACCAGTTATAGTACAATGTGTAGACAGGGAAGGTAACTGATTCAAGAGCAACCTAAGGAGCCAGGAGCCAAACACCCTGAACTCTCTCCGTCCTTCAAGAAGTTGAATAAACCAATGAGCTTATTGAAATACATTAAAAGTTTTCAAAAGAACTCATTTTTAATTTTTTTTTTCTGTTGTAGAAGCCACCGTGTGGAAGAAATAACTTGTTGTCTATTTCTTGTAATGTTATTAAAAATATAGGCATGACCTTGTAAGTTAATAGCTCCTATGAAAATATTTACAGGTCTTATATTCCTTTGTGATATTAACAGCTAAACTGAAAGAACAAAGACTTTACATGTCCACTATTGATAAAGTGTTGACACCTGGGGATTGGATTAAGATTGGAATTTGGCAGTGGAAGGTGGCAAAAATTATACTTGATTTTAGGGTGGACTTGCTAATGTTTTATTTCTGATAATCCATATTGCCAAAATAAAAATCCTAAAAATTTCAATATTCAATTAACTGATTGAATAAACATCTATTTAAAAATTGACTATATGTCAGGCACTGTGCTAAGTGATGGGAGATATACAAAGAAAGGCAAAAGACAGCATTGCCCCAGAGTTATTTTCTAATAATTATTTTCCAATAATTTTCAAATGAATTTCACAAAAAAATTAGACTATTAAAACCATAATTCCACATACCTAAGCATCATATGTGGAGGGGCATTTCTAAAATACCACACACACAAGATATAGGGCAGGAAGGGTCCTCAGAAATCATATAGTCCAATTCCCTCATCTTACAGATGGAGAAACAGAGGACCTGGGAAATTAAAGGACCTAAGTTCAACACTTGGTTGGTCACAGGCACAAAATTTGAACCAGTCTCTGTCTCTCAGGTCAATTTTCTTTCTACCATACCATAGTTTTCCATAATTTTATAATATATAACCTAATTTAGTTACTAAGCTATGTACTTTTAAAAACCATTCCCGCTTAAATCTTTATTAGCATTAGCTTTTAAAACTGATGAGCAAAATATTTTTAAAAGTCTCTCTCAGCTAATGAATTTCTTGATGAGCAAATTTTTTTGAACAATTCAGAAATGGCTGTTTAGGTTTTAGAGAGTGACTTAAATGATGTGCATATGTCAGAGAGACAGACATATAGAGAGAAGACAAACACTTTTCTTCCTTACATATTTTAACATGTCATCTATAGTAGAATTTAGACTCTTAAAGGTATAGACACTGCGGGGTGGGAAATACACTATCAGTATCTGGTCACGAATATTTAGGTATAAAAAAAGATAAACATTGCCTAGCCTGAAGGAACAAATGAATAATAAATTCTGAAATTCGATCTCAGAACTTTCCAGGGGTAATAGAGGTCTCCAACCATTTGATATCTGCTTGAAATAATCATTCCTCGGTTGGATCTCATAAGGTACTTATACATCCCCACTGCACAAAGCTCTTTGCTGTCTTAATTTGTTTTGCCAATAATTTCAATACCACTTTCTAAGTAAAAGTAGTGACAAACAGATCACATTCTAACCACTATAGAATGCAAGTTATGGTGGATATGATGGAAACCTTCCCATGTACACATTATAAATCATGATAAATAATGAGGGGAAATATCTGGAATTAGCTGGCAAGTGCTCTACACTTTGGGAAGGGAAGATTTCAAAGCAGTAGATAAAGGATGGGTAGGAACCCATAGCTCAAGACACTACTTTTTAAAAATTGGCTTAAAAAAATTTGAGACTATCAAAAATGAAATTCTGACAAATTATTTTAAAGGTTATTTTGAAAATTGATTTTTTTCTTGAAGAAAAAAAGTTATCTAAAGAAGCCAGTGTTACTATAGCAGAATTCATTGGCAAACTAAGACTTTAAAGCTTGGCAAAGAAAATGAAAGTGAGGATTGAAAAGGGCAGGAGAAAAAAAATAAAAGAGCCACAGTCTAAGAGGATGCCTTGGATTGAGGAATGATTGTGGCGTAACAGAAAACAATCGTGTCATAAGAAATAGCAAGAAATGATTTCAGAAAATCCTAATAGTATAAACTGATGCAGAGTGAAGAGAGCAGAAACGGGAGAACAAATTATAAAAAGAAAGCAACATTGAAACAATTTTGAAAGATTTAAGGACTCAGGTTATTGTAATGAGCAATCATGTTACTAGAGGGACCTACGGAAAAGTCTACTGTCAAACTCCTTACAAAGTATATTATCAAATTGAACAGATTGTGGTATAAAGGAAAACAATGTAAGAAATAGTAAGGGATGATTTCAGAAAATCCTAGTAGTATAAACTGATGCAGAGATGAACAGAACCAGGAGAACAAATTATAAAAAGAAAGCAACATTGAAACAATTTTGAAAGATTTAAGTACTCTGGTTACTGTAATGAGCAATCATGTTGCCAGAGGACCTATGGCAAAGTATATTATCAAACTCCTTACAGAGAGATCACAGAAATAAGCTGCCAAGAAAGCAGGACCATTGCATGGATTCGTTTCGTTTTCTTGTTACAAGATTTAGCTGTATACTCTCCTAGGAATGAGTTTTGAGAAGCAAAACACACCTATACGGCTCTGATACTAGGAACAGAGCAGCAGCTCAGGTCTAGCCTCTGGTCCAGTAGGAAAGCCTGCCATGAAATAAGCAGCATAGGAATTTGAGGCCAAAGGAAAACTTGGTTCAGTCCCTCTAATCTACAGTCTCCCAGCGGGCTAATAATGGCTAAGTCCTGCAGCACCCTACTGAAACTCCCAACCAGGGACAAACTGACAGGCTGAAACCCAGGCTAAGACCTTGAAGAGCTCAGACCAGGAGGTAAAACAGAACTTCCTTTTGATTCCCATCACTGAAAGCACTGAAAGCTTGCAAGCATCGCAGCCTGAGCTGTGAAAGCAGTAGAAGAATTTAAGAGGACAGACGCTCAGGACAGACACCCTGCACCCCAGAAGTACACAGAGCTCAGCACTAACAAAAGTCCAAAGTCATTAAGAAAACTGGAAGATGAGCAAATTAAAAAAAAAAAGAATCCAACCATAAAGAGTTATTGTGGTGACAGGGAAACTTAAAACACAAATACAGAAGAGAATGACTAAAAAAAATGCATAGAAAGGCCCCAAAGAAAAATGCTGCTGGTACAGAAGTCCAACAAAAACTCTTCAAAGAGTTAACACAGGAGTTTGTTTTGGGCTTTTTTCTTTTTAAAGCTAAAAAATTATTTTAAAAATCAAACAAGAATGAGAGAGGAAAAAATAGGAACAGAAGCAAGAATTAAAGAATATATGAAAAGAGAATTAACAGTTTGGAAAAAGAAGTACAAACTTGACTGAACAAGAAAAGGCTGGCGAACTCCTCAGGTATGGTGTGGAGGAGAATCTCGATTCTGGGAGGGCCCGAACCAGCTGACCTAGGAAGTTTCTATGACTCTATGACTCAGGGAGTAAAGGCAATAAGGAATCGCTTTGTTTCTCTACAATCCTTCTGCATACATCTCTTTGCCCCGCCCAACACAGTCACCACTCTGGTACAGACTCTCCTCACCAGCGCGCTGAGTGGAACGTAAAACTTCTCCTACCCTGCACCCCTCCTATTTTCCAGGCTTCTTTAGTAGTGCTCCCCTCTACACATTCTCTATGACCAAGCCATTTTGCCCTGCTAGCTATCTCTGACACACAACGCTCCTTCTATGCCTTTGTCCTGACAGTTCCCCATTCCTAGAATGATCTCCTCAGTCCTCAGTACAGAGCCTGGCAGATAATAGTAAGCATATCATTAACTGATTCCATTTACTTACCCTAACTCCATTACCATCCTTTGACTTTCTTATATCCTGCTTCCCTATGCTCCCTGCACCTTGCCTTTTACACTGACCCTTCCCCTTTTAGAAAGGGTATTCTATTTGATTAGCAGCAAAAATTTATCACTGATGCTGAATACACCACCCACTACTGACCAATTCAATCACCTCACTTCCTACATTTAACCATTTTATACATTTCCCCAAGTATGCCTCAAGAGCTGAGCTCCACCCAGAGGAGACAATGATTCTTATGTTTTATCCTATAATCCCTTTTTTATCATGACAAGGTAACTCTTCCTGGGAGCACAGAAGTGGCTTTGATAGAAGCCACTTTCTGCCTCAAAGAGGAAAGCAATTATGAAAAGGGCCCGAAATAGTGCAAGCCTGAAAAGCTGAATCCCAGCCACTATAATTATAAGTATTTTTATCTATCTCCCAAAAAAGAGAACTAGATCATTTTCCAAATGTCTCTCTGGGGGCATTCATCTATTCTTTCTCAGGAAATTCAGATTCCTAGTCCAGACATACCACCAAAAATGAGGCCTTTAACAGCACTGGTATCCCTATACATATCAGAATTCACCATGGGGCACTGTCCCATTAACACAAATCAAAACCATATCTTTTATCGAAGTCAAGAAGGAATCTCAAGCAAGAAAGGGAAAACGCCAGAAGGCTGCAAATTCCTAATACACATGTGTAGCCTAACTAAGGTCTATGGCCTATTGATCTGCCATGCTCACTATTTGATTACCAATTCCAGCCCCAAAGCAGTTTTTTTTCCGCTACATAAAAAAAATCTACAAAAATGCTGCACATTCAAATACATTTTGCCTGACTACTGATGTACACACAAGCAAAAACAGATACGGAAACATAGCTATGGAGAGATAATAGCCAGCTCCTTTCACCTGTACTGGAGAGTTACATCATGCATCATACAAAGCCTTATCTAAAGGCTAGAAAACCTCAGTATAATTGCAAAACTGTATTATTTTTCCCATTTATTGGCTCACCTATGCAAATATTTCAAAGCCATAATGTTGACCTCATTACTTTTTAAATAACAATTGCAGTAAGTATACAAAAAAGAATAATCTCTTAGCAGCAATGGCCTAAATCTAATGTATCTTGCATAAATGGGGTGCCAAGGTGAAGAATGAATGCTGCTGTTCTGGTGCAGGGGGAGGAGGGGCAACTGGCAAGCTGCACAGAGACAGTGAAAAATTTTCACCACATAGTTCTGCAAATTAAATATTAATTTAAGTTATCATGGCCCTCTTTTAAAATGCATAATAGTCATGAAAATAAAATCATTATTTATAAAAGGCCTTAGGGTTACAGGTACTATAAATACATCATATCTCATACAAGCCTCATAGTATCATTATTCCCATAAAATAGATGAATATAATGAGGCTGTAAGGAATCACGGTTATAATGATAATAAGTTGAGTTGGAACAGAGGCCAAATCTCCTGACTTCAATTTCAGTGCTCTCTGTACCGTACTTTATCTGCCTACCAAATACTTCCTAGAAGGGTTACTATCATTTCCACCTTTAGTGTAAAGAGAGTCAGTCAATACTTGGACAGATTCAGCTGATCTAATGGTCCACCAAGGAAGACAAAGGAAGAGGGGGTTTGCCTCCCTGCAAACCCTTAAACACACACATGAAAACAACAGAGGTACAGGACTGTATGTCTTCTGGGATGACTGATGACTGCCTTGACAAAAGAGCTGGTCTACCCTGTATCACCTGTTCCATGATGACCAGACAATGAGCTCCCTGCTGCCGTCTCCTCTAATCTGTCCCTTTATTTTCTCTTCTCTGTTCTCTCTTCGCTCCAGCTTTACTTCTCTCTTCTGGCTTTTCTCCCATGTTTCTTGGTTTTTGTGCAAAAAAGGTGACCTTTTGCTAATGCTAATCAAACAAAGCAGTCTTCTTTCTGATCAGCAAAGTGACTATACAAAGTGCATTCTCAAGATTTTGGGTCTTTTTCCACAGCAGTTTTCATTGTTCCTTGTCAGCCAAGTGGCAATTCACAGTCCCAGGGCATCAAAGATGGCCATGGCTTTGTTTTTTTCCCCACATGGGGAAAAGAGGATGTAGTGTACCTCTGAGTTCATGGCTTAGACTTTCAAAAACTGAACTTAAATTCAAAAAAGTTTGAGTATATTTAAATTCAGATATTTTGAGTTGAGATTCTTCATATATCCTATTTCCCCAGCCAGACCGGTATTGATCATATATGTCATTTAAATGTTTACGGTTATTTTAACAGTCACAACACTTAAAATAAAATGTTTCCAATTCTTTTATCTTTCTAATACATAGCGAACTTAATCAATACTTCACATGCATTTAAACAGCTTGTTTCAATCAGTCCATTAATAAAACTAGAGAAGACAGAAATAAAAAGTACAGGCACAAGTACATTTGAGCTGGAGATTCTCCGATTTCCGACATTCTTACCTCTATGAGCTTTCTTTCATAGGAGCTTGCTAGTTCCTCACTGACTTCTACAGGCTTTTGCTCAGGGACCGTAACTTCTCCATCAATGTTCCAAAGATTTGGCACAACTTTAGAAAAAGAAAGACACTTCATGAATATTTTAATAGTACTAGGAAATTATACTCTGAGTAAAACACTTTATCTCTTTCCAAACTGATTCTCCAGAGAAAGTGCTCTTTTTAAAAATCACAATTGCTAATTACTATGACAGCAAAATTTTCACCCAAGTACAATAATATGAATGACAAGCTGTAAAAAACATTGTAAGTGTTGTCATGAGGACAAACGCAAGAACCCTGGGGATAATCTTTACACTACATGCTTTTCCCAATGCAAAATATCTATCACCTTGACAAAATATATGTAAATTCACTTTTATCCTTTAATCTCATGAATGTTCTCATTCCTTAATCAAAAAAGTTAGCCACTGATGTAATTGCTCCATACATGTGGTCTGATAGGGAAAAAGAAGAGAAGGGGTATGCAGAACAGAGACGGGAAGGAAGATGGATTTTACACACAGATACTTAGAAATGTCTTTAAACCATAAACATCTCAAAATTTAAAACTGCTAGAATTAGTTTTCAAAACAAATACAAAAAAATACAATGAACATAATCAATTTCAACTTTTAAATCAAATTTCCCAAGTTGTAGTTAGAAAATCGCTTCCACTTTAAAAGAAACTATCAGTAATAAAGTATGTGCAAATAGTGTGCCTTATAGTTACAAAACAAATTCAATATATTTCATCTTTTCTTATCCTCACAGTAGCCTAGCTGTAAGAGCATTTTATAGAGGCCCAAGTGAACTGTCTTCTGATTAATAGTAGGTCTTCTTTTTCCAAGTCAGAGAACTTAGGTCTAGAAGGAAACTAAAAGATCACCTGGTCCAAAAAATCCTTTTTTTTTTTTAAAGGGAAAAAATAAAGGCCCACAGAGGTCAAGCCATCATCAGACTTCTAAATGGGGTCAGCTATCTGCAATTCCTCTGTTTCTCCATTTCCCACTCACTTCTTAGGCCTCATCAAACTGGTTTTGATTACTACTTTTTGAGCAAATGCTACTCTCTCTGAAGCTGCCGAAGATCTTCTCAGTCCAATTACCTTCAGTCCTCAGTCCTCATTCTAAAGGAGCACTCTGCAGTTTTTACATTGCTGAATATCCCCCTCCTTCAGGATAAGTCTTCCTTCCCTTGGCTTGTTTGACACTGCTCTCTCTTTGTGCCCTTTCTGACTTGTTAGAAATTTCCATCTCAGTGTCATTTGCTAGATTATTATGCTGTAAAAACTGTGGTCATTTACCAAGTCTCTGCCCTCAGTCATTATCTTTTCTCTCTATATCCTTTTTCCCTTACCAACTCTCATGGATTTAATTATTATCTCTCTGCAAATGACTCCCAGATCAGCATGCCTACCAAAACTCTCCTGACCTCCAGTTTTGTATTGGGAGAGGTTTTCGATAGAACATTAAATATTAATCTCAAAATCAACATATCTGAAATCACATTTTCTCAAAAACCTATTCTTCCTCAAAATATACCTATTTCTACTATCCCTCCCTCAGATCTCAACCTCAGAGTTATCCTTGACTCTTCCTTCTTTCTAACATGCCCATATCCAAGCAGTTGCCAAATTTTATCAACTCTACTTTTACACCTCCCACAAGGGTTGCAGTGAGGCTCAAGTGAAATATGGATGGCACACAGTAGGCACTTAATAAATGTTTCCCTCTTTCCAGGAGAATGCAAGCACCTTGAGAACAGACACTATTTCATTTTTTATTTTTTAATATTGTGCCATGTAAACAGTAGCTGTTTAATAAATGCTCACTGAATTGTACTGAAATAAAAGAACTGGGATTCCAAGTCCATTCTTCTTCTCAGAGTCTTTCTACTATGCTAAACCACACAGGTTTGGTCTCTTGCCCAAGGTATCTATATCAGTTACCAGTATTAGAAGCTGGGGCATTTAATACATTAGAAAATCTCCATTCCTTCTCCCCACTTCATCCCTTCCCCATTACTACTCCATGGTTAAAGTAGCACACATGAGCAATTATGTTCTAGACACCTAAGTTTATGGACCTGTAGGTACATAACTACTGACTTCTATTTTTCTCTAATAAGAAGCTTCTATTTTATCTCTGAAGTGAACAAAAATGTTAGTTATTTAAGTTCAAAGTGAACAATAAAAACTTCAAGAAACCTCAAGTTTCACAGAGTCTAACAAATGAGTAAGAAGTACAGTGAGCATTCTGTTTTCACTACGTATGTTAATCAACATGTGCTGAGTAAAGTGCAGTGTCACAGAAGTGGAATATAAACAATAAACACAAATAATATCTGACTAATCAAATAGAAAAGGGAAAAAATGCAGTTTTTCTAAGGGGGGGCATTAGTTCTGAAATCAAATGAGTGACAATTTAATACCCTACAAGAAAATCATGCTTCTCTATTATCATCAATAAATACAATCTGTGAATTTAAGCAAAATGATGTTTCAAAACATTTGCTAGCAAAACTTAATCTTAAATCTAAAATTTAACCATTAACAATTTGGGTCTATTTTCAAAATTATTTTGACATCACAGCTTAAAACCTGCCTTTGTCCAAAATAACAGGAAAAAGTAGAGTTGTCAATATTTGACAGTGACATTGCAAAGAAAATAAGTTTTAGACTTACTGAGTAAGAAAGGACCTTGGAAACTGTCTAGTCTGAAACATCTCAATGTACAGATAAGAAAACTGAGGTCCAGAGGTGTGATTTGTTCCAAGGTTCCAATCAAAGACTGTGCTCACTACAGTCAAGGGAGTCTGGGTTTTTCAAGCCTAATGTTTTTATCCCGACACTATGCTACTACTAGATATGACTAAATATTTCTCTTGAAGAAGTAATTCACTAGTATTCTGAGAAAGTTAATTTCTGAAGATGATAAAAACGGTTAGCTTTCATACAGTGGGTTTCAAGTTTATAAAGCACTTCAGAATGTAATGCTCTGTCTAGTATGGATTATTATTTATATTTCACAGAGAAGGAAAGAGGAGATGTAAAGAGCTAATATTAGCAGCAGAGCCAAGACCAGGGCCTAGGTTTTCCTAACTTCAAATGTAATAATCTTTCCAATTCAACTTATCTTGAAGGCAATAAAAAAGGGAAGGGGGGGGAGGGGTGACCCTACATCTACAACTCAAATTCTGAAAAATGTTTTCATACATTTATAAAAGGGACTCTTCTCATGTATAAGACAGCAAATTAACTGGATGGTTAATTACTCTTTGTCAGTAGGTATTAGCCCCATCAAATTCTTATTCTAATGCCTAATTACAGGATAAAAGAGAAGCTCTGGTAATAAGATCAAAGGTTCTACAACAGATTTAGACAAGAAGGAGGCTTAAAGGTCTAGTCCAACCCAACCCACTCCCACTTTACAGATGAGGAAATCAAGATGACTTGTCCAAGTTCACATAACTAGAAAGTCACAACATCTAGGTCTTATGGCTACAAATGCACCCCTCCACCTACATTTGTTATGCCAAAGGAACATCACTTCTGGCAGGATTTACCCCAAACTAGAAATATAAGCCCACCAATAGACCATATGTCTTTTGTCCAAAAAAGTTTGAAGAGAATGATTGATAGATAGCCACCAAGTGATGTTTTAAAATTAATTTTAAAAAGCATATGACAGTTAACCACCAAGTGATAAATGTTTTAAAAAATAATTTTAAAAAGCATATCGTAAATACACAAAAGAAAAATAAAGGATATGAAGAGACACTATCTGTATCCAGAAAAAAACTAAGTTGATGTATAGTATAATTGTACACACACACACCTATTCATGTCTAATGGTAGGGAAGGATGAGGGGGTAATGGGAAGGAAGAAAAAAAGGGAAAAAAAGTAAATTTACATGATAAATTTGTTTTATACTTGGAGGGAATAACAAGTTGTACAAGGCAGATCTGTAGTTTCAAGTGTAACCATCTTTCTCACTGTATTGTATTATGGAAATGCTTTGTTTCCTGAATTAAAAGTAAAATAAATTTTAAAAAAAGAAAAAATCATATGGTTTTACAAAGAAGTTTATGTACATTATCACATTTGAGTCTCATAATAATCATGCAAGTTACATGGTACTAGTATCTATTTCATAGATGAGGAAAATGACATTGAGAGGTTTAATGACTTTTCCATGGTCCCAAAGCAGTGGCTGAGACAGAATTCAAATCAAGTTATCGTAACTTCAACATTACATCCATTATGAAGACCCTCTATTGAGACATACAGGGGCTGCAATCTGTATCAGTAGGAGTATTCATAATACGGAAGTGAGGCCGAAAATATTGATGTTTTATGCCCATTAATACCATTAATGCTGATAACATTATAATTATTTCTAACAAAAATCAATGCTATGTGCATTAAATACATTCAGAGAAGTCAAAGTCAATTTTCTCCCACACTTCTCTGATGACATAATGACATAAAACAGACTGAAAATTGAAAGTGCTCTAGAGGGGGGAAAAAAGCATAATGCGGAAAAGTAACAAAACTTCTCTTCTTTAAGCTATACCATCAGAACCCAAACTGTGTTTTGACAAAAACCAAGGAGACAGCATATCCTTTGTTTCAGAAAGCTTTTTGTTATTGTTGTTCAGAAAGTTGCCGGTTCTGGTGAAAACATTTAGATCCTTTCAAACTTAGAAAGCACATGCCAATTCTTAGTCATTTCAGACCGCTACACCTGTTTGCATGGCTCTCTGGCTAAGTACTTTGAAAAATAAGTGGTTATTTTGTGGCTGTTTTACTTTTGTGATCCAGAAAACAAATGAACATTTCTGTCTAACTTACTATTGAATAAATTTCCAAGATCTATGGATAAGGCTATCCATATGGATATGCAGTGTAGCCAGGCTGTTTTCAATTTTCTTTATCCCCCCTTTTTTTGTATCCCCAGAACTTGGCACAGTGCCTGGAACATAGTAGGCACTTAAAAGTTTCTTGACTTGACAAGAATTAAAAGTAGCATAAAATTCAGGTCTGACTTCATAGAATTTTTTAACTTTAATAAAAGGAAGTACATCTAGGCTTAGAAACAGAAAGATGTGCTTTGTGGCATAGCAATTATCAAATATTGGAAAATTCCCAAGGGATAAACTTCATAAATTCTTCTAAGATACCATTCAGTTATTCAGTTAAGGCATATTAGCATCCTCAAACCCACTAGAAACAAAACAAGAAAATTAGCACATTCAACAGACCAAACTTTTTTTTTTTCCCTCAATGAAGAAGTATTTACTGATTGTAAAAACCCAAGCAAGCAAAGGGAAGGCTGAATGGATCTGGAGATTTAAAATTTCATGCAATGCATCCTCAGACCATACAGAGGCAAGGTATTTGATGTCAAAAATATGCCCACTTCTACTCTACATCAATCAGTAAGCATTTATTAAGCTTCTACTGTGTGCCAGGCATTGTGCTATAAAAACAGATAAAAAGAATGAAATAATCCTGATCCTCAAGAAGCTTACTTAGGAGATGGATCTGGGGAAGGCACAGCAAATACTTACACAGAATAAATTTTTTAAAAATACAAAGTCATGTTGGAAGAGAGAACAAATCAACAAGTATTTATTCAGCCTCTGCTGAGTGCCAGGCACTGTGCTGTAGACAAATATAAAGGAAGTCACCGGCCTCAAGGAGCATCCTCGGGAGAGGGATATGGGGAGGCAACAGCAAGTATTTGTGTACAATAAGGAAGCACTAGCAGCTGTAGTGATTTAAAAAAACTTCATGCAGAAGGTAACTTTCTGAGTTTTGAAGGAAGAGAAGGAATCTGTAACGTGGAAGTGATGAGGGAGGGCACTCTAAGCTTGTGCCAAGGCAAGGAGATAAGACAAAGTGCCATGTGGTATGAGCCAAAAGAAGGACAATTTGGCAGAATCATAAAGTAAGGAAAGGAGAGCAATATTTACTGCCCTATTACTGTCCAGGGTACCATCATCCTACTTAACCAAGCCCCAAACCTCAGTGTCATCTCTGACTCCTCTCAATCACCCCACATATCCAATCTGCTGCCAAATCCTGTCATTGCTACTTTCAAAACTTCTCACCTACCTGTATGAACGCTTCACTCTGGATGCATAGCTACTGTCCTAGACCAGGCCCTCATCATCTCAGCCCTAGATTACTGCAATAGCCTGTGAGTTGGTCCCCTCGCTTCAAATGTCTCCCCACTCTAATCTATTCTCCAGGAAGTTATCAAAAGTATTCTTCCTAAAGCAGTTCTGATCACACCTCCATACTCAATGGCTCCCTATTATCTCCAGGATCAAACAGAAAATCCTCTATTTAGCACATAAAGCCCTTCACAGTCCGGCCCCTTCCTATTTTTTGCAGACTTTACTCCCCTTCATGTACTCTATCATCCAGCAACACTAGCTTGCTTGCTGTTCCTCACATGGGATGTTCCATCTTCCAACTCTGTACCTTTTTGATGGCTCCCCCAGTCCTGGAACACTCCCCTTCCTCCCCTTAGCCTTCTACTTAGAATCTCTTGCTTCCTTCAAGAATCAGCTTGAATCATGCCTTCTAAAAGAAATCTTTTCTCCCTGACCTCCTTATGGCTATTGCTTTCTCTCTCTGAGGTTATCTTCCATTTATGTTATAAATATCTCAGTTGTATGATTTTTTTTGTCTACCCTATTAGAATTTGAGCTCCTTGAAAGTAAGGACCATGTTTTTGCTTTTCTTTGTATTTCCTGCACTTAGCATAGAGGCAGACACATAGTAGGTACTGAAATTGTGAGTGGTCAGGATTTAAATCCTGCCTCTGTCACAAATTACCTATGTGAACTTGAGCAGGTCACTTCCTTTCACTAGGACTCAAATTCCTCAACTGCAAAGTGAAGAGGTCAGAATCAGTGGTCCTTTCTAGCTCCATATCTAGCATTCTGTGATCTTCTGAAAGATAATTCATAACTTCTGTTGGGAGAGAGGAGAGGTGGGAAAAAAAATAATTGAGAGACCAGAACCTAAATGTCAAAGAAAAAATGCAGACTGATCTATACCATACAGAGAGTCATACATACCATCAGGCAAGCTGTGTATGCCAGAGTCTCAGACTGTTCAGCTGGAAATAAATCTCATGCGTACCCCATTCTACTTTACTGATGTATATAAATAAGACTTTTGAGACATCTTGACCAGAAGCACTGTGGTCATATGATGACAAACACAAAGAACCCACAAGAATTACTTCAGTTTTTCATGTCAGTCACCCTCACTCATTAACCTTTCAGTTTTCTTCTCCAGAAAGATCTGCTCACCTGCTCAAATGCCTCATCCTTCCTGCAAGAGATATTATCTAAATTTATAACACATGCAGAAATACAGCTGGGAATGACTATTTTATAAAATCAGAACTGTCATCACACTCTTCACAAACCACATTTTCACCTGCTCATGTGATGCAGAATAGCAGAATCTTTGATACACACTTTAAAATTGTGCTGAGTGAAAAGCAGTTTGACAGTGAAAACTACTTTTGAGCTGAAATAAAATATTCAGACAGTCATGCCAGACGAAGTCATTTTTTTCATCTTTATCCAAAGGACAGAAAAGTATTTGTTGTATAAAACTCTGGACACAGATGCCATCTAAGCAATGTAAGATCACGGAATAAGTAAGTACGGTGACAGAAATGGGCAGGGGAAGGGAGAGCAACAGGACACCTGGCCTTCCCAACAGTTCTAAATACTCATTTTAAAAACAGCACATTCTACAAAAATATGTTTATATCAAAAAATTGGGTGAAAATAGCATCTTTATAATCTGGTCCCAAGATGGCAACAAAACTGTTGAAATGGTATGTTTCAACACATCCTTAGCCAGAAACTTGCTGCTAATCTATAAACCTTAAGCTTAGAGAAATTAAAATCTGATGAAAAATTCACACATTTTCATCTTAATGAATAGCAATTGGGTTTTTTAAGGCCACACAGAAAGGAGAGGAATAGAGAACCACCCCACCCCCAATGCCTAATACAACAAAGAATTTCTCCCATATCTTTTAGCAGTTAATCATCTCCAATTTTGTAGATTATTTCAAATGGGTTAGTCTTCTTTCTCTAAGTAAAGTGTAAACTGGAGGCCAAGGATTATAAGCATGATTTCTTTGGTATCCCCTACAGCTACTAGAATAGCGAAGGTCATTATTTATCAAGGCAATCAAGCTATTGTATTAATGCATTGATCAACATCTCTTGCTTCAGAAAGATGTCTAAATGTATAAAACTTTCAATTGAGGTTGATCAAACCAGAAACTAACACTTTAATTAAGAATTCCATCCCAATCACCAGAATGTGCCTACTATGAATTCTCAGATCTAGTAATCATATGATGTTGCCTTTGTTATAAAATTGTTTACCGCTGTAATCAAGAAATCTTTTTAAGGTATTGTATAAATGTCTAGCACGGAACAGTCAATCTATAGGCAATTACTTTTACACTTGCCAAAGCACTTACTTGTACAGTTATTAACTTACTTAATAAGCACACAAAATGGTACTGGGAAATAAAGGAGGAAAAAATAACAAGAAATATAGGAATAGCATTTCCATAATATCGGCTTTGTCCAAGTGGGCAGAATGAATAATGTTTACTATGGAGACAAAGCTGGAAAAAGACAAAGCTTAGTTTTAAAGTCACAATATTACAGGGATTTTTTTTTTTCTTTTAAATCATGAAACAGTCTTCCTTAGTAGTATGGTAGTAAAAAGAATACAAGACTACAAAACCAGGAAAACTGAAGTTTTGCTTCCAACTCTGCCACAAATTGGCTATGTGACCTTGAAGAAGTCACTTAATCCACTGGGACATCAGTTTGCTAAATTATAAAATGAAGGACTGTACTAAACAATCTCTAAGGGCCTGTCCCAGCACTGACAATCCTATGATTCTAACAAAGCACATAAAAGAAAGAAGAAACAGAGTCAAAAAAGATGAGAAAGGGGATGGAAAGAGATATACTTAGGACAGGAGTACTCCAGGCTGCATGTGGCCTTACAGGTCCTTGGGTGCAGCCCTTGGACTGGGTCCAAGTTTTATAGAACAGCTCCTTTCATTAAGGGGATTTATTCTGTGAAGTTTGGATGCAATCCGAGGGCTGCACCTGAGAACCTAAGAGCCACCTGGGGCCTCAAGGTCACATCCCCCACCCCCGACTTAGGATCACATAGTCTTATGTTTTGAGCTGGAAAAGCCCTTAGATATCAATGAGTCCAAGTCCTCATTTTACACATGAGGAAAATCAGCCCCAGAGAGATCAAATGACTTCCTAACAGTGACAAGGCCTAACAGTTTTCGAGTAACAGAACCACAACTGAACCCAGGTTCTTTAACACCAAATCCAGGACTCTTTCCACTAACCCACACTGCTCAGAGCCAACAAAACGACTCTCTGAAGAAAGTCTGACTGAAGAAGACAAACCAACAAATGAAAATAAGAGCAGAGCACGAGCTCAACCACAAAACTAAAGCATTCTCAACCAAAATGGCAGAAGGTAGGACTGGGAAACAGTGGGAGAATGCTTGGTGATGAACATAAGACACATAGGGAAATGTATTAAGAAAAAGCAGTAATATAAAATAGCTAGCCATCAGTCATGGCAAAGATGTGCTCTACAAGGAGCAAGGATTTCAAAAGATATGGAAACCCAATAAACCATACCACAAGTCAGTCTAGGAGGGCAACGAGGGAGGAAGATTACTATTAATGGTTAATAAAAAAAACTAACTAAATGACATCCCCACTACAGGAGCACCAAAAAGGAACAATGATAATTCTAAATATGAAAATTCTAAAAAAATTTTAGAAAAAATTCTAAAAATTCTAATTTACAGCATGACAAAAAATATCAACAGTGAAACTCAAAAAAAGTCATTTTTTTAAAGGAAAAAATATGAGAGTTTTAAAGAAAGTAAGTTTGAAAGTCAAATGTTTATGAACTCTAAAAAACACCATAAGACTTTAAAGAAGGAAGGCCATGGTGATCAGAAAAAGGCCGTAACAACAGGCCAGTTGGTTTACTCGTGCACACTACGCAGACTCACATAAACACTCAATGTCCAAGCTGGCGTCTCAGAAAGGGACAAAAGAAGGACAAAGAAAGACAGACATACATCCTGAAAAAAAGAGGCCCTCGAAGTCCTACTGTTACGAGGCAGAAACGATTCAAGGACCGCATCACAAGGTTTATTTATGTTCTAGAAAAAGAAATTTGGAAATCAAGATGAAGTAGAGACCTGAAGTGAAGTGATTAGGGTTCAAAGGTAAACACCCCAAAATATATACAAAGTCAAGAAAATAGGGAAAATATACAACTTCCTTAAACTGTTTGGGCCCAAAATACTCATGCTAAAACTTCAGAAAGCAATAATTCCTACTGAGTCGTTTGATGTAACATACATAGGTTAAGAGTCCACAGCACAGAAAACCATAGTGGATATTCAAGAGTCCCTGGGAAATAACATCAAACTGTAAATCACAAGGGAGTAGCTGAACTCTGAAGATTAGAGGATTCTTCCTCAGACAATTTTAGCAGCATAATCCTATAAAAGTGAGTATCCCCCAGGGTTTTTTCCTGGGTCTCTTTCTCTTCTCCTATTTCATTATTTCACTGGGATTTTATCAGTTCTGATTGATTTAATTATCATTTCAATGCTAAGGAGTCTCAAATCTATCAGTCTTATCCTAACCTCTTCTAACTTCACACACATACATCTAACTGCCCACTGGAAATCTCAAATGTGGATGTTCCATGAACATCTTAAAGTCAACATATCTAAAACTGAACTCATTATCTTTTCCCTCAAAACCTCCCCTCTTCCTAATTCTCCTGTTACTGTTAAGACTACCAACCTAGCCGTCATCCTCAACTTCTCCCTCTGACTCATTCTCCACACCCAATCAACCATCGTGCTCTGCCACTTGTATCTTTGCAACCCCTCACATATATCCCACCTTCTCTCCTTTAACACTGCCACCCCCCAGTACAGGCCTTTATCATCTCAGAGTTGGGCAGCGGCACTAGTTGCTTGTTTGTTCTTGTCTGGAGTCTCCTCTACTGCCCCCAATGCATCCTCCCTCCCCTCAGTTGTCAAATTAAACTTACACAGACCTGAACATGTCACTCCCCTAGTCAAAATTCTAGTGTCTCCCTCCCATCTCTAAGATCAAATATAAAATCCTCCTTTTGACACACAAAAAACCCTTCACAATCTCCACTTTTCCAGTCTGTACATTTTACTCTTTCCCACACACTCACCAATCCATTGTCTTTGACGCTCTTATTTTTTTACCTCAGGCATTTTCACTGGCTCTTTCTCATATATGGAATGCTTTCCCTCCTGTCTTTTCTGGATTCCTTGAAGTCCCAGCAAAATCTTACCTTTTAAAGAAGTTTTTTCTCAATTCTCATTAATGCTAATGCCTTCCCTCTGCTGACGACCCTAATTTTTCCTGTACGTACTAAATATATATATACACACACACACACACACACATATAAATACAGTGGCTGGCACATGACAGGCATTTAGTTGCCTTGATTTGCTCACAGAGGAGTCATTTTACCTCTCTCAGGCTCAGTTTCCACCTCTGTAAAATGGCGATAAAACTCTCTCTCCCCCAGATTACTGTGAGGAACAAATGATAATGTGTAAAGTGCTTTGTAAAGCATAAGGCACTATATGTCAATGCTACTAGCTATTATTATCTGCAAGTGAAGGGAGTTTCTACAGGATGATTTTGCCTCAGTTATAAAATTGTAAGTCTAGACCCCCCTCCAAAAAGAGTTCATAACTTCAAAAACAAGAAATGCTGATTTGCTAATATCATATTCTATTTTAAATGATATGTGAATACAAAAATCTGATGTACTTTCTCACTTAAGAAGGAAAATGCTGGCATATTTAAAATATAATCATTAGAAACTACAGCAAAAAGCCCACAAAGGATCCTGCAGTTTCCTCAAAAAATCTTAACTGCATCCCAAGCAAGCAAAGAAAGATTAAACAAGAGAAAAATATTTTTTAAAAAACTAAGTTCTGGGGGGAAAGTATTACATACAGGCTGGGAGTACAAATTTACTTACTGATCTTCAGATGGACTCATCTACTTTTGATCCCTTGTTTATACTATAAAATTGGAGTGTACAGCAATGATAAAAGACAAAGGAGAGACAGACTGAGACACAGAGAGTGATACATGTACACATACATACATATGCATATACATACACATATACAATACATATGCTATATGTTCATAATGCCTTCATCTAAGCATATTCAAAATGCTTTTAAGCCCTTACTCCAGAATTCTGAAATTTCATGTGACAGATGGGAAGTATTTATTTCCACTTAAGCTAATGAGAAGACTGAGAGAGAAAAAATTAAATTACTTCTCCAAAAGGCACCCCAGAGCTCTCATAATTTGAGAGTACTGTGTACCTTCTCCTAAATTAACATACATCAGGATAAAAAGCATCATTTATTACTTTCTCTATAGAACAGAGCTCCCTAACACATGGTCTACAGATCCCCAAAAGGTCCATGCTCAGATTTCAGAGGGTCCATGACCTTGAATATGAAGAAAAAAATGAATCTTTATTGTCATTACTCTCTACCTGAAATACAGCATTTTATTGGATTTTTTTAAAAAATTATATGAAAGGGTCCATAAGTTTTACCAAAGGGCTCCATAAATTAAGAACTTTGCCTTATATTTCCCCAGGGGGAGAAATGACCAAGAAGTCAAAAATATCAACAACTGCTTCACATGGACTTGAAGCCTTCCCCAATTAAATGTAATCACCCCAGCACCTCCACCAAAAAAAATTAGCAATCTAAACAATAAAAAAGATGGTTTCAGGTGAAGAAGCTAATGCACGTAAGAAAAAAAACCAGATGCTAAAGTGAATCTGATGAGCCATTAGACAGCTGGAAGAGGCAGCTGCTCTCAGTTATTGCAGGCAAAGTGTTGCAGTCTGCAGAACCAGCTGGTGCTTCACTGAAGGGGCTGCATGGCAAGGTGCCCAAAGCCCCTTTAAACTGAGGACTGCCTTTTAAGTTTGCTTTTATAGATTTGAGCAAAAAGAACAAGAACTTGTTCATTAGGCCCCAGGATAAAGAAAAGGAAATTCTACAACCAAAAAGTTGGTAATAAATCAATGCAACTTACATTTCTTACTGTACAGGCTAAAACTATATGTAAATGGCTTCCAAGTGGCTTTAGGAACTTATACCACTTGGATCTATAGCCTATTTATGGAGTGGAAAGAGCACTAGCTATGGTGGCAGATGGCCTATGGGGGAAACAATCCCAGGTCGTCCATTTACTAGTTGGGTGACATAAAGTTACTTGGTCTCTCAAGATCTTAGTTTCCTGTAAAAGTCATCTGTAAAAGGAAGGGGTCATTTAGGATCATCTCTAAGTCCTTTCCAACTCTAAATTTGATGATCCCACACTATCTTTAAAGAAAAATCTTGAGATGTTTCTGAATCTAGGGTCTTAGGACATAACCATGACTACTCCCAACAAACAAACTCTTGGTTGTCCCTGCCAGGGAATGAAGTGAATTAAGTATATGGCCTGAGGACTGCACGTGGCCAACAAGCCTCTGTAGGTTGGCCCAACCAGAATGAAATGTAATTGGGAAACATTTAACAAAATAACTAAAAAAACACAATAAAACACTGAAAATACAACTTAAAAGGACATGAATATGCAGCCCACAGGGATTTCTATGTACAGATTAGTAGCCCCTGTTTCTATCCCACTAACTCTCCTAGCTGCAATATGTCATTTTTTGTGAATTTAAAAATGATCATCATTTTAAAAAGTATTTTTCTTATTTTAAAACACTAAAGCTCTGTATGAATCTGATTTAGTACTTCTGCCACAGAAGCTCAGTTCCTCAAATGAGAGACAAATGAAGCTGCTTGAACAGCTGTTTTCCTTTTGTAGGATGTACTCCAATGGTATATATTAAAGGGTACCATACAAGTAATACTGACTTAAAAAAAAAAACTATTCTGGAAATGGCATGGAACTGAGACTTGTAAAAACGAAATTCTAATAGGCAATTTAATAAGACTAAAGGAAAATTTTACATCTGATTTCAACAAATTGACTTCACAAATATAAGACAAGGAAATGTGGTTACACAGCACTTCATCTAAAGGAAAGGGGGGGATTTAGTAGGCTACAAATTCAATATAACTCAACAGTGCGATATGGCAGCCAAAAGCAAACTAATGAAATCTTGGGCAGCAATAAGGAGGTGCAGCTTCAAGTATTAAGAAAGTGATAGTCCTGGTTTACCCTGTTTCTAACCCCATCTGGAATACCATAATCAGTTATGGAACCAACAGTTCAAGAAGGATGATGATAAGATGGAAAAATTCTAAGAAAGGCAAGTGGAATGGAGTAGGGCCTCAGGTCCATTTCATCAGGAAAAGTTGAAGAAAAGAGATGGTTAAACTTGAGAAATGAAGTACAAGGGAACCAACGCCAAGTATTTGAAGGACTATCCAGGGAAAAGAGGGGAAACTCTTGTCCTGATTCACTCCAGAGCTAAAAGTAGGAGTACTGGATAGAAGATCACAGGCATATGTAACTTCCTAACACAACTACTGGAAAGGGGGGTAAGCTGCCTTTGGAGGTAATGACTGGGTCCCCCTTCACAGTAAAGACGAGTCTTGTCCCAGATGAAGTAATGAGGACTCTTTTTGGGACACAGATTGGGCTAGATAACTGCTGAGCACGGGAGAGTGCAGTATATTTCATTAGTTACATATTAAATAGAGAACATTTTTAATTTTTTTTAAGGCAAACAATGAATACTCACTAATAAAAGACATTTTTTGCTAAACAATCAGGCAACTAAAACAACTAAATTTAATTTTTTCACACTTAAATTTTACTTTAAAATAAAAAATTTGCAAAGGATTCCTTTTAATTAAGTCATTCCCCATTTCCTAAAATGCAGAAAAACCTTTTCATCAATTTGAAGGAAGAAGAGAAGGGAAAAGTGGAGGGGAAGGGCAAGGAAAAGGGAAAGGAGAAGGGCAAGGGGAAGGAAGAAAATATCTCAACAATTAGACCCTATTGCCCGGGCCCCAACATTTTGTAAAGGACAGCTGGCGATGAAATGTAAGGATTGGTGACCAAATGGATAACTTCTTAGAATTTAATTTGTTTATCTTCTTCATACAAATCCTAGCCTCAGGGTCATGTACTATACACTAAGCCACCAATATAAATAGCCAAAGGAGTCAAAAAGGGGGAAAATGTCTAGCTGATGTGTACTTGGACACACTTCGAATCTGCCCTGTAACTATGCTGCTCATGTCCCTTATAACTCTGAAATTCCATCGTTCTGTGAAAACCTTAATGAGCACTAAAAATAAACTAACACTATTCCAATGCCATTAGAAATGTTTCCTGCAATATGTTTTGGAAATATAAAATTGATAATCTACCAGAGCACAATTTGAACTTGTATAAAATCACGGTACAGTGGTTCCTTTCTCAGTGAAAATCAATGTTCATCTGAGTTGTTCAACTTATTTTTTTTGCTTCAGGTAAGGTAGGTAAGAAACTTTCACTTGGAAAATATTTATTTTTGTTTATAAATGATTTGTAAAATGAAGTAGAAGAACACTGATACTACAAGACTGCTAAAGAAAGGGTTAGAAAAGTAAAGGATATAAAACATCTAAAAAAGAAAAGCCTTGGCTGATAAAGGTTAACAGCCAGGAAAGTTGTTTCATCCTTAATTTTATTTTCAACACATGAACTGTATTTAGGAGGTAGTAAGGGTTTATGTGGAATGGTAGGGATTTCCTTCAGAATCTCTTTCAAAGTTCTCTTCTTTTTGTCTTATAATTCCTCACAATTGACATTCACCAATCAAATGAATGTGATGCACCACATTCACCTATCAATTATGATATTCAAAATAAAAAGGCTCTGAATCCAAGGTTAAGCGCTTGGAATTCCATTCTTTTGACAACTGGGATCTATTGCAGATCTGTAAACAGTTCCATTACAGCCAGGTGGCACAGTGGATAAGAGTGCCAGTTCTGGAGTCAGGAGGACCTGAATTCAAATCTAGCCTCAGACACTTAGTAGCTGTGACCCTGGGCAACCTTGTTTGCCTCCGTTTCCTCATCTGTTAAATGAGCTGGAGAAAGAAACAGCAAACCTGAGTATCTTTGCAAAGAAAGATGAAGACTTGGATACTACTTGTTGGTTGGTCGCTGTCCTTCCTTCTCAGCACTATGCTAGAGTCAAGTTTCAGTGTGTTCAATTGTGGCTGATCAGATCAATAGAGCTGGGAATGCTCTACCACAAGTTGGACACAAACAGTTCATAAGAACATTTAGAGTGGGTTCTTTAAATTTTTGCATCCTGTGTTTCCTTTGAGCTGTTTCAATTCTGTGTTGCTCACAGAGCACAGCACCTTCTCTGATATGAGCATGCCATGATAAGGAGTCCTATGCCAGTGTCTCCCATGTCACAATCAATTCCAAAGTTCTTAAGAGAGACCTTGAGAGCGTCTTTGTATCACTTCTCCTGACCACCATGTGAACACTTGCCCTGTGTGAATTCTCCATAAAATAGTCTTTTGGGAAGTGTATGTTTTGTTATTTGAACAATGTGACCTGCCCATCAGAATTGTCCTCTCTGAAGCAGAGTTTGAATGTTTGGCAGTATAGTTCAAGAAAGGACCTCCGTGGCTGGTACCTTATCCTGCCAGGTGGCCTTCAGAATCTTCCTAAGACAATTCAAATGGAAGTGCTTCAATTTCCTGGAAACTGTCCAGGTTTCAGAGGCAATGAGGTCAGCATAACAGTTCTTCAGTTACCTCTTCTCTCCCATAAGTTCCCTTACAGCCTCCCAAACACTGAGCTACAACAACATGTGTATCAATGTGTACAATCCTGGAAAGTATACTACCAAAGTAAGTGAATTTATCCACAGCATTCAAAACTTCTCCATTT
Source organism: Bettongia penicillata ogilbyi (assembly GCA_023548195.1). Lineage (NCBI taxonomy): Eukaryota > Metazoa > Chordata > Mammalia > Diprotodontia > Potoroidae > Bettongia > Bettongia penicillata. Next base: position 2,669,822 of record JAJHZJ010000567.1, read on the forward strand.
GAGGTAAGCAATGGTGCCATATATGAATGGCGTGGTGGTACCCGATGGAGCACCTATGTTTTCTTCGCATCAACTGGATACAACTAATCAACCAAACAACCAAGTGAGAAAAGTTCTAGATGTGCAGTTAGAGTGCCTGCAAGTGAAATCCAGCTCTACTACCCTTGACATAGGAACTGAGGCAAATCGCCTCACTCCTCTTGTCTCATTTGTAAGGTGACAGCTTAGATTAGAGGCAGTATTCCTTTCCAGCTCTACATTTATGACCCTGTGATTCTACACTTTTATTTTCCTGATGTTATCTAAGATTCACTCAGAGCCTTATGAATATTAAATACAATGTTGACAAAGGATACTCATTAATTACTATTACTACATCTAATAATACTAACTCCTCATGGTGCTTTAAGGTTTACAAAAGTGTTTTCCTCACAAAAAACTTGTGAGGTTGTGGAGTATTACTACCTCTTTTACAAATGAGGAAACTGAACCCGAATAACTGCTCATTCAGAGTTTCGAGGGTCCAGCCTGAAACCCAGGCTTTCTTGTACCAATTCTTGTGTAGTTTTCACTGAAATGGGCTACAAGAAAATTAAAGGGAATGAGAGTTCTAGCCATCAGTTTGGAGGGGTAATAGCATTTTTCCAATGACTTATTCCTGCTTTGAGGGAAAGGAGAATGCCTTCAGAGAAGTAAGATGTTTGCTTTATGCTGTATGGTTTGGTTTTGTTTTTTTTAAATAGCATTTAAATGATCTTTTTCCCTTTATAATTTCTGTAATCAGTCACTTATGTTAATGCCACTTACATTATGCCAATGTTAAGAGTAGTCAATTACATATGAGATTAGACCATTCCAAAATTTTTTTTCTTTTAATCTTTTATTTATTTAACTTTTTACATTCATTTTCACAAATTTTTGGGTTCCAAATTTTCCCCCCTTTTATCCCCTCCCCCCACCCCAGTACCCCAAGCAATCTAATTTTCCCTATCTCCAATCTATCCTCTCTTCTGTCATCCCTCCCTTCTCTTGTCTCCATCTTCTCTTTTCTCCTGTAGGGCCAGATGACTTTCTATTCCTCATTAACTGTATGTCTCCTTTCCTAGTTGCAACAACAATACTAAACAATTGTTCCTAAAACTTTGAGTTCCAAATTCTCCCCATCCCTCCCTCCCCACCCATTCCCTTTGGTACGGCAGGCAATTCATTATAGGCCATATCTGTGTAGCTTTGCAAATGACCTTCCTGATAGTCGTGTTGTGTAAGACTAACTGAATTACCATCCCTCCTAACCTGCCCCTCATTGTTTCTCTTCTATCTTTTGATCCTGTCCCTCCCCAAGTGTTGACTTTCAATTACTCCCTCCTCCCTTTGCCCTCCCTTCCATCATCCCCCCCCCCTGCAATATCTCCTTCTCCCCCGCTTTCTTATACTGTAAGATAGGTTTACATACCAAAATGAGTGTGCATTTCACTCCTTCGTTTAGTCAAATGTGATGAGGGTAAACTTCTTGGTTTTTGTTTTTGTTTTTTTTCCCTCAGCTCTCCTCTTTTTCCCTCCACTAAAAAAATCTCCTGCTTAACTCTTAAATGACATATAGTTACCCCCTTCCATTTCCCCCTCTTTCCTCTCACTACATTTCTCTCTCACCATTTACCTTAATTTCTTTTAAGGTATGGTTCCATCCTATTCAGTTCAATCTGTGCTCTCTATCTCTGTATGTGTATGCATGTGTGTATGTGTGTGCATGCGTGTACATGTGTATGTGTGTTCCCACCAACTACCCAGATACTGAAAAGTTTTAAGAGTTAGAAATATTGTCTTTCCCTGTATGAATGTGAACAGTTCATTTCTGGTAAGTCCCTTAATACTTCTCTTTGCTGTTTCCTTTTTCATGCTTCTCATTCTTGTGTTTGAAAGTCAAATTTTCTTTTCCGCTCTGGTCTTTTCATTAAGAATGATTGAAAGTCCTCTGTTTCATTGAAAGACCATATTTTCCCTTGAAGTATTATACTCAGTTTAGCTGGGTAGGTGATTCTTGGTTTGAGTCCTAGTTCCTTTGCCTTCTGGAATATCCTATTCCACGCCCTTCGATCCCTTAATGCAGAAGCTGCTAGATCTTGGGTTATCCTGATTGTATTTCCACAGTACTGGAATTGTTTCTTTCTAGCTGCTTGCAAGATTTTTTCCTTGAGCTGGGAATTCTGGAATTTGGCCACAATGTTCCTAGGAGTTTCTCTTTTTGGATCTCTTTCAGGTGGTGATCGATGGATTCTTTCAATACTTATTTTGCCCTCTGGTTCTAGAATGTCAGGGCAGTTTCCCTTGATAATTTCATGCAAGATGATGTCTAGGCTCTTTTTTTGATCATGGCTTTCAGGTAGTCCCCTAATTTTTAAATTGTCTCTCCTGGATCTATTTTCCAGGTCAGTTGTTTTTCCCATGAGATATTTCACATTCTCTTCCATTTTTTCGTTCTTTTGGTTTTGTTTGGTGATTTCTTGGTTTCTCGTAAAGTCATTAGACTCCATCGGTTCCATTCTAATTTTGAGAGAACTATTAAATTCAGTGAGCTTGTGAGCCTCTTTTTCCACTTGGCTCATTCTGCTTTTGAATGCATTCTTCTCCTCATTGGCTTTTTGAACCTCTTTTGCTAATTGAGTGAGCCTATTATTTTTCAACGTGTTAATTTCCTCAGCATTTTTTTGGGTCTCCTTTACCAAGGTATTGACCTGTTTTTCATACTCTTCTTGCATCTTTGTCATTTCTCTTCCCAGTCTTTCCTCCACCTGTCTAACCTGCTTTTCAAAATCCTTTTTAAGCTCTTCCAAGGCCTGAGCCCACCCGACACCCCCCTGGGGTGTCTGGGGTACTGAGGCCCCGCCCCCCACGTCTTTCCCTGATGGCAAGAATACGTTCTCGTCCTCGCCATCAGATCCGAAGGTCGGGATCATTTGCACTTGTTGGAAAAAACTCTCTATAGTCTTATTCTTCTTCCCTTTTCTAGGCATTTTCCCAGCCAGTTACTTGGCTTCTGAGATTCCTTTCCACCTCCCCCTGGATCCGCCCAGCTAGTGCCTGGCCTCTGAGATTCAAATGCACTTTCCGCAGCAAGCTTTAATTCTGGCGCAGGGGTGGGGGCAGGGCCGCCTCCCAAGCTCGGTCCCTCAGGGGCTTTCTGCAGAGACTTTCAGGAACGGAGTGGGTGGGGGCGGGGTGGGGGGCCCGCCTCCTATGCTCAGCTCCCTCAGGGGTTTTATTCAGAGGCCTTCAGTAATAGAGCGGGGTGGGAGCAGGGCCGTCTCCCAGGCTCAGCTCCCTCAGGTTGGAAAGACCTTCAGTATTGAAGATCCTACCTGCTGCTGGGGGATTCCTGAGTCCTGGGCAGCTGCGCCTCAGCCGCCGCCCACGCCTCTGCCTCCGCCGCTTCCTGCCCCTGTCTCTGCCGCCACCGCTTCCTCCCGAGGGGGCCCGAGTCACGGAGATGCTCCGCTCCCCTCCCCTAGCCCAGCCTTCTTTCTCACTGACCTGTAGCTTCTGTGGGCGGAGGGACCTTCCCGGCCGCCGAAGTTTCCCCCGGAGCTTCCCTCTCTGAAGCCTGCTCGGGTCAGCTTCTCTGGGGCCGAGGCCCGGGCAGCGCTGGGGGTGGGGTCCACTTTCCGGGTCGCGATGGACCCCGGGGACGGCTCTCCAGGGCTCAGTGGAACGGAAATCTCTTCCCCTATGTTTATGCACCCCCTGCCGTGATTCAGAATTTATGGGGATCTCTTTTTACCTCAATTCCATAGGTTGTGGGCTCGGAGCTCATAAATGTGCATCCTTCTACTCCGCCATCTTGGCTCCATCCCCATTCCAAAATTTTGATGATGGCAATGAAATGTGATGTTACATCATATTTTATTTGATGATGTTGACATCACAGAAATACATATATATATATATATATATATATATATATATATATATATATATATATATATATATATATATATACACATACTTATATATGCATGTGCATTTCCCTAATTTTCTTTATAAGAAGGAAGTGACAGACACTGTTATCACTTATACCCTGTAAATAGATACCAGGTTAGTCTTTTCAGCTGGCATATGATGCTATTCAAACAACCCAGAGTTTTAAAAACCCTGATAATGTGACTAAGGCACCGAACAACACTGGGTATGGTGGGAAGATCTGGGATGAAGGTTAACCACATGCAGCAGCATGCCAGCTCTGTCCACTCCTGAGAATCATAATCATGTAGTACACGTTATCTAGTACCATCAGGACATACCAATTAAAGTAAAAGATGATTCATATGTCAAATAGGAATGAAGATTTAAGTGACTCCTGAGATTCCTTCCAACTTTAAGTTCCAAGGTTCTAAAAATCCAAGTAAAGGGATGGGACTTATTAAAGGAAACTGGGCATCTCTACCACAGAGGTCAACAAAAAAACTCATAATTAGTAAATAAAACCATGTTACAGCTCTCCTCTCCCACCAAGTTGTATTGAAATAGCCAATACTTAATATATTTCCTCCCAAGTTGTCATATACCAATTCTTGAAGAAAAAAAAATGTTTCAGAACTCACTATTTCAGCCTGAGTTCTATGATATAATTTAGAGGACTGGAGACTCAAGTGAAATAAATATCAATTAAAATTTTGGGGTTTAAATAAAATTATAAAATTCCTACAAACATCTGTAGATATATAAAATACAGCTTTAAATTGGAGGGAGAGGAGGGGTTTTTTTTTTAAGCTCAAAAAGCAACTCTATAGGGTCACCATCATAAGGCTATTAAAAAGTAAAGGAAAGTTCCTACAACTTTCCATGCTAACGGATCCTAACAAAACCAAAAAATCTAGCATTCAGGAAAGAAAAGTTAGCTCTGTAAAAACACTTTTTAGGAAATCTAGCTTGCCTCCTTTTATGAAGAAAATACGTTCTTCCTAATTTTTTAAAAGGTAATGATAAAACAATTTATTTGTGGTTCTACTTGAAGCTCCTTTCCAGCACTGTAATTAGATGATTAATAAATTCACATAAACAAACCTGGGAAAAAATGTGACTTCTTATGAAATAGCAAAACTGTCATTTCAGATTAAGTAACTAAAAGATGGTGTGCAATGTGACTCCTGGAACTTCCCACATCTGCATTTGAAAACTAGCTAAAGGCTTTCCATATTAATCCATCCTAATGATTTCCTACAGCTAAAGGTGTTCTGGATTTTGCTGCTGTTTGGGGATGAAGAGTGACTTTTCCAATGATGGGAATTGTCTTCAGATATATAATTTGATAACCAAAATCAATATTCATGTACATATCCTTTCACGGGCTTACATTCCTTAAACAAGAAAAAGAAATTAAGAGCACCACAGATGTTCTGTGTGTATATACGATTAAAATATTTTTCTTACATTTAAAGATTCTAACTTGTAATATCTCGAGGGCAAAAAAATGGCTGCTATAACACAGCAAAAGTGCATAATGAATATGGTAGAGTAATATGTACTTTAACTTCTAAAACTCAATATTGTTTTTAGATTTACTAAGTAAAACTCAGAGATATTAGGGTCACAAATATCAACATCTCCTCAATTCAGGATTAAGTGATGGCTATGTTCATTAGGCTTTCTCCTTAAGCAACGATAAACAAAAGGTTATTGAATGAATGGGCTTAGTAAATCAAAGAACAGAAGGGAATGAATTGGGATAAAAATTCAATGCAACAGATTTTTGCCAAGCAGCTACTATGTGCGAAGTAGCACTGTAGAAGGTACCTGAAGAGTTATACATTTCAGTAAAATAGCACATGGAACTAATACTCTAAATAACATGAATGAGGATATATTATAGAATATACATAATATTATATATTACACATATATTATTATATGCAATATTATAGATATATGTCATATTTTTGTCATTCAGTCATTTCAATCTTGCCAGATTCTTCATGGCCCCATTAGAATGGTTTGCCATTTGCTTCTCCAGCTCATTTTACTAACATGTCTAGGATCACAAAATAGTAAGTGTAGGAGGTCACATTTGAACTCAGGTCTTCCTGACTCTAGGCTTGGTGCTCTATCCACTATACCACCTACCTGCCTATATGTCATACACAAACAGCACTGGAGGAGCTCTTTTGGAAAGAAAGTAATCTCATCCTGAAGCTAAAAATTTTCTTCTATGTATCATTTTTTAATTTTTTTATCATTACATTACCTGTTTAGTCTTCTATGAGCCATTTTCAGGTAGCACAAGATGTTCTTCAAATAAGCCAGAGTTTTAAAAATCCCAATTATGTGATTAAGGCACGAAACAAAAAGATGGGGGATGGCTGGGAATGCCATGAATGAATGGTGACCACATGCAGATACACACACACACACACACACACACACACACACACACACGTTATGGATGCTGTCTATTCCTGTTCAGGCATATCAATTACAAACAAGTCTATCAAGAATGAAACCTCTTCTACTCTCTCTTTACAGCACATACAGAAATAATCAGATGTTGGAGAAGATGTGGGAGGCTTGGAACACTGATTCATTGCTGGTGGAGCTGTGAGCTGATCCAACCATTCTGGAGAGCAATTTGGAGCTATGCCCAAAGGGCTACAAAAATGTGCATCCCCTTTGATCCAGCAATGCCGCTTCTAGGACTGTATCCCCAAGAGATCATGTAAATGGGAAAGGGCCCCACATGTACAAAAATATTTATAGCAGCCCTTATTATGGTAGTCAAAAACTGGAAATCAAGGGGATGACTATCCATTGGGGAATAGCTGAATATACTGTGGTATATGAATGTAATGGAATACTGTTGTGCTATAAGAAATGATGAACAGGAAGACTTCAGAGAGGCCTGGAAGGACTTATATGATCTGATGCTGAGTAAAGGAGCAGAACCAGGAGAACTTTGTACACAGCAACAACCACAGTGTGTGAGGACTTTTTCTGGTAGACTTAGAACTTCATTGCAATGCAAGGACTTAAAAAATTCCCAATGGTCTTTTAAAGCAAAATGCCTTCCACCTCCAGAGAAAGAACTATGGAATTCAATTGCAGAATGAAGCAGATCATTTTCTTTTCTATTATGTTTTGCTTTGTTATATGATTTTTCCCATTCATTTTAATTCTTCTATACAACATGAGTATGGTGAAAATGTATTTAATAGCAGTGTGTGTGTAGAACCTATATAAAATTGTATGCTGTCTCAGGGAGGGAGTGAGGGAAAGAAAAAAATCTAAGTTGTATGGTAGTGATTGTAGAACACTGAAAATAAATAAATAAGTGAAGGTGCCAGCCAAAAAAAAAAGAAAGAAAGAAAAGAAATAATCATGTGAATGTACTTGGAGATGGAGTTTTATTTGGTTGTCTCTTGAGAAGTTTTTTCAGTGAAAAACAATATATTTCAATTTCTTTTTCAAAAAGAAATGACTTCATAGTTGATGGAGCTAAATGAAAACATGCCTACAACATAAACCCATGACAATAATCAGCTGGAGCAAGGTCTATGGAAAGCCCAAATGGAATACAAAAACAGCATAAAGGTTAAGATAAACAAAGTTAAGCAGCCCCTTATAGATGCCTCTGAATTACATATATGTCACCACCAACAGAATATTTTGCAAACATCCCAAATGAAAGCAAATGCCAACACCGTCAGCACGGAGACGAGAGGAAAAAAAACCATCAGTACAATTGTTTCAATATAAGCCTGTGGTCAGTTAGTCGACAAGCATTTACGAAGCCTCTACTACTTGCCAGGCACTGTGTTAAGTCGCTGCCGATATTTGTCATTTGTCCTCAGAGGAGCATGACGTCAGAAAGGTGATGCCATGACATTCAAGCAAACTGGATTGAAGTGAGGAAGAGCTGTGCAGTCAGCAGCCTCACCTTCCCCTCCCAAGCCATCTGGGTCCAACGGTCAGATACAGATTAGGACAAGTGGAGATGGCCCAGGATGCAGAGGGAGACCTTGGCCTTTTCAAACAATCTAAGGTCCTTAACAGAGTGTAGGCGGGAAGGTAATATCCAATAAGGCTGAAAAAGAAAGGTGGAGGCAGACCGTAAAGAGCAAACAAAGGAATTAATTGAGGAGGGGAGGTACACGGTCAGACGGAGAAGCTGTACAAGTCAGATTAGGTGCATTCAGCAAACTGAAGGCCCCTGCCCTTCTTTAGTATGATCTGACAGTTCAGTGTTGAAGAAATGGAGGTCATGTGTGCTAAGTATGAAAGATTCAAAGAAAGACATTTAATAAATGCTTGCTGACTGCTGACTAACTGGAAAATCAAAAACCTGAAAAATGGAATTAAACCTAAGCTATCTTCTATCCAAAACAACACACCTGGAAAAACTCATCAGGGAAAGAGAATTTTAAAATCATTAGACTCCCATCACCAAATGAAAAGCAATATTTCAAGAAATAATGAAAATTACCCAAATTTACTAGAATCAGAAGCAGGGAAAACTAGAAAAAAAAATGGGGAAAAAATTTACAAGTTAAAACTCCTTGAAAGAATTTCAAAACTTCCAAAGTTTGAAAATTAAAGAAAAAATGCTAGAAGCAGCCAGAAAGAAAGAATTCATGTGATCAAGGGACCACAATTTAGATCTTATAAAACTTGGCAGCCACTACTATAAACAAGAGAAAATCTGGTAATATGACATTGCAAAATGTAAAATATAAACGTTTACAACTAAGAATAACTTGTCCTACAGGGGAAAAACAAATGTTATTGGAACAGAAGACTTCCAAGCACTCCTAATTAAAAGAGACCAGAGCTAAAACAATGAATTGTAAATATTGGAATCAATGGAAACCTAGAAAGTTACACACATTTGAGTAACTGGAAGACACTACACAATAAGCAGGCCTGGAGTCAGGAAGACCTGAGTTTAAATCCAGCCTCAGAAACTTACTAGCTGAGTGACCCTGGGCAAGTCATTTAACCTGCTTGCCTACAGAAGGATAATGGCAAACCACTCCACTATCTTTGCCAGGAAAACCCCATGACCAGCACTGATGTCCACAGTGTCACAAAGAGTCAGACACAATTAAACAACTGAACAACCACAAATAATGATAATGTCTTCATGGGTGACAAAGTCGATTATATATGAGTAACCCTGGGAATAGAGGTGGTTTTGTTCTGTTTTGACTGTCTAAAGGGAGAAAAAAAAGGGAAGAAAAAAGGAATACACTATGGGAAAAATAAGAGAAAGGGAGATATAACTTCCTGTGTCTCATTACTGATTATCTAATTAAATGTACCATGAACTTCACTCTTAATTGAAGACAGAAGAGAGTCACACGCACAGACACACACACACACACACACACACACCCTTGCACAATTTGGTGCAGTAATACATTATACTCAAAGCAGAACAAGAAACAAGCATGAATAAGGAAAGGGAAAAGAGATTTAAAATGGAGGGGAGAGTGAGAATAAGAGAATGAACAGTCACATGCAAAACCAATGTCAAATACATAGAGAATAGATAAAAAACAGGAAATTGAAAGGAAAGACAAGAATGTAAACATCTGTGATTGGGGTCTGGCCAAGACAAAGACCTTTTATAAACTCATGAAGCATAAAGTGAACGGAACCAGGAGAACAATATGAAGAAAAACAACTTTGAGTTAAGGAGCTCAGATCAGCTCAACAACCACACATGACAACAGAAGACTACGGAAGAAGGAAGCTCCACCTCCTCTCAGCAGCATTCACTGGTGTCCTGTGGCCTGAATGTGAGGCGCACACAGTGACAGCGCAAGGCACACACAGCATGAGGTGCACATACTTTGTGTTCAGAATCAAGGCTGGAGTGAAGTTGTATGATGTAACACAAGCAAACACTGCCAGAAACACCTCGGATTCATTATGCATTTGATTTTGAATTAGTTTTTGGCCACTGTGCATTCAGAAACCTTTTACTGCTGCCAAATTTTTCACAACTTGGTATGGGGTTGTGACCCACAGTAAGAAGTGCTGATCTAGTGGTACAACATGGGATAGACATTGTTTGGACATGGCCAATGAGTCCAAAGGTTTGGCTTGCCTATGTTAACTTGTTACAAGGGAGTTTTTTGTTTTCGTTATTGGGGAAGAGGAATCTAGTAATAGTGATGCCAAAAGAAAGAAAAGAGTATCAATAAAGCATTTAAAGAAAATGCATGGAAAATAATAGAAGGTAGAGTTCAGATGACAATACAAACCATCAAGAGAGCTGTGCAATTAATGCGCTAAACTGAAGACATACTTTTAAAAAAAAGTTTTACTAAATGGGACTCGGTTTCATACATAATCCTCTCTGTTCTTTTTCAGGTGAAAATGTCTGAGTCTGTTGATATTTGCCAAGTTGAAGATATTATCTTAATTAGACTGTACAATGATTGCATAGAGTGAATGAATTTAAATTCTATGAATTCAACTATATAGATTTATCAGATGGGGAGGGGTGGGAGAGAGAGAGAAAAAGTAAGAGAGAGAGAGACAGAGAGAGAGACAGAGAGAGAGAGAGAGACAGAGAGAGAGAGAGACAGAGAGAGAGAGAGAGAGAGAGAGAGAGAGAGAGAGAGAGAGAGAGAGAGAGAGAGAGAGAGAGAGAGCGACCATGTAAATAATTCAGGCTGATTTAACCCATTCAGTGAGTAGATGACTCAGCAGGATGGAAGTTGTGAATCTGCGGCTCCCCTAGTCAGTCTCAGTCCCTTGATGACTCCCATCAGCATAAGAATCTCACTAAACTGATTTCAATTTGAGAACCTCCTTTCCATCATACCACACAGTCTATTCAGCATGCATGGACTAGTAAAGTCAAAGAGTCTCATTAATTGGCCTTTCTAGGATTCTTGGTCAACTACAGTGGAAGGCCCCTGCTGTGCTCTCTCTAAATTCATTGTGTCTACTCTTACATTATGGTAAATAAGAAAAAAGAAATGATTTAGCTGTTTCATGATTAGGTTCTAATATAATTACATTTAAGTGTGAAGACCTTTCAAGGGCATCTGTTTCTCCAAGTTATCAATTTTCCTACCAAATAGGAAGTTTCCTGCCTCCTACTAGACTATTAGGTGGTACACTGGAAAGAGCATTGAACCTTGGAGTCAGGAAGTCCTGAGCTCAAATTCGACTTCAGACATTTATTGTGTAACTCTGGGCAAGTCACTTAACCTGCCTGTCTCAGTTTCCCCAACTATAAAATGGGAGGGAATAATAGCATCTACCTCTCAAAGTTTTTGTGAGGATCAGAAGTACTTAGTTCAGTAATAAATGTTTATTTTCTTCCTTCCTGAGCTTTCACTTGCTTTTGTTCACATTTATTTGAGCCATATTGGTTCCAACATTTATCTTGATCAACAACTTAGCTAAGTTTAATGAAAAATAAAATTAATATTCAGCTATTTTCCCCACAACTGCCTCTGATATATTTGCTCTCTGACACAGATTAAGGTAATAAAGAGATGTTGCCCCCTTTACAAGCATGACTTTTAAAATGCTATACTATGCTTTATGGTCAATTTAATCGATTTCCAAAAGTAATCTTGATGACCAAATTTTCACCTTAATGTGCTTACTTTAGAACTTAAGCCTCATGTAAGATGTGAATTTACTGTTTTTTTGGCTTTTAAATGCATACAATTTCCCCATCCCTCAGTACGAAACCTTTCAAGAAAAGAGAAGAGGAAGAGAACAAGATATTATTAAACACTTACTATGTACTAGGTGCTTTACAAACATCTCATTTGGTCAAAATTTACTGTTGGAAAGAACTACAGAGGCCATTGAATATAACTACTCTCATTATACAGTCAAGGAAAGTGAGGCACAGAGAGGTTAAATGACTTGTCCAGGGTCATGAAATTAATAAGACAAGAATTTCTTGTCTAAATTTTTGATAGTTTCTATCTTCCAAACTTCCTAAGCACGAGCTTGAGCAGCCAGGTTGTGTAGTAGATAGAGGACCAGGCCTAGTATCAGGAAGACTTATCTTTGTGGGTTCAAATGTACCCTCAGACACTTAACTTAGCTGTGTGACCCTGGGCAAGTGAAGTCATTCTCATCTGTAAAATGAACTGGGGAAGGAAATGGAAGAGTACTGCAGGATGTCTGCATAGAAAACCCTAAAAGGGGTAAAGACACAATAACAAGCACTAGCACTTAGGTGACTAATTTCACCTTTCTCCATCTTTAATGAAAATACTTAAGAGGCAAACACACTGGAGGAAATATCTGGGCAACATCTGACTGGGATTAAGTCAGAGAGGAAAATAAAGACTGTCAATCAAATATAATGACCTTTATATTTATTCACAAAACCCAATATCAAAGATAGTATCTGTGATGTAGAAGTAAGATTAACAGCCAAGAAAAGAAATTTGCAAGGGACAAAATCCAAAAAAGAGGTCAGAAATAAAATCCATGTCCTCATATTTTTATAAACAAATACACAGCATATAATAAAAAGATCAACTACTGATTGTGACACAAAAAAACAGATTTGACCTCACTGCTATCATGAAAATAGAGGAATGGAACACATGACTGGAATGTGGCTGTAGTAGTATAAACTTCATTCAAAACAAGAGAACAGGTTAAGGGCAAGGAAGTAGGGAAGGAGATAAGAGGGAGGAAATGTGGATTTTCCTTTTAGAAAAGAAAATGAAAAATGAAAATAAAAATTCAGGTGAGGAAATCCAAGGACCAAAGATAAAATGCATAGCAGAAAGCATTTGATTGAGAAATTGACAAAAGTAGAAACATACGTGACATTATCTTTGAAGTATACTTAAGACCACCTCAAATGAAAAAGGCAAGAAATTAGAAACAGGTATCACAAATTCTGCTGCTTTCCCCATACATTAATTACAATGCTCACCCTCCATTTGGTCAGAGAACGGCTTTTGCGAACAAATGGGGCATATTACTAAAAAGAATTAAAACGTTTTTGCCTATCTCCCTATGCTGATTAAATACAAAGAGGAGTGAGGGGTAAAAAGGCAAAAAAACAATGGAGACAGCCCTGTTCATAAGATCAAAGATTTAGAGAAGGAATCATAAGAGGGGACTGAATGAAACCCCCTCATTTTACCAATGAGAAAACTGAGGATCTAAGAGGTTAAGTGATTTGTCCAGGGTGATCAGAGTTAAGTCTTCCTGACTCACAGTCCAGAGCTCTATTTATTATTCCATGCTAACTCTCTGAAATCTGTTTCCCTAAAATCTAGGGTGCATGTCAGACCATGCCTTCTCTACCACAAGACTGAAGATAGAGTGGTCTTTTATCTTTGGATCTGCAGCAGTTAAAATAGTGCCTGACACAAGGGAGCTACTTAATGCATTTTTGTTGAATTGAATTAAATTCCCAAGTCTAAAATTCTATAGAGAAAGTCAACACAGGAAAGATAAGAAGCTCTCAAGAATGAAATTCTAAAGAGAAACAATTCTGATAAGGAGAAAAGAGAAAGCTGTCTAAAGAGACTGAAGAGAATACACAGGCAAATCACCAACCAACTTCTAGATGGTTGTTAATATAAATATATTGTGTTGTATCCTTTAAAGACAGCATTGGATGGAGCCAAAGTGTGTGTAAGAGAGGGTGAACACAGCAGCCTTGCACACTCATGTAAGAACAGTATCAGCGACACTGAGGCTCTGGAAGAACAAGAGAAATGACAAACAAGACAACAAAAGGAGAATTCTGAAAGTCTGGGCACGGAAAAGTGAAGTAAAGGCACAGACGGAGAGAATGAGGAGTGTGACGATAGCAAGCAAGAGAGCCAAGGGGCTGTTCAAGTCTTACTCTGCTTTTCTGTTTTCTACCAAGAATAAAAATCTTTGAATTGAAAAGAGCAGAGAAAAATCCAAGTTAATGAAGAGGGAGATAGCGACAAGCAGCTAACTGTCCTAGAAAAATTCAAGTTACAACTTCATGAACATAGAGGTGAAGTCGGCTAGTCCAATGTCCTGAAAACTAAGCCCGAGAGAGAGGATGAGTGATTCACCTAACGTCACACAATTACTAAGAGACAAAGTTAGGATTCAAACCCCAGTCCTCAGAGTGCACACCACGACCTCACCAGGCACAAACTACACCCCACTGTGGGGGGTATTTTTGATCCCTTGTATAATAATCAGTCAGAGGCTTGTCTTCGGAAAGGCAAAAAAGAGTTTATTGCCCTCCACCCTTTTCATAGCCCTAATAGCACTGGCCAGGGAGTACAAATACACACAGCTCAAAGCAAGTTTATATAGTTGCTAACGCAGAACTTTCACCCATCCACCGGCTCCTTCTTCCATTGGCTGGACCTCAGAGTTCACTTTCTAAATGCAGGAACTTCTCCCCAAGAACAAAAGACAAAAAGGCATGAAATGGGGAACTGTTTGCTCAGCAACAAAAAAAAAAGAAGAAGAAGAAGAAGGGAAGTGGAGGGTTGGGGGTGTAAGGCATAGACAAGGTCAGGACGAAGGGGAAGTCAGGCACAGTACAAGGTATGTTACAAAGTGTGCTTCTCTACAAGGTTGGCCAGCTGCAGATGTTCAAGGGAGTGTGTTTTAATAGTACAAGAAACAATTAACTCTTTGAGGAGGCTTCCCTTCTGAGAGACTTCTCTCACACCAGCATTCCAGAAGAACTGGCAGATATTATTTCTAAGCCACAGTCAGGAACCTTTGAAAGATAATGGAGAACAGTAAAGGTACCTGAGAACCAGGATGTCTCATTTCTCAGTAAAGAAAAAAAATAGTTTGCAAATTCTAGGCTCCCTAGACTTCATCTTAATTCCTGGCAAAGTTCTAGAATGGTTAATTAAAAGGACAATAAACATCTGGAAAAATAAACTGTCCAATCAAAAAGAGTCCGGATGACTTCATGAAGAATAAGTCATACTAGACTAACCTCATTTCCTTTTTCCACAGGGATATTAGATGGAAAGTTCATGGCAACACTTGCACATACAGTTTAGTGGGTCTCTAGAGGCATATGACAAAGTATCATAAGTTATTCTTACATAAAATATGATAATACGTATGAAAACTGGCCGTACAATGGGAACCAAAGAGTAGGGACAAACAGTTTAATGTCAACTTGAAACCTGACTTGGCTTTCCATATCTTAGATAAAGGCATGGACGGCAGCCTTACCAAATTTGTAAATCTTTAACTTGGATTCAAAAAAGTCTTAAGGAATTTATAATGTTCCAGGAAAGACAAGACAGATATATAAATCATTACAATGTGATGACTTTCTTTAGGACCAGAATCGTGCTTTTAATGGTACAGAAACCTCTCGGTAAGGATGCTTCCTTGGCTAATGCAGAAAGGCATCTCCTCTGCAACTTCTGTCTTAAAGAGAATTTCCTGGGCTTTGAAAAGCTAAGTGACTGAACCTGAGTCATACAGCCAACACATGTCAGAGGTGGGACTTTAGCCCAGGTGTTTCTGACTTCAAAGCCAACTCTAAGCACTCACCTTGTTGCCTCTCTGTGAGAACATATGTGAGAGATGCAGGGAAAATGAAGTGAGAGAAGCTCTTCCAAGAGAGTTCTGAGAACCTTTCATGGAGGAATACTTGAGCTGGGCCTTGAAAGACAGGAAGGATTTCTCTACTAGAGAGATACTAAATATGAAGTCTTTCCTAATATCAAGTAAAATATTCACCTCTATGGAACTTACTACCGCACCCAAAACAACAGCTTTTTCAGCAACTAGCATACTCCACTTTACTAGTGGCTCCTGATGGTTTCTAGCTACCATCACCATCACTTTTCTCAAAACCCATGGTACTGACATAAGGCTTAGGAAGGGATATAGACCTTTCTCTTCTCCCTTGACTCCAGTATACAGTTATTTTAGACATTTTAAAATGCCAAAAGTAATAATGCAGAGTAAAAATAATGTACAAAAAATTTGGAAAATCCAGGAATCATAATAGTCGACTAGTCCCACTTGAAAAAAAATTAACTTTATTCTGTCTTACTTAGGACTATAGGATAATAAATCTAGAGCTGAAAGAGACTTCAAAAGGAAACCCTCTCATTTTATAAGTGAAAGCTCTGAGGCACGGGTAGCTAAATGCTGTGCTGACATCACACAGTAAGAATTACAAGCAGTGTTTAACATCAGGTACTTGAGCTCCAGAACTAATACTCTTCTTTGGCTCACATCTGCCCCTAAATAGCCTAAATTTTATGGGTCTTGTCAGTATGCTGACTTGGTGGAGGCTAAATATTAGCAAAATTGTTGGGTGGCTCAACCTTTTCAGAATCTAATTCCTTAACCACAGCTCCCCTACAGTACAAATACAATGAATATTTATTAGGTACCTGTAATATGCAAGGCATTATATTCAGTGCTGGTAATAAAGACTGTGAAAAGTTCCTCCTCTGAAGAACTTATATTCCCCAAAGAGGATATAACACATAAGTAGATAAGCATATGCCTGATAATTTGAGGAAGAAGAAATTTCATGTCAACATCTAGGAGATCTAGGAAAAGCTGTTCATAAGTTGACATGTGAGCTAAGTTTTTAGAAAGTCCAAGGATTCAAGATGTAGTGTGGCATACTGGATAGTACATAGAACTTGGTGTCAGGAAGACCCAGGTTCAAATCCTGTCTCTGATACTTTCCAGCTGTGTGACACTTAGGGAAGCCTCAGTTTACTATGGGACTTAATGGACTCTGAGATTTCATCCGGCTCTAAATCTATGATTCGAAGAGGCAGAAGTGAAGAGGGAGGGCATTCTAGGCATGCAAAACAGCCTGTGTAAAGGCAGGAGGAGAGGTGAGGTAATGGAGAACCATAAGGAGGGAGTTTGGCAAGAAAGTAGAATACAAAAAGGGAAGTAATAATAAATAAATATACAAAGGTACACTGCAGCCAGACTGAGGAGTTTTAAACGGAAAACAAAGAAGGTTTCACTTTATTCCAGAGACAACAGAAAATAACTGACGTTTACTGAATATGGGAGTGATAGGGTGAGACATGTACTTCAGAAAGATTATGTCAGCACTTTTGTTAGAGGATGGATTAAAAAGGATAAAAAGCCTGGAAGCTAGAATTCAAGTGGGAGACTTGTAATAGTCAGATGAGGGCCTGAATGTGAGTAGTAGTTGTATAACTGGAGAGAAATATGTTGTGGCAGTATTCAAATAGAATTGACAACTGACAGCACAAGGCAATAGGAGGGAAAGGGTGGTAGGGAAAGGCAGGAAGAAGAGGGGACAGTTGAGTTACAAACCTGAGTGACTGAAAGAACAGTAGTATCCTCAAAAGAAAGAAACCTGGCAACAGGACCAAGAAATACGAGGGACATGATAAAGTCCATTGTGAACATGCTGAGACGTGGGACCTCCAGAGGGAGAAGCACAGCAGATGCTCCAGGACTGGAGCTTAGAAGAGAGATCAGAACTGGATATACAGATGACTATTAAACACATGGGAGCAGGAGAAATCATCAAGACAGATGATGTAGAGGAGGAAAAAAAAAGGGAGCAGGACAGACCCATCAGGGAAACACGTCTGCAATTCAGCAAAGCATCCTGAAGAGGAGCAAGAGAGAATAGTGTCATAAAAACCAAGGGAGAAAAGAATTCCTGGGAGGAAACAGTGGTCAACACTGTCAAATAACACGATGACTGATAACAATAATAACAGCTAATAAATAGCACTTACCACACGCGAGGTGCTGTGTTAAACACTTAGTAATGATCTCATTTGATCCCTAAGTAGTAGGTGCTATTATGATCTCCATTTTACAGATGAGGAAACTGAGGCAAAGAGAAGTTCAGTGTCTTGCCAAGAGTCACACAGCTTGAAAGTATCTGAGGCTTTATTTGAACTCGGGTCTTCCTAACTAAAGGCCCAGCACTCTATTCATGATGCCACTTAGTAACCTTGTCACCAAGAAAGAATTCTGAAAAAAGGACACTAAATTTAAGAATTAAGAAATCATTGGTAACCTTGGAGATAAAATGTTCAATTGCATAATGAAGCACAACAGCACAATATAAAGAGTTGAGAAAGTATGGAAAAAAGTAAAGTTAAGAAAAGAAGATTTTTTTTTTCTAGTTTCTTTGTAGAAAAGGGCCAAATCAGACAAAAATGTGAGGCAAAAGCAGGTTATAGTGAAAGGGGTTTGTTTGTTTTTAAATAGGGAGAGGGGAAGGGACAGATAGGATAGGGCAGGGAGAGACTAAAGATCAGAAAAAAGGAAAGAATGACTGGGGAAGGAACAAAGGGGATGTGCCAGGAAATCTAGGGTCAAAACTTAAGTTAAAAAAAGGTAGTCATCACCAGGATAGGGGTCACTCCTTACCAGAGACTGGAGTAAAGGCAGGGAGAATGAGAGATGATATCAAGGGATTATGATAGATAGGATAGAGGGGAAGAGTTCATGGAGATATGATCACCACTTTTTCAGAAAAGTATAAGACAAAGTCCTCTGCTGACAGGAAGGGATACATGTAGTGAGAAGCTTAGGAAGATAGTAGATAATAATTATCTGTTCTTTTTTGAAGGAGAAGTGAAATTGAGGTAACTACAGAGGTGTTAATGGAAGAGGCCCAAACTTCACTACTTGGGTCGAGACAATGCAATTCAATTCAATTCATTTACTACTTTGTGTAGAACACTATATTTAGGTAGGATATATGAGCAAAAGGATGAAAAATGGCATAGTTCCTACCATAAAGAGGGTACTTACCAATCCTATCTAGTATGATCAATAAAGCATACACATGATTACATCAAATACAAGTTAAATATGATCAATGTTCAGGAAGGATCCAAGAAAAAAGACTAAGAGCCTGGAGAGTGAGGCAGGGGCCAAGGAAGCAGTGAGAATTCCAAAGGCTTGAATAGAAGTGCATTGAAAGAGACAGAATAAAATCAAGAAACAGCTAGGGTTGCATTTGGAATTGTAGCGTACGTAGGAAAAGACAAAGGGGAATACTTCCAAGTAAGATGAAAAAGCAAATTCAAGACATATGGTGGAGAGGAGGGTTTGAAATGAAGATCTGGGAGTCAGTGGGGCTACATGCAATCATCAAGGAGGAGAACTTGGGGAGGGAGAAGGTCCAAGAGTAAAGGGAAAAACCTTAGGACAATACGACCAAATGCAAGAAAAAGAAGATCCACTGAAGAACATGGAAAAGCACTGGACAGAGATGTGCTTAAGGAGGAGAACATGTGTGGAATACAGTCAAATGACCCAAGGCAGAGAGGCAGTCAGGTAACAAGTGAAATGGAAAAGTCAAGGAGGATGAGATCCAAGAGGCCGTATGATGAGGTAGGAAACAGGAGTGCCTGAAAGGCATTGTCCGGTATCAGTCCACATTGAGTCAATATGGACAATGGAGCAAAACAAGGAATGCTACAGGGCCATTGCAAAATATCTTTACTGGGGCCTGAAGACAGTACGCATGACATAAAGGGTCCAAGACTGAAATCTACCCTCTCTGCTTCTGGTTCAACAAAATCCACATTTGTTAACTATTAGGAAACATGAAGACTCATCTGTGTAATGAAACTTTTGTCTGATGGATGTGGGAGGACATGCTGAAAAGACATCAAAGATCTAAATACTAGGAAATAAATATTCAAAGACTGTATTTGGCTTTCTCCATGGCCTGAAGACATATTTTCAAAGAAGAGAAGGTGCCAATGTTTTATGTTCCTTGGCCTTCCTTCATATACAGAATTGTGCCATATGAAAAAGCAAGAATGCTGATTTCTAAACCCTTAACTTAATATTTAATCCTGAACAAGACTCCTGTTGTTTTGTTTTCTGAGATTTCTAGGTATTGCAAGAGAAATTCTGATTATACAAGCAGAACCTGTTCTCTCAATACAAATACTAAGATAAAATTGATGATCTGTTTTTCATCTATATTTTATTAAGTTTTCTGCAGAAAACACTGAATAATTTTCCTTTCACTGCATATAATGTTGAGCATAAATCATCTTTACCTAGGGTTCATTTTTTTAGAAATTCCCCTCCTATGTCTTGTTTTGACTTGAACTAGCAAGTATGTTGGAAGTAGATTCCTTTCTCATACTGTTGTACAGGTAAACATATCAATATTGGAAAATAACCTGGAAAAGCTGAGAAGTAGAAATAGTGACTTCTATAATAAAGCTCCTAAAAACCTGTTAAGAATAGTATTCAGGGAAGAACTGGACTATGATGTTCCCTTCTACCACTAAGCAAAGTTACCTATCACCCTGAAAATTTATTACCGCAGTCCCCTAACTAAATCTCAAAATCCTAGAAAAAAAGAAGACTAAATACAGCAAGAAAAATATGCATCACAATGCTCATCGGCAACTATCCAGTGAATGACTTCTGTGAACTCAATGGGCATAATAATAAAAAGAAAAATAATATTTCAATACCTCCCTATATTGATTAAAGGGAGGGGGGGGTAGTAACGGAGGCAGGACTCCAGGCAGTCAACAAGCATTTTTTAAGCATTTATTAAGTGCCAGACACTGTGCTGAGTGCCAAAAATACAAAGACAAGCAGAAAGAAAGACCGTCATTATCCTCAAGGAGCTAATTCTAATGGTGAACACAACACATAATGGTGAACTAGGAAGGCAGTGGCATTAGGGGGCACAGAAGCATGACAAAGAAGGTCCAGAGTACGGACTGGGGAGGAATGAAGCAGCACTAGTCACCCTCTTTAAATGGAGATTCTGGAAGGAGCCATCCAATCAAAGGGGCCACTGGGACAGAAAGGGTTTCCAATATGTAACTGTACTCATGGGATCACAGGTGAAGAGCTGCAAGGGACCTTCAGGTGGTTAAGTGACATGCCCATGTTCCATAGCAAGTTAGTATCTCAGTTTGGGCTTAAACTCCGGTCTTCCTTTACCATATCCATTCTACCACACTGCCTCTCAGTGTGCGACCAATCATATGATAGTGTAAACTTCTCAAAAGAGAGAGAAGACAAAAAAATGAGATGAGGAAGAGAAAGAAAAGAAAACAGGTCAGGTTTAGGGGAAATATTTTTCATAAAGGCCTCAAAATTTAGATGACATGATTTATACATATTTATACATATGAAAGAAATTTAATTCCTAAGAGACCAGGGAATCACTGCCAGATAACCCAGCAGCCACTAGCTCGACTACATCAAAGCATAATTTTCATTGCTAGAATCATGACAATGTATAAGTCACGTTCGGCATAGGCTAGGACTCACCACCACTAAAAGTCTGAACAGAAATGAAAAATCACCTCCTTTCATCATGCCTCCATGTCAAATCACATCCTAGTCTAAACCTCACATCTGAGCATTTAGAAATCCTCTAAGGTCTCTTTTTAGTCCTGAGAGACATGAAACTGGGGCTAAGGCTGCAGAAACAGGGACAACTGTCCCTTGGAGACCCTTAGAGACAAAAACCTCAGCAGGCACCTTAATAAGAATTGGGGTATGGTATACTTCAGAGAGAAGAGATACTTAAGAAATAAAAGTCATCTATATGAAAGCAAGAGTGATTCCGATTAAGAGTTTGGGAATTAAGAGTTGGAAGGGACTTTGGAGAGCAGCTAGTCTATTCACCTTATTTTGTGATTACAGGGAGTTAAGAGGATGAGAAGAAAAGTAGAAGCACTCACTCAGACAGGCTTCTCAAGGAGATTAGCCACAGAGGCCAGAAGAGATGTAGGATGATAGAATGGCTGCATGACTTTTCTCCACCACCTCCATTGAACAGCACGTGTGTAGGAGTGAAGGGAGATGATCAAGAAAGTGAGCCAAGGCTAAGGCTTGGCACGGCACAACTGGTAATATGCTGAGGGGGCTGGGAACTCAAGAAAAGAGGATAATGGATCACCAAAGAATTAAGACAGAAAGGAAGAAAGAATGGCTAGTACTCCCAGGTGAGGGCCCAGGAATTAGAGGTTATAGTGTAGATAAAGAGGAGGTTTTAATATGGGAAGGAAGAGAGGTAGAAAGTCAATAGTTATCATCAGATAGGGAATTTCAGAATTCTTAAACATGTTAATGGTACAGGAGGGATATAGAAGGGGAGCCAGGAAGAAGTAGGAAATTAATGTCTCTATGGAAGAGGATTTGGTCTAATTTCTTTTTCATTTCATTCTTTGTATAGTAAATGATGTGATCAGACCCACAAAGTCTCTGAATCTAGTGGGAAGTGAACTGAGGGAGTAGGACCCAGACAGAGTAGGGACTCTGAACAAGGTGGGGACAGCAGATTTCAAATCCCAGTATGCTGAGCAATGTACCAATTCATTCCTTAGATCAGAAGTTTTTAACCTGGAGCCCAGGAATTTAGGTAGAAGAAAAATGCATCTTTGCTTTAATTAAACTAATTGAAATTTGCCATTACCTTCAATTACTTTAAAACATTATTCTGAGAAGAGGTCCACCGACTTCAACGGATTACCAAAATGGTCAGTCCATGACACAATTTAATTCTGACCCATCAGACATAGGATTAATCAAATCTGCTTCAACATCCCCTCCTCCCCCATGGGCTTAGAAGTAGATGGAACTAGGCATTTTCAGGCAAGTCAGCCTATCAAGCTCCATCAACAGGAACTGTCAAGGCTGGACTGGTGACTCAAACTGTCGATACTACACTCTTGTTGACCAACAATCATAGAGATAGAATGTCTATAAATTTAAGGAAGATAACATGAAAGCTTCACAATCACAGGTCACACATCAAGAGGTCAGTATCACACATCTGCAGAAACTGGGGCCCACAGAGGTAAAACTACATATTCAAGATGACACAAGAAATACACAGCAAGATTAAATTTGAGCCTAAATCCAAATCTGACATGAGATTTAATAACTTGTCAATGTATTACAAAGTTTCACAGATAGAGTTCTAGAGATAGAAGGGCCTTTAGAAATTACTTAGTCCAATCTCCTCGTTATAAAGATGCAGAAAGAGAGGATCAAAGAAACTAAATGGCTTGCCTAAGGTCCCACAGGAATAAAGTGGTGAAGGGATTCAAAGTTAGGTCCAGTAACACCAACTTCAGTTTCATTTCTGCTGTATCATATTGCCTCATACTTCAGTAAAAATAGAGAAAGGTTTCAGCACATGACCACTGTGACATGAGACTTTTTAATATCTACTGTTGATACACTATCATAAATGCTAACAGAATAATTAATATAAATGTAGATGGTTTTGTCCAATTCAGCTTGATCTGAAAACCATTTCCCATTTCATAATGATAACTGTTTTTTAAAGTAAAATGACTATACCATAAAGAAAGATGAACCCAAGCAAACAGGAAAGAAAAGATTCAAATCCCAGACTAGCAATTTATAAATATCTTGACTGTTCTGTCTCTCTATTGCAGTTTCCTCAAGGGCAGGGATTGCATCCTGTACTTCTTTTACGTTCTCTCCAAGCACCCACTGTAAAGAGAACCATAAACCAGGCATTTAATGATATTAACAATTGTCACAATTTCCTTAACCAGTCATAAACTCCTGCTTAATGTTCACTATAATTGACAAAACAGAGATTCAATACCAAAGCTTTTGTGTTGCTATGGGGGAAATAACATTCTCAAGAGCTGCCAGATTACCTGGAATTTCAACTATCCTGCTGGTGAGGTTTTTTGGGAGATTAAAAAGGAAAGTTGTTCTCTTGTTTACCAATGGAAATTTAAACACAGAGTTCAATCTTCTGAATCATAGACGAGTGAAGCAATTATCCTGAAGCAGAGATCACAGTAAGATTTCGGCAAGGCTTACTACACATGCTGGGGTTTTTCCTAACAATCACAAGCCCTTTGGAGAACACTACAAAGAAGATGGTAAAGATCTCATAGAATTCTCCCCAGGAATTTAGACTTTTTGTTTTTGTTTCTCATTGTATAAAAACCAACCCATTTACAGAGGGCTGCATCCATCCACAGACAGATTGATGGACGCACCTAAATACAAAGGAACATTTAGCACAATATTATTCAAAGTCATGAAAATTGTTGAACAAACATCCTCAAAACAACCCCTCATTAAGTATAACCTAGCTTTGGCTATCTTTTTCTGAAAAACTAATCACAAGCAAGGACTTGGAACCAAAAAGTTTCACCAATATTCCTATCAATTTCCTATCAATAAAGTGTGTTTATCCTTCGTTGCCGAAGAAGACTATGCCATCAGAGAAATGATGACATGACTTGCACTCGACTTTCTTTTGAGTAAGGGAGGGATGTGCAGGTCCCAACCTCACTTCTCCTCCAGAGCCTTCTGAATCTGGTGACCAGATATTCATCAGGATGACTGGAAATGACCCAGGATGAGGCAATTGACTTAAGTGACTTGCCCAAGATCACACAGCTAGTTGAGTGTCAAGTGTCTGAGGTGAGATTTGAACTCAGGTCCTCCTGACTCCTGCACTGGTGCTCTCTCCATGGCACCACCTAGCTGCCCCTTATCAATAAAGTACAGGGGGTGAGAAGGAATGAAGATCCTCTCCCCCCCACTTGGGAGATCTCGAATTGCACAGCTTTTTTCTCCTACCCCACCTCCAGCCCCAACTAAACCCTTAAGGGCTTTAATGCCACTCATCCCCCGGAGCTGGTGGACTTTCTAACACAGCCTCCCCGAAGGCTAAAGCAAGTCCCTCCCACATTTGATCTGATGACTGTTGACTGTCCTATCATTCACAAAATAAAGAAAACACATCTGAAAATTATTATCACATTGAAGAGGGGGGGTAAATAAAACAAAACTAAGAAATGGCTGAGGGGCACGGGGCGTGCCTATTCACCTCCCTGCTTCCCTTCCTCATTCCCTCCTTCCTTCCTTCCTTCCTTTCTTTCTTCTCCTCTCCCCTTCTTCCCTCCATCAGCCCTTGGGGCTCTTTCCCGTTCCCTAGCTTCTTCTGACTTGCCCTTTAGTCTGTGTTACAAGCCTCTAACTCCTACAAATCTGTTTATGGTCTTCAGGGTGGAGGAAGTGGGAGAAGAATGGGAGGAAAATTTCCTATCAATAAAGTGATCTCTTTTCAAAGTGCTGACATTTCATTGGCTTTTCAATGGATGGTTTTCTCTTTAAACAAAGCTCCCTGGAACAGAAGCAGACAAGCTGGTGTGCAAAATGGCTGATTTCTACACAGGAGCCGAAATATTCCCTACCTGAATAACATACTACTACAGTGATTTCCAATTTTTCTAATCCATTTGATAATGACTACAATAGACTGAAACATGTAAAGAACATTTTGTAGAAAAACCTGGTTAGATATGTATGAACTGATGCAAAGTGAAGTGAGCAGAACTAGAACTTTGTACAAGTAACAGCAACATTGTAACAGTGATTGACTGTCAAAGACTTAGCTACTCTATCAATACACTGATCAAATTTCCAAGGGATTACAATGGAAAATGTTCTTAACCCCCTGAAAGTGAATTGAGGAACTTTAAGTGAAGACTGAAGCATATTGTTTTTCACTTTATTTTCTTGCTTTTTTTTTATGCTTTACATGTCATCAGATGTTTAATGAATATCACACATTGCTTGACTTCTCAATGAGTGGAGAGAAAGACAGGGGTAACAAGCAAAATTTGGAACTCAGAATTTTTAAAAAATGAGTGTTAAAAAGAAAGTATGTGCTATCAGACTGCTCTATTGTTCTACTCACCCTATTTATGATTTCCCAGACCAAAACTTTCTCCTCTGACTATCATTCCCCAATTTGGATTATCTCCATTGGAATAAGCTCCTGGAACATTGAAATGCTCACTTTTACATCTGAATTCCCAGCTCTCAGCATAGCCCCTGGCACATAGTAAGTGTTAAATAAATCCTTTTCATCTTAAAAAATATATTTTGGACAAGAGAAAAGGCATTGACATTGATGATAATAATTTCATAAAGAAGTTTAGTCAGTGTAAATTAATTGCAACAAAGAGACCAGAAAATAACTAAGTCAACAGACATCTGCCCAAACAGGGAGAGATGGCAAGCAAGTTAAAAGTTAAACTTACTTGCAAAATCTCATAAAGAAGGGTTATGAATAATTAGGAGTTATTTAGTCTCAGAAATAGAAGTGTTAAGATAGACAAGATATCTAACTATGCAAATCTAACTATGCTAATACTAATGACATTTAAAGACACAAGTAGAAAGAAAACAATAAACAGAAGTAAAATAGAACGTGTTGATAGCAAATATTTTAATAAATTTTTGCCCATTAAGGGCAGTGGAACCAAACAACTTGGATCCTAATGTCCCAGTTCCAGATATGCTGACAGGGCAGGTCAAAATGGCATGAGAAAAGTCAAGATAGAAAAAGCAGCTGGACTTGACAAAGCACAGAGAAGATCCAAGCTGGAGGTAACAAAATAGTGAGGGCATTGAGAAATCACTATAGATGGTGTCAGAAGGAGGGCATATGCAAAGGATGTGGGGAAAAATATCTCAGACTTCATGAATTTCTAAAAAAGTCAACCAACAGAACATTAATAACCATACTCTCCAATTTATACAACATTTTCATGAATAATCCATACAGGAATTTAGGGCAAACCTGACAAGGGAACAAGCAGGGGCTAAACAGGCTTTTGTGAGCAATATGCAACAATGGACCACATCTTTATCATTTTACAACTGATTGAAAGATGGAGACAATATAGGATCTCATAGTAATTACTCTTTGTTGGTAAGGAAAAAAAAGCATCTGATTCAATAAAACAAAATGCCTTCTTACTTTCTTTTTCAACAAAGTGTCTCTCATCCAATTATTTAAGTTTCACTCAAAGGTAAAAAACAAGAAAAATGCCTGTTCAACTACCCACTGATCATAAAGATCTGGCAAGGCATAAAACAGGGAGATGCAAGCTCACCAAATGTATGTGCCACAATCAAGAAGTGTTCCAGAACAGAGTGCAAGTAAAAGAGGAGTTCCTCAAAAATAATGAAGTTCTCTAGATATTATAACGATTAAAGCAGCCATAATCGCTCAAAGGAATCTGGCATGACCTTCAGCATAAGAAAAACCAAATGTATAAAGAATGTTGCCCAGATTACATCATGCATTTGGATAAAGAACTATGAATGTGCCTATCTAGATATTTATTTAGGACAGAGTAACAATAGTAAAATTTATTTATTGATCGCCAAATTCCCTCAATAAAAACAAAGGCCCATATTTGACACCAATACTCTACCAGTGCTACTCTATCAATCAATCAAAAAACATCTTTAAATATCCACTCCATGCCAGGGACCATGTTAGGCTTAGAGAATACAAAACAATGAAACAATGCCAACTCTTAAGAAGCTTGTATGCTAACAGGGAAAAAAGTAATGTGTTCAAAATATACAGAGAATAAATACAAATACAGTGTCATAATATCCAACATAGATCGAAAGGGAAGGCATTACCAGTCGAGGAGATCGAGAAAGACTTCTGGAAAAAATGCTATTTGAGTTGAATCTTAAAGAAAGGAATTGCATGAGGTGGAAATGAAGAGAAAGCACATTCCAGGGAGAAAGGACAGCAAGTGGAGAGGTAGAGACACAGAAAATAGAGCATCTAAAGTGAGAGACAAAGAAGGTCAATTTGGCCAGACTATTCTGAGAGAGCATGAAGGGGAATAATGTGAAATGAGACTGGAAAGAGAGGTGGATACCTAATTGTAAAGGGATTTAAAAGCTATACAGGAGTCTGTATTTTATCCTGGGGCAATAGGGGACCTCAGGAATTTAGTAAGTAAGATTAGGGCTGTATGCCAAAGAGATTTTAAAAATGGGAAGAGGAAAGGACCTATTTATACAAAAATATTTAAAGTAGCTCTTTTTGTGGTGGATAAGAACTAGAAATTGAGGAGATGACCATCAGTTAGGGAATAGCTGAACAACTTGAGGTAAATTATTATAATGCAATATTACTGGGCTATAAGAAATGATAAGCAGGATGATTTCAGAAAAACCTGGAAAGACCTATATAAACTAATGCAAAGTGAAATGAGCAGAACCAGAAGAACACTGTACACAGTTACAGCAATACTGCATGATCCACTGTGAAGGACTTGGCTATTTTCAGGAATATAATGATCTAAGACAATGCTATCCACCTCCAGAGGAAGAACTGATGGAGTCTGAATGCAGATCAAAGCATACTATTTTTCCCTTTCTGTAGTTTTTTTCATGTTTTTTTTCCCCATTTGGATCTGTGTCTTCTTTTACAGCATGACTAATATAGTAATATGTTTTGCATGATTGAATGTGTTTACTGTCTCAGAGAAGGGAGAGGTGAGGGAGGGAGAGAAAAAAAATTGTAACAAAAAAAATTTAAAATCAATGTTAAAAACTATCTTTACATGTAACAGGGAAAACAATAAAATGTTGTTTTTTTTTAAAGCAAAGAGGTGTCAGGGTCAAATTTGCTGTAAAAGAAAAGTATTTTAGCAGCAACACAGAGGAACAAATGGGACTTAGAAGAGTCCTATTAGTAGACAAAAATCTAGGTAATAGGTGATGGGACCCTGAATAAAAATGGAAACTCTGAGTTCTGAGAATGAGTCAAATGTGAGATATGTTGTGTAAAGATTTGGTAATTGGTTGGTTATTTAGGGTAAATGTGTGAGGAATCAAAGATAATGCTAGCTGATAAACCTATGACACTAAAAGAATGGTGGTACCTTCAACAGAAATAAAGTACTTTGGAAGGGTGGGTTTGAGATGGGAAAATAATGAGTTGTTTTGTAGATGTTGAGATTAAAATGCATCCAAGATATCCAGTTAAAAGCGTTCAATGGCAAATAGCGAATTGGAGCTAAAGCTTAGGGTAGAAAATTATGCTAGATATAGAGATTTGTGAGCGATCTGTATAGAGATGATAATAAAACCTATGGGAGCTAATAAGGTCACCAAGTATGAGTGTAGCTAGATAGGAAAAGAGGGTTCAGAAGAGATTCTTTAGTTAAGTGGCATACCAGTTAAGTGGCACAATATGGATGGCAAGAGAACAAAAGAACCTTAAGAGTGTCTATTCAGATAAGAGGAGAGCAACAGGAAGAGCCAATCAAAAATGTCAAAGGCAGCAGATGGATCAACAAGGATGAAAAGGAGGGAAAATACCAGATTTTTACAATTAGGAGATCACTGATAATTCTGGAGACAGCAATTTCCGTTAGGTATTGAGGTCAGCAGCCAAATTACAAAAGGGTGAGGGGATTCTTCGGAGGAGAAAAAGTAGAAACAAGGAGCACAGTTAGCTCTTTCAAGGAGTTTTGCTAAGAAAGGGAGCAAAGGTATAGAATGATAACTTGCTGGGAATAATGAACATTTTTTAAAATAGAGGAGATCATTATGTTTCAGGAAAGTAAAAAGAAAAGTGAAGCAGTAAATAGGGAGGGGTTAAGACAAAGGGGGGGAGATGGCTAAAGCTACAACCTGCCGGAGAGATGAATGAAGATGGGATGAAGGGTACACAGAGGAGTTGGCTTTGGCAGGAAGAATGAACGCAGAAGGAAAATGAAAAAGAACATGGTGAGTGTAAGAAGGTTGTAGTATATAAAGAAACTTTGAAGAAAAAGAAGAATAAAAAATATCATCACAGAAGTCTATGGCTGGCCACGTGACAAGGGCAAGGACTAGACAGCAGGAGCGCTTCTCGAGTCTCTTCATGAAGTCAAGTGAAGGCGAGGAAGGCTTCCAGCACATCGAGTGGGCAACACATGGTGAACACATGGGAGGATAAGAGTCACAAAGGATAAGGAGGTGTGGATGGGGGGCAATCTGCATCAATGGGGGAAATTCCCAAATCAAACTGACAAATCCATCGGCAAATCTGTAAGTAGTTACCAAGGAATTACCTTAGCATGCTAGCAGTGATAAGCAACAACAAGCAACACTAGAGGGACTGGAAGATTAGCCAAAAACGAAGAAAACATGACTATTTGTTGAAAAATTAAAACCATTATTTTGTAAATGATAAATTATAGTTTGAATCTCAAGTAATAAGCAAAGGACAATAGTGCTTGCTTCTTCAAATCTAAGAACTACTGTGTTTCAAAATGGCTTCGATGCAATGCTTTCCTAGTGTACTATACAGATTTGTTGAGTAACAAAAATAATAGATACATCTATGAGGAAAAAAACAAATCCTATAATCCTAAACACAAGGAAGTTATTTGTATCTAAGACAATGGGCACTACACGCCATGATCCACAGCAGGAAGCTCTTTAAAAAAAAATGCAAGAAACTAGACTGTGAAATTTAGCAACGATGGTAGGGTTTCAAAGGAAACCAGAAGTAAAATTATTTCCTCTCACAAGATGGTTATATCTCCCCATTAACAACTCCAAACGCAGCAAAGAAGACACACTCTATTTCAAATTCTGTGAAGTCTCCACACACCCATAACAGGTACTAGATAAATGCTTATAAACAAATTAATGAATGAATGACATAAGTCCTATGAAGGAAAATATGCAACTTACTTAAGGGAGGGAATGGTACATGTTACTTTCTGTTAATATTATACTCAAAGACATTTTTTTTTTGATAAAATAAGGGATGACAGATTTTTGTTGGGAAAGCTCTAAAATCACTCATAAATGGCTCACCTCATGCGTATTACAACCTTCTTATGTACAACAATTAAATAGCATTAACACAACCTAGTTATATATTACTTCCCAATCTAGACAGACATCTAAAGAAAGGATTTTTTTTAAAATTCAAGTGGGGTTACTCCTCCTCAGGATATTCATATAAATCCTGAGTCAACACCCAAAGAACTGAGAAAAACATTCAGAAAAGTGAAGACAAATGAATAGAGGGAAAGGTCACTGTATAACATGGGCAACATCTGCAGTCTGCTATGAGATAATTTAGCTTTATTTTAGGCTTTGAAGGACATGCATCTTATCATCTTGATGAATGATATCATTTTATATCCAAAAAAGACTGAGGGAAAAGGCATGTAAATGTGTTGAATGAATCTGGTTTTACCAATAATGCCTTTATCTTTACATTAAGGCCTACAGAGAGGGTAGAAATGAGTCAGGATAAACAAAAAGGGAAAGCTTCCAGGCCTTTCTAACCAAGTTGCATTATGATCACATTTGCACTTTCAAATATTCCCTATGAATTCTCATGGAGAGCTCGGTCATTCAATGATTATTTGACCACAAACACAGCTATTCCAAAGCAAACAAGTCCAAATTGTACTCATAGCTACTGAATCTTATCAGGGCTGAATCCTGGAGCACAGCCAACCCCTGCTGCCTACTGACAGAATCAGCTGCCCAGTGTACTCAATATTCAGTAAACCATACCAAAGCTCCAACTGTTCAGACTAGGGCAATAAGCTCCCTTGGAGCAAGAAGCCACTGAGCAACTGTAAACAAAGAACCTGGGACAGAGCTCCGACAAAGATAAGCTCAAGTACTGTCTTCACATCCATCATCTGTTCTAAAGATTTATTTTTTTAAATCAACATTAGGGAAGTTTTAATCTTTAAAGAGTTCACCTTAATGTTATACATTAATTTTTAGTTGCCATTAAAAAAACATGGGAACACTCTCACAAAGAGCTCATTTGATTCATGTATTCAATTAACACATATTTCTCCTTGGACTTCTGCTAGTTACTATATCACTAACTCCCAGACAATATAAAGCCGATTTATTCTTCATCTGTCAAAACAGTCGCACACTAACATTAAACATATATACCACACTCTCAATTTCCCAGTATGTTTAACAAGGCTTTTCTTTAGATAATGGATAAAGAATATTAATCATCACTAAGATTAATTGTTGTGATGGGAAACGATAACAGAGAAATCATTTGTAGCAGACAGATTCTGTAACATCTCTGATAAATTCAGCTGTTGCCAAAGTAATATTTCTCGATACTTTCCAAGTATAAAATACAAATTGCTTCATCTGTCTAATACAGGTCAGTTAAAAGGCAGAAGAGTCACATTATTAATTTCAATTTATTAATACTAAATTAAGTACATGAAATAAAAATGATAAAGGAAATGTGGGGTTTTCATTGAAGGACCCATAACAGAACACCCCCCACTTCTAATCAGTGTACTTCTACAGAAACAAAACCATATTTGGAAATATCTTGGTAAATTGACAAAGGAAAAAAGTAACTAACTAAATACTAAAATCTGTTCCTTAAACTTTCAAACAACACAAAAAGAACTCTCTGGCTTCCCTAGATATTTCTACTATAAAATTTACCTCTTGACGCACTCATATGCACATCCAACCTTTCTTAAAAGCCTTGAATATTTCAATCTTCCAGAGAATCTTTAATTTTCTTAATAAGGACATTCCCTCATCTGTTCAAATTATATCTTAGCCAGACTTTGTCACCCTGAATGATTCTTATCCTTTGTCTTCCACAGATCAGGCCAATAAGCTGCAAGTCTTGCAATCTTGTTACATTTTCTAAGCAGGACATTGGCTATTGTATCTGTTATGCATCACTTTCACTTTAGACCTAGCCCATCACCTCTTCCAGTCAAGCATTTCCTCAGTGGCATACACTAAAACTACTTTTCTTCAACATTAGTCACCACTGGAAATATTC
This sequence comes from Bettongia penicillata ogilbyi, assembly GCA_023548195.1. NCBI lineage: Eukaryota > Metazoa > Chordata > Mammalia > Diprotodontia > Potoroidae > Bettongia > Bettongia penicillata. The sequence continues at coordinate 2,702,421 of JAJHZJ010000567.1, forward strand.
TCCTGATTCTGTATGTTTCACTTTGCATCTGTTCATACAAGTCTTTTCAAAATCCTCCTGCTCATCATTTCCCATAACACAATAGTAATTCCCCAGTTGATGGACATTCCCTCAATTTTCTATTCTTTGTCACCACAAAAAGAGCTGACATTTTTTTTCACATATAGGTGATACAGACTTTGGGATATTTTGGGGATATCTTTGGGATACAGACTTAGTAGTGTTATTTCTGGGTCAAAAGGTTTATGGCCCTTTGGAGATAGTTTCAAAATGTTCTCCAGAATGGTTCACATCTCCACTAACTTCATTAGTGTCCCTAATTTTTCCACATCCCATCCAACATTTGTCATTTGCCCCATCTGTCATATTAGTCAATCTGAAAGGTTGGTGGTATCTCAGAGTTGTTTTAATTTATATTTTTCTAATCAATAGTGATTCAGAGCATTTTTCCATATGACCAGAAATAGCTCTAATTTCTTCTACTGAAAACTGTTCACATTCTTTGGGGAATTCAGTTCAATGGGGGAATGACTTCTATTCTTATAGATTTGACATAATTCTCTATATGTAATCGAGAAATGCGGACTTTGTCAGAGAAACCTACTGTATAAAAAAATCCCAGCTTTATGCTTCCTTTCTCATTTCTTTGTGCACTTTTTAATTTAATTTAATCAAAATTATCCATTTTACTTCCCACCATACTCTCTATCTCATTTGGTTATAACTTCTTTCCTTATCCATAGATCTGACAGATAAGATATTCCATGCTCCCCAATTTTGCTTATGGTATCACTTTTATATCTAAAGCACATACCCATTTTGACCTTAGCTTAGTATATGCTATAAGACATTGTCTATACCTAGTTTCTGATAAAGTGCTTTCCAGTTTTCCTAGTAATTTTTGTCAAATAGAGAGTTCTTGTCCCAAAAGAGCTTGGATCTTTCTGTTTATTGAACATGAGACTATTACTACCATTTACTATTGTGTATTATGTATCTAATCTATTCCACTGGTCCATCACTGTATTTCTTAGCTAGCACCAGATTTCTTTAATGATTAGTTCTTTGTAATACAGTTTGAGGTCTGATATGGGTAGAACACCTTGATTCACATTTTTTTCACTGATTATCTTGATATACTTAAGCTTTTCTCTTTCAGATGGATTTTATTATTTTTTCTATATAAAATGATTTTTTTAGTAATTTGATTGGTATGGTATTGAATAAGTAAATTAAGTAGAATTATCATTTTTATTATATTGGCTCAGCCTATTCACGAGCAATTCATATTTTTCCAACTGTTTAGATATGACTGTGTGAAAAGTGTTTTGTAATTCAGTTCATATAGATCCTGGGTTTGTGTTAGCAGATAGACTCCTGAGGATCTTATATTGTATGCATTTATTTTAAATGGCATTTCTCTTTCTATCTCTTCCTGCTAGATATTGTTGGTAACTTACATACAGAAATGCTTGTGATTTATATTAGTTTATTTTATATCCTGCAGCTTCAGTGAAGTTGTTAATTATTTCAACTAGTTTTTTAGTTGATTCTCTAGGATTCTCTAAGCATACTCTCATACCAGTCACAAAGAGCAATGGTTTTGTTTCTTTGTTGCCAATTCTAATTCCTTTAATTTCATTCTCTTATGGCTATAGCTAACAATTCTAGTGCAATACTGAATAATAGTTGTCATAATGGGCTTCCTTGTTGCACAACTGATCTTACTGGGAAGGCTTCTAGCTTATCCCCATTACAGGTAATGTTTGCTGATGGTTTTGGATAAATACTACTTATCATTTTAAGAAAAGCTCCAATTATGCCTATGCTTTCAGTATTTTTAATGGGCATAAGTGCTGCATTTTGTCAAAAGCTTATTCTGCATCTACTGAGATAATCATATGATTTCTGTTGTTTTTGTTATTGATATGATCAATTAAGCTCAAAGCTTTGCTAATACTGAACCAGACCTGAATTTCTGTTATAAATAGTTGGGTTTTTTTTCTGTTCTTGATCTTCCTGGTTTAGGTATCAGCACTATATTTCTGTCACAAAAGGAATTGGGTAGGACTCCTTCTTTGACTATTTTTCTAAATAGTTTTTGTACTACTAGAATTAATTGTTCCGTAACTTTTGGTATAATTCACTTGTGAATCCATCTAGTCCTGGGGATTTTTTCTTAGGGAGCTCATTAACAGCTTCTTCAAATTCTTTTTATAAGATAGTGTTATTTAAGTATTCTATTTCCTCTTTTGTTAATCCAAGCAATGGTTTCTTAATGTTTCTTGGAGTCATTAGCTTCCACTTGTCTAACTCTAATTTTTAAGGAATTATTTTCTTGAATTTATTTTAACATCCTTTTCCATTTGGCCAATTCTTTTTTTTTTTTAAGAGGTCTATTCTTCAATGAATTCAATGAATTTTTTTTTTTTTACCTCTTTTTCCATTTGATCAATTCTACTTTTTAAGGTCACCAGGGGATCTTTGTGCCTCTTTTATCATTTGGCCAATTCCAGGGTTATTTTAATTAAATTTTTTAGTATTTTTATTTAAAGTTTTGAGTTCTACTATGCCTAAAGGAATAAAAAATGTGCATACCCTTTCACCCAGCAATGTTGCTTCCAGGACTGTATCCCCAAGAGATCATAAAAATGGGAAAGGGTCCCACATATACGAAAATATTTATAGCAGCTCTCTTTGTGGTGGCCAAGAACTGGAAATCAAGGGCATACCCATCAATTTGGGAATGGCTGAATAAATTGTGGTATATGAATGTAATGGAATACTATTGTGCTATAAGAAATGATGACTACATAGCATGACTATAGTGAAAATGTGCTCAATAGGAAAGTATATGTAGAACCTATACAGAATTGCATGCTGTTGCAGGGAGGGAGGGGGATAGTGGGGGGAAGGTGTGGGGGGGATAAAAATCTTAATTTTTAAGGAAGTGATTGTAGAACATTAAAAGAAAAATAATACAAAATTAAATTAAATTAAAAAAAAAAAGAAATGATGAACAGGAAGACTTCAGAGAGGCCTGGGAAGACTTGCATGAACTGAAGCTGAGTGAAAGGAGCAGAACCAGGAGAACTTTGTGCGCAGCAACGACCACAATGTGCGAGGAATTTTTCTGGAAGACTTAGTACTTCATGGCAACGCAAGGACTGAAAAAATTCCCAATGGTCTCCTAAGGCAAAATGCTTCCCACCTCCAGAGAAAGAACTATGGAATTCAATTGCAGAATGAAGCAGATCTTTTTCTTTTGTATTATGTTTTGGTTTGTTTTATGATTTCTCCCATTCATCTTATTTCTTCTATGCAACATGACTAAGGTGAAAATGTATTTAACAGGAATGTATGTGTAGAACCTATATAAAATTGTACGCCGTCTCAGAGAGGGAGTGGGGACGTAGGGGGGAAGTATAGGGAGGGAGGGAAAAAAAATCTAAGATATATGAAAGTGATTGTAGAACACTGAAAACAAATAAAATAATTTAAAAATTAATTTTAAAAATAAAAATTTAATAAAAATTTAAAAAAAATAAAAGTTTTGAATTCCAAATTCTATCCCTCTCTCCCTCCTTTCACTCCCCCTACCCCTCCTCAAGAGAGTACATAATCAGACAGTGTGAGGGGGTTTGTCCTTCATTCTCAGAGGTCCATGACATCAGGACGATGATGCCATGACTTGCAAGAGCATTGGTTTTAAGTAAGGGAGGGCTGTGCAAAGTCCCTAGTTTCACTTTTTCCTTGGGAGACATCTGGGTCTAATAGTCACACACAGATCAGGACAACTGGAGATGGCCCAGGATGAAGCAATTGGATATACAGCCTTGCTGGTGGCTTGTGCAGAGAGGGGAACTTGTAAAACTACACAGACTGTTCACTCGCCTGGGGCTTGCTGGTTTGCAGGAGGGCAGGGCCTCACTGGTGGATTGCCCCAAACTTGAAGCCTTATTGCAGATCCCCTTTTGTGAGGCTGGCTACTGCTGCTGCTCTAGAACTTGGTTCTCCTCCCACCCTAGTGAAACATACCTTTCCTGCCACGCTGGTAAGCTGCTTGCCTGCTCCTAGATCATGAGGTGGTTTTCTAGTTGTTTGGAGGAGAATTTGGGAGGGTTTCAGAAGGTTCCATCCTCACTAAGTTACCCTGGCACCAGAAGTCAATTCTACTTTTTAACCTGCTATTTTTTTCAGTATTTTTTTTGTGTCTCCATCAAGCTGTTGGCTATATTTTCATAATTTTCTTGTATCACTTTCATTCATTTTGTTACACTACCTCTCTTATTTTACTTTTAAAATCATTTTTTAATTCTTTCAGGAATTCTTTTTTGGGGGGCCATGACAAATTCACATTTTTCTTTGAAGCTTTGCATGTAGCTGCTTTTACTTGACTGTCTTCTTCTGAGTTTGTGTCTTGATCTTTCCTGTCACCACAGTAACCTCCACAAAACCATTCACCTAAATCTCTCTGTAGTCTGGCTCCAACCTATTTGTCTAGCCTTAATTCAAACTGCTGTATTTCATATATTTTACTTCTAAGTAATCTGGACTATGTTTCCTTCCATCTTGTCCTCTCTCAGCTCAACACCTTTGCTCAACCTGTTCCCTATCACTGGAATGGATTCACCCATATACACTCATATCTTCTTTGCCTATTGAAGTTCTTCCCCTTACTTTAAGCCCAAATTCAAATACAACCTCTTCTGGGAAGCATCCTTTAATGCTTCATGCTACCATACAAGTGTCCTTTTAAATGTAAAAATGTTCTATATCTTTCTCAAATTTGCATGATGCCTTTCCTGGACCTTTCTTCTTTCTATCTATTTGTGGACAAGTCTTCCCTCTTGAATATCTGTTGTGTGTCAAATATCTTGGTATTCTGAGCACCTGTCACAGTAACTTGCACCACAGTAGGTACATGTAATAAATATCTGAATGAAATAACGCACTCTCTTCTGAATTTATGACTACAACTTTATCTGCAATAATTTCCCACTGGGTCTCTAAAGCTGAATGACAAGAGGCTTGGCAGCCAAATAGTCAAAAAGCAAATAGCATGTGTTGTTGTTTTTCTCATTCTCAGTTAAACAGGCACAGGGATTCACAATAGCAGAGTCCCACCTTTTCCCCCCTGCCATGCCTTCCCACACCGCTCCCCTTAGCCTTGCCTGTATTAGTGACAGAGGAGCCAAATCTTACACAGCACAGGAGATTACTATAAAGTGCCTTACATAAAATGCTGACTGGAGAAAAGGAAAAAAAAGAAACCTCCCTTGTCTTTCATAAGAATTCACATATGGAAAGGAGCTACAAACAATTCACTGTAATAAAATTAATTCTCCCCTCTGCCAACGAAAGGAGGGTATGCCTTAGCGTAGACTGTAATAAAGCCCACTTAATGTGTAACAGCACATTTTTATTCATTTTTAGAGATTTTGCTACTCTTCCACCCCCCTCTTTTCTCCCATGAAATCTGACCATCCTACTCACTTTCTATTCTTATCTTTCTCATTTGCGTAATTTTAACACTGCAGAATATAGCGAAGACTAAGAATATTTTTTATAATTACACCCATCACAGAAACTGTCAGTTTCTAATGAAGGATAATTTCAGCTATTATAAGAAGCTTAAAAGATCATTTTCATGAATAATTCTTAATATGAATCATTAAATTCAAACAATGTCAGAATTTTTTTTAATGTAGGTATCTAAAAACAACATTTCCTTTTAAAGACAGTATAGTTTCTGATATACTCAATGCCTAGAGCAGTAAAAGAAATTCAAACCGTAGGCAAGATTGGTAAATGGTGGGGGCGGGGGGGGGGGGGGAGAAGAAAATATGGAAGCACACTTACATGACAATAAGCAAATTGACTTCTGCCACAAATGCACTCTCCCTGTGTTCATGACTTAAAAAATCATTTTTTTTCCTCAGAGTACACACATGAGGTCAAAGTGAGGCAATGACTCTCAAAATGAAAAGAATAAAGAACTAGGTTTTTATTCTACATCCCTTGCTTTGGAAATTACCTACAAAAGGCAAGTAAAAACTTTCATTGTCATCTTCTTGACCTGAAGGGGAAACTGGGACACGTTCACTAATTCCAGCTGATATTTAATCTACAAGCATCTCCAACGTGCTTACTGTCAACGAGGGATTCTCCTTAGTACTAGTGATATATGGAAAGGCAAAAGCAGGGTCCCTGCCTTCAAGGTGATCCCACTCTACCGGGGGGACAACAAGTAAAAAACTGTACATACAAGACGTATCTGGTGTGGCCGGAAGGTAATCTCAAAAGGAAGGCCCTGGGGAGGGGAGACAAAACAGCCCCTACGGGAGACCAGCAACCAGAAAATGGAGGTGAGGAGGGAAAGGCACTGGCAACAGTCAGTAAAAAGCCATGGAGGCAGGAGATGGGGGTGTCATGTGAGAGGAACAGCAGTAAAGTCAATGTTGTTGTACCAAGAAAAATCAAGCAATCAGTTAATAAACATTTATTAAGGGCCTACTAGATGCCAGGCACTATGCCAGGCACTGGAGCTACATGAGGAGGCAAGAGAGGCCCAACCTCAGGGAGCTCACTATAAACAAATATCTATGTATGTGCGTGTGTGTGTGTGCACATGCGTGTGTGTGCACATGTGTGCACACATACACACACACAAGATAAACAGGAGATAATTAAGAGAGAGAAGGCACTAGAATTCAGAGGGGTTAGAAAAGGCTTCTTATAGGATAATGGGATTTTAGTCAGAACTTAAAGGCAACTAGAAGTCAGAGATGAAAAGGAAAAGCATTCCAGGATAGGCATAAAAAAATGCCCAGAGCTGAGAAATGGAGTGTCTTTTTGGAGGAACAGAAAGGAGGCCAGTCCGTGTCACTGGATAGGAGAGTATACATCAGGGAGTAGGTTGTAAGAAGACTGGAAATGTAGGCGAGAGCAAGGTTTTGTAGGGCTTTGAATGGTAAACAGGGCATTTTGTATTTGATGCTAGAGGAGATAGGGAGCCACTAAAATTTACTGAGTCGGTGCAGAGTAACATGGTTGAATTTGTGCTTCAGGAAAATCACTTTGGTGGACAGACTGGAATGGGGAGGGACTTAAGGCAAACCAATTCACAAGCAGGTTATCGCAACAGTCCAGTTGTAAAGGGATGGAGGCCTGCACCAGGATGATGGCAGTATCAGGGCAGCAAAGGATCATATTCAAGAAGGTGAAATTAACTGCCCTTAGCAACAGATTGAATGTGGGAAGAAATTGAGGATGACTTGTAGGTTAAAAAATTGAGACTGGGAGGATATGATGCCCTCTAAATTAACAGGGAAGGAGGAAGGGGCTAGAGTTTAGGGGGAAAGATAATGAGTTCCATTTTGGACATCCAGTTCAAGATGTCTAAGCTACTGGAGGGCAGAGACTGTCTTTTGCCTCATTTTGTATCTCTGGCACTTCGCACAGTTCCTGGTACACTGTGGGCACCTAATAAATATTTACTGAAATGAAAATTTGAAAGGCAGTTGGAAATGCAAGACTGGAAGTCAGCAGAGATGTCTGAGCAGGATAGGTAGATCTGAGAATCAGCAGCATAAAGTGGTAATTAAATAGCTGATGAGATAACCAAGTGATACAGTCTATAAGGACAGCAGAAGAGGGCCCAGAATAGAAGACTGTGGTACACTCAGAAATGTGGAGAGGAGGAAAGCATAACAAGACTGAAAAGGTAAAAAGGAACTAGAATATAAAGGACTTTAAAAGTCAGAAAAGATTTTGTATTTGTTGCTAAAGGTGACAGGGAACCACCAGAGTTTATGAGTGAGCGATGATGTGGTCAGACATGCTTAAGGAGGACCACTTTGACAGCTGAATAGAGGGGACAGGAGTGGGGAGTGACTTCAGGCAGGAGTATCGCCTGGAAGGCTGCTGCAATTGTCCAGCACGATGAGGCAAACCTACACCAAAGGAGGTAGAAGCCTCTACGATGAACATTTCTCTTAAGTCCACATCACATACCTACAACTACCAGAAGGAACTGGAAGACAGAAGCGTGCAGACATGCGGCATCCAGCAGACGCACTCACTGCTGTACTCCAAGGGGCCATAATCAATGATTATTTCATTGTTATCGCATTGCCTTTGTCCGAGGAAAGGCAACAACAACACAGAGGAGGCCCCAGAGAAGCCGGGAAAGACCTCTATTTATTAACTCACTCTTCAATGCACAGAAATTGTTCTGTACTCACTAACTCAGAATATCTAGACAAACTGCTGGTAGAAGACTTCGCAATGGTCACTCACCAGTTCTCTTCTCATCCTGTCCTATGCAGGCTCTGATAGATGTGACTGTGTCTACAAGGAGGCAGAAATGCTGCCATTCAAAGTCTGGTCAAGGTTTTACTGAGTCAACACAGTCTAAGAGCGGCAAGAGAGTTACAACTGTACTAGACGTACAAATCTTCTCCCCATAATACCTGATAGAATCACATCTATGCCTTGGTCCCAGTGAAAGTCCTAATGCGATGACAGCTCCTATTCATTTATTTTTTTCTGCAAGGCACAGTAAAAAGTCTAGCAGACTAGAAATCAAGACTCATATTCTAGTGTAATCTCTGCCATTAATTAGCTACAAGGTCTTATGAGTCACTACCCCATCACTGGTCCTTGGTTTTCTCATATATAAGATGAGTGGTTGGACTTTAAAGCTTCTTTTATTGATAAGATTATATAAACTATGACATAAATATTAATTCTGTTCCTAACAAGTACAGGGAACAAGAACAACTTCTAGTAAGTGCCTACAATGCACTCTAGGAAACACCGAGTACACAAAGTCCAAAAGGAGTCTCTACCTTCAAGGCACTTAAATTCTACTGCGTGATACAACAGGTATGAAGATAAAGGAATATAGTAAATAAATAAATATATATAAAGATAAATGGATAAAATCCTTCCCCCTCCAATAACTAGGAGGACTGGGAAAGCTGTCCCACAAAAAGTAGCACATGAGTTGAGCCTACAAGGATTAAGAACATTCCTGACAGAAACATCCACCTTCTACTTAAACGCTTCTAGTGACTAAGCCAAGACCTTTATAATAGAGACTATACCACTATCCTTGTATTTAAGCCATAATTGCTATCGCTATCATTTCTACTTTCTGGGAGACACATGTACACATCATGACACTTAAACTATTTCCACACAACTATATTTTAGAAATGAAACCACCTTAACCCCTTCAATCATACACTAAAAATATAGTTTCCATATTACCTCCTATCCTGGGTCTCAATCTTCCTCATCACTTCTCTAATTTAACAATGTCCTTTTAAAAGTAAGACACAACAGGACACACAAGTCTACACAGGGTCTAAATAGTACCCTCTGAATAATACAGAATACTGGGAGACAACACTTAAATTGAAAGAATACAAGATTAAGATTACAAACACATACTTTTTTAGAAAGCACCTCACTCAAACTGATGGCTCAGACTAAACTCTCAAGTCTTCAAACAAATATCTTAAATTTGTGAATAATTTTTTTACCCTTTACCCTACATGAAAGACAACAGGGAGGAAAAATAGGAGGAAGAGATGTATCTTTGTATCATATAAAGATAGTCAAACAATCCCAAATTTGCAACATTCAAAAATATATTTCTTATTCTGTATATTAGTCTATCACCTTTCTGTCGTGATATAGGTAGTGTTCTTCTTTAGCAGTAAAGAAATTGAGACTAAGCATTGGTTAAAAAAAAGAAACAAAATTATCACTTTTTGCAAATAATATAATAGTATGTATCCTTGGGAAAACTCTAGAGAATCAAGTGAAAAATTAATTGAAATAATAACTTCTGCAAAGTTGCAGAATGTAAAATAAATCCAGAGAAATCATCAGCATTTCTGTATGAAACCAGCAAAAAAACCAAAGAAAGAGACATTCCATTTAAAATAACTATAGAATATATAAAACACTTGGGAACTAATCTCCCATGCTGGCTTCTAATGATCACCCCGTTATTTGCTAAGAATTTACAAACCAAACTATTCTAATCTTCTGCCAAGGATCATCAATTATTTATCTTCTGTTTCTGCAACCTGGCTTCCCCCACCGCCACCCTTCTTAAAAACCAGAACATTTTCCCCATTATCAGTTACCTGTTATTTCTGCTGTAATCTATGATTTTTCAAATATTACTATTTCTGGGATCACACCTGCAAGCTTCTTTAGTACCTTATGATGTCATTTATCTAGACTAAAGACATGAACTCATTTAAAACAACTAAATGCTTTCTTATTATCTACGCAATGATTATTAGCTTCAATGACTTGTTAATGATGTTTTCTTTATACCCCGTAGTTGGTTGGCAAGGCTGTTCATCTTGATAAAAAATTTAAATATCTGTAAATAGCACTGCCTTCTCTCTATCACGTGCAACATTATGTTATTTATCCCCAAGCAATGGTTCTATGTTCATCATTTCACACCAAACAGCTTTAAAACAACTTGATCAAGGATGTCTGATTAGTTTCTCAAGTGTGCTATCATAATCAGATTTGTTGCATATAGCCTTGGAACTAAAAATTTCCAGCATGAACAGCTCCAAATATAGAGAGGTTCAGAAACTCTGGGCAGGGCAGGGGTGACAGGGAGAAGATTGTATGTACAGATAAGAGACATCCTATCTGTACATAAGCCATGTAGATATCAGAAAGTTCTCAGAAAGGAGAAAACAAAGGAGGGGGGCAGGGCTACTATAATCTCAGCATCATCTCCAATAAAAGTTCTTTGACTCCATAATTCTGTGCCACTTCATGATCCACAACCAATTGTTCCCTTTAATAGTGACTTTTCGCCCTATATCCAAATAGCAACAATTAAGAATAGAACAGAGAACTACGACAACAGAATAATATGCTGAGTAACGAATAATTCAGTATCAAACGACAGAATAAACTCCTGTCCTACACTGCTGATAGATTAGGATTTAGACCTCAAAGGTAAAAAATCCCTACTTGGAAGAAAGAACTCTAGCAAAATATTCAAATACCTAATGGCTCATGACAGCTTCAGCATGTAGTTCTTAGATAAGATTAGATTTCTTTTTGAAAGAGGGTGAAGTCATATGATACTGATAAAAGTTGATTTTACCCTGAATCCAAGGGTATATAAGCACAACCCTGTATCTCTAACTAACCAGCACAGTAAAGAAGGGGGAAAGTAGGAAAATATCTCCCCACTAGAGTATACATAAACATAAAAGACTAAAATATTGTTAAGATACTGAACAACTTCTTATTAGTAAGAAATACCACAACTAGACCTTCTCCTAAGATCTTATCACAGGTAATAATAATGGAAGCTAAAATGGTTCTCTCAGGACTAATTTCATGGCTTCTCTGTGGCTTTTTTGTGGCACAAATAGTAGGTCACTGAATAAACCACTATGAAAAAATTTATAGAGGCAATGATGATGATAATGATAATATCTTGTATTTGTACCTCACTTTACCATTTATAAAGCACTTTCACACATTATCTCATTTGATATCCATCATCACATAAATAAGGCAAGGCAAGAATCATTATCTTCATGTTCAAGCTGAAGAAGATAAAAGTGAAAGGTTAATTCACAGTCACAAAGATAGTATGGGACAGAATTGAGACTCAAACCCAATTCAAAGCATTAAGTTTAGTGCTCTTTCTACAATTACACCAAGACCACCCCAAGTCTTTGGTGTTAGAATGTTGTTAAGACAATGTGGTTCTCTGTACACTTCCCCTTTCCTACCCTTTTCCTTTACCTCAGAAGCTATCTGGAAGCACCCAGAAGTTCATACACATTGAACTCAACCCTTCAGCAATATATGTTCCCTGCCTAGTTCACCTGATTTTGAAGTCAGAAGCAAGTGGAGCCCAGGGATTTGTTAGTTCCCCATCTCTATAAAAAAGCCATTTATCATCCTAAAGTTAGAAATGACTCCACAGAGGAAATTACAGGAACCCAAATATCTCCCACACTAGGAAGAATCTAAGGGAATTAGATGTGGCATACCTATAATCCCTCCTTTTCCTATCATGACCTAACAGCACCATATCCAAGGGTCTAGCAACAGATCCAAGTATATACTCTTTGCCCTAAATTCCATTTCATTCATTGCCCTTTTACCCCTATTTTCCTGTCCCTAAGTATTAGGCTTTAAGTCTAGCTTTAGAAGAGGTAAACATGGTGAAATAAAGTTCTATTTTAAACATTTCTCAGCTCTCTGGTTCTTTGTGAAAACCTCTTACTCCCTGAGGGAATAAGGTCCTTTCTACATTATATAAAATGTTGCTTCTTTACCATTAAAAATAAAAGGCACTGATGAATGAAAAAGTTTAACAATAAGATTCCTTCATCAAATTTCTTAAGCTAAAAAGAACCATATGTAATACATATACACAAATACCCATGATAAATATTCTTGTTTGATATAATGATAGTACACCATATTCAAAAAGATAACAATAGTAGCCAATGAAACCCCTCCCAATCCATTTAAACATGAGCTTTTTTCCCCAACTTCTCTATCATTGATAAATAAGTTAAAATTACAACTTATCAATTCTGAAGAATACAAAGTAATCTTTAACTCTTCACTCTGTTGCTCTCCTACAACTGAACTGTACACTCACACACAGTAGACAATGTCTCTATCCTTATCAACCTTACTAAGTAATGAGCATATTCAGCACTTCCCATCCTGCCATTCCATGTAAAGAAGGTCTTATACCTCTATAGGTCTAAATGAACCCCGGGTTAATTTCCAAACTCAGCTTACTTCTAGCCCTGCCCTTCCACCTTTATGTCCTATCTTTATTTTCATATACTCCATGGTCCTGTCAAACTAGACTAATGGCTTTTCTCCTTCTGACTGTGATGGTTCAGTCATGTCTGACTCTTTATGATCCCATGGACCACAATGTCCATGGGTTTGGTTTTTTTTTGGCGAAGATACCAGAGTGGTTTGACATTTTTTTTTCAAATGGCTGAAGGCAAACAGAGGTTAATAAATGTCTGAGACTGGGTTTGAACTCATGTATTCCTGACTCTGGGTCCGGTGTCCTATCCACCAAGTCACCTAGCTGCCTCCTTTATCCTTTTACATCTATGCTAGTATGCCCACATCAAAGCATTTCTTCATGCTCTTTTCTCCCCATAACAAATCTCTAAATGCTAAAATTCTACCCATCCTGCAGGCCCCAAATTCACAAATAATTTATTTGTCTTTGAAGCTCTCACGGCACCTCATTATGCTTTTTTATGTACTTGTGACATTGCTTATGTCTATCTTATGGCACCTATAAACTATATTCAGGCCTGATATAATAATAACAATACTAGTATGTATAACGTGAAGTTTCACAAAGCATTTTACAAATACTACCTCATGTGACCTTCACAATAACCCTAGGAGAGAGGCACTATTACTAATTTCCTTTTTCCAACTGAGGAACCTTAGAGACTAAATGATGCATAAAAAGTCACACTAGTAAATGTCGGAGGTCACACTCAAACTTGGCTCTTTCTGACTACAGGTCCAGCCCTCCATCTACTACACCACTCAGCCTCCTGCTGGTCTTCGTGTCTCCTACAGGTTAGTGCAGCGCTTAAACAAACCCTGACATTTAAGAGTTCTGATTTCACCAACATAATTAACTCTGTGCGCCAAGAAGGCCACTTCCCTTCCCCAGTATTGAAGCTGGTTTCATGAACTGCAGTAATCAAAAAGAAAGAAAAAAATTATCTTATAGCCCATCACCGAGTGATGAGCCTCTGGAATTTCTATGGAATCCATCCTCTTACAGCTTCTGCTCCATTGGCACAGTCTTTGAGAACACAAGATCACTTCCACGTTGAAATGAGCATAGTTCACATGATTACGATTCTAGCAAAGATAGATAGATGGACGGACGGACGGACAGACACACAGGCATATGGAAGGACGGATGGATGATGGATGGATGATGTCATTTCAGAAATGTTTCTTGAAAAGAGTTCACTTTTCTATAGCACTTTAAGATTTACAACATTTATTTTCCACAACAACACACTAAAATAAGTGTTATAGTCAGAATCAGAGTAAATAAACATTTATTAAAAGCCTACTATGTGCTAGGCATTGGGTTAAGTGCTGGGGTTCTTAGAACTAAAGAATTGGATCATAGAGGAAGTTTGCTGTTGATTCCCAAATGAACCAGTCACTGGAGGATTTAGTTCTTAGTTAGAGAGGGTTAAGACAATCCCTGCCCTGAAGGAGCTTACAATCTAATCAACACACAACAAGAAGTTGGAAAATAGAGGGGAAAGGTACTTAGCAACAGAAGTAGGAAATGACCTGGGAAGTTAGAAGTTATAGAGATAAATTCATCTTCAGAAAAACCAGTTTCTGAAGATCATGAGCAACAAGGAGAGAAATGATACTGCTATAATGCAATATTGCCATTATTCCCATTTTACAAATAAGGAAAACAAGTTTCAGAGAAATTGGATGACTATGGTCATGAAACCAAGACAGATCCTGGTCTCTTGATTTCTGCCTTGCCATGCAGACCTTCATGTAAGACAGCAGAGCAGAAAGAAGCTAGGGAGCCAGTGGGGCCTTCAAGAAACAAAAATTCCATCAATACACACCTGTACATTCACACACACACACACACAATTAGAAAATCATCTGGAGGAAAACTGATATTGCTACTGTAGTTGCTGCCTATCATACTCCCAAGGGTAGCCTGAGCAGGTCCAACCAGAACCACCTCCCCACCTCCCCACATTAACTACCGGTTTGTGTCATGAAACCACACGCTGCCCAAGGATTTAAATCATCCATATCCCATTCCATCCCACTTGGTTTTATGCTAATTAGTTCCATAAACCACACCCAAAATGGTCTCAATCTACCATGCAGACCCTACCAAAACTGAAAAATGAATAATTCCTCTTCCTACTACATCCCATATAACAATGTGAGAGTCTAGTCCCTCTGGTGGTCCCATTCAAATACCTGTCCTCAAATAAAGAGAGCCCAAAGCTCCCTGTCCTAACGAGTTCCAGAGGACTATATTCAAACTGTTACCCTACTGGCACAATGGAGCCTATCACTAGATGTCTCCCACACACACACCCAAACTTTAATGGAGCAAAAAACAGGGGAATCCTCTCCCACACCCACCTACATACTCAGCCTAAATTCTGGATTTCTCCAAAGGTCATTCTGCTGAAAGCATAAGAAATTTCCCCACTCCCACTTGTCCAAAAGTTGTTCTATCCTCAGCTGTCCCTCACTGATCCTCCTTAAACTGACAGGACTTAACTGTCCACCTCTAGTCAAAAGACTCAGGGATTTAAAAGTCTGGTCTAAAAGATCAGCTTAATTGCCAGTTCAAATTCCTCTGTTAAAGAGGAATTCAAAATGGAAAAAGACTGACAAGGTACTACAAAATAATGACAGGAAAAATGAATAAATGCATGTGCACCAAACAATTCAACATTTAAATTAATAAAAGAAAGATTAACACAATTATAATAATTGTGGGGAACCTATCATGTTCCATTATCACAATGACAAATCAAATTTTAAAACTAACAATGAAGAAATCACAGATCTGAATTACTTATTTAAACTGTAATTAAAACAAGTATAGAGAACTAAGTGAGGTAAATGGGGGGAGGGAGGTACACATCCTTTTCAGATACACATGGGATGCTCAAAAAAAAAAAAAAACCTGATCCTGCAGTAGGTTCGAATGTGACAAAATTACACATGCTGCATTTTCAGATTTCAAAGTGATAAAATTAAAACTTAAAAATAAGATGACAAAAAATAAAAACTATGTAGAAACAAAAAATCATTCTTCTAAAGTATTGATGTTAAACTTAAATATAAATGGATCCCTGTGTGTCTCACATTGACTTGGAAAATTACAAATTAGCACAATCTAACTTTGAGGGAGAGAACTGTTAATAATTGAATGGAGAAGAAAAGGTCTCCCATAGGAAGTGCACTGAGGTACTCTGAAGAAATCCAGGCTTCCCCTGGGACAAAGGGTAGATGGAAATACAGGTTCTTCTTCTTATGAATGTGGAATTATCCATTATCAATTATTTCTTTTCAGTTCAGGGAAAGCTACCTTACATTTCATAAGTCACTTCTAAACAAAGGTCCTTGATACCATCATCCACCCAAACAAAACAAAATGCCTACTTGCTTTATAAATCCTGTAACTTAATAAAATTAAACCAAGAAGTCTTTTAAGAACCAAAACACACCAACCTATTACTTCCAATAAGAGTAGTAGCTTTCAAATAAAAAGAGAGATTGACAACTGACATGATACTAAAAAAAACTACAAAAATATTCATGCATGTGCAGTCTTTCAAATAATTTGATCTTTGGG
This sequence comes from Bettongia penicillata ogilbyi, assembly GCA_023548195.1. Lineage (NCBI taxonomy): Eukaryota > Metazoa > Chordata > Mammalia > Diprotodontia > Potoroidae > Bettongia > Bettongia penicillata. Next base: position 2,718,865 of record JAJHZJ010000567.1, read on the forward strand.
AAACTTTTCATTTTGTTTCTGGGCCTTTCCCTGTACCAAAATAACAAAAGGAAGATGTATAGTCATTATGGATCAATACTTAGAATTTCCAGAAAATTGCTTTTGCAGTAATTTTAGAGATGTCAGTATCCTGAATGGACGAAAAGCTCAGGAGGCATGTGCGACCTCCTCCAATGACTGGTTCATTTGGGAATCAACAGCAAACTTCTTGTATGATCCAATTCTTTAGCCATTAGTGGATCCATTCTGGAGAAGAGGCTCACCTTCTCATCACCACCAGCAATGCCTGAAGACCAGCTGCTGACAGTCAGCAGACAGGCACAAAAGCTCTACAAGTGGCAGAACTCGTCAAACCTGGTCCTGCGTCCAGTCTACCTCTTACAGTTATCACCTGAGGAACTGGCTCCTGTGGTGAAGGGACCAGTCATCCTCACCAACTACCACAAACCAAGCAAGGAACCCAATGAGATGAAGCAGAAAGGTAAGACAGGAGGCACCATTTGACAGACAGGTCAAACTACACCATCATCACCATCTCCCCTCAGATGATACAACAGGACCAGCCCACACCTTCACTCCAGAAGCGTAGTAGAGACTAACCCTATAGGCTAGAAGAACAGGCAAACAGATGCTCAGACACAAATGCAGAAGAAAAGAATGATATCTACAAGCAAAGCCCTTACAGAAAAATCCAGATTAGGAACAAACTCAAGCAGAATTCCTCTAACGGATGAAGAGTCCAGAGAAATGTTTTTATGATTGGGAGGGAGGGGGAAGGGAACGGAAAAGAAATGAGAGTCATGGAAAAAGAGGATTAGCAAAGAAATTAGCAACTGATCTATTTCCAGAGAATGAACTACTGAATCTAAATGCATATCAAAACATAATATTTTCACTTTTTTGGTTTTTCTTTCTCAAGGTTTTCCCCTTTACTTCTGATTCTTCTTTCACAAATATTGTTCTGATCCTTCTTCAACAACATGACTAAAGTAAAAATATATTTAACATGATCGTACAAGCATAACCTACTATAACAGATTGTTTGGTGTCTTGGGGAGGGTGAAGGAGAGAGAGGAAGAGAAATCTGGAACTCAAGATCTTATTTTAAAAATGAATATTAATAACTATCTTTACCTGTAATTGGAAAAAATAAAGTAAAATAAACAGATAATAAAATAAAAAATTACAAGAAAGAAATTTGCTTGGTAAAAAAAAAAAGTACAAAACTACGTCCAAGCAACAAATCTATGAAAATTCTAATGGACCAAATATCAATCAATGACTTCATGAGGCAAAAAGAAATATATTAAAAAGTCAACAGAATCTGCAGTGATGTAATCATGCCTCTCCTGTCTTTGAACATTCTATTTTCTGAAAGTCTAGGATGCATGTCCTTTGTTCCCTTCTTAAGTTCTTATGAACTCTAATTCCCATCCTCCTAAGACTTCTCAATAGTGCTCTGCTGAACACATAGTAAGCATTCAATAAATACTGGTCAATTAGTTGGAAAGTTCTATCTAGGAAAGTACAAGTTGTGGGCAAATTGTTCTGAGTGTCTTAAATGTTCCTCTAATGGGTTACATCCACATTGGTGCATTACACATTATAGATTCCTGGGGATTGGGAATTCTTTCTTTACAAATGGATATTATAGTACAGCATCATGCCCACTTTGTTAGCCAGGAAATGCTTTCTGATGATGGGGCATTTCAAACCTCTGAAACAGCATCCCTCTTATAAAGAAAGAATACATAGAATCCCCAGACACTGGGAATTTATAATCCAAGATATACTGCTTGTGGAAGTATACCAATAAAAGAAGATTCTAGAGAATTGCCCAAGAAGACTCAGTTTTTAACTGGGTAAGTCTGTGTGTTAAGTATCACCATTAGATGTATCAATATAAGAAGGCATCATAAAGAAGGGTGACTTTCGGAAGTCATTAAAAAGATGGATGAAAAACTGCATGGCAGGTATAAAGACAGACCAGTTCTTGTTCTACCCCCATAGCCCATAAAATACCTGTAAAAAATGACTCCAAACAAAGTCTAGAGCAGTAGAAGCAACAAAACAACAGAATGAAAGAGATTTCCAGCCTGACAGCCTGGAAGGCCGACAGGAAAGGTCCCTCGCACCAGGCTGGGAGTGGAGTGCAGGCCAGCCTGAGCCACATGGCAAGGAAAGGACTGGAACAAGCTTCAGGGCAGGTAGCTGGGGTTCCCGGATTTCTCAACCCACAAATGCCAGAAACAGTTTCCAAGGTCAGTAAGAAAGCTGAAGGGAGTGTGGTCTGGCCTCAGCCCCAGCTGGAGGGTGGCAGCAGCCACTGCGGCAGCAATGTCCATTTTTGGAACCATCGGCCTAAAGACCATGGGGGAATCAAGTAGCTGATCTGGGTCTCAGGCCTAAGTAGCAGTCCTGGGGTAAGGAGGAGCACTGGTGTGGTGGAACTAGTGGAGGCTCTGGAGAGGGAATCCTTCTCTCAGATCCTGGGCAGAAAAGAGTGCTTGTGGTTGCTCCCAGACAAGAACACAGTCCAGGAGAGGAGTAAACTCCTCTCCCTTGATTGTGCCACCTTAGAGGAACTAAGAACTTACAGGTTCCTACAGCATAACCTCCAGTTGACAAAGGACTCAGAAGTCAAGTAACTGGCTGGAAAAATGCTTAAAAAAGGAAAAAAGTAAGACTATAAAAGGTTACTTTCTTGGTGAACAGGTATTTTCTTCCATCCTTTCAGATGAGGAAGAACAAAGCATACTATCAGAGGAAAACAACAAAGTCAAGGCTTCTACATCCAAAACCTCCAAAACAAAATATGCAATGGTCTCAGGCCATGGAAGAGCTCAAAAAGGATTTTGAAAAATAAGTAAGAGAGGTGGAGGAAAAATTGGGAAGAGAAACGAGAAAATCACAAAAAGTTGAACAGAAACTTTGACTTTCAAATACAAGAATCAAGAGAAACATGAAAATGTAAACAGGAAAGAGAAGTCTTAAGAAACTCATTAAAGTTGAACTGTTTGCACTCCTACATGGAAAGATGTTATTTGTAACTCATGAGATCTTTTTCAGTATTAGGGTAGTTAGAGGGAATGTACTAGGAGTTAGAGAAAGGGAGAGGTAGAATGCAGGGAATCATCTCACATACAAGAGGGAAGAAAGAGCTTCTACAATGGAGAGGAAGAGTGGTGAGATGAAAGGAAATAATTGAGCCTTCCTCTCATGGAATTTGGCTTAAGGAGGGGAATAACACACACTCCATTGGACATGGAAATCTATCTTGCCCTGCAGGAAGGCAGGAGAGAAGGGGATGGGGAGGAAAGATAATAGAAGGGACAAAAAACTGGGGAAAGGGATCATCAGAAGCAGACACTATTGTGGGAGGACAATAGAGAGAGAATGGAATAAATGAAGGGCAGGATAGGACAGAGGGAAATGTGTGGTTAGTCTTTTACAACATAAATATTATGGAAGTGCTTTGCATTGCTACACATGTATGACCTATATTGAATTGCTTATTTTCTCATTGGGGGGCGGGGAAGAATATGGAACTCAAAGCTTTAAAAATGAATGTTAAAAATTGTTTTAGCATGTAACTGGAAATTAAGCTACAGAAGTAATGGAGTATAGAAATCTATTTTGTCCTACAGGAAAAGAGAGGCGAAGGAAGATGGAAGAAGGCTAGGTAATAGAAGGGAGGACAGACTGGAGGAAGTCGTGTATACTGTCCTGGGGTGGGTGGTGGGGAGAGATGGGGAGAAAATTTTGAATTCAAATTCTTGTGGAAGTGAATGTTAAGAACCAAAAAATAAACTATATATTTTTTAAAAAGAAAGAAAAAAGAAGAAAAATTGCATGGCAATGGTAAGAAAAAAGGTCATTCTAAGTATTAGGTGCTGCTTTGGGTGTAATAAAAGTAGGTACAAACCACCACAAAAGTCATGTATGTACATCTGTATATACACATATGTGCCTACATACACATGCATATGAAAATAAATGTATCTTAATTCTATTTTTTATGTATATTCTAGTTTGCAGATAGTTTTTGTTGACAGTTTTTTAAGGAATTGTAATATCAAATACAAATGACAATATTTCCCAGACTAACGATTGTTATTTGTAAATAAATGACTAAAACAGCTCTAAGAAGTAATCCAACAAATCAACTTTCAAAAGCATGAAAAATGCTACATTTCCCCAATACTCAAGAAGCTCACATTCTCATTAAGATAGACAAAATATATAGAAGGATTCAGTTTCAAAGCCGATGAAAAAAAGGAAGAATTCCAGCAGGTATGAAACATTTTAAACTCTGCAAATCTAGATCTTGGAGGAATCAAACTTGTAATTTTCCTTCAACAATGAAGAAACATTTATTGAACAGACTGAAGCTTGCTGCTGTTCAGCCATTTTTCAGTCATGTCCAGCTCCTGACATTTATGACCCCATCTGGGGTTTTCTTGACAAAGATACTAGAGTGTGCCATTCTTTCTGTAACTCATTTTAAAGATGAGGAAACTGAGGCAAACAGAGTTAAGTGACTTGTTCAGGGTCACACGGCTTGCAAGTGTCTGAGGCCAGATCTGAATTCCGGAAGAGGAGTCTTCCTGACTCTAGGCATTCTATCCACTGTACCACCTAGCTGCTCATTCCTTATTGAGCATTGTGCAAGATACAAAATTTATAATACTAGAATTCTGGACTTCATGAAGTGAGTTTATTTAGGAAAGAAGACATAAGCACATATGAAAATGAAACATTTTTGTGGACAAAAACATTGCACAGTCATCACAGGGACTGATATCAGTAAAGATAGAAACAAGAAAATACAGGATTAATTTGGGACACATAGAAGTTAGCCCAGTGTGGCTAAAATTAGATAGCACAGAAAGGGAAAAAATTAGACAAACCCAAAGGGTGGGGTGATAATCAGATGGTGGTAAACCTATCAATATATCTTAAAATTCTAAAATGTCTAACAACAACACAGTAAACACAAATTCCCCAAAGTAATACAATATTTCCAACCACCTAAAGCTTATGTTTTAGTTATACTCAATGCCTGTATAAAAGATATTACTACTCAAGTGTTTTTTCTGATCTCTTTTAATCTTATTATCAAAAGTCTATAAACCACCTTCCAACACAAGCAAAAATGAGTGCTATAGAAGAATCCAGAGGTTCACAATGAGTATATTCATAGTATACAAAGAGAATGAAAGTTTCTCTCAACCATAACTATGTGACAGGCATTGTGCCAAGCACTACCATTTCAAAGAAAGGAAAAAAAGCCCGCAAAATCTCTGGTCTCTAGGAACATACATTCTATGGAAAAGACAAGATGTAAATCTTTAGGTACATACTATATATACATACACACACACACACACACACACACACACATAAAATACATGAAGGTAATCTGCAAAGGAAAGGCATTGCCAGCTGGAGCAGGAAAAAGTTCCTGCAAAAGGCAGTATTAGGGCTGGATCCTAAAGGAAGTCAGGGCAACAAAGAGGGGAAGGGGAGTGGGTAGAGCATTCCAGGAAAAGGAATATCTAGTGCCAAGGCAAAGAGTAAGGATATAGATGGATGGCCATGTGCAAGGAATAATAAGGAGGATAGTGTCTTTGGATCATAGTGTGGAGGAAAAGAAGGTATAAGAAGGCTGAAAGATAGCAAGAGGTTAAGCTATGGTGAGCTTTAAATGCCATACAAGGACTTTATATCTAACCCTGGAAGTAGTCACTGGTGCTCCATGAGCAGTGGGATGACATGGTTTGTCCTATGCTTTAGAATCCCCGTGAACTGAATGGAGGATGGATTAGAGTGACAAGACTTGAAGGTGAGAAGGCTATTTAGAGTAATGAAAAAAAGATAATAAGGCCCTAAACTAGAGTTGTGGGTGTATGAGGAGAGAGGAAAGGATGTATAAAAGAAATACTGCAAAGGGAGAAATGACAGTTTGGCAATGGTTTGGAATGCGAGGTGAGTGAAACTGATGAGTCAAGGATGACCCAAAAGTTGCAAGCCTGGGTGACTAAGAAGATGACAGTGTCCTTATCAATAATAGGGAAATTCAGAAATGGGGAGAATTGGGGAAGGAGAGGAGGAAAGATAATGAGTTCTGCATTGTACTTATCACATTTCAGATGTCTATGAGACATTTGGAGATGTCTAAGAGGTACTGGGACGATTGTGACTGAAGCTCAGCAGAAAAACTAGGGCTGGATATATAGATCTGAAAATTATCTACATAGCAATGATTCTAAACTCATGAGACCACTAAGTGAACTAGCATAGAGGAAAAAGAAAAAGAGTCCATCACAGAGTTTGGTGGGGAGGGGACACTCATAGTTAAGAGAGTTAACAAAAAGTAAAGCGCATATACAAAGCTATTTCAAAAGGTAGCAAATACTAACAAGTAGGGGAAATCCAGAAAGGCTTTGTATGGGAGGTGTTACTACATGTATATCCTGAAGGAAGCTAGGGATCAAAGAAGAGGCGGAAGCAAGGAACCTACTTCCAGACATGGGGGACATTCATTTAAAGGCAAGGGGATAAAATAGGAAGATATTATACACAAGGAACTACTAGCAAGCCAATTAGTCTGAAACAGAAAGCAACGGAAGGGGCTTAACAGGAAATAATGAGGAAGGCAGAAAAGTACCACATTGTAAGGGCTTTCAATATGAGGTTGTGAATCACGCACTTCACCTGAGAACAGAGAGCCACGATGGATTTTTTCAGTAGAGGAGTAATAAAACTATATTTGGATTTTTAGCAATACTAAATAGTTTTATGAAAGAAAATTGCAGAGGAGAGGAACGGGAAGCAAGGAGTCTAAATAGGAGCTTGCTATTATTCAGATGAGAGGAGACAAGGTTCTGAACTGCTAACTGTGTATGTCACTGAAGCAGAAATGACAAACCTTCATAGCTGAAGGGAAAATGGGGCGTGGTAGAAAGAAGAGCCAAGGATGATACCAAGGCTGGCATAGTACAAGAAATAAAAAACAAATACAGACCCAGAAAACCTGCCATCTCACCTCCTTGACTTCAGTCATACTCTTCTCTCCCTGGTGTACCTTCCATTTTTCTCACCAACAGCCAAGTCCTAGATTCAGGCTCTGTTCCCCCTCTTCCATGAAGCCTTCTCAGCTCATATTCATCTTGCTCACCTATGAACTCTTATTACACTTTTTCCTTTTACATGACTACAGATTTAGAGTTTGAAGGTCCAAATAATGCTGCTATGAATAAAATGATACAAAGTTCCTGCTGTTAGAAAATCAAACAAAAGAAGGAAAACTCCTTCAGAACTTTTATATCCTCTGCAATCTTCTCAACTTTCAAAGATGGCATGTAGATGAATGAGACAGCAAGGAATCAGGACTGACTGTGAGAAAAGGACAATGTGGATAACACTTAGCCACAGACTGGATTTGGGATGTTACTTTTCATATTATTATTTGACAAACTGATCTTTTGAACTGCAAGCCCCATGATTTTTCTCTATTTCTTATGATGTGAATTAACTTAGTATAACATTCAAATAGAAGACTCTTGAGAAACTAAGTTTTTACATTCTTGGAGAATGGTAGAATGGAGCGTCCTATTTTACTATATTGACTATTCACATTCTTCCCTTGCACCTGGAAAAGGTAGTTTCCAAAGCTTATGACAGTTATATTTTGTGAAAGGACTTTGCTCTTAGAAAGGTATTTCCATCTCTTGTTGCTCACTTGAAAAGTTACCATGTGGGAGACGAAAACGTCCCCTCCCTTATTTTCAATGAACTACTGACATTCCTAATGATTTGACTCAGACTTGAGAATTTATGCATGTCTTAAGCTATATACCAAAAAATATCACCAAAATATACCTGACACCGGGCAAATGGAAACAAATGGGAGATAATCCTGGGAAACAGGATTAGGCCAGTTTACAAATCATCTTGACTAGCATGTCAGAGGCCTTTAGGCCTGATCTAAAAGTGATAATAAACTCATTTAAATGTTTTTTTCAATTAACGAGCATTTATTTTCTTTCCCTGGCATAAACTGCAAAATTTAAAAAATAATAATAAAACCTGTCTAAAAATATCCATAATCATGCCCCCCAAAATCACACATGGGCTATGTCCAAAAATCTGCCTCAGTGTGCATGTGAGCAGCACAGTTCATCATCAGTCCTCTGCAATCATGTTTGGTTATTGCACTGATCTCAAGTTTTTCAAATTGGTTGTCTTTTAAAATGTTGTTATCATACAGATCATAAATTCTTAAACAAGGGAATGAATGATATGAGCACAGCACTGCCTTCATTAACATAAAGATAGTCTTCAGCTACATTGAATTGGGGAAAGCAACTGGAGGCAAAGGGATCAATGAGAAAGCCCCGTTAGCATTCCAAGAATGAGATAATGAGGGTCCAGACTTCATGGTGGCATTAGGAATGGAAGCAAGATTTTTTTTTTTGATATACTGAGAAAGGGCAGACATGGGGCTTTGCTTACTAATGTTGAGATTTATTTAAGGATGTAGATCAAAGCTCAGATACTCATGGGCAAAATTAAAAATGACCAGTCAGTAACTGGCTGATGTGTGATATCCCAGGTCTCCTCAGTCTCCTAGGATAAGGTGGAATCTTGTCAAGTTTGGGAGGTCATCAGGGAATTCCTATTTGGGACTTTTATAGATATCCACTGCTCATCCCTAAGCACAGTCATTAATGGGAGGCTATCTAATATAATATTATTTGCTACTAGTATAATTATGCTAATTGTACAATTATAATTATGTCAGTAAACTTACACATATTATATGCTAATAGTATTACCCAGATGATGTCCCCAAAAGTTACCCTGTACTCGTTTCTTCAAGAAACAAAGAAAGAAGGAAAATAAGACAAGCTGGGAAGAGGACTTCATGGTACTTGTTGATTACTGTACAAAGGGGCTGAAGAAGAGGGAGGAGCCATAAATAACTACAGAGTTACCCACACCTGGATGTTACGCTACCACTGCCACAAATACGGCAGCCAGGGAGGGAAAGGTTCCCTAAGAAGATGGTTTTAATTTGGAGCATGCAGAAAGATAATTCAGTACAATTAACTCTGAAATCTCCATCTCTGCTCTACATCACCCATCTCTATCCTGATCTCCAGGCCAAAATTTCCATCTACTTAATGGATCTATTACATCTTTTCACACTTCTTTCTACTCCAGTAGCCTCTTTCATTTGGTCATTTGTTACTTCAATTTCTCTCTTTTCTGACACTTCATCCATGGAACTGCCGAAGCGATATTACTAAAGCACACATATGACCATGTCGCTTCCTTGCTCAATAAATTTCAATAGCTCTCCATTACTTCTAGAAGCAAATACAACGAAGTCCTCTACTTGGCATATTAAATGTTTGGAATCTGGTTTCAAATGACCTTTTCACCCTTTTTATGTCATTCCTTTTCATACACTCTCAGTCTACCCAAACATTTCCTTCTGCTCTTTGTAGCATTCTATCTCACCTTTATGACTCTGCACAGACTACCCCCCATGCCTGGAATCTCACTTCCACCTTTAACAATCTCCATGTTGTTTCAAAGTTCAGTACAGAGCCACTTTCAACACTTGTCTTCCTAGTCCCACAAAACTGCTTAAATGTGCGTGTGTGTGTGTATTCTTTGCTTTAAAAATCATGAATGCTTTGAGCATACATACCCACAAGATCATCTGTCTTCGTATATTACAGACCTCCTATGTTGTTCTGACCCAGTTCCTGAAAGCCCAGGGAAATTCCTTCTAACAGAAAATGTATGGAATCTATGAAAGTAGAGTTGGTTGGTTACCAAACATGCAACAAATCAGCAGTGACACAAGAATGGATAGCTGGCATCATTTTCCTTTTGTTTCTTCGAGCTACTGCAATCTAAACAACATTTAAAATTATTTCCAAGGCTTCTTCATCCATCAAATCATTCCATTTTTCCTTCTCTTCTCATTGCTGATTACTAAGATTGCTTCTATCAACAAGTCATTTCTCCTCCCTAGTATCCCTGAGCCTATTGCATATTAATTAATGAATCCACCAATGAAAGCTTGTAACTTTGAAATTAATCACTGTGGAACAGGGACTTATGACACCACAAATGCAAAACACTGCTGAACATGCCTGGTTAGACAGAGGAGAGAGAAAGAGGGAAAGGCTTTTTTGACATTGAGAAAAATATTTAGAATAAATCAAATAAAATAAATCTGAAGAAATTAAAGCATTTTATTTAAGTTTAAGATGGTCTTCCACACAGATAGGTTCACTTGTCTATGCAAAATCATGAATGCATGGGTGACGGTATTTGGTACAGCGTCAAAGACACACATAAATTCCCCAACTCAAACAAGCAGGAAAGTCTATGGTCTGATGAAAAGAAGGGGAATTTAGGTTCATATATGTGATCCTCGAGATCAAGCAACAATAGATATGGAAATATCTTTCCACGAACAAAGCCCTTCCACGAGTCATCAACGTTAACCCCTGAAATAAAGGCTCAAAAAGCCACTATGTGCACTGGAAGATGATTAACAGCCTACTCCATACCGCCATTCTCCAAGAGTATAAAGATTTACTTAGCTCCTTCAGAGTCTTCTCATTGAATGTCATGCAAAGTTAATTCACATTGAACATAAAAAGTAATATGACACAAGAAGAGAAAGCAAAAGCAAAGGGCTTGCAATTCAAAAGTTCAATCTGCCAAATAAAAACATTGACAATAATACCCTCTCTGTTACAAAGTCCTATCAATTCTACCTTCACAAGTCTCTTAGAAACCCCGTTCTCTCCTCTGACACTCCACTACCTTGTATGAGTCCTAATCACTTCATGCCTGGACATATGCAATAACCTGACGGTTCGTCTCCTTGCCTCAAAATCTGATCCATCCCCCACTCAGCTACCAAAGTGATCCTCCTAAAGCACGTCTGACCGCGTTACTCCTCCCCTTCCCCATTCAGTAAACTCTCCAATATGAAATATAAAATCCTCTCTTTGGAGTTCAAAGGTCTTTATGACTTATCCCCGTCCACACCTTTCTAGTCTGTCCTCTTCCAGCTGAGGGCTGACCTTATGAACTCTATAATCCTGCTATTCCTCAGACATGATGACTTCTCCCTAACCTGTGCCATTGCACTCATGACCACCCATACTTGGGCAGCTAGGTGGCACATGGACAGCAGATGTGGCCTTGAGTCAGGAACGCTCATCTTTCTGAGTTCAAATCTAACCTCAGACATTTACTAGCCATGCAATCCTGGGCAAATCATTTAACTCTGTTTGCCTCAGTGTCCTCATCTGCAAAATGAGCTGGAGAAGAAAATAGCACAATGTTAACTTCAAAGAACAGAGGTTACTGAATGAAGGATGAAAGGGAAAACCTAGCACAGGCCTGCATAACCTGGGGCTGCCAAAGGATTTTGGGAATTCATCCAGTATCTATACCAAGAAAATCCCAAACGGGGTTACAAAGAGTCAGACACAACTAAAAAAGACTGAACAACATTCACACTTGGAATGCTCTCCCTATCCAGCCATGAAAAGTTACAGTTTACCTAAACCAATTATTATAATACAAAGAATCCCGAATTTGGAGCAAGAGGATCTAAGTTTGAATCTGAGTTTACGTGGAAAACTTGGGCAAGTTTTATTACTTCCCCAACCATGTGATTTACTCATTCCTATCCATCCCAGCCTTCCCATCTTCAAAAATTCAGTCAAATTCTATCCAGCACCTCCACATCCTAACTCCATCCAGCCCATTCCACAGAAAACAAACTTCCCTTCATCTTAAATCTATTCTTTTTCTACTCCTTCCACTGACTAGCTCTTACTGAAACCTGGCTTCCCCTTGATGACACAGCTTCCCAGTACTGGCTGCCCTTTCACTCATTGTCCTTGGTTCACTGGTTTAAGTGGGGAGTTGGAATACTACTTGTTCCCCATTAGTGCTTCTAGGTCAGGCCTGCATAACCTGCAGTCTGAGGGCCTTAAGTGTCATGCCAAAGTATTTTGGGCAGCCCCCAAAAAACGCAGAGGATGAATTCCCAAAATCCTTTGGCAGCCCCAGGTTATGCAGGCCTGTGCTAGGTTCTCCCTTTCCTCCTTTTTCCTTTGAAGTTAACATTATTCACATTTACTATCCAATCCAGATCCTAGTAACAGCTGTCGGATGCCTCTAGCTCCCCCCACCCCTTGCCACTTCCACCCCTCATCAATGTCTCTCCTTCCTCAATGAATCTGATACTTGGCTCACAATTTTTCTTTCCTCCCCAACCTGTGTCCTCATACTAGGGGACTTCAACATACATATTGATTCTCAAACACCTTGAACATTCACTTCTTCAACCTACCCACATCCCATGAGCTACACTGCCACCCAACCTCAGTCACACACAAACATGGTCAGACCCTTGATCGTGCCATTATCCACAACAATTCCATATTCAAGAACTATGTTATCACTTTATCTAACCAAAATCTATTGGCTTTTCACCTTTCCCCTGTCTTCCCTTAAAAACAAAACAAAACAAAAACCTTTCTCTTCACACGCACTGTAACCTCCATATCCTCTAAACCTTTAATTTTCACCAGGCCATCTCACCTAAGTAGCTGTTCTCTTCTCCTCAAAGGTTGTTCATTGTCCTTATCTTTTGATATGTGCTTTATCTGTCAGTTTACAGATATTTAGATTGTCAAGTGTTATAAACTGTTTTTGAGACAATCATGTTGCATAACTATAAACATTAAAGATTAGGCAGAATCAAATTTAAACTAGAAGAAACTCAACCTTCAGGATAAAGTCAGTTTGGGCTTTGAAAAATTTAATGACTTTATGTCACAAGGCATAACCAGATTCAAATCCTACTTCCCGCTATCAGATGGCACATCTATAGTGTTACTGGTGAATATGGCCACAAAAAATAATCTTAAATTCACTTGTTAAAAAATTCCTTATAGGAAGTTATATTGTTTATGGATACATTTAGTGTCTTTGCCAGGTACCAAATGTGTGAGTTATCTTAGATTCTATTGGCAGCTAGATGGTTTAATGGATAGAATTATGGGCCTGGAGAACCGTTCAGACACTTACTAGCTGTCACTTAACTTCTGGCTGTCTGAATTTCCTCAACTGTAAGACGAGGATAATAGCACCTACTCTGAAGGGCTGTTGTGAGGACGAGATGAGGTAACAATTGTAAAATGTTTAGCACATTGCCTGGCACACAGTAGGTGCCACAGAAATGACAACTATTATTACCATTATTAAAATCAAAGTCAAGGGTTCCTTTCCTGATGATTTTTTGAGAAATTGTGATGCTAACTTAGGGTCAAAAACAGAAGCAGAAAATTTTTCTTTCTGCTCTGTGTGAGTTTGGGTTTTATGTCTACCTTATTTTCTGGATTTGGAACAGGAGGACAAATAACTATTTGTCTTTTCATCACCATTTTCCTAAATTTATTATTTTAAAAATTCTTCAGATCTTTAAGAAACTGCGAGCTTTAATTGAGCTTTAAGAAATTGTAAGTATGCTACTTAGTAACTCAAGAAATGAATGTCCACTCACCAATTAATAGAATTTAAGAACTAGAAAGAACCTCATAAAGTAAAAAAGCCAACATTTTACAGGACAGAAACCTGAATCACACCAGGTTAAGTGAATTTTCCAAGGTCAATAGGGAAATAGAACAAACCAAGACTAGAATAAAGTCTCCTAATCCCCAGTCCAAGCTCTTATTACGTTAATAACATCTTGTAAGAAGTTTTAAAAGGAATTTTCATGAAATTAATTTGCCCAGGTTGTGGCTAATACTTTGTTGTTTTTTCCCCCCTTTCCTCACCCTCAGCAGATTGTCCTTCTCTTTTCAGCATCTGTACAGCTCCAACATACTTCTTCAGTTGTACTTTCAGCACTTCATTTTCTCTGCAGAGAAAAAAAGAATATTTAAAAGGATATTAACACATGAGCAAATTAGAGGCAGAAAAACAGATGTAAAGAAAAATATGTGCTGTGCTTCCTATAAATATTAATGTTCAGTCTGTCTTAAAGATTATTATCCCTGGGAAAATACAGAAATGAATTTTTTTAACAGAAGATTAGGCATGCATGAGTGGGATCTTCAAGAGATATTTTTTTACAATAGGGAAAATACTAAGCTAAGTGCCCCTAGCACACACTAAATTCACTATGCTTATTCTAAAGTTAGGATATTTTACTCTATATAGGAAAAATGTAACTTGGAATTTTTAAGGTTTTGAACATCTTTCCATGTGATATCATTTGATCCTCACATCAATGGTGTGAGACAGGCATTAGAGTTCTACTTATTCCATTTTACATATGAGAAAATAGAGGCTCAGAAAGGTGAAGAGACTAGCCTAGGGTCATTTAATTAAGGACTGTTAAAAACAGGACAGGCCCCAAATCCAGCATTCTAGCTGCTACATTATACTACAACTTAAAGTTAACCTGTAGCACTTTGAGGATAGCTATTATCTTAAGGAACACTTCCAAAGCTAAGTCGAAATAATCACCAACTGGGGAAAATATCAAGACTACTCTTTAACCTATACAAAAGACTAAACTACAAAGATCACCCACTGTGGGAACATGGACACAAATTCACCCTTGGTATTTATTAGATGTGAGAACCTGAGCAAGTCACTTAAATTCTATGCACTTAAGGAAATTCTCAAGGAAGTACTTAATAAGTCATATAGGGGATGACTTTTCCTTCTGCAGCACTGAGAAAGATGCACATGATGCACATGATGCATATGATGCACACATAATTTTGTAAAGCCTGTATTAACCATCTCAATGAGGCAGATCAGGAAAACACCTGACTGCTGGGTTGTTGTTTTTAAGTTCCCAGAAAAATTTGCTTCTTCCTCTTGAGCAAGAGCAACATACATTCATACAGGGAATAAGCGATGCCTGCTTTATTTTATGGGTGATGCTTTGGCTTCCACGTGAAGAAAGCTGTAAATTCCCATTTTCTACTGTTTCAGCTCCCCCTAGTGATGCCATAAGCCTGGGTTTTCCTCTCTGTTGATAGAGGCATGAAAAAAAAAACAACTATGATTGTATTAGGCCTCAAAGCCCTGAGATTTGGTGCTGAACTTAAACTCCAGTATCAGCTCTGATGGGCACGACCATGGAACCAGTTAACCTGCTGAAACCTAAGTTTCCTCATTTATTAAATAGGAATAATAATAATAATGCACATTATTTCACAGATTTTGAAGAAGATTCTCAACGACCAGGATTATTTTATTTTGTCCCTGGCTTCTTACACACAACCTCAGGAAAGGATTATGACAATCACAGATTCTTCATCAGGAGGAGCTGCATTTGAAGGCTTGCAAAGCGTGGGACACGCATTATGATCACATTAGATTCTCACAGCACTGTGAGGCCTGTACTGTCTATATGGATTTAAAAATAATACAATTAAGTCTTTCCTGAAGCCTCTGAAATCAACACGAAAGCTCTGGAAACCGTAAATGAGTAAATTCTCCTTTCATTCACAAGCCAGTTCTATTCTTCAATGGCTCCTTCCAGAGGCGTACTGATTTTCTCTATTTGTAACAGAAGGAAGTATCAGCAAACTAATTGGCTAAACTCTGTAAAACCACAAAGGCTAGTCTCAAAGAACTTTTCATTTTCCTTTCCTCCTCTGAATATTCTTCTCTCTATTCCTGAACTCTAAATTTGAATTCAAGCCACATACATTTTTTAAAGAAAAAGGTAAAGTGCAAATACAAGTTAGATATGTTTCTATATTATGGAAATTTAATATAATAATTGTATAAAAAAGAAGAACATTATACACGACTTAACAAAGAGGTTATCTGTTTATATTTGTTGAAATCCTCAGACTGTTGAGAGTCAGACAGCCTCTCAGCATCTTCGTTCATCTCAATCTACCTCAACCTATCTTTCCACACTGAAGTATTTAGTAACACTTCCTTTTTTTCGTGTCTTAACCACTTCATTTTTTTCTTTAGGAATACCATAAGAATCTACCTAAATTGTGGGCAAAATAGCAATAACTACATAGAGATGTTTCAGAATTATAAAAGTAGAAGAAAATTTTGCATTAAAAAGTAGTTGAGGATTGAACTGATCACTTTTTTTTTGGGTGAGGGAGTGAATATTGACTTTTTGGACATTAATATGTAGTACATAAATTCTGTAAATGATTGATATCCAAAATACAATTCTCATGCTGAGAAAGGTATTATAAATGATATTCAGCTCTAAGTCTATGATCCTTTATAATCCTAATGAGTAATAAACTCCTGGACAAAAAACAAGCCTGGGCACATTCATGTTCCAATCAAACAAAAAAGTAGGTCATTTAAACTGGTTGATATTAAGATTAAAAAAAAAAATATGTTTAATATAAATAGGTTCCTTAGGGAGCAAAGTCTCCCCTACCAAATTTACTCAGCTGTCCCAGCAATTCTTAGAATTGTTTATTCATCCCCTAACTATACATTTCAATAGAGATGGAAGACAAACTTTTGGTTGGAAAAGATATGGTAGAATCAGTACTCTATTGACATAAAGGTTTAGGAACCTAGAATTGTACTCACTTACTCCTTCGGAATTCATATCAGACCCTGACTTCAGGGTCACGCTTGGGGTTGTTCTTTAATGAGACTAACAAATCATTTATTTGCTGGCAACTCAGTGGCCACCAAAGATTGGCTTCTTTCAGCTTTAGCCTTGTTATATACATGCATATTAAAATCAAGTAATTCACCCTTCTGAAGACTGTCCCTCAATTCTACAGAACAGCAACAATGTTAAAGGGAAAAGTAGGTACTGACAAGTTAAATGCATCAAGAAGGACACCATCATTTTCAATGTTGTACTCACTCAGTATTCATAGGTTTCACGTGCTCAGGAAAGCAGTTCTAACTTTCTTAGCATTAGGTAAAAGAAGGGCAAAAACCGAAACTATATATCACAGGGAGGAAAAATTAAATTCATCTAAAATATTCACTGAATTCCTATTGTGTGCCAAGTCTTTTGCTAAACTCAAAATAAGATTAATTTTTTAAAAGGTGTACTTAAGAGATTGTCCCTTCTCAATTAGAGTTTTTACAATCTAAGAGGAGGGCAAGAAACGTACATAAATGAGTATACTACAAAAACATGAAGGCAGGAGGAAAGAGGGAGAAAAAACCTTTTTTATGGAGGAGGTGGCATGTAAGTTGAACTTAAAAATATGCATATTCAATAGGCAAAGAAAGGAAGCTGGGGCATTTCAGACAAGAGCTCAGAGGAAGGAACGAGCAAATGAGTTTGGTAGAGCATGTGGAAGAGAGTAGCCTCACAGATTTAGCCATAAGGGACCTTAGAAATCATCTGGTCCAGTTCCCTCATTTTTAAGGGAGAAAACTGAGGTGCAGAGATTAAGTGACATGCCCAAGAATAAATTACCCAGATAGCAAGTAGAAGAAGCAGAATTTGAAAGAAGAACCAACCATAAACCCCAATACCCTTTCCACAACATGTGCTAATTTCCTCCAAAGTCTGCGGCTATGAGACTAATCATATTATAACAACTTCCAAAGAGAGTACAAATGTATGTGGAATTAAGTATCTAATACTGCTTTAAGTATATGAACAATTAAGATTTAGAGATCTTTTTTTTTCCCATAATAGGTTTTTGCTGTAATGAGATCACTTATCGTGGAATTTGAACTCACACTATCACTCAGAATTCCTAATCAGAAATTATATGATGCAAGATAATCCCTGGTTTTAAATGTAATAATTTTAAATGTTTTATTAACTGTTTTGGAAAGTTAGGTCTACGCCTAGCATTTTTTTTATTTAACTCTTCTAAAAAGATTTTGTTTTTAATAAACAAGGAGGAATAATGTGAGATAAAACAGTATCAGATTTTGAAGAGCCTTGAATGCTAGACAAATCCGAATTTTATTCAATGAGCAAAAGGCTGGAACCACTGCAGATTTCTGAGAAGAGGAATGACAAAGGAATTAAAACATCTTCTTGCCTTAAAGGAAATAAATTGAATAATTAAAGTTAACATTTCCATTATCTGCTCCATTAAAATGTGGGCTATCATTGTCTTACTTTTCTATTATGTCCTATATTTCTATTTGTATCCACAGCACTTAACACAGTACTCTGCACTTAGTAAGTGCTTAATAAATGCTTTCATTAATGTTATTATATATGTTATACATATATTGATTATATTCATTAATATAGCACTTTACAAGTTATCTCAATTGATGCACACAATACCCATCTGAGATATGTTCTATTATGACCCTGATTTTACAGAAAGGAAAACTAAGGCTGCATACCACCCAGGGTTACATGACTAGTGAGTGTCTGAGATGGCATCTGAACTGAAATCTTCCTGATTCCAAACTGTATGCTCTATCCAGCCTCCTCTCTCCTCTAACTCAAGGACTGGAGAGCAGAGCACTAAATTCCTTACAAACTGCTCCTTTTTAGAGGGCAGGAATTGGGTTTTTAGCTGACTCCATTTTTCCACCTACAGCACTGCTGAATTTCAACTCCACAGCAAGAGCCCCCACGAAGGAGAACCCTTGTTGTGTGTCATTCCTCCCACCTTTCCAGCTTCTTTTTGTGTTTTGTCTTGGCCCATTAGATTGCAAGCTCCTGGAGGGCAAAAACTTTCTTTTTCTTGTTTGTATCCCCTGTGCTTAGAGGTACCTGCACATAGCAGGCATTTAGAAATGTTTATTGAATTGAATTTTCAAACTTTTTGGTATCAGGATCTTTTATTCTCTTAAAAATTATTGAGGATCACAAAGAGCTTTTGTTTATGTGGATTAAATCTACTTATATTTACCATACTAGAAATTAAAACTGAAAAGTTTTTAAAAACTATTAATTGATTTAAAGAATAGTAAGCCTACTACATGTTAATGTAAATAACATTGTTATAAAAACACTTTTCCAAAACAAAAGAATTTAGTAATGAAAGTATCATTTTACATATTTGCATATCTCTGTAATGCATAGCTTAATGGAAGACAGCTAGAGTCTCATATCTGTTTCTGCATTCAGTCTGTTGCAAAATACAGTTTTGATTGAAGTATATGAAAAAAATCCAGTCTCACATAGCACTGTAGTTGTATTTTAATAGGTCAATACTGTCTTAGTGTTTTTATTAAAATAATTTTGACCTCAGAGACCCCTGAAAAGGCCTCAGGGACCCCCAGGATCCATTGACTATACATATTCTATGCAGTGTACCACCTAGATGCCTCAGTTAGAATGGAATAAAGAAACCACTTAAACAGCAGAGTATCTTCTCTGGAATTAAAGGGATAAATGTTTCTGGACAAATTATTTCCAGATAAAATAATTGCAAAACAGCAAGTAAGGCATAACCAAAATTCTAATATTTGAGCAGAAGTTCTTAACCTTTTTGTGTCATGAGCCCTTTGGGAATCTGATGATACCTACAGACCCCTTCTTGGAATAGTGTTTGTTGCTTACGTGCATATTTGACAGAAATATTAAATTTCAGTCACAGATTAGTGAAAATAAAGATGAAATTTTATTCCCATCCAAGTTCACAGAATCCTTGAAATCTAGCTATAGACTCTTTGGGGTCTATGGACTCAGAGTTAAGAATCTCTGCAACAGAGTGCACAGGCCTTTGGAATGATAGATTCTACCCTGCTAGTTGTAGAATAAGATATATTAGATGGATCCATTAAAAGAAATAATGAAATAATTAAGATGTATTCCTCACTCACATTTGTCTCCATACTTTATTCTTACAACTGATAGCTTACCATCTTTTTCTATTCTACTTTGTAAATGGAAGTGGGGGAGAGGGGATAAAATTCTGGATTCTTTTCAAAAAAACATTTTAAAACTACTCAAAAAATCAATAGTACATCCATACTGCTGTAAGGATAACACTATAAACAGAGGTAGGAATTTTTCAAAGAGATATGTTCCTTACTGTTTGTCAGTCAACAAGCATTTATTAAGAGCTTACTATGTTACTATGTTACTATGTTACTAAGCACTGTGCTAAGCCCTTCAAACACAAATATAAGCAGAAAGACAGTCACTGCTGTCAAGTAGCTTATGCTCTCATCATGTCAATTCTAATTATCCTCTAGTGGTTTACATTTAAAGTACACAAGGAAAAGTATTGTTTCTACAGTTACCATAAAATATACTACATACCACATACTTTCAAATGTGAAACAATATACAAAATACAAACATACATGGCCATAAAAATAAGAATATAAATAAAAATATAAAATAAATATGAAATAAGAAATAAAGCCTACTGATCCAAGTTGTAAAAATGATGATCCTAGAATTATCACCTTGGGGGGAAAATTATATTATACATATGAACAAGGACAAGGTCAAATCTTCTACTGGCAGATTGTCATCGCTCAGCTGTACAGACACAGACTGTATCCTCGTTCATAAGCAGCTGTGACTGGTCACAGGTAAGACAGGCAAAGTGATCGATAAATAATCACAAATCTGTTACTAATGCAGGAAAAGAAAATAGACATTCAACTAATAAGGATCAATAGCAACATCTCCACATCTGAAGAATGGCATAACCTGACATGGTTAATGAAACGAATTGGTGTATTACATGCTTTTAAACTTAAAGTAAAATGATCTGACTACTAAGAATAACCTGCAACCAGATGGCACGATTATGTTTGGTTCCTTTCTACAGCATCTTTTTGGGAAGAAAATAACAATAACAAAATAAGCTTCTGACAGAGCAGACTGATCTTCTAAAACTTTTATTCTTTTAAGAAAGATGACTAGGCAAATGTTAATATAAACAGAAGTGTCAGTACTGAATGCGACTTTGGTGGAGAGGTGGAAGGACTTTTCCTTAACTAATACTCAGAGTGAAAGTTGAAGTTTAAGGCTCATTACCTTGTAAAGGAAAAATGATTTTATAAAAACTGAATAAAACTATATATGATAAACTTTGATCAAGTTCTAGTCTTCCACACAGAGATCCACATTACACAGTAGGTCCACACAGATCCAGGGGAATGACTGGCATGCATAATGATGAATCTAAAGACCTGCAATATCCTGATGTGTTTTCACAATCACCAAAAGGCTCAGGGAAGACTTCATATTAAATGCATTTTGTTAAATTTTAATTATATGAAAACCACAAATCCACATGTAGCATACATGATGATACTCTATTAGTCAGAATATGTGATTAAGGAATAACCCATTCTTCAAATCATGCTGGATTATGGAGAATTTACAATAAGAGGGTATTTTTTAATTTAACCCATCTGTATGCTTTAGACATATTCCATGATGGTTATCTTTTTCTTTTTATTAAATGTGATAGAGTTCAAATGACATAAAATAGGTTCATCAAAGGAATTTTATAATTGCATTTAATTTCCATTTCATGTAGCATACTAAAATAACTGCAGGACTTGACAACCAGCAAATCTTATTCTTTGATTGCAATATAGTTACATCATCATCAAGAAAAAAATTATGAAGCATCCGCTCTAAGAATAACACTACAAACAAGGATGGGAACTTTTCGAGAAGCTACGTTCCTTACAGTCAATTAATGAGCATTTTAAGAACCTACTATGTGCCAGGCACTGGGCTAAGTTCTCAGAATACAAACATAAGCACCACTTTCAAGGAGCTTATATCCTAACATAAATTCTAATTATGCTGCAGTGGCGTACTTGTAATATACACAAGGAAAAGTATTCACTTCTAGACTGTCATCATAAGATGTTACATACCACAGATGACATCATAGTCATTTATGAATGCTAATGGCAACAAAAACAATCACTCATTTTATACATATTATTATACATATTTATATACATATATTATCTAATAAATAATCAGAGAATAAAGACCACAAAGCAATATGAAAATCTAACCACATGAAAAGGGCACAGCATATTTCATACAGTCAGAGATCACAAAAAAAGGTAAAAGCAACATATCAACACTCCACCACAAAGGAACTGCACTGAGAATAAACACATATTAATTAACCTTTACATATCAGATAAATCTTACATAAACACATACCTTGACCATACAACACACTGCTGGTTGGTTTAAAACTGCAGGAAGACAAAGTAAAGCATCAGGTAAATCGAAAATGCTAGTGAAATATCTGCAAATTACTTCAATAATTAATGTTTATAAGTTGAGGTAATTGTTGCTGCCCCAGTGTCAGAATAAACAACGAAGCACTGAAGACAACACTGCTGTGCAAGAATAATTACTCGAAACAAAACTAATAAGCCCTTTCAGGGTATCTACAAAGACACAAGTGTCACAACTGCACAACAAAAAGGTACAAAAGCAATTCCCACCCCACTCCCCAACAAGAATAAATGTAGTCTAATCTACCTTGGATCAGAACATGATACTACCTCTGAATAAGGAACAATCAGCTGTTATACCCAAAGAAAGAACTGATCACCAGGAGCCAAGATTATGATTCAAAAGGAAAGTAAATATATAAAAAAGTCATTAAATGCTCAACTCTAATGGTTCTACAAAAGCAGCAAAAGGGAAAGGGAAAAGAAAGGAGTGGGAAGGAAGAAAAGAGTGAAGGAAAAACGGAAAGTGGAAAGAAGGGAGGGAGGAAATAAGAAGATGGAGGGAAGGAAAGAGGCACGGAATGGAAGAAGGCATAAAGGGAAAGAAAGAAGAGGGAGAAAGCGAGGCAGGGAAGGAAAGACAGGGAAAGGGCATGAAGGAAAAGAGGGTCAGGGAAGTGGTGAAATGGTATGAGTGATTTCTTTTGATTCGTGCGTAAATTGGATTTAAATGAGGAGGAGTTCCACGAAATCATCAGCCTTACTCTCTCCTCCAGGGTCATCCTAGTTCAGTGGTGGGACAGAGTCAAGATGGCTGGCAATGGCTCAGGATGCAGTGGACGACACTGGTGTCTTTGGTGTCTAACCAAGCTCTAAGCGCTCCACATCACCTGCTTCATCTGCCTTCATGGCCATTGGAAAAAATTGTTCTCATCCGCCCATTCCACCAGATGAAGTCTTCACATGGGGTAGACACCCCCCTAAGTCACAATGGGTTTGAGAATCCTAGGTTACCCTCAACCTGGTTTGGCCCATCTGCCAACACAGTTTACCTGCCAACACAGTTTACACAACTGCATCAGCCTCACTCTCTCTTCTAGAGTCATCAAAGCCCAGTGGCAAGATCAAAGTCAAGATGACAGGTGATGGCCTGGGATGGAGTCGATGACCTTGGTGTCTCCAGGGTCTGACCAAGCTCTAAACACTGCACAGTGCCTGCTCTGGCCACCTTAGTGGTCACTAGTACAAACTGTTTTCATCCACCCATTTGGTCAGACATCTTCATATGTTGGGGCAGATATCGCCCTAACTCTCTGCTGGTTATGAAGTCTGTCAGTTACCCTCACCCTGGTTCTGTCCACCTGCCAAGATGGTTTTACCAGGGTGTGGTTTCTGTGCATGCTACAGCTCCTTGGAGACACAGGTGAGAGCTGAATAACAGGTGGACATCAAAGGTGAATGAGCAACCCTGAAAGTCAGCCCCTATACCAGAGCTGTGAGTCCTCCCTGAAGACTCCATGCATTCCTCTTGAAGGAAGGTGAGGGCATTAATAGGGAAGTTCTGAAGAGACAAGGGTTTGGGAGTTTACTTTATTACATGTGAATTTGAGATGTCTGGTTAGATATGAGACAACGGGTTGGATACGTCAAATAAGCAAATGGCAATGACAAGAGAGATGTAGGACAATAGGTTCAAGTACAGGTTTTTTAAGGATAGAGAGACACAGGAATGTGTGTAGGCAGCAAAGAGACAGCCAGTAGATGGGATAAAGCTGAAGATTAGCAAAAGAGGGGGCAATGTACTGGAAGAGAGCAGGTGGAATGTGACTTGGGTGCCCAGACAGGAGTTTGCCTCTTACTGTGGATTAGGATAAAACCAAGCCATTCAGAAGAAAGAATTTAATTTAGTTCCCTCCTAATAATAAAAGTGAGGGTGGAGATACTCAAGGCACTAATCAAGAGATCATGTATGTGAATGAGTACTTAACATCTTTGCTTTCTGATCAACTCTATTTCTCAGACTTTCCCTTCCATCCTTTACAGTTCCTTTCCAAATTCAAGCTCTTTTCCATTTCCAAAAGAGACTTCTTTCTATTATTTTCCTAGGTCTCCTAATTGCCAGCTAAGGGAGAAGAAGGACAGGCTCCATCAGCTGAGATAATCAGGGTTCGGGCTGCACTAAGGGTCATAATCATGAACAGAACGCAAATCTGTAGAGTTAAGACCTATAAACCATTCAGAAAACTGAGGAGGAGCTTTTTCCTCTCTCAGTCACAAGGAACAAATAATGTTTAATTCTCTTTTAAAGGTGGGAGAACTGAGCAGATAAACATGTAGTTTCTTATATTTCTCCTTGACTTTTTTGCAGACCTTCTGCTATTTTTTCTGTGCAGTTTCGAATTTCTGTCAGGTAGAAAGAAAAATAAATAAAAAAGTTTGTCTGGTTTTTAGTGCACTCTCCCATTTCCATCATTATACTGTTTCTTTCATAAACTCCATCTGATTAGCCACCCGGTAAATTCAGTTCCAGAGCAACCTGTTTTCCTCAATTCATAGCTGAGACCAAGGAAACAACCCAAACACATCAAATAACTCATGAAAATAATTAACTGTAGGTAATATACCCCTCTCCAAAGGCACCAAACACAACATGTAATAACTGGAGTACTCTAATCTTAGAACCTCATTTTATATTCTGTTCTTATTTCATACACACCCTGAACCCAAGTATTTTCCATGGCACATGAAGAAAGATTGTAGCACCAAGTCTTTATGAGCTAGTGCTCAGTTACTGCTCTACTTCAGGAAAGGAATGCTTTCTTGAAGAACAAAGGGAAAGAGAGCAGTCCCAGAAAATCCTTAGGGCTCCAGGGCAGCGGACAGCATTTCTAAAAGTGGGGATACACTATCATTGCCTCCAACCATCTTTAGTGGTGAAATGTACACTTTAACCCTGTAGGTTTCATTCCATGGGAACTGTGGAGCAAAGGCAAACTGCTTTACAAACTGTTCTAGTCAGAAACTGAGAAATCAAAATCCTCTCACTCTGAAAGTATTGTTTTCACAATTGAAAAAACAAAAACAAAGACATTCAGACAGAATTGGCATATGGCTGCTACACTCTAAGAACTAAGAATCCATGTGGATAGTGGGAAAAGAATGACAATAATAACACTTACTGCCAAACAGACAAATATATACAAGTAAAATATGAAAAACCACTCATCAAAGAGCTACTATCCCAAGAGGCAATATTAGGACACAAGCTTCAGTTATGAAACAAACATAATAAAAAGTAATTATACTCTAAGGAACCACTAAGAAGACACTGAAGTATTGGAAAGAAGACAGGCTGAAACTATTGGTCAACAATATGAGTCTCCTACCCTTGTTGCCCAAATACTTCTTATCTCTTGCCTTTGATTTTCCCATCTGTAAACTGCATAGTATATTTATAAGTTATCCATTATGTTAGGGCACAAACAGAATAAAATAAAAATAAATACAACTTCTTTAAAATGAGACACTTTATAAATATGCACTCACTACCCCGGTTGGAACCTGGAAAATGGATTGAACAATAGTCTGAAAGCATATATAATGTAAGAAAGCTTGCTTTGGAAACACGAATACAAACGTATTAAATATAAAATCACATTTAAGAATAGCAAAATTCCTGATTATTATTATCACTATAATAAACATCACAGTTCTCTGAAGTTTACAATTCCTGACTGCCTGCTTCATGGGTGCGCTGTAAAGATTACAAAGGGGGGAAAAAATCCATGAAGTCCTACAAGAGGTACCAGATAAAAACACAATATAATTACTATTATTATTTAGCAAACTATTTTGATGGAAAAGAAAAGTGCTCCTAGAATAGAACAGGTGCCTTTCCATGACAGATGTGTGTGTGTGAACAAATGAATTGCTAATTCAAAATAAATACTGCTTTTTCTTGGGTCAAACTATTTTTACAAAAACCCAATCTCTATGGGAATTAGAGAAGAGATAGATAGCAATTTAAGTGGAAGAGCAAGAAACAGAATAGCTGAGAGAAAAAACAAACGTTGCTTATGGGAGAGAAATCTATTCGCCATAAGTGAGCACTCAGGTGCTTTAGAATTCAAGTGTTATCCATGAGCCTGGAACGTCAGGGAGTGCACCAAGGCCAAACTGCAGAAATCAAATTACTATAAAAATATAGGTCTAAAGAAACACACTTTTTGGAGGAGGGGAGCAAAACGCTATTACTCTAATTCAGAAGGTTTAACAAAGATACTATCTCTACCCTCATAAAATTATATACACAAACCTATCTCAGCATAAAAGAAGCCCAAAGGACCAGGGACATTTACATCCTGTTTCAGAAGGAGCAAATTTATTTTCATTTCACAAGTTAATGGCTCAGAAAGTTGACAAAGCATAAGAAAACCCAATGCTGCTCAAAGCAGTCTGTCACTACTGCCAGAGTATACAGTTGATTAAAACATTTCTATGCCTCTATTCAATCTCAATAAGCAACTTTAGTAATAAATATTGAAAGGCCAGCAGAAAAAGAAATACTTAAATTTAAGAGGAGTCAGTACTCTGAATTCACGGGTCCCAGCGTGGCAGTCACTAAATATAAGAAAGTCAGTAAATATTGCCTAGAAATATAATTTTTGGAGGAGGAGTCAAGTTGGCAGAGTAGAAAGACTCACGTATGCTAGCTCTGAACCCATAGCCCATAAATTTTCTGTAAAAAGAACTCCCCACAAATTCTGCAGCACTGCAAGCCGCGCAGAAACACAGTGGAAGAGATTTCCATTCCAGAGAGCCCTGGAAAGCCGTCCACAGGGGTCTGTCGCACTCTGGGCGTTGCCCTGCGCTGCCCTGGCCTGCGGCCCCAGAGGAGCAGACGCGAGCAGGCTTCAGGGACGGAATTTCTGCGAAGGTCCGCCGCCCACAGGCGCTAAAGGTCAGTGAGAAAGACTTCTGGGCTGGCCGAGAGGGGAGCGGGGTATCTCCGTGATACATTAAGGTACTGAAGGGTGTGGAATATGATATTCCAGAAGTCAAAGGAACTAGGACTAAAACCAAGAATCACTTACCCAGCAAAACTGAGGATAATACTTCAGGGGAAAAAAATGGTCTTTCAATGAAATAGAGAACTTTGAAGAATTCTTGATGAAAAGGCCAGAGTTGAATAGAAAATTTTACCTTCAAACACAAGAATCAAGAAAAGCATGGAAAGGTAAACAGCAAAGAGAAGTCATAAGGGACTTACTAAAGTTGAACTATTTACATTCCTACAGGGAAAGACAATATTTGTAACTCTTGAAACTTTTTTTCAGTATATGGGTAGTTGGTGGGATTACACACACACACACACACACACACACACACACACACACACACACACACAGAGACAGACAGCACAGGGTGAATTGAATAGGATGGGATCCTATCTTTAAAAAATGAAATTAAGGGATGAGAAAGAAATACATTGGGAGGAGAAAGGGAAGAATGGAATGGGGCAAATTATCTCTCATAGAAAAGGCAAGTAAAAGACTTTTCAGTGGATGGAAAAAGTGGGAAGGTGAGAGAAAAACCATGAAGGTTACTCTCATCACATTAGACTAAAGGAAGGAATAAAATGCACACTCATTTTGGTATGAAAACCTGTCTTAAAATACAGGATAGTGGGGGAGAAGGGGATAAGCAGGATGGGGGGGATAATGGAAGGGAGGGTAGTGGGAGGAGGGAGCACTCTTGGGGAGAGATGGGATCAAAAGAGAGACTAGAAGAAATGGGGGGGGCAGGATAGGATAGAGGAAAATATAATTAGTCTTACACAACACAACTATTATGGAAGTCATTTACAAAACTACACAGATATGGCCTATATTGAATTACTTGCCTTCCCAAAGGGAATGGGTGGAGAGGGAGGGATGGGAAGAAGTTGGAATTCAAAGTTTTAGGAACAACTGTTGAGTATTGTTCTTGCAACTAGGAAATAAGATACAGGTAATGGGGTACAGAAATTTATCTTGCCCTACAGGACAAAAGAGAAGATGGGGATAAGGGAAGGGAGGGATGTTAGAAGGGAGGACAGATTGGTGATAGGGGTAATTAGAAAGCTCGGTATTTTGTAGTGGGGGGAGGGGAGATATGGAGAGAAAATTTGGAACCCAAAATTTTGTGGAAATGAATGTTGAAAATTTAAATAAACTTAAATACAAAAAAAAAGGAAAGAAATTGTTTACTTACTCTTAAACTTCTGGGATAAGGGAATTATGTTTTAAAAATATTTTATGAAATTTTGAATTTCTAAAGTACCTTTTCTGTGAAAAGTCCTAGACCCAAAATAGACAAATGGAAAATCTTCTTAAATATGCTGATATTTATAACTATATAACTAAGAAGAATTAGGAACCTGGGAGCTTTCAAACAGGCTCCAGGGTGGCAATTTTATTTTCATGTATTCCATAAACACCTAACCTATTTATTACTCATTATTCATGAAGCACCAACAGTGTAATCTTATGTAAAATGAATCTATTTCCTTCTGTTTTTAAATGAGCTTTTAGAATTTGATTGTACTGATTTAGATGCTTCCTTGAAAGTCTGTGGATGACACACAAGGTGGTCTGCCTATCATCATTAATTCTCCTCCTATCCTGAAGTGGGTCAATTGAAGATCCTGTGTGTTTGCATGGTTGGTTGAAATGCATTGTTAGAGCTGTCCACCTTCCATGTGCTGAGCTGCAAATATTACAGGCTGCTGACGGAAATGATGAAAATGAGGCGCTTCGGCACTTTTCTTCTCACAGAGGCCACAGATGAAAACCCAGTTACTTATATTGCAAGATGGATTTTTTTTTTTACCAACTTTACACAAAGATACGCCAGGTTCCAAGGTTTTTCTGAGGTCAAAAGGAAAACTGTGAGGCCACTTGCTATAAGGCAGAATTATCTTCCACAATCTGTTCATTACAGCAACCTGAGCCATGGAAATGAAAATGCACTAGTTATTTTGGGATGGAGGGAGCATTTGGATGATTGAGAGTCCCAACAAGAAAGCAAGAGCAGTTGGTAGTCTTATCTCTACTGTCTAGGACGCTTAACAAACAAGATGATGTTTTCCATAATTGTTACTAGTTATTCAGATTTACTTTTTCTGCATTGTCAACAAACATCAAAAGTATGGAGCACCATGTTTGCAAGAGGGTGAAAGCGAAAGTAAGAACAAGTTAAAGCATAAAACATTAAACTTATTTATAGGTATTTTACATATGTAATACTAAATTATATCCCCAAACCACAAAGGCAGATAATGTTCTGCCCACCACAGGAACCCAATCTCCCCCTGGATAGAACGGCATTAGGATTTGAAACCTACATGAATGACTGCACTACATGGTCAACCACTTAATTATTTCAGCTTACGACAGTATTCAAACCGAAGAAACATTCTGGCTCTTTGAGGCTTTATTTAGCCTCACTTGTACATCTGGTTTTCAGTCTTGCCCCTACTCTTCCATCTTTTGTTTCCTCCCTCTTAAACTACAGTGTAAACGTCCCCACCTTTGCTCTATTACCAGATACCAGACAAATTCCATGTAAGTAACACCAAATAGCACCAGAACGGATATTATCTAATTAATAACATCAAAACAAGAATAAGCCATGAAAACTAATGAGTGTGTGTGTTCATCCTTCGTTGCCAAAGAAGACCATGCCATCAGAGAAATGATGACATGATTTGCACTTGACTTCGTTTTTTGAGTGAGGGAGGGCTGTGCAGGTCACCAGCCTCACTTCTCCTCCAGAGCCATCTGAATCCAGTGACCAGATATTCATCAAGATGACTGGAGATGACCTAGGATGAGGCAATTGGGGTTAAGTGACTTGCTCAAGGTCACATAACTAGTGAGTGTCAAGTGTCTGAGGTGAGATTTGAACTCAGATCCCCCTGACTCCTACACTGGTGCTCTATCCACTGCACCACCTACCTGCCCCCATGGAAACTAATATGATAAAAGTGTGTGACATTTTCCCCTGAAGATAGTGACATTTTTCAGAAGCTACTATCTGCAAGAGGAAACAATGCATCAAGTCCCAGAGCTCTCCAGGACATCTTCAATGAGATTCCCAGTCACTCCCAAGAAATCTTACTAGACCCTACCATTCTCACTAGCTATTGTCCTGTATCTCTTATTCCTTTACCAAATTCCCTTAAAAACCTGTCTCCAATTAATGCCTGTACTGTTCTTTTCTAAGCCCTCTGGAACTGGCTTGCAACCTCATGCCTCAAGTGCAATTACTCTCTTCAGTATTGCCAAACCCTCAGTCTCAAAGTTGGCCACTAGCTGACAAATCAACAGCCTTTTCCCAGTCCTCCTCTTTCTCAGCCTCCCTGCAGCACATGATATCATTAACCTCTCTTCCTGGATACTCTCTCCCCTCTGAGTTACCATGACACTTTTCTCTCTTTTAGTTTCCTCTTGTGTGTCTGATTGCTCCTCAGTCTCTTCTGCTGGACCATCATTCAGGACACATCTTTTTACTATGGGTGTCCATCAAGTCGTCCCTCTGGGTCCCCTTTTTTCTTTTTCCACAGTCTCTCATGGATTCAATCAACTACAATCAGATGACTCTCAGAGCCCTTGTCCCTCTCCTGAGCTCCATTCCCTATCATCAACTCCCTACTGGATATTTCAAGTAGAATTTCCTGGAGGCATATAAAACTCAACAGATCCAAAACAAAATTCCCCTTTCCCCTTCCAACCTGTCCTTCTTCTGGTAATTCTACTATCCTTTCAGCTACCCATATTTGCATCCTAGGTATCATCCTCAATAGCTTGTACTCACTCACCAGTTACCAAATGCCCTTCTGCCTACTCACACAACCACCACTCTAGTTCAGGCCCGTATCATCTCTTCCAGGGACTATTAAAACTGCCTGCTGATTGGTCTTCCTGCCTCAAGTCTTCCCCTAATGCATTTCACCCTCCACAGAGCTGCCAAAGTGATTTTTTTAGAGGATCAAGTCTGACTACATCATTCCTCTCACTCAATAAACTATAGTATCTCCCCATCCCCCATGATTCTAGGAACAAATCTGAACTCCTTTGTCGTTTAAAGCTCTTCAAAACCTCATCCCTTCCTATGTTTTCAGTGTTGTTACTCATAACTTCCCCTCCTTGCACTCTACAGTAGTGATCCTGAACATCTTTTATTCTCTTACACACAACACTCTACCTCCCATCTGTCTTTGCACTGGTTATCTCTCACTCTGAGAATTCTTTTCTACCCACTTCAATTCCACCTCTCATAACTCCTGCTTTTCAAGACCTTCTTTAGATACTGCCTTCTTCATAAGACCTTTCCTGTCCTCCCCTAGACTCTTCTTGCTATAGTCTTCCTATTCAAAGTTACTCTATACTTGCTTTGTATGTGCATGTTATCTCTCCTCTTCCCTTGGAATGTAAGCTTCTTGAGGGCAGGGAATCTTTCACTTATGTCTTTGAATTCCTAGCACCTAACATAGGGCCTTGAACACAGTAGGTACTTAATAAATATATGCTGCTTGCTTAATTGAAGGAAGAGATGAGCTGACATCTGCAAAGGTGAGACTGATGAGTGTATGAGTGAAAACTAACTCCTCAAAGTCAAATTCACATTATACCCCAATCATGTTCTTCCTGTTTCATCATCTGGACCACTGGATATCCAAAGGCCCTATTTTGACACACTTTAACCCACCTACCTACTCCAGCCCTAAGATCCACACTTTCCTATTTGGTGACAGTTTCAGTGCTAACTCATATAAACCAGTCTCAGTTATGTTTCACATTATACCCTGGACAGCTTCTTGCCATCTACCTTGTCACTGTACCTTCCAGATTAATCTAATTACAAAGACCCTGGTCTGGGTACCCGTGTCCAACCATCTGCCCTTACTTCTTCCGCTGGAAACTATAATCAAATCAGCATGTCAGTGCTTCAGGAAAGAGCACTCCAATCAACTCCTCTACATCTCCATTCACTGGACCTATGAATTTCCAAACAAAACGCTCCTCCTTGATCACCAGAAAAAATATGTGTTGCCTTGACTATTAAAATTAAATTCTTTGAAGACAGGTACTATCTCACTTGACAAAGAGCAATAAATAAATTCTTTTTCATTGATTTTTCACTAATTCATTCAAGACAGCAAAATGTTCAGAGTACTTCATTTTCTTCTACTGATTCAAAATAATTATCCAAAGCACTCAATATGAGAATAAAAGCTATTAAGAGAAATGTTCAACAATCAAGAGTTTCGAACCCCTTTCTCCAAGGCTGAGCTGGAATCATTTTAGTAATATGTTTCATTTGCTGTTTTGGCATAAATAAATGGATATACAGACAAACGAATAAGTAAATGAATGAATGTAGCTCCTGGAAGGACCAGTATCAATCTTTTATAAATGTCAAATGGCTGTTAACAGATATCACTGTTGATACAGCTAAAGAGGCTCTTCTTTGCCTCCTTAGGATCCTAACATTAGCATCTCTTGATCATCTTTTCAGATTATGACTCCCCAACCCTCATTCTTTTGGTATGTTCTTCTTTCTAAAATATTTTATGAAACATCTCATCATTGCTTTAAAAAAATGTAGCATTATGTAACAGATCTGTATGTATAAAAACATACAGAGTAGTTCTTTTTATGGTGGCAAAGAAATGGACACTGAGAGGATACCCATCAATTGGGGAAGCAGTTGAACATATGACTTGACTAGAATACTATTGTGCTATAATAAATGATGAAGGGGTTGGCTTCATAAAAACCTGGGAAGACTTACATGAACTGATGCAAAGTGAAATAAGAACAATTTACACAGTAAAAGAAATATTGCAAAGATAATCAACTGTGAAAGACTTAGTAACTCTGACCAATACAACAATCTACCACTGTCTCAAATAAATTTGCACAGGCTGCTTCTTCTCAGGAACATTTTGGTACAGAATCTGGACCTTAGTGTCGGAGGCTCAAAAACTCAACTTTATTGTTTTATTCACGAATAATTAGTTTCTGAAGATGGCTTCATATTAAATAAATTCAAAAGAGACTAATTCCCTTTCCAAATGTTTTCCTAAAACCAGAAGGCAATTTGCCAGAATGTATCTGATATGAATTTATTTAACAATTTATATAGAGAAGCTACAGTAAAAAATACCAAACAGAAGAAAGAAAAAAGGGATAGGAAAATGTCATCAAATAGCCTCATTATAATTGAGTAATCATCAGAGGAAACAAACAGCTGGGAATATGGCAACTTTAAAGTATTACCAAGTTCTAAGAATGTTATTTCTTCTAGACTCCAGTCTACTCTCTGTTATTCAGGGCAGCAAGCCTTAAAGTCCTTTCCAAGAGACATCAACCATCTTTGCTACAATAGCCTCATCAGTCTTTACCTTCACAAATCTTCCTTTTCCTTCAAGGTCTAGCTTTGAAGACGCTACCTTTTCTATGAAATTTTCTCTGATCTTCCCCAGTCATTTCAGGTGTATCCAACTCTTAGTAACCCCATTTGGGATTTTCTTGGCAAAGATACTGGAGAGGTTTGCCATTTCCTCCTCCAGTTCATTTTACAGATGAGGAAACTGAAGCAAACAGGACAAAGTAAAATAATGTATGTAAATCTTAAAGCATCATATCAGTTAGTTATGATCATTCATTTTGTATGACTTGCCTGGAGTCACACAGCAAACTGAGGTCTTCCTAACTCCAGGCCCAGCACTGTGTCCACTGCATCATCCAGCTGCCCCACCAGGGAGTAATTTTTCCTTTTTCATCTCCAGGTACTTTTTTTGTACTTTTCACATGTACTTAAGTCCTATTCAAATCTATGCTACATTTATGTCCCTATCTTATCTTCACTTTAGATCATAAACTCCTTAGAGGGTATAAACCATAAGTGGGGAAGCTGTAGCCTCAAGGCTACATGTGGCCTTCTAGGTCCTTGGGTGCAGCCTTTTGACTGAGTCCAAGTTTTACAGAACAATCCCCTTTCATTGAAGTCCAAGGCACTATGGTAGATGAGGATGAGGCAAAGTGAAAAATCAAACAGTCCTGACCTCAAGAAGGTCACATTCTACTGACAGATTAAAAAAACTTAGCTATAAATACATCATGAGTTCTTTCACTGCCTCAACTCCCTAGCAGAAAGCCTCTCTTCTCCAATGTTTGATGGTGGCCTTCTTCCTTGACAAGGTTCACCACTTGTGCCTTTGATTCCTTCCCCTTCTAGACTTGGAATCAATCATTTTCTGTCTCTTTTATCTTCAAACTCAACAATTTGCTAGCTTTTGACACTGCAGACCAGCATTTCTTAAACTGTGGGTCACAACTCCAAATGGGGTCACAAAAACTAGTAAAAGGCCTCTCTGAATACACAAGGACCAAAAATGAATTCAAAATCAAACGCATGGTGAATCCAAGATATTTCTGGCACCACTTGCCTGTTTTGCACTGAGCAACTCCATGGCAGCCTTGGTTCTGAACACAAAGCA
Organism: Bettongia penicillata ogilbyi; assembly: GCA_023548195.1. Classification (NCBI taxonomy): domain Eukaryota; kingdom Metazoa; phylum Chordata; class Mammalia; order Diprotodontia; family Potoroidae; genus Bettongia; species Bettongia penicillata. The sequence continues at coordinate 2,753,591 of JAJHZJ010000567.1, forward strand.
CGTGCACTTTGCATGTGCATGCCCTCAGCCCATAGAATGTGAATGTAGGCAGGAGTAGAAAAAATTTAGGAAGTCCTACAAGTAGATCAACCCCTCCTCCTTCCTATTCCCTTTTCCTTTGGCTTGTACAATCCAGTTCTCTCTTAGCTCTCCTCAATTGATTTTTAAAAAAATTTATTAAATGGCTACTATGAACAAGCATTGCATAAGATATTGAAATACAAAGATAAACATGAACACTCCTTACCCTCAACGAGTTCATATTCTACTGGGGGGCGGGGAGAGTCAAGGAGAAACATGTACACAAGTAAATATAAACCTTCCTTTTGGCCCTACTCAATAGGGCAGGGTTCAAAAGCCCCCAAGGAGGGATCATGTTTCCCTATAGTCCAGGAAGTGTGAAATCACCCTTGAGCAGGAGTGGGCTTGTGGAAAGAGGATGCCAAGAACCACAAAAGCAGCGCTATGGACAGGCCATCAGATCGGCCACAGTAGGGACAGAAATAAAAGCCAAAACCAGGAGCAATGGTGACGTAGTGAATCTGAACCATGTAACAAACTGAATCTTCTCTTTTCGCAGGATGAAACTGGAAGGTGAGGTAGTTTCTGTCTTCCTCTCTTTTTCTCAGGAAAAAGCCCAGTTTGTCACTGTCTTTCAGTTTCTGCTCACATTGTCCCAATAAAGAAGTCTGAAAAGCAGCCAGGATTTGGAAGCTTTGTCCCTTTCCAAAACATTTACTTTCAGTTTTCAGTCATTAACCTGTTAAAAAATGTCCTGGCCAATAAGACCCAGAATGTGTTTTGTTGCTATTTAATGCATAGGATGAGGAAAGAGGAGGAATTTCACCTTTCAGAGAAGGGAGATACTTGGCTGAACAAAGCTGAGTTAGGTTCCAGAGGCACCAAGGCAGAAAGAGGAAGGCTGATGGCATTTTCCATAAGCCTTGCCAATGTATGTGAGACCAAAGAGAGGAAAATTCTAGATCTATTTTCTTCCCCTTTTGTAAAAATAAATGCATACATACATAAATGCATAAATAAATTAATAGATTAATTAAGAAGTCACAATGAGTGAGAAAGCAGTGTAATACAGGGAGAAAAGGCACTGTCACTTCAGTCAGAGAGGGCTGGAAAGGAGAGAGGTAAAAATAGAAGACTTTCCCACATACCTTTCAAAAGATAGTCCCTGAAAGGAGATGACAAGAGCAAGGACCTAGCATCTGCAGGAGAGCCTGGCTGGATGGCTTTACCTGCACACAGGAGGTTACCATAGCAATTCTGCCAGTGCCTGAACTCACTCAAGATTCTATTTGGTGGTTAGAGAAGTAAGGACAAAGTAATACAAAGGTCCTGCTTCTCTGCCACCCACGCTGAAAAACGAAGGCTAACACAGCCTGCTGCTATCTTCTCACCCTCTGTGCGTACGTGAGCAGAGTTCTGTATCTCTTCATTTAGGGAGTTTCAGAAGAATACTCCAAGATGTTTCCTCATATAGAACATACTAGGAAAGCTATGATGTTCCTCTTCCAAAATTTTGCAAGAGAAAAATATTACTTAACAAAAGAGGCTTTAGAGTCCTCATGAAACAAGGGAACTGAGCTGTAAACAAGACTGTGAAGGAGTCAAACCAGTGCAAAATGGAAAAGGAGGACAGCAGACTCTTTTCACTATTTGCCTTCTATGACTATTTCATCATATGCAAGAAGAACAAAGGGGGAAAACATGAGGCTGAGTCAAGGAACTCCTCCCAAACCAGATGCAATGAGTCGTCCTTAGAGGTCATTTTCCACATCTCTCCATATAGCTCCTACCAGAAGAAAGGAGTGGCATGAGCAGAGCAAGGCCCCTAGAAAGTACAAATGAATTCCAAGCTTACAATCTGATCACTAGGGAAAGAAAACACAAATAAATGCCAGAGTAGCTTTTGATTTTTTTTAATATTACATACATTCTACTCCACAATAAAAAAAATTTTTAAAGCAAAAAAAAGCAATTTCAACAGAAAAAGAATGTCAATAATGAGGGGGAAGGAGCAAGATTCAGGAAAAACATCTTCCAAGAACAGCACCTGAACTGTGATTGGGAGAAAGTTAAGAAGTCTAGGAGGTACAAGCGAGGAGAGAATACAGTCAAAACATGAGGCAAGCGATCTGTGCAAAAGCAAAAAGGGAGACACGGAATGGTGTGCACAGTGGATGGCTAATAAGCCAGTTTCACTGTCATGAAGAATGCTATGAATTAAGATTCAAAAGACAGGTGAGAGTCAGATGGCCAGGAGCTGTAAATGTCAAGTTTTACATTCACATTGATATTTTATCCTTAAAGGCTATCATAATGAGGGAGGGTGAGAATTTGGAATTCAAAATTTCAAAAAATGAATGTTAAAAATTGTTTCTGCATATAATTGGGGAAAAATACAATATAAAGAACATAACATAAGCAGCTATTTTTAGAAGATGGATCAGAGGAGAAGACTGAAGGCGGTGGCTCCAACTAGGAGGTTCCTGCAGTAACAGTCTATAACAATGATTCGAATACCATCTTTATACACCCGATTCCCAGATCTATATTCTCCCTAATTTCTCTCCTGAACTCCAGTGGCACATCATTAACTGCCTTCTAGACACAAAATCCTAATTGTACTTATGCATCTCAGAATAGAATTGGCTGTCTTCTTCACATTCCTATATCCAACAAGTTGTCAAACTGACCAGTTGTCTCCATAACATCCTAGAAGAAACTATTTTTGCTTTTCTTTGTATCGCTAGCACTTAGCACTGCATGTGGCACACAGTAAAGTTTTGTGCAAACGTTTGTTTATAGACTGGTTGAATTTCTGTTCTCAGTTGTCCTCGCTCACATAGTCAATACTTCAGCACAGGCTCTCATCATTTTTCTCTTGGACTAGACAGAAAAAAACATTTTCTGTCTACACAGTCAAGTATTTCTCAATCCCATGCAATCTGCCTTCTGACCTCATCACAAAACTGAAATTGGTCTCCCAAGCTACAATAATCTCTAAATTGACAAATCTAATGACCTTTCCCTAGTTCTTATTGTCATTAACTTTTCTGTAGCTTTTCACACTTGTTAACTACCTTCTCTTGCAATACTCTCTCTTCTTTTGCTTTGTAGTCTGTCCTGATCAGGCCATGGTTGGAGCACTGTGTTCAGTTCTTGGAACATCACACTATAGGAAGGGCATTGATAAACCAAATAATGTCTAGTGGAACACAACTAGGATAGTGAAGGGACATGAGATCTTGTTATATAAATCAGAACTGAACCAAGTAGGGATGTTTAGCTTAAATGGGATGAAACCTAACAGGGTGACATGATAGCTATCTTGAACTACCTATAGAACTCTCATGTTTAAGAGGAATAAGACTTGATCCATTTGGCCCCAGAGGAAAGAACTGGAATCAAAGAGTAAAAGTTGAAGAAGTATTAGTGGTTCAGGATATGGAAAAACTTCCTAACCATGAGAGGTAGACAAAAGTCAGATGGGTTGCTTCTGGAGGTCACAATTCAAGATTTTTCTTTAAGAAAAGTCTCGATGACCCATTGTTGGGGAGGTTACAGAGGAGACAGATTCTTATTCTGATACCAGTTGAAGCAGATGACTTCCTTTTCAATTCTATGACTAGGTTCCCTGAATCAATCACTCCCACCTCTATGCATATGCCTCTGGTTCCTACAGTGCTATAACATTTACTAACATTAAATAAACCTTACAAATATTTATGTCTACATAAACTTTCAAAATGTGAAACGTGTCTTCCCTTTGTTGCAATCACTTATCTTACATGATTTGCCGTTGAGTTTACAAAATTTTGAAACATTTTAATTTATCATGAAGTTACATTTTTATCAGATTAGATATTAAGTGGACCTCTGACAAACAATCCACTTTTTCCAAGTCCAGTCTTGATTACTGATCACAGGTTTTCAATGGAATTTAAATGAGGTGAGTTCCCAGGTCATCAAATCATATTCATCTCTTATCTCTTAGTTACATTTCTTTATCTTTTGTGACATACTACCTCCTCTATGCACAGTAACAGTCATACACTGGATCTTATCATTTTTCACATGTATTCCATTTTCTGAAATAGAAATGCAGACATTCCTTGATCTGACCACAATGTACCTTTGACCTTTCTCTTCATTTAATTACATCAAAACCCCCAATCTACCCATTCCTCAGTACTTCTCAAGCCTTTACCTCAGTTCTAACTTCCCTTAACTTTCTTTCTAATCTTGATGTTGGCCATTTCAACTCTACACTGTGCCGGGCTCTTAAATCCCTTCATACCTTGTCCTACCACTACTAATTTTTTGCCAAACCTCAACCCTGTATTACTCCCATCACCTGTCAAAATTACTCAGTCCTGTTGTAATACAGATTTTTGCTTGCTTCCCATGTTTGTTCACCTTGTACAAAATGAAATAGGCATTTCCTTTGCAGCTCTCAAAGAAACTTGAATCATGTCATAGTATTTTCAGTTTTTTGATGGGTGAACCTGAGGATTCTTCTTGCCTAAGCTTATTTAAGTTCTCTTCCTGCAGTGCCAGACACCCCTCACAGACTCCAAGGTCCCCTGTAGGCCTAAGGACAGCATCAGTGAAGCACCAGGTAAACATCCAGGACCTGTAGCCACTGACACAAGAAACCTGAGACAGTGCCCCTTCCACTCCAGGAAAAGAGCTGAATTTTTTTTTTAAAAAGGCCAAAGAACATTAGCAAAAAACAACAATAACAAAAAAATCTGACCAGAGAGAGTTATTATGGTAACAAGGAAGATCAGGCCACAAACTCAGAGGAGAACAATGTCAAAACACCTATAGGTAAAAACCCAAATTAAAATAGGAAGTAGTCTCAAGCCCAGGAAGAACTCAAAAAGGAACTTTAAAATCATATAAGAGAGGTAAAAGAGAAATTGGGAAAAGAAATAAGAATGATGCTAGAGAATTATGGAAAAAGAGTCAACAACTTGAAAAAAGAAAACAATTACTTTAAAAGTAGAATTAGGGGATGGAGCCAAGATGGCAGAGTAGAAAGACTCACGTATGCTAGCTCCGAACCCACAGCCCATATATTTCCTGCAAGAAGAACTCCCCACAAATTCTGGATCAATGCAAGGCACGCAGAAACACAGTGGAAGAGATTTCCATCCCAGAGAGCCCTGGAGAGCCGTCCCCAGGGTCTGTCACGCCCCGGAAAGTGGAGCCCACCCCTGTGCTGCCCTGGCCGCGGCCCCAGAGGAGCAGATCCGAGTAGGCTTCAGGGACGGAACCTCCGGCAGCCGGGAAGGTCCCTCCGCCCACAGATGCTACAGGTCAGTGAGAGAGACATCTGAGCTGGCCGAGAGGGGAGCGGGGTGTCTCCGTGACTCGGGCCCCCTCCAGAGGAAGCGGCAGAAGCAGAGGCAGGGGCAGTGGCAGAGGCAGCAGCGGCAGCCCGGGACTCCCCAAGCAGCAGGCAGAAGTTCAGGTCTCTGCATAAAGCCCCTGAGGGAACTAAGCCTGGGAGGTGACCCTGCCCCGACCTGAGCACCAGAACTTAAGCTCACATTGAATAGCAGCCGTGCCTGCAGAGGATAGCCCTGAGACTGAGAAGCAGCATTTGAATCTCAGACCCTAAGCACTAGCTGGGCAGATCTAGGCAGGGGTGGAGAGGAATCTCAGAAGTCAGGTAACTGGCTGGGAAAATGCCCAGAAAAAGGAAGCAAAATAAGACCATAGAGAGCTACTTTATTGGGGAAGAGATGTTCCTTCCCCCCTTCATTTCTAATGACGAAGCACAATGCCTGCCATCGGAGAAAGACGTGGAGGTCGGGGCCTCTCTATCCCAGAAATCCCAGGTGGATGTCCGGTGGGCTCAGGCCATGGAAGAGCTCAAAAAGGATTTTGAAAATCAAGTTAGACAGGTGGAGGAAAAACTGGGAAGAGAAATGAGAGAGATGCAAGAAAAGCTTGAAAAACGGGTCAATACCTTGGCTAAAGGAGACCCAAAAAAAGGCTGAAGAAAATAACACCTTGAAAAACAGGCTCACTCAATTGGCAAAAGAGGTTCAAAAAGCCAATGAGGAGAAGAATGCTTTCAAAAGCAGAATTAGCCAAATGGAAAAAGAGGTTCAAAAGCTCACTGAAGACAATAGTTCTCTCAAGATTAGAATGGAACAGATGGAGTCTAATGACTTTCTGAGAAACCAAAAAATCATAAAACCAAAAGAATGAAAAAATGAAGAGAATGTGAAATAACTCATTGGAAAAACAACTGACCTGGAAAATAGATCCAAGAGAGACAATTTAAAAATTATGGGACTTCCTGAAAGCCATGATCAAAAAAAGAGCCTAGCTTTTCTGGTGGTGAAGACCTCCCCGTGCTGACATGCCTCTCGCGAAAGACCTCCTGCACCCCTCTCCCGAGGAGGAGAAGTGGAAACACAAGAAGAAGCGCCTGGTGCAGAGTCCCAACTCATACTTCATGGATGTCAAGTGCCCTGGGTGCTACAAAATCACCACCGTCTTTAGCCACGCACAAACGGTGGTCCTCTGTGTGGGATGCTCCACTGTGCTCTGTCAGCCTACCGGAGGCAAAGCAAGACTTACAGAAGGATGCTCCTTCAGACTGAAGCAGCACTAGTGACTCAAGATGAATGAGGAACTGTAAAGAATAAAACAAATTTGATACAAAAAAAAAAAGAGCCTAGACATCATCTTTCATGAAATTATGAAGGAAAATTGCTCTGAGATTCTAGAACCAGAGGGCAAAATAAGTATTGAAGGAATCCATCGATCACCACCTGAAAGAGATCCAAAAAGAGAAACTCCTAGGAACATTGTGGCCAAATTCCAGAGTTCCCTGGTCAAGGAGAAAATATTACAAGCAGCTAGAAAGAAACAATTCCAGTACTATGGAAATACAATCACGATAACACAAGATCTAGCAGCTTCTACATTAAGGGATCGAAGGGCGTGGAATAGGATATTCCAGAAGTCAAAGGAACTAGGACTCAAACCAAGAATCACCTACCCAGCAAAACTGAGTATAATACTTCAGGGGAAAATACGGTCTTTCAACGAAACAGAGGACTTTCAAGCATTCTTGATGAAAAGACCAGAGCTGAAAAGAAAATTTGACTTTCAAACACAAGAATGAGAAGAAGCATGAAAAATAGTAAACAGCAAAGGGAAGTCATAAGGGACTTACCAAAGGTGAACTGTTGACATTCCTACATGGAAAGACAATATTTGTAACTCTTAAAACGTTTCAGTATCTGGGTAGTTGGTGGGACCATACACAGATGTACACGCACACACATGCACAAACACACATGTACATGCGTGCATGCACACACACATACACACAAGCATGCACACACAGAGACATAGAGTACAGAGTGAATTGAATAGGATGGGACCATATCTTAAAAGAAATTAAGGTAAATGGTGAGAGAGAAATTTAGTGGGAGGAGAGAGGGTGAAACTGAATGGGGTTAATTATATCTCATTCAAGAGGCAAGCAGGAGACTTTTTAGTGGAGGGAAAAAGAGGAGAGCTGAGAAAAAAACATGAAGTTTACTCTCATCACATTCAACTAAAGGAAGGAGTAAAATGCACACTCATTTTGGTATGAAAACCTATCTTACAGTACAGAAAAATGGGGAAGAAGGAGATAAGCAGGGAGGGAGGGATGATGGAAGGGAAGGCAATGGAAGAAGGGAGCAATTTGAGGTCAACACTCTTGGGGAGGGACAGGATCAAAAGACAGAATAGAAACAATGGGGGGCAGAATAGGATGGAGGGAAATACAGTTAGTCTTATACAACACGACTGTTATCGAAGTCATTTGCAAAACTACACACATATGGCCTATATTGAATTGCCTGCCTTCCCAAAGGGAATGGGTGGGGAGGGAGGGATGGGGAGAATTTGGAACTCAAAGTTTTAGGAACAACTGTTGAGTATTGTTCTTGCTACTAGGAAATAAGAAATACAGTTAATGGGGAATAGAAAGTCATCTGGCCCTATAGGACAAAAGAGAAGATGGGGACAAAAGAAGGGAGGGATGATAGAAGAGAGGGCAGATTGGTGATAGGGAAAATTAGAATGCCTGTTGTATTGGGGTGTGGGGAGGGGATAAATGGGGAGAAAATTTGGAACCCAAAATTTTGTGAAAATGAATGTAAAAAATTAAATAAATAAATAAATTTTAAACTAAGGGTAAACTAAAAAAATAAAAATAAAAAAATAAAAGTAGGATTAACCAAATGGAAAAGGAAGTAAAAAACCTAATTGAGGAAAGCAAGTCCTTAGAAGTTAGAATTGGGCAACTAGAAGGTAATGATCATAGGAGACATCAAGAATCAATCAAATTAATTTAAAAGAATGAAAAAAATAGAAGAAAATAGAAAATACCTTACTAGAAAAAAAACTGACTTGGAAAATAAATCCAAGACAGACAATATCAGAATCATAGGACTACCTGAAAGCCATAATCAAAAGGAGGACCTGGATAGCATCTTTAAAGAAATTATCAAGGAAAACTGCACTGATATCCTGGAACCAGAAGGCAAAATAAGCAATGAAATAATTCATCAATCACCTCAGGATCCTAAAATAAAAACTCCAAGAAATATTATCACCAAATTAAAGAACTATCAAATCCAGGAAAAAATACTGCAAGTGACCAGAAAGAAACAATTCAAATATTGGGTAACCATAATCAGGATTACGCAGGACTTAGCAGCTACAACATTAAAGGATCAGAGGTCATGGAACATGATAGCAGGACTTAGCAGCTACAACATTAAAGGATCAGAGGTCATGGAACATGATACTGCAGAAGGCAAAGAAGCTAGAACTAGAACCAAAAATCACCTACCTAGTGAAATTAAACATAATAGGTCAAGAAGGAAAATGGTCATTCAATTAAAAAGAAGGATTTGAAGCTTTCATAAGGAAAAGACTAGAGTTGAATAAAAATCTGATCTCCCATATCAAGACCCAAGAGAAGCGTAAAAAAAGGGAAAAGAGAAAGAAACCACAAGGAAATCAGTGGAGTTGAATTGTTTGCATCCCTACATGGGAAGATGACACTTGTAATTCTTAAAAATTGTACCACTAAAAGTACAGCTAGAAAGAGGGTATGAGTATATGGTGAATTGGAGGAAATGACATAAAAAATAATTAAGGGATAAGACAGGAATACACTGGGTGCAGCAGGAAAGGAGAGGTGGAATGGGGTAAATTATTTCACATAAAGAGGTACAAAAAATCTACTAGAGTGGAGGGGAAAATGGGAGGGTAGGTGATGGATATCACTTGAACCTTACTCTCATCAGAATCATCTCAAAGAGGGAATAATATACACAATCAGTTGAATATAAAAATCTATCTTGCACAATAGGAAAGTAGGGGGGAAGGAGATGAAGTAAAGGGGTGAAGGGGTAAAGTAAAGTAAAAAAAGAGAGGGAAGACTGAGGGAGGCAACAGACAGAAGCAAAACACTATCAGGGAGGAAAACAATTAAGAGAGCACAAACAGGAAGAAAAAGAGGATGAAAGGAAATACGTAGTAATCATACCTGTGAATATGAATGGGAATAATGCTCCCATAAAATGGAAGTAGATAGCAGAGTGGATCAAAAACCAGAATCCTACTAAGATATTGTTTACAAAAAACACACCTGAAGCAGAGAAACACAGACAGGGGCTGGAGCAGAACCAATTATGCTTCAGCTCAAGTAAAAAATCCTGATCTCAGAGAAAGCAAAACCAAAAAATACCTAATTGAAAGAGATAAGGAAGGTAACTATGTCTTGCTAAAACCATAGGCAATGAAGTAATATCAATACTAAACATATATGCACCAAGTAGTATAGCATCCAAATTCTTAAAGGAGAAATTAAGTGAGTTATGGGTTCTTGAATAAAGAAGAAATAAAGCACTATGAAATGTAAAACAGATAATTTTAATTATATTAAATGAAAGCTTCTGCACAAACAAAACCAATACAATCAAGATTAGAAGGAAAGCAGAAAGTTGGGAAAACAACCTTTACAGCAAGTATCTCTGATAAAAGCCTCATTTCTCAAATATATAGAGAACTGACTCAAATTTGTAAGAATACAAGCCATTCTCAAACTAAAAATGGTCAAATGATATGAAAAGGTAGTTTTCCAATGAAGAAATAGGCATATTTAGAGGTTCTCTAAATTACTTTTGATTAGAGAAATGAAAATTAAAATAACTATGAGGTACCACATCACACATATCAGATTGGCTAACTGTAATAATAATTTAAATAGGAAGATCTTCTCCATTCATTACTAGGCCCATGTGACCTGCTTAAATCACATGGAAGCCTAAGTTACACGAGGTAGGAGGAATTTGCTGAACGGGTGGGACAGGAAGGGTGGAGCAGATCTGGGAGAAAGTTAGTGAGAGCAGTGAGGGTGGAAGAGAAAGGACACAGGCAGACAGACACAGCTAGTCTTGTGAGTGCTTGCTTATGGGAAGATGGGAAGGCCCCAGCAGTGGTGGGGGTAGAGGGGGGAAGGCCTGGGAATGGCTTTGTCCCCTGCAGTGATAATGTGTATTGACTTCTTGGTTACCATGATGGATTTGGCTTTTCGGTGTGTGAAAAAATGTTTTTCTTTTGCCTTCTATATGAAGAGTCTGTTATACTTTATGATTCAGAACTACACCAATATACTCACAGTTACCCTCAGTGCTGTGAATACTGCCTTGGCAATACACTAATATGACAAAAATGGAAAATGATAAATGTTGGAGAGAATGTGGGGAAATTGGGAGACTGTTGGACTTGTGAACTTATATGACCATTCTGGAGAGAAATGTGGAACTATGCCAAAAAGGGCAACCAAATTGTCCAACCAAACCCTTTGATCCAGCAGTACCCTACTAAGCCTGTATCCCAAAGAGATCACAAAAAAGGGGAACAGACCTACATGTGTGAAAATATTTACAGCACTCCTTTTCATGGTGGCAAAATATTGGAATTTGAGGGAATGCCCATCAACTAGGGAATGGCTGAAGAGGCTGTGGCATGTGAATGTAATAGATTATTATTGTGCAATAAAATATGATGAACAGGCTGACTTAAGAAAAACCTGGAAAGCCTTGTACAAACTGATACAAAGTGAAATAAGCAGAACCCGGAAAACATCATACACAGTATTAGCAACGTTGTGGTATCAACTATGAATGGCTCAGCTCTTCTCAGCAACATAATGATCAAAGACACAAAGGTCTCATTCTCTGCTTAACCAGGAAGTCTAGAGTAGACTCAAAATGATACATTTTACCTATTATGTACCAGCTTTTTCTAAAACATGATTAACTTTAATCAACAATACACACTCTTACGTAATTCCCCAACCTCAAGCTTACTTGTTCAATGACCCATTCAAATCAACAGGTAGGTTCCTCAGAAAAGTAACTGCTACTATTTTCAGGACTCAATCAGGCTTGCTACTCTTAGGACACTATGTCTCAGTTGTACAATAGCAATGACTCACAGTTACATTCAATTTTAAGTTTTACAAAGCACTTTCTTCACAACAAACTGATAAAGTAGGAATATCTAAAGAATCTATATTTTTGGTCAAGTTGGGGGCCTTCCAGTCTATGACATGGTAGGCAAGTCTTCAGGAGTTTTTCTTGAACAAGTGATTTCTTGTTGCTGTTCAGTCATTTTTCAATCATGTTTGACTCTTCGTGACCGCATTTGGGGTTTGCTTGGCAAGGGTAAAAAAGTGGTTTGCCATTTCCTTCTCCAGCCCATTTTATGGAGGAGGAAGTGAGGCAAACAGGATTAAGTGACTTGCCCAGAGGCACACAGCTAACAAGTGTCTGAGGACAGATTTGAACCCACAAGAATGAGTCTTCTTGACCTCAGACCCACCACTCTATCCACTGCATCACCAAGCTCCCCAGGCTTAAATAACTAGCGTCAGAGATAAGACAACTTCACAACTGACTCTGCACCAAGAATTCTAATCACTAACATATCCATCAGCCTGGGCTGAGGTAGGATGGTAATAGGTACAGATGGTAATAAGTATAAGGTAGGTAATGTAAATATTATTATTCTTGCTTAGCAGATTGAAACTGAGGCAAAGAGAGGTTAAGTGACTTGCTCTTGGTGATAAAACTAATCAGTGTTAGAGCCAGAAATCCCAGTTTTCTTGCTCCAAATCCTATATTATGTAATGTTTTGTTGGTATTTTTTGCTAAAAGCTGTTAAGCAATAATTTGGTTACACTACATTTATTATACTCATTTACATTTATTAAACCCCAATTAGGTTATTACATTCAGAACAAGTCTGAGAATCTCAAAGCACACAGAAGTAAAGGTGACTGTCTTCAGTCCAAAGAGATGTTTGCAGTAATTAAAAATTAAGTCTCACTCAAGGTACAACATTCTATTTAATGAAGTATTTAAGCACATGAACCTAGGAAGACACCAAAATAAACACTGCATGCCTACCTACTTGGTAAACACAATGTTTATATTTATTTACATTAAATCATATGCTTTTCCATGTAATATATTACTATCTCTTCTAAGGTTCTCATAAAAATATTCATTATTTGTTCCTCAAAAGACTTGTGAGCATGACAAATGTCTGATTCACTCAAGTGATGTCAATGCAAACTGAAATACAACTGTATGAGAATGAGTCAAAAAATATGAATAAACAAATTTCATGCAAATTTTATTGCCCAAAACAAGAAAATTCAATGATAGGTGGGCGGAGCCAAGATGGCGGAGTAGAAGGACGCACGTTTACGAGCTCCGAAACCAAAAGCCCATAGAATTAATGTAAAAAGAGTCCCCCATAACTTCTGGGTCAATACAAGGTGTGCAGAAGCAGAGTGGAAGAGATTTCTGTTCCAGGGAGCCCTGAAGACCTGCCCCCAGGGTCCGGCACACCCCGGAAAGTGGACCCCACCCCCAGCGCTGCCCTGGCCCAGAGAAGCTGATCCGAGCAGGCTTCAGAGACAGAAGCTCCGGCAGCCGGGAAAGTCCCTCCGCCCACAGAAGCTACAGGTCAGTGAGAGAGAAGGCCGGGCTGGAGGAGGGGAGCGGAACGTCTCCGTGACTTGGGCGCCCACAGGAGGAAGCGGCGGGGCAGAGGTGTGGGTGGCGGCTGAGGCGGCAGCGGCCCAGGACTCAGGAATCCCCCAACAGCAGGCAGGATCTTCATTACGGAAGATTCCCGCATAAAACCTGACGGAGCTGAGCCTGGGAGACGGCCCTGCCCCCACCCCGCTCTATTACTGAAGGCTTCTGCTCAAAGCCCCCAAGGGAACTGAGATTGGGAGGCGGGGCCCCCCACCCCGCCCCCACCCGCTCCATTCCTGAAAGTCTCTGCATAAAGCCCCCGAGGGATCAGAGTCTGGGAGGCGGCCCTGCCCCCACCACAGCACCTGAACTAAAGCTCACTGATTGACAGCCAGCAGGAGGAAAGCCCATTTAAATCTCAGAGGCCAAGCACTAGCTGGGCGGATTCAGGCGGGGGTGGACAGGAATCTCAGAAGTCAAGTAACTGGCTGGGAAAATGCCTAGAAAAGGGAAGAAAAATAAGACTATAGAGAGTTTTTTCCAACAAATGCAAATGATCCCGACCTTCGGATCTGATGACCAGGACGTATCCTTGCCATCAGGGAAAGACGTGGAGGGCGGGGCCTCAGGACTCCAGACACCCCAGGGGGGTGGCGGGTGGGCTCAGGCCCTGGAACAGCTCAAAAAGGATTTTGAAAAGCAAGTTAGACAGGTGGAGGAAAAACTGGGAAGAGAAATGAGAGAGATACAAGAAAAGTATGAAAATCGGGTCAATACCTTGGTAAAGGAGACCCAAAAAAATGCTGAGGAAATTAACACCTTGAAAAATAGGCTCACTCAATTGGCAAAGGAGGTTCAAAAAGCCAATGAGGAGAAGAATGCTTTCAAAAGCAGAATGAGCCAAATGGAAAAAGAGGCTCAAAAGCTCACTCAAGAAAATAGTTCTCTCAAAATTAGAATGGAACAGATGGAGTCTAATGACTTTATGAGGAACCAAGAAATCACCAAACAAAACCAAAAGAACGAAAAAATGGAAGAGAATGTGAAATATCTCATGGGAAAAACAACTGACCTGGAAAATAGATCCAGGAGAGACAATTTAACAATTATGGGACTACCTGAAACTCATGATCAAAAAAAGAGCCTAGACATCGTCTTGCATGAAATTATCAAGGAAAACTGCCCTGACATTCTAGGACCAGAGGGCAAAATAAGTATTGAAAGAATCCATCGATCACCACCTGAAAGAGATCCAAAAAGAGAAACTCCTAGGAACATTGTGGCCAAATTCCAGAACTCCCAGCTCAAGGAAAAAATCTTGCAAGCAGCTAGAAAGAAACAATTCCAGTACTGTGGAAATACAATCAGGATAACCCAAGATCTAGCAGCTTCTACATTAAGGGATCGAAGGGCGTGGAATAGGATATTCCAGAAGGCAAAGGAACTAGGACTCAAACCAAGAATCACCTACCCAGCTAAACTGAGTATAATACTTCAAGGGAAAATATGGTCTTTCAATGAAACAGAGGACTTTCAATCATTCTTGATGAAAAAACCAGAGCGGAAAAGAAAATTTGACTTTCAAACACAAGAATGAGAAGAAACATGAAAAAGTAAACAGCAAAGAGAAGTCTTAAGGGACTTACCAGAAGTGAACTGTTTACACTCATACAGGGAAAGACAAAAGAAACTCTTAAAACTTTTCAGTATCTGGGTAGTTGGTGGGACCACACATACACATGTACACGCATGCACACACATACACACATGCACACACATACAGAGATAGAGAGCACAGATTGAACTGAATAGGATGGGACCATACCTTAAAAGAAACTAAGGTAAATGGTGAGAGAGAAATGTAGGGGGAGGAAAGAGAGGGAAAGGGAAGGGGGTAACTATATGTCATTTAAGAGGCAGGTAGGAGTTTTTCTTAGTGGAGGGAAAAAGAGGAGAGCTGAGAGAAAAAAAAAAAAAAACAAGAAGTTTACCCTCATCACATTTGACTAAATGAAGGAGTGAAATGCACACTCATTTTGGTATGAAAACCTATCTTACAGTATAAGAAAGTGGGGGAGAAGGAGATAAGCAAGGGAGGGGATGATGGTGGGGAGGGCAAAGGGAGGAGGGAGCAATTTGAAGTCAACACTTGGGGAGGGACAGGATCAAGAGACAGAAGAGAAACAATGAGGGGCAGGTTAGGAGGGATGGTAATCCAGTTAGTCTTACACAACACGACTATCAGGGAAGTCATTTGCAAAACTACACAGATAGGGCCTAAATTGAATTGCCTGCCTTCCCAAAGGGAATGGGTGAGGAGGGAGGGATGGGGAGAATTTGGAACTCAAAGTTTTAGGAACAACTGTTTAATATTGTTGTTGTAACTAGGAAAGAAGACATACAGTTAATGAGGAATAGAAAGTCATCTGGCCCTACAGGAGAAAAGAGAAGATGGAGACAAGAGAAGGGAGGGATGACAGAAGAGAGGGCAGATTGGAGATAGGGAAAATTAGATTGCTTGGGGTATTGGGGTGGGGGGAGGGGATAAAAGGGGAGAAAACTGGGAACCCAAAAATTTGTGAAAATGAATGTAAAAAATTAAATAAATAAATAAATAGAATGAAGAAAATTCAATGATAAAAACAAGACAAATGTTCAAACTTCTGGGAAGCTTTGGAATACCAGGGTCTTCCAAAATTTTTAAAATCATCAGCTAAAAAGAAGCACACTAGAAAACAAAGCTGTGTGCCCTCTGAAAGGTGCAAAGTCAGAAGCTGAGCTTCTAAAAATACAAAACCTCCATAATCAAGAGTTTATAAGTAAATACTATAGAATCCCATTAATTAACTGGTCCACTAGACCATAGATTTAATTCCACTGATGGTCTAATTATTTCCTTACACCAACTAGAACATGCTATTGAACAAAAAGTCTGCATGTCGGAGAACAGAATTACAGATTTAGAGGAAAGAGGGATCTGCTTCACAGGCTACCTAGTCCAATCTTGCCATTTTACAGATGAGTAAACAGGCACAGAGAGGGTTAATGACTTTCCCAACATCACACAGCTAGTAAATGTCAGAGGTAGAATCTGAACCCAGATCCCCTGACTCCAGATTCCTTGTTCTAATCCTTATAATATATTCATTGTGAAAAGGACTCTCAAAATAATGTCCTTAATCCAGAAATGCCTTTTCCATCAGAAAGAGATTAAATTATACTCAGTATAATTCTCAAAGTAAATGTTTTTTATTATTGTCCAACTGTTCAGAAAATTGATAATCCACGAATATGAGGAATTCTCTGCTAAATAATCAAAATACTCCCTTTCCTGACAATTTCAGAAAATAGAAAGTTCATTATAAAGTGTTCATTATAAAAAGTGTTAGAGCATTCCTATTTCCTAAAACAAGTGTGATATTATATTTCAATGAATGACAATTTATTATGTTTATTCTGAGATACCCAAAACTCAAATCCAAAGCTCTCACAAATAAAAACTTATAGCTTGAAATTATGCCTCCACAATAACCTATGAGTGAACATCTGGATAAAGAAAAGTTTGAGAATTAAAAGAATTGTTTAAAAGTTCTAGTCTTAGACCATCCATTAATTAGGATATGCACTTAGACACATGGGTAGACTTTAAAGCACTATATAAATGTTATGATAATTGCCTCATTTTAACCTCACAACAACCCAACAAGGTACATGTATTATTCCTACTTTAGAGACAAGGAAACTATGGCTAAGAATTTTTTTTTAATTTTATTTTTCATTTTTAACACAGTTTATAACAGATAAAACAATTCAAACTTTTGGTCAGGTGATACTTCTTTTAAAGCATTTACAATATAGACCACAAACAATTTTTTTTTTTTTTTTAGTATTAACCAGCTGAGACATAGATAGTAATTATGTATGCTAACTTCACAAGCTCTTGACCTAATTGTCTCCACACTATTACTAAGAATTAAAGGACCCTAACTTATTGTTGTTGGTCTAAAGTCCTATGCCTAATAGTTTAATTTTAGACTTAACCTCAGATGTTCTCCTACCAATAATCTATAATTTAATAGATCTGGTATTAAGCTTACAAACCTTTTGACTATAGGACATTGCTACTAAGAGTAGGGACATTGCAGGGAACCAATATCTCCCCAATTTCATGTCAATTCCAGGCAGGATTAGATTGTCCACTTGCATTCAGTCAGGCTTAAAGTGTGCCAGGTGTCAGTGGGGAAATTGAGTCAGGAGAATCCTACCTCAGCCCAGGCTGAACAGCCACTCTCCCACCCTTCCCATGAGATCACCTTTTGCAGTTCATACCAGCATCTCACCAGCTTACTGGCATTAGGGATTGGAGGCTCAGACCGCCTTTCTTGCTATCCATACCAGGAGTTAGACTCAGAAGAACAGTGACTTAATAGTCCCATAGCATCTAAAAATGGCAAGTTCCAATAACCAGGTTTCAAATATGATTATAATTTCATTTTGGCTAAGGAACATCTTTGGAGGAAAGTCTTAAGTGGCTTACATGCTTTTCTATACATGTTCTAGTTCTGATTAAATAGCAATCATAAAATCAAATTTATCATTAGAACCTTAACTTTTCCATCAATGCCAAATTTTACCCAACATTACCCTCCTTTAGGAAATTTAGACTAAAATTCTTTTCCCCAAACTAAGGATGTCATTGATTTATTCTCAGTAATTAATTCAGTCAATTATTTTAATACTAATTGCTTTTACCTCACTTTATAACATGTCCAATTTTTCTCCCCATCACTCCCCTCTCCCCCACTTCCTAATACCTTGTATTCTGATTACTACTTCCCTCAATGTATTCTCCCTTCTATCACACCCCACCCTTCCCTTATCCTCATCTTCTCTCTTTTCTTGTAGGGCAAGATAAATTTCTATATCCCATTCCCTGTATTTCTTATTTCTCGATTATATGCAATAAAAATTCTCAACATTCGTTGCTAATACTTTGAATTCCAACTTCTCTCCCTCCCCCCTCCCCACCAGCCCCACTGAGAAGGCAAGCAATTCAATACAGACTAAATATGTGTTATTTTGCAAAAGACTTCCATAATAATCATGTTGTGTAATACTAATTATATTGCCCTCTGTCCTACTCTATCCCCTTTTCCCCCCAAAATTGACCTTGTTCCTTCTCAAAAGTGTTTATTTCTAGTGACACCCTTCTCCCATCTGCCCTCCCCCTTCTAACATTCCCCTTACCCCACTTGTCACCTCCTCTCCTACTTTCCTATGGTGTGATATAAATTTTTATATCAAATTTAGTGAGCATGATATTCCCTCCTTCAGTCACATGTGGACAGAGTAGTTTCATTTTTCCCCTCTTCTCTTCTCCTTTTTCTCCTCCATTGAACAAGATTTTTCTTATCTCTCTTATGAGTTATAGCCTGCCCCATTCCATTTCTCCCTTTCTCTTTCTGGTATTTTCCTCCTTCACCCCTTAATTTTTATTTTATTTTTTGTGTATGTGGATATCATCTCTTCTGATTCAATACACCCTGTACTCTCTATCTATATGTGTGTGTGTATGTGCAATCTCTCCATCTACCCAATTACTGAGAAAAGATTCAAGAGTTATAAATATTTTCTTTCCTTGTAGTAATGTAAATAGTTCAGCTTTAGAGAGTCTTTTATGATTTTTCTTTCCTGTTTACCTTTTCATGCTTCTCTTGATTCTTGTCTTGGGAAGTCAAATTTTCTATACAGATCTGGTCTGTTCCTCAATATGAATGACTGAAAGTCCTCTATATCACTGAATGACCATTTATTCCCTTGAAGTATTATACTCAGATTTGCTGGGTAGGTGATTCTTGGTCTCAATTCCAGTTCCTTTGACCTCCGAAATATCCCATTCCAAGCCCTTCAATCCCTTAATGTTGAAGCTGCCAGATCTTATGTTGTCCTGATTGTATTTCCACAATACTCAAATTGCTTCTTTCTAGCTGCTTGTAGTATTTTCTCCTTGATCTGGGAACTCTGAAATTTGGCCACAATATTCCTAGGACTTTCTCTTTTCAGGTCTCTTTCAGGAGGTGATCGGTGAATTACTTCAATATTTATTTTGCCCTCTGATTCTAGAACATCTGCAGGCACTGCCTGAGGCCAAAGCTACGGGAAGGCCCTTCTCCGTTCTTGGCCAGCTAAAAAAACCCTGTCACTGACCTTTGGCACCTGTGGATTGAGGGACCTGCAAACCACTGCTACTGCAACTGGGGATTCCGCCCCCGAGGCCTGCTCATGTCCTCCTTCCAGAGTCGCTGGGCTCCACATCTAGTGGGACAGACATTTCCCATCAGCCCTTCAGGTCACCCTGGGCTGGAAATCTCCACTCTGTTGTTCTCCACTTCTGCTGCTCTAGAATTTGTTGAGACTCTTTCTTTACAGGTATTTTATGGGCTGTGTGGGAAGAGCTAATATATGTACATCTTTCTACTCCGCCATCTTGGCTCTGCCCCATATGCCAAATTTTTTGCAAAAAAGGTGGGGTGCAATCATTATGTGAAACTTTTTAACAATGGTGCTGGTATTACTTAAAAATCATTTATTACTAAACTATTTTTGGTACAAGATAGAATTGAGAAGATCCAAGTCTTCCCATTTCACATGACTTACTCATGGCAGCTTTGCCTATCCACCAGTTCCCCTTGTACCTATGGCTCTTCACTGGTTTGAGTGACAATACCATTAATATTGCAGCCCTCTAAACTAAGTCACCTTCCATAAATATACTGACAAGCTCTCAATGCACAAGAGATAAATGCATATTCATATGCCACTGGTGAATACATTGCTGCTCTGTTTACCTTTTAAGCTGCATAATGAACAGAATTAAACTGTATAACAATTACAATAGGAAAGGTTATAAACCAATTTTTGGACTGAAAAAACCAGGGTGAGACAATTACATGGTTGTAACAATTATGTGGTGGCGCTGATTATGCAGTGAAACATGGTATGTACTCAACCCTGCCATGGCCCACCAGGCTGATGACTAGTCAGGCAACCTATCCATTCTTCATATTCCCTGGCAAGGGGAACTTCTCCAAATGTTGGTTTGTTCTCATTAATATGAAAATCTGGAGGGTTTATCCGAATTAGGATTTTTCTCCAGTGTTGTAAAGTATCTTAATCACAAAGACCCTATTCATTCCATTCTTCTCACCTATCTTCTTTGTGTCAGCCCAGTCACTACTGCATCTTACAAAACAGGCCTCCAGAGAGACCATGCTCTGAAGGAACTAAGACCACTTAAATGTAGAAATTCTACCCTAAATGCACAGGCTCCTCCTGGAGGTGAGCCCACCATATCTAGCTACCTCCAGATCCAACAATACTTCATCTATCCTACCACTGCCAAAACACCTTTCCCTGACCACCCCAATATTTTTCTTTCACTGTCAGAACATAAGGTCCTTCAAAGCTGTGAATGTCTTAGGTACGTAATAAATACGTCTCATTCACTCATTCAATTCACTTCTTTACTGAGTGTCAGCTAGGTACAGGGACAGCAACATACTGCACTCAAGCAGACAGTTGGCTCCTCCAGGAAGCGGACGGCCAAATCTTCACCAAAACTTGTATTTGGTTTCAACTGTGTCCAACTCTACATGCCCTGTCTGGGGCCTTCCTGGCAAAGATGCTGGAGTGGTTTGCCATTTCCTTCTCTACCTCATTTTTACAAATGAGGCAAACAGAGTTAAGTGATTTGCCCAGAGTCACACAGCTAATAAGTGTCTGCGACCAGAATTCAGGTCCTCTAGACTCTAGGGCTCTACGTTTTCAGTGCTCTTGCTTTCAGTGCTCTGTAATTTCTCCTTTCAAAAAAGGTTTCAACTTTTACTTTCTAAAAATAAAAGGGTGATATTTTATATATAACTGATCTCCATATTTTTAATATAAAGTTTCCTGATGAAACTCATTCTAACATTTTCACCTTCAATGTAGCAGGAGATCATGCTTATAATACAGAGCCTAAGGAAAAAGGTTAAAGAACATAAGTGGAGTAGAGACAAATTATTTCGTATTTTTCTTCAATTTAAAGGCAAAATATTTGTCTTCTTGCCACACTGCCTATGTACATAAAACTTTCTGGACAAAATACCAAAGAACTTGCCATATGGATTCGATTTAAGGAAGGAAGGGAACAAATACACAATGGGCTGACAGGCATTTTCCTCAATATCAGTGCACAGCTGTGCAAATTAGCAGGTATCTCCAGGCCGTAGAGACAGGAAAGGATGAGGTAGAGAACTCAAATTCTGAGAATAAGAAAATATTTTAGAAGATGATACATCATTACTGTAGACATAAACCTTTGAACAGAATTTGAAAAGGTAGGAATATAACTTTCCTAATCACTATGGGAGTTCCTCAGGCCCATTTGAAAACAAACTACCTAAGACACAAGAAAAGGGCAGTGAAGATCTGAAAGGAAATTGCAAGTAAAAAAGATATTCTCCCCAGAATGACAGCAAGGAAAAAAAACCCTCTTTTTATAAGGGCAATCATGGTGGAAAGGGGCCAAAAGAAAGGAAATTGAAATTATTGAGGAACAATTTGTCCTTGCTTTTAGAGGGTCTATTTCAGGCAAGTCCTATGGGGTAGTCACTCAACCAAACATTCAACAAATATTTTCCTTCCCTTGTCACCTCATGGTTTAATCAGAGTGAGTGAAAGGAAGAGAGAAAGGGAAACTAAATTAGCAAAAGGGCTGTCCTTGAGGAGTAGAAGCATAGCAGAAATAAGGCCCACAACTGAACTGCCCTGTGTTGTGTGTTAGATTTTTAACTTAAATGAATAAGGAAAAAAAATGTTCAATACATTTCCTCTGTTTTTTGTTGGAGAATATCATTTAAGAATATTAGTGGGCA
Source organism: Bettongia penicillata ogilbyi (assembly GCA_023548195.1). Taxonomy (NCBI): domain Eukaryota; kingdom Metazoa; phylum Chordata; class Mammalia; order Diprotodontia; family Potoroidae; genus Bettongia; species Bettongia penicillata. Next base: position 2,775,606 of record JAJHZJ010000567.1, read on the forward strand.
TCTGTAGAGCACATTAAAGAGACAAAAAAATAATCTGTATTTTCCATCATCTCTGGAAGTTAGAAAATAAACTAAAATAAAATAGTTTTGTCACTTAAAAAAATACCACAAGAACTCTGCCTTGACCACAAAATAAAGCTAGCCAAATCCTAAAAAAACAATTTTTTTTTAACGGGCCCTGGACCTATTCCAAAACAGAAGAGCAAGTACAGGCCAAGGATAAGAAGTAGCCACCTGGCAATTTACATGGGGCACCGACAAAGGGGACAGAAAAAGATAAAGTGAAGTTGGATGCCCAGAAAGGACGATTCCCAAAGGCCTAGTGTTCCACTGTTCCCTAAATTCCTAAATACAACTTCCTACATGGCATGATCACCAATGATGTATGCAAATAAATCTCTAATGCTAGAAGGAAGGAGAAAGAGCTTAAAGACTGCCACTCCAGTCTTTGACTAATATTAAAGAGAACTTTTTAGATGGAAGGAATCTGGAGGAAGAACAACCCAAGGAAGTGAAGGACAACCTAAGACAGAGTCAAAAGGTTTATTAGGGGAAGAATGTGATGCAGAGAGAAAAAAGACTCATCCCCATACAACAGGAGCCATCGCGGAGGTTCCCTTCTTCACGGAAGACTGGAGACGCTGAAGTGAGACCCTCAAAGAATCAAAAAACTCAAAAATCTCAGAGCTGGAAGGGGCACAAAAATAAAACAAGGGAAAGAGAAATCCCTTGGTATTCCTAATTCCTGGCTATCAAATGGATCAGTCTTTTGTAGCTCTCTCTGGTAACCCACTGAAAACTTCTAAATGGTAGCTTAACCTGTACCAGAACCAAAATCTCCTCTACAACCTCTGTCTGAAGGTATTGGTAAAGGGGAAACCATAGCTTTAGAACTAGCCATTCTACTTTTGGATAAATCTAATCGTTATCAAGTTTTTCCATATAGCAAAACAAAACGTGCCTCTTGAAAACTTTCACCTGGCCCTCTCAGGCCAAGCAGTGTCTCAAACAGCCTCCATATGACAGTCCTTCAAATACTCCTTCTCCAGGTTAAGAAAAACCAGTTCCTTCCTTATATGACATGATCTGAAGTGTGACCCTTCACCATACCGATTACCCTCTAACTGTACACTTTCCGGGTTTTATCAATGCCCTCCCTAAACAGATGACTCAGTCAGATCTAACACAACACTCAAGATAGGCTTTGACCTTTCAAAGCAGAAGTAGCAACTCACTCAGTGACACATGAAAGAAGTCATGCGAACTTTAGCAAGTAGCATGGACATATCTCCATCTGAGAAGGAAGAAGTGTACAGTGGTCAATGATTATTTCCCTCAACATTCTGAATTTTCAAATGGTATAGAAGGGACAAGAGAGGTTTTTTTTCAGAATTGTTTACAGACAGATGGGAAGAAACCAATGGAGGAGGAGAAAATGAAGCTACCTTAGAGAAAGGAGATGATTGCAACAGTTGGATGTTAGAGCAAGAGGGAAGGGATGGTATAGGGGCACAGGTAGAAGGATGAATTAACCTTAGCCAAGAACAGGAACACTTCCTGTTTTCTCTGTGTCATAAGGAAAAGAGATTAAGTAATGATGCTGAGAAGTTTTGAGAGTAGTTGAAGGAATTCAAATCAAATTAGCCTAAATTTTCTATATACTGTAAGAGGTTGTCATTTTTTACAAATGTACAATATTTGACTGAAAGTGAGAAGAGGTATATGGAGACTGCCATATGCAGACATGGTATTGCCAATCAGGAGGTGTGCTGCCTTTCCAGAACACATATCTGAGACGTGATTAAAAGCCTGCCAAAACTCATTAAACCCACCAAGCACTACCCACTCCTGCTGATTCATGTAGAAACAAATGATGTAGCAAAAAGAAACCTGGGATACACCTCCAGTGACTTCAGACAATCAAATAAGGTCCCTGGGAGATTAGGGGACAGAGATCATTATTTCAATCTTTCTTCAAGCTTAAAGATCCTGCCTTTAGAAGCAAAAAATGAGTTTACAGGAAGTTAACTTTTGGCTACAAACATGGTACTGTATATTCCACTAAGTTTGCTCCTGCTTGACAGGACCATTTTTAAATGATAGGCTTCTGGCAAGAGCTGGAAAACAGCTTATTAAGACAAAGAATATATTCATCAGGAGACTAATAGTGCTGCAATCAAAAGAGCTTTTAAAATGGGCATACTGATAAATTACATATACCACAGACAAAGCAAAGAAACCTTTTTAAATCTAAATAATCACTCCACCCACTATTTTATGAAGAAAGCTCTTTGAATAAAGAATTGGCTTAACCTTGCAAGGTACACTCTGTTTGAAGATCTCAAAACCATTCACCTCCATTTTAGTCATCAATAACTCTCTATGATGTGACATTATTAACTTCATAGTAAACGGAATTTTCACAGCCATCCTGTCTAGAGGAAGCCAAAAGAAGTGGTCCCAAGGATAAGTAAAGTGAAATGTAGGTACCTTGAGCTCCTCAATGCCTCACCAGGATGCTTCCAGGGACCAACCTAGGAGCAACAAGTCCACAAACTAGATGAATCACTTCATTCAGTAATGCTGAGCTCACAAACAATACTACAATACTTACACAAGAGCTGATTTTAAAAAAGGAAAAAAACTCAATCATGAAATCCCAGGCTACCTATGAGTTGGAGTACAAAACAAATATTACATTTAAACCATTATGCAGAAAAAAAGGAAGATCATATAGAAACTTATACTTGTCCTTCCTTCTCAAAGAGGACCATGACATCAGGGAGGTGATGCCACAACATGCAGGTAAATTGGATTTCAGTGAGAGAGGGCTGTCCAAAGTCACCAAGCCTCACTCTCTTCTCCAAAGCCAGCTGGGTGCAGTGGAGAGATATAGATCAGGATGACTCCAGACGGTCCTGGAGGCAGTGGGAGACCTTGACCTTTTTAAGCTAAAGTCTTTAACAGGTCTCAGCTTGCCTGAGGCAACGCTCATTCAGTGATTAAGGCTGGGTAAGAAATGAGACAGAGAAAGATCTCTTTTACCAAGTTAAAAGAAAAAAAGAAAAAGAAAAATCTGAGAGGGGAAGACCCTTAGGATTTCTGGCCAAAGTATAAACAGCTGCTATTTACATTCATTCTGGATCAATCAGGATCCAAACAATGACTAAGGAGGGCTTGGCCAGGACCTAGTGTTGGCCAATCAATGAGAGCCAGACCGATTTGGATTTAAGGCATGGTTCTTACTGGAAAAAAAAAGTCTAGTTCCGTCAATCCCAAGATTTTGTGCAGTTCCTGAGATCAAAATTTACATTCCTTTGGGTGGAGCACCTGCAGATCAGGGTATGATACCCTATAGGGAAATATCTCCAAATAAAAAGGGAAAACAAATCAATTTCCCTCAGACAAAAGCTCAGGTCACACAGAAACAAACCAGAAAAAAAAACTGTCATGAGAATACAAAATTAGAGTCCTTTTGAAAAGATGAAGTATCTTGTAAAATATTATCCACTGCTCTATCTTTAAAGGAAAAAAAATAGCTGTCCTTCTACTAGTATACTGCAGCTTTTAAAAAAAGTCCTTTTCTCTAAAGACCAATTTTGTGACTATAAGCAATTGTCCCAGTTACTGATTCACTCCAATCCATCTTGCACACAGCTGCCACACTGATCTCTCTAAAACATGAATCTGACCATGACCCCTACAAAACAATCTTCAGTGCCTTTCCCTGGCAACCCTGGGGTAAAATTCAAAATCTTAAGCCTGATATTTAATATCTCATACAATCTGATACCCACCTACATTTCCAGTCTTATTTCATATCATTCCTCTTCACACACTTTTCCAATCAAACTGTCCTGTAGCTTTTCCTTTTATACAACATTCCATTTCCTGACTCTGCATGAGTAGTCATCTACAGTATATCTAGAAGACATTTCATCTCTACTCCTAACTCTGAGAATCACAACCTTCCTTCAAAGGAAGTACCACATCCTACCCCAGGCCTTTCCTGATGCCCCGTTTTATGAGAACTCCAAAATTGCTGACCTGCATTGGCAGAAGAAGTTTCCTTCCCTAGGGGCTATCTACACAGATGATATCACAAGAGCAGTCCGAATCCCTATCTACCTCACACAGTTGTCAGGAAAATACTTTTCAAATGGCACAACACTGTAGAAATGTGAGTTACTATTTATTATTGTTAACAACAATCACTGACTGGGTAGCAGAGTGAATGGAGACCTGATGTCTGACTCTGGAGAACCTAGGGTCCACATCCCACCTATGACAAATGCTAGTGATGTGACTCTGGGCAAGTGACTTATGCTCTCAGAATCCTGGGCAATATTGGGACACTATAAGTTTCAGAAACAGCTACTGTACTATGAACTGACCTAACTATTCTGGAAAGTAACTTGGAATTTTGCCCCAGAAGCTAGCAACTGTGAATACCCTTTGACCTACAAATACCACTAACAGTTCTACACCCCAAAGAGATGAAAGAAAGAATAAAATGACCCATATGAGTAAAAATATTTACAATAGCTTTTTTTGTGGTGACAAAGAAATGGAAACTGAGGGGATGCCCATCAATCAGGGAAAGGTTGAAGAAGTTATGCTATATGAATGTGATGGGGATAGTATTAGAAAAACCTGAGAAACTTGTACGGATACAAAATGAAGTGGGCAGAACCAAAATAATTTACACAATAATCACAATATTGTAAAATGAATGAACTTTGGAAGAATTAAGAACTCTGATTAACACAATGATCCACCACAATTCCAAAGGACTGATGATGAAACATGCTGTCCACCTCATGATGGAGAGCAGACTGACTCAGAGCACAGACTGAAGCATATTTTATTTTATTTTCTTCTTTTCCTTTCCTTAATTTTTTTTGGACATGGTTAACACAGGAATTAGTTTTACATAATTACACGTTTGCAATACATTTTGTTCTTCTTGACTGCTCAAAGGGTATGGAAAAGGGAGAGGAAGAAGAGAATGAAAGCATCTGGGACCAGAAAAAAAAATGAATTAAAAAAAAGAAAAAACAATTGCTGATTTGTTTTGGTAGAGAAAGAGAGGTTCCACGTGGGGAACTTCTCACACAGGATGAACTTACAGGTTTGGACTCAAAAAAGCAGTACACATTCGTGTATCACTTAGGAGTTTATAAAATAGATATAGATAGATAGACAGATTTGTATGTGTGTACTCATCTCACTCACTTAATCCCATTTAAGTCTCACAATGACTCAACACTGATTGTTTTTTTCTAGCATGCAGTCTGTTCTTGTCTCTTCCTTTGCAAAAACAAATCAACTTCACAGCAAGTTGTTCAGTACCTAGGACAGGGTAGGGAACCTAAGGCCTCAAGGCCACAAGTGGTCTTCTGGATTCTCCAAAATTCACAGAACAAATCCCCTTAATAAAACTTGGACTCAGTTAAAAGGCTGCACCCAAGGACCTAGAAGGCCACATGTGGCCTTGAGGCCCTGAGCTCGGGTATTGCTTCCACGTTCGGCACTACATTAATCTACCTGACCCTCAGCCTACTGTGTTGGCAGCCCATCTCTCTCTTCCCTCTTGAGCTCTAAGAATCCAGTCTTTGATCCCTATGGTCAGCTGGGGCCAGTCAAATCACAAACAGCCCTTAGGAAGTCAATCATCCAGGTTTTTTATTTTATTTCCTCATCTACTATATGGTTAAAAAATAAATTTCGAAAAAAGAGAAACCAGTGCAAGAATGATATGCTTTTCCTAATAACTCAGGGAGACACTAATCATACTATTACTATTAATAGTAATCATACTCTTACTAATCATCATCATTCTCCACCAGCAGCTTTGCTTGGCTTCAACTGCACAGACAATGTCCCTGCACAGAACACCCCTGGCTCATGCTGCCCTCCCTTTTTTCAGCTTCCTTTCATGTGTTGTTTTCCTCCATTGAATTGCAAGCTCCTTGAGGCTATCTCTCTTTCTTGGTTATATTCTGAGTATTTAGCACAGTGTCTAGGACACAGCAGGCATTTAATAAATGTTTTTACATTATTTGTTGAATTTAATTCTGGTAAAGGCATTCCTTCCCACACATACTGTTCCATAATTTTTTTTTAAATGTAATATACAAAGGTACTGTTGGAGTTGTGAACTGATCCAACCTTCTGGAGAGCAATTTGGAACGATGCCCAAAGGGTGATAAAATTGTGCATACCCTTTAACACTATATTAGGTCAGTATCCCAAAGAGATCAACAGAAAAAAAATAGGGGAAAAGGGTCTGTTTGTACAAAAATATTTATAGCAGCTTTTCTGTGATGATAATTAAGAAATTGAGGGGATATTCATCAATTCTGGAATGGCTGAACAAATTGTGGTACATGACTATAATGGACTATAGCTACTGTGCTACAGGAAATGAAGAACAGGATAATTCTAGAAAAATCTGAACAGTCTGACAAGAATTGATGCAACATGAAGTGAGTAGAACCCGAAGAACACTGTACACAGTAACAGCAATCCTGTATGATGATCAACTCCAAAGATTTAGTCATTCTCAGCAATACAAAGATCTATGACAATTCCAAAGGGCTCATGATGAAAAATGCTATCTACCTCCAAAGAAAGGATGAATGCATTTTATATACAAACTGAAACATACTATTTTTCACTTTCTTTCATTTCTTGTGGGGTTTTTTTGGTCTGTGTTTTCTTTCACAACATGACTAATATGTAAATGTTTTGATGATTGCACACATATAACCTTATCAAATTGCTTACCATTTCAGGGAAGAGGAAGGGGAAGGAGAGCAAAAGGGAATTTGGAACTCAAAATTTTTAGAATATCAGGGCAGTTTTCCTTGATAATTTCATTAAAGATGACATCTAGGATCTTTTTTTGATCATGGCTTTCAGGTAGTCCCATAATTTTTAAGTTATCTCTCCTGGATCTACTCTCCAGGCCAGCCGCTTTTCCAATGAGATATTTCACATTATCTTCTATTTTCTCATTCCTCTGGTTTTGTTCTGTGATTTCTTGGTTTCTCACAAAGTCATTAGCCTCCATCTGTTCCACCCCAATCCTCAAAGAACATTTTCTTCATAGAGCTTTTGAACCTCCCTTTCCACCCGGCCAATTCCGCTTTTTAAAGCATTCTTCTCCCCTGGCTTCCTGAACCTCTCCTGCCAATTGAGTTAGCCTATTTTTCAAGGTGTTATTTTCTTCAGCATTTTTTTGGGTCTCCTTTAGCAAGGTGTTGACCTGCTTTTTCATGCCCTTCCTGCATCTCTCTCATTTCTCTTCCCAGTTTTTCCTCCACCTGTCTAACTTGATTTTCAAAATCCTTTTTGAGCTCTTCCATGGCCTGAGCCCATTGAATATTTATTTTGGATGTTTGGGATACAGAAGCCTTGACTTCTATGTCTTTCCCTGATGGTAAGCATTGTTCTTCCTCAGCAGAAAGGATGGGAGGAGATATCTGTTCACCAAGAAAGTAACCTTCTATGGTCTTATTTTTTTTTCCCTTTTCTGGGCATTTTCCCAGCCAGTTACTTGCCTTCTGAGATTCCTCTCCACCCCTGCCTTGCCTCCAGATCCACCCAGCTAGTGCTTGGAGTCTGAGATTCAAATGCTGCTTCCCAGCCTCAGGGCTTTCAGCAGGTTCAGGGCTGGTATTCAGTGTGAGATTAAGTTCAGCTGCTCAGGTGGGGGCAGGGCCGCCTCACAGGGCTCAGTTCCCTCAGGGGGTTTATACAGAGACCTTCGATAATGGATCCAAGCTCCTTCCTGCTTTGGGAGCCCCTGTCTGCTGCTGCCTCCGCTGCTGCCTCCCGAGGGGGCCTGAGTTATGGAGACACCCCACTCCCCTCTCAGCCAGCCAAACAGGCTCTCTCACTGACCCCCGGTGTTTGTGGGTGGAGGGACTCACGTGGCCACTGGAGATTCTGTCCATGAAGCCTGCTTGGATCTGCTCCTCTCAGTGCCGCACGGCCAAGGCAGGGCTGGGCTCTGCTCCAGGTCCAGTACGTGATGGACCTTTGGTGTCGGTTTTTCAGGACTCTGGAACATAAATCTCCTCCACTCCATTGTTGTGTGGCTTCTGCTGATCCAGAATTTGTTGGGAGTTCTTTTTTACAGGTATTTTATGGGTTGTGGGTTAGGAGCTAGCATATGTGAATCTTTCTACTCCACCATCTTGGCTCCTCTCCCCTCGGAACTCAAAATTTTTAAAAACAAATGTTAAAAATTGTTTTTACATGGAGTTGGGAAAAATAAAATATTATTTTTAAAAAATGTATAGTACATGAGCAACTGTTAGCTTCAAAGGTGGTAAGACTCCTGCTGAGTTCTATACAGATCAAGAATAAGCAAGGGATTTTTTTATAAGAATCTGCCCGACATTTGGCAATCATGCCAAAAAATCAACAAAAAGATTCATAGAATAAATTTTCCTCTCAAAGGAACTCTCAATGACAGACAGCATGGTCTGGTGGGGAAAGGCCTAGGCTAAGTCCTTGAGTTCTCCATCTGCTAAGAAATGATCACATAACCTTCAGGAAATAGCATAACCCCTCTCTATTTTAGATTCCTCATTTGTAAAAAAGAAGGTTAAGATATCACCTGCAAATACAAGGCTTAACACTAAGATGCTTTGACCTCCTTAGAACATAAAGGTGCTAGAGGAAGGAAAAGGTATGATTAGTTTGGCTGTCATTTGTCACTTGCTAGCATAACCACCACCATGGATTTCCTTTTATTAAAGGTTCAGACTTAACCAACTACACAACCAAGGACGAACACAACCACAGTAACACATTTCTTTGCAGATATGAAGATAAAAGCATCCCTTTAGAGAGCATATACATCATGTACACAAATAAATTACAAGAGGGAATGTGAGGTACAAAGAATTTCAGGCCAGAAAACTTGGTTTCAAATCCTAGCTTAACTACTTGCTAGATATTTATTACTCACTACTACTGGTAGCAAGGAAGCATAATGGATGGAGTGTTGGGAGTCAGAGTTAAGAAGCTCTCAGTATGAATCCTCCCTCGGACATCTATTAACTCTGTGATTCTGATAAAATCACATAACACCTCTTCCTATGACTGTTTTCTCATCTCCAAAATAAGAGGATAAAACTAGCTCATAAAATCATGGATCTAGAGCTGGAGGCTACAAGAGAGGTTATCTAGTCCTCATTTTACAGATGAGGAAAATGAGACCCAGAAAGGTTAGTCAATTGCCCAAGGTCACAAAGGTATTAAGTGACAGAATCAGGATTTGAATTCAGGTCCTAGAATTGTATGATCATAAGTTTAGAGCTTTTCAGCTTAGATGTCCTTTCTAGGACATCAGAGACCATCTAGTACAACTTGCTCATTTTACAAGTAACTAAGTCCCAACAAGGTTAAGTCACTTGACAAAAGTCACATAGATAGCAATAAATGTCAGAGCTGGTTTTAAACTTAAGCCCCATAATCTTTTGCACAATATCACACTGCCACCCTTCCAGTTTTAAAGCTTTGGTCCTAAGAGAGAATATGGCAGGTATGATAAGAGAGACATAATGTTTTTCAACATTTCAAAGTTGAAAAAGTCTGTTTACAGGTAGGGAAAGTGAGGAAAACCTCACAGAGCAAATGGAAATTAAGCCAGCTCTCAAGGCAAAGCTCCTGTGACAGGACAGCTGAGGTGTTTCAAATGGGGGAATAGAATGCACAAAAATACATAAAAAGAAAAACCCAGGGAATATTTGGATAATAACATAGTCCAACTTAGTTTAGAAGAAAAAGTATATAAAGGGAAGTTCTGGGAGGAAAAAAAAGATTATAAAAGTAAACTGGGTCAATATCAAAACACTTAGTTTCAATATTGTTATGTGTTAATTTTTATAATAGGTCACTTTGTTATGGCACAAGTCTAAGTGAAACATCATAAATATTAGGGTTTTTTTTTTAAGAAGTCAAGAGTTATACAGGTATGATTCCATTTCACATAAACATCTTTCCAAAAGCACAAAGAGAGATGAATTACCATGTAATTTTCAACTTACACCTGAGAAATCTAAACCCTAGATAAGTTAAGTAACTCAGAAAGACAACATCCCATTATTGACAACAATGAATCTGGAAATATGCAGGTAGTCCTACTCTCATTTTGATGTTTCAGCTACTAAATGACACTATCTCTTAACGATAACCAACTCCAGCAGTGATAAACACAAGCAAAGCCAGTGGGCTCCCACCAGACGAGTGAAAAGAAGTCATTCTCTGTGTCCAGTTGGGTCACACAAGGACAAATATCTTCTGCTCATGGACCGCAACTGTAATAATTAAGAAAAATTAGGCTCTCAAATACAATCTGGTGATGTGTTCAAGGAATCTTGGTTGTTCAGGAATTAGTTCACTACTAAGCAAGAACTGTAGCTATTTAAAAGCCTGATGCTGACTCTACCCTGAAGTAATGTTACTAAAGGTGCTAGGTTAGCACAGGGTGAACACAGAAGGAAATGAAATCAACAACGACAGTGAAAAGTAAAGATGGTGATATTGACATCACAGGAAAGAAGTGGAATAAAAGGTCACAGAGAGTTCTATAAACATGAAGGGGAGACAGGCATGCAACAAGAGCAAAGAACAATGGATGCCTCCTCCACTCAGCTGCCACAATGATGCCACATGTGGCTTTCCAAGGCCTCAAGTGTGGCCCGATGACCGGATCCGAATCACAAAATAAATCCCCTTAGGATTTGTTCTGTAAAACTTGGGACTCAGTCACAAGGCTGCCCTCACAGACCAAGGTCACCTGTGGTCTCAAGGCTGCAGGTCTCCCACCCCTGTAGACTGCAGGTCTGACTGTGTCGCCCCCGACTCAAGCTCCAAGCGCTCTCCAGTTCCTCCAGGATCAAACATCGAATCATTTGTTTGGTTCTTGAAAACCCTTCACAACCCTACCATCCAGACTTCCTCTGCTCGCTCCCACTGACATACTCTAAGATTTAGCCACTCCTCATCCAGTCCTCCGTCACTATTCTGTCCATGCCTAGAACACTCTCCCTTTGCCTCTGACTTCTAGCTTCCTAGAACCCGAACTCAAATCCCACTTTCTGCAGGGGCCCTTCCTGCTTCCCCTCTTGCTCCCCTCTGAAATGGCCTTACACTCACACTGGGTATATAACTTGCATGTACACAGTTTTTTGCATGTTATCTCCCCCACTAAAATGTAAGGTCCTTGAGTGCATCCCCACTGCTTAGCACAGTAAATAACACAGAGTAAACAATAAGTGCTTTATCTACCTATACTTCAATTGCTTGGGATCTTATTGTTTTGGGTGGTCTCTCCAAAGGTGGAAAATGTATGGAATATGTAAACTATTCTCAGAAATATTTTGTAGCGATGAGAAAGTGGTCACTTGAGTTAGCTGTTGTTGCCCTTTTCTCTATGATTTTTTTCGACTCTAATAAAGTCTGTAAAACTTTCCTGGTTTTCAATATCTTTCCCTCTCAGACAACTTGAGAACTGATGTCCTCAAAACTGTGATGCCTCCAGCACGTACCTCATCTACACCTATTTGGTCTTGCTCACATATTCTCCTCAGCTATTTTTTTTTTTATTGTGTCAATTCTACTTTAAGATGTGACATGCACCCTGGATTCTGGCAGAGCAGATTTCAAAGGGTTCAGTGGAAGGATAAGGAAAGATCCATAATATCAACTAAAATTCTATGGGAAGTAAACTTGAGGGGTGGAAAATTTTCAAGAACTAAATTCTGAAGACATAAACAATTCTAATAAGTAAAATTCTGAAATGCCTGAGAACAAAACAACCAACTTAGGTTTTTTTTAAAGTGACATACAAAAGATGAGAGCAAGGGCAGATGACAGAAGATGCTTACAAAAGCAGTGCCACAGTACTGTATGAACAGCATCAGGGACACTAATGTCAGAAGGGACTAAGAGCAGACAGGAAACTTCAGGACAAAAAAATGCTCCCATGTTGTTGAAAAGAGATGAATGAAAAATAAGGAGAGGACTGCTACAAGGGAAACTTACAAAGGACAAAAAAATGCCTTCTTAGCTACATTTTTGAAAAGAATTAAATCAGAGGAGGGATAGGATTATTGTTCAGATGGATGGAATGGTGATAACTGACAGAGAGAAATCTAGGCTGCTTAACACTGATCTGGCTTCTGTTTTCTCTACCAAAACAAATGATGTTTGGAAAGGAAACAGAAAAACAGAAATAGCTACTAGGGAATTGATAATCAATGTGTATGTATGGAGAGAGAATAAGACAGAACCTAACTTTTCTTCAGTGACCTGGTCCTAATGAAATACATCTTTGGGCACTGTAAGAACTGGAAGATGTGATATTAAGTCACTATCATTACACGTGAAAAGACTGTAATGGAAGAGATAAAACATTTGAGAAGGTGTTGCCCCAGTTTCCAAAAAAGGGAGTAAGAAAAATATCTGCAAACTGTGGCCAATAAGTTGGAATTCAGTTACTGGCAAAACTTCAAAACGTGTTGTGAGAGCGTCAATGATCATCTAGAAAAGGAGCCAGTAGGGCTTCTGAAAGAAGAGATTATACCAGACAGACTAAACAATCTCTTTTTTCTTTTTTTTTTTTAACTAACCTAATAGCTCAGGAAAAAGTTGCGCATGAAGTTTACCTAGATTTTAGTAAAGGGTGTGATAAAGTGCTATAGAGAAGTGGTCTAGATGACAGTATAATTACATGGATTCAGAGATGGCAGAAGAGCAGAAAATAGGCATTCATGGTTCAATATGAAATTGGCAGTAGGTCTCCAAGGGCATACCCTCAGAGAACCTTTCTTCTACCTCTGTGCTGTTTCTGACTTTTATCAGAAACTTGGGAAAAACCTTAGATGGATGCCTATCAAATCTGTACATGACACAAAGCTGAAAGGGATAGCTAGCTAACTCAATGGATGACAAAAATAGGATCCAAAAATATCTTGACAGAGAGAATACTGAACTGAATCTAATAAGAAAAAAATTAAAGAGGGATAAATGTAAAGTCACACTTGGGTTAAAAAAAATCAACTTCACAAGTACAAGATGAGGGAGGCATGATTATAAAGCAATTTCTGTGAACAATGTGGAAGGTTTTTAGTGGACTGCCAGCTCAATTTGAGTTGAGAGTGACATGACAGCAAAAAAAGAAAAAAAAGCTAGTTCAATCTTAGGCTTTAATAAGAAAGGATCAGTGTTCAAGGCTAGAAAGTGATACTCTCCTTGCCCTTCGTTCTAGAAAGACCATGCATATCTTAATGTGCTCAGTTCTACACCACATTTCAGAAAAAATGTTGATAAAATAAAGAACATCCAAAGGAGGGCAACCAGAATAGCAAAAGGTCTCAAGACCAAACCATGAGGACCAGGTGAAAGATATGGAAATGTTTAGTCTGAAGAAAAAAAGCAACCCCTGTGGGGAACATATTGTCTTCAAGTACCTAAAAGGCAGTCAAATGGAAGAGAGGTTAGATTTGTTCTGCTTGGTCCCAAAGGACAGAAAAAGTGAAATGCTAAAGTTTCAAAAAAGCAAATTTGGACTCAATGCAAGAAAAACCTTCTTAAAAGTGAGACCTATCCCAAAGCAAAATGGATTATCTGGAGAGATAGTAGGTTTTCAAGCCAGAGCTGAATGGCTACTTTTCAGTTATACTAGAGTGGGCAGGTCAAACTAAAAAGACACATTATACATCTTCTTAATCTGTTATTATTACTTGAAAATATTTAACTTTCAGCTCTTTGATCAGTTTGCATTCCGAATACTCTGCTCACCACTGGATGGCCAGTTAGTTTCTGTGGGTGATATTCTTTAGCTTGGCAAAACATGCTATTTTTCGGTCACCAATGGATGCTCTCTGGAATATCATAATCCACTTTTTACTTGGATTTCTTGACACTACAAATTAATTTTTTGCTTTCCTAATTGGTTCTGCTTGGAAATCAAAAATTTTCTTCTTAACTGAAAAAGCAGTGCTTTGAACATAGTGTTTAATAAATAACATTTTATTCCTTCAATTGCTCACTCACTAAGGCTCCTTCCAGCTCTGAGTTTTTTGCTTTGGTAACAGCACCTCACACAACACTGTCAGGGCTGTGGTGCTGCTCTAAATGTGGCATATCCACGTTCAGTGATGCGGAAAACACTTTGCTGTAATCATCTGAACAGATCTCGTCCCCTTTCTGGTCTTACCTGATGTCTTTCTTCCAGTCTCACCTTTAAATGCTCCCAAGATATTCTGGCTTAATTGGATAACATAAGAAGTTTTATCTAAATTCATTTTTTCCTCTACCACTTCATGATGTTTTATGAATCAATATTGTTCATAATCTACCATCCTTCTCTGAAATATTTTACAAATGAGTTTAAAATTTAAATTAATGTTGCCCTTAGCTGTCATATCTTTCCATGTGCCAAATGGATCATGTGTCTGTAGGCTGAAGGCTTTTGAATGCTCTATTGGCCTCCTCACTGTGGTAATAAATTTTCAACCACTGAACTTCCTTCGGAAATGATGATAGTCTGTGTTGGTACCTGGTCTTTTCTCCATTTATCAGTTTTCAGTGCCGATAGTTATTTAAGTAGGTCAGGCTGTTTTAACTGCATGCCAAATCTTCCCCTTTTATTCTACTAATATGATATTGATTTTGAGCACTGTTCTAACAATCGATAATTGGACCCCATACAAACAACTGATTCAGAAATGACTACCCCATATGTTTCCTAACTATTCAGATATAGCCAATATTTCCACTATATCCTCAGATAATTCAATGAGATTGGAAATATTATTCCTACTTTTCAAGGAGGAGAAAAATGAGGCACACTGCAATTATGAATTACTTTTCAAAGAACAAATAATAACAAAAATTCAGATCTACTGGTTCCTGGACTGTGCTCTTTCTGCACGCACTTCCTAAAAATCTTAAAATGTTACGGTCAATTTCATTTTAATTTTGGTTCCTTAATCCTAAATTTTCCTAGAAAATTGCTTAAAATTAAACTCTAAAACTTCTGACAGGATCCAGTCTGATGAACACAGAACTATAAAATTTTAAAAACCACAACTATAAGACCCTATCAGCTAAGGGTATTAGAGAATAACATGGATCTGCTAACCTAGGAAGTGACCAGTTAAAGCTAGATTATGCAACCAAGGTTGTCTCAGATATAACTTCGACAATAGACGGTTTCTATTCCCTGACTACTTGGCCTTCTGCCTCTCAAGGGTATGGACTGACACAAAGCATTTCATTTGTCCATTAAACAATATACAGTGGTCCATATTAATTGAATCTACCAAACCAATAGACTCAATTATATTACTATATACCCCATGTAACTTGGTGAAATAAAATATCACAGTCAACATGAAATGAACCTTCCATCCCACTAATCCAAAAGAATACCAACTATGTAAAGATTCAGTATTAAACAGACCCAAGAAGGCAACTGCATAATGTGTGAAGTGCATTTTGAGGTATCAGAAAAAGCAATATGAAGTTAACGTGGGGTAATATCATACTCAAAGACAAATAACAAAATAGTTACAGAACCTGGGAACAAATTTACAAACTGTAAGATGAAATAAAAGTAACAACTCATCAATTAATCAAATCATATCTAAAAAGAAGAGCTAGTCACACATCAGAAAAAGTTATATGACTATACAAATTGTTTTATACTTTATACTCAGTTGTTTGTATGTGGTCTAATTATCGATTGTTATAACAGTGCTCAAAATCAATATCATATTAGTAGAATAAAAGGGGAAGATTTGGCATGCAGTTAAAACAGCCTGACCTACTTAAATAACTATCGGCACTGAAAACTGATAAATGGAGAAAAGACCAGGTACCAACATAGACTATCATTATTTTCAAAGAAAGTTATATGACTATACAAATTGCTTTTTTTCTAGTCTTTTTTTTTCTGCCACTCATTTCTGGCAGGATTAACCAAGTAGGAATGAACAAAAGGAAAGGGAAACTTAGAAGAAACATTATTTTTTTTAAAAAAATGGCATCACTACCATATTTTTGAAAAACTAGATCAAGGCCTCCATCTACCTCCTCTCAAACCTCACCATATACAACTACTTTCAGTATATGTTATCATGGCCCCATTTGTGGGATAAACTGACTGGAAAGAGAATCTAAGAGTTCTAAGTGAGAAATGATAATAGCTCAAATCAACACACATTTCTTAAGTGCTTACAAGCAAAAAGGACTGTGCTTGACGTTGAGGGGACCCAAGTGAAAATAAAACAAGGTCCTTGCTCTGAAGAAGTCTTAAATCCAGGAGAAGACTTCATATTGAGCTCCTATTATGTGTATTACAATAATATTAGATAGAATAAGAAGAAAAAATGAAGCCATCCCCACCCTTAAGAAACTTACATTGTAGTTAGTATAAGGAAGTAAAAACAAATGCTCACCCTACAGCACAATGGAGAGACAGACAGGGAAAGCAAGCCTTCCCAAGGGAGGAGATGCCCAAGCTGAGCTTGGAATGAAGACAATGATTCCAAGAGGCAGAGAGAATGCACTCTAGGCAACCAAGAGAAAATCAAAACAAAGGCACAGATTCAGGGAATCAAATGCTGAGCTTGGGGATCAGCTAATCGATCAGTTTGGCTGGAACTGGGAGTGTGTGAAGGGGAATGATAAGAACTAAAGCAGGCAAAGCAGCTGCCATCTCTCTTCAAGACTCAGCTGAAGCATCCCCTTCTCTATGAGGCCTTTCCTGCATCCCCCTAAGTGTCTCCCCCAAAAAACATTACCTTGTATCTAAGAGAATAAGAACACAACTTCTTGAAGGCAGGGCCTGTCTCACTTTTATCTTTATCACTTCAAATTCTAGCATAGCTCCTGGCACACAGTAGGCACTTAATGATATTAGACAGAGTTTTAGATACTAAAGATATAAGCTTATACTTTATCCCAAGAGCAAGAAAAGAAGCGAAGACTTTTTGAGTAAATGAATGATAGGTATATCCTTGAAGATTATTCTGATAGCATAGAGGGTAGACCAGAACTGAAGGATGTCAGGCCATAAGTGATAAAGGCCAACTCTCAAAATGGCAGCTAGGAAAGTGAAGAAAATGGAGAAGGGAGAAAAGAGAAGGGGAATGGAAAGAGTCAAATCAAAGGATGTCATCATGACAGAAGTAACAAGCCTCTGCAAATGACTGGATATTGGAGCAGGGGGAGGTGAGAGAGAAGGAAAAGTTATGGATAACTCTGTGGTTATAAACTGGAGAGACAAGAAGAATGGTGGCATGCTCAAAAGAAACTGGAGAGTTCAGACAGACCAAAAGGAACTTCACAGAGGAAAATAACAAGATCTCTTCAGGATATGCTGAATCTGAAATGAGAAGAGAAAGAACATCCAAATGAAGAATTCCAATAGCATCACAAGATTTAGAGCTGAGACATTAGAAATCATCTAAACAGGCTCCTACAATTTAAGGACAAAGAAATTTAGATCCAGAAGTGGGAAGGGACTTAAGTCATGACTATATTAAGTAGAAGAGCAAGAACTGGAATCTAGATCTCATGATTCCTAATCCAGTGTTCCTTCCACACCATCACCCTGCCATATACAGAAAGATACATTAAGAACAAATATATACATGATGACTGAAAGAAATTGTTTACAGTTGGGGGATCCCAAGAAGCCTTCACTAACATGGAGTCTGAGCTGGGTCTTAGAGAATTAGCCAGGTTTTCAAAAGGCAATGACAAAGAAGGAATTCAAAATATTACGAATGGTACAAATAAAGTGATGAAGGTAGCGAAGTAGTTGGGGATCAGTAAGTAATAGTTTGACAGAGTGTCTGACACTAATAATATCTGACATTTATACCATGCACAAAGTACTTTATGTATGTACATAATCCATTTGAGCCTCACAAAAACGAATTCTATGAAGCAGGTACTACTGATACTAGTGTCTCCATTTTACAGATGAATACACTGAATGTCACAGTTAAAGAGGAAGGACAGAATTTCAATTGATCAAATACTGACTTTCTAATTTTCCTGGTCTTTAAGTCCAGTATTCTATCCACTATATCACACTGCCTTCACTTAACAGAATAATCTGACTATAAAGTTTGTTTGAGCCAAAAAGGGAAGTGCCTTGATGCCAGCTTTAAAGAATGGTCTTTATTGGCAATGAGAAATCTGTGAGTTTCATGTATTAAGTGAGAAGCTGCAGAGGGTGAGAGGAACTGAAGTTAGCCCCAATATATAATTCAGGCTTCACTGTCCTTTTTTTCGTTTCTTACAAGTGCTCCATTAGGGGGTCATCATTATAACTATAATAGTATGCAGCACAGCACAGTACACTGCAGACCTGCAGCTGTTTCCCAGCTCCTCAGCAGCCCATGAAAACAAAATTCTCACTCTTTCAACAAGGGTAATTCTGCTCACCTCTGCAGCTCTACATCAGACCATCTGATGCACAGGTGCTGCTGCGTGCATTAGCAGCAGGGTCTTTCATGTCACGGCAGAAGATGTAGATACCGTAGAGACCATCTATGAACTAGGCAGAGATCATCATAAAGAGGAAACTGCATAGTTACATCTCACCTGCTCTGGCAAGCCATCCAGAAGTGATAAAAAAAAGAAAGCAAAGAAACAACAGCTTCCTTCTACCACAAAGCAAACCATGGAGTCTGCACAACTCTGCAACTGTGGTTCCAGGGGAAAAGAAATCCTAATGACCTTTCCATCACTCAGAGGCCCTCACATCTCTGCGCGGCCCTTGACTTTTGGGTAGCACACGACACTTTCATCAAGAGCATGATGAGAGAACGATGAAAGGAGATGAAATTACTCTCAGTCAGTTTTGTTCCCTGTTAGCAGTTAGCTGAAAGGCCTTGTGGGGGAATGGTGGAAATGATTGCACTAAATGAAAATGAGGTTTTTTCGATTGTCAGTGGATTTCAAGGACCCATTCGACCTCCTTTGTTTCCTATTACCATTATCAAGATATGACTGGACCCCTAGAGCAATCATTTCCCTAACTTTCAAAAGCCATGTGGACTTGGCAGTTGTCTTCTTTGTACTGAATTGTCGATGTTGCCCAGAACATCTCCTCTGCTCAGCTTCCTGCAGCTTCCCTCACCAGCATGCAAATAACAAGAACTTGGTTGGTAGTGACGTCGTCAGAACTGTTACCACCTGCGGGCACTCACACGGTGGCTACATTTAAGATCCAGTCTTCATATTCAGTGGCACAGAAACTGCTACCTTGTGAGCTACCAGAAAAGAAGATTGGAAAATGGTCTTCTAGGAACAAGCAGGTTACATTCCTGCCTCCACCGAAGCGCAGGAGAGAGGGAATGGCTTAAACTGAGCAAGGCGGTCTCCAAGTACCGAGATCAGCAAAGGGCACATATGTGACTTCAATCCTTTCTTTCAACGAATGCAAAAAGTATCATTCACCTGGCCTCACCCATCTCTGGCATTCTGCTGTCACTGCGCACAGCTGCTTTGTGTTTCTTTGATGAGATTTTTCGGCCACTTCTAATTACACAAGACAGCAAATGCAACATTAATGAATATAAATGCATTTCTCTCTCCACTGGATAACTACACTAACCTTTTAATGAGAATTGTATCATATTTATTGCTTCCTGTAAATTTTTATCTCTTCTTGCTTGTTCCCTTTGATGAGGAGAAAGACTTAAAAATAATGGGATAAACAGTGACTCAGACTTGGGCTTCCTTTTTTCTCCTTAAAAACAGCTGCACATTTTCAGCATTTTGATGAACCACCCAAGCCCACATTTGATGCAGGCTTCATGGTGAACATCTGGTATGGGTGCTAATGGTTCCAACACTTCACTAATGTATATGGGCACATGCTTCAAATACAGCTGTTCCTTCAAATACCTTTCTGTTTACCCCCTAAAAAATTTAACTCATCAACTAAATAAACTGAACCTGTGTTCTTAATTGGAATCCAGAGTGAGCAGAAAAGATAAATATGTTAATTTCTTTTTATCTGGTACATCCGGGAAAGATGCTCAGTTCTGGGCCTTCTCTTCCACAACTTTCACACAGATAATGATTGAGAAAGCTGACTACTATCTAGCTCTGCCTTTACCATGATGGACTTCTGAAACTAACAGAGATCATGCTTAATATGCTGAGTCTGAAGTCAGAAAAACTAAGTTCATATCCCACATCGGAGATTATTTTTTGTGTGACCTTGGACAAGTCATTAATGTCCTTGTTGGTCCTTAGTTTACTCATTTGTAAAGTGAAGAAATTAGATAGCCTATGAAGTCCCTTCCTGCTTTAGAACTGTGATCCTATAGCGGGGACAACTCTTAAAATAGGAGTTCTTAGCCTGGAGATTCATAAATAGATTTCAAGGGGTCCGAGAACCTGAATGGAGAAAAAGTTACATCTTTTTTGGATTTTTTGGCTAACCTTTACATGAAATTTAACACTTCCTCAGATTATAATTTATTTTTTAAATAATATTCTGAGAAAAAATCCATAGGCTTCAACAGACTGTTCAAACTGCCCATGACAAAAAAGTTTAAGAATCCCTGCCTTAAGGGAAAATCTTTCATGTGGTTGAATGGATGGTTCTATACTCTTTAACACTTTGAAAATGATTTTATAGTCTCAAACACAGGCACAAATAAACCTAGATTTTACTTACTTCTATCTTTCCCTGACTCCCATTTGTAATTACTCCTAAGAGCTACATTATCCATACAACTTCTGCCAGAAAGGACATCTTCATTTTCCATGACTGGTGGAAGCTGAAGTGACCAGTAGCAGACAGATGGCTCCAAATACTTGAGTTTTCCTGCCTGATAGTAGAAGTAGGAGCCCCATCAAGAACTCCCAACCAAATCAGGGAACAGTACATAATCCTCAAGGGAGAGCCTATCCTAAAACACAAAATGGATGACTCCTAACATCATCCTAACATTCGTAACTCCTTCAACCTTTCTCAGGGCCCAGTCTGGAAAGGTTAAATTGTTTAAATGGCACCAACAAATTCATTACAAGAATCCTCTAAACAACTAATTGGTGTTACAAATAAGAAGTTACTTTTAGGAATTCTTCTTTGAAAGTCAACAAGCCTGGTTACCTCTGGAAAACATCTATTACCTCATATGAAATAGTTGGATTATTTACCTAAATATTATGAAAAATCCAAACCAAATGAGGAGACATAAGGACAGGTTGGTGTATATTAGTAGGCAATGAGTCCTTCTAAGTAACAGTAGGAGACAATCCCAGTTCTTTAGATGTTTCCTCAAAAAAAAAACCAAAAACTTAATAAGTATTAATTAGAAGATGAACTCTTACCCCCAAATTTTCAGTAATGATAAGAAATGCACTGCTGACTTCAGGATTAAATTTTGGCAAACTCTAAGGAAAACAATTGTTCTTAAATATCTCAGGTCTTATCCGAATATCTATGTCTTACATTCATATCTCACAAAACATCTTTATTTCCTCACCCTACATACTTCCTTTGCCTGTTGTGATATGAATCATTATAGACTTGTCAGTTATTGATAAAGTTGTACTACGGGAGGAGAAAGAAATATCACCTACTTACCAAATGAAAGCCAGTCAAGTAAACTAGCCAACTACCCCATTTATCATCTAAGAAAATAAAATGATGACAGAATGACAAAATTAGATTATAACTACAAACACTGATAAAAGGTATAGAGTACATCTCGGAAAGACACTAGACTGAAAGATCCGAAAACTAGAGCATATAAAGAATTAGACCTAGACATCTAAATCTATATTTAGTTTTGAGGTGATGATAAAGATGATATCTAGGATGGTAGTGAAGCTCATTTCTGGTCTCTGTTCACTTCTAAGATAACGTTAAAGGGGAGAACATTAACCCTCAGGTAACATACCCAGTGAGTCAATAACTCCAATATTTTCACTAGTCATTGGACATGAACAAGACAAATGACCTTCATGCTCCCTGTTGTCTCTCCTTTATATCATACCACCAGCTACGTTTCATAATTCCAATTCCATCTTACATGGCCTTCCTCTGACTCTAACCTAAGCTATTACTCCAAGCTATTTTCATAAGCCTTCTAAGATAGGAGTTCTTAACTTTTTTTGCATCAAAGACACCTTTGGGATAATATTTTGAAATGCATAAAACAAACAGGAAACCAATTATATTAACATCCAGTTATCATAATACTGAAAACAACAAGTTCATGGAGCATGGGTTAAGAACCTTGCTCTAAAGGAACATGGTACAGCAGAAAGAGCACTGGCTTTAGAGTCAAATGACCTGGGATCAAATCCTGGCTCTGCTACTTTATACCTTTGTGAGTATAGGAAAGTTCTTTAATCTCTCAAAACTAGAGCTCTTTCAGATCTTTCAGATAAGGGGGTTGAACTAGATGACCTCCAAGATCCCTTCCGGCTAGTCTTCTGATGTGATCCTACAAAGAACCATCACTTGGAACCATCAGGAATTGGCCCTGGACGTTAACAGGCTCTTGTGAGGAGGTGGTTCCCAAGCCAATTCCACACCAGGCAACTATCTGAGAGCTTTTGTTCTTGCCTTTTACCTCTTTAGACAAGAATTCCATTAATCCCTTTGGATAGATATACAAGAAATTGATTCTCATTCACTGAATGACTTTTCTCTTTACAACTTGGGAGAAAGAGCCTGGGAGCAAGGGCAGAGATTTAGAGTTTTCATAGAAAGGCAATACATGGTATCTAACTAGCCATAACCCAGTAGAGAATAACTCATTTCTACCTGTCCCTTTCAGGTATGGGTGCAACTCTTTTCACAAATAAATAGCAAGCTTCATCAGTCACCTATTCACAGAGGACAGATATACAAAGAAGAAAGCTTGCAAGGCAGTCAAGGCCTGAAAAACATAGAAATAGCAGTATTGTGTCAAATGAAGAGTAATGGCCCTGGACACTAAATGAATTCTGTGGCTCCCTGGAAGGTGCATACAAGGAAAAGATGCTTTTTTCACCGGGCATAAAGATCACCATTCATCCCAAACAACTGTGGCAGTTAAGGACTAACCTATAGCTAAGTTTTAGGGAGAATGACCTAGAGAAAATGGCAAGTTATGTTTGGATAACATGGCTAGAATGATGGGCCCATCAAAAAACCAATAATAACAATACCTGACATTCACATGATATAAAGGTTATATATATTATCTCATAATTCACCCCAGTTCTACTCCAAAAGCACCATTCACCTGTAGCTCCAAAATTGTATCTAGCCTTGGTACCCAGCAAATAACTGACTGATCTCGATGATCTCCGAGGTTGCTCCCACCTCTACACCTCTGTGTCTGAATTCATCCTGGCTGGTTTTAGAAGGCTACTGCCCAAACAATTAGTCTTCCTATCAGTAAGGCTGATTCATAGACATGCAAAATCTACAGCCATGGGAGGCATGCAAACAAGCAGGCTAAGCCAAAAATTCAGATAGCCAAGGTTTGTGTTGATACAGGAACAACTGCTCGATGACACAGTGCTCATGTTGATTAGATGAGGACAAAGGCAAGGGGACTTTGTCAGAGAATTTAGCTGCAGGTAGATATGAACACAACTGAAAACAAACATATTCTGTAATAACACCAGAACCACATCATTATTCCACTTCACTTCCTTCCGTCTCTTCATCCCAAGCAGTCATCTGTGTTACGGACAACCTGAATGTTAGAAATTTTCAAGTACAGTAAACTCTGGGTAATTGGGCTGACTTGGCAAAACTGGAGGGAAATAATGACTAATCACATTATCTGCCTAAGAGATTATTGTAGAGCATTACACGCTATACAAAGGTTGCTGGTTTTCACATATCTAGAACAACAGAACTAGACCAGAAAAGGAAAGCGCAACGGCAATCATCTGGCACAACCTCCTCATTTCAGAGATGAGGATACTGAGACTCCAAGAGATGAACTGCTTGGCCCATCACAGAGTTAAATAAATCTTTCTCTGATGAGTCAGAAGGTCCTTCAAGAACTTGCAGTGCCTCAGGTCATTCTGAATATCTAATTCCTCCACACTACAGATTTGTGAAGCTGTTGGTTGAAACAGAAAATTGCTGAATTACAGAACTTCAGAGCTGGAAGGAAACTGAGATGCTATTTATTCAAAACCCTCTCCCAATGCCCTTTACCATTTCCCAACAGAGTCGATCAATATCTGCTTAAACAACTCCAGTAAGATGGAACGCATTGCATAAATATGTAGAACATTCTACTATTGGAGAGCTCTAATTTTTTTTTAAATAATAAAAATTCTTCCTTATGCTGAGATAAAAATCTTCTTCTGTTAACTTCAAACCCTGATCCAAGTTCTGAGTCATGGAACTACATGTAATAGTTTAGTTCATCCTCCACATGAAAGCTCTTTAGTCCTATACACCATAGGTTTTCACTCTTCACAAAATTATATAGACCAATCCCTTTCAAGTCCTCCTCATATAACATGGTTTTGAGTCCTCTAACTATCCTAGGTCTTCTTCTTTATGTGCTTCGAACCGACCACGTCCTGTTTTAAGTGTTGAGTCCATAACTGAACACAATGAAACTTATGACCTCTGACTAGTAGGGAGGAAAAAGGAAGCATCAACTTCCCCTTCCCTAGACATTTATTTCAATGCTTCTAAAAACTTGCAACTTCATCTCCATGAAGCCAGCCACCTCTACTAATACAAAATATAACTTCTCTATCCCTTTAAGAAGTATTTTTTTATAAATTACTATAAAAAATTTAAAAAGAAATTAATCACCTAATGTCCAATCAACACTCCAGTGACAATGTTCTTCAAACTAGCTAGACTTAGTCCTTTCATAAAAGACTGTGAGCTACTCAAAGACCTGTCATAAAATCATAGGGTTTGGAGTTGGACAGGACCTTTGAGATTACCTTGTCCATCCACTTTATTTTCACCAGTGAAGAAACATAGATCAAAATCAGCTGAATGATTGCCTAACATCACATAGACAATAAAAGAACTGGGACTAAAAAAGATCTTCTAACTATATATCTAAAACTTACTCTACACCATACCACCTGGATAAATTAGTAGAAACTGCTTAAGCTTATGTTTCATTGACCTCACCCTTAAGACACTAGAATCACTTCCACACCACAATGAGGAAATAAAGTAGAATTTTGGTTGCAGTTTTGGTACACAACATCTATAAATACAGCATATGTAATCTGTGGTTTTACTGTACTATTGTCTCTTTCCACTCAGATTTCACTTTAAAACCCTGAAGTGACAGGAATATGTTGGGGGGAAGGAAAAGGAGAGAAAAATAGGGAAGAAGAGAGAGAAAAATGAAGAGGAAGACCAAGGATTTCCCTGTACTTAAAGTAAAACTAAAGAATGGGCTTTATTAAAACTCTATCAACAAATACCTGCTCAACATGAATACAGGATTTCATCACAGAGTCGATTGTAAATATAGCAATATAATGTTATAATCTATTAAAATACTAGTATTTTTATCCATGTTTCACAGGCAGACAATAATGAGGTCAGCACAATGGCTCTGTAGACCTTCAGTTCAGGAGTCAGTCTAATACCTCTTCTCTACCATACTTTTTTGGGAGCCTCCCAAACACTGAGCTAGCTCTGGCAACGCATGCGTCAACCTCATTGTCAATCCCTGGAAAAGTACACTACCAAGGTAAGTGAACTTATCCACAGCATTCAAAACTTCTCCATTTGTTGTAACCAATGGTTCGAGGAAACTGAATTGCTTCCATTTGAACTGTCTTAGGATCTGAGGATGTGTCTGAGGATCACCTGACAGGATAAGGTACCACACACTGAAGTCCTTGATCAAACTGAACTGCCAAGCATTCAAACTATGTTTCAGAGAGTACAACTCTGATGGGCTGGTCATATTGTTCAAAAGCAAAATGCACACTTGCCAAACTACTTTATGGAGAACATTCATGGGGCAGGCGGTCAGAAGAAACGATATAAGAACACTCTCAAGGTCTCTCTCAAGAACTTTGGATTTGACTGTGCAACATGGGAGACACTGGCAGAGGACCACTCAGTATATTGTGCCCACATCAGAAAGGGTGCTGTGCTCCATGAGCAAAGCAAAATTCAGACTGCACAAAGGAAAGGTAGGATGTGCAAGTTTGGAGTATCCACCCCAAATATTCATGCAGACTCTCTGTGCCCAACCTGTGGGAGAGCATTTCAAGCTCATACTGGCCTGATCAGCCACAGCTGGACACCCTGAAACTGGACTTTAGCACAGTGATGTCATTTCGGTCTTCTCTGAGAACGAAGGACAACAGCTAGTATTTTTATACTTCATGTGTGTCCAACCTCCTAAGGACATATGTTGAGAATCATTCAATTTTCATGTTTCTCTTGCTGCTTTTCCTGAAAGAGTTCTGCTCTCTCCTAAATGTATTTCTAGAGAACAGCATGTTATTTGGTCAGTGTCCTATTGTCTTTAAAATAAAACTCCCCATCACATGACTCTCCACTTCATTTTACCCACCTTGCCAAAGCCTGGATCTTTGCTACATGTCGCTCCTCCTGTTCCGATACTTTTCGTTTCAAGCTGTCAATTTCTTGCCTAAGTGCTGCCGAGTGCTCCATCTCTCCATCAAGTAGGTTCCGCAAGGATCTGGAGGAAAAATGGCAGTGTGAGTTTTCGGACAACAAAAGCCAAATGCCCATCAAGACCAAAACAGAGCTGCTGCTAAAATACAGTTGATTTTTTTTACTCTGCTCTAAAATAAAAATTTATTTAAGTTCCTTCAGGTAAAGTGATTTAAAAGAGTGTTCCAAAGCACGTCCAGGAGTCTCAGGACAAAAAGAACATTAGATGATAGGGCTAATGAGTGAGAGTCAATAAGACCAAGGAAACATATACCTAAGAGTCAGTTATCAAGTCACCAATTTGAGAGTTCAGTGAAAGTAAAACAATGTTAGCCTGCCCTGGTTATAGAGAGGGTGACAAACGAGCTGTATTTAAGCCTTTACTGCATTAAATTAGACTTTTCTGCTTTGTTTGGCTTTTTTTGTTTTAAATAAGAGTCATCTTGTAATAGCCTTACTGAAAGGGAGTTTAGCAAAGAAAAGGAATACAGAGGTTGGGAAAATAATCAAGGGCATGCAAATATGCACAGAATGTGCAAATTATACAAAAGATGTTTCCTTTAAAAGATACCCATTATTATTACCCATTAAACACATTTTGTGCTGACATTCTATCATTTCACAACAAATTATGTCTTGCCTTCCAGAGCTTATCAACCCACCAAAAGTTCTCTTGTGAACATCGTTTCTGGTTTTAGACAAAAGAGTAGGCAGCAGTTCTTTCCAAAGCTACTCAGATGTTACTGCTGAAAAGCAAGTCAAATATGATTTTACCAGCTTTATACCTAGGCATCAAGCTTTTTCCTTTTTGAAGAGGAAGCCCACTTACACACTAAATACCTGGAACAAATATTGCTACCTGACACCAGAGTACTAGCCCCATTGCATTTGTTCTAAAGGCACGACACTTTCACAAGCACAACCAAGGCCAAATGGAACTTCCTTAAGTGTCTAAAATCTAAAATGAGAACGTATCACACTTTATGCAACTAGGTCGGCAACAGTTTGAGAAAGCTCTGCAAAACATTTTTCAGAGATTTTTAAAGGGAAACATGGGCAGTCGTAAAATAGAAGGCAATTTCTTACTCACAAGGTGAACAATGGGAAATGCTTCAGGGTACAAATCCTTCCATCTTTCCAGTGCCCTGAATCTGATGTTAAGAGACCTAATTTCTAGTCAAACCTTAGCCTTGTGAGTGGACAAAAAGGTGATTTAACTATTCTGTACTAAAAATAGGAATGACAATACTCTTTGTCACATGAGGAGAAAAAGGTAAAAGCATTTTTAAATAGTTAAAAGTACTACACAATTTAAGGACTTCTTAATAACAGGAAACTAGGATGTGCCCTTGTTATTCCAGGGAGCAATGTTACACTAAAAGACACAGATATGAAAAGATTTTTTTAATGCTATTTTACATATTTTTGCATAAAATAGAATAAGTTTCATTTACTCTGTGTGTGTGTGTACATATGTATGTATGTATGTTTAGTCACTTAGCCTCAGACATATAGCACCAAAAAGGGGTTAGTAAGGATTTGATAGAGTAGGATTTGATAGCTGGAAAGTCGCAAGATACCTGTTTTCTTCTTCCAATTCATCTTTTCTATTCATCATAGCCACAATAGCTTGACGCAGTTCATCTAAAAGGGAAAAAAGCAAAGACAAATAAAGTGACAGGTCAAACCTATGACATCACTTTATATCTCAGCATCCTATGTCATTAAAAATAACTTGTCTGGAGGAGGCTCTTTGTTCTATAGAGAAGTAATCTCCAACAGTCTTATCTGAGAGAAAAGAAAAGTTAATTTTCAAGGTGGCTAACATAAGTGGGATTTCATATGAACAAATATTTATTAAATATATTTAGATATGAGGCACAATGGGGAATAAAATACATGGACCAGCCCTCAAAGTTTTGCAATCCAGTTAAGTAGACAAGATATATTGATAGAGATGTAGAGAAATATGCACACATATATGCGCAAAGGTATATATTCAGATATCTGTATATATACACACATATGTGTGCATGTATATATAAAATACAACATAAGTTAATAATAGTACCAAAAAGTTGAAACTAGTAAAATTTTAGGCTGCATTAGCAGTATTTTAAAAAAGAGAAATTCCCACTCTTGCTGAAGGTATATATTTTCAGTTCTGGGAGTTAGTGACAAACTCTGGTACAGTCAGAAAAAAAAAAGAAGAGTGTGCTGCAGATTCTGGAAACCATGCCATATGAGAATAGGTTTAAGGAGCTATGGAGGGTTAGCTTGAAAAAAAGAAAGGGCTCAG
Source organism: Bettongia penicillata ogilbyi (assembly GCA_023548195.1). Lineage (NCBI taxonomy): Eukaryota > Metazoa > Chordata > Mammalia > Diprotodontia > Potoroidae > Bettongia > Bettongia penicillata. The sequence continues at coordinate 2,804,597 of JAJHZJ010000567.1, forward strand.
GGAAGAACCCAACAGTCATCTTCATCTACGTGAAGGCCTGTCATCTAGAGGAAGAATCAGGTTTATTCTCTTTGGTTACAAAGGACATAACAAGGGTGTGATGGCTGCAAGTTAGAGGAATGCAGATTTTATCTGAGATTTCAACAAAGAGAACATTAATTCTGCCCCTCATCACTTAAGTATCCCAGGTCTGTCAGACATGTGCAGCACACTCCTTCACTGTCCTCTAAAATCCCTTCCAGCTCCAGAATTCTCTAAGTAATACAGGTATGGAATGCTACGAAAGGAGGAACTGATTACCATATCACAAAGGTGGAGGGATCTGTGCTGGGCCTGCAAAGGACAGGTCTGATCTGGATAGATACAAAGGAATTAGGAACACTTCCAGGGTGAAAAGAAGCACAGGAAAAGGCACAAATGAAAGAATAAGGGATGAATGTTCAGGGGTGGTGTTGAACCAACTTAGCTAGAATATAGTGTCCATGAAGGCTGTAAAAATAAATTGGGCTAGAAAGGGCCGAAATGCTTTGTTAGGAAGCTGAGATTGTATCCTATATGAAGTCAGAGCCATTTAATGTTTTTTAATAGGAAAATGACAAGATCAAAGCACTCTGCTTTCCTGTCTTAAATTCCTAAAAAAGAATATTGAATATTGAAAAAATGCACGTGAAATATTCTGAATTAAAATCAACACAGAAAAAGCCAACATTAAGAAAAATATTTAAATTAATTCCAGCAAGTGATTATACTATGGAATATCCTAAGGGATATATCACATTACAGAATATTTCCATCCTTAAGGAAATGTCTTTCATTAACAAGTTCACATATGAGGATAATCAGATTATCATTTAGTAAGGAAAGAAAAAGTAAGTTTATCATCTTCCAGATAAGCTCACTCTATGTTTCGCTGAAGACCCAATCAAATAATACACATCAAACACTTTGCAGACCTTACAATGCTATATAAATGCTAGCTATTACTATGAGTGTTGAAACTTAAGCTGTTAAGAATTTTGATAAATCTGGACAAATTTTTATTTTCAGATAACAAAAAATTGGATGTGATGGGTGTTCTGTTAAGTTAAATGTATCATTCTAAGTTTTCTTCTCATTTCAAGAGTTTTTCATTGCCCTATTAGCAATGAATTGCTTACAATTTTTTCATTCCTATCAAAGGACTAAATTAGGGTGCTCTATGCAAGAAATTAAACTTTTCTTCCTTTTTCTGCCCAAAACAACAAATTTTCTCCATCTAGATCTCAAGGAAAAGGGGAAGAGAAAGAGAAACAATGATTTTCTAAATTACTTCCAAATAAAGAAAGCTAATCTCCCAGCTAATTAGTTCTTAAATCTTAAAAAAAAGAATTTATTTCCCTTCACATACATTAAAACATACAGCTAACATAAACCTAATGCTCCAATCACCACATATTCAATCACCAACAGACTCAAAAATGAAATAATCTGATATTCACTTTCTAAATTTTTAAAAACTCGTGGAAATATTGAAAACAGCTATCTGCAACAGATTCAGGTGATTCAGTCTAAATCATGACACCATGGTCATGAGAAAGGTAAAATAACATAATATATTTTTGCAGAAAGGCAGGATCATCTATCCTTAGCTTTTATCTCAATGAAACCTTGAAAACTCTACAATCTTTCAATAGTGCATCAAGGGCTCAGGAAATTGGAAAATTGTTTGTTTAAACCAAGGTCTGTTTGTACCCTAAAAGAAGCCAACAGGATGGTTTTTCATTCATTGATATTTTTATAGTGGAAAAGTCTCTTTGGTTAGGACTCATGGAAAATCTGAGGAGGGTACAATGGAGTTGATATGAAATTATTCAAGTTTTCTACCTAAGAAAATATGATCAGTACACTCTCCTGAAAACTAGGTTGACCCATCTGAAACTTTTAGGGGAAAAAAAGAGTCTTAACTGATTAACACGCACAAATCTACAGGCTACTAGGGAAAAAATGCCTGAAATTTCTGGCCATGCTATATTCTGGGCAATATTTAGGTTACCTTGGTTCTGTAAACAAAATTTTCATCATGAAAACACTGATTTGCCCTGCTGCTACCTGACTTGCTCCTGAACAAAACAGGAACCCTCTGGATTGAACTTTCATACAACACACCCTCATCCCTGGGGAAGTTTATCCACTCAATTTTGGAACTTGCATCTTGAACCTGAGTTGTTTTTATTGATGAGTGAGTTCCATAAATTCGACACTTGATCTCCTCTCTCCATGTCCTTGTAAATGCTATCCAAACGTTTGGAATGTACTCTCTTTACTTTCACCCCTTGGAATTCTTAGCTTCCTGAAGGACTCAACTCCACTCACTCACACTACCCAAAGTTGTCCTTGATTTACTTGTTAATTTTCCTTACCTCCCCAAATTGTCTTCTATTTCTTTATCTGCTTATATGTTCTTTTCCTCAGCAAAAATAAACTCCTTGCAGGCAGTTTAGACAATTACTAGCTGTGTGACTCTGGGCAAGTCACTTAATTTCTGGCTGCCTCAGTTTCTTCATCTATAAAACGGGGATTATAAGACCACCTACCTCCCAGAGTTATTATGAGGATGAAATGAGACAATAATTGTAAAATGCTTTGCAAACCTTAGACGTTCTATATAAATAGTTATTATCATTACTATTATTATTCAAATACATAGAAGAATCTATGATTTCTGCAAGGGGGAGATCTAGCAGTGTGGGAGCTTCCTCTGGCACTAAAGAGCAAGCCAGAATCTGAGAGTCTGAAGGGTCATTAAAAGCCACCTAGTCCACCCTGTTTAGGTGGCTTATTCTTTTAGCCTGTTCAGATCTTTCTGGACCCTGGCTTTGTCATCCAACATGTTACCTTTGTGTCATCCACAAATTTCACTTTTCTATTTCCTTTAACTTCTCCTAGGTCATTGATAAAGATTTTGAAGAACACAGACTCAAGGCCTTCCGTCAAAACCAACCAACCACCATGAGGGATCAATCTTTGGATTAAGTCATTCCACCAGTTCCCAATCCACCATGCTGCCCTATCATATACTCAAGATTTCTCTAGACTGTCCATAAGAATAACCTGAAAGATGATTAAATGTTTTGTTGAAAGCAAGAAGGTAACATCATCACAGCTGGGCTTGGAAAGAATATTACAACAGTCATGTGTAAGATAGAAATGCAAGAAGTGAAAAGATCAATTAGAAGCCTGTGATTGTTCAGAAGGTAATAGGGCCAATGTCAGAGTTCTGGTAGCAGAAATGGTGAGAAAGGACGGATCTGGAGCCATATATTTTACTGACAGAACAGAAAGGACTCTGCAACTGATTGGACAGAGGAGGCAAAGAAAAGGGAAGGAATCAAAGAACACTTACTATTTCAAGAACTGAGAGACTGGTAATACCATTAAAAAATCAAGAGAAGCAACTGATTTTTTATCTTGCAAGTAGGGAATGGAGACAAAAAAGATTTTAGTTTCAGCAAAATGCCAACCTCCCAGAATATGTAACAAAGACTTGGCCCCTGATTGGCTCAGAGACAAACTTACATGACTCAGCACAGCTGTGAATCATCAGGGTTCAAAAGAAATCAATCTTCAAATGTTCACAATTTAGCCAGAACCTGGGAAACTGAACTCCAAAAAGAAAACAACAAAAATCCCACTTTCCTTATGCTTATATCTACACAGGTAGAAAGTAATAGCAGCAAAAAGTGGGAAGACAGGAATTTTAATAGGTACTATCCTAACAACCAGGTGGAGCTCCCACAGACAGGAACCTCTAGAAAAGTATGTCAACAAAAAGAGAGAATGACAACAGAAATCATTTCTCTGTATCGGTTACTGGCTTATTTCTGAATGGAGTTATAAGACAGGGAGGGCTCTGCCTGTATTTCCCATGCTTCCCATAGGAGAAAATATTAGTTAAACACCGTGAATACATAAGTGGATGCAGCCTCCAGAGAATTTGCAAACTTTTTAGGAAAATGGATTTTCTAATTTTTTGTGATATTAGCGTAATTCTAGACTAAAATTTTATTTGTTCTAAGGACATTCTACTTTCATAAGTATAAGCAAGGCCACATGGAACTTTTTTAAGAATCTAAGATCAAAAGTGAGAGAATATTACACTTTATGCAACTAGGCCAGCAATGATTTTTGGAAAATTTAACAAAACCTTTTCTCAGAGAATTTTAAAAGGAAACATGGACAGTCTTCAAACAGAAGGCAATTTTTTAGCCTAGTGAATACAGAATAGTAGTCTCCGCCTCCAGAAAATTTGCAACTTTTCTGGGAAAATAGATGTTTCTGTCATCTAAACACAATCGTCAGGTACATTACGTGAAATAAGAGCCAGAGAGTGATCTCCCAACTATGGGACACAGAACATAGGCCACTATATCTATGAGTTATCCTACTGAGCACAAGGCCTGGCATTAAGAATAAAGGGCAGAATAGAGGAATTCCAAATAACCACTACAATACTGCAAGTCAAATCAAGATCCCATGTGAAAAACTTTTCAAAAAAGAAAAGAAAACCTTCAGTGTGATAGAAGATGGAAAATGTTCCCTCTCTTCCTAAAAAGAAAGTGGCACTATTCTTAACATCCTTAGAGACAGAAATGCCTTTGATCAGCACAAATTGTAGCCCCAAAGCCCCCGCACTGGGATATGGCATACCTGACTACCACTGATGTGAGACATGCCACAAGTAATAAAACGTTTACTGTCCCTTTCACCCCTTCATGTGCATTTTCAGTCTCCGGTAGAATGCCTCTATGTACTTGTCAGCATCAGAATGACTTGCAGTAGCACTTACAAATACCAAGAAAAGTAGTAGTCCAATACTCTGAGTGAAAAAAAAAAATCAGCCTCAGCAAGAACTGCTGCTAGAGCTTGACTACTCTGCAAAGGCACATTTACAGGGACTACAACACCAGGGAGAGGCTGAGATCTAAAATCCTAATAAAATCCACTCTCAGAGGGCTTTACTATTTTTTAACTTGCATTCAATGCTAACATGCATTCATATTCTGCCACAGTGCATTGCTGCCACTGTCCTCAGGCAGTACAGTGGGTAACTTAGGGGTTTATTTTCATAGATCTAATAAATATTACACTTCACCAACCACAAGCGGCATACAATAACAGAACTACAGTCAGTACTATATAATTTTCTCTCCTCTTCCCAATACTGCACATTTCATTATCTGTTTAGTCTCTATCATCGTGATCTCCTTCTTTATTACCTGACAAAGTGCAAATTTCAAATGACAACAATCTTTAATCTTCCAGCACCTTGAAAAGTTTGACCTGTTAAGGTTTCCCCAATCTTCCTCTTATATCATGCACTATTAATCAGGCATGAGGAAAGAGTTCATCATTCTTTTCATATGACTTAAGAAGCAAATTTTCACATGTCTCAAAGACCACTAGAGAGGTAATACTATAGAGTCAAAATGCAGCCACACTTCTAAACAAGCAAGGTGAATATCAACTTTAAAATGCCAGTGTCAGAGGGCCTAGTCACATCACTAGATTCTTCAAGCTGATCAAATTAAAAATTAAAGGTGAGATTAATAAAATGTAAGAAAACCACTGAATCAACAAATATAACTTAAGAGTGCTTTTATGAAAAAACCTAAAATAGATAAACCATTGGTTCATATGATTTTTAAAAGTTCAGAAGAAAACCAAATCATTGATATTAAAAATGAAAAGGGTGAATATACCACTAAAGAGGATGAAATCAAAGCAATTATAGGGAGTTATCTTGCCCAAAAATATGTCAATAAATTTAACAACTTAAATAAAATGGAAGAATATTTACAAAAATATAAACTGCTTAGATTAGGAAAGGAGGAAATAGAATATTTAAATTATTCTAGAATTATGTAAATTATCCTAAATTATATATATAATATATAATATAGAAATTATATAAAAATTCAAAATTATATAAATTATTCTAGAAAAAGAAATTGAACAGGTAATAAATGAGCTTCCTAAGAAAAAGGTATCGAGATCAGATGGATTTACAAGTGAATTCCATCAAATGTTTAACAACCAACTAATTCCAATAGTAAATAAACTATTTGGAAAATGATAACTAACCAAAGAAGAGTAAAAACAGAAAAAGAAAAGACTAATTTCATTAATAAATATGGATACAAAACTCATAAATAAAATGCTAGCCAGAAGTATATTACAATACATACAACAAGGTATTACACATCCAAGTAGGATTTATACCAAGAATGCAGGAAAGATTATTAACATAATTGATTACATCAACAATAAAACAAAAATCATTTAATTCTATTTTCATAAAACACAACACTCATTTCTATCAAATTTCTATTAAAACTCTTGAAAATAAAGATATAAGTGGATTTTTTCCTTGGTAAGCCAGAAGCCTTTCCAGTAAGATCAGGTGTGAAACACGGATGCCTACTGTCAACAATATTATTCAATATTGTATTGGAAATGCCAGCAAAAGTATAAGAAGAAAAAGAAGTAGAAGAAATCAGAATGGGAAATGAGGTAATAAAACTATCTCTTTTGAAGGGCAACCTGATGATATACTTGAAAAATTCCAAAGACTCAAATAAAAAACTAGTTGAAACAATTAATAATTTTAACAAATTAGCAACATATAAACACAAATTCCCCATAAATCATCAATTTTCCTATATATCACAAAAAAGAACCTTAAAAGAAGAGACAGTAAGAGATAACCCATTTAAAATAACTCTATACAGTATAAAATACTTGGAAGTACACCTGTCAAAACAAACCCAGGGACTGTATGAACAAAATTATAAAAAACTTTTTATACAAATAAAATCTGATTTAAATAACTGTTCATGGGTAGGCAGGGTCAATATAATAAAAATGACAATTTTACCTAAACTAGCTACATTCCACACTATCCTAATTAAATTAACAAATATTATTTTAGCAAGTTAGAAAAAATAATAAAATTCATTTGGAAAAACAAAAAGTCAAGAATAATACCAAAGGAACTAACGAAAAAAAGGTAAAGAAAGGAGGTTTAGCAATACCGGATCTTAAGCTACATTATAATACACATATTATATACTCATGTATATAACATTATATACACACACACACACACACACATACACATACACACACACACATATACATATTACATTATTATCAAAAACTATCTGGTACTGGCTAAGAAACAGAAAGATAGCACAGAGCAGATATAATACACAGCAGCAAATAGCTATAGTAGCCTTGTGTTTGCTAAGGGTAATAACTTAAATTTTGGGGATAAGAAATTATTTGGCAAAAAATTGTTGGGAAAGCTGGAAAGCTGTCTGGCAGAAACTGGGCACAGACCAATATCTCACACCATTCACCAGGACAAGATCAAAATGGATATATAATCTAGCGATAAAGGGAGAGATTATAAGAAAATTTGAAGAAGATGGAACATATTACCTATCAGATTTATGGACAGGCAAACAATTATGAATAAACAAGAGACAGAGAGCAGTGTGAGATGTAAAATGGATAATTTTTATTACATTACATCAAAAAGGTTTTGTGCAAGTAAAACAAATATAGCTAGGATCAGAAGGAAAACAAAAAATTGGGGGGATTTATAAGAGTTTCTCAGATAAAGGTCTCATCTCAAATATATAAATAACTTCGTAAAATCTAAAAGAATACAATTCATTTCCATTTTATAAATGTTCAAAGGATATGAATAGGCAGTTTTTAGATACAGAAATCAAAACAATTTATAGTCATATAAAAATGCTCTAAATCGTTATTGATAGGAGAAACATAAATTAAAACAATATTGAGATATTTTACACCTACTGGATTGGCTAAAATGATTGAAAAGGAAAGTAAAAAATGTCAGAGGGCATATGAAAAAATTGGGACCCCAACTGACTGCTGGCACAACTCCAAACTAATGCAGCCCTTGTGGAGAACCGTCTAGAATTGTGCCCGAAGAGTTACTAAACTGTCTTTGGTCCAATGATACCACTACTAGGTCTGTTTCCCAAGACCATTAGGGAAACAGAACAAGAACTGATGTATTCTAAAATATTTACAGTATCTCTCTTTGTGGTGGCAAAGAACTAAACATTATCGGGATGCTCGCCAGCTATAGAAGGGCTAACAAAGTTGTGGTATGTGATCATGTGATCATGACAGACTATTTCTGTGACTTTCCCATTGCATTTGAAACAGGAATCAGGATGCAAAGCAAAGAGATTTGCACAAGCTTTTTCAGAGAATACCTACTACGTGATGGTGAGTTATAATTTTATTTTTTGCATGGCTCCTCAATTCATAAATCAGAATCTTCAGATTTTTAGTCTTAACTAGTAGACCTCCAAATTGGTTGCCACTGTCATAACATCCACTTTCTAAAGTTTTCCAATATTCACACCAAAGAGGCTCGTACATCTATCAGTGATACCTATTCTGGAAGAATCTCAGAGCTGAAAGAGACCTCAGTCAGTAGCTGCCCAGTCCAATCCATATCTAAGAAGCTGCTCTACCACAAAGCGAACAACTAATCATTCAACCATGACATTGTAGGGTAATTTCCTCCACATTTATATCAATCTAACAATTAGGAAGTTTTTTCTTATATCAAAAGAAAATTTGCCTCTGTTCAATTTTCATTTTCTGTTCTAAATTTTGTCATCTGGGGTCAAGATGAACAAGTTTTATCCTTCTTCCACATGACCTATATTCAAAAACTCAAAGATAACTCCAGGCACCCATCCTAACTTCCAAGTCTTCTCTTCTCCAGACCAAACAATCCCAATTTCATCAACTTGCAAATATGGCATATTTTAAGACCCTTCACCAGTCTTGTCATCCTCCTCTGGATATTTTACAGTTTACTGATGTCTTTCCTAAAATATGGAACTACCTCCATGTTTTAGACTATAACAACAAAAGCCAAAGAGACCAATGGTAAAAAAAAAAAAAAAAAAAAAAAAAAAAAGTCCTCTACAATCCCATTGAGCATGCTAAAAACATGCATTCAGAACTTGGGTCATTGCTATTTAGGAGAGGTGTGGTATGAGCTAAGCAGAAAGAGAAATACAACTATTACGAATAAGACAGTGTCATGTAATAAAAATCATTTTGCGTTGGGAATCAAGAGACTTTGGCTCTAGTCCCGGTTTTATGGAAAACTAGCCATATCACAATTTCTCTGGGCCTCCGTTATTCACCTTTAAAATGCTGGATGCGGTCTAAGAGCCCCTTCAGCTCTGAGTGGCTTAGATTCTATGATCCAGAAAGAGCTAAATATAAACAGTACAACCACCCAGTCACTGCTATCAACACAGCATACAGTAAGTCTCCTTCTGCAGTTGGTCAGAAATGAAAGGATAAATTCAATCTGGGGAAACCATGTCCCTTCTTCAGTAGAAACACTGAATGTACATGGCTCTCAAGGGTGCAGGCAGTCAGGGATGAGAAGGAACCTGCCTATGTTCATCCTTTGTTTTCAAAGAAGACCATGAACATCAGAGAAATGATGACATGACATAGACTTGACTGTTTTGAGTGAGGGAGGCTGTGCAAGGTCAACAACTTCACTCTCTCCTCCTGAGCCATTTGGATTCAGTGACCAGATATTCATTAGGATGACTGAAGATGGCCCAGGATACACTGGGAGACCCTGGCCTTCTTAGGTACTCAGAGGGAGTGAATAGGCCTCTATAAGAAGTAGTCAGGGAATGATCCTTTTAATGAACAAAAGAAAAAATAAGTAAATGAACAGAAAGTGTTACTAGTGATAATCACTCTAAGCCAGACATTAAATGAAGTTTGGGCAGGGATCTACTGTGTAGTCCATGAGCTTCCAAGTGCACTGAGTTTAAAGTTTTGGGAAAAGGAAGGAAGGAAGGAAGGAAGGAAGGAAGGAAGGAAGGAAGGAAGGAAGGAAGGAAGGAAGGAAGGAAGGAAGGAAGGAAGGAAGGAAGGAAGGAAGGAAGGAAGGAAGGGAGGGAAGGAGGGAAGGAGGGAGGGAGGGAGGGAGGGAGGGAGGAGGACATGTAGCCAGTAAGCCCAAAAGGAAGGGGAAAGGGAAACAGAAGGGAGAGAATGAGGTGGGTTACCAGTGAGTGCAGAAGCAGTGGGGCAGGGACGCCTCTGGCTGTGGGCACTTAGTTCCAGACCAGAGGGAAAAACTGAAGAAAGATCTGAGACAAGAGGGACCACCCTCCATATTCCAGTACTAGAGTTGATCACAAAAACTAAGCTTTTTAAAAACGAACAAAACTGTAACCCCAAGAGATCATAAAAATGGGAAAGGGTTCCACATGTACAAAAATATTTATAGCAGCACTCTTTGTGGGGGCCAAAAACTGGAAATCAAGGGGATGCCCAAAAACTGGGGAAAATGGCTGAATAAATTATGGTATATGAGTGTAATGGAATACTATTGCACTATAAGAAATGATGAATTGGAAGACTTCAGAGAGGCCTGGAAGACTTATATGATCTGATGCTGAGTGAAAGGAGCAGAACCAGGAGAACTTTGTACACAGTAACAACCACAGTGTGTGAGGATTTTTTCTGGTAGACTTAGAACCTCACTGCAATGCAAGAATTTCCAATGATCTTTTAAAGCAAAATGCCTTCCACATCCAGAGAAAAAACTATGGAATTCAATCACAAATTGTAGCAGATCATTCTCTTTTGTATTACATTTTGGTTTGCTATATGATTTCTCCCATTCATTTTAACTCTTCTATACAACATGACTACAGTGAAAAAGTAAAAAATAAAATAAAATGAACAAAGGAAAGAGAATTCAACCATAGAGAGTTACTGTATGTTCATCCTTTGTTGCTGAAGAAGACCATGCCATCAGAGAAATAATGACATAACTTGCACTTGACTCTGTTTTGAGTGAGGGAGCATTGTGCAGGTCACCAACCTCACTTCTCCTCCAGAGCCATCTGAATCCAGTGAACAAATATTCATCAGGATGACTGGAGATGACCCAGGATGAGGCAATTGAGGTTAAATGACTTGCCCAAGGTCACACAGCTAGTGAGTGTCAAGTGGCTGAGGTGAGATTTAAACTCAGGTCCACCTGACTCCTGCACTGCAGAAAGTTACTATGGGAATAGAGAAGACGAGGGTTCATCTTTAGAGAAGGATAGTAAAGCAAAGAAACCCTCTTCTACTCCAAAGAGTAACATCAAATCATTACCTGCACAAAAACAATTCAGAGAAGAACTTTAAAAAACTTTAAAAATCGAATGAGAGAGATTGAGGAAATTTTTTTAAAAAATAAGAGCAACAATTCAAGAAAAACAAGATTATGAAAAGAAAATCAACCAACTGGAAAAAGAGATTTAGAATCTTAAGGAAGAAAATGACTCCTTGAAAATCAGAAGTGGGTAAGGGAGAGAAGCAAAATTATAAGAGATTGAGAAACAATAAAAAAAAGAAAGAATGAAGAAATAGAAAAGAATGCGAAATATCTCATAAGAAAGAAAACTGATCTGCAGAAAAGATCAAGAAGAGAAAACTAATAATCAGACTATCTGAAAGCTATAATTAAAAAAAAACGAAAGAAAGAACCTCGATACAATAAGACAAGAAATAAAGAAAACTGTCCTGAAGCGTTAGAACAAGAGGGAAACTGGAAACAGGAGAGAATCTACCAAGCACCATCGGAAGGATATCCTATGAGGAAAATCCACAGGAATGTTACAGTCAAATTATCTCTGGATATTATGCTCAATTCTTATTGGCTTAATGCCTACAGTTCAGCTCAAGCAACAAGAAAAAAAGCAATTTAAATATGGTGGTGACACAATTAGAATCACGCAAGACCTAGCAGTGTGATATTAAGTGCAGGTGTCAGAACAATATACACAGAAGAGCAAAAGAACTGGGGTTACAACCGAAAACACCATGCCCAGCAAAGCTAAAGCATAATCTTTAATGAAAAAAAAAGGAACATTTAATGAATTGTCAGACTTTCAGGACTTTGTTGTTAAAAAAAGAAAATAACCTGAAATTACTAGAAGATATGACATATAAGAGCCAAGAGAAACACAAGGTGCATACCAAAGACTAATTATAAAGAATTCAATAAAGACAGGCTGCTTAACTTTTATGCATGTAAAATGTAAAACATATGTCTAAGATCGTTATTAGTAATTGGGTGGCTCATAAGAAAGACTGGAGTAAACCTGAGTATGATAAGACTTTAAAAAGTAAAACCATTTAGGAGCAGCTAAAAAGAGTAATGATCTTATAAAAATGAGGTGCTAGAGGAGGAATCAATACAGAGAAACTAGATGGGGAAGGAGGGCTGGTAGTTCGGGGAAACTTACCTTCATCAGGAATGGGTTCAAGAAGGAACAAGACATATATATGTAGAAGAGTATAAAAGTATTCTAAATTCATTAAGAAATAAAACGCTAGGGGATAGGGAGAAGACGGAGAGGATAAAGGAGGGATCTCTAGATGGGAAAGTGAGGGAACAGATTAAAAGGGTGTATAGAAGGGTGTTTACATTAATGAGAATGGGAGGATAAACAAGGGATCCTTGGAAGTGGGGGTGGGTTAAGTAATAGAAGAGCAACGTAGTGGGGAGAAGTAGAGAAGTCAAGAGGGATAGGAAATGAGATACACACAAACATAAAATAGATTAGGAATAGAATTTGTTTAGGAAAAAGAAGCAGGGGCAGCAGTCACAATCTCAGACAAAGTCAAGGCTAAAATAGATTTACTCAAAAGAGAAAAGTAGGGAAAGTACACTGTGTCAGCCATATTTATCCGCATTGTTTTGAATTATTCAAAACAACTAGACACACTAAAAGGTGTGAATGTTATTGATATGGAGGAAATGACAAGTTAATGAACTTGGAAAAATATAGTAAGATTTGGACTTATGAAGGAAAAGCTTATCTACCCTCAGAGAAGTGGAGGATAAATAAGTATAGTACAGTCTTACATAGATGTACATGAATGAATATGTCTATATATGACTATGATTATTGATATCTAAGTATATACACGTATAAGTAAGCATATGTATGTGTGGACATATGTTATATGTACATATGTATGCCTTTGTGTGTATATATCTACACATATATGCGTGTGTGTGTATATATATGTATATATAAAATGTGTGTGTGAGCTTAATTATATATAGTCTTTGATGGGGTTCAGGGAGGAAGAGGGGAAAAAAGAACCAAGTAAAAAGTGCACAGCACATAACAAAAGAAAACATACAAGGAAGCACAGAAAAGATGGGGAGCTCTCAACGCCGCTTGTAGTACTTATTACATAGGCTTTCTTGAAAAGTTACTGATTACTCTGAATCCTCTTTCACACTCTGCTGCACACACAGCAGTGCTCTTTTTTCTTTTCTTATTTTGTATTACTTTAGTTTTAGTATTTAAGTTTTTTTCTTTTGTATTTAAGTTTAAAATAAAAAAATTTACCAAAAAAAAAGTGTATTGACCCTTGAGTTTGTACCTAATGATCTAAAAGGCTTTCAAACCACCCTGAAATAGACATGCCGCAGGACTCTAACAGGAATATGTAAGGAAGACGCATAAATAAGCTTCGTTATCTCATACTCACTTCATATATGCAAGCATTTGTTTGTGCTATGCATCTGTAGATGTGTTTACATATTAATTACACCAAATCAAAGTCTCAATAAGCTTCTTATAAAAGTATTTAAAATAATTTTACTTTAATTTAAATTTTACTTAAAAATGATTGTTCCTGTTGGGTTTAATAACATATTTTACAAGCTATCTAGGAAATAAAGTACTTATTATTGATGGGATGAGAGATAAAAAAGAGAAACAAACATCTTTTCAACTAGCCAAACAAAATGGCAAAGAATTCCACCATGGGAAATATGTCAACTATTTTTCTAACTAAAGAATTCAAGTAATGCCCTAAAAAAACGACTGTACTCTTTAAAATAGTTCCCTCCTGACCATTTTCTCTACAATCAAATAAACATCTGGCTTGGAGTTTGCATGTATTGATCAATCTAAACTCGGCTTACTGTTGCATACTCTACAATGTTTTTTTTTAACTGAAGATGACTGAAGGAGTCCTTATTGGATAGGTTTCTTTGCTATATTCTGATAAAATAAGCTGCCTCCTCCCTCTCCAGAAAGAAGCTATGTATGTGAGTTTATGTAAGATGTTAATCAGGGTTGAAGAAAAAAAAGCACCTTCTTTCTTCTCCTTCCAAGTCAGTGAGGAACCACAAGGAACTAGTTTCAATCCTAAAGAAATTCAGTTTATTTTCATTGGACATCAACAGGGGGCATAGAATGATTTCCTATAAATTGATCCCATTCTCTCTCCACCCAAATACTGTACTGTCAGAGTCTCATCACTCCTCAGATCTGCTTTAATTCCAGGTTGTTGGATAAGAAGCTTTTAAATAACTAGCAGGACCACGTTACCCACCAAACCAGGCAAAACGGGTACGTAGACGCAAATATCCAGAGCCAATCCCAAGTCTCCATCCATTCTTCCCACCGAGATTGAGTTCACCAACCCAAAAGAGGTGAAAAGTACTTGATTCATGGCCCTTATCAGTTGAAAGCCAGACTTCCAAAACTAAACAATGAGCACAGTACAAATAACTAGTTGATCCTCATTTTTTAATTAAAATCCTACAGTTTGCATTTTGTTCTTTATTTTTGATTTCCTATTACAAAAGCAGACACTGGCTTAAGGTGTATAAGCTATTATAAACCCTAAGGATAAGGACTTGATCTGTGATTTCACTGGCACAGGGAACTCCTCGATGAGACTTCCTCAACCAATTCAGGCTACCCTGTTCTCGGAAGCTTACAGTCTTAAAAAGATGCCAAGAGCACTGAAAGTGTAAATGAATTACCAGGTCTACACCGTCAGCAGGTGTTAAAGGCAAGGTGCCTGGCACATACGAGGCACGTGACAAGTGACTCCTGGCTAGATGGCTGTGCATCAGCTTAGCACCGTACCTACCATGTAGTAAGATTGTAATGACTGCTTTGTTGATCTAGATGTCCAAAGCAAACTTGAACCCGGGTCTTCCTGACCTCTTAATCACCACACCACACTACCTACCCATCTGAATAGAACACCCCAGTCTACTTGCTGCAGAAAATGGAAGCAGGGGGTACAGACAGGCATTTGGGTCGTTCCCAGGAACTAGGACAAGCTAAACATGTGAGAAAAAGATGGCTCAAACATACTCTCTCCTCACCTCTCTACTCCCTATCTGTATGAAAGCAAAATAAATAAATAAATGAATAAAACATCTAAAAGGTTCACGGTAGAGGAAAGAAGAAATCTACTCATCAGCCACCAAGGAATCAGGTGCCCAAATAAATGGATAAAATTCAATACCCTTAAGACTGGGCAAGAGGGTAAGATCTCAAGAGGGGGAAAGAAGGCAGAAGACCTTTCTCCTCTTCTAAATATCCACATCTGCTCCAGTCTCTCACATCACAGACCACCATGTACTACAGTGGAAAACATGCAGGGTTCTGAGTAAGAGACCTCAGTTCGAATCCCAAAGATGTCACTTATGACCTAGGTGACTCTAGTTGCATCCATTTGACCCCTCTGCGCCTCAGTTTCTTTATCTATAAAATGATGTTGAACCTCTCAAGTCATTCTAAGACTAAAATCTTAACCTATTCAAGCCTAGACTTTCTCAAGTACTCCAAAACCCACTCTTCTTTATAAACTTTACCACAGTTACTATCTATACCATACATCTGCCTTTCTTTAAACACTATCTTAGCTTCTTCTACAAGTATTTCAGGTATGTATGGCTGCTCTACACACGCAGGCTACAAGATGCTTAGAGATGAGAGGCTCAATTCACACACACACACGCACACACACGCACGCACATGCATACACACACACATGCACACACATCTTCTGTGTCCTCCCCAACACTGATTGCATAGTAGGTACTCAAAAAGTCTATCAGTTAACTGACTAATTAAAAGAAAGAAGGTGCTAGCTAAAAAAAAGGCCTGAACAAATACTCTTTCTTTTCTAAGTCCCATCCTCAGGTACCACTGAAGAAATTGCTGCCATGAAGGGAAGAAGTATCCTCCTTATTTGGGAGGATTTTAATCAATTAAGACTCCAAAGAAGGAAACTGGCAAACTTCCCATCCAGCCCTGCAAACCTTCTTGTGATCTTGAAATTGGGGGAGTTTGTCCTGCCTGATCAGCAAACAGTGGCAATTGCCCAGCAGTTTACCATCAGTTTACCATCAGCTGGGATGGGATATATATCCCTTTTAAAACTATTAGGAAATAGGATTGATTCCAATCTCCTGGTTAAAGATTAGTCCAGGGTCCTACATTTGCCCCCCTTCTGAATATCTTGCTACAAAGTATCAAATCTTTATGCCAAATCTGAAGGATTCCATTTTCTGCTTGGGAATGTTTTCAGAGCTTCTCAGTGAGGGCTCCTCTCGCCCTTGGTGTTATCAACAGAAAGCATGGTTCAATCTCTAAGTTCAGTCTGTCACTGCAGTTAGAAAGGATGAGTTATTCTCTTTTAAATACAATATTCAGAAATATTTCCCTAAACATTAACATCAAGTAATAAATCTACTAGGAAAACTCTGCCAGCTCAACATTGACCTTTCAAATTTCTTTTTTCTAGTTTTCTCTCAAGTCTTAATGAAAGCAAGTCCTATTCCAGTCATGTCAATCAAAACAGCAAAAGAATTATGTGATTAACTTCCAAAGGAAATAATAAACACAAATGTGTTTTTCTCTCCGGTGCATGCAGTTCTTAACACAATGACCAAAGCATTATCAGCATTCCCACCCACACATGACAGAGATGAGAGAAAATGAAATTACACAATTAATATTTTTAAGTTCCCTAGTGAATCCAGTACTGATATGTGATGATCTTGCTATGGTACTTCTAAGCTACGCATCTCATTATGGAAGTGATAAAAAGCATTCAGTCCCTAAAGGAGAGACACCATAGAGCAAGAGAAACTTAGTGAAGATAAATGGTGGCAGAATTTCTCTGGAAAGCAATAATTCTTAATCTTCTCCTACACTTACCTAGCACAAACTAAACATGACTCTACCCACCACTGAGTTTTGCACATGCATAGGTACCCTTGGTTTTGACTCCTCAACTCAATCACTTTAACTTAGTATTTATCACAACAACCCCTTGCAAAACTATTTTAAACATAGCATTCCCTCATTGAAGAACATTTCTCCTTCGTTTGACAGGTTCTTAACTGAAACCCAAGATTTCCAGGGGAGAAAAAAAAGTCCCTTTAATAACACAGCATTGGCCTTCATGTTGTTGTTTTCAATAGCACACCTGAAAAAAATTACTGTTGATACTCCAACTTCAAACTATAAAGTGATTCAGTTTCATGCCGTACCTTTCTGGGCCATCCATGTCCCCACCATGGCCTCACTCAGCCAGGACCCAAATTTCCAGAAGCTAGTCTAGTGGCACTTCAAGAAAAGGTCCAAACTCAACCTCTGGCACCTTTTTGAGGCAGACCAGGACCACTCAACCTGAATCTCAACACCAAAAATGGATACATCTTTGTGGATTATTCCAAGAACCACCTCACAAAAAATGTGATGAAGGTGCTTACTGAGCTGGCTAAGTCTCAAGGGGTGGAAGATGCTCAGTAACAAAAGTTCAAGGGGAAGAAGACAAGGGTATGTTCTACGTGGAATTTCAAATCGCTCCAATACACCCATTGCAAGTGGACAGCATGGACATGGTACCAGAGGTGAACAAAGTGCTAGAGAAAACGAAGGCATTCTGCTAGCATGTCTGTGGTGGAGACTGGAAAGGCTATACCAGGAAGACAATTACAGATATTGTATTGATAATGCATTTTTGCTTATTGTTAACATAACTTTGCTCCTTAACGGGAAGATCTTTCCCATTCATTAGTAGGTCCATGTGACCTGCTTAAGTCACATGGAAGCCTGAGTCACATGGGTCTTCACATGGAACAGGAAGGGGTGGGGCTAGAGTAGAGCTGAGAGAAAACTGGTCAGAGCAGTCAGAACTGAGGGAGAGAGAGAAAACAGGCAGCTCGCTAGCATGAGTGAGAGAGCTTGTTTGTGATTTGTTTAAGGAAGACTGGAATCTATTTAAGGGAGCTGGTTTGTGGGAAACCTAACAGAGGGAAGGCTTGGGGATGTGCCCTCTCCATTGTTATTGTGAACAGATTTCTTTGTTACTATGATGTACTTCACTTTTCTGGTGTCTGAATAAATGTTTCTCTTCTGCCTTCTATATGGAAAGTCTATTATACTTTGTGATTCCGAATTACACTGGCATATTCATAGTTGCCCTCGGTGCTGTGAATATTGCCTGGGTGATACAGATGTGATCAGCACTGGCAATGGAGGTTTTGACTTGGGTCCCCTGTTGGGGAAAGAAGCCCTGAAGCCCTACTCCAAAGGAGGCCCTCATATCTGATTTGTCTCCAATAGTGATGGTACCCACATTGCCAAGACCCTTGCTGAATTTAACCCAGAAACTTGTGTCTTAATCGTTGCCTCAAAAACCTTCACCACTTAGGAGATCATTACCAGTGCAGAGAGAGACAAAGAATGGTTCCTTCAGGTAGCAAAGGATCCTTCAGCTGTGGCAAAGTACTTTGTGGCCTTGCATGTCAATGTACCTAAAGCTCAAGAGTCTGGAATCAACACTCAAAATATATTTGAATTATAGGACTGGGTTGGTAGATGTTACTCATGATCAGCTACTAGCCTCTCCATTGTCCTACATGTTGGTTTTGATACCTTTGGACAGCTATCGTCCGAGGTTCACTGGATAGACAATCACTTCTTCACCACCTCCCTGGAGAATAATACCCCCACGCTGCTTGCCATGCTAGGCATCTGGTACATTGATTCTTTTGGATGTGAGACTCAGGTCTTGCACCACCCTGCTGCCTATTTCGAGCAGGGTGACATGGAGTCTAATGGGAAGTATATCACCAAGTCAGGAGTCTGGCTTGACTACTGTACAGGCCCCATTATGTGAAGAGAGCAAGGAACCAATGGACAGCACGCTTTCTACCAGCTTATTCATCAGGGTCTCATTCCTGTTCAGAAATAGAATCCAAACCAGAATGGCCTTCATCACCAGATTCTTCCAGCTAACCTCCTACCTCAGACTGAAACCCTGATAAAAGGGAAGACAGCAGAAGAGGCACACAAGGAGCTAGACGCTGCGGGAAAGAGTGGTAATGCCCTGAAGGAGCTGAAGTCTCACAAGTTCTGTGACGGAAATCATCCTAGCAATTCTATTGTCTTCACAAAGCTCACTCCTTTCATTCTTAGAACTTTAATTGCCAAGTATGAGCACAAGACCACTGTTCAGGGTGTTGTCTGGCATGTCAACAGTCATGATCATTGGGGAACAGAACAAGAAAAGCAACAGGCCAAGAAAACTGAGTCTGAGTTGGTCTCTGATAAACCTGTGACCTCTCATGATGCCTCCACCAAAAGGCTCTTCCAATGAGGAACACAGGACCTAAGTCAAGAAGCAGATGCTTCTTTCTGCTGTGACCCAATGTATTGTACTATGATCTGATCTGTGCTGTAGAGACCACTTGGTTCCTTCCTGTCCAAAGAGATCCACTATTCATCCCTTAAGTAAGGCTTCTTCCTCCTAGTCAGGAAAATAAGTCGCAGCTCATAAGGCCAGCTCAGTGTGGTGGGTTTTTGGTTTTTTGGTCTTTACTGTCACATACAAGCTCACACTATCCTTCCTTTGCACTGACACAAGTGTATAGCCTTTCCATACTTTTCAGGGCTAATCTAAAAAAATAAAGATGACTGGTAAAAAAAAAATGTATTTTTCACAAAACTGGATTCTTAGTCCAGTTATATGTGTTTCACTTTTTTAGTTAATGATATCCCCAACTTAAAGGAAAAAAAATGCTGATTTAGCTGTCTCACACTCTGAAGTTTCAGCCTGTCTTCTTTTCAAATCTCCAAGGTAAGCCTCAATCTCCTTTATGGATTGGTTCAGCAGTAGACAAGGAACTGCTCTTATAATGTGAGTAAAAAACAATTCACTGTTATATAAAACACCTTCACATCAAACAGGTAATCTCCCAAGATGTTCTGTGGAATATTAAAAGTCAAAGCATGGTCTTTGTTCATTCCCTTATCTTGCAGTGTAAATGAACCTGCATTTCCTATCCGTGGAAGACCCAGAATAAGTCTAATACAAGATTAACGAATAAGTTACAAGGGGTTCAAACTGCTTAACAACATACTCTTACATCAAATAACACAACAAAAACACTGTAACCATGGTGCTCTATACACCAAATGTTTTGTGTACATAGAAACTTGAACCAATAAAATGGTATGAGCTGTCACCTCAATAAATAAATAGCTAAAAGGAAAAAGCAACAAGTTTAGAAAAAGAAAAGAAAACCTTTAACAAGAATTTCAATGTCAACTATCTTTCAATAGTCCTCTGCTCAGGACCATCAAAAGGTAGCTTGACTGAAAAGCAAAGTAAACTCTCAGGGTACTTATGCCAAACAGCCTGGGGTTAAGCAAGAGAGGATGAATTTAAACTAGAAGTAACCTCCAAGGCTATCTAGTCCAGCCCATGCACAAAAGCAATCGGCCTAATTATTAGGAAGTTTTTCCTAACATCAAACCTAAATGTGCTTCCTTGCAGATAATGTTTCCTTTCACTGTCAGATTTAGAAGCTTGAAGAGAAAGGAAGAAAGCTTTGCTTCCATTAGCACAGTAGGATATTTAAAATAAAGTCAACTAAGTAGTTCAGTGTCAGAAAGGGGATTTTTTTTTCTTAAAGACTCCTGACTTTAAAAGTGACCCCCTAGTGCAGCATTGTCAAGGAATGGTTCCCCAGTGGGGTAGGTAGATTTGTAAGAGAATGAAGGCAAAGCTTTTCCATTTACAGTAAATTGATATATCTACTTTGTTGTCACTGACACACAAAGAGCAGTGCTAACAAAACAGCATCATTTAATCACATCTAAATAAAGGATCTATTGAGCAGTCAGTCCCAACATGCAATACTTTTCTAATTTCAGGAATATTCCTATGTTTAAGAGAAAGATTTCCAGATGAACAAGAAGAGATCACAGAGATGGGAACAGCAAAAAGTCCAACAGAAAACACGTCCCAAGCAACTAATGAACAATTAAAAAAATCTTTCTTGCCAAATGAAGCACCAAGTACTGGATCTCTAGGAGGTCATTTTCTTTTCTGCTGTCACCATTCTCCTTTACCCTCCCTGCACTGAATTAAATCAGGGTTGAATTGAACGCTACCTACTCATATTCTTCATTTCTCTAATGCTGCTAAAGCCAGGAGAAACTACTTACATAAAGCTTTTTGACTCAGAAAAAAAGATTGAGTAAATTAATTCATCAGGCTTGAACTTTGGGGGTGTATGTAAGTTATATGGCTGAAGACCTTCATTTCTTATTAGTCAAAAAGGGCCAAACTTTAGGATCCAAAAATTGTCCGAGACTCATCCAGGCCAGTACTCAGCTCAATGGGACACTGTGAGAAAGTCTAATGGTGCTAGCTAGATCTACAGAATGTTACACTCAAAGATTAGAACAGAGCTTACACATACTTGGCTAACTACCCTTGACAGACTTAGCAACAGAGGAGCCGAAATGATTCTAACAAATACCCTATCTATCCCAAAATGAATCAAAAGTATACTAGCTCTGACTAGGCATACAACTTCACAAAGCCATAAAATTACTCTAAGGGGTATATCTGACATTTGAAAGAACCTGATTTCACTTCAGCAAATGGGCAAGCAGTGTATGTAAAATTACTCTGAACTCTGTTTTATAAATTGCTACATACCACAGAAAAAGAAAAGAGTTTAAAAATTTGTTTAAATCATCCCAGCTTTTTTAGAGATTGGGAATGGGGTAGTTCTATAACAAAAGCCTTTTACCAAAGGGCTCCTAAGAAATTTTACAGTCCCAGTTTTAAAAGAGATATGCAAACAAACTTGAAAAACAATAGAGCAAAACAAAGATAATGAATTCCTGAAAAATCCTGCTTAACATGAAAAGAGACCAAGAGAATAAAATCACAGCTGTAAAGAAACAGGCAGGTTCATTATCAACTGTACTGAAGGGTGCAAGTCTGGAACAGGACTGACCTTTTCTGAAGGCCCTGTCATCCATATATAGTGTTTTTCTTTAGAAAACTTGCTGGAACTGAACTTATAACAATAACAGAATTAGTGGAACACTCAGGAAACATTAAAACATTCTTCCCACCTACCAATCATCTGTATTTATTATAGAACTTAAGCTCTTCAACATCTGGAGTAAGCAAGGTGTGCAATATGTAAACAGACTCTTAACAAATTAAATATTTCTTCTTTATAGTGAAGAAAGTCCCTCAAAATGTACCTCAGCCCTTGGGGCCATTTAAAAGCATCATCCCAGAAGTAAAGAATCAGTTTTAAGTAAAAATTAGTTAACCTAATCTGTTACCCCAGTCCCCAAGATAAGAGAATTTAACAAAGAGATTTCCCTTCCAAGAAATTTCTTAAACTCTACCAATAATTTTGGAGGATATTTTTTTGTTTATTTCATCAACTTCAATCAACTCTCTGCAATGAAGAAGAAAAAGTCGCAATGCAGCCAAGAAAACAGCAGGCACACTCTTCTTTCATCCTGTCCCTGTTATCATGAGGTCTACAACCAAAGAAAACAAATGCTGCTTGCTATCTGGCGTCTCTTTATATTCCTTACTACAGCAGAAGAATTTCATTTCCTAAGCCATCTGAATGTTTGGAATTACGTTGCCATGCAACAAGCCAGAAATCTTCACTAGCAGTCAAAAATCCATCCTTCCTATGATGGCTGAGCAGAAAAAAAAACAAAATCCACTAAAAAAAATCTTAGTGACAAGCAAGACTGTTTTTCTTACTCTCTGTGGTCTGAATCGATGACTAAAAACTTTAAAGAAAACGCCTTCACTGCTTTTACTCCCACCAAAGAAAGAGAAAAAGGGGGATGGGGGAGAAAGAAAAAGAAAAGAAAGGAATTCTGGCTTCAACATTCGCATAAATATTCATGAATAATCAGCTAAATCACACACATGATATTGACATTTGCTAATTAGCTGAGCATCTTTTTTCAAATAAAAACAAAATACGGTTTTTTTTTTTAGTAAGTTTATTGGTAATAAGGATATCGTATACAAAATCATTTTTATACATCCTCGATATATGTATTTGTATTAGGAGCTGCAACTACTGAAATAAGAAACACTAGTGTTTTTTCATTAAAAACTGACAGGAACAACAATACCAAAAGGAAACCACAGAAAATTAAAAACCCACTGCTCCCCCTACTGTCCCATGATTCTGCTTTCTACAACCAAGTCAACACTCGTTTCCACTTCAGATCATAAAATAAAAATATGTACTCTAAATATTTTTTCTAAAGTAAAAAACAAAATACCTCTGAGAAACTTATGAACTCTGATCAATACCATGGCCAACTATAATCACCACCTCCTGACAGAGAGGAGAGGAAGTCAGAGTACAGACTGAGACATCCTTTGAACATGGCTAGTGAGGAATTTGTTTCACTTTAGTATATTTGTTATGAGGATTTTGTCTTTCCCTTTTTTCCCCCAATTAGAGAAAATGTTTTTATTCGTTGAATAATTTTATTTTAAAATAATAAAGGGAAAAAAATTTAAATAGCTAAAAATTAAAAATAAGTTTCAAGAGAATTTAAAATTAGCATGCATACCAAGAAAATACACAACATTAAGTTATGCCCTTTCTTGTGTTGAAAAACTATGATTGCTGCCCATTTGCACTACACACAAATGTGCTGTTACAACCGAGACCCTCTCCTCATTTATTTGGATATGCATTTAAGCCAGGATAGGGAAACTGTCGCAGTTTCCCCACCCTGGTCTAGGTGTTTATATCTATTTCTTACCAATCTATAGACCTACTTCAATCAAGACTTCAAAAGATTTGTAAGATTTTTCAATTATATGAGTGCCCTCCACCAATGCAAGTATGGCCTTCCAGGACATGGGAAATGGGTGCACTCAACCACTGTGGACATAAATTCATGAAATAGAAAAAATTTTGATGAGAACATCCCTACTTAGCAAAGTTTTTCCACAGCCCTAACAGACTAAGTACCATACCCTTCAAAGTAGGCAGCCATACTTGGAGGCCATATCTTTACTCCAAAAATTATACCAATTCTCAAAATGGTATGAGAGCAATATACACTGTCAAATGTGAATTATGTAGTGGTTCATTTTGTTTAGTTATTTTTCTTTGAAAGGGAAGTACTATGGGTACAGATGAAAAGTGACATTGGTAGAAGATCTACATTTAGGGTTAGTAAGTATTCTGACTTCCTTCTGCTTATTACAAATAAAAATTACATTAAATATTTCACATTTATAAATTAATTTCAAAAGAATAACTGATCAGGAAAAAGGAAGGTTGACAGATTTGATGAGCACCACTAAACACTGAGATTATAGGGTATTTACCCTGGCATCTTGCTGAAAGGACATAGGGAACTTTTCTGATGGGAAGTGAGAAGGGTGGGGGGTAGGGAGGAGTTCCTCAAAGATGACTGACAGTTGAAATTTGGGAGTATAAATTCTTTTCCCATCCCCAGTGGTGCATAACAGTGAGCTATGAACTAGTTTGATACCATTTTTTTAGGCTCCCTTCCCCCTCAGACCTCCAGACCAGTCGAAACAGAGGAAAGAACTTCTTCCACCACACACATCCACATTTACCACCAATAATTGTATTTTGAAGGAAAAACACATGATGTTCTGATAAGTTCTGATCCAGCTGGCCTGAGGTTCCTAAAGCTCACGTTTCTGAGTCAATTTCCTGGCCTCATTTCATCTTTCTGTTTCCTTTTCCGAGCACAGGTCAGAGACTTGTGTTGAAGAAAAAAATTCATACTAACCATGTACTCTGTGATTTAGGCTTTGGTCTTCCAAAAACAATCTTTTAAAACATATATATTCAAACCATTTCTAGCTAGAAGAAAGATTTCCAAACGGGCACAGTCCTTACTACTTCTGGACATAATTCTCTCTGTCCCAAGAATATTTCAGATAATATTTACAGGAATCTTGAACAAGGAAAAAATCATTATATGTTAAAATATAGTTTGGGGCAGTTCTTTAATGAACCACTTCTCCTTCAGAGTTCCTTCTTGGGATCAAATTTCAAAGAGAAAACACTGCCCACAGGTGTACCAGATGAGGGAAAAGGCCTACTAGTGAGGAGTTAAGTTTGATTAGCAACGCGAGTCCACTTCAGAAGAAGGCTTAGTGTTTGTTCTTCCCGCTTTTCCATAGGGAAAGGTCTGGAAAGGGCTATCGGCTGGAGAAACAGTGTATCTTTATATTTCTGGAGAAACAAAAAAGGAGCTTTTTAATGTTTCCATACTAGAGTTCCTGAGAACGGACCGTCATCCTAGGTCTGAGGCGAAGGGAAGCACTTGCCTAGCAGACCCCCAAGTACAGTTACCTTCCAGTTAAGTCTAAAGAACTCTATATGCATGCTGAGCTCCTGTAAGTACTTGGCATTATGGACGGATTTTCTGTGAGGGTGAAATAAGAGCTGTCTCATACCTCTACCCATACTATATGCACTGAGTGACTGTGCAGGAATTGAGGACCTATTGCCCATATTTGGAGAAACCTTGACTCAAGCAATATCATACCTAAAATTTATAAAGGTCGTCCCCAAGGGTAGAACCCAGGATACTAGATCAAACCCAGTACACAGTCCTGTGAGACCAGAGTTTCATGGGCCCTAAGGCACAGGTTAGATAATATATTTGTTAATACATAAACAGTTTTAACTATTGCTAATTTTTTTTTAACATTTATACTTTAGATAGGTGTAATTTCATAGGCACTGGCTATAATAATGAGCTTTCCACCTTAGCAAATCATACTGCAAAATTGCTGACCAATAAATTCAAAATCCTATAACATGGTGGTGAAATTGTCTGAATACAGACTAATGCTCTGACTACAGACAGATGACCCGCTGATGGTCCTGAAATGAAAGCTTTCCTAGCTCAGCGGGACCTGACAGAACTTGTGCTTAGCAGCCACAACCTTCAAGAATTCAAGGTTTGTCCTTCATTCTTGAAGAGGACCATGACATCAGGGAGGTGATGCCATAACATGCAAGTGAATAAATTTAAGTGAGAGAGGGTTGTGGAAAGTCAACAGCCTCATAAGAATTTTACTGGAGAATTTTAACAACATTTGGAGAAAACTCTGAGTTTGTTCAGTTTCTGTATTTGTCCATAGCAAAAATAAAGCATTTTCTTATTTTCAAATCAATGAGAAAATGAGATCCAGCAAGGCATGATCCTTTACTCAGATGTAAAAGCATAAATAGAGACAATAGAGAAATGGAGCTGATTTTCAAACAAATGCATCCAAACTTATTCACGCAAATCAGCATGATACCCCTCCCTTCCAAAGTGGGCAGTAATTCTGGGAAGCCATTTCTTTACTCAAAAACCATGCCAATGCTCATGATATTATGAGAGCAGTATACACTGTCAAATGTGAATTGTATAGTAGTTGATTCTGTTAAACTGTTTTTCATTGAAAGAGAAGGTTCAATTTGGGGCAGGAGAGACAGAGAGTATGGAGAATTGGTGGGGCATTAAAAATAAAAGGTATCGACCACATTATCAAATAGGAAAAACAGGATAAAAAATAAAATAGAACAATTTGTTCAATGGGGGAAGAGAAAGGGAGGAGTAATAGAATTCTTCCAGGATATCTTGGAGTCAAAACTTTCCCCTTTTGAGGTTGTAACTGATTTCTAGAAAAAGCCAAGAGTCATTAGGGCCAAGGCTGGTAAATATGGTATATAGATAATACTGAATGACACCATTTCAGGTTGTCTGAGAAGGCAAAGGTGATAAGATATGCCTACAAATTGTGTAGCTATAAAAGCAATTCTGAAAAGAAAATTTCAAAAATATTTGGGACATAGAAGAAACCATAAGAGAAAGTAGATTGTGACACTCCTTCCCTAAAGATAGTAGCTTTAAGGACCAACCCTTATTAGGAGGTAAGAATTCTAATACATTTATTGAAAAAAATCGATCTTATTAACTTCATAGTAATATTTCACAAATGGGATATTTACCTTCAACGTAACTAATATGTAACCAAACTGGTACCCAAATCTGGTTAACAAGGTACCCAAGAATTTCAGTTGTTTTTGCCTATAGCTTCAAAATGAAAACTCTACAAATTAGTATAAATAAATGTAGGGATAGCAGCCTACATCAAAAGATTGAATTCAGCCATGCAGAAATTCTATGAACAGTGCCATGAATTTTTCAAAAATAGCATATAAGCAAAAAAGTATACATCTTGTTTTAAAAAAAAAAGCATTAAACTATGATTTTTTTTCAGTTGATATATCTTTTTAATCATGTTTTACTTAGGCAATTAAGATTAATTTGTTTTCTCAGAGTAGAAAACCAGTAGTGGGAAGAAGCAATTAGAGAACGGTTATGGATGGTCAAGGAAAATTCACACTAGTATTAAAGATGCATCAAAAATTGTTATGCCA
The DNA here is from genome assembly GCA_023548195.1 of Bettongia penicillata ogilbyi. Taxonomy (NCBI): domain Eukaryota; kingdom Metazoa; phylum Chordata; class Mammalia; order Diprotodontia; family Potoroidae; genus Bettongia; species Bettongia penicillata. The sequence goes on from JAJHZJ010000567.1 coordinate 2,832,285, forward strand.
ATTCAATTCAATAAATATTACCATCTACTCTGTGTAAGGTGCTAAGAGGAGTGTCAATAATACAAAGACAAAACCAAAGCATCCTCAGCCATCTAGGAACTTGTATTCTACTAAAGGAGACAGGGAATAACATGAACATATGTAAATACATAGAAAGAAATTGATGAAAGAGCACTAGTAATAGGGGTGAGAAGGTAAGGGGTGGGGAGGAAATCAAGGAAGATTTCAAAGAAGAATGGGTAAGTTGGCTTTGATGAAGACTTTGTCCAGTTGTGGCCAACTCTTCATGACCCCATTTGGGATTTTCTTGGGAAAGATACTTCAAAGATACATTTCCTTCTCCAGCTCATTTTACAGATGAGGAAACTGAGGCAAATGGGATTTAAGTGACTTGCCCAGGGTCATACAGCCAGTAAGTATCTGAGGCTGAATTTGAACTCATGTCTTCATGATTCCAGACTTGGTACTCTATCCACTGCACCATCTCTGCCATGGCCACTTAGCATTCTAAAAGACCAAGATGCAAAAGAAGCCCATTCTAGGCATGAGAATTGTTTCTGTAAATGTGGAGGAGAAGCAGGAGAGGGACAGCTGAATTTAGGAAATAGCTAATGGTCCAACTTAACAGAAACACAATGCATAAAACAGAAGTAATGTAAGATTACAGGGGCTTTGGAGGCTGGGGAGTATGTATTTTGTCCTAGATGTCAGAGGCATAACTCAAGGCTTTTAAGCAGGGGAATGACATAAGTGGAATCCCTTAGGACATGTATTTTGGGAGCTACGCAGAATGTAAAAAAGTAAGAAAGAAATGAAAGTGGAAGCAAGGAGATGAGTAAGTTGCCACTGAGGATGTCCAGCTAAGAAGTATTAAGGACCTGTACTAGGGTGTAGAGGGAAAACAACAGGGATGCAAAAGATGTTATGTGGGTAGAATGTATGTGAGAAGAAAAAGAGGGAAAAGTCTGGCGCGACTCCCAGTTTGCAAACCTAAGTGAATAAGACGACAGTCGCATCCCTACCAGGGAGGAAGAAGTTTGGAGGGAGATATGATGATTAGACAGAAAGGCGGTAAGTTCCAAATAGGAAATGATAACGAGGTGTCCATCAGAAATTGGACGGTATGGGACTAACGCTCAGGAAAGGAACTTAGGAATAACAATACAGATTTGGGAGTCATCTGCACAGGCATAATATTTGAAGATGTAGGAGCTGACCAACAACATTCAGCAAATGTACAACAGACAGATGGCCCAACAAAGATCTTCTGAGAGATACCCACAATTAGAACAACATGTGACAATCAATTACGATAGACTTACATCTTCTCAACAATGCAGAGATCCGAGACAACTCCAAAAGACTTGGGTTGGACAATACTATGCAAAGAACTATGGAGACTAAACGCAGGTCAAAGCATACTATTTTCACTTTTTTCAGCTTTTGGTTTTTTCTTTCTCATGGTTTTTCCCTTTTGTTCTTATTCTTTCACAACATGACTAATATGGAAACATGTTCAACATGATTTCACATTTATAACCTACATCTGATTGCCTGCTATCTTGGGGAGGGGTTAGAGGAGGGAAGGAGGTAGAAAAATCTGGAATTTAAAATCTTAAAAAAAATGAATGTTGAAAACTATCTTTACATGTAATTGGAAAAAATAAAATACTATTTACAGAAAAAAAGGGAAAAAAAGAAATTGAGTCAGCTACTAAAAAATAAACCACATGATTTCCCCTTCAAACCAGAATAAAACAACCACAGCTGTAGCAGAGAAGTAAAAGGAAAGAAAAAAGGACCCACATGGTATTAAACTCTTAAAAAAAAAACAAACTAAAGGAAGGTCATATGTTTCCAGAGAACACAGCAGGAAAGAAATTAAAAAGGTATGCATCTCCTCTCATAGGCTAAGACAGATGCTGGGGGATGCTGCTTAGAGAACATACATGGTAGTAGCAGAATCCAAATAGTAGGGAATGGGTGTCAATAGATCAGGCCTGGTCCTTACTAATCCAAGAAAACCTCTGTTATCACATGGTACTTCGCTGTCTCAGGCCAACAACAATACAGAAATAATTCAGAAAATGAATAACTCAGATAAGTTGAGAGGGGTAACTCCTTTCCTACTGTGTTTCACACAGGAGAGAGCCTGTAAGCTGTTACCTTAATGTTAACAGAATATGTTAACTGAACATACCGATATATGCAAGCTACCTCATCCCTTTTTCAGACCTATGACCAAATTAAATAAAAGGTGAAATCTAGAAATGAAATAAGGACACAGAACTAATAAACCAATCGTTGGTATGCAGAATTAAATACATAAAGCCAATAAACAGTAATTAATATCTAGACTAGGAGTACTTAACCTGGAGTACATGATCTTGATTTTGTAAATATTTTGATAACTGCATTTCAATGTAATTGGCTTACTTTTGAATCCTGTGTATACTATTTTGTGCATTTTAAAATACTATTCTGGTAAGTAGTTTCAGTAGAGTGCTAAAGGATTCCATGACACAAAAAAAAAGGGATAAGAAATCCCTTAGTCTAGACCAGTAGCATCAAATTCAAATAGAAATGAGAGCCATACATAAGGAATTCTGTGGCTCCCATGTTGACTGAAAGTTTAAAATGCTGTATCTGTTTTATTATATCTTTATTTATTTTGTTAACTATTTCCCCATATTTTGAGAGACAACCCTGTGACAGGTGTTTTTTGACCAGCAAGGACCAGACCTGACTCACTGGCATTCATCCCTACTGTTCAGGTTCTATTACAACCATGTCTCAGGCTCAGGCCACACTCAGGAGTGCGGTGGGACACATGTGGGCCACAGACCATGTTTTGGATTGTTCTGATCCAATCTACAGACATTCTGTGAGTGAGCAGCAGCTTATAGGAGGTCTTCTGCAATGCAATAATAGAAAGAGCCTCACATGGGAGTCAAGAGCTCAAGGTCGTCGTCCAAGTTCTGCCAGACCTGGCTATCTGACCTTGGGAAAGACACTTCACATTTCTGGGCCTGTTTCTTCATCTACAAAATGTGTGTTAGATTAGACCATCTCTAAGATCCCTTCTATTTCAAAAAGATATGAGTCTATAAATATCAAAGAACACACAGCAGCATTACATATCCCAAGGCATAATGTCACAATACACAAAAAACCCTTTCAAAATCCAAGAAGAAATACCTGACATTTTGTCATTTCCCTTATGGCAACAGCAAAACACTCACAGAACAAAGACTGATGAAAATTCTAAGAGCATTTTTAAGGGTTTTTGCACCAACTATTATGCATAATCTCACTTCAAAATTCATGGCTTCTTATTTAATATAAAATTCTCACTTCCAGTCTAATATAAAACCTAACAACAAAAGAGACTTTCCATTGGATTCTGGAGGTAATAGGGAGCCACCGAAGTTCACTGAGCATGCAGCACAGGCAGCCTTTTACTTTAAGGAAAATCACTTTGGTAGCTGAGTGGAGAAAAGATTAGGGAAAGACTTAGGACAGAAAAACTAATTAGAAGATAGGCAAAAACAGCTTTGAAAGTTTTTTGAAACTCATAAAATTCAATAAAAAACCTTTTTATCTTGAAGCTTTAAGCCTCAGGTTTAAACTAGAAAAGGAAAATAAGAATCTCATTTCAAAATTGATAGAGTTCCTTTTCTTTGAATAGAAGTATAGCTCACTCCTCTCCTCAACCATAATTAGTCATTTTTTAGGCACAGTTTAAAAAGGAGAGAGTTAAAATGTGGGAAAAGACAGGAAGAGATGTTCCTGAGGTTAACAGAAACAGTCTGGAAGAGAGAGGGAAAGGACACATGGCTTCCAGGGAGAGCTGAAAGAAAAGAAGTGGGAAACGAAGGTTACAGAGTGATGCGTATGCCATCACAAATACACCTGGGCTGAGATTCTGAAAATACATTTTTCCTCTTTCATTTTGATCTCTTTCTGCGTAAGGGAGGAAGGAAAGGGGTATTTGGAAATGAGAATAACAGAAAGATAAAAGTGATTATGAAAATTTTTTTTCTTTTTATTAGAGAAGATACATGTATCCATGCAAGACAGACTGACTGTGGGCAATGAGAAGCAATGCAAAAGAAAAACATGGCATGCGTGTGATCTCCTGGAGGGTGACGAAAGGAGAACAGTCAGAAGGAAGCACAGGATTAGACAACTTCCACTGGTAGATACTAAAGTCAGAAAGGTTTTAGGGTAATTGGGAGAAGGGAGAATAGAGGACAACTGGACACCCATATGAATGAAGCATTTGCAGGCAGTGATAATAACTAAAGGAGAACCTGCATTAAGAAAGCATTTCTATTGTATTTCTAGGATAATTGATATGCTCATGCTAATGTTTATGTACATTTTATATTTGTATGTTTAAATAATTTTGTTTCTTAAGAAAATAAAGACTCCCAGCTTCTGGGATAAGAACTCACTGTCTGAAAAAAATTGCTGGGAAAACTGGATAACAGTGTGACAGAAACTGGGCATAGACCAGTGCCTGACACCATACACAAGAATAAAGTCCAAATGGGTATATAATCCAGGTATAAAGATTGATACTATAAACAAATTAGTGAAGCAAGGATTAGGGTATTTGTCAGATTTATGGAGAATGGAGAAATTTATAACCCAATAAGAGATAGAGAACATTATGAAGTGCAAAATGGATAATTTTGATTACATTAAAGTGAAAAGTTTTTGCACAAACAAACCCAATGCAACCAAGATTAGGAGGGAAGCAGAAAATTGGGAAAGAATTTTTGCAACTAGTGTCTAGGATAAAGGCCTCATTTCAAAAATATATAGAGAACTGAGTCAAACGTACAAAAATACAAGTCATTCACCAATTGATAAATGGTCAAAGGATCTTAACAGGGAATTTTCAGAGGAAGAAATTAAAGCTATCTATATTCATATTAAAAAATAAAGAGATGCAAATCAATACAACTCTGAGGTACCACATCACACCTGGCTAACATGACAAAACAGGAAGATGATAAATGCTGGAGAAGATGTGGGAGAGTTGGAACACTAATTCATTATTGGTGGAGCTGTGAGCTGATCCATCCACTCTGGAGACTAATTTGGAACTATGCCCAAAGGGCTACAAAAATGTGCATACCTTTTGACCCAGCAGTACTGCTTCTAGGGCTGTAGCCCCAAGAGATCATAAAAATGGGAAAGGGTCCCACAGGTACAAAAATATTTAAAGCAGCTCTCTTTGTGGTGGCCAAAAACTGGAAATCAAGTTGATGCCCATCAATTGGGGAATAGCTGAATAAATCGTGGTATATGAATGTAATGGAATACTGTTGTGCTATGAGAAATGATGAACAGGAAGACTTCAGAAAGGCCTGGAAAGACTTACATGAACTGATGCTGAGTGAAAGGAGCAGAACCAGGAGAACTTTGTACACAGTAACAACCACAGTGTGCAAGGAATTTTTCTGGTAGACTTAATACTTCAATGCAATGCAAGGACCTAAAAAATTTCCAATGGACTTGAGGCAAAATGCCTTCCACATCCAGAGAAAGAACTATGAAATTGGATTGTAGATAGAAACAGACCATTTTATTTTGTATTATGTTTGTTTTGTTTTGTTTTATAGTTTCCCCCATCCATTTTAATGCTTCTATGCCACATGTATTTTATAGGAATTTACGTGTAGAACCTACATAAGATTGTACTCTGTTTCAGGGAAGGAGTGGGAAGGAAGGGGGGAGTATGGGGGAGCAGGTGGAAAAAAAATCTAAGATATATATGGAAGTGATTGTCAAACACTGAAAACAAGTAATTCAATTTTAAAAAAAGAAACTACAGAAATCTGTGAGATCTAAATATTGAACAAAATGCTACTTTTTATTGCTGTTTTTTAATGGGCCATTTTCTTTGAACAGGTGGGGGTGGGTTTTTTCTTTTTTTTTTTTTCGATTTTTATACACTGATCAATTCAATAAATATTTCTGTATTTTGTGGTACAAAGTTATGTATTCAAAAACAGAAAAACAAATACAGGCCTGATCAGAAAGGAAAAGAGAAACGTAAGGGTGCAATTCTCATTTCCCCTCAAAAAACAGTTTGTCTTTATTGAAATTTGTAGAAGTTTGGTTTCATTTGACAGAAAAAGAATCTATCATGTACTGATCTTCAAAACTTCTAATGGAAAGAGTTGGAAGACAACAGCATTAGCAGATGTCTGTCACTGTCTGAATACAAGGGGATCTCAGGCAAAAGGACTATGTCTAACTGGAAAAGGACAACTTCAGACATCCTCCAAACTTCAGAGGCAACAAGAGATGACACAAGAGAGAAGGAAGGAAGGAAGGAAGGAAGGAAGGAAGGAAGGAAGGAAGGAAGGAAGGAAGGAAGGAAGGAAGGAAGGAAGGAAGGAAGGAAGGAAGGAAGGAAGGAAGGAAGGAAGGAAGGAAGGAAGGAAGGGAGGGAGGGAGGGAGGGAGGGAAGGAGGGAGAGAGGGAGGAAGGAAGGGAGGGAAGGAGGGAGAAAGGGAGGGAAGGAAGGGAGGGAGGAGGGAAGGAAGGAAGGGAGGAAGGAAGGAGGGAGGGAGGGAGGGAGAGAGGGAGGAAGGAAGGGAGGGAGAAGGGAAGGAAGGAAGGAAGGGAGGGAGAAGGGAAGGAAGGAAGGAAGGGAGGGAGGAAGGGAGGGAGGGAGGAAGGAGTAAAGGGAGGGAGGGAGGGAAACCAGCATTTATGAAGCACCCACTATGTTCCAGGCACGCACTAAGTGCTTCACAAATATTACCCATCTGACCTCACAACCAGCCTGAGAGGTCAACGATAGCATGATCTGCATTTTCCTGTTGAAGAAACTAACAATTCTCAGTGGCATGTCCAGGATCACACAGTTGTAAGCATATGAGGCAGAATTTGAACTCGGGTTTTCCTAGCCCCAATGCCCTATACCCGCTGTGCCACCTAGCTGCTTCTATAAAAGGGTACAAAGCACAAGGGAGAAGTAGTAGAACGAGGAAGGCAATCTTTATTGGAACAGAAACAAGGACTGTACAAAACCGTCCCCAAGGAAGAAGGTGACTTCATAGAGGCAAATAGGTGGTTTAGTGAATAGACAGCTGGGCCTGGACAGGAAGTCCTGAGTTCAAATCTAGCCTCAGACACTTACCAGCCCTTGGCTATGTCATTTAACCTCTGTTTGTCGCACTCTCATCATCTATACAATGTGAATAACAATAGCAATTGTTAACAAAGAAAAATCACAAGTCCATGAGACCTGTGAAACTGGATTTATTACAAAAGAAATGTGCATGCAAGTGGAGCTCCTAAAACGAGTATGATGGAGTTCACAAATATTTGTGAGCTACAGAAAGGGGGAAGTCTCATGAGAGGAGAGGAGGGCAACCAAAAACACGGCCCACAGCACTCCTAAGTATGGCCTGTACCATAGACATGGTAGTAATAGAACCTAAACAGTAGGGGATGAACCCCAATGAGGCAGGCCTGGTCCTTGCTGGTCAAAGGAAGCGTCTGTCACAGGGTTGTCTCTCAAAATGTAATGGCGAAATATTTAACAAAATAAAGATATAATAAAACAGATATTACATTTTAAATCCAGTCAATATGAGAACCACAGAATTCCTTACGTACAGTTTTGTGGTTCTCGTTTCCATCTGAGTTTGATGCTACTGGTCTAGACTAAGGGATTGCTTATCCCTTTTTTTTGTGTCATGGAATCCTTTAGCACTGTTGAAACTGTTTACCAGAATAGTATTTTAAAATACATAAAATATCAATCCCAAAAATGAGTGGCATGGGAGGAGGAAGAAAGGAGGAGGGGGAACAGGAGTAAGTAGGATGGCAAAAGCAGCATTCTTCTCCCTTGGCAACTGCTAGATTATGAAGACAGGATGGTCTGCTTTTCTACAAGGGTCCCAGCTGTTCCAACGGTTTATCAGTCTGGTGCAGACTAACTAGTAACTATTGTACAGTTGATTTGACCCTCAAAAACCCACTGATATTCTAGCTATAGGGCAAATAACAAATGAGGTCAGATGCGGGCAGGGCTGGGGAGGGGTGTATCCTTGATTCATTCAGGGTCTCATATCCTATATGATACATTCCAAGTCCAGTGTTTCCGTAAAATATGGCAACTCGAAAAAGACAGGTTAAGGTGGCTTCAGGGCAATACACCTACCTCCCAGGGTTACTATGAGAATAAAATGAGATAACTGTGAAGCACTGCGCAAATCTTAAAACACCATTTAAATACCAGCTCTTAGCTGTTAAAATCAAAAGCAACAGAGAAGGGGAGGAAAAGGAGCCAGCAAATTGGCCTTGTCAGTCACAGGGCAATTTTCTGAGCATAAAGGAACTAAAGCTCAGAATTACAGTTTCAGGAAGCCTAGCCACTTATGGATTAAAAGAATCTAGAGGAGTAATCTTGTATGGATCTACCTAAATATTTAGCACTCTTTAGAAGGGTTGAAAATATTTATCAGAATAGATCAGCTCCTCTCTGTTGGACGGTTCTGTGGTTACTATGAGTTTTTGTCTAAACTGAAATTCCATGGGCTTTACATACTGGGATGAGATTCAAATCTGAATTTGGATCATTCTCAGGACACATCAGACACCCAAATAGGTCTGCTCTTATTTTTATCTCATGTGGCACAGGAAGGAGGTGTGGGAAATTAAGCCAAAAGCAGTCTGCACTCAAAATTTCTAAGAATCTAAATCTCTTAGCAATTCTGAAAGACATGTCAGGGACAGACTGCCACCATCCCTAAAGGTATCCTTTAAGACCAGTGGCTTATTTGAGACCAAAGGCTTATATCCTTTAAGACCAAGTGACTACTATCATGCAAGTTTAAAATGAGGAAGAGGATGGACTGACATTTTTCTTTAGACACTGGAGTCTAAAAATCTTGCCATGTTCTTACCTGTCAAAGACATCAACTAAGAATAAATTTATATTTCTTGGAAATTGTAAAAGAAAATAGAAAAAGACTCCAAGCCTGACCCTAGCAGCATCAAACTGTCAAGGAGCCAAACTCAAATAAACTGCATAAACCAGGGTCATCATTATCTTCAAAGCCAAGAAGGCTGTAACTATGCACAGAAACAGCTGTAGAGAGGAAGAAGAGGAGAAAATATTGATACTTTGTGAATGTAAAATAAGGGTATGAGGGCATTGTAAGAGGTCTACCACCTCCCTTTACAATCCTTGTCCAGTGTTTGAGCTCTGCATTTATTTAATAAATGACACCTAAAATGACAAAGGAATCTTTGGCAAAATTAATTGAAATGATACTTCTATAATTATCTCAAAGAAAATAAATCCAAAATCCACAATTACTCAAAAGCTCCCAATCCTACTCTGAAATATGTGTCAGGCCCCTGGTTTCCCAGCTCAGGTCACCAGAGCTATTGTTGGTGACACCAGGGCACAGATCTCCCTGTTAGGGATGAGCTCCCTGGTGCTGCCTCTGCCAGGATAGCACAGGTACTCCATAGGAACCCGGACCATCAGGCACAAAGATAAAAAGAACACAAGGCGACACTTAGAAGCTAGACTTAAGGTAAGATCAGATGGAAGTTCAAGTAAGATCAGGTGAAAGTTCAGTTCATTTACCCTCCTTAACTGAGTTCCTCCAGTTCACTGGATCCCTGCCTGGACTTATTCCCCAACAGTCAGTAAATTCCTAATTTCACTAGGGCTAGGAGTTAAGTAAGTTGCATTTGAGTCCTGGCCCCAGAGCTTAATAACTTTATGACCTTTTGGAAAATAAATGTATCTCTAGGAGCCTCAACTTTCTCAGGTGTAAAATGAAGATACAGCCCTTTCATATATCATGGGGGTTAGGAACATGGTGCCCCCGTGATCTGGAAAATACATGTAAAATTTTTTAGTTCTCCCTTTGTACCTGAGAAGAAGTATGAATTGCAATGGTATTGAGATAAAATATGTTGATATCATACAATACTATACATATATTTCATGTATTTGTGAATTTCTAAACTTTTTCTCTATTATCTGCTGGCTTTCACATGCTGTCTGTAACTTCTACTGACTTGTGATATATTGTAACCTTGATTGGGGAAAGTTGTGATGTGAAAGGGATAACTGTGTTATGATAATGAATCTCAGACTCTCAAAGAACAAATCCCATTCTCCAATCCCAGACACCGACTCTTGTATCCTGAGACCTGTTAGCCCCATACCCCGCTTATTGTTGTACCCTATATCTTCCAACCCTTTCCCCTATGTGCCCTGGAATTCCCACTGTATAATTAATAAATTTCCTTTCATTTTAGGCATCTTCCTCTCATGTTCCTTCTAACTTCCAACTGTCACTGAAAATTGGCTCCTCCCAGGTGACCCTGCCTCCTAGCCCTTCCCTTCCAATACTGTTGGCATCTATTTATTCTCATACCTTCCAAATTACTAGGACCATAGATGGAACTGGAATACTCTACTATAACTTCCAATTTCTGTAACACCATCACTCTGAGGTTTCCTTTATCCAAATCTATCATCCAAATCTATCATCCAATCCACACCCTAGTGATCATTACCTACCAGCCTTGAAAATATTCTCCCTCCTTTTTCAATGAGTTGAATACCGGGATCACAGTCTCCCCATCCCCCTCCAAATAGTACTCTCCTCCTACAAGACTTCAATATATAGGCTCAACATAAATGCTCATTCAGATAACCAAATCTTGCATTTTCTCAGTTTGCTGAATTCTCATGGTCTACTCCACAACTCCCCCTCAACCACCTACACACAAAAACGGTCATGCCCACGATCTCTCCCTCACCCACATGGACATGTCTATGATCAAGGCCCATAAAAACCCTTTATCAGAGTGCAGTCTCCAGCCATCTCTCCACATGCCTTCCTCTTCTCCCAAGCCTACTCTTTACCCTCCCACATCCTACAATCTCCGCATACGTCAGCCCTTTGCAGGGCCAGCACCCTGCTCTGGCTCACCTTCTCTTCCCTTCCCAAACTAGACGATTTAGCGAAGTGTTCAACTCTATACTCTCCTCTCCTCCAGAATCTTTTGCCCCATTCTTCTAGCAAAACTATTGCCCTAAAAGTAACACAAATTAATAAGAATAAAAGATGTCCCTCAACTAGTAAATGGTGGAAGTAAATACACAAGCAGTTTTCAGAGGAGGAAATCCAAGCCATCAATAGGCATTTGAAAAAGTATTTCAAATAACTTATAATATGGTGTTGTTCAGTCATTTCAGTTGTGTCCAAATCTTCGTGACCCCACTTGGAGTTTTCTTGGTGAAAATACCAGGGTAGTTTGCCATTTACTACTAATTAAAGAAATAAAAATAAAGCAGCTGGGAGGTTCTACTATATATCCATTGTGTTGGCAAAGTTGATGAAAATGACAAATGTTGGAGAAGCTGCAGGATTAACGAACGCACTGTTGCTGGAGCTGTAAATTCAGTCGTTCTGGAAAGCAATTTGGAACTATGCCCAAAAAGTTACTAAACTATGTAAACCCTTTGACTCCATGCTACCACTACGAGGCCTATACCCCAAAGAAATCAAACAAAGAAAAAAGACCCACATATACAAAAATACAGGGTGTTCCAAAAGGCTTAGTGGGATTTCAAACTAAAGCTTAGAAGTGAATAAGACTTTTGGAACACCCTGTATTTATATTAGCTCTTTTTGTGGTGGCAAAGAACCGGAAACTAGAAAGTGTCCATGAACTGGGAAAAGGCTGAACAAATTATGGTATATGAATGGAACGGAATACTATTGTTCTGTAGGGAATTACGAAGACCTCATTCCAGAGGGACTGTTTCCGAGAAAGCTGAGAAGGCTTATATGAAATAATAAAGAATAAAATGAACGGTACCAAGAAAGCAATTTCTACAACAACAACACAAAGACAAATAACCGAAAAACTGAACTCTCACCAACAAAATGACAATGAGAGGACAGATAATGAAATATGCTACCTCTCTCCTAACAGGTGATAGTCAGGAAACAGATGGAGACATTTATTTTTATGATGCAGGAATTAACGGTGCTTGATTATTGCATATTTGTTACAAAGCCTTTGTTGTATTCCTTCTTCCCCAATAGGAGGAGGTAGGAGCAAGATAAATATTATTTTGTTGACTGAAAAAATTAAATTAGGCTTTAAAAAATATGTATTGATGCTCCCTCAAAGTGAAAAGAAAATAAACCTCACACCTTGCCAAACCTCAACTTTCTTCTTCCTCCGCTCCTAAGTCTGCTAAACTTACCTAATATTGCTACACAAAACTACAAGTCACATAACCATGCCCATTTTGTTTGCTGCAAACTACTGTCCTTTTTCCTCTCTCCTCAAGCATTCCAGAGCACCCCTATCCCTAAACCCTCTCATCTGAGGTATGTGGCTCACACTTGACAAAGAACATAAAAGGCAATTTATGAGGAGCTGCCTCTTTATCTCACAGTCTCTCCTCCTCTTCCTCTTCCTCCTCCTCTCAAAAACCTACCGAGAACCCCATTCTTCACCATTTTCTCCTTTCCTCCAGGCTCTGATAAAGATGTGGACATTCTCCTTCCCGAACCCAAAGATGCTACATTTGCCCTTGACCCCACACCATTCTGTCTTCTCCAGCTAACTGACCTCTCAATATTCTCCTTCCTCCCTCTCTTCCACAGTCTGTGTGCACTGATGCCTTCCCTCCTGCCTAAAAACACACCCAGATCTCCCTTATCTTCAAAAATCCCTGGCTAGATTCCATCATCCCTGCAAACTACCATCTTATATCTATCTTCCCTTTCGAAGGTAACTACTTGAAAATGCCTTCTCCACTGGGTGCTTCCATTTCCCTTCCTCTCCTATAATCTGACTTCAAAACCCATTCCTCAAGTGACATTGTTATGCCCAAATGATCTCTAAATCGCTAAAACAAACTACCTTTTCTCAATGTTCATCCCTCTTAACCTCTCTTCAATATTTGAAACTGTTGACCACTCTCCCCCGGATACTCTCCCCCTCTGAATTTCACTGACACTGCTCTCTCCTGGTTCTCTTCCAATCCATCCCTACTGGCTTCTCAGTTTCCTTTGCTAATGACTCATCCATGTGATTGAACCCCAAAGTTCTGTCTCGGACTCTCTTCTCTCTATATAACTTCATTTGTTAGCCTCACCAACTTCCCCTGAATTTAATTTCCCTCCCTATGCAAATAAATATATCTAGTCCCAATCTACTTCTAAGCTCCATCCCAGAGATACCACTTGTTTAGTATATCTTTCTCAATATATCTAAAACAGAACTAATTATCTTCCACGTTTCTTCTAGATTTCCCCATTGCCATGCCATCATTCCAGCTACTCAGGTTTACACTTCTTTACTCTCACCCCACACATTCAATCAGTTGCCAAATCTTGTAGTTTCTGTCTCCATAACATCCTTCATATATGTGCCCCGCCTCAGACAAATACCACACAAGCTCACCTACAATGGCTGCCTGTTTGGTCTCTATCTAAGCATTTCCTCTTCCTCAGAACCACCAAAATGATTTTCCTAAAGAAAAAGCCTGATAATGTCAAACCCCTACCCAATAAATTCCATGGTCTCCCTATTGCTGTTAGGATAACTATCACCACCTCTGCTTGGCATTTAAAACTTCACAATGTGATTCCATCCCACCTTGCCAGAATTTTTACGTATTACTCTCTACCACACCGTCTGTAATTCAAGCATACTGGCCTATTCTTAGGGTTCCACACATAGGCTCTTTCATGTCCAGTCTCCATGCCGTTAGCTGTCTCTGATGCCTGGAATGCACACCCCGCCCCCTCACCTCTACCTTTTGAAATAACTGATTTCCTTCAAGACTACATTTACGTGTCACTTTCTACAGGAAGGCTTTCTTTCCTGATTCAGTCCTGCCTCCCTCCCTCAAGCGACCTTGTATATTCATTATATATGTATTATAGATATACTTATGCACATGTTGTATCTCATCTTAGAATGCAAGCAAGCTCCTCAAGAGATGGGACAGTTTCACTCTAGCTTTTCTAACCCAGCAATAAGAACAGGATAAACACAATAAATGTTTGTTGACTAACTGAATATACTTTTTACTAAGTATGAAAACTCAGAAAAAGGACAAAAACAAGAAGATTTGGTAGGGACTGACAGGTTATCCACTTCTGGTATAAGTAATTCAGAAAATACTTACTAATCGTCATTGATTCTGGCACAGGTGTGGAAGGCAAGAGGCTGTTTAAAGGGCTCCCTTGGACTGGAGGGCTGGCTTCCACGCTGAATTTTTTTTAAAAGAGAGAACAATGTTAAGTGCTAATAAAAGATAGAAGTCTATTTAAATACCAAGTGGCACATATTAGTTGAGGAAGAAGATGCAGATGTACAAAAATTAAAAGCGATTCTCATCCTAGCTAATATGTCGTCAGTTAATAAAATGCAAACAAGTCTCTTAGTTATAAAAATAAAAATTTGGAATCAAGAATCAACGAAGACAATAATGATGCTTTGGAGTACAATGCCTTTTCACTCGTATTATTTTGTCTATGCTCAAGCAGCAGAAAGATCACCAGACTTTTAAGTCAGACCTTGCCTCTGTCATTTATTGACTTGTACGGTTTTGGGCACATCCCCTAACCTTGCTAAGTTTGTTTCCTCACCTATAAACTGGTGACAATATTACTTGCATTACAAACCATGCAAGGTTTATAAGATTCAAATGAGACAATGTATCTAAAGCATTTTACAATCAATGTTATGTAAGTTAGCTATTATTACTGTTATGATTACCATTAATAAATTTCTATGGGGAAAATTCTCAAAAAGATTGTACTGTTAGAGAAACTATGAAGCCAAGTAGTTGGTTAGATAACTTACTTAGGATCAAAAAAAGTCTCTCGATTGAAAGTCAGGAATTAGAACCAGTATCTATTTCCCAACCTCCAATTCTGTATTTCACCTATTCACAGATGTTGTCAACATGCCGTTTATTTAAGAGATGCCACAGCTGATTAACACCACATCTGTGTTACTCTCTACTTGTCATATGCAGGTCTCAAGAACTCCCTTCTGTCCTAAATCTATCCGTTATTTTGCTGAACCTAGCCACAATGGCATGACTGCTCAGAGAGAAGCTGGAACCAGGAGGGGGTTATATGAATAGTAGGACTTCAAAAGGACTCTCAACAGAAAGAAAAAGGTTTATATATTCCTTGGATGAAGATAATTTCATCACCATCAGCCAAGCAATCAAGGGAGAGAAGGGGAAAGGACAACAGGAAGAGGATAGAGGGTAAAGAAATCTGGATGTCCTTTAGGGGACAAATCAATCAATAATCTTTAATCTCAGAAAAATAAAATACCTTCAAGTGACTATATAAAGATTTTAATCCCAAAAAAAGCTAATTTTTTTATATGAACCTGTACTGAAGTTCAGGCCCAGTGAGAATGCTGCTCTGGGGTCCACTGCCATTCTCCAGGGTATTTAAGGCAGCATCTGTAGAACAGAAATGAAACAGGATGAGAAAACTCAAACAGCACATCTGCTCATTTACGGATGTGGCTGGCTTGTTTCTTCCTTCACTGACACACAGAAATTTATCTGCTGCCCATTTTCCTTTCTCTGTTTATAAAGTATGCTGGTGTGATGGAAAATGAGGCCACCTGAAGGAGGGAAACCTGAGTCAAGGTGCACCTGATACACATGGACTGTGCAACCAGTGCCCTGGACAATGCTCTAAAACTGTAACTTACACAACAGTGGGGAATCTACATTGGCAAAGGGAGCTCCACTGGAATTTCCCTATACCAGTGATTTCATAGGTCAATTTTTTTTAAAAAAATCTATAATCCTAGATTTAATCTGGTTCATTGAATTGGCCAAACTCATCTCATGAACTGTGAATTGTTCTCACCTAGACACTGCTTGTGTCCCCATTAGGACTAAGATGTCATTTAGGGTTAACTGGGAGGCCTGCGGAGTTATCACAGATTATAATCCAGCCAGCCTTCAGCAACCAGCAGATATGTCCTGCTGATACCAAGCCACATCATACTGGAACTCGGTTCCCATTTGCAAGGATGTAAAGCCAGCACTGGAGGGCAGCACAGGCTAACTCATTAACAGGACCTGATCTATACATAAAGGCAACAAAGGCTTTGGGGCTTTTGTCTATTTCTGCTTAGTCGTTCATATTGGTCTTAAAGAAAGTGTCCCCAAATTCATTTGCATTTTGAGGAGGCATTCGTGGGAAATGCTGCTGTAAATAAAATCTAGATACGGTACTGAAAGAACATTAGTGATTCTCATAAATAGATTTGTGGCTGCTAAAGTATCATTCCAAGAAGAATTACCTTTGAATAAATCAGCCTCTGCATGCTTACTGCATAGACCATATGCCACACTTTCACTGACACTACAACCAATAGATCTCACAATGGTATCCAAAATATCTACATAATAGTTCAGTGAAAAAACAGCAGGAAAATAAAGGCAGCTGTTTAGGAGTCTCAAGACAACCTTATTCCTTCTTCTATACATTCTTTCTCTCCTCCTCTTTACATCTCTTCCATCTCTATCAATACCCTTAAAATCCACAGCCATGTCCAGGTCTCACTGGCCCCCTGCCATCCCCTCGCAGCACTGCCCAACCTCTCTCTTCCTTTTCACTGTCAAACTCCAGAAAGAATCATCTATATGACCAGCCCCCATTACCCCATTTTCTAACCTATTTGGCTTCCAACTCCACTAGTTGACCAAAAGCACTCCTTCTAAAGTTACTATTTCTTTTTTTTTTTAATTTATTTATTTATTTAACTTTTTACATTCATTTTCACAAAATTTTGGGTTCCAAATTTTCTCCCCTTTTAACGCCTCTCCCCACCCCAATACCCCAAGCAATCTAATTTTCCCTATCTCCAATCTGCCCTCTCTTCTATCATCCCTCCCTTCTCTTGTCTCCATCTTCTCTTTTCTCCTGTAGGGCCAGATGACTTTCTATTCATCATTAACTGTATGTCTTCTTTCCTAGTAGCAACAACAATACTAAACAGTTGTTCCTAAAACTTTGAGTTCCAAATTCTCCCCATCCCTCCCTCCCCACCCATTCCCTTTGGGAAGGCAGGCAATTCAATATAGGCCCTATCTGTGTAATTTTGCAAATGACTTCCCTGATAGTCATGTTGTATAAGCCTAACTGAATTACCCTCCATCCTATCCTGCCCCTCATTGTTTCTCTTCTGTCTTATGATCCTGTCCCTCCCCAAGTGTTGACTTCAAATTGCTCCCTCCTCCCTTTGCCCTCCCTTCCATCATCCCCCCCTTGCATTATCTCCTTCTCCCCCACTTTCTTATACTGTAAGATAGGTTTTCATACCAAAATGAGTGTGCATTTTATTCCTTCCTTTAGTCAAATGTGATGAGGGTAAACTTCTTGTTTTTTGTTTTTGTTATTTTTTTTCTCAGCTCTCCTCTTTTTCCCTCCACTAAAAAAGTCTCCTACTTGCCTCTTAAATGACATATAGTTACCCCCTTCCATTTCACCCTCTTTCCTCCCACTACATTTCTCTCTCACCATTTACCTTAATTTCTTTTAAGATATGGTCCCCTCCTATTCAGTTCAATCTGTGCTCTCTGTCTCTGTGTGTGCATGTGTGTATGTGTGTGCACGTGCATGCGTGCACATGTGTGTGTGGGGTCCCACCACCTACCCAGATACTGAAAAGTTTTAAGAGTTACAAATATTGTCTTTCCATGTAGGAATGTAAACAGTTCACTTCTGGTAAGTCCCTTAAGACTTCTCTTTGCTGTTTCCTTTTTCATGCTTCTTCTCATTCTTGTGTTTGAAAGTCAAATTTTCTTTTCAGCTCTGGTCTTTTCATCAAGAATGATTGAAAGTCCTCTGTTTCATTGAAAGACCATATTTTCCCTTGAAGTATTATACTCAGTTTAGCTGGGTAAGTGATTCTTGGTTTGAGTCCTAGTTCCTTTGACTTCTGGAATATCCTATTCCAGGCCCTTCGATCCCTTAATGCAGAAGCTGCTAGATCTTGTGTTATCCTGATTGTATTTCCACAGTACTGGAATTGTTTCTTTCTAGCTTCTTGCAAAATTTTCTCCTTGAGCTGGGAGTTCTGGAATTTGGCCACAGTGTTCCTAGGAGTTTCTCTTTTTGGATCTCTTTCAGGTGGTGATCGATGGATTCTTTCAATACTTATTTTGCCCTCTGTTGTCTAGGATGTCAGGGCAGTTTTCCTTGATAATTTCATGGAAGATGATGTCAAGGCTCTTTTTTTGATCATGACTTTCAGGTACTCCCATAATTTTTAAATTGTCTCTCCGGATCTACTTTCCAGGTCAGTTGTTTTTCCCATGAGATATTTCACATTCTCTTCCATTTTTTCATTCTTTTGGTTTTGTTTGGTGATTTCTTGGTTTCTCGTAAAGTCATTAGACTCCATCTGTTCCATTCTAATTTTGAGAGAACTATTAAATTCAGTGAGCTTTTGAGCCTCTTTTTCCATTTGGCTCATTCTGCTTTTGAAAGCATTCTTCTCCTCATTGGCTTTTTGAACCTCTTTTGCCAATTGAGTGAGCCTATTTTTCAAGGTGTTAATTTCCTCAGCATTTTTTTGGGTCTCCTTTACCAAGGTATTGACCCGTTTTTCATACTTTTCTTGCATCTCTGTCATTTCTCTTCCCAGTTTTTCCTCCACCTGTCTAACTTGCTTTTCAAAATCCTTTTTGAGCTCTTCCAAGGCCTGAGCCCACCCGACACCCCCCTGGGGTGTCTGGGGTACTGTGGCCCCGCCCTCCACGTCTTTCCCTGATGGCAAGAATACGTCCTCATCTTCGTCAGATCCGAAGGTCGGGATCATTTGCATTTGTTCAAAAAAACTCTCTATAGTCTTATTTTTCTTCCCTTTTCTAGGCATTTTCCCAGCCAGTTACTTGACTTCTGAGATTCCTGTCCACCTCCGCCTAGATCCGCCCAGCTAGTGCTTAGGGTCTGAGGTTCAAATGGACTTTCCCCGCTGCCGGCCGCTAATCAATGTGAACTTTAGTTCTGGTGCTGGGGTAGGGGGGTGCCCCGCCTCCCAGGCTCAGTTCCCTCAGGGGCTTTATGCAGAGGACTTCAATAATAGAGCGGGGGTGGGGCAGGGCCGTCTCCCAGGCCCAGCCCCCTCAGGTCTCTTATGCAGAGACTTTCAGTAATGAAGATCCTGCCTGCTGCCGCTGCTGCCTCAGCCGCCGCCCACGCCTCTGCCTCTGCCGCTTCCTGCCCCGTCTCTGCCGCAGCCGCTTCCTCCCAAGGGGGCCCGAGTCACAGAGACACTCCGCTCCCCTCCTCCAGCCCAGCCTCTCTCACTGACCTGTAGCTTCTGTGGGCAGAGGGACCTTCCCGGCTGCTGGAGCTTCCATCCCTGAAGCCTGCTTGGGTCAGCTTCTCTGGGGCTGCGGCCAGGGCAGCGCTGGGGTGGGGTCCGCTTTCCGGGGCGCAACGGACCCTGGGGACGGCTCTCCAGGGCTCTCTGGCACGGAAATCTCTTCCACTCCGTTTCTGTACACTTTTCAGTGGTCCAGAAGTTATGGGGGTCTCTTTTTACATTAATTCTATGGGCTTTGGTTTCGGAGCTCGTAAATGTGTGTCCTTCTACTCCATCATCTTGGCTCCGCCCCCACCAACTATTTCTTAACTGTTGAATTCAATAGCCTTTTCTCAGTCATCATCCTCTCTTCCTTTTATACTGTCCCTTCTCTGATCTAAGCTTAAAGAGCCTTCTTCATAAGAAACAAATCTGACCATGAGATTCCCCTTCTGAAAAAACTTGAGTGGTGGTGATTCCCTATGGACATGCATGTAGGATAAAATTCTCGTTCCTCAGAATAATGGTTAAACCCCACTGCAGATAGGGCTCCTACTTACATGTCCTGCTTTATTACATCAAATCTCTGTTAGAGCCAACCTGGACTACTAGCCGTTTCTCAAACTCCCTGGTCCACTTCTACCTCAGGGCATGTATCTTGCATGATCAGCCTTCATTCCTGGAATGCAGTCTTCATGTTCATCTTCATCTGTCTCTTCAAGACTCAACTCAAATGTCATTACGTAGATGAAATCTTTCCTAATCCACACAAATGTTTGTGCTGTCTCCTCAATTTTTCTCATGATATATGTTTATATGTTTTTCTCCCAAAAGATTTTAATCTTTTGGGAGCAATAACTGCTTCATTTGTGTCTAATATGGCATGCCAGAGTTTGGAAGAAAGAACATTAGGCACTTTTAATAAATTTTTGTGGAATTATTGAATCAAGGGGTGTGGTCCCACCTACAACTGTATACACTGAATTACCAACGTGTGCAGGAAATAGCTAACTCTGAGTTACCTCTCCCAGGTTAGCCAACAACCAATACTGGCACCATTGACCAAGATGACTAGAGCTGTTTTTGATGAGAGATTACTCAGTCAATCCACAACAATGAGTTTCTACTTCCACAACTTTTCTCACATATGTGCCCTTTTCTTTTCTCACAAAGCCACAACACAAGTTCAGGCCCCATCAGCTCTCCTCTGACATTCTGAAATAGCCTCTTAACTGATCTCTCTGATCTCACCTGATTTCAATCCATACTCCACTGTGATGCCAAAGTAGTTTCCTTAAACCACAGGTCTGACCATATCACCTCCCACCTATTAACACCTCCAAGATCAAATACAAAGTCCTCTGGCCCTTCATAACCTGGGTCCTTCTTCCTTTTCCTGGCTTCGGAACACTTTCTTCTCCTCCACATACTCCATGATCCAGCTACAATGGTCTAACTTGACATTTCTCATATACAACACACCATATCTCTAGCATCCATACCTTCGCACTGACTATCCCTGATGCCTGCAATGCTCATCTTCCTTCCCTCTGATTCAATTTCCCTACCTCCCATATCAGGATTCATCTCAAATCTCCACTTCTGCAGGAGGCCCTTCACAGCTGCTGATGGTTGCCACTCAGATGACTTTCCATCTACTTCATATACACTTCACATGTATCTGGTTATCTCTAAGTTCCTAGAGGACAGGAATTGTTTTTGCCTTTCTTTGTCTCCACAGTACTTAACCCAGCATGTGGAACACAATAAACACATAATAAATGCTGGCTGACTGACTACGTAATCGTTGTGCTTACTAGAAACAAGGCAAACCATAAATTATCTGTTCCTAAGCACCTAAGCTGGTGACCTTGACAAAGGGAACATACAAAAAGTTAAAAAAGCAAATGTGATCAGCACTCAGATACCATGACAAGAAAAATCCAGAGCCGGGCAACATAACACCAAGTCAAGGATTTCTGCAAAGCCTGAAGGAATAGATTGACAGATCTATGTTGAAGGGGTTTTTATTCCCTTTAATTAATGTAATAATTTGAACTTTAAAGTTTAATTAATTGTAAATATAGGACTAGTTGATTTTGTTATGATTTAGGGATAAGTTCACAATAATTTACCTTTTTGGCTTTGGTTTTTTGTTTGTTTTTGTTTTTTAAGAATCCCAATAAAACCTTAAACAACGCCTTAAGTCTGCACCCACAAAGTACAACTGATTTCCCTTTGAAAGGAGAGAGAACAAAATAAGGCTGGAGTAAGAAACCAGGCTCTTTAGCTGCCTGAGTGACCCTGGGGCAGCACTTTGGTGGTCTCTTGGTGCCATGGTTCCATACTTAGGCTAAAGAACAAGGATAAGTAAAATCAGGAACCATTTCATGTCAGTCCTTCACAAACAACAAATGGATTGGAAAGCTACAAAAAAGCACAACGATAATGAAAGAGATACTGAAGCAAAGCCTGCTTTCTACTTCTCTAGCATTCTTCTCCTATTATTCTGCACTTGTTTCCATTCATTCTCTTTATATTTATTCTGTATATTCTTATATACAGACTTCTTGTCTCTTTTGGGAGTGTAAGTTCCCTGTAACTGGGGAACGTCTTCTTCATCATCTTTGTATCTCCAGGGCCTGGACCAGGAACTTACTAAACGTTGATTGATTGATGAGTTGAGTTTTATTGTATTGGCTCACTGATCCTCTCCCCTTGCTAGGAGATATAGGTGAACTATTTACAGTGGAAGATGAAACACATTTGACATTGCCCAAGTTCAACAATTCATTGGCAGAGTCAGCATTAAAACACTCAGTTGTCTTTAACATCTAACTCAAGCTAGGGGAACCTCTAAAAGCTCCACCACCCAGGTGGAGTCTCAGAATCACCTCTACTTGTTGTAGCATGTAGGCTTCTCATTGGAAAAGAAGGCCATGTGCACCCCAATAACGAGCACCAAGATTTACCTCTCAGGACGCTCACTGGCCTTCTTTTGTAAGGCTCTGAGATATGTTAGAAAGTCACCCTCTCTCTCAGACCTCAAACTTCTGATTTAGGACTGGACCGAATTTTTTTGATTTTACTGATATTGAGAACTCCTAAGGAAGAAACTCATTCTCCCAATTTGAATCACCAACTAGGCTGAAGCTTCAAGAGTTGTCTGTGGCACGTCCTGAGATATCCAAAAACTTGCCCAGGGACACACAGCCTGGAGGGAGGAGTCAGAGGTGGGGGTTCAAGAGGCAATCTTCGTGGCTTGTAGGCCAACTGGCTCTCTACAGTGATACCATACAGTCTCTACTCAGAATCAAAAGCTTTTACAGATAACAAAAGAGACAGGAAATGACCCACCTGCTGGGGCATAAGATCCCACTCCACTGAGAGGAAAAAGGACCTCAGAGTCACCATGAAGCACCTGCAGGGGAGCCCAGCTGTGCATTTGTGAAAGGCAGGTGTTGCCATCCAGGGGCCTAGGACAGTGAAAGAACACAGATGTAAACAGATCTCTTAGCGCCACAGAGGGCTTGACACCTCTATTTATCAAGCTTCTCAGAAAAGTTAGTCAGGATATGTCAGATAGAGTGACAATTTCAAACACAAAAAAACAGCAATGCATAATAAATTATAAATGCAGATAGAACAAGGGCTGTTTTTTTTAACTTCTCACTGATGTATTCATCAATGCACACCATATAAATAAGCAAATAAGAAATGACAGCATCATTATTCATTTTGATGGCAGAAACTAGACTAGCTCCATGACCAGCCTCCAAGTCTCCACAGAGAACATTACTTATATATATAACCTGAGTAGTCATTACTTGCTTTGGTCAACAGAATCTAGGGATCTGAACTCAAAAGTTTAAAATAATAATAATCTGAGGGAGTATGAAGGTCTGTAGTCAAGAAACATTGGTTTTAGTATGCTAAAGGTAAACTCTTACCACTTGTGGGCCAGACCTCCAGAGTAAGCAATAAGAAAAAAAATTCTCCTGCAACATCCTGGCAATTCACATATAAATTGGGAAGGAGTGACAGCGCCTGTGTTCTGAATTACTGGCCAACAGTTTGCCTTCCTTTAGCTAAACAAGTACTTTAAAAGTCCTTAAAATGAACCTTAACAGCATCTCTGTTTCACTGAAGGGTGTCTAAGCACCCAAAGACGTTCTCTTCATTTGGTTTATCTACCTACAACCCTTTTACAAACACCCACCTAGAGTGTCAACTAAACCCTGAACTCAGACTAGTGTATATCCATATCACAGGGCCACTCACTTGCTGAGCAGGGGTTACATTTTTTACCTCCTCTTTTTCTAGGATGGGCCCCCTGTGGCACATCTAGCTGATGTAGGATGACGACACTGTAGCCAGCTCTGAGGACATGTAAAGTCACACTGGCCTGTTTGTTCTGTGTTTCTGCACATCACAATGCCAGCTAGCTTGGCTTAGGGCTACCCGCTCTGCAATCCTCCAGTCTCTCTGCTTAGCATGAGAGTGGAGCGCAAAAAAGAATTTCTGGCACAAGGGAGAAAAATCTGATTATGACATTATGGACAAATCTAGAGATAAAGCTATTTTTCTAGGCCGTAGAATAGAAATGTTAGTTCCCCAATCAGCCAAATTAAGGACTACAGGAAAAATTAGGGATTTTAAAGTAAAACAAATGCAGACTTAAATTTTGGGAAAAGGGGAATACAGGAAACTTATCAGTGCAAGAGTGGAAAGAGCACTGACTGAAGTCAGAGGGATCAGGTTCAAATTCCACCTACCCTCCATCACGTCTCTAAATCTCCCATGTACAAAATAAAGGAGTCCCTTCCCACTCTACATGTAGGATTCCATGATTATCATGTGACATGTAAAGTCATGTGGCAACATGCTCCTCAGTCCATTCTTTTCACATTTCATTATTAATAGCTAAAAGAGAAACAGTGTGGATGGATGGAGAGAAAAGCCAGCTGGGAGCCAGAAAGAACTGAGTTCAAGTTCCATATCTGGCACTTTCTAGCTGTTTAAACCTGGGCATTCGCTTAACTCTCAGCGACCCCAAATAACTCCCAAAAACTACATGTTGAAGAACAGTAGGCAGACTCACTGGTGAGGGATGAGGAGTCTCTTTAACAAGAGGCATCAATGAAATAACCCATTCAAATAACGATTCCCAAATTCATGATAGTAACAGTGATGACAGCCACTTAGCTCTGTAGAACTCTTTCTAATAAAGAAAGCCCTTTCTCACATATGATCTAGTCTGATCCCAAACACTATGTGATACGGAAGTAAGCAGTTCAGGTGTTCTCACAACCAAGGCTCAGAGATGTTAAGGGACATGAAGGGTCACACAGCTAGAAAGTACTAGAAGGAGAATGGAACCCCAAGGGAGGTGCTCTCTTTAGGGGCCCTACTGCGTTGGGCATGTGTGATGAGCTGTTACTCTAGTCTACACAGTGAAAAGGACAATGTCCATAGTGATGGGGGTGAGGTGATGCATTTAGCTAACCAGGTGAAAAAAAAAAAGGGCTAGGATACTCCTACCAGGGCTCCACTAAAGTCACATCTGCATCCTAAGCCTTCAGTACTTGTCCCAGTTGAGTGGTACAAAATACAAGGTATTAAACAAAAAGGTATATCTGAATCAGCAAAAAAGCCCATGTCAAAATACCACTGGCTCATATATTACCTTGGAAA
The DNA here is from genome assembly GCA_023548195.1 of Bettongia penicillata ogilbyi. Classification (NCBI taxonomy): domain Eukaryota; kingdom Metazoa; phylum Chordata; class Mammalia; order Diprotodontia; family Potoroidae; genus Bettongia; species Bettongia penicillata. The sequence goes on from JAJHZJ010000567.1 coordinate 2,857,362, forward strand.
GAAATACCAAATGGACTAGTCTACACCCTTTCCTTGATACAAACCTACCTTCCCCCTGACTACCCAGCAGGGACAACAAATTAAGAGATATAAAATAGTATTAACAGGCATTTACAGAGTCCTTGACTAATGACAAGATGCTTTCCATACATCATATCGTTTATTAACCAAAACGGCCTGTGAGACAGGCAAGAAAGGCATTTTTCTCATTTTGCTAATTAAGAAATAGAGGACTAGAGCAATTAAATGACTTGTTCACAATCACACATCTAGTAAGTGACAAAAACAAGAAATGAACACAAGTCTCTTGACTCCAAAGTGAACACTCTTTCCATTATATCACATCTGCCTCTAAAGAAAGCTGACCCAAATAAGACAGCAGGCAAAAAGTGACACATTGCCCAAGAATGTTAAAGTATCCGCCCTGAAATTTTTGATAGTAATCTCAGAATAAGCTCTTTTCGTGTTATTAATTCTCAGAAAGGTGGAAAGACAATTCCTGACCTCCAAAACAAAGTACTTGAGATTAATTGAGTAGCACTCAAAGGAAAGGAACAGCTTAGGTTCCTGTCTATACCAAGTGTTTAAAGAGCAAATGAAGACTGGTGAAGTACTTACTCCACATGGCACTCCTTTCTTTAAAAGAATAAACTCAAACTTACTTCTCAGAAACCTCTGCATGGTCTTCCATGCTTTTTTGCCCAAGTGGTTTTCCATAAACTTCATCTTCATTTTCATCAATATCTTCATCATCAATACTCTTCACATCCAGCTTCTGGTATCCATATTCCCCGTTGAAAGACACAGAATCAACTTTCCAAGAGTTGCTACTTTGGCTTCCATTAGAATTTGGTCCAAAGGGACTTTCAAAGGTAGACATGATGTGAACTGAAGAGCGATCCGAATTCTCTTCCGAGCTTTCTCCTGTCCCGCCTGTCTTTTTAAAAACGTCCCCAAAACTTGGTTCATCCTCCTCATCATCAAATGAAATTATATTAGTCACCTTCTTTTTCTTTTTCCTATCCTTTTTACATTTTGCATCTGTTAAAAGAAAAAATATGTTACAAGAAAAAGTCTTCAAGACAACGGAAATACTAAACCATGTCTTATTCAAGGCTTGTGACAATTCCCTAAATCTTCTGAAAAAAAATATAAAAACAATTTTTAAAAAACCTAGATGATTTGGAACCAAAAAGTCCCCCAAAAGGTTATTTAATCTACTCTTTTATGTCCACGAGGCTGAATGTATAGCATAGTTATTAAATAAGGCACTCTTTAACAGAATATATACATTCCATGAGCACTGTCAAAGATTATCCTAAGAAACTCTATCTTATCTAAACAATACTACCATTACTCAAAACATTTGTGGAATGCTTCCTGTTAGGTTACCTTCTGGGCTAGGTTATGAGATTTGCAAGAAAAAACCAGGGTTCATAATATTATCATCACAGTATGCTCTTATTCTTGTTTTTACCAAAAACCAGATTTACCAGCACTGTCACCATCTTATCCATTAGATTTGGCTACAAATGATGGCAAAAAAGGCAAAGATGTACTCCTCCTAAAGATATTTTATTTTAAATATGCCAAGGGCTCTAAAGGTAATTCCCAAAGAACTATTACCCAAATATCTTAAGAAATAACAATATATTTGGAATAAGTGCAGCACCCCCCAAAGGGACTACAGAGCAAACCTCAATTAGATAAATTCTAGCGTGCTTCTTTAAAAAATCATCCACATTGCTTTGTGCCTCATGAATCATTCACAAAGATGGGCATGCCTGGGATTCTTTTAAAATCTCCAGTAAAGGAAATTCTATGTTTTGGCTAATCTGCTAAAAGAAGCCTGAGCATCAAATCTCAAGTCAGAAAGGCTGGAGAATGAACTACCCTTTTAAAAAGTCAATGTTGAACTGGTGCTGAGTGAAGGGAGCAGAACCAGGAGAACACTGCACACAGTAACAGCCATGCTGTGTGACGACCACCTGGGATACGCATCTCCTCTGAGCAGCGCATGGACCTAAGCCAAGTCACTACAAAGCCTGAATGTAGAGCCAAACATATCATCTACTCTCTTTTTCCGTTTTGTTTGTTTCTTCTTTCTTGTTTCTCCCTTTGGTTCTAATTCTTCTTTATGACATGACTAATGTGAAAATAGGTTTGATATGAATGTATACGTACAGCCTATATCAAACTGCATGCATTCTTGGGGTGAGGAAAGGGGGGGGAAATGAGAAAACAATTTGGACTCAAAATCTTATAGAAGTGAATGTTGAAAACTAAAAATAGATAAATAAATTAATAAAAAAGGATGAAAAAATGTTAAATATTTCCAGCACCAGAAAGAGTTTAGCTATCAGAAAGACAAACCCATGACAAAATAAAACACATTTAATCCATAGGTCATGATTTGCATAACATCATTGGAAATTCCAATCTGTCTACAATTAAGTTTTAAGAACCACAGAACAACAGGAATAAGACCCTAAATATATGAATGTCCTGAATTCCCGATCCTGATCATGTGATACCCTAAACTGCCACCTTCTCAGATAACCTAAAGGAAGACCAGGAAATTTTCAAAGAAAAAAATTTCAAAGCATAAATAAAACATCCAGGGAAGGGGAAGATTGAAAAGGGTAGGAGTATATCTGAAAATTACTGATGTAAAAATAAAAAGTATCAATAATTTTTAAAATAACATGTATGTATATGTAAAATACATATACATTACAGTACTTTTAGGAGAAAGTCTAGACAATATCAAATAAGCAAGAGAATGGCACAGTTGCAACAAATTAGGAGCCACCGCCCATGCACTTCACTCAGATTCTTTTTACATACATTGATTTTCCAAACGATATTTCTAAAATAAACCCAAGGCTAAAGCAGCTTTCTAACAGGATACTGTAGTACAATTTATGTCTTTAATTTTCAATTATTACTTCAAATCCCTCTATCTAATCTCATATTAGTCTCTAATGCCCATCCTTACCAAGATACTTACCAGTATTGACCCTGGATACAACTGGTAAAGGGTCAGATTCCTGGTCTGGCTTAATTAGGATGGAGACAGCAGTAGATGCTGTGATCTCTCGAAGAAGGCTGCTCACACCTTGGGTGGATTCTTTCAGCAAGGAGGTCACATTTTGTGTAGATTCCTTTAGGAGGTCAGAGACAGTTGGAGTGTATTTACTCTGCCCGTTCAAGTCCTTGTTGTCAATATTGATTGCAAAGAGTATAGAATTCAGACCTGATGACGAAGAAAAAAGGTCTGCTAACTGTAGCAGTCATTCCTAAGCATATATCTCTAAATATAACAATAAAGAAAAGCAAGAACTTCCACCCAGGCTACCACCTGCATTATAATTATAGAACATACACTTACTTTTAAAAGTCATTTTTTCAAAAATCTTTGCCTAACGTAGAATTAATATATACTAAACATACAAGCAACTGAACCCCTTCTACTTTGGCTTTCAGCAGCTATAGCCAGCCCACTCCAGGTCTTACCTCCACCAGTATACTACTAAAATAGCCACAAATAAGAAGCAAGAAGGGGAAGACACTTGGGCTGAAATGATTTCATCCACATGACCTATGTGTGCTGGCAAATACTGATCAAACACTGAAATTTTCAGCTTCTATAATGGTCTTTTTTTGACTCCATAATATGTGATACCTGTAAAGTTTATAATGTATTATGAAAAGTAACAGTAATTAAAGGACTGAGAGTTCTCTGCTTTATTTATTTTAGCTGCATTAACTTCTCAGTTGTTTTTTAAAGGAACTCTCAAAAGTCAAAATGACATTAATTTGAACCACAAAAATGAGTGAGAGCATGCTACATCTACTACATTATTTATTTGCTATATTACTGAATTCTTGTTTAGCAAACTAAGAGTTGTATTTCATTGTAGGAAGGTCAGTAACAAGTGTTCTAGGGTCACTGAAGAACTGGGAAGTCTCAATATCCCTTCTAATTGAAAAGAAGCTATTAACTTCACTTCTCAACTTAGTTCAGGCTAACTGCCACCTTTTCTTACGGGAATAGTTACGAGTCCAGAAAAGCCTTTAAATCATGATCTATTCACTACTGATTTTAAGACACTAAGGCTTACCAGCTGCCATGGTAGGAAGCATGCTAGACCGTTCTTCATCCATTACAAAGGCCCAGTCTTCATAGAAAATGCTGCCAAACAAAAGAGAAGTCTACAATCTATGGTAGATTGCCTGTTTTGGAAGCACTGACAAATGGTTACTTAATTCTATTAACCAACTGAATGAATTAAAAGAACATCTAGAAAACTCATTTTAGAAGTTCTTATATATCATAATTCTTGCTAAAATGGATATTGTACATACAGAAGTATCTGATGGGTGGTAAGTTCTACTAATTCAACAAAGGATAATTACAGAATCTGCAACCCATAGGTCTTGTGACTTCCTGGCTGGTCTCTTGGGAGGCTAAACGATAAAGAACTAAAATAGATATTATATGTAAATGCAGTACCTATAGAACTTTAGACTGAGAGTCCCAGACATAAAGGTAACTACCATGAAAAAAGTCCCTCTGAGAGACAGATCAAGACCCAGAAACCACAGCAGAACCACAAAGTGGGCCTGCCGGCTCTGCTCATTGAACAGGAGGACTAAATAGAAAAAGTTGCCAGAGACCTCTACAGGCCCTTTAAGCTTTTTTAATAAACAATTCTAGAGGATGGGTGAAGAGAGGGTGACCTGTGACTTCATCAGTGTTGGGAGCCCAGTGAGGAACTCCCTCTACCAATGCTGATGAGAATTTTCTCTGCAACCTGTTTTTTGCAGTCTTACAGTCAGAGAGAGTGGCCTAGGACACTGAGAAAGGACCTATCTAAAGTCACATAGCTACTATAGAGATGAGACTTGAACCCAGGTGCATCCTTACTCCAAGGCCAACTATAATTTCAGTACACCAATCTGAGGTGCGCATTCTCTCTCTCTCCCTTTGTACCCCTCCCTCTTTCTCTCTCCATATGTGTGTATGCAAATTTCACATATAAATAATACAATGCATAATCATATGCAATATTCCAGAGCAAAATTTGAGTACCAAAAAACCATTATATGAGTCTATGAGGCATGTGGAGCTCTCAGGAGGATAAATGAATGCTGCATTGATTCAGCTAATTTAATTTAGCCCTAGGGGACATGATAAGCTTAGATAAGACAGGATCCCTATGCTCACAGAACCTTCAGTCAAGGATCAGTATAGATACAAATACAGATAACTATGCTACACAATATTTCCCAATAAGGATGTTGTTGTTACTGTGGTTCAGTTGTTTCAGTCATGTTCAACCTTTCATGACGCCATGTGGGGTTTTCTTGGCAAAGATACTGGAGTGATTTGCCATTTCCTCCTCCAGCTCATTTTAAAGATGAGGAAACTGAGGCAAATAGTTGGTTAAGTGACTTGTCCAGTGTCTCAGTTTGGATCTGAACTCAGGAAGGTAAATCTTCCTTACCATGGGTTTGGTACTCTATCCAGTGCACAACCTAAGAGAGATCCACAGGAGAGGGTTGTCCTTGGGCTGTCAGGGAGGGTAAGGTCAGAAAAGGCTTCAGGACAGGCTTCAAGGAAGAGGCAGAACTGAAGTTTAGCTTTCAAGGATAAGTAGGGAACAAAAACATTCTAGCCACAAAGGTGAAAAAGGACAAGGTATGCTCAGAAATAAAGAGTATTCAATCTGACTGAAGTGTGGAGTTCATAATACCAAATAACTTAAGAGAAAGCTAGAAGGGTGGGGTGGCACCAGATTTTGGAGGGCCCTGAATGCTAGTCAGGAACTTTACTTGATATGCAATATAGAGCCAATGAAATTTTTTTGGTTTTCTGTTTTTTTTTAACAGTGGGATGATATAAGCTATTGTATTTGTGAGGACAAATGAAGGAGGTCAGAAGGCAACTTCATGTCAGAATTGCTGAACCAGTCACCTGGCAATCTGGAAATTTAAAAATATCTCTTCTCCTTTACAAAGCCAACCTTTCTACTTGGGCTCCTCCCTCCCACTGACGATGGACATTTGCTCCTTAGCGCCCCCTCCTGCATCTTTGATCTCACCTCCCCCACTGGCTCTTTCCCTTTTGCCTACATACATGCTGATCCACCCTTTCCTAAAAAAAAAGAAAAGAAAAAAACAGCCCTTCCCATCTGCTGTCCACACACCAATTTCTGTTTCCCTTCACTAACAAATTTCCATAAAGAGAATCATGTGGAACATGCCACATCATGAAGTACTGAGTTCAACTCCCACCGGAATTAGAAGTATTCAAAAGATGAAGTGACTTGGGGATATTGTTAAGACAGTACTATTAAGTCAAAAAGGATTGGCCTAATAGACCTGTAAGATCCCTTCCAAATCTAAGACATAATATCACAGATATTCTCTATCTGTTGCTTCCACTTCATCACCCACTCCATCCTCAAACTTTGCCACATGGCTGCTGTCCCAACTACCATACTAACCACTCTCTCCAAGGAAAATGGCTTTTTATCAGTTCACATCCAACCCTTCATCTTATGAGCATTTGACCCTACGTACAACTTCCTTCTTCCCTGGTCCCTGGAGACAGCAGACTCTCCTAATTCTCTTCCCTTTCCTTCACCTTCTTTTTTTCCTCCTGCCTCCAACCAAAGTGCCGTCTTCAGCCCTCTTCCCAGTGATCTCCTTCCAACGTCTACTCACCAGCCTCTGAAACAATGACTCAAAATCTCTATTTCCAGCTCCAAGAGTTCTCCTGAACTCTAGATCCACATTTCCAGCTAATGGATATCTTCACCTGAAAATGGCTTTAGTTTTAGAGCTTGAAAAAACCCTGGGGATAATCTTATCCAACATCTTCATCTCAAAGATGAGGAAATTGAGGCTCAGAGACCAAAGACACAAAGGTTGTAAGAAGCAAAGATAAGATTCAAACCTAAGTTCTCTGACTCTAAATCTAATGCTCTGTCTACTACACTACACTGCTCCTTATCAGCATCTAAAATTTAACATGTCCAAGCTGAATACCACAATTTTCACCAAAAAAAAAAAAAGAAAAAGCCATTTCCTCCTGAAAATTCTCTGTTTCTGATAACGGTGCAACCACCATTCTCCCAGTGATTTATGTTCAATACCTCAGTACTAGATCTTTAATGTCTCTCTTGTCTCTTCCTCTTCATATTTAACCAGCTGCAAATCCCTGTTGATTCTTCGTCCAAAATCTCTCTTTCATTGCCTTCTTTCCATTCTGCTACCATTCCACTCTGAGCTTTGATTACACCTCAGTGAGAGGTATTACAACTTCTTAACTAGCCTTCCTAGCTCTAATTTGTCCTATAAATTATATGTAGATTAACCTTCCGAAAGCATAGGTCTAATCACTCAACTCCTCCCCACCCCACCCCCATCAACTTGAAAACTTTCAATCACATTCTTCTGTCCAATAAATAAATTTCAAATCCCTTCACTTGACTTAAAATTAATTAGTTATTTTAAGAAATTATTCCAATATATCAAACTGAATTTAGATTTGCAATTCTGCCAATTTGTGATAACACAAAGGGGTAGCGAAATATTATGATATTCCCCTTTGTGAGAGCAATAAATGGGAGTTTAACAGCTCTTCACCAATCTTAAATCCAAGCCATTTATTAACTCTGCCTTATATTTAACCTCTGAAATAAAAAATTATATAATGGAAAGAACCTTGGACTTGTAATCAAAAGGCCTAGATTTGAATTTTGGTTTAACCATTTACTCTACTGTATAACTGTGGATAATGCAACTTCTCGGGAACCTCACTTTCCACCTCTGCAAAAGTGGGATAAAAATGTCAGGCAGCTTACAGCACAGGAAAATGAAAAGGATTAAAGAAAAATATGCATGAAATCCTTTTGAATGATAAAACATAAGGTAGATGCCAGCTAATACTGCTAGCGATGTTAACAGGGATATTAATAAAGTACACAATCTATAAGGAAAAGCAGAGCATGAGACTGTATCCAAAATTGTCTCTTCCCCTCTGGTTTCGAAGAGAAGGACATTTCAAAATAGCTCAAATTAAACTGTCAGGAAATAAAAGTAACATTCACTTCTAAAGAAAATGGTCTCCCCCATTAAAAGTCCTTGGACTATGTGTCCGAGAGCCAAGTCTTCAGGGCACCCCCAAGAGTGCAGGGGCTGTAGGGCTGCTTCAAGCCACTGGCCACCCAGTTACCTCAATCTAATTTTGTCGGCCAGCAGCATGTGGACATAGCGCTCCAAGGAATGTTCGTTGAGGGCACAACGCAGCCATGCTCGCCCTCTTCCCACATCTGTGCTGATGTTTCTCAGAGAGTAGAAGCGCTGTAATTCATGCTTATTCAGGACTTCCTTCACATAGTACCAAAATACAGGCTCTGCAAAAGGGAAAGGACAGAACCATCATCCCTAATGATGCATAGAAACACTCTAGCCAGGTACATTCACCCTCCTCTGTGACCTGGGTCATTTTGGCTACCTATTAACTTATGAACAGTATAACCAACCCAATGGTACCCAGTGGCATTCTTTCCACAGAATGCCTCTTTTTCAGGAGAGGACTGGTCAGAAGGAATTTGTTAGGTATAATGCCCAGGCTACTCAGCCAAAAAGCTGTTTTTAAAATTCATTCATCACACTTCAGATCAAATGACTTTATCCAGCATAGCCAGTCTTTTCTAAAAGTTGTAATCACCTTCTATTGGCCTTCAATGCAGGTAAAACATTTTCCAGCATGTTCTCACCCTTCAATTTAGGAAACTGCTTACTGCCACACAATTTTTCTATAGCTCGTCACCAGCAATGCTTAGGATGATAAGAATTATCCCAGGAGGACTCCTTTGCCACTGCCAAATCTAAGGCAGCATATTCAAAGTTCAATTCATCCACCACTTAATTCATGCAGGATCCAAAATTTAATTAGGAATTATGATATTATATACACTGCTATCTCTTTGCATCTAGAAGCTGAACTAATTCCAAAAGTGAGCAAGGACTTACTGATGACCAGGACCTCTGAAATCTAGCTTCCATGGAAGGGAGAGAGAGGGAGAGAGAGAGAGAGAGAGAGAGAGAGAGAGAGAGAGAGAGAGAGAGAGAGAGAGAGAGAGAGAGAGAGAGAGAGAGAGAGTTGTCCAATGGCAGCAGCATTTTTAATGGAGTTTGGTAACAGTGGAGGTCTTTCCAAAGTTGCCAATATGCTCCAAGTTTAATTAAAAACATATGATACCTGAAAAACTACAAGACTAAATTTAGGTCTGAATCAGATGGGGAATCTATTAGCGAAGCAGTTCTAACATGACCTCTACAAAGCTACACAGGAAAGAAAACCCCACTACTTGCCATTCCCATAAAGCATAATAAATCAGATCATCCTGCCTCAGAGAAAATAGACTGAGAACAAGTTTATAAACACTACACTACACTGTCAGCAGTTCATAAGCCCAATGATCAAATTCCAATCCAGAAGCAATGACTAAAGTGCACAGATACTGCCAAAGCAGACTTTCCTCTAAGGGGTCAGGGATATTACCTTAAAATTACATGATATTCTACAAAGGAAAAATAACTCCAACCCCCATGCCAAATTTAGGGAGCAGAAATGAGGTCAGACATATTTAATTTCTGTATTCTCCATAGCACAACGTTTTATACAGAGTTTGGACAGTCAAAATAAATCACTTTTAATGTTTCATTTCAAGGTTACAATATGACATTTCATTTGATGAGATTTTGCAAAATTTAAGAGTTTACCCTGTTTCATAGGGAATACAAAACTGTTGTTCCTTTCTGATTCACCATTCAATGAAAAAAAGATATAATATAAAAACTTATATGTATATTATATATTCATATATATGTCTTAACATACAATGAGTATCATAACCAAGGAAAATACCTTGAAACAGCACCGCTGTTACCAATATCCTTAACGGAACTTGAGATCAAGATATACAACAGAAACGTTTCTCAAATTAATACGGAAAGGTCCTCAATCCTTGTATGTGTATTCTCCCTCATTAAAAAAAAGAATCTTTCCTTACCACAATTACTTACTTATTTCTTCCTATCCATTTTTTTGATAACCTTCCAAAGAGTTGTCTTTCATTCAAATTAACATGCATATTTTACAATTACTGACATTTTCTTTTCTTATATTAATATGATTCTTTATTAAGAAAACAGAGGAACAATTTCTTTCTTCTTCTTAGCAATTTAATTCCCCAGTTAGAAAAAGGATTAAAAGAAACATAAACTCCTAAATGCAAATTAAGTACCCTTGTCTTCATTGATCTAGACATTTGCTTTCCTTCATACCTAGAGAATGGCTGTTAACTTTCATCTGCTGGGCACCCCTAGGCCTTATCACTGGCTCCTAGGCCCATCTGTTCAAGGTTGCTATTCAAAGAAAATGCATTTATTAATTTCTCTTGCCAGTTCCATTCTAGCCCTAACTACTGGGAGTTTCTGTTCCCTGGGTAGTATCTTTCTGTCAACATGTCTTTGAAATGTCCTCCTCTAATGTATTTGTATTTCATTCTTAGTCATTTACTTAATTTATTCCCCCCTTAATAAATGATTACTCTAATTTGAAGTAGACATTTTCAAAATGCTTTACAGAGTTTTGGTGTTCTGGTTTTTTTTTTACAAATCACTTCCCAATAAACTCTTCCCCATATTTTCCTCTTCATTAAAAAAAAAGTTGTCAACCATGTGATACAGCAATCTCACAAAACAAAGTGTATAACATTCTGCATCTATAATCCATTACTTCTCCAAGAAAAGGAATGATGTTCCAAAATCAATCAGTCCTTTGAAAACAATGCAGATCACTGCATTTGAACAAAATTCTGCTGTTTTTAGTGTTCTCTTCATTTATATTACTGTAGTTGTTGTGTATTTAGTTTTCCTGATTCTGCTTTTTTTTACTATGCATCAGTTCATACAAGTCTTCCCATATTTCTCTAAATACCTCACATCTGTCATTCCTCACAACATAATAATAAGCTATAATAGTAACATATCACAATTTGTTCAGTCATTCCCCAATTAATGGGCACATGCTTTGTGTATTGCTTTTTGTTAGTATAAAAAGTATTTTAAATTAATTTTCAAATAGCAAACATTTCAATTGTATCTTCTTGTAATATATCTGCTACTGGGATCACTCAGTCAAAAAGGTTGGACAGTTTAAAAACTTTCCTTACAAGATTCCAAATTATTTTATAGAACCATTGGGCTATTTCATAGCTTCACTAAAAATGTACTTCCCACGTATTAACTCCACCTTTTACCACCTTTCCCAGTTTGATAGCTATGATACCACTTCGGAATTATTTTAATTTTCATTTCTCTTAAAATTCATGCTTTGGAGCATTTCTTTTCATTTGATTGTTAATAGTTGATATTTCTTATTTTGAAAACTGGTCTCTCCATCTACTTGGTGTTATTATCCCCATTCTACAGGTAAGGAAGTTGTGGCCCAAAGAGGGAAAGTGACTTGCACATGCTCACATATCTCATAAATATCAAAGGCGGGATTTAAAACAAGGTGTCACAGACAAGTCAACCAATCAGTAAACATTTATTAAGTGCCATAAGGCAGGCACTGCGCTAAGCCCTAGGGATATAAAAAAGGCGAAGGACAGTCACTGCCTTCATGGAGCTTACGATGTAATGGGGGAGACAGCATGCAAATGTATACACGGCAAACAATTTACAGGATGAATAGTATATAATTAACAGAGGGAAGGCACTGGAATTAAGAGGGGTTGGGGAAGACTTCCTGTATAAGGTGGGGCCTTAAAGGAAGCCAGAGAAGGCAACCAGCAGAGATGATGAGGGAGAGCGCTCCAAGCATGGGAGACAGACAGGAGATTCTCAGAGCAGAGAGTTGGAGTGCATTGGTGAAACAGCCAGGAGTCAGCGTCACTGAACAGAAGAGCACATATTGGAGAACATGGCATAAGAAGACTGGAAAGGCAGGAGGGGGCTAGGTCATGAAGGATTTTGAATGCCCAAATAAGTGTTTCGAATCTAGACCTGGAGGCAACAGGGAGCCACTAAAGTTCACTGAGTAAGAAGGTGACACCATCAGACTTTCCTTTTAGGAAAATCACTTTAGTGGCTGAATGAAGAATTCAGGAGCAGACCACTGCAATAGTCCAGGAGAGGGGGGAATATCCGAGGAAAGAAGAAGGCATATTCAACAGATGTGGCAAATGTGAAACTGACAGGCCTTGGCAACAGACTGGATGTGGGGGGTGAGAGACAGTGAAAAATCCAGGAAGACTCGCAGGTTGTGAGTCAGAGGGACTGGAGGAGGGTATTGCCCTCTCTACAGTGACAGGGAAGGTGGGAGGAGAAGAAGGGTTCAGAAGGAAAGATAATGAGCTCGGTTTGAAGCACGTTGGGCTTTCAATGTCTACTGGATGGGGAATTGTGAACTGATCCAACCACTCTGGAGAGCAATGTGTAACTGTGCCCAAAGGACAAAAAAACCAAATATACCCTTTGACCTAATAATACTAGGTCTATATCTCAGACATCACCCTCCCCCCAAAAGAGGAAAAAAGACATGTACCAAAATATTTATAGCAGTTCTTTCTGTGGTGTAAAAGAACTGAAATTGAGGTGATGCCCATCAACTGGAGAATGGCTTCAAAAGACGTGGTATTTGATTGTGATGGAATACTGTTGTACCGTAAGAAGCAACAAGAAGAATGTTTTCAGAAAAGCCTGAAAAAAACTTACATGAACTGATATAAAGTGAATCAGTATACAGCAATCAACACAGCAACACTGTATGACAATCAACTGCAAATAGCTTAGATGTTCTCAGCAACGCAATGATCCAAGACAACTCCAAAGCACTTATGATGAAAATGCTATCCACCTCCAGATGGTACCTGATGGTAGAATGAAGAAAACTTTTCTTTTTTTACTTTCTCTATTTTTCTTGGATTTTTTTTTGGTCTCTGTTTTCTTTTGCAACATGGCTAATATGGAGATGTGTCACACGATTAAGCATGCATAACCTATATCAAATTGCTTGTCTTCTCAATAAAGGGAGGGAGGGAGGGAGGTAAGAGAAAAGAGAATTAGGGGTTCAAATGTTTTTTAACTGCCAAAAATTGTTTTTACACTTAACTGGAAATATATATATATATTTTTAAATGTCTACTAAACATCCATGTAGTGATGTCTGAAAGACAGCAAGACTGGAGGTCACCAAAGAGGATGGGGAAGGACAGGCAGACTGAGAGTCATCAGCAGAGAGATGGGAACTGAATCCATGGGATTTAGTAGTAAAGTGGCAGATAGATAAAAGAGGGTCCGAGAGAGAGCCCTGAAGGCCACCCGGGACTCCAGCCCTCTAGGGCATTCGGGCTACTCTGATGTGTTGTTTCTCTACAACAGGGACAGCAATAGGGTGTAAGTGAAAGAGAGCTGTATCTGGAGCCTGAAGACCCAAGTCTGAATCACAGAATTGCTCGTCACTTCACCTGTATGCACCACATTTTCCTCATCTATAAAATGAGAAGAGTAGGATAGACAATCTCTAAAATCCCTTCCAACTCTGTCACATGATTCTATAAGCTACCTGTTTTCTACTTCCCATGAATTTTCATAAGTTCCGCAAGGCCAGAGATCTTGCCTTACCTCATCAACTTAGAAGTTCCATCATCACCTAGTACAGTGACTTGAATGAATTAGGCACTTAATAAATGTTGGATGAAAGTATTAGTTCAACACAGCATAAACAACCACCAAACAAAATGACATTGTGGGTCATCATTAAGAGGACCAAAGTGGAAAATTTTATTACCAGCTGGGAAGACAAGATGAGGAAAAAGGTTCAAAGAACTTAAATAATTTACAAATGGTAGGCAGTATTTCTAGGACTAGAACTCAAGTTTCCTGCCTCCAAGGCAAGGGTTCTTTCCACTACAACATTTTGTTTTTCATTAAATATTGATCAAACAAGTAAATCCACAGTAATTTGAAATACTGACAGGTCTGTTTATAGAAACTCTAAAATGCTGAAGGAAGGGCCCTGGTAGCATATATAACTGAAATCTATACTTATATTAAATATATTAGAGCACAGGGGTCTTTAGTAGAGAAAACAGATATACACTCATTCACTGAATTTTAAAGATGCAAGCAATCACTGAGATAATATAGTCTGACCTTATTTTACATAACCAAAAATTTAAATCTACAGTGGGTATGCAACTTATGTAGCTAGTAGGAGCAGAGCCTAGATTAAAATCTATTCTCTTGCATGGTATAGGCAATTAAACGTTTGCTGAATTGAGTCAAAGTCTCCAATGTTCTTTCCATTACACCATAAAACCATACTATGCTTTCTATAAGTGCATTACTAAAAAGCCCCACAAAATATGGTCCAATCTTCCTTGGCAACCTTATAAATGGCTCCCAATGGGCCTCATTTCTTAAGAACAAGCAAAAATCACCTCACTTGAGTTTCATTTCCCTTTCTGCTAACAATGACAATTCACCATCTGCTAACAATGATAACAAGTCTAAAATGTTCAAAATTCTTATGGTAAAGGCAACGGCCTGGAGAGTTCCTGCATGAGTATCAAGCCCTAAGCAACCTTATACTTGTGTTGGATCTGTACACATCTAAAGATTTTCTTCATAGACCCAACAGTCATCCTTTCAAGAAGAATCTTCTTCTCCAAGAAGAATTTTTTGTTTTGTGTTTTCAAAACAGAAATTTTAAAAGAGAACTGAAATTGTTAAGGGAAGAGAGAACAACAGCAAAAAAAAAAAAAAAAGAAGCAAACTTCCTCTTTTGATCAAAAAAGATCAGTAGAATATTCTTCCAATGTAAGCAGATTATTCAGAATCTAACATTTTTTTTCTTTCTTAAAAAAATCATTCTTCAAAAAAAAAATCCTTTTTCCCTTGAAAAGTAAATAATATTTTACCCAGGGTTTTTTTTCTACCACAATTTTGCTAATGAATCTGAATGTGTCAATGTTTATATCTATTCTTGTATTTGACAAACCCATCGAATAAAGTATGCTATATAAACCACATCTGACATCCTTTTAACATAAGACCTGAGGAACAGAGGAGTTAAACATTCCAAAGAAGCTAAATATCAAAAATTGATACCAAAGTAAAGATACTCAGCAAATATCAAATTTACAGTTTATTGATTTAAAGTCTAAAAGCAAATGTAAAAAAGTCTTCAATGTACAAAAATATTTATGGTAGCTCTTTTTGTAGTGGCAAAGAAAAGGACACTAAGTGAATGCCCACCAGTTGGGGAATGGCTGAACAAATTATGGTATGTGAATGTAATGGAATATTATTGTCATATAAGAAACAAAGAAAAACAGTTTAGGAGGACTGGAAGGTGGCAGACAGGAAAAAAAAAATTTTTTTATAACAACGTAAATGTAACCAATTTACAAAACTCTACTCTCAAAAACATGGTTCCAACTAGTCTACCTTTCTAGACTCACTGCATTTTATTCTTCTTCAGGATCTCTACCTTCCTATCAAATTGGCCTACTGGCCAGCTGTTCCCTGCAGGCAGCATTCCATGTCTGTGACTTTGCCCAGACTATCTCCTATGCCGGGAATGTACTCCTTCTTCATTTGCAGCTCTCAGACTTCTGGGTGTCCCTCAAAGCTCAACTCAGGAGCTACTTCTTATGAACCCTTCCAAGGCTCTCTCCTCTCCCCCAGAGTGATCAGTAATTTTTCCCTCCTTAAATTACCTCATACACATCTATCCGCATGTATAACTTTCAGTACATACGACGTAAGCACCTGGAGAACAAGTCTTTTTTTGTCTTTGTCTTCATATCCCCATCACCTAGAACAGCGGCCTGAACACAGGAGGAAATCAACAAACACCTGCTGGGCTGCACTAGTGGACCAAGGAGATCAGTTCCTGTAATTTTACCATTTGATAAAACATTGCTAACACGTATCTAGACTATGGAGCTCTGTAAAGAATAAAACCTACAGGGACTTTTGAAAACAGTTTAAAAGTACTTTGATTTCCATCATGTTATCCAATCTTCACACAAATGCACTATCTATCTCCATGCAACAAGTGACCAAACTAGAGGTTTAGGGGATAACGATTTAGCCCCCGAGCACAGAGCTGACAGGAAGATCCAGGACTGCAAGGCACAGCTCCTGGCTCTGGTCACCACATTGACTTGCAGCAGAAAGCACCCAAGGAACATGCTCTTCTGATACTCGGAGTGCTTGAACAAGAATCCACACTTGCTACAACTATTAAAAGCCACACTGCTTACAGTCCGACATTCCTAGCTCTTTCAGAAAACTACCTGAATGTCATCCTAAACTATGGTACTTGAAATAAATTTCAGCATGGACAGAAATCATTTCTTTGATATGTTCTTAATATTATTACTTAATGCTAATAATAATAGTAGCTAATAATGAATAAACATAAACAATATGAAATTAAAGAATACTCCATTGCTGGGAGTTGCTAACATTATAATCCACTCTAGCATTGTTTTTACTTTCTCAATCATCCCCTTTTCTCCCTCCAGCAGAACTGAAAAGGCTTTGTTTTTCCAACCCAGTCTCTGCTCAGTACTTAGGCATCCAATTCTAACCCACTGAAACATTCTGGACCTGCCATGATGTGGCGAGCTTGGGACAAAGAAATATCTTGTGTGAAAAATCACTATGTTCCAACTTCTGCCCTCTTCATGATGGCTATGGAATATCCTCCACTCATCTTGTACATGCTCTTCCAATACTCAATTCTTCCTTTAATAATCAGTACAAGTTCAGGGCTTGGTCTTCTTCGGCAACAAACACACACACAAGTTCGGGGCCCACCCTATTTCAGCAACTGAATCCACTTCTTCATAAAAGAAACAGAAGGTATGCTTCATCAACGAGAATTTACCAGGGCAGACCCATTCATATTGTAAAACCCTGGGTCAATTTCCCACGGCAACATGACAGGTGGAATAAGGAAGGAACCCTCTGAAGCCCTTTCAAATTCCCCTCCAAACAAGTAGAAAACCACCTCAGAATTGATCTAGGATCAAGGAAGCACCTTAACAGATTGGCAGGATAGGTCTGCTTCAAGACTGGGGTACTCCACTAGCAAGGCCCCACCCTTCTGCAAACCAGCAGCCCCCTGGAGAGAAGCAAGCACTCTGTGCAATACACTAAGTCCCCCAGCACAAGCCACCAGCAAGGCCTTGACCCCATTACCAGTTAGTAGTGGAGCCTCACCCCAGGGCTAGCCAACAGACCTCAATCTTGAGGCCTACCAGAAGACAGACCCTGTTTCCATAGCAACTCAGTAGTAGGGTCCTACCCCTGGAGCAGGCCCACAGCTAAACCTCACACGCACGGAAGCCAACAGAGAGGCTCCTACACCCACTACAAGCCAGAAGGGAAGCCTACCCTCCTGAGAAAGGAAGCAGCTAAGCCCTGAAGTCCAGTGAAAACCAGCAGTAAGACCTAGAGGCTCAGCACAAAAAGCTTGGGTCAGTGCAGGACCAGAACTCAACTCTCACACAAAAACACCAAGCCATTAAAAAAGGCAAGAAAAAATGAGGAAAAACCAAAAAAAGGGCTTGACTATAGAAAGTTTCTATGGTGATAGAGAAGATCAAGTCATAAACATAGAAAAGGACAATAGTGTCAAAGTGGCTACATGTGAAGGCTCAAAGAAAAATGTAATTTGGTCTTAGACACAAAAAGAATTGCTGAAAGAGCTTACAAAGAATTTTAAAAAGTAAATTAAAGTAGAAGAAAGACTAGGAAAAGAAATGAGAGTAATGCAAGAGAATTATAAATAAAGAATCAATAGCATGGGAAAAGATATACAAAAATTTACTGAGGAAAATAATTCCCTAAAGAACAGAATTGTTAAAAATGGAAAAGAAAGTAAAAAAGCTCACTGAAGAAAATAATTCCTTAAAAGTCAGAATTAAACAAGTGGAAACTAATGACTCTACGAGACCTCAATATACAATAAAACAAAATCCAAAAAGAAAAAATATAGAAGAAAAACATGAAATTTCTCATTGGAAAAATAAGTGACCTAGAAAACAGATCCAGGAGAGAAAAAAAAAGAATTATTGGACTATCTCAAAGCCATGATTAAAAAAAAAAAAAGAAGCCTGGACATCTTTCAAGAAATCATCACAGAGAACTATCCTGATATATTAGAACCAGGGAGCCAAATAAAAATTTGACCTTCAAATACAAGACTCAAGGGAACAAGAAAGAGAAAACATAAGAAATTCAGTAAGGTTAAACTGTTTCCATCTCTACATGGTAAGATATTATTTGTAACTCTTAACAACTTCATTACTATAAGAGAAATTAGGAGTCAGTGTAGACAAAGTGTGCATATAAGGTGACTCTGATGGAATGATACCCCAAAAATACAAAATAAAGGGATAAGAAAAGTGTATTGGAAGAAGGATATGGGACACTGAACCGGGTAAATTAACCACCATAAAAGAGGCATGAAAAAGCTATTATAATGGACGGGAAAATGGGAGTTGGGGGTGGCAGGCAAAGCTTCAACCTCACCCTCATCAGAACTCACTCAAGAGGGAATAACATACACACCCTCAGTTTGATACAGAAATCTATCTTACCCCATAATGAAGTAAAAAGTCACAGGGAGAATAGAAGTGGAAGGGGGAACTAATAAAAGGGAAGGTATATTGGAGAAGCTGGTGATCAGAAGTAAAACATTTGTGAGGATGGAAAGGGTGGGAGGGTAAGAAAGAGAGGGGGAGAAATAAGCAAAACAGTAGCATAAAGGGAAATAAGCAATTAGTTATAACTATAAATGTGAATGGAATGAACTCACCCATAAAACAGAACTAGACAGCAGAATGGATAAAAAACCAGAATCCTACAAGATGTTTACAATAAACACATCTGAGGCACAGAGATACACACAGGGTAAAGGGAAGAGGCTGAAGGAGAATCTATTATGAAGCAAAGAAAGCAGGGGTAGCAATCCTGATCTCAGACAAAACAAAAGCAAAAATAGATCTAATTAAAAGAGATAAAGAAGGAAACTATATCTTGCTGAAAGGTACCACAGACAACGAAGTCATATCAATACTAAACATATGTGTACCAAATGGTGCATCTAAATTTTTGAAGAAGTTGAATGGGTTACAAGAAGAAATAGATAATTAAAAAATATTAATGAGAAGCCTCAATTTTCCCCTCTCAGAACTAGAGAAATCTAACCAGAAAAATAAATAAGAAAGAAGCTAAGGAAGTGAATAAAATTCTAGAAAAGTTATGACAGCTCTCTGGAGAAAACTGAATGGGAATAGAAAGGATAATAACATTTTTCTCAGCAGTACATGGCACTTACACAAAAAAATGACCATCTAATAGGACATAAAAACCTCACAACCAAAAGTAATGATAGCAAATGCATCCTTTTCAGATCATAATGCAACAAAAATTACATTCAAAAATGGACAATGGAAAGAGAGATCAAAAATTAATTAGAAATTAAATAATCTAATCCTAAGAAATAAGCGGGCCAAAGAAAAATCATAAAATAATAATTTCGTTAAGGATAATGACAACAATGACACAACATACAAAAATTTATGGGATGAAGACAAAGCAGGATTTAAGGGAAAATTTATGTCTAATTGCTTACATCAATAAAACAGAGAAAAAGCAAATCTAATTAAATTAGGAATACACCTAAAAAACTAGAAAAACAAATGAAAAATCCCCAATTAAACATCAAATTGGAACTCCTGAAAAATCAAAGAATAAATAAAATTGAAAGTAAAAAAATCATTAAACTAATAAATAAAACTAGAACCTGGTTTTATGGGGAAAAAAACAATAGAATAGATAAATCACTGGTTAATTTCATTTAAAAGAAGAAAGAAAATCAAATTACCAGTATCAAAAATGAAAGGGATAAATTCAATACCAATGAAGAGGAAATTAAGAAAATTGTTAGGAGTTATTTTGCCCAATTATATGCCAATAAATTTGACAATCTAAATGAAATAAATGAATATCTATAAAAATATAAGTGACTCAGATTAACAGAAGAAATAAAATATTTAAATAACCCAATCTTAGAAAAAGAAATTGAACAAGCCATCAACAAACTCCCTTAAAAAAAAAGTGCCAAGGAGGAGCTAAGATGGTGGAGTAGAAAGATTCACATATGCTAACTCCAAACCCACAGCCCATAAAATACGTGTAAAGAAGAACTCCCAACAAATTCTGGAGCAGCGGGAGCCACAGAATAATGGAGTGGAGGAGATTTCTGCTCCAGAGAGCCCTGAAAATCTGACACCAATGGTCCTCCAGACCTGGAGCAGAGCCCAGCCCTGCCTTGGCCACATGGCATGGAGAGTAGCAGATCCAAGCAGCCTTCAGGGACAAAATCTCCAGCGGCCTCGCACATCCCTCCACCCACAAGCGCAAACGTCAATGTGAGAGAGCCTTTTTGGCTGGCCGAGAGGGGAGCAGGGTGTCTCCATACCTCAGGCCCAGCAGTGGAGGCAGAAGCAGACAGGAGTTCCCAAAGCAGACAGGAGCTCAAATCCATTATTGAAGGTCTCTGCATAAACCCTCTGAGGGAAATGAGCCCCACATGGTGGCCCTGCCCCCACCTGAGCAGCTGAATTTAATCTCACACTGAATAGCAGCCCTGCCCCCACTGAAAGTCCTGAGGCTGGAAGTAGCATTTGAATCTCAGACCCCAAGCACTAGCTGGGCGGATCTGGAGGTGAGGTGGGTGTGGAAAGGAATCTGAAAAGTCAAGTAACTGGCTGGGAAAATGCCCAGAAAAGGGAAAAAAAATAAGACCACAGAAGGTTACTTTCCTGGTGAACAGATATCTCCTCCCATCCTTTCTGCTGAGGAAGAACAATGCTTATCCCATCAGGGAAAGACATAGAAGTCAAGGCTTCTGTATCCCAAACATCCAAAATAAATATTCAATGGGCTCAGGCAAATATTCAATGGGCTCAGGCCAAATATTCAATGGGCTCAGGCTATGGAAGATATCAAAAAGGATTTTGAAAATCAAGTTAGACAGGTGGAGGAAAAACTGGCAAGAGAAATGAGAGAGGTGCAAGAAAAACATGAAAAGCAGGTCAACACCTTGCTAAAGGAGACCCAAAAAAATGCTGAAGAAAATAGCACTTTGAAAAATAGGCTCACTCAATTGGCAAAAGAGGTTCAAAAAGCCAATGAGGAGAAGAATGCTTTCAAAAGCAGAATTAGCCAAATGGAAAAAGAGGTTCAAAAGCTCACTGAAGAAAACAGTTCTATCAAAATTAGAATGGAACAGATGGAGTCTAATGACTTTATGAGAAACCAAGAAATCATAAAACAAAACCAAAAGAATGAAAAAATGGAAGAGAATGTGAAATATCTCATGGGAAAAACAACTGACCTGGAAAACAGATTCAGGAGAGACAACTTAAAAATTATGGGACTACCTGAAAGCCATGATCAAAAAAAAAAAAGCCTAGACATCATCTTTCATGAAATTATCAAGGAAAACTGCCCTGATATTCTAGAACCAGAGGGCAAAATAAGTATTGAAGGAATCCATCGATCACCGCCTGAAAGAGATCCAAAAAGAGAAACTCCTAGGAACATTGTGGCCAAATTGCAGAATTCCCAAGTCAAGGAGAAAATATTGCAAGCAGCTAGAAAGAAACAATTCCAGTATTGTGGAAATACAATCAGGATAACACAAGATCTAGCAGCTTCTACATTAAGGGATTGAAGGGTGTGGAATATGATATTCCAGAAGTCAAAGGAACTAGGATTAAAACCAAGAATCACCTACCCAGAAAAACTAAGTATAATACTTCAGGGGGAAAAATTGTCTTTCAGTGAAATAGAGGACTTTCAAGCATTCTTGATGAAAAGACCAGAGGTGAAAAGAAAATTTGACTTTCAAACACAAAAATGAGAAGAAGCATGAAAAGGTAAACAGCAAAGAGAAGTCATAAGGGACTTACTAAAGTTGAACTGTTTACATTCCTGCATGGAAAGACAATATTTGTAACTCTTGAAACTTTTCAGTATCTGGGTAGTTGGTGGGATTACATACACACACGCACACACACACACACATGAGCACTTACACATACATGCACACACAAAGAGACAGAGAGCACAGAGTGAATTGAATAGGATGGGGTCATATCTTAAAAAAATGAAGTTAAGCGGTGAGAGAGAAATGTATTGGGAGGAGAGAGGGAGAAATGGAATGGGGCAAATTATCTCTCATAGAAGAGGCAGGCAGGAGACTTTTTAGTGGAGGGAAAAAGGTGAGCTGAGAGAAAAACATGAAGTTTACTCTCATCACATTCGACTAAAGGAAGGAATAAAATGCACACTCATTTTGGGATGAAAACCTATCTTACAATACAGGAAGGTGGGGGAGAAGGGGATAAGCAGGGTGGGGGGGATGATGGAAGGGAGGGCAGTGGGAGGAGGGAGCAATTTGAAATCAACACTCTTGGGGAAGGACAGGATCAAAAGAGAGAATAGAAGCAATGGGGGGCAGGATAGGATAGGATGGAGAAAAATATAATTAGTCTTACACAACACAACTATTATGGAAGTCATTTGCAAAACTACACAGATATGGCCTATATTGAATTGCCTGACTTCCCAAAGGAAATGGGTGGGGAGGGAAGGATGGGGAGAAGTTGGAACTCAAAGTTTTAGGAACAACTGTTGAGTATTGTTCTTGCTACTAGGAAATAAGAAATACAGGTAATAGGGAATAGAAAGTTATCTGGCCCTACAGGACAAAACAGAAGATGGGGACAAGGGAAGGGAGGGATGATAGAAGAGAGGGCAGATTGGTGATAGGGGCAATTAGAGTGCTCAGTGTATTGGGGTGGGGGGAGGGGAGAAATGGGGAGAAAATTTGGAACCCAGAATTTTGTGAAAATGAATGTAAAAAGTTAAATAAATAAATAAAAAAGACAAAGAAAAAAAGAAAAAACTGCCAAGGCCAGCTGGATTTACAAGTGAATTCTACCAAATATTTAAAGAACAATTAATTTCAATAGTATATATACTATTTGGAAAAACAGGTAAAGAAGGAATCCTACCAATTCCTTTTACAACACAAATATGGTGCTGATACCCAAACCAGGAAGAGTCAAAGCTGAGAAAGAAAATTATTGACCAATTTTCCTAATGAATATTGATGCAAAAATTATAAATAAAATCCTAGCAAAGAGATTACAGCAATATATCACAAGAATCACACACTACAACCAAGTGGAATGCAAAGTTGGTTCAACATTAGGGAAACTATCAGCATAACTGACCATATCAATAACAAAACCAACAAAAATCATATGATTATCTCAATAGATGCCGAAAAAGTCTTTGACAAAATACAGCACTCATTCCTATTAAAAACATCACTGGAGTTTACCTTAAAATGATAAGTACTATCTAAAATCATTAGCCAGCATTATCTGTAATGGGGATAAGCTAGAAGCCTTCCCAATACAATCAGGGGGTGAAGCAAGGATGCCCATTATCACTTTTATTATTTAATACCGTACTAGAAATGTTAGCTATAGCAATAAGAGAAGAAAAATTAGAATAGGAAGAATTAGAATAGACAATGAAGAAACGAAACTATCAGTCTTTACAGGTATGTTATACTTAGAAAATCCCAGAGAATCAACTAAAAAAATTACTTGAAATTATTAACAACTTTAGCAAAGTATGAAGATACAAAATAAACCCACATAAATTATTAGCATTTCTATATATTACTAACAAAACCAGCAGCAAGACATAGAAAGGGGGAGAGGAACAGAACTTGGAACGCAAAACTTTAATTAAAAATGTGAGAAAAAAAAATTTTTTAAACCATGGGATCTTTAGTCATGTAAAACTCCTAATTATTTTATCTCTTTGGTTAAATCAAAATCATCTGTGACTACAGTTCCAAAGACATGTGACTTTAAAAACTACCTTGTTCTTTAAGTATATCATCCGACTTTTTATTGATACCGCCACTACTGCATAAGACTAAAAGGAAAAGAATTTGAGTCATGAGATATAATCACTGAATTGTGGAGAAGTAACTTTATATTTCGCCAGCAAATAAATAATTCTGAGAGTAATCAATCATTCTTTGGTGAAGGTTCCACTCAACACAATAGTCCTCTATTTCTGGAGACACAGTTTGAATCTCAATCAGGTTCCAAGTTACAACCAATTGGGTGAACTTGTGCTGGTCCTTGAAGAATCTGGTAATTTACCGGCCCAATCTATACTAAAAGAATCTAAGGGAGAGATGATGCATACCCCCGGTAAATGCTTCACTACTCCACAAAAAGAAAATATGAGTTGTTCAGACCCTTGGTGCCTCTGGCTAAGATTTTGCAGCTATAGAAGTGGCCTCAATCCACAAATCTACATAATCTCCTGGTTAACACTTACTCCCTCCAACAATGAAGCCTGCAACCTACTCACAAACCGTTCCAGCCCGGGAGCACTATCCATGTCCTCCCACCAATCTGACCCAAAGGGGCTTACTTCACATCTTGGGGGCTTTCCTGTGTGGATGCCAGTTACGCACATGCTTTGTTCTTCACCTGTGCTAGGTGAATAGCCCACATTTTTTCGAAGCATACTTTTTTCTGAAATCCTTTCCAGCATTTCTCCTAATTTCTCACTGATAATGTGATGCAACCTGTTTACACTCACCCCTCCACTGCCCTTTGAATGATCTGCAACCTCAATCCTCAGAGTCTCTAGTACTCTATGATTTGAAATTGTACATCACCAGAAGAAACGTGAGGTCAAAAAGGATGGTCCTCTGCTTGAGAGAGAAGCGTAGGGTCATTAAAAGAGGTGTACAGCTTATCAAAGACAATCTACCATTCTCTCCTCCTCCTGATCAACTCTGGGTTCAGGTTCATTTGCAGAGTCTATCTCAGAGACATAGACTAACTGACGTGGGTCAAGTCTCACTATCTCAGAAATACACATTAATTGGCATGTACAAAGTCCCAAACACAGAAGAAAAAAAGATAAAACAAGAAAGTAAAATAGGAAACTAAAACATGAGATAAATTTAATGAGCTAATGAAGTCATTTTGAAAATGAAAGAAAAAGGAACCGTGGATAATTCTAATAAAAAATGTTACGGGCGTTTGTTTTAGTTTTATCTTTGTTTTAAGGGCAAACTTGTTCTCCGAGCTGGTAAAACAACAACGATTAAAAAAAAAAAAAAAAAAAAAAACAAGCACATCCCCTTGTAAAGAAAATGTAGTCAGCAACTGGCAAAGATCCTAGATAAAATTCAGCAGATCGCTCATTCAACCCAGCACCCTGGCAGAAAATGAGAACGTCAGCATTTGACATCAGGTGTTCTAAGTACATGAATCTATAAGAGAAAATGTCCTTTCTTGGCCTCTACAACAGGAGCTACTTAGTGACATGAATTCTGTAGATTCTCAAGCGCAATCTTGTCAGTTTAACATTAGACTAATCTATAAAATGAAGGGTTTAGATTAGATAGATTCCTGCTCAGGTTTTCTATTTTCAAAACTTGCAATTATGAATAACAAAAGTAATAGAACATCTTCTTTTGCTGAACAAAACACTAATTCACTGGTATTGTTTCCATCCTAACACACTTAGAACTGTAGAGAGAGGCCTAATCACCAACATCTTTTAATGCGACTTCATTATTGCACCCTATTTGATTCATACATGCCAGTCTCACCTTCCTATCTAATTTTTACATTCACTGAATGTAAAGACCACCATTTCTACTTCTCCTGTGTACCCACAGCGCCTATCTAGCCCAGGGTTAGTCACTGGACAAAACAGGCCCTCTATAAATACTAGTCAAGTAACTGAAAAGAATAATTTTGGATTTCAGGATAAAGACTATCTTATCCTCTCTGTCATCCTCGTTGCTGTTCAATCTTCACACTCAAAGAGGCTGAGGACATCACAATGCTGGGATCGAGGTGAAGAGTGTTTGACTGTGGCTCACTAGGACAGCATAAGCTTGTAAGGCTCCAGTACAGGTGGGACACACAGTCCAGAAGAACACGGGGATGGAGATACCTCACGCTTCTTTTCAGCTGCTGCAATGCCACTCTGCACCTTCTTGGATGTGATCACAACATGCCAGGCAGTCCTGTCTCACAATCAATCTAAATCACAATACTAAAGTTCTTCAGAGAGACCTTGAGAGGACCTTGCATGCATCTTCTGACTTTCATGTGAGCACTTGCGTTGTACAAGTTTTCCATAAAATAGTCTTTTAGGTAAACATACATTTGGTGTTTGGGCTGTATGGATATTGCCTACCCCAATACTCTGGAGATCTACAGGTGTTTAATAAATATTCATTGTTTACTACACAAGATCATAAATTCATATATAATTACTTAACTATCTCCAAAACTGTGTTTTTGTCCACTTTTTCCTATCTGTATGTTCACAATACATAGTGTGTTTTATAGAGCATCACAGTTCAACAGGAACTTGACTGCAAAAAATCAAAGTATGGCTATAAGATGGGTAAACTGAAAAGATTAGATAGACTCACATTCTCTAGAAAACCTTAAATTCTAGATGTGTCATTTTCAACAGAAGTAGTATACTGAATGAGCAATTTGTGATTTTTATTGAGGAACTTTTCTAGTTGATGACTGGGTAACCATCACAAACAAATGTACTTGTTCTCCATGAAAAAAAAACCTCTGCAGCAGTCTCATGAATTCAAATGCCACTGTTTGGAATTTGTTATCCATTGGACAAAGGCTAGGCTAAAGTTTACCTTGGCTTATCTAACTAACCTTGTCTTAAAAGATAATAGAAACCTTATAGTTGTTAAGAAGAATATTTAAAATAATCAAAAGAAAATACATAATTTCACATACTTCAGAAGTACTATTTACAAACAATCGACATGGTAATCTTAAGTCATTCTATATCCTATAATAGGTCCTCTAAGGCCCTCAATGTACAATAAATGCCCATAACAATTTTATTCAAATCTTATGTTTGACAAATAAAATTTCTTTTTAAATATTCTATAATTAAAACTTCTCAATAATTCAAATTGCTCTTGGTCATCAAAAAGGTTAACAATCAGAAGAGGCATTGAACCGATGATACTTACCTCTCTGTACCTCTCTACCTCTCTGAGTTTGGCTTCTGGAAACCAAATCAGAAGTCTAAAGATTGCCTTGTAATTATGTAGAATCAGACAAGGTAGGTGCCTACACAAGAAATAAGCTGCTCAGGTGGTACAGGTACCCTTCTCCTAATCAGAGTTTAAACCACCTTCCTTCTTTACCAATCTTTCCATTTTTTAGTATGGATGAGTTTCTCTTCAAGATCTCCTTCAGCAACCCAAGCTATCCATTCAGTTTTTCTGCCTATCAAAAAAAAAACTTCAAAAAATCTTCCTTTGATTGTTTCTGTGACAGTCCCTGATACTATCATTTAACACTAAGGTTCCAAAGACTATTTTTAATCACAGGTGTGCCTCTACCTACTTCATGAGTACAAATTAGTGAGGTTTTACTAAATAAACAATAGAAGGGATAACATTTTATGCACTGCTCAGATGAATACCATTAGCATACTCTGAATGTTTAATTAATATTAATTAAAGACAAGAATTACAAAAGGCATGTTGGCAAACTATCAAAAATGTTTTCTCTTTTTTTCTAATTTGCTACAAAGCTACTAACAAGTTTATCAGAATAAAACAAAAATAATAGCTTTCATAATTAATTAATCTATTTTTAATTCATGCATACAATCCTACTAGACTTTGACAGGGAAACAGTAAAGATAAAGCAAAGGCCAGAGATAGCTTAGACTCTCTCAGGTAGAACTGGACAACCTTCCACAGCCTTGTAAAAAATAAATGGTTGCAAACGAATGGAGCTGAAGATACCCCAAGCTCAAGCCCTGACCTACACAAACCCCTTGTACTCAACTTCACTTTACCAAAAACTTTGTCTCAGAAATTCTGGTGCAAATGATTTCAAGGTGGTTTCTTCCATCCTCAAGGAAAAAGGGGGAAAGGAGGGAAGGAAGTTGAGAAATCATTCTATTCCTTCAAAACAATATAAACTCTTAAATTAGATGCTCTCTTATAATAAGAAATCCAGTTTGGGAAGTAGCTGTTTTCTGTTATAAAAAGAGGAGACATCTGGGGGGACAAGAGCAGAGGAAAGAGTAAATGTAAGAAGTACTTACTATGTGTTAAACACTGGAAAACAGACAAAGTGAGTCTCAGTTACTGTATTCCGCCCGCCCACACTCAACCAGGGCACAGTAGGCAGGCTTCTTATTAGGCTGAACCAAGAGCACAACACGCCCAAGAGTTAAGTCCTAAAAAAGCTACTCCAATCCCTAGAACCAACCAGTAAGTGTATGGCCTTATGAAGACATCACAAACCCCTCTATAATAGGTTGTTTGTCCTTCATTGCCAAAAAGGACCGGCAGCATTATGGGGTGACGCCTCACCGCACAACTCGTAAGCTTCACTCTCCCTTCCTGAATCATTGAAGGCCAGTGCAGGCCATGGCCCAGGATGCTGTGGAAGACCTTGGTGTCCTGCATGTCTGACCAAGCTCTAAGCGCTCCACCGCTCCTGCTTCAGCCACCTTCATGGTCACTGGAACAAGGAAAGTCTTCCTACGATTTGGGTAGATGTGCCCCTGATTCCCTGATTCTCCAGGGGGTTTGAGGCTTCTCAGTTACCCTCAATCTGGTTTAAGCCATCTACCAAGACAATTTTACTAGGGTGTGGCTGCTGTCCATGCTACAGCTTCTTGGAGCCACAGGTGAGTGCCAAGTAGACACCGGAAGTGGATGAGCAGTCCTGAAAAGGGCTCAGCAAGCTTTCACACCAGAGGTACTAGTCCTCCATGATACCACATAAGCCCCACCTATACAATATATGCTATTATTTGATGAACTAGTTTCTTTTCCTAGGAAAAAAGGTTACCTTGAGGCTCATACCACAGAACGCTTCCTAATTACATGAGGCAAAGGAAAGCAAAAAATAAGAAAAAGAAAAGAAAATAGGAAACAAGTGGAAATCTCTTTAAACTTTCAATTCAGTTTAAAGTAAAATTAAGCATCTACAATTTGGAGAGTACCATGCTGGACCTTAGAGAGCTACAAGAATAAATAAGATACTGACCCAGTTCTCATGAAGAATTACTATTAAATGGAGAAAAATGGCACTGATACAAATAACTAGAGAAAATAGAAAAATATAAGTACATAAAAGAAGCGTAAAGTGCTATGCTAGGTACAAGCAAGGAAAGATCATTTCTAACCCAGAATCACAGAAAGCTTTACAGAGAAAGGAACAATTAGATGGTGTTAATTTAGCAGAAAAAGTCAGGGCAAACATTATAAGGAGAGAATTATCATGAGTTAAGCCAGAACATGTATAGGAAGTGACAAATAGTCAACTTTGGCTAGAGTATAAAGAAAGTGGTAAAGATGTAGTATGATATAAATTTGCTAAGATGAGGTAGTACAGGTTTGTAAATGACCTTGAATATAGCTAAGGAGTTTAGATTTTATCAAATTCAATTCCACTCAACAAACATTTCTAAAATATTTACTTATTACAAAGTACTGGAGATAACAAAGGCAAAAACAAGATAGCTCCTGCCTTGAGGGAACTCCTGATCTTGATGTATCAGGGAGGTTCTAATGAGGCACTGAAGGAAACACTTTGATTTCTAAAACTGAGAAACCGCTGAAATGAAGCAATCAACAAGCATGTCGTAAGCCCCTACTATGTTCCCAGGCTCTGTGGCAGATAGGCAATAGCGAGTCTGTATTCTGTCAAAATGAAAAGGCAACCTCTACATTGGGTTGAAGAGTAGCTGAGACAGAGGAGAGAAAAATAAAACTCTATCAAGGAAAGGAAGAATCAAAAAGAAGCAAAATGAGTAGTGGAAAGAACAAGACTTGCGAGTCAGGAGTCCTGGGTTCTAATTCAAGTTCTGCCACTAACTGGCTTTATGACCTTGGGATAGACGTTTCCCTTCTGTTAGGTGATCTCTAAACTGAGGGAGCTGGGTTGGATAAGCTCCCAGGCCCCTTTCAGCTCTGACACATTCTATGATGCTAAATATTTAACAGTGGGTATGCACTCTCAATAGAAATTAGGCACAATGAGCTCTCATCTCCCTGTAAAGTGATGGCAATCATAAGACAGCACATTTTAATTAGCAGCAACACAGACATTATCAGGATGCTTAGAGAGATTCCAAAACCTTGAACGATGTTGAGAAGCACAGACATGGCCTGAAATACAAACTGCTTTTAACTCATCACTGATTTCTTCCTTAGAACTGATGTAATTATAAATGACAGTTTCAAAGTAAATAACAGTCAAAGTAAGTTAAAGGAACTGAAGCATGGCACACATGGACAGCCTTCTTTAGCACCACAAACTTAAAATGTGTCACACAAAAACTGCTGCAAACAGAGACCATGGTTTCCAAAGACAGAATTATGAAATGTCATGCTCTTCACATGCATAATATTAAGCAAAGTATTAGTTTCCTGCCAACTGCCATGCCACATTTGTGAAATAAATACATTTTACACCAAAATATCCTACTGCAGGATCCTGGATTGTGTTTAGAACCTAATGTAGCTTTGAGAATCTTACATCAAGAATATAACAATGACTGAAAAAGCCCATTCAGCACTGAATTGTTTACAAAATTAAAAAGCAAACATACATCTTACAATTCAAGTTACCACCCCCCACTTTCATATAGCAAAAGCCTAGACACTTATAAAAGGGGAGTAAAATACCAAAGTCCTGTTCAACAGTGCAGTCAGTACCTGTCTCTGTCTTGCTAGAGAATCCTGCTGCCTGTCTGATCGCTGCTGCCGTTAACGCTAATCCGCGACTCCTCTTCAAGCCATGCTGTAACACAGATTCAAACTGGGCACACAGACAAGTCACTCTGCAACAGAATAAATGATTAATCAAACCATCGTGTGACGAGAATAACAGACACAGCAGCAGCAGCATCCAAATGCAGTGGATTCAGACACTGGGCAAGAAGGTAGACGGGCACCAGCATGCCGAAGGAAAACACTTGGTAATTTACCTCTGTGGGACACAGAGCAAAAACAACTTTGATTTATGTTAATTTTACTTAGTATGTGGGAGCATCACATAGTCTAGCCATATTCATCATACTCATTAAAACACAGTAACAACAATTCGTAAGACGAGGGAAATGAAATTTGTACAAGCAGCAAGAGATGAAAAAATCCATTTAGAAACAAATCGGTGCATGTGGGGGTGTTAATCATATCCAATTCACAAGTCACAAATGCAGCTCTAATTCACCTCACACTTTCGCAGTAACGAGATGATATTTTCATGGCTTGAATTCGCAATGTGCCAAGTTAGAGACTGCATGTGACTTCATGCCATGTTACACACACTGACAAACAACAGAACTTCCAAATTCTTGTTCCTTGCTTCGTTAGGCACCTGATGTTTTGCCAGAGATTCAGTTTTTAAGTCAATGGCAGAGCTGGCTAAATCTTCAACTAAACAAAGGCACAACCAGGGTACAATGTTACCCACAATAAAGTGAGGGATAACTATGGCATAGTGGATAGGGCCTTGGACTTAAGGGTCTAGAGGACCTGAATTCAAATCCTGCCTCACAAAGCAGGTTGCCTCAGGCAAATCACTTAAATTTTCTGGGTCTCAGTTGCTCCATCTGTAAAATGAGAGAACTGGACCATGACGCCTACAAGCTCTCGTCTAGCTCTGAATTTATGATCCCGTGATCCTATTAGCAAAGCGAACTAGAACCCTAAATATTGTGGCCACAGAGAAAAAACACAAAAATCACACCTTTCCATAAATTCCTCTGATTCATGTTGCTTATCAATTCAAAGAGTCACAGATGCAGGGCTGAAAGACCACCTGGGTCAAATTCCTCACTTCACAGATGAGACACGTGAAGCCCAGAGACTTCCCCAAGACCACACATTAGTCAGTCCGAGGAAGTCAAGGCTTCCCTGCTTGCTGACTGAGTGACTGAGCCACCACCACTGGCATGGCACATCCCAACTTAATTTCCTTCCCTTCCTACTCCACCCCTGCCAGTCATGAAAAATAAACCTACTTACCCCTGAGTGAGAAGAGACTACCCACTATCCTGTACTCAATCCAAGACTTACAGTCCAAAGAGAAGAGAATTCATTTTCCCCTTCATCAATTCAGAAAAGAAGGGGAAAATGAATTCTCTTCTCTTTGGACTGTAAGAATAAATTCAGCATTGAGCCAGGAGTCAGAAGGACAAGGCTGAAATCAGTCCTCAATAACCTACTAGCTGTGTGACTCTGGGCAACTGACTTAGCCTCCATCTGCCTCAGTTAGTTCATCTGTTAAATGGGGATAATAAGGGCATCTACCTCCCAAGCTTGTTATGAGGATAAAATGAGATGATATCAGCAAAGTGCTATGATAGCTATCATTATTATAAATTATAATTACTGTGTCCTTGAACCACCCATAATCTCAGAACTACAACTTATCTAACTTCTCTTCTATGTGTCACTGTATATTATATTCAGTTAGTCACATCTATATTCAGATAACTGGAAACCACGTGCTACTTGGCTGCAGAGATGTCTACCAAAGTCTAGGGTGCAGAACCCGCAGCCTCAAGGCCACATGTGGCCCTCTAGATCCTCAAATGCAGTCCTGTGACTGAATCCAAACTTCACAGAACGAATCCCCTTCATAAAAGGATTTGTTCTGTAAAACTTGGACTCAGTCAAAAGGCTGCACCCAAGGAACTAGAAGGCCACAGGTTCCCTATCCCTGAAACTATCTTACACAAACATTTCTGTTCCCTTACAATGAGCTTAAAAATTTTTGAAAATTTTAAATAAGGTTTCTGAAATGAAAATTTGCTGGGATCCATGTCCAGGAAAACAGAAAAGGCACAGGGGAAAGAGCACTGATTCTGAAGTCTAAGGCATACGGTTCAATTCCCCCTTCGGATGTTCGTGACCTTGCACAAGTCATCTAATCTCCTCATGCCTCAGTTTCTTCATTTGTAAAAGGAGGGGGTTGAACTGTATGGCCTCTGAGTTCCCTTTCAACCTTAGATTTATGACCCTTAATTCTCCAGTTATTACCAACAATCTGATGTCTTAAACTACTCAGTGTTGCCAGAATCAAGTATTTCATTCTTTTCCTCCTTTAAGAAGCAGAGGGGAAGGTGATAAGAGGAGACAAGATCCTACAAAGACCTATCTTTTTAGATTTTTCTAAAAATGTAACAGTTTATTGAGCACATATTACAGGCACTTCAAGGAGAGTACAAAGGTGAATAAATACAGCCCCCATCATCAAGGATTAAACCAATGGGGGAATAAAAAAAAAACTATAAAACAAGTTAGAAAATACTAGAGAAGTACAAAGTGATATGGTGGTTTGGAGATCTATCCGACAAAGGGGAATAAGGGAAAGCTTAAGAGAGAAAGTGATGTAATGAAAGGTAAGAATCTGGATATGTAAAGAGGGGCAGAAGGCGAGTGTAGTGGATGAGAGAGGTATTTCAAACAGAGGTGAATGACAGAAGCCAAGAAGCAGAGGCAGAGGAGTGTGATAGCTGGGCTCAGAGGGTGAAGTCAGCCAGTGTAGTTAAAGCACAGTACATAACAGAGAGCAGGTTGAAATAAGTCCAAAAAAGAAGGCTGGAGTTGAAGCAGACAGGGGCCTTGAACAGGTGAAGGAGTTTGGATTTTATTTTGCAGGTAATAACACACTGAAGTTTCTGAGCAAGCAAATATTAATATTTTACAAAAAGATTAATAGCAGCACAAAGGATTGATGAGCGAGATGAGGCACTAAAAGCAAGATCAGTGAAAATACCAGTGCAAAAGTCCAAGCAAAAAGCAATGAAGGCCTGTACTGGCAAGATGAGAGCGGGAATGGGAAGGAGAGGAAAGCAAGAGTTTAGGGTACACTGCTGTTTCTCATATTCAGAACTACAGCTGCACGCACAAGCTAACCAGAAAGGCAGATCAGATCCTGGCACGTTGATATTCTACTCTCAAAAATTAAAAAAACTGTGAAAAGCAAAGTTCCCAAGTCACACCTCCCCAAAAGCCCCTTCTCACTCTTCTAGGATTTCCTATACAGGGAACCCAACCTATAAAAGTCAAAGGTACTTTAAAAAAATTTATAAAAAGCCTCTGTCCAAGCCTCACATGGGCTAAGACTGCAAGCAATGATTTATCAAATCCAATCAAATGTCTATCGGGCACCTACCATGCCCAGTGCAAGACAATGCAGTAGATCCTATTTAGGGTACAAGAAGTGTGAGACAGGGGACCTACCAGAAGCTTATATAGAAGTTGATAATTACAAACATGCCTGCTGAGACCACAGGCTATACTGACCTAAACTGTCTCACAACAATACATTGTAACACTAAGGTCATCAAATCTTACTTCAGACAGCAGCACGTTAGTCTCTGAGCAGATGGCTCGCAATGACTGCAGGGTATTGTGAAACAAACATTGTTCCAAGGCAATTGACTGCTCCTCCTGATACTGGGTTGTTGTGGGGGGTTTTTGGGAAACCAATAAAAACCATTAGGTAGGGTCTATCTACATAAAACAGAGATAGGGCCTGCACTTCTGATTTCACTGGTAGAGAGAAACTCCATGGGAGGAAACTCCCTCTACAGGCAGGCTGGCAACTTCTCTGCAACTCATAAACTTGGAGAATTTCCTGGCCCTGGGGCACAGAGAGGTGACGTCACTTGCCCAAGATCCTATAGTTGACATGTTTCACAGATGGGACTTGAA
Source organism: Bettongia penicillata ogilbyi (assembly GCA_023548195.1). Lineage (NCBI taxonomy): Eukaryota > Metazoa > Chordata > Mammalia > Diprotodontia > Potoroidae > Bettongia > Bettongia penicillata. The sequence goes on from JAJHZJ010000567.1 coordinate 2,892,340, forward strand.
CCCAAGCCTTCTTTGCCTCAAGACTGGCTCTCTATCCATTATGCCAAAATGTCTCCCAAGAAATAACAATATCAGTAATGATTTGCTCAGTGATCAATGAACACTGCAAACAACACATAAAATAAGATGATGAGCTAAAGCAGAAGACTTCACAGAAGCAGTTTCAGCTGGGTTTCTTTGAATGAGAAGAGGCAGATTAGACAGGCAAGCAAAAGCTTGGTGAGAGGAAGGCAGATGGTGTGATCAAGGGGACAGTGAGCACACCAGCCATGTAAAAGGAAAACAGTGCAAGAGCAGGTTCAGAAGGTAAGTTAGCAGTAGACAACTGACAACCTTTACCACCAAGGTTAAGGAGACTGGGTTTTATCCTACAGGCCACTGGGAGCCACTGAAAATTAATACTCCCTTCAGTTATTGTCTTTATTTGGAGATATTTCTAATCCTGTAAAAGGATATTTTGAATAGTCCCAACTTTTCACAGCTCTATGTTTCACCTCTCTAAACAATTGTCACTGTCTGAAAAACCATGCTTTGTTTCTTACCATCTTTATTTTCCCAATTTTCCATGGACATTTAAAAATATAAGACTAAAAGCACATGATCAGTCAGGCTATATAGCATATGCAGAATTAGAATATTGTCTCATATGATTAATATTTAAGACAATGCTGAGCACAGAAGCAGAGGCATGCTTATGCAGAAAATTTAATCTTAAAATAAAAGTAAATAAGCAAAGGCAGCTAGGTAGTGCTGTGGATAGAACATCTGCCCTGGAGTCAGGAGGACCTGAGTACAAATCCAGACTCAGACACTTGACATTTACTAGCTGTGTGACTCTGGGCAAATCACTTAACCCCAACTTCCTCACCCACCCTCCCAAAAAAAATAAAAGTAAATGAGCAGCAAAGACAAGATGGCTGCATGGCAGAAGATGAAGTTTCCCACTCCCCACACCTCTCCTCCCAACAGATCTAGAAAAAGCATCAGAACAAATCCTCACTGGAAAATAAAAATTTTTCCTGGCCAGGTCATTATATGAAGACAGAGAGGTCTGTGGACACTGAGGATGGCATCTAGCCAAGAGAATATGATGCAGAGCATTCAAGTGCAGAGAGAAGCTCTATACCAGGACAAGAGGAAGTCTCATACCCAGCATATAGGAACCTAAACTTGCATAGGCCAAAGGAACAGATGCCAACTTGCAACTCTGTCACCCACTTCCTAGTTCTGAGTTAGAGATCTAGGGTAAACTAAGGAGGGGACCTGCATCATAGGGTGAGGAGAAGTCACAAACCTAGGCTGTGCGCTGAGCAGGGAGCAAGGTCAGAAACAAGCAGAAGTTGTATGGCTCAGCCTTCTGGGAACAAGGCAAGGTCTCAATTCCAACTTCAAGCCTGTCTAAAGCCTGAAAAAGAATAACCAGGGCAGGGATCAAAGACCAAAGGGAAGAACCAGTCGAGCTTTCCAGCGGTCTTATCATGGCTGAGACCAAGAGCACAGTCTACTGAAACTCCGAAAAGGCAACCGCAGACCCACTGATCAGGTTCAAACACAGGGTAGGAACTTGCAGAGCTCAGATCAGGAAAGACAGAAAATAAACTCTGCCCTGGATCAGACCACTTTGGGAGCACTAAAAGCTTACAGGTTCCAAGTCTGAACTGTCCCTGAAATCCTAGAATAACCAAGAAAGCAACAGCAGGACTAGCCCAGACATTCCCTATAGAATGTCTAAACATAAACTCTCAAGTCAGGAAGGAGACTGGAAGAATGAAAAGGGAAAAAAAATCCTATCCTAAAAAGCTATTTTGGGGACAGGGCCACCCAAGACAGAAATACACAAGCAGAGAATGACTCCAGCATCTATAAACAAAGTCTCAAAGGAAAACACAGCTTGGGCACAAATTAAATGAGAATTCCTAAAAGAGACCAAGCAAATATTTTCAAAAACAGAAAGAGAAATGTTTTTTATAGATGAAATAAAGAGTTCTAGAGGGGAAAACTGGATAAGAATCGAGAACCATGAAAGAAAGAATTGGAACAGGAACTAACAGCTTTGCACAAAACGTACAAAATCTTGCCCAAGCAACAAATTCCCTGAAAATTAGAATGGACCAAATAGAAAACAATGGCTCCATAAGACAACAGTCTTATGTCAAAAGACTGAAAAAATAGAATAAAATGTAACATTTCATAGGAAAAAGAAATGACCTGGAAAACAAATCTAGAAGAGAAAAATGAGGAAAAAAAAGAATCACAGGAATTCCTGAAATGACCAAAAAAAAAAAAAGGATCCTATTTTAACAAATCTTAAAACTGCCAGTTAAAACCAGAGTACAAAGTAAAAATAGAAAGAACTCATCAGCCACCTGCTGAAAGAAACACCAAAATGAAAACTCTCAGGAACATCATAGGCCAACATCCAGAGCTTCCAGGTTAAAGAAAAAATATTGCAAACAGTCACAAAGAATTCAAATGCCAAGAAGCCACAGTAAAAATCACACGTGATTTAGCAACCACCCTTACAAAAGAGCAGAGATCTCAGAACACTGTATTCCAAAAGAAAAAGGACATGGGCTGCTAGCCAAGAATAATTTACCCAGCAAAACAGAGTACGATCCTATAAGAGAAGAAAATGGACCTTTCATGAAAGAGGACTTCAAATATTCCAGATGAAATATCAGAGAGGCACAGAAACTTTGAAGATTCACAAGGGAGTTAAGAGAAACATAAAAAGGTCAATACAAACGAACAATTATAAGTGACCAAACACTAATAATAGCAGCTAACATTTATATAGTGCTAACTACGTATGTGCTAGGCACAGTGCTAAGCATTTTACACTTGTTATCTCATGACCCTCAGAGACCCTGGGAGGTAGGTGCTATTGCGATCATCATATTCACAGATGAAGAAACTGAGGCAGAGGTTAACACAGGGTCACACAGCTAGTCCTAAGGCCATCTGAACTCAGACTGTCCTGATTCCAGGCCTGCCATTCTATCCACTGCACCACCTAGGTACCCCTAAACAAGGATAAACTGCTTACATTCTAATGTAGGGAGATGATACATGTGCCCCCTCTGAGCGCTATCATTACAATGGATCATCAAAGGAATCTAATTAGATAAAAGGCCCAGGAGTGGTCCTGTTATACTTAATAATCTTAAGAGAATGGAAAGAGAGAAGAAGAAGAATATATGAGGTTAAGGGGAAGTAAAAAAGATTAGGAAAAATTATCTCACATAACTGGAGTATATAAATAGAAGTTGATACAAATAATAAGGAAATGGAGTAATGGCTAATACTTGAACCTCACTCTCATCTGAACTGTTCAAAAGACAAAAAAAGTACGTGTAAACACACACACACACACACACACACAGAACTGGGCGTAGAAAAATATTTTGTAAAGCTAGGAAACAGGACAGTAGATTGTAAGCTCCTTGAAGGTAGTCACTATTTCATTTTTGTCTGCATCTCTGGTAATTAATTATTTAATAAATGTTTACTATGAGGGGAAGGGAGGGAGGGAGGGAGGGAGGGAGGAAGGAAGGAAGGAAGGAAGGAAGGAAGGAAGGAAGGAAGGAAGGAAGGAAGGAAGGAAGGAAGGAAGGAAGGAAGGAAGGAAGGAAGGAAGGAAGGAAGGAAGGAAGGAAATGGAGTAAAGGAAGGAAGGAAGGGAAATAATGAAGAAAATAGTTTAAAAGCAACCTGGGAAGACCTCAGAGTGAAATGAAGAGAATTATTTTATACAAGGACAACAACACTGTAAAGACAACTTCTGAAGACGTAGGAATTCTGACCAACATAATGACCGGCCGTGACTCCAGGGGACTCATGATGAAACATGCTAGTCACCTCCTATTCACCTCCTGACAGAGATACGAAGAATTCAGTGCAGAATGAGACATTTTTTTTTTGGACGTAGCTAATGCAGAAAGTTGTTTTGCTTAACTGAATATGTTTGTAACAGGGATTCTGAAGGGTTTTTTTGTTTGTTTCTCAACTAGGATTATGTGAGGATATGTGAGGGACACAAACAAGGCAGATTTTTCCTGTTTAAAATTTTTTCAAGTGTTAAAATTAAAGTAGACAAAAATAAAACATTTTTTAAAGTTTCTTATACCTCTTAAGATACCTAGAGACATTCTGAGTATATTAAAATACTAAAATTGACAATCACTACCCTAGAAAGTAAAAACCCTAGAAGGTAAAAATTAGCCTTAAAAAGTAGCACAGGGCCAACTTCAATCCCAAAGTCATGAACATCATCTACACAACTATGCTCCTTTCCGGTCTCTCATCTGAACTGATCCTTAGGCCATCTGCTCATGTTTTAGAAGTCTATAGCCATTACAGGAGACACAAAAAGTACAGATTACTGAAAAATTGGCAAAGAAAGACTTTCACATTTCATAAAGACAAAAGACACAAAGGACACCTGTTAGCTGGTACCAACCATAAGAAGACAAAGCTTAAAAATTCATCTAAGATATAATTTTCTCCTAAACTACAAGATCTCAGATGACCATTCAAGTCATTTAAACCAAAATGTAAACTTGTTTGATGACCTTTAGCTGAAAAACTTGAGCCCATCAATAGGATTTGTTATCTAGTGGTATACTCAGAATTGAAAACTAGTGGTGTTAATTTGTAAGAATATGAATCATTCTCTAATTGATAAATGGTCAAAGGATATGAACAGGCAATTTTCAGAAGAGATCAAAGCTACCTAAAGTCACATAAGAAAAGGAAAATGACAAATGTTGGAGGGGGTATGGAAAAATTGGAACATTAATGCACTATTAGTAGAGTTGTGAACTGATCCAACCATTCTAGAGAACAATTTGAAACTACGCCCAAAGGGCTACAAACCTGTGCATACCCCTTGATCCAGTAATATCAGTACTAGGTCTATATTCCAAAGAGATCAAAGAAAACAAGAAAGGATCCAAATGTACAAAAATACTTATAGTAGCTCCTTTTTGTGGGAGCAAAGAATCGGAAACTGAGGGGAGGTCCAGTTGGGGAATGACTGAACAAGTGGTGGGAAGTTGTATACAAACTGAAACAAAATGAAGTGAGTACAGCCAAAAGAACAGCGAACAGAGTGACAGCCACACTGTAACCAGGATCAGTCGTGAACAACTTCGGCTCTTCTCAGCAAGACGATGATCCAAGACAATTCCAAAGGCCTTGTGATGTAAAATGAGAAAGAACTGATGAAGTCTGACTGAAGATGGAAGTATACCTTTTTCACTTTCTTTATTTTTCTTGGGGATTTTTGGTCTGTGTTTTCTTTTGCAATATGGCTAAGATGGAAATGTGTATATAGCCTATATCAAATTGCCTGCCTTCTCACAGGGGAAGATGTGGGAAGGGAGAGAATTTGGAACTCAAATTTTAAAAAATGAATGTAAAAAAAACATTTTACATTTAATTAAGAAAAAAACAAGAGAGAGAAAAAGAAAACTAATGGGGACAACCCACTTCAATTTTCAAGTCTAGAACTAATCATTTGGAGGCTACTGACCTCGGACTGGTAACACGAATATTAAATCAGATTCAACAACTTTCATTGGAATCCAAAGGAATTAAATGGTTATTCCTACACTACCAGTGATACTACATTAGTTTAAGTAGTTTCAGTATCCAGTGGTCATAAAAGGAATGGAACATGGCTATGGCAGTAAAGATATATCCTCATTAAAGGAAAACCATTCAAATAAAGTGACCTATGAAGGAAAATATATTTTAGGTAGATCATTTCTATTCTGAGGTTGAGTACAATTTAGAATTTAGCACAATTAGTGCTAAGAGAGTACAACAGAAAGCTTTTGTGAACATTCTGTTCAGACTAAGTTTTTTTCTCCTAGTCTCATAAGTACTAGTCAATTTATGAATCTCACATTTTTCCAAATTTTTAACAATTATTTCTCTAGACTGAGTTTAAAACTATCCATGAACTTAAATGTCTCTGGACATAGCACTGACAACCATCTTATTATGAAGATTCAGCAAATATTTGTTTTAATGAACCCTGTCCTAGATTTTCAGTTCTACCTAACCTGTCACGTTAATCCATACTAAAATTGCAAGGAATCTCATACTTTCTACAGCAGCTATTAAAAAGCAGACACTGTTTTGGAAAAAGCTAACAAAAGTCCTACCTTCCCAGGTTGCAACCAGACAACCCAAATTAACCTGTCTGGTATCATAGAGAGGCATATATCAAAAGGATCATTTAGCATCGCAGGGCTTTCAACAGGCCTATTTGAGAAAAGCAAAAGCACGAGCTAAAGTACAATATAAAAATGGGTCAGATTTTCTCACTTGGGTAACTCTATGGTCATGTGACACTCTCATAAGAACGATTACACTTGCGAGAATCAATTGACTCAAAATATATCACAAAAGCAGGCTTTGTAAATTTTTAAAAGCATTATTATGGCACAGGTTTTACATGAGGTTTGTTTGAAATAGGTCACTGTATAAAGCCTTGGATTAATTATTCAGTTCTTAAGAACTAGAATATAATGCTATGCTAATCTTCAGATTATACATAGCGAATTTTTGTAAAGGCTGTGATGAGTATTCTTTTCCTTATAATATCCATTTTGTCTGAAAATCTTTGGGAATTTAAGATTGGAAGTGTAAAGGACAAGACCTTCCTAAAGGAATTTTCCCACACCAATGATACCTTGTGCAACAGCCCTCTCACCCTGTGCATGCCATGGGCAAGGAAACTGACAGAATTCTTCCAACAGAAATTAGGAGACAGAGGTGGAACGACAATAAATGGAAAGTGGAGAAAAGTAGACAAAATGGTCAAAAAGGAAAGATGAGCCTACTTGAACAGCAATGAAATGCTTATGATTGTACTACAATGACTCAGGAGGCAATATGGAATTATATCACTCTAACAGCAAAAAACCTCATGGCAGTATACAGCAAGGACAAGGCAATTACAGTAATCTACTCCTAGGAAGTAGTATAACTAGGGGAAATAATCAACTTTTTAATGGTGTGTCTCCTGTCAATCTTCCGAACAGTGATAATATAAAACAGAATCATCTTTCCAAGAGAGTGCAACAAAATTGGTTTTTCAGTTGGATGTTATAAGCAGCTTTCTCCAGAAATTGGAGTAGGAGTCAGAAAGTTGAGCCTAGAATCTTAGCTGTCTTATTCATTAGACCATGTGCCAGTTACAACTTGTCTGAAGCCATTTCCCTTATCTGTAAAATAGGGATAATAAGAGCTACCCAGTATATTTCACAGGATGGATCAAATTAGATAACAACCATAAAAGAACTTCCTATATATATACTACAAAGAGCTATAGAAACATAAAATACTATCATATCTTGAGATTCTCTTTTTGACTAGAGATCTCCTAAATTAAGATTCAGATACCAATGAGGTAAGAAAAGATCAGAAGGGGAAAAAACAGGGACTAGAAATTGCTGACTACAGAAAAAGTAAAAGCAAGGCTAAGATATTATAGTGGTAAGGAAACTGAGTATGAGGAAACAGCAGAAAAAGTCAACAGCCCAACTACTCCAAAATGTTGGTTACTTCCTAGATCTACTAAAGAAAAGTATACTCACAGAGCGCTAGCTGGAAAGTATCCCATCACCTCTAATTTCTCAGGTTTCCTATCCTGCCACTTTCCCAGAGTCTGATATTCTAACATATGGCTTCCATAAGATCAATACTAAATTATGTTTGATACTTAAAAAAACAAAACTCCTGCTATAGGAATACTTAGCTTAACAGCAATCAAGGAAAACTACGAAAGCATTTATTCAAATATTGATGGAAAAACAGTATAATACAAACTGGTCAATTATACTATAAGCTCCCAATAGGATTAATCATACAGAGGTTCCAAAAAAGTTATTTATCAATTAAAAATAACCAAAAAATGTAAGCCATAAAACTATTTACAAATTAAAGTGCTATAAACTATAAATAAAAGTGCTTTGTCCCAGTTGGTAGCTGGAAGAGGATAGGGGAGAATAATATTATTAAACCCTACAAAATTCTAATAAGGATAGCAGTTATGAAACTCCTTTGGATGTCCCTTTGCCTTGAAGCATAGTCCAGCATGTGAATCCTCTAGCAAAGAAAAAAATAAAAACCACATGATTAATATCTAGAGACATTTAGAAAGAGGAAAAGAAATGCCTGGGGAAAGTATTACATCTCCTGAGTTCCAAAGTGAAGATGTGATGCGTCTCAACCGCACGAGGAATGTGCTTTTTCCACAGGAGATTAAAGGGGACAGTACCAGCAGCTGGTGGGGGAGGGGGCAGCAGATCAGCAAGAAAGAGGAAAGAAAATGAAAAAATCATCTAAAAAAGTCAGAAAAGTCTTCCATTTTAGAACATCGAAAAAATCAAACGCCAAAATTTACACTGAACACTGTCTCTTGACATGCTTATGGTGAATTCCCTTAAATTTAGTTCAACATCACGTTGTGATATTAATTGTCATGGGGGCCAGGCTGTTTCCTCGCCTGAGCAGGATAAAGCTTTAACAAAAGGTCTCTCCCCCAAAAAAACACACCTGTGTAAGAACATACAGCGCTATTCCTGAAGTAAAGATTCCTGTCAAAAAGTCATCCTGATGGCTCCTTTGACTGAATATACGTGAAGGTTCTGGGCTGTTGAGAGGATGCAGGAAAATTTCCATATCCTGCTGAATTCGTCTTGCCCGTTATTTCTAAAATCCATAAAACTCAAGGGATACTTAAGGAGTCTCTTCAAGTCCCTTTTTTCAGCAGCCCAAGTCTGACTAAAAACTAGGGCGTAAACAAGAACAGGAAAAGGCACCAATGAAAACTGACCAATAGAAACTGAACTGATGCTGCCAAACCACAGAGCCATGTGTGTGTCGGCCACTTCTTCCCAGGGACATGTCTAAGAACATAAGCTTAAAGGTAAAAAGTCCCCCTCTGATTTCCTTAGATTTAACATCTTTTCAATTGGATAGCTTGCTGTATATTACGGTGACACAAATGAGAAATTAAATAACGCAAATGTGTAAACAAAAATGCTTGGATGGTGAAATAACAAGCATTTCCTGAGTTCTTACCACTTCTTCCATGGCACTGTGCTAGGCACTAGGAGGAATGCAAAGAATGAAAGCCATTCTCTACCCTCATGGAGCTGACTCTCCATGTAAAGAAACCTAGTAAAAGAAAGAAGATGTGTATAAACATAAATAGAAAGGAGAATGTAACAAATAAATAATAAAGGGACCTGCAAAGTGCCTTGAGAGTTCAAAGGAAGGAAAGGCTTTGCAAAAAAGGTTTTGAGTTAATGCTTCCTACAAAGGCCAAAACCAGGTCATTCCAAATGGGAAGAATGCTGAATGAAGTTGAACCAAGTAATAAAGTTAGGCAGAAAAGAAGAAATCCACAGAATCCCTTGGACACAATGTGCGCCCACCTCGTACAACGAGGAAGATTACAAGGATGAAACAAGGTCTAATCTCCACCCACAAGAACCTCACCTCATAAGGTAAGAGGATAAGGTATCTACAGGAAAAGGAAGAAGAATGAATGAGACATGGCAGAAGTAGAAGTGGAAGGATTCAGATGTGAAAAGAGAGGCATAAACTGACAAATAGAAGTATGTACAGGATAATTTTACATATATATGTGTATATATATTTGTGTCTAATGGTAACTATCTCTAGGGCAGGGAGGAAGAGAAGGGGAAAAAAGGAATTTACATGATAATTTGGTTGCATATTTGAAAGGAATAGCAAATTGCACACAGTAGATTTACAGGTTCATGTGCAATCATCTTTTTATTGTACTATGTTATAGAAATGCTTGTTTTATTCCAGAAACTAAAAATAGAATAAATGTTTTAAAAATTAAAAAATAAAAGATTTTCAAGATGTAAACTGTGGGGGACTGGAAAATGTTGATGGCATTAGCTGATATTAGGAAAGTCAAGGAAGAGGAAAATTCAGTTTTGGACAAAATAATTGTAATAGTTTAAATTGTCCTAGTGTTTTAAACTTAAAAAAACTGACAATTGTGCCATAAGGCAGATAAAACAAATATCTCCATTTTACAGATGAGTAAACTGAAGCTTACAGAAATGAAATAGTTTGTGCAAAGTCATACAGGTAATAAGAGATAAGACAAGTTTTGAACCTAGGTATCCTTAATATAAGTTAAATTTTCTTTATAGTACACCATGCTGTTAGATACTAAATTGAATGTGACTCTGGAGCTCAGAAAATAGGTAGATTTAATAGAAGGAGATCTGGGTTTTATCCTCATAACATCAAAGACCACGAGAGAACAGAAAAAGGAGCACTAAGAAGGGAGCCCTACTATAAAACCATACACACCCTCTGACCCAACACTACCACTACTATTCTGTATCCCACAGATCAAAACAAAGGGAAAACTTCTATCTGTACAAAAATATTCACAGCAATTCTTTTTTGTGGTGGCAAAGGACTGAAAATTGAGAGGATGCCTATCAACTGGGGAACGGCCAAACAAGCTGTGGGATGTGACTGTAACAAAAGACTGCTATGTTAAACATGGAACAGGATGGTTTCAGAGCAGCCTGGGAACACTTCGTATGAACTGAGGCAAAGTGAGGGCAGCAGGACCAGAGGAACAGCGTACCATCACAATATTTGGAACAATGACCAATTGTGAAAGACTTAGCTATTCTGATCAAGGTAACGATCCAAGAGTATTCCAAAGAATGCACTGTGAAAAACACTATTCACTTCCAAGGAGAACAGAGGAACTTTGAGTGCAGATTTAAGCATACTTTTTTTCCACTTTATTTTCTTGGGGTGTGCGCGCATGCACGGGTGTGTGTGTGTGTGTGTGTGTATGTTCTCTTGCAACATGGCTAAGATAGAAATATGTTTTACATGACTATATTTATGACTACTATTAGATTGCTTGTCTGGGGGAAGGGCAGAATGTTAAATTTTTTTACATTTTAAATGTAATTGGGAAATATTTAACAATTTTAAAATATTTTTTAAAAACAGAATAGAGGCCTAAAGAATACTCGCATTCAAGGAAGGAGAAGAACTGAAAGAGATGGGGAAAAACCATAAAACAGAAGAGGAAACAGGAGAATATAATATAACAGACTTCATGAAGAATTGAAAGGCGAGACTGAAAACTAGCCACTAGATTGGTCATTCAGAAAGTTACTAAGGAGAAAAGCAGCTTCCGGGGCGGAGCCAAGATGGCGGAGTAGAAGGACGCACATTTACGAGCTCCGAGCCCACAACCCATGGAATTGAGGTAAAAGGAGATCCCCATAAATTCTGAATCTCTGCAGGGGGTGCATAAACATAGGGGAAGAGATTTCCGTTCCACTGAACCCTGAAAAGCCGTCCCCGGGGTCCATCGCACCCCGGAAAGCGGACCCCACCCCCACCCCTGGCCGCGACCCAGAGAAGCTGACCCAAGCAGGCTTCAGAGAGGAAAGCTCCGGGGGAAGCTCCGGCAGCCGGGAAAGTCCCTCCGCCCACAGAAGCTAAAGGTCAGTAAGAAAGAAAGCTGCGATAGGGGAGGGGAGCGGAGCGTCTCCGTGACTCGGGACCCCTCGGGAGGAAGCGGCTGCGGCAGAGACGGGGGCAGGAAGCGGCGGAGGCAGAGGCGTGGGCGGTGGCTGAGGCAGCAGCGGCCCTGGACTCAGGAATCCCCCAGCAGCAGGTAGGATCTTCAATACTGAAGGTCTTTCCAACCTGAGGGAGCCGAGCAGGGGAGACGGCCCTGCCCCGACCCTGCTCTACTGCTGAACGCCTCTGAATAAAACCCCCAAGGGAGCTGAGCACAGCAGGCGGGGCCCCCCACCCTGCCCCCACCTGCTCCATTCCTGAAAGTCTCTGCGGAAAGCCCCTGAGGGCCCAAGCTTAGGAGACGGCCCTGCCCCCACCCCTGAGCCAGAACTAAAGCTTGCCGCGGGAAAGCGCATTTGAATCTCAGAGGCCAAGCACTAGCTGGGCGGATCCAGGCGGGGGTGGAAAGGAATCTCAGAAGTCAAGTAACTGGCTGGGAAAATGCCTAGAAAGGGGAAGAAAAATAAGACTTTAGAGAGTTTTTTCCAACAAATGCAAATGATCCCGACCTTCGGATCTGATGGGGAGGACGAGAACGTATTTTTCCCATCAGGGAAAGATGTGGAGGGCGGGGCCTCAGTACCCCAGACACCCCAGGGGGGTGTTGGGTGGGCTCAGGCCTTGGAAGAGCTTAAAAAGGATTTTGAAAAGCAAGTTACACAGGTGGAGGAAAGACTGGGAAGAGAAATGACAAAGATGCAAGAAGAGTATGAAAAAAAGGTCAATATCTTGGTAAAGGAGACCCAAAAAAATGCTGAGGAAATTAACACCTTGAAAAATAGGCTCACTCAATTGGCAAAAGAGGTTCAAAAAGCCAATGAGGAGAAGAATGCATTCAAAAGCAGAATGAGCCAAATGGAAAAAGAGGCTCAAAAGCTCACGGAATTTAATAGTTCTCTCAAAATTAGAATGGAACAGATGGAGTCTAATGACTTTATGAGAAACCAAGAAATCACCAAACAAAACCAAAAGAACGATAAAATGGAAGAGAATGTGAAATATCTCATGGGAAAAACAACTGACCTGGAAAATAGATCAAGGAGAGACAACTTAAAAATTATGGGACTACCTGAAAGCCATGATCAAAAAAAGAGCCTAGACATCATCTTCCATGAAATTATCAAGGAAAACTGCCCTGGCATTCTAGAACCAGAGGGCAAAATAAGTATTGAAAGAATCCATCGATCACCACCTGAAAGAGATCCAAAAAGAGAAACTCCTAGGAACATTGTGGCCAAATTCCAGAACTCCCAGCTCAAGGAAAAAATCTTGCAAGCAGCCAGAAAGAAACAATTCCAATACTGTGGAAATACAATCAGGATAACCCAAGATCTAGCAGCTTCTACATTAAGGGATCGAAGGGCGTGGAATAGGATATTCCAGAAGGCAAAGGAACTAGGACTGAAACCAAGAATCACCTACCCAGCTAAACTGAGTATAATACTTCAAGGGAAAATATGGTCTTTCAATGAAACAGAGGACTTTCAATCATTCTTAATGAAAAGACCAGAGCTGAAAAGAAAATTTGACTTTCAAACACAAGAATGAGAGGAAGCATGCAAAAGTAAACAGCAAGGAGAAGTATTAAGGGACTTACCAGAAATGAACTGTTTGCATTCATACAGGGAAGGACAATATTTCTAACTCTTAAAACTTTTCAGTATCTGGGTGGTTGGTGGGACCACACATACACATGTACACGCATGCACACACATACACACATGCATTCACATGCAGAGACAGAGAGCACAGATTGAACTGAATAGGATGGGACCATACCTTAAAAGAAATTAAGGTAAATGGTGAGAGAGAAATGTAGTGAGAGGAAAGAGGGGGAAATGGAAGGGGGTAACTATATGTCATATAAGAGGCAAGTAGGAGATGTTTTTAGTGGAGGGAAAAAGAGGAGAGCTGAGGAAAAAAAACAAACAAACAAACAAACAAAAGTTTACCCTCATCACATTTGACTAAACGAAGGAGTGTAATGCACACTCATTTTGGTATGAAAACCTATCTTACAGTATAAGAAAGCGGGGGAGAAGGAGATATTGGGGGGGGGATGATGGAAGGGAGGGCAAAGGGAGGAGGGAGTAATTGAAAGTCAACACTTGGGGAGGGACAGGATCAAAGGACAGAAGAGAAACAATGAGGGGCAGGTTAAGAGGGATGGCAATTCAGTTAGTCTTACACAACACGACTATCAGGAAGGTCATTTGCAAAGCTACACAGATATGGCCTATAATGAATTGCCTGCTGTACCAAAGGGAATAGGTGGGGAGGGAGGGATGGGGAGAATTTGGAACTCAAAGTTTTAGGAACAATTGTTTAGTATTGTTGTTGCAACTAGGAAAGAAGACATACAGTTAATGAGGAATAGAAAATCATCTGACCCTACAGGAGAAAAGAGAAGATAGAGACAAGGGAAGGGAGGGATGACAGAAGAGAGGACAGATTGGAGATAGGGAAAATTAGATTGCTTGGGGTATTGGGGTGGGGGGAGGGGAGAAAAGGGGAGAAAATTTGGAACCCAAAAATTTGTGAAAATGAATGTAAAAAGCTAAATAAAAAAATAAATTTAAAAAAAAAAAAAGAAAAGAAAAGCAGCTTCCACAAGAGCGGAGAAGGAAGCCAGATTGTCCAAAACTGAGAAGGAGGAAGCTATATGGAAGCAAGAAGTGGAGAATGGGCTTTCTACCAGCTTTACAATAAAAACAATGAGAGAAATGGGCCATAACTCAATAGAGAAAAAGTCTTTCTTTTCTGCTTTTAAGATAGATTAAGATTAATTCTGCTTTTTAAGACATATTTGTATAAAAGGGAAATCTTAAGCGAAGAGGGAGAGAACACAGGAGGTAGAAGAAAACAGGGCAGTTAGGTTGGAGTGTCGGGCCTAGAATCAGGAAGACTCACCTTCTCAAGCTCAATCTGGCCTCAGACAAGTACCACAGCTGTGTGACCCTGGGACAGTCACTTCACCCTGTTTGCCCCAGTTACCTCATCTGTAAAGTGAGCTGGGGAAGGAAATGGCAAACTATTCCAGTTATCTCTGCCAAGAAAACCCCAAACAGGGTCACAAAGAATCAGACACAACTGAAAAACAATTCAACAGAGGAAAATAGGGTCAAAAACACCAGTAGAGGACCATGTATTCCTCTGAGACAGGAGGGCCATAAAGGAAAATAAGTAAAGATGCTGTCAAGTTCTCAGCTATGAAGAGATTTGATAGTGCCTATTTGAGATGTTAATAATCTTTTCAGTAAAGTAGGAAGAAAAGTCATTTGTTTAAACTACAGTTGACAACTGGGCCACAATAAGAAATGAACAAGTAATAACATCATCTCCCATGTACACAGTGCACCTATTTACAAAGAAGGAAGTCCAGTGGACTCGATCAGGCATGCCGGGTTCAAATTCTTCAAGCTTGTGGCTGGGTGACTTTGGGTAGAGATTCAGCTTCTGCCTCCCAATTACAACCTGCTAGTCTAAACTTCCCTGAGCTTCAGTTTTCTCATCAGTAAAATGAGTACAATGCCTGCAGTCTTTACATCACAAGATTATGGTAAGGACAAAATCCAACCATCATTCATAAAAATGCCCTTCTATCTCTTTCCTTTTCCTTGTACCATGCCAGCATAGAGTGGGTACTTACTAAATGTTAACTGACATTCTCTGAAAATGTAATGCTCAGCAAAAATCTGTACTATGACTCTGCCCCTCTATAAAAGAACATCATCGCCCAACTATACACACAAGATGAGTCATTCTTAAATAATTAAAGAAAAAGCAGTCGAACATCAAAACCATGTTTAAACACCAAGAGTATCTTTTGACCCCAAATTTCAAAGTCTTCACAAAAGAAACATTAATATTTCATATGGGAAAGAGGCAGGATACGTCTAATAAGAAATAAAAGAGCACAAATTCAGAGGACCAGCAATGAAACGTGCATCCACCTCAAGACAGAACTAACAGATTCACGGGGCAGAACAAGACACACACTTTTGGACCTGGAGAAGGTGAGGGCTTGTTTTGTTTTGACAAAATACCTTTGCTTCAACAAAACAAATTTATTGGCTTTATTTTATTTTTTCTTTTTTTTATTAAGAATGGAGCTGAGAAGGAAGATGGCTTTAGTGAAAAGAATGTAAAAAAAGAAACGGAAAACAGATTTATTAAGCACTGTTTTAAATGCGCAGAAGTAAACAGAAAGAAGTCCAAAAGAAAGCACAAACAAGCAGGGCATGCTGAATTTATTACATGCTTAAAAGAAAATTCAAACTGCACAAGAGATATTCATGACTTCATATACAATTCTCTTTTTCTTTTCTGTTTTGGTATTTGGCATCTGTTAAGATTATAATAAAAAAAATTTTAACTATTATTGGAAATTTTTTTTAAAATCATATGAAGCATTGCCCCAAATAATTGATAAAAGATATGCACATCAAAATAGCAAAAATGACAAAATATGGGAATAATAAATGTTGGAAGAATTATGGAAATATGCATGAATGCAATGTTGGCAGATCTGTAAATCAGTCCAAATATTTTAGAAAGCAATTTGGAAATATTAAACAATAACAACACTGATTAAGCACTTTGTGCCAAGCACTGTACTAGACACTGATGACACAGGTTTATAAAGCAGATTACTACTCTCACAAAGTTTACATTCTAAAGAGAAAGGCAACAAATGCATGTGTGTGACACAACTATTAAGTGTCTATGGCTAGATCTGAACTCGGGTTTTTCTGGTTCCAGGGTCAATGCTCCCTATCCACTGCACCACCTGCTTCTAAAGATTTCTACAGGCCGTCCAGCAAGCACCTGGAGCTGTGTGAAGTTCAAGGAAGAGACGAGAGCTAAATATGTGGATCTGTGAATCATCTATGTAGAGATGACAGTTATATCCATGAGACCTGATAAGTTTACAGAGTGAGTGCATGTGTGTCACATGTGTGTGTGTGACATGCAAATGGAGAAGAGAAGAGCACCTCAGATAAAACTATGGGGAATACCCAAAGTTGGGGAATATGACAGAACTTACGAGCCAGTAAAGGAGACAGAGAAGGAACAGTCTGAGAGGCAGGAGAACTAGGAGAGAAAAGGGTCACAACATCCCAGAGAGCAGACTGGTCGGCAACATCAAATGCAAGAGATAAGTGAAAAAGAATAAACCTTGAGAAAAGACCACCAGATCTGGCAATTAGGGGAATGTGGGTAACTCTGGAGGGACGATGCTCAGCTTAAGCAGATGGCAGGATATAGTCAACAGTCTGGGCATGTCTGAAGGTGACAGGGAAAGAACTACTTCATAAGAAAAGGTCCAAGATTCAAGAGAGAGAGGGGCTGATGGCTGGAGGCAAGCTGGACGAAGTGACAGAAATGCCCATATTCTTAGTCCCAGATATCCCACTACTAAGCATGTTGACAAAGAAGGTCAGTGATAAAAAGAAAGGACAGATACATTCCAAAACATTTACACAAGCACTTTTTGTAGAAGCCAAGAAATGGAAAGAAAGAAGTACCCTATGAATTGGGTGGTGGTACATGAATGTAATGAAATATTACAATGTAATATGATGAAGACGGAGAAACACAAGAAGGCCCCTGTGCCTGAATGGTTCAGTGATTAAAATTCTCCCCCACACATGGGAAGGTATTCTCAGTCCATGTGCCTTCAGGCCACTGAATAGCACAGAGAATAATAAAGAGTTGGGGGTGTGGTCAGAAGACCTGAGTTTAAATCCTGCCTCATGAACTTTCTAGCTCTGTGATCCTGGGAAAGTCACTCAAAGTCTCCAGATCTCAGTGTCTTCAGATGCAAAATGAAGGGGTCAGATTTGCTGATCTTTAAGGTCCCTTTCAGCCTTAAATCTATGATCCTATGAACAGAAGCCCAAGTAAAAAGAAGCAAGAAAACAAAACACACAATGTAAATGGAAATAAAAGAATAAATGAAACTAAAAAAGAGATACGAGAAAGCACCAATCTTTCCTGCCTTTGCAGAGGTGGGCACAATGGGTGTGGAGCACTTCACATAAATGTCAGACTTTTTATAATATGCTGGTTAGTTTTGCCGAACTAATTTTTTTCTTATGTCTTCTTCCTCATAAGGGATAACTCTCTAGGAGGGAGAGGGTAAAGTCGTGTATTGGGAAAAGCTGTTAATAACAATTTATAAAAATAAAGTCTCTAAAAAAAGTAAAGAAACATTCACAAAACGAGAACAGGAAGATGTCAACTCATGTATAATTAAAAAGACCGAAATGGACATGCAGTAGCCAGCTGAACTACTAAATAAAGTACCCTCCCCATCTGTCCTGTCCAACAAAGTTAGCGGAATGACTTCAGGGAGTAAAGATGATGCCAGCAATCTACTCTGAAGAAAAGCTCCCCAGAAGAACGGTGTCCCTTTGGGCTTCTTGTAACTCACCTCAACAAGCCTTTGATGAGCGCCTAGCAAGGAAATAATACGTAGCATTCGTACAGAGTTTCACAAACTACAAAGTACTTTCCACATGTAATCTCCTGTGAGTCTCACAAGCACCTTGTTATGTGCTATTATTATCATCTCTCTTGTACAGAGGAGGAAACAGGTTATCCAAGGTCACACAGCCAGTAAGAATTGAGAAAGGACACCAATTCAGGTCCCCTGAATTCCAAATTCAATGCTTTATTCATGATGTGCCAGACAGGGTACTATGTGCTAGACATACAAAGACCAACTAAGTCATGCCTGCCTTCAAGCAGCTTATATTCTACTGGGCGCAAACAACATGGACACATATGAGGCAATTAGGTGGCCCAGAGGATAGAATTTAGAGTATTGGAGAGAAGAGAAAGGAAGCCCTGAGCTGGAACCCTGCCTCAGCCACTGACCATCTGTGTGATGCTAGGCAGGTCATCTAACTTCTCTCAGACTCAGTTTCTTCACCTGTAATAACAGGACAGTAACAGTGCCTCATAAGATGGTTTTAAGGATTAGATGAAAAAAATGTGCAAAATGCTTTGCCAATCTTAAAGCCCCATATAAATGCTAGTTATTATACATATAAAGTAAATGCAAAAATCATTACAGGTAGAGTCAACAATACAACCTTACCCCACTAAATCAGCTTTTCTTAAATAACAATAATCTAAAAAACCTATACAAAAGTTTGTTTTCACGATCTTTTACCTCTGAATAATTTAGTCTTAATAAATTTCATTTATAGCTCCTAAGCTGATTGGTCCAAAATTCTCTTTTTTATGAAGACAGAGAAAAAATTTTTGAGAGGAGAAAAATCTCATTTAGAAAGTAATACCAAGTTGCAGTTAAGAAAAGGGGACGGATATGTAAAAATCTATCAATCAACAAAGTTTATAAGGTAACTTCTCACAAATATACTCACAGCAACCAGAAGCACAGAGAAGCAGGAGTATTTCAAACCAGGAAAATCCCTCTATCAAAGAAGGTCAGCTCCTAGTCTGAACCTCACAGTCTTAGAGAGTTGCCTTAGAACATTAAGAGTTAGTTGACTTACCCAAAGTACCACAGAGAGAGTATGAGTACCTGTGTGTGCACGAGTGTGTACTTGAATCCAGCTCTTCATGGCTTTAGGCTAACTCCATTATTTCAAATATATAAGTTACACAAGACATAATAAATCTATCAAATCTGATTATGACACCTGTTAGCTATTAGATAGAATCAAGTCAGCTTTTCTTCACAGTTTCATACTTGCCTTAAAATAGTTTGTTAAAAGGGATGTTTTACCTGCTATCAGAATCTGATGCTATTTCCTTTCTCCCTCCAAAGCGGATCTGACACTGCACCAAAAAAAAAAAAAGTCATTTACATTAATGCCAGTCCACCAATATACATTTAATAAGTGCCTACTATGTCCTAGACGTGCTTAAGAACATATAAAGAAAGAAAAAAGACAGTCCCTACTCTCAGAAAACTCAGTCTAATGGAGGAGAAAACATGCAAACAACTACGTACAATAAATTTTGAGGGGGAAATGAGAAGAGGACACAGGAAGGACAAATTCAAAATGCTGAATCAGAATCTTGCTATACTTTAGCTATAAGACAAGACTAAAAAGTCAGCAAAGGAAACTGGCCCTCTGCTTATCTTTTAAACAAAGCAAGGAAAAGTTCATCTTTTTAAAAGTCAAAAGGAAACACTTATCACCTACTTATTTTTAAAGGGTTACTAGAAAGTTACTGAAATAACTAGGTCGTGAACTTTCTAGGCCCCCATAACCCATAAAGCCTGTCTACTACTGATGGCTGAGTCAGGGGAGGAATACCTACCCACACACACCAACAGAAGAACTGCTTGACATTGAAGACAATATAACTGCACAGTTTCACTAATGTACGTTTTTTTCTTACCTGTTTAACAGCATCCAGCAACCGCTCTAGTAGAAACTGTCTTTTGGTATCATTGTTCTGTGATCCTAAAATGCAACAAAATGATATTAATTGTATTTATCAAACATATATTACAACTTAAGATATCGTAGCACATGGTTTTCCCTACTGCAGTGATCATCTCTCAAAACAATGCCAAACCAAAACCCACATTACTCTTGCTAAGGACAACCAACATTCGTTCTGCAAACCTCTTAAATATCACTAAGATTAGGGGGCAGAGCCAAGATGGCGGAGTAGAAGGACGCACGTTTACAAGCTCCGAAACCACAGCCCATAGAATTAATGTAAAAAGAGATCCCATATCTTCTGGACCACTGAAAGGTGTACAGAAACGGAGTGGAAGAGATTTCCGTTCCAGGGAGCCCTGGAGACCCATCCCCAGGGTCCATCGCGCCCCGGAAAGCAGACCCCACCCCCAGCGCTGCCCTGGCCGCGGCCCCAGAGAAGCTGACCCGAGCAGGCTTCAGGGACGGAGGCTGCGGCAGCCGGGAAGGTCCCTCCGCCCACAGAAGCTCCAGGTCAGTGAGAGAGAAGGCTGGGCTGGACGAGAGGGGGAGCGGAGTGTCTCCGTGACTTGGGCCCCCTCGGGAGGAAACGGCGGCAGCAGAGACGGGGGCAGGAAGCGGCGGAGGCAGAGGCGTGGGCAGCAGCGGAGGCAGCAGCGGCTGCGGCCGGCCCGGGACTCCCCCAGCAGCAGGCAGGATCCTCATTACGGAAGGTCTCTGCATAAACAACCTGAGGGAGCTGAGCCTGGGAGACGGCCCTGCCTCACCCCGCTCTTTTACTGAAGGCCTCTGCATAAAGCCCCTGAGGGAACTGAGACTGGGAGGCGGCCCCCCCAACCCGCTCCGTTCCTGAAAGTCTCTGCATAAACCACCTGAGGGAGCTGAGCCTGGGAGGCGGCCCTGCCCCCACCCCAGCACCAGAACTAAAGTTCACATTGATTAGCGGCGCGAAAAGCCCATTTGAATCTCAGAGCCCAAGTACTAGCTGGGCGGATCTAGGAGGGGGTGGACAGGAATCTCAGAAGTCAAGTAACCGGCTGGGAAAATGCCC
The DNA here is from genome assembly GCA_023548195.1 of Bettongia penicillata ogilbyi. Taxonomy (NCBI): domain Eukaryota; kingdom Metazoa; phylum Chordata; class Mammalia; order Diprotodontia; family Potoroidae; genus Bettongia; species Bettongia penicillata. Next base: position 2,913,439 of record JAJHZJ010000567.1, read on the forward strand.
AGAAAAGGGAAGAAAAATAAGACTATAGAGAGTTTTTTCCAACAAATGCAAATGATCCCGACATTCAGATCTGACGAGGATGAGGAAATATTCTTGCCATCAGGGAAAGATGTAGAAGGTGGAGCCTCAGCACCCCAGACACCCCAGGGGGATGTCAGGTGGGCTCAGGCCTTGGAAGAGCTCAAAAAGGATTTTGAAAAGCAAGTTAGACAGGTGGAGGAAAAACTGGGAAGAGAAATGAGAGAGATGCAAGAAAAGTATGAAAAACGGGTCAATACCTTGGTTAAGGAGACCCAAAAAAATGCTGAAGAAAATAACACCTTGAAGAATAGGCTCACTCAATTGGCAAAAGAGGTTCAAAAAGCAAATGAGGAGAAGAATGCTTTCAAAAGCAGAATTAGCCAAATGGAAAAAGAGGTTCAAAAGCTCACTGAAGAGAATAGTTCTCTCAAAATTAGAATGGAACAGATGGAGGCTAATGACTTTACGAGAAACCAAGGAATCACCAAACAAAACCAAAAGAATGAAAAAATGGAAGAGAATGTGAAATATCTCATGGGAAAAACAACTGACCTGGAAAATAGATCCAGGAGAGATAATTTAAAAATTATGGGACTACCTGAAAGCCATGATCAAAAAAAGAGCCTAGATATCATCTTTCATGAAATTATCAAGGAAAACTGCCCTGACATTCTAGAACCAGAGGGCAAAATAAGTATTGAAAGAATCCAACGATCACCACCTGAAAGAGATTCAAAAAGAGAAACTCCTAGGAACACTGTGGCCAAATTCCAGAACTCCCAGCTCAAGGAGAAAATTTTGCAAGCAGCTAGAAAGAAACAATTCCAGTACTGTGGAAATACAATCAGGATAACACAAGATCTAGCAGCTTCTGCATTAAGGGATCGAAGGGCGTGGAATAGGATATTCCAGAAGTCAAAGGAACTAGGACTCAAACCAAGAATCACCTACCCAGCTAAACTGAGTATAATACTTCAAGGGAAAATATGGTCTTTCGAGGGGCGGAGCCAAGATGGCGGAGTAGAAGGACGCACATTCACGAGCTCCGAGCCCACAACCCATGGAATTGAGGTAAAAGGAGAGCCCCATAAATTCTGAATCTCTGCAGGGGGTGCACAAACGTAGGGGAAGAGATTTCCGTTCCACTGAACCCTGGAGAGCCGTCCCCGGGGTCCATCGCACCCCGGAAAGCGGACCCCACCCACACCCCTGGCCCCGACCCAGAGAAGCTGACCTGAGCAGACTTCAGAGAGGAAAGCTCCGGGAGAATCTCCGGCAGCCGGGAAAGTCCCTCTGCCCACAGAAGCTAAAGGTCAGTTAAAAAGAAGCCTGCGCTAGGGGAGGGGAGCGGGCCCCCTCGGGAGGAAGCGGCGGCGGCAGAGACGGGGCAGGAAGCGGCGGAGGCAGAGACGGGGGCAGGAAGCGGCGGAGGCAGAGGCGTGGGCGGGCGGCTGAGGCGGCAACGGCCTGGGACTCAGGAATCCCCCAGCAGCAGGTAGGATCTTCAATACTGAAGGTCTTTCCAACCTGAGGGAGCCGAGCAGGGGAGACGGCCCTGCCCCCACCCTGCTCTACTGCTGAACGCCTCTGAATAAAACCCCCAAGGGAGCTGAGCACAGCAGGCGGGGCCCCCCACCCCGCCCCCACCCTCTCCGTTCCTGAAAGTCTCTTCAGAAAGCCCCTGAGGGCCCAACTTAAGAGGCGGCCCTGCCCCCACCCTGCGCCAGAACTAAAGCTTGCCGCAGGAAAGCGCATTTGAATCTCAGAGGCCAAGTACTAGCTGGGCGGATCCAGGCGGAGGTGGAAAGGAATCTCAGAAGTCAAGTAACTGGCTGGGAAAATGCCTAGAAAGGGAAAGAAAAATAAGACTTTAGAGAGTTTTTTCCAACAAATGCAAATGATTCCGACCTTCGGATCTGATGGGGAGGACGAGAATGTATTTTTCCCATCAGGGAAAGATGTGGAGGGCGGGGCCTCAGTACCCCAGATACCCCAGGGGGGTGTTGTGTGGGCTCAGGCCTTGGAAGAGCTTAAAAAGGATTTTGAAAAGCAAGTTAGACAGGTGGAGGAAAGACTGGGAAGAGAAATGACAAAGATGCAAGAAGAGTATGAAAAAAAGGTCAATATCTTGGTAAAGGAGACCCAAAAAAATGCTGAGGAAATTAACACCTTGAAAAATAGGCTCACTCAATTGGCAAAAGAGGTTCAAAAAGCCAATGAGGAGAAGAATGCATTCAAAAGCAGAATGAGCCAAATGGAAAAAGAGGCTCAAAAGCTCACGGAATTTAATAGTTCTCTCAAAATTAGAATGGAACAGATGGAGTCTAATGACTTTATGAGAAACCAAGAAATCACCAAACAAAACCAAAAGAACGATAAAATGGAAGAGAATGTGAAATATCTCATGGGAAAAACAACTGACCTGGAAAACAGATCAAGGAGAGACAACTTAAAAATTATGGGACTACCTGAAAGCCATGATCAAAAAAAGAGCCTAGACATCGTCTTGCATGAAATTATCAAGGAAAATTGCCCTGACATTCTAGGACCAGAGGGCAAAATAAGTATTGAAAGAATCCATCGATCACCACCTGAAAGAGATCCAAAAAGAGAAACTCCTAGGAACATTGTGGCCAAATTCCAGAACTCCCAGCTCAAGGAAAAAATCTTGCAAGCAGCCAGAAACAAACAATTCCAGTACTGTGGAAATACAATCAGGATAACCCAAGATCTAGCAGCTTCTACATTAAGGGATCGAAGGGCGTGGAATAGGATATTCCAAAAGGCAAAGGAACTAGGACTGAAACCAAGAATCACCTACCCAGCTAAACTGAGTATAATACTTCAAGGGAAAATATGGTCTTTCAATGAAACAGAGGACTTTCAATCATTCTTAATGAAAAGACCAGAGCTGAAAAGAAAATTTGACTTTCAAACACAAGAATGAGAGGAAGCATGCAAAAGTAAACAGCAAGGAGAAGTATTAAGGGACTTACCAGAAATGAACTGTTTGCATTCATACAGGGAAGGACAATATTTCTAACTCTTAAAACTTTTCAGTATCTGGGTGGTTGGTGGGACCACACATACACATGTACACGCATGCACACACATACACACATGCATTCACATGCAGAGACAGAGAGCACAGATTGAACTGAATAGGATGGGACCATGCCTTAAAAGAAATTAAGGTAAATGGTGAGAGAGAAATGTAGTGAGAGGAAAGAGGGGGAAATGGAAGGGGGTAACTATATGTCATTTAAGAGGCAAGTAGGAGATGTTTTTAGTGGAGGGAAAAAGAGGAGAGCTGAGGGAAAACAAAACAAAACAAAAAAAACAAACAAACAAACAAACAAAAGTTTACCCTCATCACATTTGACTAAACGAAGGAGTGAAATGCACACTCATTTTGGTATGAAAACCTATCTTACAGTATAAGAAAGCGGGGGAGAAGGAGATATTGGGGGGGGGGGATGATGGAAGGGAGGGCAAAGGGAGGAGGGAGTAATTGAAAGTCAACACTTGGGGAGGGACAGGATCAAAGGACAGAAGAGAAACAATGAGGGGCAGGTTAAGAGGGATGGCAATTCAGTTAGTCTTACACAACACGACTATCAGGAAGGTCACTTGCAAAGCTACACAGACATGGCCTATAATGAATTGCCTGCTGTACCAAAGGGAATGGATGGGGAGGGAGGGATGGGGAGAATTTGGAACTCAAAGTTTCAGGAACAATTGTTTAGTATTGTTGTTGCAACTAGGAAAGAAGACATACAGTTAATGAGGAATAGAAAGTCATCTGGCCCTACAGGAGAAAAGAGAAGATAGAGACAAGGGAAGGGAGGGATGACAGAAGAGAGGACAGATTGAAGATAGGGAAAATTAGATTGCTTGGGGTATTGGGGTGGGGGGAGGGGAGAAAAGGGGAGAAAATTTGGAACCCAAAAATTTGTGAAAATGAATGTAAAAAGCTAAATAAATAAATAAATAAAGAAAAAAATAAATAAATAAATAAATAAATAAATGGATGAATGAATAAATAAAAGAAAATATGGTCTTTCAATGAAACAGAGGACTTTCAATCATTCTTAATGAAAAAACCAGAGCTGAAAAGAAAATTTGACTTTCAAACACAAGAATGAGAAGAAGCATGAAAAAGGAAACAGCAAAGAGAAGTCTTAAGGGACTTACCAGAAGTGAACTGTTTACATTCATACATGGAAAGACAATATTTCTAACTCTTAAAACTTTTCAGTATCTGGGTAGTTGGTGGGATCACGCACACACACATACACACATGCACACACATACAGAGACAGAGAGCACGGAGTGAATTGAATAGGATGGGACCATACCTTAAAAGAAATTAAGGTAAATGGTGAGAGAGAAATGTACTGGGAGGAAAGAGGATGAAATGGAATGGGGTAATTATATGTCATTTAAGAGGCAAGTAGGAGACTTCTTAGTGGAGGGAAAAAGAGGAGAGCTGAGAAAAGAAAAAAAAAATCAAGATGTTTACCCTCATCACATTTGACTAAAGGAAGGAATAAAATGCACATTCATTTTGGTATGAAAACCTATCTTACAGTATAGGAAAGTGGGGGAGAAGGAGATAAGCAAGGGGAGGGATGATGGAAGGGAGGGCAAAGGGTGGAGGGAGCAATTTGAAGTCAACACTTGGGGAGGGACAGGATCAAAAGACAGAAGAGAAACAATGAGGGGCAGGGTAGGATGGAGGGTAATTCAGTTAGTCTTATACAACACGACTATCAGGGAAGACATTTGTAAAACTACAGAGATATGGCCTATATTGAATTGCCTGCCTTCCCAAAGGGAATGGGTGGGGAGGGAGGGATGGGGAGAATTTGGAACTCAAAGTTTTAGGAACAACTATTTAGTATTGTTGTTGCTACTAGGAAAGAAGACATACAGTTAATGAGGAATAGAAAGTCATCTGGCCCTACAGGAGAAAAGAGAAGATGGAGACAAGAGAAGAGAGGGATGACAGAAGAGAGGGCAGACTGGAGATAGGGAAAGTTACATTGCTTGGGGTATTGGGGTGGGGGGAGGGGATAAAAGGGGAGAAAATTTGGAGCCCAAAATTTTGTGAAAATGATTGTAAAAAGTTAAATAAATAAATTTAAAAAAAAATATCACTAAGATTAACTCCTAAAAGGTACAAGTCAACATGCATTTATTAAGCACCTACTATGTTCCAAGAAGAACTGACATAACATGTTTAAAATGGAACGTTAGATAGAACATTAGACAGAACAGGTTTTAGGTCAGTCCTTTACAGCCTGTTAGGCTTTTACACACTGCTGTCTGTAACTCACCAAGGGAGTTAGGCTCTTACATACTTTCACTCTAACCTGATGACATGTTCCCTACTGGCTTTCTCACTCAAGTCCCTGAAACACCTTTTGAACATCTGTGTCTATAAATAAAATCGTTCTTTAAATAACTGAAGATTTGGTCTGTGTTTCTCTTTACCTAACAGAAATACAGAAGATTTTCTTTCTTTTCCCTGTTACTATACTCGGGTCAGTGTGCCCTTTGAGCAGCACCGGTTTGAAACTCAGCATGGTATTCTGAACGTTCTTATTGCTTAAGAGAGACAGGAACTTTCCATGCAGGACAAATCTTCCTCTTATGACTTGATTAAAGCTGCTATATTCTTAACTAACTCACCAATTATGTTCTGACCCTAAAATTTCCATTTTCTGTCTTCATCCTAATTTTCATATATCTTTCATTAGCACTTTCCGTACCCTCTCCCCATCTCCTTTTTGGATCTGTCAATTTTGCCTTTGCAAGATCTCTTGAAGATCCCCTTCTCTCTTTGGACAATGCTACCACAACAGGAAGGCCCTCATCACTTCACACCTGAAATACTGTAAAAGCCTACTGGGAAGTCTGTCTGCCTCGAGTCTCTCCCCACTTCAATTCATCCTCAATTCAGCCACTAAAGTGTTCTTCCTAAAGTGTAGGTCTTATCATGTCACCACACACACACACAACAACCTCCAATGGCCTCCCATTATCTCCAGGAGGGGCCATCTCCCATCATCCTAATTTATATCTTGCCACTGGATCCAGATGGCTCAGGAGGAGAGAGTGAGGCTGATGACTCTGCACAGCCCTTCCTCACTTGCAAGTCATGACATCACCTTCCTGATGCTGTGGTCCTCTTCAAGAACAAAGGACAAAGCAGTAACATTGTTACCTCCAGTAGAAAATACAAAATGCTGTTTGGGATTCAAAGTCCTTCATGACCCAGCCCCCTTCTACCTTTCCAGTCTTCTTACAACTTACTGCAGTTCCACTAGGTGGTGCAGTGGATGGAGCACCAATGCAGGAGTCAGGAGGACCTGAGTTCAAATTTCACCTCAAACACTTGACACTCACTAGCTGTGTGACCTTGGGCAAGTCACTTAACCCCAATTGTCTCATCCTGGGCCATCTCCAGTCATCCTGATGAGTATCTGGTCACTGGATTCAGATGGCTCTGGAGGAGAAGTAAGGCTGATGACGTGCACAGCCCTCCCTCACTCAAAACAAAGTCAAGTGCAAATCATGTCATCGTTTCTGATGGCATGGTCTTCGGCAACGAAGGACAAACACACACAACTTACTCCTCTCCACATACTTTTGGATCTAGTGACACTGGTTTCCTAGCTGTTCCACAAACAAGACACTCCATATCTCAGCTCTGAACAGTTGGGCTATCTCCTTTCCTACAACACTCTCTCTCCTCTGCTCCAACTCCTGACCTCCCTGCCTTCCTTTAAGACCAACTAAAACTCCACCTTCTACAGGAAGCCTTCCCCAATCCCCCTAATTCCAATGCTTTTACTGTTTTAATTATTTCCTATTTCTGTGGTATATAGCTCATTTTGTATGTATCTCTTTGTATGTTGTCTCCTCTATCAGCTTGTAAGCTTCTTGAAGGCAGGAACTGTCTTTTGCCTCTTTTTTGTATCCACAGAACTTAGTACAGTGCCTAGCACGAAGTAGGCACTTAATAAATGTTACTGATTGACTGATCAAAATAAATCAATCTCTGGTCTGAAGTTATCTCTCAACACCCAATCACCCATACTCCTTTACACCAAAATAAGTTTCCCTGATCATTACCACTGCAATTATCCTTTCTGGGATATTAAAGAAAATATGCTACAAGATTAACATTCTCACCTTACTCCCAAGAATACTTTAAAAATAATTCTTCGGTATCTGACAGAAACAGAAAAAGAATTCTCCAACTGCTTCATTCTTATTTATCCTTTACTCAATAACAGACAAAGTTAATAGTGAAGGCCAAACTGTAAACCACACTGAACTCTGCCCCTCTGTTCTCTATTTTCTGAGTCAACAGTCACATGAAAATGAGTTTTCAGGACTTTTAAACAAAGTCAACTCAAGGAGTATCTATGTCAGCAAAGGAGATCAGGAGAAGATTCTGGGTCCTTAGCCCCATAAATTCCTATTGCTGCCATATTATTCATGCAAGTCCAGCCCCATGAAGTAATCCACACAGTTCAATTGCACTAAAGGAAACAGTGATTCTGTGCTGGAGACAAGCAACTGTTTCAAACTCCTAAGATGGGCACGATTCTATCTAAGCCCACAGTATGTGCTTAATGTTTGCTGAACTGAACCCAACCAGTTGTTTTGTTAACATGAATGTAATCAGGGAGCAAGCTGAAAATAAAACAGAAGGCCCAGTAATATGTTCCAAGTGCTGATGGAGGTTTAAATACATAAAAATATAGTATCTTCAAGAGCCTTCATCAAAGCAAGAATTTACTGTGCTCTCCAGACATGGTTTGAAACATGATTCCTGCTTAAATTCCTCCCCAAAGTCTAACCTGGTATGGAAGTAACTTTGGGTTCTCGGGGGCTTTGCCAGTAAAGCACAAGCTCTTAACAGGTTCTAATATTCTAGAAAGACTCTTAGACCAGGAAAGGATTGTATCTGGCTTCTAAGGACCAACCTGGCTGAGATACTCATCAACAGCACATTAGCCGATTCATAGCATATTCTAGAACCTTAGCAACCCATGGAATGAAGAAAAATGCAAATGATCCTCAATCCTAGGTAGTCCTTTCCACTCCTGCAGTGCCACTGTCAAAGTGGCAGAAAAGGGAGGAGAAAATGCTAAGGATTACACAGTTTTTAGATAATATATAAATATTAACTTAATTAATGGTAGTCTAAATATAAGACAATCCAGTAGACATACTTCATCTTATCAGTCTTGTCATTCTTACTATAAAAGAAATGAGAAGACAAAAAGTTGTTGCTAAATGAAAGGAAGGTTCCCATGGCTTCCCACAAAGAAACTAATAAAGAAGAGCATGTCATCTTTAATTGTGTGTCCAAAGTCAACAAGAAACATCATTTCATGCTTATCTCATATTCCAGTGTTCATAATAAATATTTACAAGAAGAACACTATGAAGATGACAGTTTATATGCTAAGATCGGTTATAAAATATAAGAAGGTAGAAAAATTCTACAAGATCCTCCAAAGTAAACCAAAATATGGTTTAATAACCAGAGATTTAAATGCAAAGAGGACAGTAAAAAATGTCAGAAAATGTGATTTGGAAATAAGATATGACAGAGTCCAAAGACTCACCGAATGCAATTATAATAACAGCGAGTATTTATGTAACACTTTAAGGGTTACAAAGCACTAAACACATATACGTACATGTATGCATATATGCGTAAAAGGAAGTCCCAAAAGTTTGAAGGTTTAGGTGTTGGCACTAAGGCTTTTGGAATTGTGCGTATGTGTGAGATGCATGCGTACATGTGTTTGTGTATAATATAGCACTTGTGAGGTAGATGTTATGATTATCCCGCTTCACAACGGAGAAAGAGGTAACTCAGCTCATCCATGTCTGGAGCTGGAACCAGACTCAGGCTTTCCTGACTCCAGACCCAAGGCTCTCGCCACTACACCACCCAGCTGCTTCAATACATACAGAGGCCTCAATGGAGACATTGGTTTCGCTTGACCACATGTATTTATAACAACGGTTTTTTTCTTTTTTGTTTTTGTTTTTCTTTTGTAAAAGCCTGCCTTTTCTGTCATGCCTTCAAGAACATCCTCAATACTTGTACAGACTGTGCTCCTAAAGACTGTGTGAGGCATGACAAGAAGAAGGGATAGGGATGTGGTAGCATGGGGAAAAGAAAAACAGAAGCATTTTTAATGTATGAGAGAAAAGAGAAAGCCAGAAATAATCACAGAAAAGCAAGACATCTTTGAAAGTTACACATTGAATTAACTATATATTTTGAAAGAAAAGCAACTTGTGCCTAAGAGAGATTCGTAGTTTCATGTGTTTCTGTTCTACTATATAAACAGATATCAATATGTGCTTACATAGATGAGTATAAAGGTTCGGCTTAATTGGTATTTATATTCAGATTTAAAATTAAATAAATCCAAAAGCTATACATACAGAGGCTATAAATCTATCATGAATACATCCTTCAGAAGAAACTCTGAAATGCCTAACAAGAAACAAGAAATGCCTAATCTCAAATCTCACCACAAAAAAAGAAAACAGACAGAAAATGATTCTTCTAATATAGCAATGACTTCCAGGTTCGGTGTCCAATGTACAGATAAGCCATTATCTTGTAAAAGCAAAAATCAAAATCAAAACTGAACTACGAGAAGCAAAAATTAAGGGCTACACTTGAAAATAAGGCAACTCCAACCTATCCTCCAACAAATATGGAAAATAGGTCAAAAATAATTTTTTTTTAAAATTCACAGATATTGTCAGACTATCACCATTTCCCTAAGGAAGTTCAAATGATCCATTACCACAGCGGAGAATACAAAAGAACCTAAAAACCAACTCGGCAAAACATTTGACCTCACCAAGGATGGAGACACAGCCATCAAAAACAGCCTGAGTTTAACATATATTAAATTCATTCATAAAATCTTTTTTTTATTTTATTTTTTTTCAATCTCCCAACTCTCATTTATTTTTTTAAACTTAAAATTATTATTATTATTTTGTATTTATTTTTTTAATGTTCTACAATCACTACCATAAAACTTAGATTTTCCCCCCGCCATCTACCCCCCTCCACACTCCTCCTTCCCCAAGATGGCATACAATTCTGTATAGGTCTACATATATTTTCCTACTAAATATATTTTCACTATAGTCATGCTACGTAGACGAACGAAAATAAACAGAAGAAATCATATAACAAATCAAAACATAATACACACACACACACACACACACACATACATAAACATGATCTGCTACATTCTGCGAATGAATTCCATAGATTTTTCTCTGAGTGTGGAAGGCATTTTGCCCCAGAAAACCATTGGGAATTTTTTTTTTTTAAAGTTCTTGCGTTGTTACGAAGTTCCAAGTCTACCAGAAAACACTGTCACACCCTATGGTCATTGCTGTGCACAAAGTTCCCCTGCTTCTGCTCCTTTCACTCAGCATCAGATCATATAAGTCCTTCCAGGCCTCTCTGAAGTCTTCCTGTTCATCATTTCTTATAGCACAATAGTGTTCCATTACCATACCATTCCATACATAATTTATTCATCCATTCCCCAATTAATGGGCATCCCCTTGATTTACAGTTTTTGGCCACCACAAAGAGAGCTGCTATAAATATTTTTGTACATGTGGGACCCTTTCCCATTTTTATGATCTCTTGGGGATACAGTCCTAGAAGCGGTATTGCTGGATCAAAGGGGATCCACATTTTTGTAGCCCTTTGGGCACAGTTCAAAATTGCTCTCCAGAATGGTTGGATCAGCTCCCAACTCCACCAACAATGAATTAGTGTTCCAATCCAACCATCTTCTCCAGCATTTATCATTTTCCTGTTCTGTCATGTTTGCCAATCTGATAGGTGTGATATGGTATCTCAGTGATGTTTTTGATTTGCATCTCTCTAATCAAAAGTGATTTAGAGCATTTTTTCACATGACTATAGATAGCTTTAATTTCTTCCTCTCTTCATATCCTGTGACCATTTATTAATTGGGGAATTCATTCATAAAATCTTACAGAGAAGGAGGGCATAATATGAGCAATGCCACCTTAGAAAACAGTGAGCAGAACAAGTTCAGAGAACCTAATTAAGCCAGACTGTTCCCAAGGCGTTTATGGATTAGACTGGCAGGGCAGCCAACAACAGATCTCTCAGGATGACTTTAACAAACGCCCCTCTACCACTGACTCCCCCCCAAGCACCACATTCAGACTATAATGTAACTATCCCTAATACAGAGAATAGAGAGATGTAGAGAGGGTAGAGAATGAAAGAACAGATACAGACAAACTGGAGCAGTCCCAATGTACTGGGAAAGCTCGTTCTGAATGTCATCGAATTCTAAGGTTTTTGAGATACCTGAGAGGGGGGAGATACTATGCATGGAAAAAAATCAGGAACTTATAATCAAAAAAAGAGTATTAAGAAAATATCAATAATTACCAAAACATAAGTTTACTTTTCGTATATCTGCATCTCTCATGAGCACTTTATCTACACAAATATCCCCGACGAAGGCTTTCATAAACAATCTATAGCAAACCACACCTTTACAAACACACAGCTGACTGAAAAATAAGAAAATTATTTGGTGCTTGCTGGCAATGAAAGAAGTATGTCACTCTATAGGGTAAAAATTTGCCTTAAAATATCTCCTCCATCCATTATTAAGAGAAATAACTACTTAAAACCTTCCTTTGGAATTACCACCACTCATATGCAGAATCCATAGCCTATATTCTACAGGTTTAGTACAACCTGAACACCCGACAAGGCACTTTGGGCCACTAAAGCACCTATTAGCAAATGGCTGCTAGTGCACCCCCCCTTCATCCCAATAGTGTTCAACTCAAATGTGTGGAGTATGCCATGGTACCCTAGGTCAAGGTAGGCAAATGATTTAAACTAGAGTTGCCCCTGAATCACTCACTGGCCTTTCAGTATTTGCCACTCTCTTTCCTACTATGTTTCTGGCTCATTTTAGGTTCAAGAAGCATTATAGGTTAAAAAAAAAAAAAGGTAGTCAAACCCCCCTTAACCCCACCACCCCGTTCCTTCCAGGGGGTAGACTACTTTATTCTTAAGAAACAGAATTATATACGGTGATACATTTTATATGACTGCGTACATATGATCTATGTCAAGTTGCTTGCCATCTCAGGGAGGAGAGAAGTGAGAGGGAGAAAGAAAATTTGAAACTCAAAAAAAATTTTTAAATGAATGTTGGAAATTGTCTTTGCATGTAATTGGGAAAAAATAAAATATTTTTAAAAAGAAACAGTATTACATCTAGAAGTTTAAAATTTAGCATATTTAGATGCTTTAACTAATGTTTTAAAGTAAAAAGAATAATTATTCTAGGCACAAATGTGCCACTAATAAAAACTAAGTTGTAACTATATAATCAATCATACTCAGTATTAATAAAGAATTTTTACAAACCAAAAAAAAGTGTATGTATATATATATACATATATCCTTCCAATAAATTGTCTCCCATGCATATGTTAAAAATCATACAAGATTCCTTGAAAGTCTTAACTACAAAAATAACTATTTGACAATCCTCTAATTATTAATAACAATTTCAACATAAAATATGAAGACATATGTTCACCAAAGGTGTTTGCAGCTGTCATGAATGATGTCTGGCACAGAATCCAAATAAAAAGGAAGCCCCTAAGCACACTAAGGACACTCCTGCCTTTAGATGTCCTAGAACGTTGCAGAGCCTCCTAAATCAAAATTATAATCACTTGGAAGAGCACAGCCTTATTGTCCACAGATGAAAAGTCAAGTCAATTCTGTCAACTGTCCAGACATTACTAGGGAGAGTAGACAAATCAATAGTGTTGTTTATCAGGTCGAGAACTAGCAGGGAACAACCAAAGCTTTGACTCAAGGGGAAACATAGAAAGCAAAAAAAAAAAAAGTGTGCTTTCTTCAGGAAAGTAGGAAAAAAGGTGAAGAAAGCTTGAGCTCAGATGCAGGGATGTGACCCTCTACATCCTCAGGTTGTTTCCCCAAAAAGTGCGGCCCTTTGACTGAATCCAAACTCCAGCCCACATCAGTTAGCTGAAAAGCAAGAAAAGGATTTGGGCTTTGGGCTGCAGGGGCTGTGAACTCATCGATATTCCATCTCTCCATACAAATCACTCACCTCTATTCCCCATCACAGTTTCCTCTCCCCTCCCCTTTCCAAGTAAATGAGTTTCTTTTCCATAGGCTATAACACTTCCTCCTAATAGGTAAATAATATTCCCTTTGCTACCTTTCCTTGGGCACCTGGAAGAAAGAAGTATGAGACCCCAAATCCTGGGGGTTGTATTACAATATCTCCAAGGTCCTTTCCAAGTCTGAATTCTGTCTAAGCTACTATAGTAACACTCAAACAGAATGTCTTAATTACTTTTACATTAGACTCATATTAGGAATTTAAAAACTGATTCAAGGGTGCATTTTAGGGTTATTTTTCCCTGTTGGTACTGGCTGCCTGGATGAAGAAATTTATGTCTCAATCAATATCTATATCTCAAACAAATGCTGTGGGATGGCAAATGAGCTGAGACCAGAGCATGATGGACTAGATTACATTTAGAAAATTGTAGCGTAGTTTTAATAACCCTAACCTTCTCCCTGAAACAAGGGCTCATCTTTTCAACACTGTTCTTTTTGGTGATGCTGCATAACCGAGAATCACAGAATAAGAACAGGGAATATGCCAATTTTGTTGGTCTAAGAATGCTCTCCACTGTCTAAAAGGATCATAAATCTAACGCTGCAAGGGACCCCAGAGGCCATCTAGTTAAAACCGTCATCTTATAGGTAATGTACCAGTGTCACAGAGGTAGTAACTAACAAGTGAAATTTGAACTCATGTATTCTTGGTTCCAAGTCTGCAGAATGGTGAGTTCAAATCCCACCTCAACTGCTTACTACCTGCGTGGCCTTTGCAAAGGTACATTTCTTGGGTCTTTAGTTTTTCTCATCAGTCAAATGAAGGCATCAAACTAGATGATTTCTGAGGTTTCCTTCTACTAACACATCAAAAAAATTAACATGCCAAACAGAATACCATGACATCCAAAGTATTCAATTTAAATCACGAATGAAGAATAACCAATGGATAGCCTATGTTCGATTGGAATTTATTCAATGTCAAGTAATCCAGAAGAAGGTCCCAGTACTTCGAACACCTCCTCAGGAAAATTTATAGGAGGACATGAACAAACTAAAAATCAAAAGGCATTGTTAGCTTTCACTACGCACCACAGGAAGGAGTACCCACATTAAGAGAATTCAAAGTATCTAGAAAATTCTGACTTAGACACACTTGCAAGAATGGAGGATTCCTACAGCTGTCACTCTAATGGAAGCAGTAACTGGTTAGCAATAATATTGTTTTTTTACAAAGACCAAAAAAAAAAAACCAAATATGAAAAAAATCAGTAAGCCTTCAGATCAAGGAGAAGAAAAAAAAAAAGCATGGGCTTGCTTGTGTTTTTGCATTTTTTAAATACATACACATGCTATCATAGCCAAACTAACTCAGTTTGGAAAGCATTAGAGTACAAGTATAAAATTCCCTGGTTTGTTTATGAATATCAACAGTTGGTACTTTTTTAGATTATGGATATGCAATGGCCCTTCCAGCTCTAAGATTCTTTGATTAATGTTTATTACACAAGATAAAAGTATCACATAGGGTGGAATTCTTTACACTAGGTCATCAATGAATAGTCACAACACTGAAAGTCCTTTAGCTGATTACCAGGACTGACTCCGAAATCACGGTATGCTGGAAAGAGGACTGGATTTGGAATCAGAAGAAGGACCTTGGTTTGAAACCTGCTTCTCTTACTTATAACCTATGAGGCTGTGAGCAAATGACTTATCTTCTCTAGGCCTATCTTTTTCAACCGTTATATGAGGAAAATTTCTAAGTCTATGGTCTCTGATCCCCAGCGGCACTGACAACAGAATGTTGGGAGGCTAGAAAGTGGAGGCTTATCAGCGACAGAATCAGATGGTGAATCGAAAGCTTACGAACCTGCTCTGTTGAGCCAACGCAGAAAACTAGCTGGAAGTATTATGGTGCTGTGCACTACAGCAGAGACAAGACAATGAGAAAGACAACTCCCTGCAACACAGCAGAAGAGCACTGGGTAGTACAACCTGGCTTGTGAGCACAGATAAAGTTCTAGTGAAAAACAGATTCTGAAACTTTCCTGGGCCTCATGGTCATTACAGGATTACAGATTTAGAGAAAGAGAAGGGATCTTAGAGGTCAATGAACTAGCTCTGGAGCCAAAGGACCTTGGTTCAAAATCTGCCTCTTACATTAACTATCCATGCAACCATAAGTAAGCCATTTCATTTCTCCAGAGTGTCAATTTCCCTATTATAAAGTAAAAGGGTTAGATGAGATGGTCTCTGAGTCCTGACTATAGAGCTATGATGCTCTGAAGTCCTATACTTTACAGATGGGGATCTGAGGCCAAGAGAGATAGAGTAACTTACCCAGGGTCACACAGGACAATGGCAAAGCTCAAATACAAACTCGGTATCTCTGTGAATTCACTACTCTTCCCACTGCACCACAATTCAGATAGACTAGGTTACCTCCTGATGTAAAGTCATAAAAATCCACCAAAACATAAGAATTCCACACAATGCCAAGAAACAACCCTAAGAATCTTTTAGAAAATGATGAAATGTCAAACAAACTCAATAATAGGCAACAGCAAATAAGCCATTTCAATGCTTTTCTGCACTGAAAAGTTTAGTTCCTTGCTACTTATCCTATCATCAAGTAATTGAGGTAAACAACTGTAATCATTCGGGTTTCAGTGTTCAAACCCACCAATGGATATTTAATTCTTATTTTCTATCCTCACATATCATGTACTACTTTCATTTTTGTAAATGACTGAGGAACTCATCACTTTTCTTGCTTTTTATGAAAACATACCATTAAGAACAAAATCATGCTTAAGGATGGGGTCTTGGCTAATTTCAGGTCCCTTTCCCTTGATTCCTGACTTGCATCATAGTGCTCTTACTGAGGTTTCACAGTCAACACTGAGAAGAAAATAAAAATGTTGGAAAGGTTCAGAGCTTCCAATGGAATGTGCAAATGCTGCTAAAATATGCACTAGAAGAGAAGAGCAATGAAGGAACTCAAGTCCAAAACTCAAGAAATGAAAACTAGGTTTTCACCTCGCGAATCCCATAAGTTATTACACTTGTACTTTTACCTCCTCTGCCTGTGAAAGGGATAAGAGTAATCTATCCACAGAGGGATTCTGTGCATAATAATTATGAGTTAAATGAGTGTAAAGTATATTAAAATATAAATATCAAATTACATAAGACTAAGAATTATTTAATGATCTGGGGCTCCCAATTCTCTATACTGTGTTGCCTGCTGACCTCATCATCTCCCATCGATTTAATTATCACCTCTAAGCAGATGATTTTAGATCTGTTTCACCAGCTCTAATTTCTCTCCTGACCTCCAGTCTTAAACCACCAAAAAGCCCATAGGACATCTTGAACTGACTTGTCCTGTAACCAGCTCAAATACACATCCAAAACAGAACTCATTTTCCTTCCCACAAAACCCTCTCTTCTTCTCAGTGCCCTCATTACTACTGAGAGCACCACTATCCGCTCGGTCTCCTAAGCTCAGGGTCATCCTTGACTTCCCCCTTGCACTCACCCTGCACATCCAGTTTGTTGTCAGGTTCTGATGTTTTCACCTTCACAATATCATTCTCAATATCCCCCTGTCTCTGACTCACTGAGCTCTTGTGCAGGCCCTCATTATCGCATGCCTGGACAACTGCAAAAGCCTTCTGGATGATCTCCAACCCCAAGTCTCTCCCCACATGAAGCCATCCTCCACGCAAGCCAAAATGATCTTCCCAATATGCCAATCGGACTATGTCACCCCACTCTCCCCACCCCCGAAACACCAGTGGCTCACTATGACCTCCAGAACCAAATATAAAATCTTGTCTTTTAAAGACCTCCTCCTGCTTTCCAATTTCATGCCTTATTCTCCTCCCTTGACTCTCATTTCAGTCTTCTTACTGTTCCCCAAGCATGACATCCAATGTCTCTACTCCATGCATTTTCAGTGGCTATGCCTCAAACCTCCCCCTTCATTTCAGCCTCCAGGCTTCTATGGCTTCCTTGAAAATCCAACTCAAACCCTACCTTCTACAGAGCCCTTTCCCACTGCTGAAGCCTTCCCTCCCATTTACCCTGTGTGTGTTGTATGTACATAGTTGATTACATGCTCTTTCCCCCATTAAAATGTGAGCTTCTTGAGGGCAGAAACCATGTTTTTGGCTTTCTTTGTACTTCCAGTACTTGCTCGGTGTCTGACAGACATGAGAAATAAATGAAATCCAGATTTCTTAACCTTAAGAGAAGGATTCAAACATTTAAACATACCAGATTTTAAAAATGAGTTTTTATTTTGTGTAACATTTATTATCAAGGCCTATTCCACTGGAATAGAAAAGAGTACTAGATTTGCAGGTCTTGAATTCCAGGTTACCCATTCACCACTTATGTGACATTGCACAAGTCACTTAAGTTTTCCGAGCCTCCATTTCCTGTCCTATAACTATAATCTATAACTCACAAGGGTGTTTTGAAGAAACTACTTTTAAAATATGAACTATTACTAATACTGAGACGGACTTTGGACTATCGGAATCTTCAGCTCAAAATGAGTTTCACCCCCATTGGTGAAGAGGGAGAACGAAGCTCTTTACCTTTAATTTTACAGTCCTGAATCTTTGATTAACAATGTTACCAGTGCCAGATCATTGTTTCTGGTCTCCTGTTGCCAATAAAGTCTGAAAAGTACCCTGGGTTTCCCCTTACAACAATATCAGTGTTCTCTCTCCAAATCTGTCATGGTCTGAGGAAAAGAATACTTTCAATCTTCAATTTTTTTCAAAGAACTCTTTTTGTTTTAGGTCTTTGGGGATTTTTCTTGTTCATTCGGTTTTTGGCTGTTTTTTTTTTCCCCTTAGGTTAATGCCATGCTTTGCTTTATGTTTGGGATGATCAGATCAACTTAGTCAATTTTCTTTTTCTCTAATAACTAATTTTCTCTATAACTAATAACTATGATCAATTTTGTCTACCAATGTCAGATAACAGCAGCATGGTAAGGGCCCAAACTGGGATGTTTAATACTATTACCTCTCTTACCAGAGTCTCTTGACTGAGTAAAAGCATTAGGGTAAAAAATTGTCATTTGATGACAAAGTAATACCAAGAAGAAAAAGTATTATCAACCCCATTTTATATAGAAGAAAACGGAGGCTCAGAGGGCTTAAATTCTACTTTAAACATGTCAAGTTTGAGATAAGATCTGATTTCCAGCAGGTAATGGTAATTCAGGACTGGAGTGCAGGGAAGAAATAAGGATGACACGTAGGTATGGGAGTCATCTACAGAAATCATCAAATCCATAGAAGTTGATGAGATGACCAAGAAAAAGAGAAGGGAGAGAAAAGGGCAGGGGGCCCAGGACCCAGGATGGAGCTCTGGGATACACATGTGCTTAGGAAGTGGAACAGATAATGATCCCACAAAGGAGATAGAGAACAAGAGGTCAGACAGGTAAGAGAAAAACCAGAGAAAGCTGTCAGCAAACCTGAGGGAGGACAGGGTATTTGTGAGAGTATCTTGTTCAAAGATACTGGTGTATGGAGAAGTTCCTAGTCTCAACTCCTCTTTCCAGAACTCCTCAGATCAGGCCAATAAACTAAGTCCTTTCTGTATAGGGTCCTATCAGGTGATAGAGATGTGAAAAAAATCAGAACTCCCTGGCACTATGGGGAAACATCAATATTTCTCAAAGCAGAGGAGTCCCTATGCTCATATCTAAGACACCTATAACTTGCTGCCGCAAATTCCCTTAAACAGAGCCAACTCCAGAAAAGAAAGGCAAGGAACTTCCTAAAGAACTGCTATGACTACAACACTCAAAAAATCTGGAGCGGCTGACCCTTCACTACATACTTTAATAAAGTACACATTCCTAATTCTGATCCCTCTACAATCCGAATCGAATCTCTCTTTCAAGGGTTATCTCATGCCACTCCATGTTAGCTAACCTCCATTCAAACTGAATTACTACCGTGCTCCCTGTGCCCTCCACTCTGGTCCCACGTTCCCCAGGACCAGGAATGAATGTCTTCCTTCTCCTCTCCCCCTAAAACACACTCAGTCAACAAGTATTCATTACACACTTACAGTGTGGTACACATTAGAGATACAAAGAAAAAGCAAAAACTGTTCCTGCTCTAAGAGAACTTATGTTCTAATGAGGGAAGGTGCTGTGTAAAATACGGTACATAAAAGATACACACAGAGTAGATAGAAAGGGAAGCCTTAAAGGGAAAACCACTGAAGAGGAATTGGGGGGAAGTGGGGAGGGAAATGTAAAGACAAGATCTTTCTAGACCTTCTACAAAAGAGGGTATTTGAACTGAGTCTTAAAGGAAAACAAAGATTAAAATGATGAGATGAGGAGGGAGAACATTCTAGGCAGAGGGAAACTCAGTCTCAGTGCAAAGACACAGAGATGAGAGAAACAACTCATTTTGTAGGTAAGAATGCCAAATGTGCCAGTATGGCTGGGGGCCATACAAGGTATTTGAAAGGGGAATACTGTGGAAAAGAGAAAGATAAGGGAGGGGTCGTGGTGGGAGGGGCCAAATGTCAAACAAAGGACTTTAGATTTAAAAGAGAATCAAAATAGAAAAAGCAAACTATAGATTAATTTACTAAATGAACACTGATGCACACAATTTAAATAAAATCTATCTAATCCTTGAAGTATCAGGAAATATTGTGTGTGTAATGTCCTTCGTAGCCATTAGAGAAATAATGACATGATTTGCACTTGACTTTGTTTTGAGTGAGGGAGGGCTGTGCACGTCACCAGCCTCACTTCTGCTCCAGAGCCATCTGAATCCAGTGACCAGATATTCATCAGGATGACTGGAGATGACCCAGGATGAGGAAATTGGGGTTAAGTGACTTGCCCAAGGTCACATAGCTAGTGAGTATCAAGTGTCTGAGGTGAGATTTGAACTCAGGTCCTCCTGACTTCTGCACTGGTGCTCTATCCACTGCACCATCTAGCTGCCCCTAAAGGATAAGTTGACAGGATCTGACCAATACAAATGAAAACACCCATAAAGATTGTCTCTCCCTTCCTCCAAATCATGGCTCAAGTGCCATCTCCCCTACAAAGTCACATGAAGGCCTCCTAGTTAAAAGTGACCTCTCCCTCCTTAATTTTTATGGCATTTTGCCCTATTCTTTGCATTTATGAGAGGGTTGTCCTAGATGTTCTCTGAGGCTCCTTACAAGTCTAAATCTATGATCACACTCTGCCTTGCATCAGAATTTTATTTGTGTAGATATCTGTTCTCTCCATTAGAATGATACATTCCCTGAAATTAATGTCTCTGTGTAATATCTGTTGTGTCTCATGTGTAGCACACAGAAGACATTAAATCAATGTTTGCTGATATGAATCGGAATCATGTCAAGTCCTGTATTCCACATGAGATCTGATAAACTCCAATTCACTCCATTCTCCCTTCTCTGAAGACTTACTGGAACTATTTTCTCATTCACACAACTTAGTATTTATGGTATACTGTCTTAATGCTAAATGGCAACAAATCCAAGTCATATAAGATGAATATTATTGGTATCATACTACCCAAATCAAAGTATACATCTGTCCTTTCTGTTAAGGTAAAGTAAGTTCTGGTAAACTACAGAAAATGAAAAATGTTATGGAATCACGCTATTAGGCAGGCAATGTATTTTCGGGGGGAGAAAGGGATTTTGTTGGGAAACAATAAAATATATCAACAAAAATAAATTACGTGCCATCTTGTTTTCTAATTGCTTAAAGAGTGTGTGTGTGTATATATTTATATTTATATATATATATATATATATCTTATTAGTCAAAAACTATAATAATAACATACTGATTTAGCTTTTTCAAAACTTACTTTCACTTCTCTCCAAGCTCCAGTTCTGACTCTACAACTTGCCCCACGAAGCCATAGCAGCCTTCTTGCAGCCCCTTCTTCTGACTGGTCAGTTCCTCCCAGACCCTTCATGTTAAAGGCAGTGTCTAGGTTGGCCATGACTTTATTCCTCTCCACTCTCTTATCCCACTCCTGACTCAGTGCCTGGCATAGAGTAAGCCATTAATAAATGTTGATGGGCTTAACTTTACAAAGCATAATACGTACATTATTTCATTTGCAATTCACAATGACTTTGTGAGATAGACACTACAGGTATTATTATCTATATTACAAATGAGGAAACTCAAGACTGGGTAGATTAAGTGATTTCATCCTCATGGATTTAGAAGTGGAACAGATGAACCAATGAGGTCAACTGGTACAATGCTCTCATTTTACAAGTAAGCAAACCGAGGTCAAGAGAGGCTAAATTACTTGTCCAAGGCACAAGGGCTCAGATGTGGGAGTCAAACCTATGTCATCTTGTTCATAGTCATGCAGCCCACAAGCATCAGATGCTGGATTTGAACCAGGCTGTCCTAACTCCAATTGTCTCTAACCCATATGACCTCTAGCACAGCACACAGATATGTACATAACCAACACTTTAAAATGCCACCATAACATAGAGTACTTCAGTTTACAAAATAGCTTACAATGGGTTTTCGTATTTGTTATCTCAACTGATTCTGACAGTATTCCTACAAAACAGGTCCCATAAGAAGCAAAATTCAGGACCTGAATGCAAGATTACTCAACCCCAGCTCCCTCCAGTTCTAGTATCAAGAACTATGATCAAATCACCTCTGCCACTGTTCTTGGATGCAGTGTGTTAAATCTACTCCCCAGTGGCTATACTCAACATCCCTGTAATTTTTCTAAAATAAAATACCCCTCCATAGTCATCATTCTCTTTTATGTGCACTCTACCACAAGAGAAATGTAAACTCCTTAAGGGCAGTTACTGTCTACTTTTGTATTTGTATCACCAGTGTTCAGGACAGTCCTTGGCACATAGTAATATTATCAAATGATATAATATTTGTAAAACACAGCACAGTATCTATGGCACATAGTAGACACTTAAATACTTCTTCCCTCCCCAGGGAAAATTCATTCATTCAGACCCTTTTAATTTCAAGTTCAATATTTTTCCACCACTCCCCACAACATAATACATATTTGTTAAGCACTTGACACAGGATCCCCATATCCTTCCTACTGCTGTTAAGGAATGAAAGTCATATTCAACCACTTCCTTAGAAAAAGCAAGCCTCAGTCACACAAATATATCTTTTCTTCAATGTATTGTAATACACATATATTAGAACCTAAAAGTTGGGAGTCACAGTTCCTCCAAATCCTTGGAATCACTGAGCAACCATCTACTCCATACTTACGGACCAATTACATGTGCTGCCCACTCACAGCCATAACCATATTTATGCTTACGCTTCGTGGCCAAAGTTAATTTTTTAATATGGCATAAAACTGTACCTTGAAGACAGAGCATAGAAAAGTAAACATGTTCACATTTTTTAAGTATGTTTGAATTTCCCAACTCTTATATTTCATATCAGAAAGTTAGGTTCATTAAATGTTTGTAAAAGTATGACAAGTATAAAAGCTTCTATTGTAAAATGTGATTCTAATAAAGAGGTAGATACAGAAACAAAATCAATCTACTAATTATTCAGCTCAGTCTTGCACATTAATTAAATTGACAACCATAACCGGTTCTAAAAGAATACATCTCTCACAGGTACTACCAATTCCACAAATACTACTCTTAAAAGAAAAGAATGAAATTCATATAAACTTCAGAAAAAAGAAAACACTTCACTGGGGAAATAAGACAGTCCTTTAAAAAGGCTGCATTAGAAAAGAAGGAGAAATGTATTGTTACATTAATTCCTTCACTTAGCCTCTCAGAGCATATCAAGAGTTATCAACAGACTTCTTGTTACAAAGCAAGTAAATAAATGTCATTAGCCTTAAAGACAAAATACAGAAAAGAAATAAATACACAAACAAAGGCAAAGGAGCTACTTAAAAAAAAAAAAATCTGATCCCAGATCAGCTGGGGCAAATCAGTGGCAGATACACACACAATTGTTTTCCTGAGTCACTGCCATCTCCAGACACACAAACATTCAGGAATGACTTAGCAACAAAACTAGAGCAGGATCCTTCACAGTTCAAGAATAGAAGAAACTGGCTAACCCAAGGCACCAAACCCTAGAGCCAAGTCAAAAACAAAGGAAATATCAGTCTCTCACTCCTCCACACAAGCCAAGAACCTTACAGTAGAACAGCCCAGAACTCAATCCTAGCTAATGGGAATGACAGAAAGTAGGGAGGAAAGAAAGGTGCCAAATCCTGGGCAAGAAGTGAAGGGTAGTTGGGTAGAATGGTCATCTCCTGAGACTATCAGTCAGGTTAAGAAAATGACAGTGGAGACCGAACAACTATTACGGAAAGAAGGAGAGACAGAAAATCAAATAGGAAAAGTGTGAGCCTAGGCAATCAAAGAAGCAGGGGGTGAAACAACTGAAGTGAGCTGAGGGAAGGACTGAGCGAGAGAAGGGCAGCAGCCTGGGGAGCATGCGTAGACAGACAGCTGGGAGGGACTGAGAAGGGGAGTCTGGCTAGAACCAGGAGCAAAGAATTACAAAATTTGAGGGAGGGGATGCAGAAGGATGGGGTCGGACATACGGAAGAGGCTGAAGTAGGGGGACCACAGAGTGGAAGGCCTAGAAATCAGGGAGTCAGAAGACTGGGAGGAGGCTGGGAGCTGGAGCGGTGGTTGTACCTGAGAAGCAGGGAGTACATACGTGTTGGGGGGAGCAGGGGGAAAGAGGTAAATTTGGGGGGGCCTGGAGAGCAAAGGTATCAGGTACCTAAGGGAACTGGGAAAGAGACGAATCGGATAACTGGGAAGACACTAGAGATTAAGACAAGTAGGATTAGGAAACTGGGGAGGGGGGGGTCAGATAATTAGGGGGCCCTGAGAGCTGGTGATAAATACATGGGAATCATGGGGAGGAGAGGTCAGATAACTGAAGGGACTGGGAAGGGGAGGGTCAGATGACTAGGAAGATACTAAGGAAGTAGGAGGGTCAGACAACTAGGAGGACTGGAAAATTGAGGATGAGAGTCCTGGAGGACGGGAAGATGGGGTGGGAGAACTAAGGAGGCTTGAGAAGCAGGGGGTAAACACATGAGGTTGATGAGGGGCAAACAGGTGGGACCTGTGGTGGTCTGGGAAGCAGAGGTGCCTGGGATGATTCTAGGGAGGAGGGTCAGAGAAGGAGAAGACTGGGGGGGGGGGGGGTTCTAAAATGCAGGGAATAAATATGTGGAGGCCACGGGGAGGAGGGAGGGGTCCTACATGTGGGGGGCCTGGGAAGATCCTGGAGAAGAGGAGGGTCAGGCAGGTAGAAGGACTGGAAAGCTGAGCTCGGGTAACTGAAGGGCCCTGGAGCAAGGCGTGGACACTTGGGGGGCCCAGGGGAATGGGGGGAGTGTCAGGGATGTAGAGGGGTGTGGGAAGCTGGGGCTCAGATGATAGAAGGGCAGTAGAGAGTGGGAGGGTCAGGTAAGCAAGACCGGAACGGCCCAGGGGACACACGTGAGGGGAGATCAGACCTGTGGGGGGTCCCGGGGAGCAGGGGGCAGACATGTGGGGGTCCTGGGGAGCAGGGGGCAGACATGTGGATGCCCGGAAGAGCGAGGGACCAGACGTGTGGGAGTCCTGAGGGGCCAGGGTCAGACCCCCCGGGGGCCCGGGGAGCAGGGGCTGAGCCGCCCGGGGGCCCCGGGAGCAGGGGCTGAGCCGCCCGGGGGCCCGGGGAGCAGGTGACAGGTACAGCGGGAGCGAGAGGCAGGAGCCGGTGACGGCGGAGGGGCCGCAAGGGCTGGTCTAGCCGAGGCCCCCCCTCGGGTCCCCGGCCCCGGCCCCGGGTCCAGGAGGAAGGGCAGCACGGGGCGGGCCCGCCACTCACCGCTCATCCTGCCGGTGCCGCCTCCGCCGCCGCCTCTGCTGCTCCGGCCGGCCGGGGTGGGGGGGAGGGGGAGGCGGGGGAGAGAACCAGAGAGACACTCGGCGCGCCAGCCCCGCCCCGGAAGTGAAGCGCCGCCGGCTGCAGGCCCCGCCCCCTGACCCGGAATGTAAACACCCTCTGGAGACTCCCGGGAACTCACTGGGCTGGAGGGAGCCCCTTGGGTTCGGCCTCTTCCTCCTCCCTGGGGTGTCAGAGGCAAGTGACTGAGGGGACTCGGGGGGAGGGGGTGGTGGAGAGATCTCCAAGCACGGAAAAAGTGGGAGGGGGGCATGGGAGGAGAGGGGGAGGACTGGGGTACATGTATCCTGGGGTACATGTCTAGGGAAGCAGCTTCTGGGTGGTGGGGTTGGAGGAGGAGGAGGAGGAGGAGAGGGGCCTGCAGGGGCTTTTGGAGGAATTCGAGGCTGGAGGAAGCCACATCAATTGCTTGAATTAACTTCTACGTTAATTGCTACATTAATGGGGCCAGAAAGTAGTGAAAAGCTGGGGATAGAGGCGTAGCTGAAAGTTACATTTCGATTCAGCAAGCATGTAGTATGCGCCTACTGTGTGCAGAGCTCTGAGTTAGACCCCAGGAAGGATCAACAGGTGATCCACCTTCAGCGTTGCAGCTCTCGACCTCTCCTGAGTCTCCTCCTGTGCAAGACGTCCAGGCCTGCTTTCTGCCTTAAATCTTCCAGGAGAGCCACCCAGCCTGCTCTGATGATGGAGCACTTGTAACATTGAGAGGATACAATGTTGCAAGCAAACGATCCATCATTTGTCACTGTCACTCTATGACAGAACAGAACCACATTCTTTTCTGGTCTTACATTTATTTAATGACATCCCTTATGCTCCTTCTCTTACACAATTCTTTGGTGTTGTGTTAAACCTGTTCACACCCAACATGCATTTTGCTAATTACCCGTGCTACCTTAATGCTTTGGAAACTGTGGTGGTGTGACACAGCCACATGGCATCTTGGGAAGAACGTTGATGTCTAATGAGTAGAAGGGAGAAGTTTGGGATCATTAAAGGCACTGAGGGAATTCAGCCCACTTTCTTTTTCAGTTCTGGACTGCTGAGCTCATTGTCTGTATACCGTGCCTGTCTGAGATATATCTACTGATGAAGCAATCCTGTTGGTTATCCATCCAACTACCTGTAATAGTCTAGACAATAGGCGTTCATCCAGTTGTTATGCCCAGTGTTGATAAGAGTGAATTCTTTTGAGAAATTGTGAGCCTCATTTAGGAGGTACAAATAGGGGGATGACTTTTTAGATATACTATCCCTGCTCTAATGAACCTTACAGCCTACTAAAGAATTGTCCTGAGGCGTTGACTTCTTTAGGAAATTGTAATTATAGAGCCCAGATCTATAAAGGAAACTAGCATCTCTCTATTTCCAGTGCCTCTTACACACTTCTGTCACATTAAGCTATTTAAAACATTTCTGATCATGTTACTACTTTTCTCAAAGACTTTTTAAAAAATTTTAAAATCAGAGGCAGAGTAAGAGTATATAACACCTAGCACACCTCTTTAACCTAGAAAATACACTATACCAAATTCTGATCAGGAAAGCCAGAAAAAAATCACAGTGAGTCATTTTTCCAGTCTAGAGTCAGCACAAGAAAATAGTGAAGTCTGTGGACACTGGGTGGAGGCTACAACAGCACAACACCAGGACAGCCAAAGCAGCAGTGGAGAACATTCTAGGTCCAAATGACAATAAAGGGGGCCTAAGGGTGAATACCAGGATTGGAAGTGATGGGGTACTTGGGTGCATGTGCTTGGACTCCAATTCTAAGATCACATTTCTCTAAAAATTATATTTCTCCCTAGCCTCAAAACACTATCCCAAGTAGTTTCTCCCCAGCAACAACCATTATCTCTCTTCCTGATACAGTAGGAGGTGTGGTTTTAGGCCTGAACCATCACTAAGTCAACTAATGGTCAGGGCTGACTAGGGAATACCAGGCTGCTCTCATTAATGTCTTGTTAGACAAGATAAACGTAAGGGAGTATACACACATCTAAGTCTAGGATACGTACATGAATAGTAAATGTCATTATGACCCAGTTCACAAGTCTACTCAGCCAGTACACATCTGGTTCATACTAATAAGTTCTATAGGTGCAGCTGGCTACTGTATTCCAGCTGGCAGCTCTGTTACCCATTACCCAGTTCCAGGTCACTGTTTCAGGGAAAAGAAGAGTGATCACAAGCCAGAAGGTCTTGAGATGTGTAACAAAGAAGGGACAGGTTCTAAAAATCTTGGGCACTGAGCCTAAGAACAGAGGAGAAGCTCACCATTTGCTAATCTTTAAACTAACCTTTAGCACTCACCAATAGCCTGCACATAGTAAATGATGTATAAATGCTTATTTATTGACTGACCAACTGATAGCATTGCCTATTATAGTCATTTATCAACTACTGATAATTATCAGTATATTGAACTATAAGCTCCATGAGGTCAGGGACTGAGTCTTAATTGTGTGTCCTTTAAGCCTTGCACAGTGCTCTGCACCTAATAGATGCTTCTTTAATGTTTACTTGACTGATAGGTCCATTAGTAGGTATTCGTTGAATGAACCATTATTTTAAACAATTATTTTACTCCCATTTTGTAAAAATTTTGTAAGATCTGAAGGCAAATAAAGTCCAAAGAGTTAAGTCCAAGATCACAGGTATCAGAGATTGGACTAAAATGCAGGCCTGTTGACTCATGCCATAGTGTGTCTTCCAGTACAAGTATTACACATTTATTAGGTCTTTTCTGTTGTATGTGTCATGGCATGAACCACTACATGCAGCTAAATATTTAAAGCAAAAGCTCACAAACTGTGGCCTATACAAAAGTTGGTGATGGGACTAGAGTTGATCCTTGGGCTGTACATTTTTACACAAGTGGAAGTGAACCTGTGTTCTCAAAAATCTTTGGTAAGTAGGTTCTTTCCAGCTGGGAAGGGCTGTAAAGTGTATCAACAGAAGAGGTTCATCACAGAGTAATGAATTCTTCGACCACAACCATTCACAGAGACCATCTGCTATGGTTAGGATTCTTAACCTGGAGTCCATGAAATTGTACGGGAGAAAAAACATAACTTTATTTTCATGGACTTTTGGTTTTCTTTGTAATCCTATGTATTTTATGCTTTTAAAAATACTATTCTGATAAGGGGGTCATAGGTTTCACTAGACTGCCAAAGGGGTCCATGACCCAAAAAAAGTTAATATCCCCATATACACACACTAAGTTATACAAGAGGTACAAGACATGATGATAAAGTAAAGAGTATTCCCATACCAACAAAGTGACAGACTTAAAGTATTGAATTATATAATATAGAACTAAACAATGAATTGATTTTCAGAGTGATAGGGGAGAGGCAGGTCACTTGAGTTTCATATCTGGCCAGTACAGAGTTGTAGAAATTAACAAATTACTTTCTCATCAATACAAAAGTCTAGTTAGAAAGTTACTCTATGAAAGTCACAAAATGTGTCAGTCTTAAGCATATACCCAAAGAAAACAAAAACAAAGATTCTGTATACATCAAAATACATGAGAGCCCTATTTGTGATAACAAAAATGGAGGAAAAATATGGGTGCCCAACTGCTGGGGAATGGCTGAACAAATTGTGGTATCTGAATTTAGTGTAATATAATTTTATTTTAAGAAACAATCAGAATGAAGTGTTCAGAAAATATGAGACCTATATGAACTGATACCAAGCAAAATAAGAACTAGGAGAACAATATACACAACTAAAATAGCATAAATAAAAAAAAAAACACTAAAAGCTAGGCAAAGTTGGATCAATTATTACTAATATTGGTCCTAGAGACCAGAAAAAGAAATATACTTTCTACCTTTCAGTAGAAAGGTGGACTATGGATGCAGAATATTTCATTTACTACCATTTGGTCACCTTTTACCATCTTGCTTAACATTTTCTGTTACCAGGAAAAATTATGGTGGGGTATATTGCAAAATAGCAGGTATAAAAAAGAGAGGCATCAATAAAAGCTTTGATTATTGTTCTAAGAGATACAAATTCAGTTCTGATCACAGTGATGTGCTTTAAAGCTGTTGAAAAAATTGAGGCAGAAAGGGGAGCCTGAGGGAGTCTAGATAGTTCCTGGGGACACAACTAGGCTTATAAGATGTCTAAAAGATGACCGGTCATGGGGAAGTCTCATTCTTCCCACTTTTCCTAAACTACAGGGCTTCAAAGGCCAATGCAATCATATCCCTGCTAGCTTATGGTATTTTGCCATTTATTGGAACAGAGAAAAAGAAGAGGAAGTGAGAGAGAAAGAAGAGGAAGTGAGAAATACAGCAGAGGTTACCACCACCAACAGTTGTCTTGAGGTCATAAAATAGCAACTGTCGTATACTACTTATCTCCACTGAGCATCCTTCAACCACTCCCTGTTCTTCCAAACTATTGCCTGGCCATTTTATATGTACCCTAGACTCCATGCTTTACCATTTTAATGATAACAGTCACCAAAAGAACCACTTGACCTTCCACCAGTCTTACTCTAATTACCAGTCTTATAACTCCATTAAAGGTGTCTCATGTCATAGAGTGCTGGGTCTGGAGTTTGAAAGACCTGAGTTCAAATGTGAAATCTTGGTGTGACTATGGGCAAATCGTTTAACTTCTGTTTACCTTACTTTGCTCCACTACAAAACAAGCATGGTAATAGCACCTATGTTGCAGGGTTGTTGTGAGGATCAAATAAGACAGTAACTGTAATGCGTTTAGCCCAGTGTCTGGCACATGGTGGACATTATGTAAATATTTCCACTCCCAGAAGCTAAGCGTTGGTGGAGAAAAATCACTCATTCCTGCTATTTGACCTCAGCTGCACCGTTAATCATGTTGCAACTTATTCTAAATTCCTTATCGTATTTCCCAAGCAGCTTTTTCAAAACTTTTTCCATATTTTCTAGCCCTTAACTTAGCTTCTACTGTCAACAGATAACCTCAGTTACCTACTTTACTGAGATTACATTACACAAGTATTGATTCAGCTTCATTCCTGCCTACATTTTCTCTCTTTTTTTTCTGTCTCTCAGGATCAAATGTCTTCCTTTTTGCCAAAGGATAACCTTTCCATCTTGGGTTTTTATCCCGCTCTCTCTTCTGAGATTTTTTTCTCTCAAGTATATTCATCCTCTCCCTCTGTCTCTCTCTCACATACACACGCACACACACACACACACACACACACAGTCTTTACTGTCCCAAAAATGGCATTTATACTTTCAAGCTATCATTCTATACTTCCCCTTCCCTTCACTACTAAATCCCTAAAAAAGAATGTTCTATACTCCTCCTACTTCTTTATCACTGGCTCCTCAGCTCCTTCCAACTTGGCTTCCAAGCTGACCATTCTTCTGAAACCCCCCTCTTGAAGTGTACCAGTAAGTTAGTTACCATTAATCCAGTAATCTTTTTTCAGTCCTCATCCTCCTCAACCCTAATACATTTTCCATCTATGCCAGTCTTTCAAATGTCTCTTTGCCCCCATCGATCTTCCCTTTTCTTTTAGGTCTCAAAAGATGAGGTAACTCTCCTCTTTGCCAAAGCTGACTTCATCCACCTGCCTTTGACTCTGTCCCACCTGATCAGTTTTGCAAACTTGCTGAATTCTTTCTCTCTTAAACTTCTCAAATCTCTCCTCTACTGGCCCTTTTCCTTTAGCCTAAAAGTATACCAAGTCCTCCTTAGCCTTTAAAAAAAAAAAGACATTTCTTTAGCTGCTCCTTCTACTCCAATACTGCCAAACTTTTAAGAAAATTTA
This sequence comes from Bettongia penicillata ogilbyi, assembly GCA_023548195.1. NCBI lineage: Eukaryota > Metazoa > Chordata > Mammalia > Diprotodontia > Potoroidae > Bettongia > Bettongia penicillata. Next base: position 2,944,486 of record JAJHZJ010000567.1, read on the forward strand.
TCAACATTCTCCACCTCATTTCTCAATTTTATGAAATCTCTCTTCCAAGCCCACCACTCTATTGAACTGCTTTCTTTGTAGGTCACTACTGGCTTCCTTTTCAACAAATCCAATGACCTTTTAAAAATTCCCATCTTCCTTGATCTCTTAAAATTTAATTCCCATCTTTCTTAATGTGATTTTTTTAAACTACCCTTTATTTTATAGTCTCTCCTCCCTTGATATCAACCTAAGAGTACATCATAATGTATTCTTAGGGTTTTCCTATGAGAACTGAGACTGCCTCTTCTTTCTCTTTCAACATGTCTTTATTCTTTCTTCCCAAAGAAGTAGGCATCCTCCAATATTCTGTCATTCACCCTGTTGTCATCTCCGTATATTCTGTCGGTTGGTATTTCACCCTGCTTTGGTTATCACCTATATGCAATGAGTTCCAAAAATACTTCTCCAGCCCTGTCCTCTCACCAGTACACAAGGCCTGTGTTTCCAACTCCCTGCTGGATAGCTTCAGTTAGATGCTCCAGAGATACTTCTCACGTGTAGCTATGCCATATTTTCATTCGTTTTCTGAAATACCCGATTCTCCTTATCCATCTACTCCTCTGGTTCTGAGGGATTTTCTTCTTCCCTCTTAAATGTACATATTCACAAAGATTTTGTCCTTAGTACTTTCCCCTATTTTTCTCCAGTCCCAAAATAATAGCATCCCCTCATATAGATTGAACTATCCTCTCTCTACATGAGTCATAAAAATTTCTATATCTACCAGTTTTATATTTCCAGTTATATGTTGAACTTCTCTATCTGTATGAACTTCAAATAAAATTATGTCCAATACTAAACCCCTCTTATCCCCTCCTAGAGACACTCCCCCAAAATTAACTCCTGCTGACAAAAACTGTTGACAATCACTATTCTCCCAATCACCCAGGTGCAAAACATGAGTCATCTTTGATTCCCTCCTTCTTTACCTCCTGTTTTCAGTTAGTTAAAAAGAGTTTTCAGTTTTAATGCTGAAATGATTGTCTCCCAAATCTGTTCCCTGTGGCTTTTGAATCATTTCAGTTATGTCTGACTCTCTATGACCCCATTTAGGGTCTTTTTTGGCAAAGAAATAATTGTAGTAGCCTTTTAATTAGGCTCCACAACTCTGGTATCTCACATTTTCAATTTTTACTGCATATTTAAAGAATAGGTTTCAACATATTCTCCATGCCACCTCTAGAATAACCTTCCTTAAACATAACTCTGATCATGTCATTTCCTTGCTTTTACTAAAATGTGGACAAAGTTTCTCCAACAACCTTTTGCACAAGGTAGAAAGATGTCAAAAAGTCAGTGGCTTCCAACATTTTTTGTTCCATAAACCTCTTCCAATAACAACAAAAAGTGTATTGTGACCCCTAGGGAAATTTAATATGTACCTTTATATTTATTCACTAAGTACTTAGAACTTTTGCCTCTAAAACTCCAAAATAAATTTTATATAATTGTAATTATAAAATATGAAATTTTATTCTATCCATAACTATGAAATTTCTAAGTATTAAATTATACTATACAATAATTGTTAATATTTTATGTAGAACATTCTGTAAGAATTAAAAATAATCCAACAAGACTTCATGTACTTCTAGTTATCTGCAAGAATTCATAATAAGTTGGTTTTACAAATTTTGTTTAATGTAAATTACATTTTTACAGAAATAAGTTACAACTTGGAAGATATATAAAATATAACATAATAAAATAATCATGTACAAACTTAATTCAGTGTTGGATTTTTTATTTGAACAAAAGTTTGCAGTATTTGACTCCACACTGGGCAAACACAATCTTAAATCTGGTTCCATTTTGAGTTTATTTTTATTTAAAACAAGAATAAGTAAAAATGCTCACTCATAAATATGTAGTAAAAAAAAATTGTAGAAGAATTTTGTCAGTCATTCTTTTATTTATTTAACCAATTGACAAAAAATGAATGATTGCTGCTGCTTACCAGTTAATTTGAAAATCCACCAGAGAGAAGAATGGTAACATGAGAAGAAGCTAAGTTTAAATCAGAAAAAAAGCTTTATTACTATAAGGCATGTTTCTATAAAGTGTGATGATCTGCAATGATTTCAAGATGGCTTGAGAAGTACCTGCCCAGCAATTTTCATGTAGCCTGATATTTGCGCTGCAAGAAATCAAATGTTCATCACATCTTGATCACGTGATTACACAGCTGATGAGATATGATTACCAACTAACAGGAATAAGGGAACTAATCTGGTACAGGGTACAGAATGCTAATGAAGGCTTGTAGGTAATTAACCATCCTTTGGGAATCCACTTGCATTCAAAATGTCAAAGCCTTACAGCAGTTTGGAAACAATTTGATTACAAATTGAAAAACTGCAAGAACATATTGAGCTTGGTCAGGAGCAACCAGAATTTGATGTAGTCACTGCAGAAACAATGAAATCATTGTTTTCATGACAATGATGCTTTTACAGAAACAAGCTCTAATGCTTCAAACATACATATGCGTCACAAAGGAAAAGTATACTAGTAATTTAGTGCCTAAGGCACCATTAAAGAATTTTTGGTATGAACCATTTGAACCAACATCACAAATCCCCAGTGGTTCCCATTGGACTAAATCATAGTAGAAATTAAGAGAAGTAGGAATTCATTAATGTGGTTATACTAGACCACCCAATTAGCTAATAATGGCTTAATGTTTCCTTGGTTCCATTTTATTCAACATCTTGGTCAATGACTCAGATAGATTTATACAAGATATATACATATTTATTGAATCCAAAGATGAAATAAAGCTAACGTGTCAAATGACAAGCCAAGATCCCAAAGGATCTTAACAGTAGGCTGTATCTAGTAGAAAGAAAATAAATATAATGTAAAGTTATACACTAGATTTGAGACTATAACTTCACAAATACAAGATGGAGGGAATGTGGATACTTCATCTGAAAAGAGATCTGTAGTCTGTAAGCTAGATTGTCAGCTCAATATGAGTCGTGTCACATGGAAACAAAAAAAGGTAGTTTTATCCTACACTGCATGGAGAGGCCTAGTGTCTACAATAAAGGAATCAGGAGTTCCTGCTCTGATTGGACCATACTGGGAGTACTGAGTTTAATTCAGCGCATCACCTTTTAGCAGTGATACAAAATAGATGGAGATAACCTGGAAGAGGGCAACCAAAATGGCAAAAGGACTAGATAATATGTCATATGATGAACCAGTAGAAGAAATAGGAACGTTAGTCTGAAGCAGAAAAACTTGAGAGAACTTGATAACAGTCCTCACATATTTAAGGGACTGTGATGTAGAACAGAAATTAGATTTCTTTGGTTTGGTCCTAAAGGACACAGTTAAGACAGATGACTAGAAGTTGCACAGAGATTTATCTTGATGTATAGAAAAACTTCATAGTAATTAGAGCTGTGCCAAAGTAGAAACTACAGATCAAAGATTGATTTATTTTTATTGATTTCTAGAGTTATAGGTAAGATTAATAACACAGAGTAAACTTAAACTTATATTGTACTTAGACTTTTTTATTTCTGGAGAGTTGGTTGTTTAACATTTATCACCATACCCCTGTTTACTACTCTTAGGTTCTGTGATTCCTTGCCCCAAAAATTCAGTGGCATAAAATAAAACCAACTTGGTCCACTGAGCATTCACAGTCCTCCCTACAATCCTATACTTCTAAACTTTTCTCACACTACTCATTTACATGGGCTTTGTGCTTCATCCAAACTGGATTCCCATCTGTTCTCCAAATATGCCTCGTACTTCCCTGCAAGGATATTTCTGTTCATGCTGTGCCTCTACCATTAAATTTCTGCTGACTGGAGTAGCGCTTATACTTCAAGGCTCAATTCAAACCTCACTTCCTTCATGAAGCCAACCCTACTTCTCCAACCAGATATAATCTCTCAAGTACATGGTGAGGGCTTTTATGTCCTGCTTTGTACTGAAGAAGGTATTTGATAAATATTTGTTATATTGAATTGAATTACAATACTCTATCCTCTAAAGTAAAGGTTCTTAACCTTTTTTGCATCACAGACTCCACTGATAAAGAATCCCTTCTCAGAATAATGTTTGTTTCCTACATGCATAATTGAAGGAAATCCTGGATTTCAGCTAGAAGTTAGTAAAATAAAGATACAATTTTTCCCATCTGAGTTTATGATTCTCTAAAATCTAACCATGGATCCCTGGCATTCATTGACCTCAGGCTCATAACCCCTGCTCTAAAGTTTTGTTTTAGTCTGTTTAAGTATAGACTTTATTCTAAATTTTCAATGAAAACCAATACATATTAGTCTGCAGTAGAAGGTCAATTAACTTGATTGGGAAAACAATTCCATTCTTATTTCAAAAATAATTTCCTTTGTGATGCTACATATTTTATTCTGCATTTAAAAAATTATTCTGAAAAGAGATCCATAAGTTTCACCATATCCAAAGGGATTCATCACACAAAAAAAGGTGAGAATCCCTAGACTAGTGGAAAGAACCTCATGCTTTATTATACTGTTTTTATGCTAAATTTTAAGCTCTCAGAGGGAAAGACCATAGCCTAGCATGGTGTCATGTGCTATAAAGCACTTAAATATTTTCTAATGATGACGACAGCTACTTTTCCATTATTCTCACTGAAGCTTCAGCCTTATCCAAGAAACAAGGTTGAGTACTGAGATAAGTAATAGAGTGCTTTGAGCTCAAAAAATTGCTGTAATTGTTAATATTCCATTCCACTCATTGCTTAATAATTTTAAGATTTTCCTACTCAATATTGCTTTCCTTCATACCAAACCTACCTGGTTCCCTAAATTATAACCTCTCAGATTCATGTATTATTATCTCCCTATCTTTCTTTGTACGTTTTAAACTATTTTTTTCACATGCAAACACCTCCAAGGAGCTGGTAGCTTCTAGACCTGCAGTGTTAGAATACTTCCTTATTAATCACATCAGTCAGGACCAACTTCCAACAAATAAAGAATTAGGAAATATTCTCTGGAAATAATGACAGTGTTTTCCCCCTCCTCAAACTTTTGAAGAGCACGTCGGATCCTTCCATTGTCCTTATCCCACCATTCTTACTTGTGTGCATGACAGGTTCCTGTTCCCTCAGTAGAACATAAGTTCTTTAATGACAGAACTATATCATCCTCGTATCCATACTAGTGTGTACATGGCAAGTACTGAATGAATGTTCATCGAATTGAATCACCAGTGTGTATCCACTATTCTCCAAGGGAGAGAAATACCATATCTGCTAGATTCAAATATCTGCTCAAAGAAAGGTGTACCCTCTCCATAGTGAAACTATATCTTAGTTGAATTATTCCTCAAGACAATGGCAGAGGACCCAGAATCAAACCATACTACCTGATGCTTACTACCTATGTGACCTTGGGTAAGTCACTTAACCTCTCTAACATTGAGTTTCTATGTCTGTATAATGTGGGCCAGTTGGCACTGACCAATGATTTTCCACCCAGCCTAGTTGAAGTTATCACAGAAAATATGTGGCAAATAACAAAGACAACAAGGTGTTAACCTCCTAAATGAATGATGCCATCTTAATAAATGTCATTACTTTGACTTAATTGTGTCTAGTGACTGAAAGTTAAAAAGGTAAGCTCAACATTGGGAACTTGTTAACTATAATTGTAGGAGGGCAGAAACATAGAATACTATGAACCCAAGATACGTATCCCCTAGAGATACCTAACCTTTGAGTACAAAGTTTAGAAGTAACCCTAGCAGGAATATTATATTTGTAAAATGACATGTTGAACTAGATGGATTTTGAGGTCCCTTCAAGAGATAATGTTGAGCTAGATGAATTTTGAGGTCCCTTTCAGAGATATACATATATATATATGTATATATATATATATATGTGTGTGTGTGTGTATGTATATAAGTCTGTGTGTGTATATGTATGTGTATATAACTATATATCTATCATCCTTTAAGTCTAATGCAGAGCTTTCACTTAGATTCCATATTTACCAAGCAGCATTCTAGCTAATAATCAGTTCCCTAATACTTGAAAAGATCTATTCCCTACAAAAATAATCAGGTGTTATTTTACCTTCTAACTCATTCTCTTTTGAGTTTGCTTAATGGAGAAACAGCTCCTCACAGTCTGGACACACTGATAAAATGCCTGAGCTTATGGATCTGAGTGCCAGAAGTGACTTGAGGTAACAACTTTGACAGTGTGGCCAGTGTACAAGGCTCAATACGAGCAGTCAGTCACCCACCCCCATGTTCTAAAACTCTCTCTTATCTTCTACAAGGTCTGTAAAAGGCTACCAAGAAGTCCACAAGTTGGTCATTAGTAATATTTAAACTTCAACTTCTGTCAATTTACTTGTTCACTTTTTCAGAGCATAATATTGATATCTAATAAAAAGCAATGCTGTCCTTTCCATTTGTTCCAATGCTATTGCTTTTACATAAGTAATTAATCAAGCATGATTGAAGTTGTTGAATTTTTTGCACCATGGTGTATGAACTTGGAAAGTTTGAAAGTCATAGATCAAAATGTCCCTAAAACTCATAAAAAAAACCCTTGATCTCCATCAGCAAGCCAATCTTCATTCCAGCTAAAACCTCTTCCTAGTAGCCACACTTCTACCTTCAAGTCAGTCCACCTACCAGAAACTACAAAGATACTGTCAGGGAAAAGCCAGTATAATATCAAACTTAGCTGTCATAACGAATTCAGCCAGGAATGAAAAGCACCTCTTATGATGTAAGAAGAAACCACAGATCTCAAAATGATTTAATATTTTAACAGGCACAAAAACAGAAAAGGTGCTACATAATTCATATTTACATGACAGGTAAAATTCATCAACACTTGAACTGCAAGAACAAAAGATGTTACCACTGTATTCGCTGGGAGAGGAAGAGTCAGGAGACTCTTTAATAGATAATTCCTTGACCAGCACACTTTCACAATCAATTTGAAAATATGTTGAATTATCACAGTTTCTGCTTCATTACAGACAACAAGTAGGATAAATAAAACATTTGCTGCCATATGAGAAGGATTTCATCATATCATTATATGATAAAGCTGCTCTTAAATGAAAGGATCTGTAAATGAATGAAAGAGGATCACTACATCCTAAACCTCAAAACAAAAATCTGAATTTTAACCTGCCTGCCATAATTCTTATAGGCCCTTGAACCTCTCTATATGTGTTGCAATTTATCAGTTTTCACATGTTTTCATTTTTTGCCTTGTTAATGTGTGTATGAACTCTCCATCTAAAGGAAAAGTTCATTGAAAATCTTCTAAAATAATTTCTATCCTCTTTTAATGTTGAATAATTGATCTTAGGCATTTCTATTTTTTCAGTCCCTCATTTCCTTTAGCAATGAATACAACTTTAAACCTGTCGTGAGATGGTCAGTTTATTTGTCTACTACATAAGTGAATATTGAGTAAATATGCAAATATAAAAATAAGAAACTTTGAAACTAACACGTCACTCCTTTTTCTTAAATGAATAGAGAATGCAATAATGAAGTGGAGAAGGTTTTTATAGTTGACTCTCAACCAAAACATAGAGAAATAAATCAAGAAAGAGATTCTAAAATGAAAAAAACATTAGCGTTATCTTGATGACAGATGACAGCAACTATTATAAAGGGATGAGATGCATCACTTTGTTCACTGACATAAACTTTACAAATGGCACTATCCTAGTCAAACTAGATCATTATGTTGTGAAAATAGATTTCCATATCCCCATGAAAGTGTCATTCATGGAAACTGGTGAATTCTTGCAAAAGTAATTTGTTTTTGTGGTGACAAGAACAGTTGCTCCTTCTTCCATGGCTGGGAGTGGGAAGGATATATCTGAGCCTAGATTACAGTCTTCACACTTGCATGCTTCTACTATGTATGTCATAGATGTACTGCTTCTGGGGAGAATTCCAGCTTCATTATTTTCACTTCTATCAAGATCAACTTTTTCAGTCTCCTGTAGCTCAGCTTTTGGCTCTGAAAAGATATAAACAAGTACAGCATTATCCATCTGTTGCTCTAAAAGTTTTGCCTTAAATCTAAGTATAAAAGGTCATAAGTTTTGACACTGAAGCTATGATATCACTGAGAGGCACATCTTTCCACGAAGTGGTCTTTGCACAGTAGGCCTTAAACTCTTAACAAGGACAGAATCCTCTGTAACCATATATTACACAATGTCATGTGTGCCCTATAAGTGACTTAAAAATTTGGAGCTAGAGACAAGCTGATATTCATTTGGTCAACATTTTTTAAGTTAATGCGATTTTTTTAAAGGAATCTGAATTGAGAATGTAACGTAAAAAAGTTTCCATTATATTTACATTGTATACATGTGAAGAAAAGTCTTAATACTTTCCATGACATTCTCCTAAAATAATTCTATTAAAATTTTTTAAAAAACCAACAACCTCATAAAACACTATACCCTATCTGTCCGAAAGACCTCTGAACAATGAAAGTAAAAGAAGTAAGTGGAACAGATGTCTCACTTCTCTAGTTCTATTATAAATAAAATGATGGATGTTTTTCACAAATTAGGGCCTAAATAGAAAAGTTGGGAAACTGACTGACATGTTTAGAAATAAGGTCATGGACAGAGCTGGTATGGAAACTTAAGCCTTAATATTTCTTTCATAAAGAGTTCTTAAAATGAGACAATGAATACTCTATTGCCAGCTCTTCACTAGAAAACCTTAGACCAAGGAGGCCTAATGCCTAAAAAACTTGAACATTCTTCCTCAGTGAAGGCTTAAGTACTTTTTGCAAGTGAATCATTCAAATTTGTATTAAAAATACATTCACAGATGCAGTCAGATAGATTTTTCTTGATACTGAAGGATAGGGCTGACAGTTTCTCTTAGCATTAATCAGTTTGTCAACCTTTGCAAAGATATCAATGTTTTCTGAAAAATACTTCTGTTCTTTGATAGTCATACCTCATTTTTGGGGAAGGCATGGTTGCTGCCAATGTCATAATGAATACAGTAGAAATGAATGTTGATCTGCAGAATTTTAACTAATTCTCTCATTCACCAATGCACTCAGAAGATTTATGACTTAGATACTGAAGTCATACACACACAAATAATAAAAAACTGAAAGTTACAACTGCCATCTCATGAAGACAGATTTCAAAGATTTAAAATCAAATTCATAACATTTTGTACCTGTATTTTCCAATTCATTCTTTGATCTCTCAGGGATCATCTTCTTCAGGATAAGTATTAACAAGAAAACTGTCAGTGATGAAATTATTCCCACACCTGTGCAGATCCAAATACTCACATCTGTGATTTTCAAGGAAGTGGTAGTACCTTTATCGATAGACAATGGCAGATATAATGGAGACAAGACAAAACACAAACACCATTTTCATATAACATAATTTGTCAAATTTCTCTTCTTGATTAATATTGACTTTCTATTACCTAAATAACCCTCTGTTTGACTAATTGATGAACTACATTGCGCTAAGATTGAATAAATGCACTCAGTTCTGTTTTGAATAATTTCTGTCAATTTAATCTCTACAATCTGTCATTATCATGCATTATTTAGAAAATGTCACTGTCTTCCTTATATATTTTACTTGGAACAAATACAGAACCTGCCCAGCAAGCTAATAAATAAATGCAAGAGAAATATTCCATTACTTACTTGCATTACAATAACTCTGACACACCAAAGGGGGTGTGTTGGAACATCGAAGGTGACAGGGTTTGCAAGTGTACAGCAAATTGTCAAAATATTCATTTTGAAAGCACTTTTGAGCCATCTGTATCAGTATCCCCCAAAACTAGAGAACCATAAAAAAAGTAAGAATGAGCAGGAAAAGTCTTGTCAAGTTGCCCCTAACAAATGTAGTAACAACAGCAGCTGAATATCAAATAGTGCATTGTATTCTAAGGTTATTTTTTAACAAGGTTTTCCCTTTCATACTAGGGGCTTGGTGGCTAAGGATTTGAATACCAACTAAATTCAAATTTCTAAGCAACCTAACTTGTGGTAGCTTAGAGGCAAGACTAAGGTAGTGTAAATATGAAAAGTAAATCATTCATGAAACAGAAACTATTTATTTATAGAAGCTATTTCCCAAGCAGGTAAATTAAGTAGAACTTGGAGGGTGCAGATAATCCTGACGGTTGTTAGGGAGAGGAGGACCTTCAGTTTAAAGGTTTTGTCCACTCATGCATTCATCAAGAATTTACTAATCACCTACTGTGTGTCAAAAGACTGTGAGAAAGTGATATAAATGTATATAATATACTTGGCATTTGGGAAAATACAAATAAATACACGACAGGGTCCTTGTCCTCAGAGAGCCTGCAATTTATCAATTGACACAAAGCACATGCACAGATACTCCAATGTATTGTAGTGTTAAGTATAATATGTGGCAAATGTGATATCCAGGTTGAGGTAAAGCATGTGACAATGGAGTTGGGTGTTGATGTAGGGTGTATTTTGAAAATAATAACTAACTTTTATGTTTTATTTGATCTCAGTACTCCTTTATATTCTTAAAAATTATTAAGGATCACTAAGAACTTTTGCTTATGTGGGTTATTTCTATCAACATTTACCCTATTGGAAATTAAAATTGATAATTATACATTTTTATTCTTTTTTAAAAAAAATCAAATAAGTTATTTTATGAAAACAACTATTTTATAAACAAAAGAAAATGAGAATTTTAAAAAATATTTATGTAAATCTCTCTCATGTAGAAGAAGCTAGATTCTTATATCTGTTTTTTTATTCAAACACTCATGTTATATTGTTTTGATTGAAGTATATGAAGAAAATCCAGTCTCATACAGATATATAGTTGGGAAAGAGAGGAGTATTTTAGTAGGCAAATAATGTCTTAGTATAATCATGGGTCCATATACTATACTTTGAAAACCACTGCTCTATATTTAATAGTTCTGTGACCAGAAACAAGCCACTTAAATTGTCTAATATTCTAATTCTCCATCCTTAAAACAAAGAATAGTAATATTTCTATTACCTACCTCACAGGGTCTTTGTGAGAATAAAAGGAGATAATATTTGGAAATCATTTTGTAAGCATTAAAATGCCACATAAATGTAAGCTATTATTATTATAGGCTTAAACTAGGATGGTTATAGTGGAAGTAGGAGAGGCATTGAAAAATGCGTGAGGATGATAATTATAACCTACATTTTTATAATGCTTAGCAGTTTACAAAGCACTAAGCCTCACCTAGAAGGAGGTAGTGCAAAGATTATTACCCCCATTTTACAGATGAGGAAACAGAAGCCTAAAAAGGCTAAGTGATATATCTACCATCACACAGCTAAATTCAGTGTCAGAGCTGGAGCTAGATGCCAGACTTATTTATTCTCCACCAGCCTTCAGAGACTGATTGAATATGAATGTGGAGAGTGAGGGAACACTGGAAGGTGATTCTGAATGCCTGTGGTAGTAGGCTTATGGAGCAAAAAAGATCTCTCACCTTCATAGACATTCATTTGTGTGACAGAAAATAAACAGGATCGCTAGCAGGTTATGAAAGTCACACTTGTGGAGAAATATGTAAGAGAATGAATAACAGCTGTGACACTGCAGAAAAAGCATGTCCTGTCCAAGGGATGCCCCACTCCATGAAGGCAGACAAGCTAGTCTATAAAAGCCAATAGCACCAAACCATTTGCTACTAGTGAGTGGGTCTAGCACTGGAGTGAGTTTAAATCACTCCCCTAGGGTCTGTAAGATCCTCAGAAGAGAGAGAATATTGGTGTGATACACTACTGATTCCTGTGTATCTGTGCCTTAGAAATAAAAATCTGCAATTAGGCCTGAATTTGTCAGATTGTTTAAGCAGGAACCCAAGGATAAACCTTGGCAATTCGGTAGACATTTGACCTTGTATCTCAAAGTGAGTCTCTGAGATGCCTGTCTCTAAGATGTTTCTAAGAAATGACATCAACATAAAACATTTTAAATCAAAAAAGTCACTGGATTTAGGGGCAGCTATATGAAAACGTACCCAAACAAAGATAGAATAAAGCTTCAGTTGCTGTTTAGTTGTATCTGACTCTTTGTGACCCCATTTGGGGTTTCCTTGGCAAAGATACTTGAGTGGTTTGCCATATCCTTCTTCAGCTCATTTTACAGATGAGGAAACTGAGGCAAAGCGTAATTTCCCAGGATCACATAGCTAGTAAGTGGCTGAAGCCAGATTTGATCTCAGGAAGACTCGACTTCCTGATTTCAGGCCCAGCACTCTATCCACTAAACCAACTAGCTGATTGCAATAGAGTCATACCCTCAAATTACATTTTTCTATCAAGTGAATATTTTATGTAACAGAATGCATATGATATGTTAGGATACTTCAATATAGTATAATCCCTAAACATCTGCAAAATAATTCATCATCTTGCTTTGCCCAAATTTGCCCAAATAATATTTTCAGTGGAAAATGGCATTTTCAGAAATAGTTATGACCCTCAATTATTACAAACATCTTTTTTGAATCTCACAAGGTTTCCATAAGCTACTTCTATTAATGTGTCCTTAACATAGAGTCAAAAAAAAATCTAAGTGCACCATTGTCTACTGTAAAATAGCATGACCTTTTTGATGTTGACTTTGTTACATCTTATTGATATCCTGTTTTTACATCACAGTTATTGCTGAAAATATCTTCCTCTTCTAAATTTAATTTTAACTTGTAAAAAATTAAATAAAACTACTCAAATCTTATTTTGCTTCTATTTTATGTATTAAAGAAAATAATCTTCAATTTGGAAAGATTAAAAGAAAAGTAATTAAGAAGAGGGGAATTGAAACTCCTTCAAAAGTAAGTTGTTTTTATGTACCTTCCTTAAGTTAAAGTCACCAGATTTAGATGAACTACATCTTGGAGTATAGAAAAAAACACAGCAAATGAGATTGCCAAGCCATTGCTGATGATATGTGAATAATAACCATAAAGAACAAATGAGACCTTCAAAGAGGAGGAAATTAAAACAATAATAAGAAATTGCTTTGCTCAACTGTATGCTGTAAATTTGACAATCTATATGAAATAGATGATTATTTTAAAAAATATAAATTGCCTAGATTTATAGAAGAGGAAGTTGAATACTTAAATAACCCCATCTCAGAAAAAGAAATTCAATAAGCCATCAATGAACTCCCTAAGAAAAAATCTCCAGGGTCAGATGGATTTACAAGTAAATTCTGTCAAACATTTAAAGAACAGTTAATTCCGATACTGTATAGACTATTTGAGAAAACTGGGGAAGAAGGAGTCCTGCCAAATTCTTTTTATGATACAAATATGGTTCTGATACCTAAACTAGGAAGAAGGAAACAGAGAAAGAAAATTATAGACCAATTTCTCTAATGAATATAGATGCAAAAATATTAAATAAGATATTAGCAAAAAGAATATAGTCACTTTCACAAGAATAGTACATTATGATCAGGTAGAATTTACACCAATATTAGAAAAACTATTGGCTTTATTGATCATATCAACAACAAAACTAGCAGAAACCACACGATTCTTTCAAAAGATGCAGAAAAAGCTTTTGACAAAATACAGCACCCGTTCCTATTGAACACACTGGAGAGCATAGGAATAAATGGAACCTTCCATAAAAAAATAAGCAGTACCTACCTAAAACTTTCAGTGAGTATTAAATGTAATGGAGATAAGCAAGATGCATTTCCAATAAGATCAGGAGTGAAACAAGGATGTCCATTATCACCACTATTATTCAATATGGTACTAGAAATGTTAACTGTAGCAATAAGAAAAAGAAAAAGAAATTGAAGGAATTTGAATAGGCAAAGAAGAAACTAAGTTATCACTCTTTGAAGATGCTATGATAATATACTTAGAGAATCCCAGAGAATCAAGTAAAAAACTACTTGAAATAATAAACTTTGGTAAAGTTGCAGGTTACAAAATAAACCCACATAAATCATCTGTATTTCTATATATTACTAACAAAGCCCAACAGCAAGAGATAGAAAGAGAAATCCCATTTAAAGCTAAGGTAGATACTTAAAATATCTGGGAGTCTACCTGCCATAACAAACCCAAGGACTATATGAACATAATTACAAAACACTTTTTGCACAAATAAAGTCAGATTTAAGTAAGTGAAAAAACATCACTTGCTCATGGGTAGGCCAAGCTAATATAATAAAAATGACAATTCTACCTAAATTAATTTACTTATTCTGTGCCATATCAATCAAACTACCAGATAACTATTTTCTAAAGCTATAAAAGATAATATCAAAATTCTTCTAGAAGAACAAAAGTTCAGAATATCAAGGGAAATTAATGAAAAGAAATGCTAAGGAAGGTGGCCTAGTCCTACCAGATCTCAAATTTTATTATAAAGCAGCAATCATCAAAACCATTTGGTACTGGCTAATAAACAGAGGAGTAGAACAGTGGAATATGTTAGGTACTCAAGACACAGTAGTCAATGAATATAGCAATCTAATGTTTGATAAATTCAAGGACCCCAGTTTCTGGGATAAGAACTCACTGTTTGACAATATTGCTGGGAAAATTGGATAACAGAAACTGGGCATAGATAAATGCCTGACACCGTACACAAGAATAAAATCTAAATGGATACATGATCTAGGTATAAAGATTGATATTATAAACAAATTAGGGGAGCAAAGAATAGTGTATTTGTCAGATTTATGGTAAATGGAGAAAATTTTGACTAACCAAGAAACAGAGAACATTATGAAGTGCAAAATGGATAATTTTGATTACAGTAAATTGAAAAGTTTTTGCACAAGCAAATTCAATGCAACCAAGATTAGGAGGAAAGCAGAAAACTGGGAAATAATTTTTGCAACTAGTGTTTATGATAGAGGCCTCATTTCTAAAATATATAGAGAACTGAGTCAAATGTACCAGAATACCAGTCATTCCCCAACTGATAAATGGTCAAAGGATCTGAACAGGGAGTTTTCAGAAGAAATTAAAGCTATCTATAATCATATGAAAAAATGCTCTAAATCACTATTGATTAGAGAGATGCAAATCAAAACAACTCTGAGGTACCACATCACACCTATCAGATTGGCTAACATGACAAAACAGGAAGATGATAAATGTTGGAGAAGATGTGGGAGGGTTGGAACACTAATTCATTGTTGGTGGAGTTGGGAGCTGATCCAACCATTCTGGAGAGCAATTTGGAACTATGCTCAAAGGGCTACAAAAATGTACATACCCTTTGACCCAGAGATATTGCTTCTAGGACTGCATCCCCAAGAGATCATAAAAATGGGGAAGAGTCCCATATGTACAAAAATATTTATGGCAGCTCTTGTTGTGGTGGCCAAAAACTGGAAATCAAGGGGATGCCCATCAATTGGGGAATGGCTGAACAAGTTGTGGTATATAAATGTAATGGAATACTATTATGCCATAAGAAATGATGAACAAGAAGACTTCAGAGAGGCCTGGAAAGACATATGAACTGATGCTGAGTGAAAGGAGCAGAACCAGATGAACTTTGTACACAGCAACAACCACAATGTGTGAGAAATTTTTCTGGTAGACTTAATCCTTCATCGCAATGCAAGGACCTAAAAAATTCTCAATGGATTTTGAGGCAAAATGCCTTCCACATCCAGAGAAAGAACTATGGAATTGGATCGCAGAATGAAGCAGACCATTTTCTTTTTTGTTATGTTTTGTTTTGTTTTATGATTTCTCTCATTCATTTTATTCTTCTATTTAACATGACTAAGGTGCAATTGTAAAGAAAAAAAAGAACAAATAGGAAAGGTGCCATG
Source organism: Bettongia penicillata ogilbyi (assembly GCA_023548195.1). Classification (NCBI taxonomy): domain Eukaryota; kingdom Metazoa; phylum Chordata; class Mammalia; order Diprotodontia; family Potoroidae; genus Bettongia; species Bettongia penicillata. The sequence continues at coordinate 2,960,379 of JAJHZJ010000567.1, forward strand.
AGACTAAAGACATACAAGTGCCTCAATTTTAGGGGGGGAAATGAATGGGAGGAATCTATAAACAAAATTCTAGAAAAGTGAAAATTATGAAGAAGCAGTTCTCAACTTGATGTAAGAAAAGCCATTAGAGCCATATAAGAATAGAAAGATTTTCCTCAGGATGTAGTAGTTTCCACATCTTTGGAGGTCTTGAGGAGACCATTGATGGTTTCTTGGGGATAGTTAAAGGTGATTTCTGATGATATATAGATTAGGCTATAAAACCTCTTTAACTATGAGATTCCATTACCCTGGGTGACCAGCAAATGGTGTTGCCTTTCACCAGTTATATGAAATTTAGGAATAAGAGCAGGTCTGGTGGAAGAATGATAAGAAAAAATAGTAGCTTACATTGATATAACAATTTATAATTTAAATGTTCTCTGCATACATGCATAATTTTAATGGTGATAAGTTTATATTACGAGTTACAGTTGCTATTTCAAGCCCTAATCACCTCTTATGAAGACTAATGTCCTGATTTGTCTCCCTACTTCCAGAATCTCTCTTCACTAATCAATCTTTCACACATCTATAAAATTAGTAGACCTAAAATACAGAGCTGATCAGGTCACCCCACTACTCAAATGTCATCAGTGATTCCTTGTTACATCTAGTACAAAATACAAATTCCTTAACCTAATTTTTTTATTAGAATTTTTTTCTAACAAAAATCTTCCTTTACTCCCTCCCATGTCTCCACCTCTTTATTGAGAATGCAGGGGGAAAAAGCTCAGGTTATATGTATGTAAAGTATGTTAAGCAAAATAAATACCTGCATTCACCATATCCATAAGAAATATGCTTTCATCAGCATCCCACTATCAAGTGAGTAGCCTGTTTCATTGAGAGTCCTCTGGAATTCTTCTTGTTGGTTGAATTGATCAGAATTACTAAGACTCTCAAATTTGATAGTCTTTACAATATTGTTCTTATGTAAATTGTTCTCCTGGTACTGATCACTTCACTTTCCATCAGTTCATACAAATCTTCTCAGGTTTCTATGAAGCTATCTCATTCATCATTTCTTATAGCACAATAGTAGCCCATCATGTCCACATACCATAACTTGTTCAGTCAATTCCCAATTGATGAACACCTCTTCAGTTTCCAATTTTGCCATCATACATGCATAAAAATGCTGCACATATTTTAGTACATATGGATCCCTTTCCCTTTCTTTAAGCTTTTTTGGGGGATAAACACCTAACAGTATTATCTCTGGGTCAACAGTTATGCAAAGTTTAATATCTCTTTGGGCATAATTCCAAATTTCTTTCCAGATTGGCTAAACCAATTCACAGTTCTACCAAACAGTATTATTAATCTGCCTGTTTTTCCACAAGCCCCTCTAGCATGTATAATTTTTCTTTATTCTTAAATTTGCCAATCTAATGGATATGAGGTAGAACCTGAGTTGTTTTAATTTTTATTTCTCTATTAATGATTTAGAACATTTTTATATGGTTATTGATTGTTTGGATTTCCTCCTATGAAATTGCCTGTTCATATTCTTTGACCATTTATCACTTAAGAACTGGCTATTATTCTTATAAATTTGAATTCGTTTCTTATATCTTAGTAAAGAGATGTTTATCATGGAAACTTGTTTCAAAGATTTTTCCCTATTTCCCTTCTCTTCTGATTTTAATCACATATGCTTTCTACAAAAATGTTTTAATTTTATATAACCAAAATTGTCCATTTTCCCTTCTATGATCAATATCCATTTTTTTATCACATACTTTTCCCCTATCTGTAGACCAGATGGGTAACTTCTTTGCTCCTCAAATGTGTTTGTGATAACATCCTTTATATATCCTTTATATCTTAGGTTATATTCATTTAGATATTATTTTGGCATATGATGTGAAATATTAGCCTATATCTAATTTCTTCCACACTCTCTTTGACTTTTCCCAACAATTTTTAGTGAGTTTTCATGGGATCTTTGGGTTTATAAAACACTAAAGTATTGTGCTTATTTGTCTCTGTATATTATGAATCAAATCTGTTGCACTGATTAACCTCTCAGTTTATTTCCCAGTACCAAACTGTCTTGATGATTGCTGTTTTGTAATATAGTTTGAGGTAATATGGAAGTATTATTAGGGTACCCTCTTTTCCATATTTTTTTATTAATTCCCTGGATATTCTTTACCTTTTGTTCTTCAAGATTTTAATTTTATTACTTTTTCTGTATCTATAAATTAATCCTTTGGTAGTTTGATTTATATGGCACTTAATAAGTAAACTAATTTAGGTATGTAGCAGTAAGTACCACAATATGCACAAGGGGCCTGCTATCACAGGTTCTTAAATCTGCATTCATAAAAGGAAAGGCAACTTTTGAGGGGTTGACAATTACTTTAATCGAGTACCTGTATCATTCCTTTAACCAAGCACATATATCATTCACCTAGTTGAGGGGAGTCAGCACTCTGAACTTCAAAGAAAATATAGAGAAATCAGAGATCAACAGACATGACTTCCTCTGCCTGACCATCAACAGACAGATCCTACTGTCTGACCATAGTTACCAGAGAAGGAAGCACCAACAACTGACTTTTACAAGGTAGGGGGTTTCTTAGAGGCTTCCCAGAATCCTCATCTGACCAAACAAACACTTCTAGTCAGTAAACTCCAAAGTAAAACCTCACCCTCAGAGTGTTTATACACTTTTCAGAGCCAGAGGCCATGATCCTCTGACTCAGTGCGTCACAAAAGGTACTTGGGACTCTCCTATAAAACAGCTCCCCTAATTAAGCTTCCCTCAATGGGCAGGCCCATCAATGAGTGAGGAAGATCTTCTTTAATCACATTATTCCGATCAGAGGCATTATTAGTAAAACAAAAACAGCAAAAGATCCTAATTTGATTGCATCATATTCTACCGTTCCAGGATCCTTGATCTTACAATTTAAATGACCATGGATCTTGGAACAAATAGGCCTTAATATTTCATAAGTAAATTAGCCTATATCTAAAGGTATATATTATATATTTTTTATTTTTTTATTATATTTGCTTGTCCTACCCATGAGAAATTAATATGTCTCTGATTATCTAAATGTCTTTATTTTTATAAAGAGTTTTTTGTAATTTTATAAAGTTATAAAGTTTTTTGTAATTTTGTAATTTTTTGTAATTGCTCCTATGTTCCATATAGTTCCTGTGTATGTCTTAGCAGGTAGACTTCTAAGTATTTTATATTTTATATAGTTTTATATAGTAAAATTTCTCTTTTTATCTCTTCCTGATGGAATGGGTTGATAATATATAGAAATGCTAATGATTTTTAGGGACTTATTTTGTGTTCTGTATCTTTGTTGAAATTATTCATTATTTTAGTTGATAACCTAGGACTTGGTAAGGAAACCAAAATATCATATGCAAAAAGCAATAACTGTATAATGCCTCTATTTGAATGTGATTAAAGAAGATCTTTCCCACCCATTGATAGGCCTGCCCATTGTGGGAAGCTTGATGAGGGGAGCTGTTTTGTAGGAGGGTCCCAAGCACCTTTTGTTTTTTCTATTGAGGCACTGAGTCAGAGGATCATGGCCTCTGGCTCTGAAAAGTGTATAAATACTCTGAGGGTGAGGTTTTACTTTGGGGCTTACTGATTGGAAGTATTTGTTTGACCAGATGAGGATTCTGGGAAGCCACTAAAAGAGGCTTCTCCTCCCCTCCCCCCACCCTCTTTGAGAACCTAGATGTCAGTCTCTGGTAACTATGGTCAGGCATTTGGGCCTGTCTTTTGAATTATGGTCAGGCAGAGGAAGCCATGTCTGATGAATTTTAATTTCTCTGTATTTTCTTTGAAATTCAGGGTGTTGACTCCTCCGAACTAGGTGAATGATACATGTCTTAATTAAAGTGACTTTTAGTCCCTCAGAAGCTGTCTTTTCTTTTATGAATGTAGATCTAAGAACCTGTGGTAGCAGGTCCCCCTGTGTAGGTTGGGGTGCTCACTGTTATCCTTTGCGTTAAATCTTATTGAATAGGCATCTAGTTCATCCTCATTACAAATATTGACTGTTAGTTTTAACACTTTTCATACTAAGGAAAGGTCATGTTATTCCTATGCTTTCTAGTGTTCTGTTTTGTTTCTTAAACAGGAATGGATGTTGTATCTTATTTATTGAAATTCTATTTTTCTAAATAGAAATTCTATTATTGCTAAAATCATAAAATTAACCTAGCCTGATATTTAAAGCATTTTACAATATGACTTCCACCTATTTTTTCTTTTGTTTCATATTATTCCCCTTCATGCATTCTCTACCCAATCAAACTAGTTTGCAAGATATTCCATCAGTATTCCATCTTCCATCTACCATCTCCATTCCTTGGCACAAGGGGTCTACCATGTCTAGAACATGGTCTTTTCACATATCTACCCATAAAATCCAGTGCTTAGCCCGGTGTCTACTACATAGTAGGTTCTTAATAAATGTTTATAGACTACTGAGAATCCCTACCTTCCTTCAAAACACAGAACAGGTCTAACTTCCTAGATGAGGCCTTTCATGATCCACCTAGTAATTAGCACTCTCTCCCTTTAGAGATTATCTTTTTTAAGGCCAAGATAACAGAGTAAAGAGGAGCAGAACAGCCTAATTCCCATACATGTACAACATAAAAAGATAAAATTGATAAGGAAAAAAGAGAGAAACTATAATGTGTACCTTGATCCAGCCTAGGTTAGCAAAAGAGAACACCCAGAAATCTGAAGGCATTAAGGAAGGAGGCCCAGGCAGAGAAGAGGGGTAAAGCATGCAGAATACCAGCTCCCACAACCTCAGAGCATTCCATTAAAGAACACCCCAGAGTTGACAAATATACTTCATGGTCAAAGTACTCCAGAGAGGAGGGTTTAAAACCTCCTTCTGGAGATTAAAAAACATCGGGGCTCAAACCAAGATGGCAGAGATCATTTTCCCACCTGATAGATCAAAAGTTTGCAGCCACAGATATGAATGGCCTTTAACAAGAGAGAAGAGCTTAGCACTCTGTATCTGAGTATAGACCTGAGACCTGCCAGCACGTTGTACACAACCAACACTACTGAAGGACAAGACAAGCAACAGGGAACCAAAACAAGAGGACCACTGCCCAGTCCAACGTGCAAGAGCATCAGAACCTGACCTTAAAAAAACCAAAGTCCTAATTCAGAAAGAAAAGTTTTAACTATGCATAAACAAAAGATATCAATGATAAAGGGGAAAAAACAGATAAAATTTAGGGATTCAGTGACATCCAGGACACAAGTCTGGAGGAAGAGAATGATGTCACAAGTATAGGAGGAAAAGGAAAAATATAAGAGGATAGTATGATAGTATGAGATATAGATAGATAGATAGATAGATAGATAGATAGATAGATAGATAGATAGATAGATAGATAGATAGATAGATAGTATGATCCTTGAGGTCAGGGACCATCATTTGCCTCTTTTTGTATTCTCAGAACTTAGAACAGTGTCTGGCACATGGTAGGCACTTAATAAATGATTATTGATTGATGGATAGCAGAAATGGATTAGAAAATAGAATTCAACAATATATTCTTTACCTAAAAAAAAACCTTTTGAAACACAAAAATTAGCACAAAATTAAGACAAGAGACTAATAAAATTTATTATGCTTTGGCTAAATTTAAAAAAGCAGGGGTAGCAGTTGTGATCTTAGACAAGACAATAGTAAAAAAAAATAGTAGATATGATTATATAAAAATGATAACTTAGGAAACTATATTATACCTAAAGGTATAAATAATAAATTGGTAGTAATGCTCAACATATACCAAAATAATAGCAAATAAAATAGCATCAGACTACTTAAAAGAAAACCTGATTTATAGGGAGAAATAGTACAATATAATGGTTGGAAACCTCAGTATATCTTTTTCAAAGGTAGATGAATGTGCAAAATGATAAGAAAGTTAAAATAAGAAGTTGAAGACCTCAATAGAATTTTAGGAAAGTTAGAAATGACAACTCTCTGGCAATTACTAAATGGTATCGGAAATCAACATACATATTCTCATTGCACCTTTACAAAAATTGACCACATATTAGAACATAAAAACTTCACAAAAGAAGAAAAGTAGAAATATTGAAGACATTCTCTGCCCACTAAAATAAAAATTATATTCAGTAAAGGGGTTCTTAAGAAAGGATTAAAAATTAATTGGAAGCTAAGTAATTTAATCCTAAAGAATTCATGGATTTAAAAAATGTCATAGAAACAGTAGAAAATTCATTGAGGAAAATTATGACAGACAACAAAACATTTGGGATACAGCCAAAGCACTCTTAAGGGGAAAATGTTCTAGCTTTAAACACTTTGATCAAAAGAGAAATAGGTCAGAGAGAAAGAAATAGATTAAATCAATGAACTATGCTCAACTAATACAATGGACTAAAAACATTCAACTAAAAATAAACCCAAAAAAGTCAAACATTAAAATTAAAAACATTAAGATTAAATAATAAACATTTAAAAATGTTAAATTAAGTTAATTAAATTAAATAACATTAAAATTAAATAAATAAAATTTAAATGAAAACGTTAAAACCTGAAAATTCAAACATTACAATACAAATTATGAAAATTAAAAAGTGGTTAACAATATTGAAAGCAAAAAAAATTTGAATTGACAAATAAAACTAAAAACTGTTTTTAAAAAGCAATAAAATAGCTTATCAATTAAATGGATAACAGTCTGATTTGAAAAAGAGAGGACCAAATTAGAAGCATCAAAAATAAAAGAAATCATAATAAATGAAGAAATAAAGGAAATTATTGAAAACAAGTTTGTCCAATTATATGTGTAGCCAATAGAGACTCTGGGAGGTCCTTACCCCAACTCCCACCCTTACTCTCAGATTTGGTTCCCCTGTAGTACATCTCCCTTCAGAGTGCTAGAGATATTCCTGAGGGGTAGTGGGATTCTTCTAATACCATCATGCCCCCATTCCAGCATGTTCTCCCCAATATCAATCACCAGTACCAGTTAATATCTCACCTATATTATTTATTGATTCAACAATTAGTTCCCCTACTGTCATTTAGTAAATTATCTTTTGCAAAGGAGTAGTTACTGAAAAAATATAGCCAGAACCAAAGAACAAAAATACCCCCCTAAAAAACCAAGACCACATAGATTCAAAATTCAAGTCATTCCTATAAAGTATTTACCTTACCAAATTCACTTCCAAATAGAGCATACCCAGTAGACAAGTTGAATATGGTATCTTTACTACTAAGCTGATCCACTTCTGCATTGGGTTAAGCAAGTAATCTGTAGGGGCTGTGCTAACTCCATTGCTGGCAAATACCAGTATGGACTCTCATTTCTGGACCAGAAGATCTGTGACTTTTCTGTCATTTTGAAGTGTATAAGATTGTAGCCTATTTCATTCCATTTCCCAAAGGCATTCATCTAAGAACAGGTGGGTGGGTGGGGGTGGGGGTGTGGAATGGGGCACAAGAGAAACAGAAAAAAAAAAGCTTCACATATGTTGAAGAGAGAGATGGGAGAGCTGGTTCAGATGTGAATGAATTCACTTAGACCTTCTCTGTATCTATTGGGAGCTTTATTGACACAAAAGCAGCAGGCCTGAGATTTAGCAAGGGACTAAACAAAGGCAGTGATATAGAAGAAGGACCAGACTTACACACACAGCCTGTAGGATGATGATGTGATTTTTAGAGTTTCTAATGGGGGTTGGAGACTTAGGGACAGGATGAGGAAGGTGGAAGACACAAGATAAGGTAGACTGGAAACTTTATGATCCAGGATGAGGTGAGACAAGGAATTTTATGGATAAGGGGGAAGTTTTGTGGTGTTTCAAAATAAGGAGGATAGACTTTAGCATGCCTTCAGGTTAGAAAATAAACCAGGGGCTTCACAAAGTACTGGAAAAGCAACCTTTAATATTCATTTTAACCCTTAGGGCACTGTTTCTATCTATTTCTATATGTACTCATGGTTACATGTCAGCCTGGGTGGGAACAGTACTCATTCTATCTCTCTAAGGTGAAAGTAATATTTGCCTTGAACAACACCAGATAAAAGAGAGTCCACGACCAAACTGTTATGCACTCAGCTGTGACTTAGCAGGCAATTAAAATGCTTTTTCTTCACCATGTAGAAAACCAAGAGAAAATTATTATATAATAGTTATGTCATAAAACATATAATATAATAATTATCCAATAAAATAACAATGATAACTGAGTAATCTGAAGCAGACAATTGTTTCCCCATCATAAGCTTCTAGAGTCAGGCAAATCGAATCCTCAGTATCACTGAGGTAAGCCCTCACTGACCAGTCCCTCTATTACAAATGTCAACACACGTAACAATTTTTTAAAATAGACATCTACAAAGATATAGATAAACAATAAATTAACAAAACAGGAAATAGAAAACTTAACCCAATATCAAAAAAGCAAAGTGAATAAGGAAAAAAAACAAGACCAGATAGACTAACATGCGAACGATATCAAACAGTCAGGGAACAATTACTGTATTTCCTACGTTACATAAACTTCTCAAAAATAGGAAAATCAGGGATACATCAGGGATCTATGATCTCAGTGTGGTCTTGATATCTAAATGAGGGAGACAACTCAGAAAATAATCTAATGAGCATTCTACTGAATATTGACAGGGAAATATTGAATGAAGTATTAGCTAAGAGGCTACAATACATCGAAAAGATTGTGAATAGGTGACTACATTATGACCAGGTATGATTTATACCAGTAATGAAAGGTGTGACTCCAGGCTTTGGGGAGAAATATTGCATACCAACTGTCCTTACCAATACCATCATAGTACATGACCATGCTAAATGTTAAGTCTAGTGACTGATCATTTATGGCAAGCACACTGGTTGGGGGAGGAGGGTGTTCAAGAATAAGAATAATGACCCATAAGATTATCCCTAGAATAATACAGTAGAATATTAGAGTAGTAGAAGATGAAGAAAAGACTGTAACTGCCCATTGCAGGACGAGTCCAGAGAGATTGACCTATCCAGCAGAAATACCATACCCTAAGAAAAAGAGCCAGTGGTTGAGCAACCTACCTGGCCCAGTTAGGTAGTACCAACAGCAGAGTAGCCTGCCTAGCACTGTCTAGCAACTACTGTTCAATGCGTGGTGTGGCCTGCCAAACATTGTCTAGTTTTTGAAGGACCTGTCTGATCCATGCTAGAAGCAGCCACGCCCAATGGCTCATCAGTACACCCAGTCCAATCCAGCCCAGCCACTGCCAACTTCGCTAAGGAGCCAGAGCAGCAACCAAGTGACCTGCTTAGCCCAAACCAACAGTAGACTTACCAGTGCAACTAAGACACTACGTTCTACAAAACCATGCCCAGATGAGCCCTGTATACAGCAGACAACCAACAGATGAATAACAGGGCAACCCATCCATCACCAGCATCAGCCCTCACAGCGATCTTCATAAGGACCTTTCAGAGAATGAAAGGCTGTCAAGATTGTACAGTTCTAGAGTAGTGAGTTCCCTTGTCCATGTATATTTCTTATTTGAGGGCTTCATTACCATTGTACTTTAAGTTCATGCTTGGTTTTCTCCTCATAAATTATGTATGTATTTGTGGGAGAATACATCCCTGGTGTCAAGGGAAATGCTCTATAATCACTATTCTTGCTATGTGATTTGAGTGAATGACTTTGTTGAAGAAATGAGTTTACTGGTTGATTGCTGAAGAGAAAACACAATGGTGGGAGCTACCCCACTAGGGACTCTACTTTTGCCACTACCTATGGGGATTAGGGGAGCAAAAAGGGATTTGTGCTACAAGACAATTGATGGTTAAAGACTGTAGTGTTTGCTTAGGACAAATCATTCTTAACTGCTTAACAGCAACAGTGAAACACGAAAGCCCTACAAATAATAGACAAAAGAATGTTTGCATAAAGAAATTTTACTGGCGTTTTCCCATATAACAAAGAACATCTCCCTCCATTGCAAGCCATTCCACTGTAAATAAAGTAAAATCATTACTTGGTTAAACCTTTGTTTGTTCCAAATGACAAGTAACAGTTTCTCCAACTATGAAACAGACTAAGTAAAATTGACTGTGCAGCTCAAAGGAGGGCAGATAGATTTCTACATAATTAAGATCTAATAAAGCAGGATTCGCTGTAGCCAAGGCAAAGTAAGTCCAGTGACAAGATCCACAATAGAATTTTATGCCTTTTCTTTCTCTTGATTGGATCGCATGCATTTCCCTTATTTATATATTGAAGGGGTTGTGAAAAAAGAAACAAACTAATACTGTTGATGGAACTATGAATTGGTCAACAATTCTGGAATGAAAACTTGAATTAAACTAAGAAAATGGACTGACATGCCAATCTATATTTTTTGTCCCCTGAGATCCACTGCAAGGAGGCCAACATTGAAATGAATCAATCAGGCGTGTTTAGTTCTTACTACTATGTGCCCAGGGCTGGGTTAGATAATGGGTATACAAAGACAAAGAAAGAGCTAATTACTACTGATGAAGGAGCTCACATTCTAAGACTACGTATGCATACGTTAGTATTCACAGAATATATACAACAGAACAAATACAAGGTAATTAGAGAGGGAGGACACTAGAAAACGGGAAATAAAAGGCCTGTGAAGAAAGTGGTACTTAAGTTGCATCTTAAAGGTAGAGATAAGTAGGGAGTACATTCCCATCCGGTGAAATGTCCTATGCAAAGGCAAAGAGATGGGGGAAGGGATGTTGTGTGTGTAAAACGGATGGAGGGTCACTTTGGCTAAATCATAGTGTTTAGGAAGAAGGAAAATGTCTAAATCAAGTTGGAAAGACAGCCTTGGGCCAGGTTATGAAGGGCTTTAAAACTTAGAGGTTTGAAATTTGCATTTTTATCCCATATACAGCAAAATATTTACGGCAATGATGAGGTTTAGGGGTGATGGGGACCCCAAAATACCGACAGTCCGTGTCGTGCTCGAATGAATTCGACTCAAGTCTTCTTAAAGTCAAAGAAAACAAAGTTTGTTAAAGATTCACCAAATTGGGTTGGCTTTTAAGGAGCCTAAGCATTTGTGACACTTGTATTCACAAGTGGGCCAGATAGAATCTCAGCTAGAAGGAGTCTGAGCTGGATTGCATCTGAGCGCCTTCATGGAGGCAAGATGGGACTAAATACAGAAGACTATAGGAGGGATGGAGAGGTGGGGGTCTGGTAGTCTAGAGTGATGGGAAAAGGGGTCCAGGGAGGGTCCTGAGGAGAAGTTCAAAGAGGGAATCCAAGGAGGATCAAAGGCTGGAAACAGCTGGAGGCAATCAGGAGACATGAGACAATTGAGCGCCCAGGTGGGAAGCGGGGGTTGGCAATCAAGAGGTAACAGATAATGGACACAGATTTGAGTATGAAAGGCCAGGTTAAGTGGGGAGATTCCAGGAGAATCCAATTTCAGTATGAAAAGCCAAGCTAAGTGAGGAGATTCAAGGGGAGCTCAAGGAAGTTCCCAGAGTCTGAACCCCATCAGCAGCATGTTTTTATAGTAGCAAAGAACTAGAAACAAAGACGATGTACATCAAGAGGAGAAGGGCTAAACAAATAGTGTTACATGAATGTAATGGATTATTAGTGTCCTGTAAGAAATGATGAGCCTCTCTCTCCTCCTGGGGGAGGCTCATCTAGATCACTGCCTTGTCCTTGTATCTCAATGAAACTATGAGCTATACCACGCAGTGTTACCAAAAATGGATAGGTCATAGTGGAGAGTTCTGACAAAAGGTGATCTACTGGAGAAAGAAATGGCAAACGATTCCAGTACCTTTACCAAGAAAACCCCTGGGAAAGTACTAAAATAAAAGAGCACAGATGAACCACTCAGGTTGGAAGGTGTCCAATGTGTATGTTTGTCCTTCTTTGCTGAAAAAGACCATGCCATCAGAGAAATAATGATATGACTTGCACTTGACTTTGTTTTCAGTGAGGGAGAGCTGTATAGATCACCAGCCTTACTTCTCCTCTAGAGCCATCTGAATCTAGTGACCAGATATTCATCAGGATGACTGGAGATGACCCAGGATGAGGCAGTTGGGGTTAAGTGACTTGCCCAAGGTCATACAGGCAGTAAGTGTTAAGTGTCTGGGGTTAGATTTGAACTCAGATCCTCCTGACTCCTGAACTGGTGCTCTAGCCACTGCACCACCTAGCTGCCCTGAAAGGTGTCCAATATGCTACTGGGGAAGAGTGGGGGACAACTATAAGTAGCTCTGGTATCAATAAAATGACTGAGCCAAAACCAGAAGGAAACTCAGCTGCGGATGTATCTGGTGACAAAAGGGAAGTCCAATGCTATAAAGTTCCAATGTTAAATGGGAACCTCTCATGTAAGATCTGTGAAGCAAGGCAAGTTGGATGTGGTCAACAGGAGATGCAAAGATTAACCATTAACATCTTGGATGTCAGTGACCTTAAATGAATAAGAATGGGCAAATTTAATTCAGATAATCACTAAATATACTACTGTGGGCAAGAATCCCTTAGAAGAAATGGAGTAGCCCTCATAGTCAGTAAAAGGGTGAGAAAAATAATACCGGGGTACTATCTCAAAAATGACAGAACTCAAGGCAAACCATTCACCATCACAATAATACAAGTCTATACTCCAACCACCAATGCCCAAGAGGCCAAAGTTGATCAGGTCTGTGAAAACCTACAGTATCTTTTAGAAATAACAATAAAACAAGGTGTCAAATGCATCATGGGGTATTGGAATGCTACAATATGAAATTGATAGATAATTAGAATAGCAGGCAAGTTTGACCTTGGAGCACAAAATTTCAGGGCAGAAGCTAACAGAGTTTTGTCAAGATAACTCACTGGTCATAGCTAACATTATTTTTCAACAATCCAAAAGGCAACTCAGTATAAGCAATATGGTCAATATAGAAATCAGATTTATTATTTACGTTACAGCAAAGATGGAGAAGTCCTATACAATCAGTTAAAACAAGACATGGAACTTGATTGTGACTCAGATCATGAACTTAATTGTTTCAAAATTCAGGCTTAAATTGAAGTAGGCATAAACTAAATAATCTCTCCTATGAATATGAAGCAAAGGTGATAAATAGATTGAAGGAAGGAGACCTGGTAGATAGAATGCCTGAAGAACTGTAGATAGAGGTTTGCAATATTGCATAGGAAGTGGCAATGGAAGACATTCCAAAGAAAAGAAGAGGAAGAAACAAGTTTACAAATAGCTGAGGAGAGCAGGAAAGAAGAAAGGGAAAGAAATACTCAACTGAATGCAGAATTATAGAGAATAGCAAGGGGAGGTAAGGTTTTCTTAAGTGAGCAATGCAAAGAAATGGAAGAAAACAATAGAATGGGAAAGACTAGAGATCTCTTCAAGAAAATTAGGAACTAAGTAGGAATTAAAGACCAAATTGCCAACATTTGCTGGATAATGGATACAGAAAGGGGTTCCAGGAAAAACATCTATTTCTGCTTCATTGACTACACTAAAGCCTTTGACTATGTGTATTGCAACAAAATGTGACAAGTTCTCAAAGAGATGGTAGTACCATATCATCTTCCTTGTCTCATGAGGAATCTGTATATAGACCAAAAAGCAACAGTTAGAATTGAACATGGAACAAGTAGTTGGTTTACGACTGGAAAAGGAGTACAACAAGGCAGTATGTTGTCGCTTTATTTATTAACTTATATGCAGAGTAGTACATCATACAAAATGCCAGGCTGGATGAATCAAAAGCTGGAATTAAAGTTGCCAGGAGAAACGTCAAGAGTCTCAGATATACAAGTGATGCCACTCTGATGGCAGAAAGTAAAGCGGAATTAAGAAGCCTCGATTGGGGGGGTGGGGTGGGGAAGAGGAGAATGTAAAAGCTGACTTGAAACAACATAAAAAACACTAAGATCTTGACAACCGATCCCGTCACTTCCTGGCAAATAGAGGGTGAAGAAATGGAAACAATATCAGATTTCATATGCTTGGGCTCAAAGATCGTTGCAGACAGAAACTGCAGCCATGAAATTAAAAGATACTTGCTCCTTGAAGAACTCTGGCAAATCTGAACAGCATACTAAAAAGTAGAGATATCATTTTGCCCACAGTCCATAAAGTCAAGCTGTGCTTTTTCCAGCAACAATATATGGTTGTGAGAGCTGGACTGCAGGGAAAGTTAAGCACTACAGGACCACTGCTTTTCAAATGTGATGCTGCAGAAGACTTTTGAGAATCCCTTGGACAGCAAGGAGATCAAATCAGTCAATCCTTAAAGAAATTAATTCAGGGGGCGGAGCCAAGATGGCGGAGTAGAAGGACGCACATTTACGAGCTCTGAGCCCACAACCCATGGAATTGAGGTAAAAGGAGATCCCCATAAATTCTGAATCTCTGCAGGGGGTGCATAAACATAGGGGAAGAGATTTCCGTTCCACTGAACCCTGGAGAGCCGTCCCCGGGGTCCATCGCACTCCGGAAAGCGGACCCCACCCCCACCCCTGGCCGCGACCCAGAGAAGCTGACCCGAGCAGACTTCAGAGAGGAAAGCTCCGGGGGAAGCTCCGGCAGCCGGGAAAGTCCCTCCGCCCACAGAAGCTACAGGTCAATAAGAAAGAAGCCTGCGATAGCGGAGGGGAGCGGAGCACCTCCGTGACTCGGGCCCCCTCGGGAGGAAGCAGCGGCGGCAGAGACGGGGGCAGGAGGCGGCGGAGGCAGAGGCGTGGGCGGGCGGCTGAGGCGGCAGCGGCCCGGGACTCAGGAATCCCCCAGCAGCAAGTAGGATCTTCAATACTGAAGGTCTTTCCAACCTGAGGGAGCCGAGCAGGGGAGACGGCCCTGCCCCCACCCTGCTCTACTGCTGAACGCCTCTGAATAAAACCCCCAAGGGAGTTGAGCACAGCAGGCGGGGCCCCCCACCCCGCCCCCACCGGCTCCGTTCCTGAAAGTCTCTGCGGAAAGCCCCTGAGGGCCCAAGCTTAGGAGGGGGCCCTGCCCCCACCCCTGCGCCAGAACTAAAGCTTGCCGCGGGAAAGCGCATTTGAATCTCAGAGGCCAAGCACTAGCTGGGCGGATCCAGGCAGGGGTGGAAAGGAATCTCAGAAGTCAAGTAACTGGCTGGGAAAATGCCTAGAAAGGGGAAGAAAAATAAGACTTTAGAGAGTTTTTTCCAACAAATGCAAATGATCCCGACCTTCGGATCTGATGGCGAGGATGAGAACGTATTTTTCCCATCAGGGAAAGATGTGGAGGGCGGGGCCTCAGTACCCCAGACACCCCAGGGGGGTGTTGGGTGGGTTCAGGCCTTGGAAGAGCTTAAAAAGGATTTTGAAAAGCAAGTTAGACAGGTGGAGGAAAGACTGGGAAGAGAAATGACAAAGATGCAAGAAGAGTATGAAAAAAAGGTCAATATCTTGGTAAAGGAGACCCAAAAAAATGCTGAGGAAATTAACACCTTGAAAAATAGGCTCACTCAATTGGCAAAAGAGGTTCAAAAAGCCAATGAGGAGAAGAATGCATTCAAAAGCAGAATGAGCCAAATGGAAAAAGAGGTTCAAAAGCTCACTGAATTTAATAGTTCTCTCAAAATTAGAATGGAACAGATGGAGTCTAATGACTTTATGAGAAACCAAGAAATCACCAAACAAAACCAAAAGAACGATAAAATGGAAGAGAATGTGAAATATCTCATGGGAAAAACAACTGACCTGGAAAATAGATCCAGGAGAGACAATTTAAAAATTATGGGACTACCTGAAAGCCATGATCAAAAAAAGAGCCTAGACATCGTCTTGCATGAAATTATCAAGGAAAACTGCCCTGACATTCTAGAACCAGAGGGCAAAATAAGTATTGAAAGAATCCATCGATCACCACCTGAAAGAGATCCAAAAAGAGAAACTCCTAGGAACATTGTGGCCAAATTCCAGAACTCCCAGATCAAGGAAAAAATCTTGCAAGCAGCTAGAAAGAAACAATTCCAGTACTGTGGAAATACAATCAGGATAACCCAAGATCTAGCAGCTTCTACATTAAGGGATCGAAGGGCGTGGAATAGGATATTCCAGAAGGCAAAGGAACTAGGACTCAAACCAAGAATCACCTACCCAGCTAAACTGAGTATAATACTTCAAGGGAAAATATGGTCTTTCAATGAAACAGAGGACTTTCAATCATTCTTAATGAAAAGACCAGAGCTGAAAAGAAAATTTGACTTTCAAACACAAGAATGAGAGGAAGCATGCAAAAGTAAACAGCAAGGAGAAGTATTAAGGGACTTACCAGAAATGAACTGTTTGCATTCATACAGGGAAGGACAATATTTCTAACTCTTAAAACTTTTCAATATCTGGGTGGTTGGTGAGACCACACATACACATGCACACGCATGCACACACATACATACATGCATTCACATGCAGAGACAGAGAGCACAGATTGAACTGAACAGGATGGGACCATACCTTAAAAGAAATTAAGGTAAATGGTGAGAGAGAAATGTAGTGAGAGGAAAGAGGGGGAAATGGAAGGGGGTAACTATATGTCATTTAAGAGGCAAGTAGGAAATGTTTTTAGTGGAGGGAAAAAGAGGAGAGCTGAGGGAAAAAACAAACAAACAAACAAACAAAAGTTTACCCTCATCACATTTGACTAAACGAAGGAGTGAAATGCACACTCATTTTGGTCTGAAAACCTATCTTACAGTATAAGAAAGCGGGGGACAAGGAGTTATTGGGGGGGGGATGATGGAAGGGAGGGCAAAGGGAGGAGGGAGTAATTGAAAGTCAACACTTGGGGAGGGACAGGATCAAAGGACAGAAGAGAAACAATGAGGGGCAGGTTAGGAGGGATGGCAATTCAGTTAGTCTTACACAACACGACTATCAGGAAGGTCATTTGCAAAGCTACACAGATATGGCCTATAATGAATTGCCTGCCATACCAAAGGGAATGGGTGGGGAGGGAGGGATGGGGAGAATTTGGAACTCAAAGTTTTAGGAACAATTGTTTGGTATTGTTGTTGCAACTAGGAAAGAAGACATACAGTTAATGAGGAATAGAAAGTCATCTGGCCCTACAGGAGAAAAGAGAAGATAGAGACAAGGGAAGGGAGGGATGACAGAAGAGAGGACAGATTGGAGATAGGGAAAATTAGATTGCTTGGGGTATTGGGGTGGGGGGAGGGGAGAAAAGGGGAGAAAATTTGGAACCCAAAAATTTGTGAAAATGTATGTAAAAAGCTAAATAAATAAATAAATTTAAAAAAAAAAAAAAAGAAATTAATTCAGACCATTCACTGGAAGGTGAAAGGTGAAGCTTAAATATTTTTGTCATATAATGAAATGATAGAATTCATTGGAAAAGGCTCTCATGTTAGGAAAGATTGAAGGCAAAAGCAAAAGGGGACAACAGAGGATGAGATGGATAGATAGTATCATAGAAACAATGAACATGAACTTTGCCATACTTTGAGAGATAGTAGAGGATAGAAGAGCCTGGCATGTTATGGTCCATGAAGTCACAAAGAGTTGGACAAGACTGAACAGCTGAGCAGAAGCAAAAAGAATTGATAAATGAATGAATGTGCTGAATATAGGGAAGAATGGGAAGACTCATTTGAAATGGTATAAAGTGAAATAAGCAGAAACATGAAAACAACACATACGACTACAAGAATGTTCATGGAAAAATCAATTACAATAATCTCAGCTGAATTCTTTAAAATTATAAAAACTTAACTTGGAGCCAAAGAAGAGACATAGCAATGCACCTCCCCCATTTCTTTGGAGAAGTGAAAGACTCTGAGTATGGAATATTGCATACAATGTCAAACTCAGTTAATGTGTTGGTTAGTTTTGCCAACTATTTTTTTCTTTTTAATTCTTTGCTATATAGGATGGTTCTCTGGAAGGGAAGAAGGAATTGAGGAGGTTTATATTGGGAAATAAAATTGTTGATGTAAAAACAAAAGCTATTAACAATTTTAAAGGGTTTTTTTTTAATTTGGAAATTAAAGGAAAGGTTGATCATGGAAGCTTGAGTCAAGCCCAAGAATGAATTTTTTTGTGTTTAGCTCCCACTCATTTTCAACATCATACTCTCTTCTATCAACTCTACATGACTTTTCAAAGCTGATTTACTCTGATTGTTCCAAATCCCAAGATTCATATTATAGGTGGGTTTTTGAATGGCTGAATTCTCCCCATAATTCTTTTTGTCTAATCCCTAAACACAAATGTTTTGCAATACATAGGACATACGGATGATTTCATCTACATTCTCTGATGATTTGAAATTCAACAAATACCTAACATGTTCATTCTGTACAAGGTACTATGCTAGGACCTGGGAGAGTTACAAATCTTATATAACATATTGTCCCTGACCTTATGAATCTTACAGTCTAGTGAAGGAAGGCTTATACAATCAGGTGACAAGTATTTACTTACATAAATATAATATAGAATAATGTGAAAAGTACACTGAAAAGGTGCAAATGAAATTCTATGGGAAATCTGATGGGAGTGTCATTACAGATTGGGAATACCTGGAAAGGCTTCATGGAAGAGGGAGTATTTCATTTGGGCTCTAAAGGAAAGGAAGAGAAAGACATTCTAATCAGGGAAACAGAATAAAGATACAGAGACTGGAAAGCACAGAGCATGTTTAAGGTACTGAAAAAATTATGGCTTGGGGGAACCACAGAGTACATGGTGGAGAATACTAGGAACTGGGGCTTCATATTTGATTTGTAAACATTTTACATTTACTTATCTATATATGTGTTGTTTGCCCCCAAGAGAATACAAGCTTCTTGAGGGCAGAAACTGTTTGGTTTTTATCTTTGTATCTCTAATGCCCAACACAAAGACATGGAATAATAAATGTTTAATTAACTAATGACAGCTAGATAGAGGCTACAGATTGTGGAGAATCTTACATGCTGAGAAGCTAAAGAGTTTGAAAAATGTGACATTCAGTATCAGCTTCTTACAACTCTTTGTAATATCAATGCAAATTATTTAAATTCTCAACCTTTTATTCCCTTTCCTTTTTTCAACTATTTTTTAAACTTTCTGAGTCAAAGAAAAACAGCTAGAGAAAAGCAGCTGTTCATATGACACTTTGAAAAAAATCTTTCTCTGATCTGACATTCTCAAAGATTTTTTTTTAAGAAAAGTCTGCAGTAATTTAGCTCTTCAAGTAAGCAAGAACTGCCAACCTAATTAAACACCTAATGTTTTGGAGAATGCTTTTGAATTCATTGAGAACTAGTTATAACATCTAAATTAATTTCACTTATGGAATTTTTATAGGAACTAAGAGAAAATGTCCTTTTTACTCTCCATTTAATTCCTAATATCTTAAAATCCAGTGTACTATAATAAAATTATGAATATATGAATAATATGCATTCCATATACTTTGCAACTACTTTGAAATATGGCCATGTATTTCAATATGTTTCAATTTTCTGATTACAAAGGTTTTCATAAATTGATACCATCAATTATGAGTTGTGACTAAAATTAATTATTTTATTACCATACTTAAGATCATATCTATGCTGTAAATTAGATCATTTTAATAGAAATTTGGTGTCATTTGGAATGTGTTTCTCACTAGATGCTGGTTCAGAATGTGCAAGCATGCTACAGTCCACAGCTCCTGGAACATTCCATTCTATCTCTAGTAATCAGGAATTCTGTGTGTAAATTCCATATTCTATAGCACCTTGGTGACTTGAATACAGGACCATGCAAAGGAAGAGTTGCAGCCTAATGAGCTCCTCTAAGCAGTGGACAAGAAAGTTCATAGAATTTCTTTTTGTTAAATTCCTTTTTTATTATGAATTTAATGATCGTGAGCTAACAAAAATTTCAATATATAAAGAATAAAATATTGTATGAGAAACTATGAACTTTTTCTTTCACGGAATGTTATGGGAAAATATCTACCCTCTGCATTCATGCAGTGGGCAACACAATGCAGAAATTATAGAAGTAAAAACCTGTTTTATCATTATACTCAAGCACAGATTGAGGTCTCAGAGAAAATCTGAACAATTATGATGATTCTGATGAAGCTTTTTATAGCCAAAACTACATCACAGTAACAAAGAAATAGTTCATGTAACTATTACTATCTTATACATTCCTCTTAAACCATGTTCAACAGAAGATAAATCCAGAATCCTACACTTTCTTCAGTGTCATAAAAAGTTGAACAGTCATAATCTCACACATTACCTAAAAAGCCAAACTTCATCAAATAAACTTTATAGGTTACAGATTAAATTACATTTAGAAGAGTCACAATAAGATGACTGAGAAGATTTACATGCTGCTGAGGAGTCAGAGATAGTTGCAAGTCTTCTGGCTTCTTATCGAAGGAATGTTTAAGGCTCTAAGAAAATTTTTATATCCTATGGCACAGGTTTTGGTCAGGTGAGTTTAATGTTAAGACAGATGTTGAGTTAACCAAAAATTACAGGAGGAACGTGCCTGAAGCCCAAATAATAAAAGGAAAAATAACAAATTCTCACAGGAGTTTAAGTATACGTTAAATTATTGAGATGCCAACAAAATTTCTGTGACCCATCCTTCACTTCTTTTTGCTTTCCTTCAGTACATTTTTTCAGTGTTTTATTGATGTTCTCCTTTTTTTGTATTTCTATCACCATCCAACTCATCATGTACCCCAACCCCCAAAATAGAAATCCTCTCTATATAAATATGTACTAATTAAGCAAAACAAATCAACACAATGGTCATATCCCAAATTGTATTTCTCATTCTACAGTGATAATGCTAGTCTTTTCTCGTGTACTTTAAGGTTTGCGAAGCATATTACAAATTTTATCTCATTTTATATTCACAACAACCTTCAGAGGGAGTGTTATTCTTATCCCCACTTTATAGATGAGAAAACAGGCAAATAGCTGCTAAGTAGCTTGCCTAGCAACACACAGCTAGAAAGTATTTGAAGTAAGATTTGAGCTCAGGTCTTCCTGACTTTCATGTACAGCAGTCTATCCACTGAGCCACCTCTATTCTAAATACTAGTCCGTCACCAAGGAGAATCTTAAATAAATAAGGAATGGAAGAGACCATGAAAAAATGAAATGGATGGTTTTACATACAAAAAAATTGCAAGTTAATTGTATTTAGTGCTGCAAGAGACCTTAAGGTCATCTTGCCCATCTTTTTTGGGGGTGGAGAGGGCAGTAGACCTATAATTGTATTGAACTGAAGAATTCTTAGAGGGGAAACTGACCGTACTTGTATTGATTGGCAACTGCTCTGCCTGCTACAGAAGTATTTATGGCATCTCTTTTCACTGTTTTTCACTCTTTTCACTGTTGCCAAAAATTAATAAAGGGAGTGTCCTCCTATTGGAGAATGGATAAGCAAATTGTAGAATAGGAATAAAATGGAATATTATTATACTATAAGATACAATGGCAGTTTCAGAGGAAACTGAGAAGATTCTTATAAAGTGATGCAGTGAAGTGAACAGAGCTAGAATAATTTCTGCAGGGATAACAGCATTATAAAGAAAAACAACTTTGAAAGACTCTAGAACTCTGATCAATGCAATGATAAACCCCAAGTCCAAAAGAATACTGCAGTAGAGGACTTTGGCCAATCAGAAGTTTGCCTAAGGGTACTGGGAAGAGGAAGGACACCAAAATGGGGTGGGAGAATGTAAAAGGGCACTGAAAACAAATTTGTTTTTGACAATTCTGCTTAGACTAAAGATATAAGTAAAAAATAAATTAAAAATAAATTGTGACTAATCTAAAATAAGCTGTGATCTAGTTAACTATACCATGCTCTTACCATGTTTACATACAATGTAAAAAATGGATGCCAAAGAGAATTTGCCAGTGTTCATTCAGATACCATAGCTGGGTGTATTAGGCAGTGCCTTGGTAGACGAAGAATGCTGTAGGCCTAAGAGTACTGAACTTGGAGTCAAGGCTTGGAATTTCACCCTTGATGCTTATTTAATTGCATGACTGTGGGAATATATAGGGTAATTTGAAGCCCAACTGAGATAATATATGTAAAGCTAAAAGATCACTTATTACTCTTTAGTGCAACCAATTAACCAGAATCCACCAGGCCTAAATTAAAGTATCTCACAAAACTATCTTGTCATATATAGGTATTTGTATTTTCACAAGAGATTCTTAGGGAATTAAGTCCTCAACCCAAAGGAACGAATGACTAACACTGGAATTCTAAGCAAGGCCACTTCTTTTGAGATGGGATCAGGTCCATGGAAAAATTTTCTTTGCTCTGATTCCATGACTTGATAGTTGTCAGTGTGCCCTAGACTCTGGACAATTAGAATTCTGGTTACCCATTGTGCATTTATACATTGACATGCTAGGTTAAAATCCATTTTGTTATGTTTACTTAATCAGTCCCATGAGTATCACCCTTGGATGAACTGGTAAAAATCAAGCTCCTGTGCCTGCCAAGCAGAATACCAAACCTTGTCCCATGATGATCCTATCACCATCATTTATATGGTCCTTTTCCTCTCTGGAGCAAACTTTCTCCTTTGGAGCCAAAAGAAGGGTTCTCTCTATATCACTTCCAGGATCAAATATAAAATCCTCTATTTAGCATTCAGAGCCCTTCATCATCTAGTCCCCTCATATTTCTTACACTTTACATATCCCCTACATACTTTTTGATCCAATGACATTTGCCTCCTTGCTCTGATTCAGGTGGCTCTGGAGGAGAAGTGAAGTTGGTGACCTGCACAGCCCTCCTTCACTCAAAACAAAGTCAAGTGCAAGTCATGTCATTATTTCTCTGATGGCATGGTCTTCTTCGGCAACAAAGAACAAACACACACACACACACACACACACACACACACACACGCTTCCTAGCTCCCCCACCTTTCTATAAGTCCCAGCTAAAATCCCATATTCTACAAAAAGCCTTTCCCAATACCTCTTCATTCCAGTGCCTTTCAACTGTCAATTATTTCCTATATATAACCTGTTTACTTCTAATCTCTCCCATTGGGGAAGTGAAGTGGCATGGTGAATAGAGCACAGGACTTGGAATCAGGAAGACTCATCACACATGAGTTCAAATCCAACCTCAGACACTTATTAGTGAGCCCTGTGACCCTGGGCAAGTCACTTAACCCTCATCAATTCCTCATCTGTAAAATGAGATGGAGATGGCAAGGAAATGGCAAACCACTCCAAAGTGTCTTTTCCAAGAAAATTCCAAATTAGATCACAGAGTTGTACACTACTGAACAGCAACAAATCCCCCCCATCAGGGACTGGTTTTGTCTTTTTTGTATTCTTGCTTTGTATTACTTGCTTAACAAAGCACTGGTGTTTGATGAATGCTTTTTGACACAATGACTAACTGGTTATTGGCGTAAAGGAATATCTAACTATATCACCTCTCTGAGCCTCAGTTTTCTTATCTATAAAATGGAGTTAGTAACAGCACCTACCTCCTAGCTTGCCTGTGAGGAACAAATGAGATAATGTATAAAAAAAACTTTGCAAACCTTACAATGTTATATAAATATCAGCTATTATTATAGTTGTCTCCAGCTGATTTATTGGAACTGGGAAAAACTATGATAGGGGAAAACTAAAAAGGATATTCCCCCTTCCCAGATACTTCTACTCCACTCCAAACACCACCCCAGAAAGAAAAAAAATTAGGAGAAAGGCTTTTTACATCATCCCAAAGTTCTTACCGGAGTCCCATGGAAGTCATTCCCTCCCTCTCCCAAAATTCCTACTTTAACAGGATCACACTGACAATTCATTATTTTCCAGGCAGACGGTGGCAAGAAGAAGGCACAAGGAGGGTTGAAGAACCCTGCTGCATCCCTGTCAACATGCTGGTTCCAGAGATCTTTGGGGTCAGTTAGCCATTTTTGACAGTAATTGGTACTGACTAATGAGAAAGGTAGCACCACAGTATTGAAACTTCTTGGGAATACAAACTGTAGAGCCCTAGGACTGGGACTGCGGCTGGAGCTGAGGCTGGGAGAAGGAAAGGAGCTGAAGAATTGAACCCAGTACTCTGGGGGGCAGTGTCCTAAACTGATGAGAAATAGGACCAATGATGACTTAAAACATTGGAACTCTGCTAAATGCTGTGGAAGTTTTCAAACAGCAAAAGGAAAATCCCCAGAATTCTCTGAAGCAGTATAAGACACACAGGAATTCTTTGTGACCAAACAAGCAGTGACCAAACAAGGATAGGACTGGAATTCACATCTGCTGACTGATTTTCTGATTATATCTTGCAGCCCAGCCTTTTAAGGATGGAAAAATGAGGAAAGTTTCTGATCAGAGCAAAGCCCTTGGGTCAGTCCTTTAATCAGTCATCAAAAGTCACCAGAGAAGGGCTGACTCATCCATACAAGGCATAATTTTTCACATCTGCAAAATTAGAACAGGGTTCTTTGGGCTTTATAGGCTAGTGATAAGAAGAAAGTTGCAGAGCAGCCTCAGAAAAAGAAAAGCTGCCCTTAGCCAGCTTCTCTCCTAGCCCCAACTTTCAGTTATTACTACCTAGTAGTAGAAAACCTGTACTACTGCCCCACCATTATCCCCTGAGATATAGTCCACAAGCTGCTGTAAAAGTATGCACTACTATTTTCACTATATCGCCGAGAAATTTCCAACAGAACCCAGAGAAAGGCAATCTGAAAATAAAACCCCTGCCCCAGTCCCCAGCTGCAGTGTATACTAGAAGAACACATCTCTTTGTCACATACTTATCTCTGACCTGGGTTCAATTCTTACCTCTGATGCTTATTCCCCATGTGACCACTTAACTTCCCTGGGCCTCAGTTTTCTCATCTGTAAAAATCTGTCTAGTTGACCCCTGGAGAGCAACAATGTTACCATTTGTGTTCTATGTAGCATCCCCTCCCTTTAGCATTCTTGGCTCCTTTCAAGGCCCAGGTGCTACCTAATAATCCACAAGGCCTTTCTTTATGCTGGCACCCTCTTCCCCAGCTCCAGATGATAATACCTAACTTTGTATTTACTTCCTATCTCTTTTCTATTTACTTTTCTGGGACTACATTGTGACAGAGCAGAATGTAAACTTTCTGATGGTAGAAGCTTTCTCCTTTTTACGTTTCTACCTCCTCATGCCCAGCACAGTGCCTTGAACACAGGAGGTACGAGACAAATGTTAATTGTTAAGAAAAAAGGGCATTTATTTTTTAAAATCCTATTTTAAATTTCTTCTTCATGGTCTCTTTCTATGTAATCATGTTGGATCTGCCATCTGCCTACCCTACCTTAGTCCTAGCTCTGATTTCAGGACACAGAATATGTCCACCTTAAGGGCAATTGGAGATACAAATTCTGATTTAACTGTAATCTTGGTAAAATTTTGAAGCTAAAGAGACTCTTTCAGGACCCTGTTTTCACGTACACACACCTCCTTCTAATTGCTGCTTTATTGTGGATTTATCATACTCTCTAATCTGAGAGCAAGCAACTCCCTTTTAGTCTTTAGGAGGCAAAGTCTTTTTCTGTTTGTGCCCCAGGTCCATCCTCTTGCCTTCTGTTTGAATTTGTTTTGCTCTGTTCTCCAAGTTGCTTAAAACCCCAATCAGTCATTGTCTCTGGATTACCTGTTGGGTCAGAACCCAACTCAGCTACAGAACTTCCCCTAACTGATCCTTCAATCTCAACTGGCACATCTGGATCCAGCTTACCCTCTCGTTCTCGATTCCCATCAGTGCTGGTAGGTCCATCACCCCGGGCACCTCACTCTCAAGCAGGTTTCCCAGAATTCTCTGTTCCTGCTGAACAAACTCAGAATTCCTCCACAACTCAGCTCCCCAAATGCCACCAAAAATCCTGGGCTACCTTCACGTCTTGGGGATGTTTTCGGTTTTTTTCTGGCACTGCCTTTCTCTTCAAACAATAATAGCATATTTGCAGTTCATTTAAATTTCTGTCTCCACCCAAAGTAGAACAGCCATTAAATTCTGAATGATTTAGACAGAGGTGAGGGGACCTGGGGAGAGGCTGATTTAGGAGGGCAAAAGATTTATGCTTGCTGAAATACTTCACTCTATTTTGTTTTGCCAAGAGTGGGGATCAGGATACCTGAGTTCCAGACAGCCCCAGCTAAGCTCTTAATATAACATATATCACATAACTTATCCTCTCTCCAGTTTTCTCCATCTGCAAAATGAGGCTGAGAATCCCCAAGAAGTGTTGATGTAGGTGTGTGCAAATGAGCTGTTGCTGCCAACTGTTCTGGACCACTCTGAAGACAGACAATAGACACATACAAAATAATTACCAACAAAGTGCTCAAAGCATTAGTTTCACTTGGTACCTCCAGAATCAGGGAGAAATTCAGGGGAAAATAAGTTAGAAAATGTAGGCATTTGTTTCACCCTAGTTGCTCAATGAAACTTCAGCCTTTTTTTTTTAACAAATAAATTATCTCACAAAAAAGTTTGACCTCTTGGTGTGTTTACCTGTATAGGCCTTTCCCAAAAGCAAACTCCTTTGGAGTTTGATCACAGTCTTTATAGTGACATGAGTTGACAAGCTATTATTCTGCCCAGACTCTGTTCTTAGAAAACTGTAAGAACATGTTCTAAGCATGTTTTCAGGAGCCTTGGGATCTTGTTCTCTGGAGACAGGAGCAGAATTTATTTGTATCTTAATTGTTAAAAACTCCTGGTTCTCTCCAACACTATAATAATGACAGTAAGCTAACCATCATTTTTTTCACCTATTTGTAGACTTGACTCTGTAAAATTTGATACAAATGACCTTGGGTGATTTGGATTCCAATATTGTGCAGTCTTGTAAAATTTCATTATTCCAGTGCTTCCATGTGCTTGTTAATATAAGCATCCCCTGCAATAATAATGTGGATTCTAGTACATCCATGATTGCCCATCCTCTTGGACTTTGTCCATGTCCTCAATCAACCAATCAAAGGACAAGCAATTATTAAGTGCTTACTACATGCCAGGTACTGTGATATCCCTACATTCAAGGCACTAACTGCTGGAGAAGGAGTGAGAGGGACTCAGAAGGATCCCTGCAGAAGATGGCATTTGAGCTGTGTTTTGAAGGAAGTCAAAGGTTAGAGACATAGATGAAGAGGGAGAGCATTTCAAGAATGAAAGATAACTGGTACAAAGGCATGAGAGAGGAGATGGGGTATCATATGTGAGAAACAGCAAGTACCCTATATGACTGGATTGTCAACTATATGGAAAGATAATAAAGAGCCTGGTTGTGAAGAACCTTAATTGCCAGGGTTTATAATCTATATCCTAGAGGTGAAAGAGAGCTGCTGTTCAGTCATGAGAGATTCTTCATGAGTCCATTTGGAGTTTTCTTGACAAAGATAGTGGATAGTTGCCATTTCCTTCTCTAGCTCATTTTACAGATGAGGAAACTGAGGAAAATGGTTAGATGACTTGCCCAGGATCATGTAGTTAATAAGTCTCTAAGGATTTGAACTTAGGAAGCTGAGTCTTCCTGACTTCACACTTGCCACTCTGTCCACTGCACCACCTAGCAGCCCTAGTTGAATAGAGAGCTACTAGAGTATTATATGTGCAGACCTGGATTTCTGGAAAATAATTTTGGCATCTAAATGGAGAGTGAATTGGAGTAAGGAGAGACTTGAGGGAGAGACCATTTGGAAGCTATTGAAAAAGTTTAGATGAGAGACAAAAACCTGAACTCACATGATGATTGTCAAGTGGAGAGAATGGGAGGTAGCCTAGAGGTCTTCTGGAAAAAGAAATGACAAAATTTGGCAACAGATTAGACATGTAAGGTGAGTGAGAATAAGTTGCTGAGAATGACAGCAAGGTTGTAATCCTCCACAGGAGGTATACTCATATTAGAGATCTTCTTCTAGGTCTCTTGACACTGTGTAGATAACAATGAAATCTGCTGGCTATTTTCTGGTTACCCCTCACTATTTCTATGTGACTAGTTCATCTTATTATCTAGTCTTATTCATGCATTTCTTTGATATCCTTTAGGATACTCATATATTTCCTCATTCACAATATGTTGCAGCAGTGGACCTCTCCATTACCCTTTGGGGGATTCTCAACTTCAGTTCTTTGAAGGCTGTGTTATTACTCCATGATTCATAAAAACATCACCTCACCAGAAAAATAACAGCACTATTTTTTATGTCTTAAACTGTGATTTCATCAGTGTAGGAAAGTCCTTCTAGTGCAGAATAAGACAAGCATTTATAGGTATAGCAATGTGCTTATTGGTTCCAAAGGGGTACTTCTCCTTCAAGGGTGGGGATGCTAGAATTATGGAAGGTGATAGATGTATAAAAGAAGAAAGAAAGAAAGAAAGAAAGAAAGAAAGGAAAGAAAGAAAGAAAGAAAGAAAGAAAGAAAGAAAGAAAGAAAGAAAGAAAGAAAGAAAGAAAGAAAGAAGAGAAAGAAAGAGAAAGGAAGGAAGGAAGGAAGGAAGGAAGGAAGGAAGGAAGGAAGGAAGGAAGGAAGGAAGGAAGGAAGGAAGGAAGGAGGAAAGAAGGAAAGAAAGAAAGAAAGAAAGGAAGGAAGGAAGGAAGGAAGGAAGGAAGGAAGGGAAAGAAAGAAGAGAGAAAGAAGAAAGAAAGAAAGAAAGAAAGAAAGAAAGAAAGAAAGAAAGAAAGAAAGAAAGAAAGAAAGAAAGGAAGGAAGGAAGGAAGGAAGGAAGGAAGGGAAAGAAAGAAGAGAGAAAGAAGAAAGAAAGGAAGGCAGGAAGGAAGGAAGGAAGGAAGGAAGGAAGGGAAAGAAAGGAGAGAGAAAGAAGAAAGAAAGAAAGAAAGAAGGAAGGAAGGAAGGAAGGAAGGAAGGAAGGAAGGAAGGAAGGAAGGAAAGGAAGGAAGGAAAGGAAGGAAGGAAGGAAGAAAGAAAAAAGAAAGAGAGAAAGAAAGCAGAAGGGAAGGAGGAAGGAATGAAAGAAAGAAGGAAGAATAGAAAAAAAGGAAGAAGAAAAGAAAAAGGAGCATCAGTGAAACAAAAAATACACAGAAGAAAATGAAGCTTTCTAGAATGTCAGTTCCTGCTGGGAAAGATCTTGTTTTTACCTTTCTTTGAATCCCCAGTCCTTTGCACAGTTCCTGGCACATGATAAGACATTAATAAATGCATGATGATGACGATGATGAAAAAGTTCAAAAGGGGGAAAGTAGGGGGGCAATTTTGTATCTGCCATATTAAATTTGATATGCATTTTTAAATTGTATATGACAGAAATTCATAGTTTCATGTACAATCTTCTCTTTTGTCCTTTGTAGATTGGAATGTTTGTTAATAATTGTTAAGTTCATAATAAAGAAGAAAATTTACCTAAATTTTGAAAGGAAACCTACCAATGCAGATCCACATCTTAAAAAAATTACATGGGACATGGAGAGGTTAACTTGCCCAGGGTCATTTAGTCAGTATGTGTCAGAGGTAGAACATGAGCCCAGTATTTCCTCACTCCTATCTATCCTCTACTTAGCTAGGTAGCACAATATTTAGGGCACTGTCTGGAATCAGTAAGACTTGATTTGAAATCTAGCCTCAGACACTTAGGAGCTGCATGACCCTGGGCAAGCCACTTAATTTCTGTTTGTCTGAGTTTCCTCAGGCAACGGGATTCATCACACAGTTGTGAACATTGCTGCGATGATAAAAAATATTTGTAAAGTACTTTGCAAACCTTAAAGTGCTTTATAAGAGCTACTTACTATGATGATGATTAATTATGTCCCAAGCTGTGTTTCATCTTCTTAATGTCAATCTAGACCTTAGTTAAGAAACGATCTGTCTATACCTCCTATATAATGTCCAAGCAAGAAAGAATGTTGTTTCATTTCATTCATGTCCATCTCTGTATTTGGGGTTTTCTTGGTAAAGATACTGGACTGGTTTGCCACTTCCTTCTCCAGGTCGTTTTACAAATGAGGAAACTGAGGCAAAGTGAGTTTACATAGGGCCACATAGCTGGTAAGTGTCTGAGGCCAGGTTTGAACTCAGGTTTATCCAACCCCAGGGCTTGGATTTGATCCACTGTGCCATCTAGCTACCCTAAGACAGAAACTCAGAATTGGGAAAGACCTCAGAGGCCATAACTAGACAGAAATCCCCTTAACAACATACCCAATGAATAGTCATCTAGAAGTCTACTGAAGATTTCAAATTAAAGAGAATCCATTGTCTTCTGGGTCAGCCCACTCCACTTTTTTGGACAGCTCCAGTTGTTGGGGAGTTTTCCTCAGCATCAAGCTGAATTTTGATTCTCTGCAATTTCCATCAATTGTTTCTAGTTTTTGCTCTCTAGGACCAAGCAGGACAAATTTAGTCTCTCTTCACATTAACAGTGCTTCAAATTACATATCTTCCCTTAAGTCCTCTCTTCCCCAGACTAAATATTCAGGGAAGGGAAAAAAAGTCTTGTCTTCATCATATTTTCAGTCTTTTTCTATACAGAACAGTAATAACACCTACCATTTACATAGCAGTTTGTGGTCCAAGATGTGTGAGTGTGTGTGTATATCCTTTGACCCTCACAATAACCCAACAACCCTCTGACCTAGCTGTAATTACTCCTATTTTACAGATAGAGAAACTGAGAGACAAAAATGTTAAATGACTTGCCCAGGGTCACACAGCTAAAATATCTGAGGCAGGATAAACTTGTCTTCCTGAGTCCACGTCAGCCCTGTATATACTATCTCCTAGTTGCCTCAGAAAACAGAATCAGAAAAAATTTAAGAGTAGCCTGTTTCCCTTCCAAAAGCACCTAAAGTTAAATCTCAATTGATTGTAGATCCCTTACTAAGTGACAGTGGGCAAATCATTTAACCTCCCTGATCCTCAATATCCTCATCTATGTAATGGGGATACTACTTGGTACTACCTAGCTCACAGAGTCATTGTGAAGAAAGGACCTTCTAATTTGG
This sequence comes from Bettongia penicillata ogilbyi, assembly GCA_023548195.1. Lineage (NCBI taxonomy): Eukaryota > Metazoa > Chordata > Mammalia > Diprotodontia > Potoroidae > Bettongia > Bettongia penicillata. The sequence continues at coordinate 2,991,431 of JAJHZJ010000567.1, forward strand.
GCTACTATGGAGCTAAGTGTGAGATATTATTAATATTAATTGTTCCCTCTATAAGTATGGCCCTAAAGTGATAATGAAGGGAGATTCTGGGACCTAATGTGAGAAACACTCCCTGTTATTAAAATTTGGAATATTCCATGAGTCATTTAAACTATTTCTTATTTGGACATCATTCCTACTTTTCTAGAGGATACTCCTTCCTTACTTTAAAAAAAAAACAACAGGATAAATATTTCCCTAAGACCTTTATTAGTTCTAGTAGTTGCCCCGTACGTAATGACATTGTCAGAGCTAGCAAACTTCAAAAAAATAGCAAGAGAGAAGAAAGCATTAAAAGTTCACCACAAAAAGTGACTGATTCAAGGGTATAGAAGCAGGACTTGCCGTAAGAGAACAAATGTACCTTTCTCCTTTCTTTGCAGAGATAGACAGCTAGGGGTGTGGAACGCTGAACATACATATGATCCCACTCAATTAATATGCTGGTTGGTTTTACTGAACTATTTTTTCCCTCTTTCTTTTTGCTTTTGTTGCAAGGGACAGAAAGAGGGAAGGGATTGAGAAATTAAGGTGACAAATAAAAGCTATTACTAAAAAAAAAAAAAAAAGACAGCCTTATACATAAATAGGTGGCCATCTACTATAATGTTATTTGAGGTAACCAGGCAGGACCTCCAGACTCCCCTCCCCCCAAAATCCTCCTATCCCCCTCCTCCTCTCAGTGCCAGAAATTCTATTATTAACAAGTCTTTCTTTTGTGTTTCCAAGACTTCCTGGCAAAGCTACAAAATCTTTTTCTAGGACAAAGTCTTTGTCCACCCTCAAGCAAAGTTTAAACATTGTAGCCTTTGGTATTACTGCCCATCTGAGGTTTGAGCCTTCAAGGTTCAAATACCATTTGATTTTTCACACAGTAAATAACTATATGCTAGGAAAAACACAATTTTGCAGCATTAAAAATATGTAAGTTTATAAAAATTATTATTTTTAAATGCTCCTCACTGTGGTCCCTGCACAGGTGCATGTGAGACAGCTCATCGCAATATTTTCTTCTCATCCTGGTCTCTCAGAACCCCATTTTAAAATGCAAGTAAGTCTAGGAGGTGAAAGTTTTTTTTAATTTAAAATCATTCATTTGACACTGGTCCTTTGTCTACCTTAAGAATCCTTCATGGAGTTAGAGGTAGGGGGGACTTTTCGGAGGTCATCTAGTCCAACCTACTCACTTTATAGTGAGGAAACTTGGGCTTAAAGAATTGAAGTGATTTGCCCAAAATCACACATTGAGTAAATGGCAGAACCTGTGTCTGCTGACTCTGAATGTAGTACCCTCTCCAATAATTAGTTATCAAAGACAAACTTCGTATTTGCATATTTAAAATTTTTTTCCTGGCACTGAGCCTAATATATGAGGATACTATCAAATATTCACTGGCAAGATTCAATTCTATTCAATGTTTTCAAAATGGTATTTATTTATTTTAAATATTCTCTTCTTTTTAAATTTTGAGGTCTAGACTTTCTTTCCCTCTCACCCCCCCATCCACTAAGAAAGCAATCAATTATACATTGTAAAATCATGCAAAACATTTCCATATTAGCCATATCATTAAAATATGGCAAGAAAAACAAGTGAGAAAATTATTTGAATATATATATATATATATGCACATCCTCCCATATCCATCCTTCTCTCCTTTTATCTTCCTATTGAGTAAGATAGGTTTCTATACTCAACTGAATGTGTGTGTGTGTGTGTGTATACTTCCCTCTTTGAATCAATTCCAATGAGAGTGAGAATCAAGCACTGCCAGCCACCACTCTGCCCATTTTCCCCCATCACTATATAAAACTCTTCTTCGTGCACCCCCTTTATGTGAGAAAATTTGTCCCATTCTACCTCTCCCTCTCCCCTTCTCCCAATGTACCCCTTTTTCTCATCCCTGCATTTTTTTTTGAAGATTATCCCAACATAATTGACTCACATCCATGCCTTCTGTCTATACAGACTCCTTCTAAGTGCCCTAATAATAATAATAAAGTTCTTAGGAGTTACATTTATGATCTTCTGATATAGTAATGTAAATATTTAACCTTATTGATTCTCTTTCATGTTTACTTTTTTATGCTTCTCTTGAATCTTGTAATTGAATGTCAAATTTTCTATTCAGCTCTGATCTTTTTATCAGGAATATTTGAAAATCCTTTATTTCATTAAATATCCATTTTTTTCCTCCTGAAGAATTTTACTCAGTTTTACTGGGCGGGGTATTCTTAGTTGTAATTCTAGCTCCTTTGCTCTCCAGAATATCATATCCCAAGCCCTCTGATCTTTTAATGTGGAAGTCACTAAATCTTGTGTGATCCTAAATGCAGCTCCACAATATTTGAATGATTTCTTTCTGGCTGTTTGCAATATTTTCTCCTTGACCTGAAAGCTCAGAAATTTCAGGAAATGGATTCTTTCAAATTCTATTTTACCCTCTGGTTCTAACCCTTTCAAAAGAATTGTCTGCTTATGTATAGTTTATGAGTCTGTATTTCTTTTTTGAGTTTGACATCATTGGACAGCATTGTGTCCCCCCTAAAAATCCACTACCCTTCTCTACATCTTAAAGCTTGGTCAGGACATCCAAGACACCAAGGTCGTCCACTGCATCCCAGGCCATTGACAATCATCTTGATTTTTCTCTTGCCACTGGACCTTGATGAAATGACCTTTCTGCCGCTTAAATCCAATTCATATGCCAGTTAAGATATCATCCCCAGGGCTACAAAAATGTGCATACCCTTTGATCCAGCAATATCGCTTCTAGGACTATATCCCCAAGAGATTATAAAAATGGGAAAGGGTCCCACATGTATAAAAGTATTTATAGCAGCACTCTTTGTAGTGACCAAAAACTGGAAATCAAGGCAATGCCCTTCAGTTGGGGAAATGGCTGAATAAATTATAGTATATGAATGTAATGGAATACTATTGCGCCATAAGAAATGATGAACAAGAAGACTTCAGAGGCCTGGAAAGACTTATATGATCTGATGATGAGTGAAAGGAGCAGAACCAGGAGAACTTTGTGCACAGCAACGACCACAGTGTGCGAGAGTTTTTTCTGGTAGACTTGGATCTTCACAGCAATGCAAGGACATTAAAAAAAAAAAAAATTCCCAGTGGTCTTTCTAAGGCAAAATGCCTTCCACATTCAGAGAAAGATCTATGGAATTCAATCACAGAATGTAGCAGATCATCTTGTTTGTGTGTGTGTGTGTGTGTGTGTGTGTGTGTGTGTGTGTGCATTATGTTTTGGTTTGTTATATGATTTATTTTAGTTCTTCTACACAGCATAACTATAATGAAAATGTACTCAATAGGAATGTATGTGGAGATCATATATAGAATTGTATGCCATCATGGGGAGGGAGGGGGTGGTGGGGGACAGATAGGGGGAAAAAAATCTAAGTTTTATGGATAGTGATTGTAGAGCATTAACAAGAAATAAAATGAATACATTATTAAAAAAAAAGATATCATCCCATGATGCCATTGGTGTTCCAAACAAAGGACAAACAACCATTCCCTGCATCCTCAACACAACTGAGGCTGGGTTTCAAGCCCGCGTATAGCTAAAATGGCAGAACTTTCCTTGATCTAGCCAAGAATCCAACATGAAATGTGCCATTGTTAAACAAATAGAGCAAGGTGAGTTATTCCCATGATAGGGATCATTGTGTTTGGAAGAATGTTTACCAGGATTGAAAATTCCAGAAAATCAATGAGGAGATTAGCAGGGTAGTACAAATTTTACTGAGGAAAAATTCTCCCAGAAAAAGGCCTCTTCCCATGCCTTAGGGGAAGGAATTTGTGTTCTCTTTCCACCTGACAATTTGTGGAAGGCTCCAAAGGCCCCAGATCTTAAGGAGGAGTGACTGAGTTCATTCTCTTTTTGGGGATCTCTGCAGGGATGGGGCCTAAAGAGGACTCTGCTAGAAGGCCAGATCTAAAGGGAGCCTCAGAAGTTCTCAGTCTCTAGACCAGCAGCTCCCCATCCTGAGGGTTCAGTCAGACCTTCAGACTGGGTGATTTCTTGAAAAAAGAGATAAAGTATTTGTGGATTATTCACTAATTCACTGTTACCCAAATCTGTCCTAGAAGAATCCACCTTCCAGAACTGATTGATTGTACAATGTATTCAACTTCCCTTTAAATCCATATGCCTGTGGGCAAAACAGTCTTGAGTCTTCTGAGACTATCTTTCAATGCTATGCTATTCCGTGAGTCAAGTTAAAGAAAGCTTTTTCAAGTTGAGTTCTGAGTAATAATTAGCCAAAAATCAGACCATAAATGTTGCCAGTATGGAATACTAAACACTTGAAAAAGTATTTTTTAAGTCAACCCTGGGAAAAACTTATAGATGACTCAAGAGTGACACCCAATGTCAATATGATGAACTGGCCAGACATCTTAAGGTTGGATTTGATCATTGCACACTTTATCTAATTCTCCTACTCTATTAAAATAAAACTAATTTCTTTATTTGGTGATGTTATCCACTGCTCACCATTTCGAGCACTTTCTGATTCCTTTCTAGAATAAAATATTCATGACTTATAAGCATGAGGCTTCCATGTAATCTACATGTCTCTAGCCTCCCTAATTTTTTATTGCTGACTCATATTTCCCAGGACAGTTTTCCATTTCCTTGCCTATTCTCATTGGCATTAAGATAAAAAGTATGTAAGTATATATTAATTTAGCTTTTAGGATCGTGTTGAGTTTTTCGTAGTTTTAATACTATACACGGGTATGCTGGAGTTGATTAGCATGGACACCTTAGAAATTCACAAATAATAGAACCCAAGCCTTGTGTTCATGTCCTGTTAAATGTGAAGAAAGTAATGGAGAAAATATTAATACGAAATAAAGTTAAGAGTGTATACTGAAGAGTGTGTGTTGAATATATATATTTTTTTGCCAGGAAGCTGATTGTTAAACATTTATCAGCATATTACTATTGCATAAGGGGAAGCCAGGTGGTACAGTGGATAGAGCACCAGTGCAGGAGCCAGGAGGACCTGAGTACAAATCTCACCTCAAACACTTGATACTCACTAGCTGTGTGACTTTGGGCAAGTCACTTAACCTCAATTGCCTATCCTGGGTTATTTCCAGTCATCCTAATGAATATCTGGTCACTGGATTCAGATGGCTCTGGAGAAGAAGTGAGGCTGGTGACCTGCACAGCCCTCCCTCACTCAAAAACAAAGTCAAGTGCAAGTCATGTCATTATTTCTCTGATGGCATGGTCTTCAGCAATGAAGGACAAGCACATATCATGATGGTCTTTTTACATATATGTATAATGACTACTTCAATATGTAATGGGGTTGGGCTCATACCCAGATCACCTAAGATAGAGGTATCCACATGGTAGATACTAGGGATCTGCTTCTTGAAGACAGGAAGACTGGATCATGCCTTCTCATTCTGCTTTGACTTACTACATGATTGGGAACAGCCTCTTTCAAACATTAGCTTCATAGCCAGAACTCACTGTACTTTTAAAACTACCTGATCCAGACAGACTGTCAGGGATGAAAACCTATTCATTCACAGTTGGTGACATCATGCAGAAAACTAAGAGTCTAAGGGCCACTGCCCTCTTCTTTTAGGTCATGTAGCCTGGAGAAATAGGTTTGGGGTATAGGTCTATTTCATTTATCCTTTGCAATTTTAAGTACAGGCAAACAAAACTAATGCAGCTAAAATTAAGAGAGAAGCTGGAAATTGGGGGAAATGTTTATTGATAAAGGTCTTATTTCTAAGATATATAGGGAAGTGAATCAAATTTTTAAGAAAAAGAGCCATTCCCCAACTGAAAAATGGTCATGTCATTTTCAGAGGAAGAAACCTAAGCTACCAATAGCTATATGAAAATAATGCTCTAAATCACTAATAATTAGAGAAATGAAAATTAAAACAACTCTGAAGTACCACTTCATACCCTGTAGATTGAATGAGTTGACAAAAACTGGAAAATGACAAATGCTAGAGGGGCTGTGGAGAAAGCAGGTATATTGTTGGCTGAGCTATTAACTGGTTCAACATTTTGGAAAGCAATTTGGAACTATGCCCAAAAACCATTCCCTTTAACCCAGCAATACTGATGGACATAGGTCTAAACCACAAAGAGATCCAAGAAAGTGGAAAAGGACTCATATACACAAAAATATTTATATTAATTCTAAGTGCATATTTCCATCCAGGAATTTGAGCCATGAGAGTCTCAGAGTTCAGTATTCCAGGCTTGATTTGTAGCCAGGTCAGCAGGAAAGTCCTAAGAAGTCAGGATCTCAGAATTCTAGGTGGGTGGGTGAACTTGAAATTGGTAGGATTAATACTATATAGAAAATGAATTAATTTATGAGCCTAATCTCTTTCTCTCCCAAGGGCTGAGGTTGTATAGGGAAAAGTGACTTTTGAGATGTTTGGAAAAATGTTTGCTTTTTTGCTCTTGTTAAAAAAAATAATTCCTCTGTAACAGATTACCTGACTATTAAATGGTTAAATGAAACTGGGGTACTTGGGCTACTAAAATTGTGGGAATGTGATCAATGGGGACTCTAGCCAAGAGGACAGACCCCTCCATCAAATTCCTCAGGCTATGAGAGATCTCTCAGGGTAAAATACAACATACCTGGCCTTCTGGTAGTGGGCCCAGAGTAAATACTGGTATACATGTGTATATATGATGTATGTATGTTTTTGCATATTGTATATAAGTGTATTTACTTATACCTGAATTGTGTTTGTATATATAATGACCAAATTCTGTGAAATGATGTTTCTAGTTATCTTTGGACACATAATAAAGCTAACTGACAATTCCTTTGTCAGGAAAAGCTCTAAACCATATTTCAATTTAGAGGCAACATCCTTCTGTCTTCTGAATTCATTTATAAAAAGATTAACAGGATTCACTACTTCCAGTAGTATGAATATTCATTTGACAAAGATCTTATATTTAGAGCACCAATAGCGAAGTTAAAGTTTATAGATGTTCTAATACTATATGATTTTTTCAGCAGTCTGCCCCTCTTTCCACCAGCTCTGCCACTGTGACTAAAGAGATGAGGGTCTAAACAGAGCTGAGGGTCATTCTGTATTTTTCTCTGCTTCACAGGCTGACAGGGTCAAAACATTCATCATTAAGTGGCTAGCCTATTGGCAGTGAGACTTTCTGTAATTATCTAAGTTCATCCTCAGAAAAGAAATTCAGTTTGTTTCTGGGATCATCATCAAAACCTTTCCAGAATAATAATTTGGTAAAATGATTTCTCTGGATCCACTTTGTAAGGGCCTGGTCTGTTATAATTTTATTTCCCACCCTACAGGATTCTTTTGGTACCCTGAAGGTTTGAGGAGTCTCTTTTCTCTGCCATTGGTTTAAGCCCTCATTGGCTTTTCCATCCATTTTGGGGGTCCAGTAGCAAGCAGCCCAGTTCCTTTGAATCACTTAACATCAAATTACGTTTTACAGAGACATTTCCTTTAAAGATCCAGGAAGACAAACACACAAATGGCTTCTCCAATACTTTAGGGATATAATTATCCCAAAGGATTAGGCTCACAGCTTAACCCAGTGAACCATCTTTAACATAACAAGTTCAAGTCCTACCAAGTTCAAGTCCTGCTGAGCTGGCTCCCTAGGATCATTCCCCTCAAAATATTGTTTCTGAGATGTCTTTTATACCTAGCCTGTATTCCTGGACTCCCTAATCTCCATGGCTTGTGCTCCCAGGAAAGATCAGAGACTCCATTCCCTGCACCTGGAATGGGAAAGAACAAATGAAAAGGTCAAGGACCCAGACTCATTCCTCAGGGCCACATGGCCTAAGTAGACGGAGAGGAAGAAAAAGTCATTCCTCTCTACTTTCCACATGGTGTGAGCAAAGGAGTCGTTTCCCCTAAAACTGAATGCCTCATTGGCTGCTGCTCAGTCAGTCGTTTTTAAGAATGCTAACAATTCTGGTTGTGCAGTCAGTGGAAAAGGGCTGCTTCCAGTCACATGGTAGGTCAACACAGAATGCCTACATATGTACTGGTCCTCCAGCCTCATGGAAATAGTTACCTAGCATCTTCCTTGTTATCCATCATAGGTTTTCTAGGCATACATCTAACTCCCATTACATGGTCAGACTTTGTTAAGCTTTGTTACACTCAAGTCTGATGAGGTAGATTTTGAAAAACAAAAAGTTTGTCGTAATCTTGCCACTGAAAAGGTAATTATGAAGTGGTTCATGATCATGATCTAAATTAGGTATGAAAAACTCTCTTCCAATGGGCTGGTAGATTGAAAGTCTAGTCCTGTCCCAGGAAAAGTCACTCTCTTCTGTGTGACTCCCAGAAAGATGGGGAGAGAGATTAGCAATAATGTTGTCAAAATAAAAAGAAACTGTTGGAAAAAAATTTTAAGGTGCAGAAGAACACAGATGAAAGGTCAGAAGGAAGAAAAGACAAGCATGACAGATTTGAAAGCAATGAGCAGAATTTCTTATTTACTTAAAAAAACAAATGTATGAAAGGAAGATTCCATTTTGTAAAGAATCTCATTTTCATCTTCTGCTGTGTGTGTGCATACACGTGTGCAAAGGCTGGGTTTTTTGTTAAATTCAGAGTAAAAACTGAAAATTTAAAAACAAAATAAAAACCAAGAGAATTTAGTGTCACTTGCATATCATAATAAGGTATTCGAGTAGGACTTTGTGAAGGATATGGGAGTTATTCCTGAATCAGGAATTCATATATAGTTAAACTATTGCCTTGTCAGAACAAAGATCAAAATTAGCACAAAACTAGAACTAAAATCAAAAAGAGATATGATGTACCATTAAAGCAAGTTCAATCTAATCTATTTTTGTGAGCTAATGTTGCTAGAAAATGGGTTATGGATAGAAGAAAGAACATTGATACCAATTAGAAAATTTCGCATGGAAATTTAACTATCATCCATCAATTACCATCAGGGAGAGACCAAAAGAAACTAAAAATATCTTATTTGGCAAATGCTTGACTTACTTGTCAAGCACAGAGATATAACTGCCAAGACCAACAAAGATTTAAAATATATGTTTATTCGTAAATTCTTAACAAAAGCTAGAAGAAGACTGGATGTAGTATCCATTAACAAAATAGAGAGAAATTCAAAGAAAGTTTGGAGAAAGAGGAAAGACTCAACCTAGACAAGGACATTTAAGGATGAAAAAGGACAAAACAGGAGAAAAATGAAAAATATTCTGCCCAGATTTTTCTTTTTTTTCAGCATTTAAGACAGTGGTGTCATCATGTATGGGCTCTAAAATCACAGTCTTCAATGTGTTTATGGAGCAGGTAAAATTATTACAATAGAGAACAGGATGAGAAAAAACAACTGGATTAGGTAAAGTAGAAAGAGACTGCTGAAGATAAAAGAATGGTGAAGATATTATGGGATCATTTAAACAAGATATCTTTAGTAGGGAAGAATACTAAAGGCATGAAGAAATCTCAGATTTTAACAAAAACAAAAACATTGACAAATAACATCAATGACCACCCACCTATATCCTTATTTTCCCAGAACTATTAAATTATTATGAGAATATTAGAGCATCGTTAAATAGGATATCAATACGCAATAGATGAGCTTTCACAAGTGATGTATAATATAGTACACAACACCTTTACTATCACACAATTGACTGAAAGATGTTGAGAATTTAAGATTGAACTTTATTCTGTAGGTCCTGACATTAAAATAATTGGTTCAGTAGAGCAAAAGGATACTTAAAGGCTTTCTTTCAACAAGGTGCCTCCAATGTATTTAACAAAATTATGCAAGATTCTTGGAAAGACATAGCAACACAGATAATCTTGTTCAATTACCCTCTGATCATTAATATTAGGAGGGACTTTGTCAAGTTATGACAGGGAGACAAATGATGTCTGAAAGTCATGAAGGAGCTACAGCACAGAGTCCAAGTTGAAGAGAAAAGATTCTCTGTAAATGTGAGATCTAGTCTGCCGATGACTGCGTCAAATACTACATTACAGAGCTCCCTGAACAAAATAGAGCATGACTCAAAAAAATTGACCTAATCCTTCATAAATAAAACAATCGAGTGAATAAAAAATGCTGATTTTCCAGGTTTTATCTTGCAATTAGATTGATAGTCTGTAGAACTCATTCATCAATAGGTATATTTTGAATAGTCTGCAAATAAACAAGTTGGGTCCAGGTATAAAGAGGAAGAAAATGAGTTATATTATCTTTGGAAAACAGCAAATTTTCTTTAATGACCCCAGACTCCTCCTTGAAATGAAGATTTTTTTTAGTATAAATTTTTGTATTACATATTTTAGTATAAATTTGTTTTGCTTTTTATTACATATTTTTAATACAAATAATTCACTATTATTATATAGCTGAGTCATATCCACATTGATGATATGATGGTTCCTCTTGAGAATTTAGTACCTAGCTCTTAAAAAGCCAAGATTCTCTCCTCCATATAAAGAATTTTTCCTTGACCTAAGTGTACTATGTTGTGAAAAGTCACTGAGTTAAGCCCTTGCAACTTAATGTTTGTTTTTACTTTCAGTTCTAAATTCTCCTCATCCACTGAGAACGCAAGTAATATGATGCTTATTATGAACATGAAGTCATGTAAAACATATTTCTATATTAGCCATGATTCAAAAAAACCCCAAGAAAAATAAAGAAAGCGGGGGAAAACTATGCACTTCGAGTTTATCTGCTCTCTCTCTGGAGGTGGTTAGCATCATAAATCCTTTGGAATGATTGTGGCTCATTTTATTAATCAGAGTGCCTAAGTCTTTCACAGTTGACCACGATTATAATATTACACTTAACATGTACAACGTTCTGCTTCTACGCACTTTGCTTTGCATCAGTTCATACACGTCTTCCCAGGTTTTCCTGAATCCATCCCCTTAGTAATTTCTGATAGCACAACAGTATTTCATCCCAATTGTATACCACAACTTGTTCAACCATTCCCTAAATAAGGGGACATTTCCTCATTTTGCAACTCTTTGTCACCACAAAAAGAGCTCTTTTAAATTATTGTTAATATTTACTCCCTTTACTTCCATTTGACCTTTATAATAGGCTGACTTCTTTGTATTTTACTTGTTTGCACAGCATGCCTTATCTCACTAACTAGGCTATAAACTCCTGGAGAGCAGAAACTGCATCTTAAACTTTCTTAGCACAGAATGAAGTATATAGTCATATAAAAGCATATTTAGAAATCTTTTCAGTTTCTCTGGAATAAGAAATATTTCTCTGGTTTAAAAGCCCTTTCCAGATTTGCCTTCTTACTTGCTTTTAGAAAGGTGGATACAGGTAAAAGCAAAAATCCTTTTTGAAGGAAATAAATTAGGAGGGATAATCAACTTTAGATAGAACTGATAGTATTTCTAGCCTTATAGACTTCCCCATTCCCTGAAGTAATTGACCTATTGACCCATCAAAGAGTAATTTCCTCCTTTCCTCCATCCCCTAAATCTAACCCTGCTACAGATAGGCCTTCTCTTTTCCTATTTCAAAAGGGTGAAGATTTTAGAGAATAGTACAGAATCCTGTAGGAACCATTGTTCTAGAAAGCTAATCTAAAGCTGTATTTGAATTTTATTCCAGATTCAAGCACATTTGCATAACTTTCTCCATGTTGATAAGAATGATTCCTGCCTGTTTGAGACAGAGATGACAGGAGGAGAAATCCTTGGTTCTTCTGGCTTATGGGTTCTAGAGAGGATATATGTGATTGCAGGCTCTTTTTAGAGAGAAAGTGTTGTTTTATTCTGTCCTTTCATTCACGTTCGACTCTTTGTGATTCCATTGACAAAGCTACTGGAGTGGTATATCATTTCCTTGTCTTTAAGGGAAGGGTACTTAGACAGAAAACAACCAGGAAAAAAGCCAGCATATAGAGAAGCCAGCCCCTCGTGTAGTGGTTTCTAGCTTACTACTCTGGAACTCTGAGAAATTTCCCTTTGGGTGAGATCAGGGACTATATTATAATAACAGTAAAACCTGTCATTTATATAATACTAATGGCAAGCGCTGTATAAGTGCTTTGATCCTCCAAATAACCTTGGGAGGTAGATACTGTTATTACCCCCATTTTACAGATGAGGAAACCAAGGCAGAGATTAAGTGACTTGCCCAGAGTTACACAGCTATATGTCTGAGGTTGCCCACACTCTAGCCACTGTATCGCTGTAGGGTGCCTGCATTCTAGCCACTATTTCTCCTTTATGGTTGATGTGAGGTATCTCGTCCCAAATGAGAAAGAAAGCTTTGTATTGTCTAATATAGCCTCATCTGTATAACTTCTCAGATATCTCTTTGTAATGTGTTTGAATAAATGGATTTATTTACTATTCACTATGTGTGATTAGTGCAGCTAGGAGACACAATGGAAAGAAAGTCTGACCTGGATTCAGGAAGACTCATCTTCCTGAGTTCAAATCTGGTTTACTAGTTGTATGACCCTGGACAAGTCACTTAACCCTGTTTGCCTTAGTTTCCTCATCTGTAAAAATAAGCTAGAGAAGGAAATGGGAAACTACTCCAGTATCTGGCAAGAAAATCTCAGGTAGGCTCCTGAAGGGTGGGAGATAATTGAAAATAAAAATAAAAATAACTGAAGAGTAACAACAAAATGTGTGATAGTCTTTGTGCCCCTGGTATTTGATAGGAAGGCAGTTAAACCCTGGCATATAGCCTGGGGCACTCCTTCCCTATAAATGGAGAGAGATTGAAAGTCTTACTCAAAAGGGGTTGAGTTCTGGCTTACATTAATTTATTATATCCTTTTCCTTGTTCAAGAGTCCTTCAAATGTCATCTCAAATGATCTTGAAGTAAAGAAAAATCTGAGGGTATAAACTTACTATGCTACTTGGACATTTCTTTTCCTAAGTTAGAGAAAAAAATTAGTTCTAAGGTTTGGATTTAGAATAATGTTAAATAAAATTGTTTCTAAGGACTTGCAGTATTAATATTTTTTCTTTGGCAGCCATCTTTCAATAAACATTGGTTGATTGAATGAATGGATGGATGATGGATGGTGACTATTTCCTCAAATAGATATTTTATCAATCCTTAAGAAACCTCTTTAAAAATGTACACTTCATGAAATTATCAATAGTATATTATTCAATATCATCAATTATCATCAATCAATATCATATTATATATTATATATAAAAACTTAAATGACTAATAATTTTTAAAAATAAAATTAAAATTATTACCCTATATCCATCAAATTACATAGTGATATATAGATGACATAGATGATACAAGACTGAAATAGTCAATCTTCAAGGGCAAAGAGGAAGATAGAAATTGGTAGGCTTGTGAATTGGTTCAAACTTTCTGAGAAACAATTTAGAATAATACAAAAAAGTCACTAAAATGTTCATATCTTTTCACCTAAACCAATACTGGGTTTTAACTCCAATGAGGTCTAAAACAAGGTTCCCCACTCTCATACAAAAATACTTGTAGCTATACTGTTTAATGTAGCAAAAAACTGATAACAAAGTGATATATGAAAATAATGAAATAAAAATCTGACATCTCTGTCAACTGAAGAGTGATGGAAGCAGAGCCAACACAATATACGTGACTACAACAACCTAAATAAGCAGATTAAAAGTAAAGACCAATACTGATCTATATCCAATATGGAACAGAATGTTGGACCTCTAATTAGGAAGACCTGAATTCAAATCCAGCCTCCGACAGCAGCTGCGTGACTTTGGAGAAGTCACTTACCTCTCTCTGCCTTAGTTTCCTCATCTGTAAAATAGGTGTAATATTAGCACCTACTTTTCAGAGTTGTTGGGAGGATAAAATGAGATCAGGTTTATGAAGTGCTTTATACACCTTAAAGCACTAAATCTAATTGCTTAAGCAAGTACCTACTTCCTAAGACATAATTAAAAAGTCATTATCATCATCTCATATATCCTGAGCACAGTTCCTAATATTTTTCTTATTTTTTTCTGGCTTCCAACATAGTTTCCAAACAAAACTTTTCATTTTCATCAACACTTGCCAGCTAATTTTGAGTTTTAGCACTCCTGATACAATATTGTTGGACTATACTAAATATAGGACTATACTCTATTTTGTATTCATCTACGGTTATTCCCATTAACCTCTGTCTGCCTCAATTTCCTCTACTGTAATGGGAGATAATAATAGTACCAACCTGGAAAGACTAGTTTGTTGTTGTAAGGATCAAAGGAGATAATATTTGCTCAGGGATTAGCACAATACCTGGCCCATAATAGCAGTTTAATAAATGTATGTTGTTGCTTGTTTTGTTTTGTTTTATCCCAGAGAATTTATGATAAACCACGCTTCTCTCTTCTGGATAGAAAAGTAAGGGACTATGGGTACAAAATTTTGAATACTTGTCAGATAAAGTTACTTGAGTAACTTCAATGATCAGTTTTACTTAACTGTTTTCTTTGTTGGAAAGAAAGGTTTTCTTGGGGATATAGGGAGAAATGACTGTGTTGTAAAATAACACAAGACATTAAAAATTTTATTTAAAAATAAATATTTATGGGAGGGAGAAACTAACAAAAGGGAAGTCTAGTCCTTGAATAATGTACAGATATCCCCTGCATGGTTTCATTCCTTGAAGCATATACTAATATTCGGCTTGTTTTCAGTCTTGAAAACTTGGATTTCTGTAACTGGTTTTAATCCTCGAAGCATGTACAGATGTTTATTATCCTGTTTCAGTCCTTATAGCATTTACAGATATTCTCTCCCTGCTTCCAAAGCTATTATATGGAAACTGACAAACTGACTTTAAGCCATGACTCAGGAGTTAATTCTGCACTTTGCTGAAAAGTCTTTTAATTGGCTGATAGATGACTCATGAGTTGATGATCTGACACCAGAGTACAAACCAAAGGGATGACCTGCCCATCTCTCAGTCTCCTTAGCAGCTACAAGTGAAGGGCACTATGTCAAGCTGCTCAATGGAGAAGGAGCAATTGGCCATATTCCACCAATCAGTTACCATATGTCCTGTGGAACATGGTACCTCTTCTTTTTGTGTTTATTTTGTCCTGTTATTACAGGAATGAGTTGGTTGTCCTTTATTCTTGAAGAGGACCAAAATAACATCACCATGATAAAGTCAAGTTTCAATGTGTCCTACTATGGCTGAGTAGACCAATATGAGCTCAAAATGCTCTACCACAGATTGGACACAGATAGTCACTGTGAATATTTGAGGGGGATACTCCAGATTTGTACATCCTACATTTCCTTTGTGCTGTTTCAATTCTGCTTTGTTCATAGACCACAACACCCTTTCTGATGTGGGCACTCCATGCTCAGTGGTCCTGTGCCAGTGTCTCCCATGTCACACAATCAAATTCAAAGTTCTTGAGAGAGATCTTTAGAGTGTTTTGGCATCATTTCTTCTGACTACCATGTGATCGCCTGCCCCATGAAAGACATAAAATTATCCATAAATAGTCTTTTTGGCAAGTGTACATTTTGCATTTGAACAATATGACCAGTCCATTGGAGTTGTGTCCTCTGAAGCATAGTTTGAATGCTTGGCAGTTTAGTTTGAGCAAGCACCTCAGTATCTGGTACCCTATCCTGCCAGGTAATCCTCAGAATTTTCCTAAGACAGTTCAAATGGAAATGATTCAGTTTCCTGGCATGGCACTAGTAGACTGTCCATATTTCACAGGCATACAACAACAAGGTCAGCATAATGGCTCTGTAGACCTTCAGTTTGGCAGTCAGTCTAGTATCTCCTCTTTCCCATACTTTTCTTTGGAGCCTCCCAAACACTGAGCTAGCTCTGGCAATGAGGGCATCAACCTCATTGTCAATGTGTACATCCCTGGAAAGTATACTATCAAGGTAAGTGAACTTATCCACAGCATTCAAAACTTCTCCATTTGTTGTAACCAATGGTTCCACGTATGGAAGGTGTGGTAGTGGCTGATGGAGCATCTGTGTTTTCTTGGTGTTAACTATTTGGCCAAAACGAGCACAGGCAGCAGAGAATTGATCCATACTTTTTGCATCTCAGCTTCAGAGGCTGCAATGAGTACACAATCATTTGCAAACAGAAGATCATGCACCAACACTCCCTCCACTTTGGTCTTGGCTTGTAGCCTTTTCAAATTAAGGAATTTACCATCAGTACAGTAGCTGACCTTGATGCCTTGTTCATCCTCATTGAAAGCATTTGTCAACATGGCTGAAAACATCATGCTAAAAAGCATGCGAGCAAGCGTACAGCCCTGTTTCACTCCATTGGTAACTGGGAAGGCACGAGAGGATCGTCCACTATCCAGAACCCAGGCAAACATGCCATCAGTCTGTTGAGAACACTATGGAAGTGTTCAGCCCATCTCTCTAAGATCATGTCCTTATCACTAATCAATGTGGCTCCATCAACACTGAGTAGTTGTGATGTACCATAGGTTTTTGGTCCACAAATAGCTTTCAGGGAATCATAAAAGCACTTTAGACTGTTACTATCATCATAAAAACTGAATTTCATCTGCCTTTTTACTGAGACAGGAATCCGGTATCTCTCTAAACTTTGCTTGCACTTTACTTTTTATGAAATTAAATGCTGCCCTCTTAGAGATGGATGAACTATTCTGCTGGTAAATCCTGTGGAGTTCACGTTTTTTTTCTTTTGTCAGCTTCTGAATTTCCCCATCATTTTCATCAAACCAGTCTTGGTGTTTGTGAGTATTCTGACTCAGATGAGCAAATGCAGTGCCAAACACCAAATCTCTGAAAGCTGCCCACTCCTTTTCTGCTCCACTGTTGCCAACTATGTGTTGACTCAACTTTCCCTCGGAGTCAGCAGCAAACTGTTCCTGCTCAGAGAAGAGCTCTAATTTGTTGACCTTAATTCTTCTGGTAGTCATTTTTCCTTGACGGTGGTACTTTGGATGAATGCAAATATTTAGCTTGGAAAGGAACAGGTAGACACCAAAGGTGAAAGGCAGCCCTGAAAAGCGGCAGCCATTACACCAAAGGTACTGGTCCTCCCTGAACAAACCCTACACCCCAGGGGAATGATCGTTCTGAAATGGGAATGCCTAGGTGACCCTGTGAGTTTGGGAAATTCAGAGATCTCATTGGAGGTCCCATTGGCAATTGGTAGTAGAGTCCACTGGAGGAAGAAGCAGTAGCCAGAAGAGTTGGGAGGCAAACTGAGCAGCAAACTCTAAGATGAAACATGCCTACATAGTGACTTTGTTAGCATCATAAGGGTCCTAGAGAGATTGAAGGGTAGATGCTGAGCAGCCCTACCTCCAAAGCAGCTCAGCCTGGAGAGGAGTCCAATGTAGAGCAAACCTGGTTTAGCAGAGAAGTGGCCCATCCAATCAAGGGGAGTGGCCAGCAGCAGGGAAGCAGGTGGCTCAGCAATGGATAAACCCACCCCAGCAAAAAACATTACACCCAAGGAAAACTTCATGAGAACTCCATGAAGGGAGGAAAAAGATTTCCAGAGGCCAGTAGCTGATGGCTGTATGTGTTCTTGGCATGTGTGTCCTCATAAAATATTATGCTTTAAGTTTTAAGTCCATCCTTCTTCTTAAGTGTACAAGGGGAGAGTGTGCCCCCCAGTTTTGGGGAAAGTAATTTGTACCAATTGTTCTTATTATACATTCTCAGTAAATCCCTTTTTGAAAAAGTTAATGGAGTATAATTCATTTTGTTGATAATGGGGGAGCATACCAGTCTAAGTCTAAGCATACCATACTAAGTCTTTCAAAGCATATATCTTCACAATATTGTTGTTTTTTATAGAAATTGTTTCTCCTGGTATTGCTCACTTCACTTGGTATCAGTTTTATACAAATCTTCCCCAGGTTTCTCTGGAACCATCCTCTTCATTATTTTTTACCATATGCTATTACTATTCTATCACATTCATGTACCATAACTTGTTTTAGTCCATTCCCTGGTTGATGGGCATCCTCTCAGTTTTCCAATTCATTTCCATCACACACACACACACAAAAGTTTACTCTAAATATTTTTTATCCATATGGTTCTTTTTTCCTTTCTTTGATATCTTTGGAGTATAGGCCTAATAGTAGTATCACTGGGTCAAAGAATATGTATAAACATAATAGCTTTTTTTAGCATACTTCTAGCTCTAAGTTTTCTATAATTCTGTGAATACAATATAGAACTTATTAAGATTATTAATAGTTTTTAGATTATGAAGGGATAAATTATTAGGGATAAATCCTGACCACAGGGATTCATAACCAGACACGTGTCCTTTTAAAAATACCTATGCTTTTATTGAGTTCTTGTTTTTTGTTTCCATCCAAGTTTCCCCCATCTGTAAAAATGGGAATGCTGTATTTTGTCCCCTCAGAGGAGACAAGACCCTGCCATCAAGATTACAGTTTTCATAGTTTTAAGAGATGTGGAAAAGCTTCTCAGGTTCATAAAGAATAAACTACAAATTTTCTTAAAGAAATCAGCGTTTGGAAAAAAGAACAAAAAATCTGAAGGAGGTAGATCATGGCCTCATAGATCTAGAAATGAAAGGGGACCTTAGAAGTATCTGGTCCAAACTCCATTTTTACATAGGAGGAAAACTAAGAGCCCCAGAGAGGGTTAAATGACTTGTTCAAGGTCACACAGTTAAGAAAGAAGCAGAAAATAGGACTTCTGACTCTAAATTTACCACTTATTTACACCATACCATCTGACCTAACAAGGCAATAGAGTCCAAAAGGACAGAGGGCATTTGTAAGGGGGTGATGAGGGAGGGGAGAGAGGTTACTAAATACCCTAAGTCTCCATAACACAAAATGGATGCCTTTGTTTCCAAGAGGTCCAATGAAATGTCAATAGGGACTTTGTTCAATATGAATATTTATTAGAAGGGTTTATGTTTCTTTTACCCCTCCAACCCCCCACTGGGGGTTAGGTAGGAGAGAGAAAAAAAGTAAATGCTTGATAATTGAAAAAATATATTAATTAAAAGGTATCTGCCCTACCATATCACAAGTGTAGCTTTAATGAGTTAAAAAGTTGGGCAAACCTGGATTTCCAGTCCTATACTTTACTATTAACTAGATATGGTCAATGAAACAAGTCATTTAATTTGTCTCAATCTCAAATTTCTCCTTTGCCAAATGAGGAGGTTTGGACTTAAGGTCTCTCTTCAATGATCCCATGATTCCATGTCATTAAAGTTCCCAGCACCAGGGGGAAGGCCAGGTGACAAGGTGCTATTTGTTCCCCTTGAATGACAGAAAAAGGCCCCCCAGATCTGATCCTTGTTTTTATTGTCTAAAAAGTGATCAAATCTTCTTGTGTACTGGGTTGCTAGAGGGGGAGAAAGCACATTCAGAAACTCCTCATTTCTCAAGGGCATGTACAATTGGCCAATTAATGTTCACAGCAGAGCTGACTCTGCTTTCCTTTGATCTCAGAGGAGCCCTGGACATCAGAAGAATAAAAAAGGAAAGGCCCTTGCTGCCAGGGGGTACAGTCAGTTACCTTTGCCATTTTCCATCTTGGTAAATGTCACTTCCTTCTGATGCTTGCTACTCCGCATCCCTTCCTGATATTCATGGAACTCCCAGCAGGAGAGCACGTTTCCAGGGCAAATGGCAGATTTTGCCCTCTCTTGGAAGTTTCACTGGCAAGAGGGGGTAAACAAGTGAGGCTGTGGACAGAAAAAATGTATCAGGGAGGGAATATATGCACCCAAAAGAAGTGGGGGGGTATCTTATTTCAGGGGAAATACTTATGTTTTTCTTTGTAAGGAATATAATTTTGCAGTTATTGAATACTGTCATGGAAATAGTCAAAGAGACCCCATGTCCTTTCCTTGATCAGGAAACCAGAAATACAAGTAGGATGTGTAGCTGGGCCTCTTCTCATACACCAATATGAGGAGTTGGAGTGAGGGACAGGGAAAATATGCTCCCTCCCAGACACAAACTGGAGATTAGTTTCCTGATCTGAAGTATCTCACACTCTCAGGGATTGGGAGGAAAGATAGGCCCCAGGAGAACTAAACTGCCCAGCATTCAAACTATGCTTCAGAGAACACAACTCCAATGGGCTGGCCATGTTGTTCAAATGCAAAAATTTTACGGAGAACTCACATGAGGTAGGTGATCACATGATGTTCAGAAGAAATGATATAAGGACAGTCTCAAGGTCTCTCTCAAGAACTTTGGATTTGAAAATAAATAATTTTTTTAAAAAAGAACTTTAGATTTAATTGTGCGACATGGGAGACACTGGCACAGGACTGCTCAGCATGGCGTGCTCACATAAAAAAAGGTGCTGTGCTCTATGAGCAAAGTAGAATTGAAACAGCACAAAGGAAATGTAGAATGTGCAAATTTGGAGTATGCACCCCAAATACTCATGCGGACTATCTGTGCCCAACCTGTGGTAGAACATTTCGAGCTCGTATTGGTCTGATCAGCCCACAATTGGACACACTGAAACTTGACTTTTGGTCCTCTTCAAGAGGACAACAACCAATCAATTAGTCTGGGGAGGGGTCTAAAGAAGATCTTGATGGGACTGGGGTAATTAGTGACATAATCAAGGGTGGGAAACAGCTGGAGGCAATTGGGAGGTATCAGACAATGGAGGGCTTGGGTGGGAGCCGGTGGGACAATCCAGAGGTTACAGAGTAGGTGGAGGGCCAGACTAGGTTAAGGGTAACAGATTTGTGTATGAAAGACCAGATTAAGTGGGAAGATTCAAGGAGGTTCCCAGAGTCTGTACACCATTAACTGACTACTTGCTTACACATCAAGACCACCACTTTTCCCCAGTTTGGCAGGCTGATTTACATTACAGATTCCAACTTATCTGCATAGTAAATTCGTATTTGTATGGGTTCTGACGCTAGTACTAGGTGAACAGTATTCCCCATAGGAAGGTGGCACAAGGGACATCTTTTCCTAATGGGGGCTCCACATACCCAGGCAGCAGTGGAAGCAAAATATTCTCCTTTACATATATGAAAAGGACTTCTTAACCTGGGGGGGTGGGGGGAAGATGGGAGGAGGTACATGATTTCAGGAGTGAATTTGGATGGAAAATAAATTTTATCTTTATTTTCATGGATCCTACTTGAAATTTGTCATTTCTTTGTCAAAAAGAATTTTAAAAGTTGAAGAAAGACCTGTTAGAAAGAAGAGCTGTTCCACCCAGGAAGTGAGGGCAAAGAAGTAGCTACCAGTTAGCTGAGAAGGGGCTCTGTACCCACATCTGTCCTCTGACGTTGACAACCATCTGTATTTTTATGAGGTTGAGTGGTATTTATCCCAGAAGCCAAGAACATTCATACTGCGTTGTACAGTAGCTTCGTAATTTTAGTTCCCCTACATTTAGAGTAGACTCAGCTCAGATTGGTTTCTATGTTTTGAGGTGAGAACACATTTCCCTCCAGGAGACAAGTCCACCAGTATTTGTATAGAAGATTGCATATGTTGTCAAATGAAGCTGAGTTGGTGGCTTTTGTTTTTCATTATAACAAGGGAGAATTCTATGGAAAGGGATACTTTGGGGAAAGACTGCTGTAAAAACAAAAGCTTTGGGGAAAATTTTGGTGACTAAAAATAGCATCAATAAAACCTTATTTACTAAATTATAAAAAGTAGAATGTAAGCTCTTTGGGATGAAAGGCAACAATGAAAACTAAAAAAAGTGGTGTGTGTGTGTGTGAAATCTGTAGTACTGAGCAACAGCTTTAGCATCATTCTTATTTATCGGAATCCTGTGGTTCCATTAATGATTTGTAACTTCCCAACAAAAACATCCTTCCCAGGTCACCCTTCCCACATTAGAACATAAACTCTTTAAGGACAGAGATTGCCTGGCTTTTTTGTTTTTATCTACAGAACTTTAGGGGAGAGTGAGAGCTGGGAGATAGGTAGACACTAAAGGTGTCTGCTTATCGAAGCCCTGAAAAGGGTCCAGCAAATACCAGAAAAGGGTCCCTAAATATCCCATAACTTTTAGTGTCCACCTGTCACTCAACTTTCACCTGTGGCTCCAAGAAGTTGTTTTTATTTTTTTATTATTTTTTTAAAAATTTATTTATTTTTAATTTTCTATAATCACTTCCATAAGTCTTAGGTTTTCTCCCCCTCCCTCCCCCTTTCCTCTCTGAGATGGCATGCAATCTTATATGGGTTCTAAACATACATTCTTGTTAAAACATATTTTCACATTAGTCATGTTGCATGGTAGGACTAAAATGAATGGGAGAAATCATGAGAAAAATCCAAACAAAACAAAACACAACACAAAAGAAAATTCCATAGTTCTTATCTGGATGTGGATGGCATTTTGCCTCAAGAGTCTTTTGGGAGTGTCTTAGTCCTTGCATTGCTGTGAAGGGCTAAGTCTACCAGAAAAATGCCTTGCACATTGTGGTTGTTGCTGTGTACAGTGATCACCTGGTTCTGCTCCTTTCACTCAGCATCAGTTCATTTAAGTCCTTCCAGGCCTCTCTGAAGTCTTCTTGTTCATCATTTCTTATAGAACAATAATATTCCATTACATTCATATACCACAGCTTGTTCAGTCATTCCCCAATTGATGGGCATCCCCTTGATTTCCAGTTTTTGGCCACCACAAAGAGAGCTGCTATAAATATTTTTGAATCCTTTCCCATTTTTATGATCTCTTTGGAATATAGTCCTAGAAGCAATATTGCTGGGGTCAAAGGGTGTGCGCATTTTTGTAGCCCTCTGGGCATAGTTCCAGATTGCTCTCCAGAATGGTTGGATCAGCTCACAGCTCCCCCAGCCATGTATTAATGTTCCAACTTTCCCACATCCTCTCCAACATTTATCATCTTCCTTTTTTGTCATGTTAGCCTATCTGATAGGTGTGATGTGGTACCTCAGAGTTGTTTTGATTTGCATCTCTCTAATCAACAGTGATTTAGAGCACTTTTTCATATGACTATACATAGCTTTAATTTTTTTCCTCTGAAAACTTCCTGTTCATATCCTTTGACCATTTATCAATTGGGGAATGACTGGTACTCTGGTACATTTGACTCAGTTCTCTATATGGGTTCTATATAGAACCCATATAAGATTGCATGCCATCTCAGACACTATATTTTAGAAATGAGGCCTTTATCACAGACATTAGTTGCAAAAGCAAAGTTCTTTCCCAGTTTTCTGCTTTCCTCTTGATCTTGGTTGCATTGGGTTTGTTTGTGCAAAAACTTTTCAATTTAATGCAATCAAAATTATTTTGCACTTCATAATGTTCTCTATCTCTTGTTTGATCATATATTTCTACGTTCTCCATAAATCTGACAAATACACTATTCCTTGCTCCCCTAATTTGTTTATAGTATCAGTTTTTATACCTAGATCATGTATCCATTTGGACTTTATTCTTGCGTATGGTGTCAGGCACTGGTCTATGCCCAGTTTCTGTCACACTGTTACCCAGTTTTCCCCAGCAGTTTTTGTCAAATGGTTAGTTCTTATCCCAGAAACTAGGGTCCTTGGGTTTATCAAACAGTAGATTGCTATATTCATTGACTATTGTGTCTTAAGTACCTAACATATCCACTGGTCTACCCTTCTATTTCTTAGCCAGTACCAAGTAGTTTTGCTGATTGCTGCTTTATAATACAATTTCAGATCTGGTAAAGCTAGGCCATCTTCCCTAGCTTTTCTTTTCATTCATTCTGATATTATTAAAAGATGAATTTTGATATTATTTTTTCTAGCTGTAGAAAATATTTTTCTGATAGTTTGATTGGTATGGCACTTAATAAGTAAATTAATTTAGGTGGAATTGTCATTTTTATTATATTAGTTCAGCCTACTCACATACAACTGATGTTTTTCTACTTAGATTTAACTTTATTTGAACAAAAGTATTTTGTAATTGTGTTCATATAGACCCTGGGCTCTAAGAAGTTGTAGCACAGGCAGTGGCCACATTCTGGTAAAACCTTCTTGGCAGATGGGCAAACCAGGTTGTAGTTAAACCAATCTATCAGTGAGGTAGGGGGATTTCTACCCCAAGCACGTGAAGACCTCCACCAGCAGAATGGGCAAAGTAAGAAGCATTAGTTCCAATGGCCATGAAGTGTGCTGAAGCAGCCCCTGTGGAGCACTTACAAATTGATCAGACATCCAAGTCACCAGGGTCATCCGGACTTTTGTCTTGACACCAGTCTTCATTGACTGTGGAAGAGAGAGTGAGGCTGATGATTTTGTACAACTCTGCCTCACTTAAGTCCAATTCAAGGGCAAGTCAAAACATTTCTTCATGACATCATTGGTCATCTGTGAAAACTATGGACTAAAACCAACAACATCACTTGGCCAGTGGTATGCAAGGGCTTGGCAGGGTGGTAAGGACTTGAATGCTTTTTCACTGATTCAGTCTCAGACCACAGGCCCTACCTTCAACTTGCTCAAGCTTCCATTTCCTAGGGAGATACTGCTGTGAGAAGAGTTCCTCTATCCTTGCCACCACTATCAAAAATCAGCCAACTTCTTTCCAAATGACAAGAAAGCCCAAGAACCTGGGAATAACTACACCCCCAGCCTGCCTTCCTCCAACCTCACTCTTTCCACCACCAAGTTATCATTCAAAGGAGCAAACCTTGAGGACATTCAACCTGGCAACTGCTTTTAGTTGTTTTCAGCATCGAAGTGCTTGAAAATGTCAGATGGGTATGATTTTATTCATGTAAATGCCACTGAAGAAGATGCATTGCTCTCTGATTTCCTGCGAGGGCTTTTCCATCTAACCTGAAACAAAACCCCCTATATGTGTTGTCTCATCACCAGTACCTAGAGCAAGGACCTAACTTTTCTATTTGTACCTCTAATGCTTAACATAATACTTTACACATAGTAAATTTTTAATAAATACCTATTCATGTATTCATTTAGAGTGTCCAAACCCTTACTGATCTGAAGAATTTTCCACCAATTAGGGGTTCAATAAAGTTGACATTGTCACAAACTTCATCACCATTCTCAGCCAGTCTAGTCCTCATAAAGGAGATTTGGTTTTTGGCTACCACCATAGCTGGAGCTTTTCTAGCATGCTGTAATCCATCTGAGCCTATATCCCAATGGCAAAGTCTTCAAGGACTCAGGCTACCATGATGACTAATACTCTGTGGAAAGCCTCCAGTGCCCCAAGTAGATGAGATCACAGATTAACTAAAGCAGGAAGTAGATAAGATTGAGGTAGGAAATAAAAAGAGGTCACAGTATAGGGTTCATTCCCAACTTAAGGGTGGGGCCCTGGGCCACCCAGGCCTTTTTATGTGTGCATGTGATTAAAAACAGAATCTTCTTTCTGCTAAACCTGACTTGTTCTGGGGTGGTAAGTATAGTTGGTTTTAAGTATTATGTTAATTAGTCCAGGGTTATGGAGCATGACTGTAATTTTTCATAGTCTCAAACTGTATCTTTAAATGTAACTTTCATGTAGGGATCTGGACAAGTGACTTTTACTGAATCACCTTAGACTCAGAAGTATGGTGCACTTGTCAAGAGTGCCAGGTCCTCTATGACAATAAGCAAGTTTTGTTTTGGGTTTGTGTTTGTTTAGCTTCTTAGAGTCTATTTGGGCTAAAGAGAAAGGGAAAGGGAGGGAAGCATTTATTAAGTACCTACTATGTGCCAGGCACACACTAAGCACTTTACCCATATTAATATTTACAAAAATTATCTCATTTGATTTTTAAAACAGCCCTTTGAGATAGATGGTATTACTATCCTGACTTTATAGTTGATACAGCTGATACAGACCAGCCCAAGTTCCCAAAGCTAGTAAGTGCCTGAGGCTAGATTTGAACTCAAATCTCCCTTACTACAGGTCTAGGGATCTATCCACTGTTGGTTTGATTAGCTATTTTCTAATACTCAGAGTACTATATGAGCATGAACTATGATCCCCAGTATATAACCATTCAGCATGAAGTACATCTATTACTGATGGCGAAATAATCTCAATAGACTGAAGGATTGTACTTTTAATAGGAGAATCATTAAAACTGGTAACCTAAGAAAATAAATACGAAGAAAAAGAAAATTCTTACATTCAGAGGTGCAGAGATTTTTATCCATGGAAAGTAAAGCTATTGGCATTCATTCATTCAACAATCATTAATCAAGGAAATGATTATGTAACATTGGTCCCCTAGGTTCCTGAGTATTCTGGCTCTATGGGCCCTTACTACTTTCCCAAGTTTAGAGTAGGCTATTTGCATATCATGACACAAGCCCTTAAAAAGGCAACATTCTATTTATATTAAAAACAAATCCAATAACAAGAACATTTCTGGTTGCTTAATTGTATCTGACTCTTCTTGACCCCATTTGGTTTTTGGGGTTTTCTTGTTGGTTGGTTTTTTTTTTTTGAGTGGTTTGCCATTTCCTTCTCCAGTTCATTTTATAGATGATGACAAAAGGGACAAGCAGGGTTAAGTGACTTGTTCAGGCTCACACAGTAAGTGTTTGAGGCCAGATTTGAGCTCTTCCTGAAGAAGATGAGTCTTCCTGACTCCACTGTGCCACCCAACTGTCCCAACAAAAATAACTAACATAAAAGCAATTTAAGGAAACCACAAAGGAAAATCATATTTGTTTGCACATTGATCTGCCCCCTTTAAACTCAGCTCTCTGAGGGTAGGAACTCCCTTTTGTATTTCTTTGTATCCCTAGCACTTAGTATAATATCTGGCACATTATAGATACTTAATAAATGCATATTAACCAACTACCTTTCCTAACCCTACTTCAGTAGATCCACTTTTCAAATCTCCTGTTTCCCAAAAGATTCTAATCCAATCAGAATTGTTACCAAGTGAGGTCACTACTGCTCTGAGGCCAGACATACAGCCTTCTGGAAAATATAGTCTAAATCAGTGGCTCTCAAAGTGTGGTCTGGAGGCCCCTAGGAGTCCCCAAGACCATTGCAGGGAGTCTTCAAGGTCAAAACTATTTTTATAATACTAAGATGTTTTCATTTCCAATATGGTAACTATCAATAGATACAACCTGCACTAAAAATACACAGTGTTCTCTGGGAGAATCCTTAATAATATTTAAGAATATAAAGGACTCCTGAGACCAAACAGTTTGAGAATTGCTATTCTACATCAAACGTCATGGTAAATAAAGTTTATATTATATTATGGTAAATGAAGGGATGTAATTATTGTTTTTGTAATTACTGTAATTTTCTCCTTGGTAATACCAGAGGAATTTTTGAATGTGAGCAAAGCTTTGGAAAGAGCCTGATATTCCCTTACCCATTTTCCTCATCTGTGTAAGAATGGTCTCTACATCCCCTACAGCATTTGGTGTTACTATTGCTACTGTGAGTAGAGTAGGACTCCCTTGATCCTAAACTGTGATGCTTAATGAATCATGTGTAGTGGTTTAAGGAGGAGGCTTTCTATTCATTAACGGGAGCAAGATTTTGACTACATCACTGGAAGAGCACGAAATGTAAAGGAAATGCTATGTTACCCTTTAAAAAAAGGGGAGAACCTGAGGTAGACATTAAATTTGAAAGGGACCTAGAAAGGATTTATTTATAAGCACAGACAGAACTGTATCTACTAAAGCATAGGATACTTTAGAGAAGAAACGTCATACTCACCATTACAGTTCTATCTATTCTGTTTGCACCCTGAATTTTTTCCAGGGGTAAGTGGAGGCTACTTTTAGGATTTTCTAGGATTGGACATAGTGCCAAATCCCATGAAATAAACACAAGCTCTTGCTTGAGGAAAAGAGATTTAGGGGGGACTATTAACCACATAAAACTATAGGAAAAGTATCAGATGAATTATGAAAACACAAGTCTAGAATATTTGACCTTCCAATTATATGAACATCTTAGGGGGAATCTCTAGCTCAACACAAAGGCAAAACTCTAAGAAAATACTCCTATTTGATGAAAACAAAATCCTTAATAACAATAAAAATATGAAACATAGTTAATATTGGGAAAAGGAGAGCCGTAAACTAACAATTAATACCTATTCTAGGTCAAGGAAGAACTACCTAGACATGAGATTATAAAGATAGTTCAGCTACTATCGGACCCAGAAAGAGACACACACAGAGAGAGGAAAGTCGCAGGCAAAGACTCCAGCAGACTTGTTTGAAGCCCACTTGCTACTTTGGACAAATAAAGTCACATGCTCCTATTTAGATGTTTCTCTGCTGGAACGTCTGCCTCAGTTTCTCCCCTTTTTTTAAAGGGTAACATAGCATTTCCTTTACATTTCAAGCTCTTCCAATGATATAGTCAAGGTCTTGCTCCCATTAATGAATAGAAAACCTCCCCCTTAAACCACTGCACATGATGCATTAAGGATCACAGTTCAGAATCAAGGAAGTCCTACTCTACTGACAAGAGCAATTGTAACACCAAATCCTATAAGGGATTTAGAGACCGTTCTTATACAGATGAGGAAAATAGGTAAGGGAATATCTGGCTCTTTCCGAAGCTTTGCTCACATTCAAACAGCCAGAAGGTGTCAGTTGCTAATTATGATATTGATATGCAGGGGAAAAGTTGGCACTTCATAACAAACCAGTGTAATTCTGTGCCAGATGTATTGCTCTCTGCCAATTAATTTAAGAAGGTTCATCTTCTACTATACTGCTTCCGAAAATTCTTTATTGTCATATCAAAAGTAGTTTGGAAATATAGATTTTTTACATTTTCTTGTTTGTGTTATTTTGTTGAGTCATTCAGACATTCCATTTTTTTTTTTGTTTCCTGTTTGTTTTGCTAAACTAGGGATCAGGTAAGAAAACAAGAATTGATTCACTAAGCGAAAACTTCAACTAGGTAATCCCTCTATTCCTTCCAACCCTGCAATTTTCTATGGTACTGATAATTGGAGTTCATATAGCACTGTAAGGTTTACAAAGTATAATTCCATGTTCTTCCCTTTATCTGAATGAAACCCAGAACACAATATGAACCTCTGAGGTTTATTAAGCTCAAAGTGATTCTTTCATTTGTTTCATGATATGCGTAAAGTTTCTTCACTAAGTTAAAGAACAAAGAGAATGTAATTTGGTTGCATCCCCAATTTGCAAGGAAAATAGTTCATTTTTCAATAACTATATAGTTCCTCATCTGTTAAATGAGGTGATTGAACTAAATGGCAGCCAAGGTCCTTTCTGGGCAGCTAAGTAGGTAGAGAAATGGTCCTGGAATCAGGAGGATTTATCTTCCTGAGTTCAAATTTGGCCACAGAAACTTACTATCTGTGTGACCCTGGGCAAGTCACTTAACCCTGTTTGCCTCAGTTTCCTCATCTGTAAAATGAACAGGAGAAGGAAATGGCAAGACCCTATAATGGGGTCACAAAGAGTCAGACATGACTGAACACAGCCACAACAATAACAGCAAAGTCCCTTCTCACTCTAAATCCAATTGATCTTGTGATCTAATTCTGGAACTTCAGGGAAAAAAGTTTTAGAGAAAGAGATGTGCCAAAAGAATGTAAAATTACATGCAGCATTAGTTACTGAGTTCAGGAGGCAATGGGGAGAAGGGGGAAAAAATCAGAGAAAAATCCCAGAAGTTGGAAGTTTTTATTAGATAGAACAAAAAAGTCTGTATTAGAGCATCTCTGCTGAGACAATGACATGGATAGTGTTATGATCCTTCCAACATTCCTATGAAGCAACCAGGTCCTTGGCCAAAGCAGGAGGAGGACAGAGCTGGTCTTGGGATCCAGGGTGCTTAGCTGGCACATGGCCTCTCCGGAGCAGAGCCAGGAGGGGATTGGCAGCCAGCTGCTCCCGGGAAAACCACACGAGGCTCTTCAAGTACATATGTGAGGCCAGAGTAAACAAATGAGTCAGTACCTGCAAGTTGACTCATCTCATTAACGTGCAAACACACAAACAATGAAATAATGCTAGCCTTGGTGAGCAATGGAGGGCTCTGGGCATGCTCTTATTCTCCCTCTCCACTGCTCAAAGCACAGAATTTCCTCGGGGTTGCCCCGGTTCAGTTTCATCTTAATAACAGCCAGCATTTATATAGTGCTTTACAAGTACTACCTCATTCTATCCTCACAACAACCCAGAAGGTAGGTACTCTTATCCCCATTTTACAGATGCGGAAATGGGAAGCAGAGCAGAGGGTAAGTGACTCCCAGGATCACACAGCGAGCTAGTGTCTGAAATTTCTTCTCATTGTGTTACCCCACTCCCCAGAGCTTGCTTCTGTGCTTATTTTGCTTGCCTTTTCCACCTGTCTCACCTTCTCAGAGCTAGACTTTCTCTGCCTTCCAAAGTAATAATTAGCTAATCTGATATACTCACACTAATGTCCCAGGAGGAGAAATATACTGAGTCTCTCTGAATCATACTTCTAATTTCTAGGATACACACTATTGCATGCATACACCCACAAACACACACACATATGTTATCACAAGCATTATGGAAGAGTCATTTGGTAGTTTGTTATAGTAACTTGCACAAATTAAATGTATCAATAAACTATATGAACCACCTTTTTTTTGTTAAGTAGCACAATGGATAAATCACTGGACTTGAAGTCAAGAAGATCTATGTGCAAAATCCAGCCTCAGACCCTGGACAAGTCATTTAACTTCTATCTGCCTCAGTTGTCTCATCTATAAAATAAGGATAATAATAGCACCGACCTGCCAGGGTTATTTGTGAGGATCAAATGAGACATTTGTAAAGTGATCTGAAAAATTTTTTAAAGCATTATATAAATGATAGTCATCATCATCATTATTAATAGTAACAGTAACAAATCATGACAGATGAGGTTATACAGTTTTTCATTTGAATGCCATATATTCAATTAAATAATAACTCATATTTACATAGTGTTTGAAAAGCAGCCTGGCAGAATGAATAGAATATTGGTTTTGGAGGAATCAGGAAAATCTAGGTTCAAGTTCTGCCTCTAACTTATACTAGCAATCTAACTAACCCTGCCAAATCAAGCCAGACAATTCTCTAAGATGACAAAATTCACAAAATGCCTTCTAAGTATAGATCAAGGAAGTTTCCATTCCACAATATTCCCCACATTGTTGGAATCATAATTTTAGACTAAATTTATTTATATGAATATATGTATAAATACAAATATATATGTGTTACACACACTTACACATCCTAAAATTTACCAAGTACTTTCCTCACAATTATTATCCCCAGTTTAAATTTGAAAAAAAAAATCAAAAAAAAAAAACAACAACAGAGCCTCAGAGAGGTAAAATGGTTTGCTCATGATTACACAGTCAGTCAATCAATGGATAAATATAGATTATGCCTAATATATGCCAGACACTGTGCTAAGCACTGGAAATACCAAAACAGACAAAAGACTGTCCTGCCCTCAAGGAGTCTATACTCTAATTGAAGAGATAACAAGCAAATAATTATGTGAGAATATGCTATATACAGCATAAATAGGAAACAATTAAGAGACAGAGGGAAGTCACTAGCATTAAGAGGGGTTGGGGAAAGTTTCCTATAGGAAGTGGAATTTAGTTGGAATTTAAAGGGAGCCAGAAATGTCAGAAGTTGGAGTGGAGGAGGGAGAGTGTTCTAGGTATGGAAAGTCAGAGAAAATGTCCAGAGCTTAAAGATGGAATATCTTGTTCATGGAAGACAGCCAGTGTCACTGGATAGAGGAGTACTTGTTGGGCAGTAAAGTCCAAGATTGGGAAAGCTGGAGAGGGTTAGATTATGAAGGGCTTTGAATGCCAAACAGTAATTGTCAGAGTTGAGTTTTAAACTCAGGTCTTCCTCATATCAAGACAGGAAGCTCTTTCCATGGCATCAGGGGAGTCCTTCAAAAAGACAGTCTCCTCTATATTCAACGATATTCATAGCTGTGCTATTTGTAACTGAAAAAGAAACCCTGGAAGATAAATATCCAATGGCAGAGACATGATTAATAAAGTATAGTACATTAATTGCATTATAAAGTAATTAAGATGGATAAGAGGAAGAAAAAGAAATCTAGAAAAATCTTTATGAAATAATATGAAGTAAAAAAATAAATAAAAGCAGAACCAGAAATATGGAGTGCACACACTAACTAGAACCATGTAAGAGGAAAAATAAATCAAGTTGAAACAAGGGATCCCGACAGCGACTTCGGGGGAATGACTAAAATGTGGTTATGTTGTGAAAACCCCAGAGAACCCAGCCTACGAGAACAGAATACTAAAGGAATTGTCAGATGTGGTCACAGCATCTGTCACTTCTATATAATAGTAGATTTTTTTTTCCTGTATCACAGGAAAAGAGTCAGTGTGAAGGTCAACCCCAGTCTGTCTTTCCAGGCTCTTGGGAAATTACCTAGGTGTTATCCTCAACTCACTTTCTGTCACTCTTCCATACCCCATCTATTCCAATGTCTGTTAATTTTACCTCTCGGACCTCTTGTAAATGCCCCGCCCCTCTTTTCCACAACTGCTACCACTCTGGTACATGCTATCATCACCTTGTGCCTAGATTGTTGAAATAGTCACTTCCCTGGTCCTCCTTCCACAAATCTCTTCCTACTTCAGTTCATCCTTTACTCATCTGCTAAACTGATCTTCATAAGTTGCATCACCTTCTTCTACTCAATAAACTCTATTGCTTCCCTATCACCCCCGAGGATCAAATATAAAATTCTCTCCCTTTCACAGTCTTTCATAACCTGCCCACCTCCAAACTTTCCAGTTATCTTACACCTTAAATGATACCCCTTTCCTCCTCCTCAGCAGTTTAGCAACTCTGGTCTTCCTGCCAATCCTTACACAAGATACTCCTCTCGACAGCATTTTCACTGTTAGACATGCCTGGAGTCTTCTCCCTCCTCATCTTTGCATCCTAGCTTTCTTTAAATCCTAGTTAAAATCCCACTTTTTACAAGAAGCCTTTCCCAATCCTTCTGAAATTCAGTGCCTTCCTTCCTGTTGCTTATCTCAAGTTGTATATAGCTTCCCCCTGGCTGGGGAACCCTGTATCTCCTCCATAATCATGGGGTATCCTTTTTATACCAAAGGAAGAGGTCACAGAGCTCTAGACTGATTATAGGTAGTAGTTTAATCAATCATTATGAATACTTACAAACTGGGATAATCTTCAGTCTGGGATGGCAACCAGAAAGTTCTGTGGATCCCAGGTGAAGAACCCCAATATCCCCATGGTAATTTTAGAAAACAGACAAAGGCAGGAGGAGCTAGAGAGTTCATCACTACTGATTGGTGGATATTTTTGCTTTTCTGCTTAGTAATGAGCTTGAGGGTTAAGCTAATGTTGTGTCCAAACATAAGTTTGTGTATGGATCATGTGCCAGTCACATATGGGTCACAATACTCTTATTATGGCTTTCATAGTATATTAAGTTTTGACTCAGTGTCTAAAATATAATTTAAACAGATCACCATGTTCAGGTTTCCACTTTTCATAGAGTTTAAATTTTTATGGCCTTTCATTCATTTTTCATTTATTATCATC
Source organism: Bettongia penicillata ogilbyi (assembly GCA_023548195.1). Lineage (NCBI taxonomy): Eukaryota > Metazoa > Chordata > Mammalia > Diprotodontia > Potoroidae > Bettongia > Bettongia penicillata. The sequence continues at coordinate 3,025,048 of JAJHZJ010000567.1, forward strand.
ATTTTTATGGCTTTTTTTCCAATATAAACTCTACACTTGCATATATATAATTGTTTGCGGGTTGTCTCCCTTCTTAGATTGTGAACTCCTTGAGAGCTCAGAATCTTTTTGCCCTTCTTTTGTTTTTTGCCTTTCTTTGGATCCCCAGTGCTTAGCACAGTGGCTGGCATACAGTAGGTGTTTAATAAATGTTTGTTGCTTTCCAGTCTTCTTACATATATCATCCTATCCACAGATTTTACAGTCTAGCCATATTGGGAAACTTGGTCTTCCTTACAAAACACTTCATTTACTGTCTCCATGACTTTGTATTGGCAATGTTCAGTCTCTTAGAATCGCTAGTTTCCTTCAAGACAATTCAAAAACTACCTTCTACTGGAAGCCTTTCACAGTACTCTTAGAAGTTAGTGGCTTCCCCTTTAGGGTTACTTTCTTCACTTTCTATCAATTCAGTATGTATCTTAAAATGTACCCCATAAGAATGCGAGTTCTTCCCGAACAATTGTTACATACTATTCTGGGGAAAAATTTAGAGTTATGCAAATAAAGTGATTAAAATGTCCATACCTTTGACTTAGAGGCTTCTCTTTGAGAAATATGTCACAAGGAAGTCTTTGACAAAAAGAAAGGCTACATGTGCATCAGTGTACTTACTACATTGCTTGTGGTCGATGATACAAAGAATTGGAAACAAAGTAGATGCCCTTCCTAAACAGTGGTACATGAATATACTGGAATATTATTGTTATAAAAAAATATGCTGAAGCATGGAGAGATGTATATGAACTGGTGCAAAATGAAGTTAGCAGAGTTAAGGAAAACAATTTTTGAAATTACTACAACAATGTAATTGAAAACTACTGAAATTGAATGTTGCAAAATTACAAAGACCTAACAGAATTCAAAGAACAGATATGAAAAACACTTCCCTCTCTTCCCTTGCAGAGATGTGGATCTGTGCATAGGAAGCTTTGCACATGATGTCAGATTTCCTTTGGATGTGTTAATTGGTTTTGCTGATTTTTTCCCCCTCTTTTTCCTTTTTTCCCCCTAATCTTTTATTATAAAGGATAGCTCTCTGGGAAGTAACAAGGAAAAAAACAGAGTGGGGAATTTAGGAGATACAAAAACAAAAGATATCAATAAAAAATCTTTTTTAAAAAAGAATATTAAGGGGCTGAGTCAGGATGGCGGAGTAGAAACATACACATATGCTAGCTCCTAACCCATAGCCCATAAAATACCTGTAAAGAGGAGCTCCCAACGAATTCTGGAGCAGCTTCTGGAGTAGAGGAGATTTCTGTTCCAGAGAGCCCTGAAAAACTGACACCAAAGGTCCACCATGCACCTGACCCGGAGCAGAATCCAGCCCTGCCTTGGCCACACGGCACCGAGAGGAGCAGATCCAAGCAGGCTTCAGGGACAGAATCTCCAGCAGCCTTGCAGGTCCATCCACCTACAGACGCTAGAGGTTAGTGAGAGAGCCGGTTTGGCTCGCCAAGAAGGGAGCGGGGTGTCCCCATAACTCAGGCCCCCTTGGGAGGCAGCAGCAGACAGGGTCTCCCAAAGCAAACAGGGGTTCAGATCCATTATCGAAGGTGTCTGCATAAACCCCCTGAGGGAACTGAGCCCTGTAAGGTGGCCCTGCTCCAACCCTAGCAGCTGAACTTAATCTCACACTGAATAGCAGCCCCGACCCTGCTGAAAGCCCTGAGGCTGGGAAGCAGCATTTGAATCTCAGCCCCCAGGCATTAGCTGGGTGGATCTGGAGGCAAGGTGGGTGTGGAAAGGAATCTCAGAAGTCAAGTCACTGGCTGGGAAAATGCCCAGAAAAGGGAAAAAAAACAAGGCCATGGAAGGTTACTTTTCTTGGTGAACAGATATCTCCTCCCTTCCTTTCAGATGAGGAAGAACAATGCTTACCATCAGGGAAAGACATAGAAGTCAAGGCCTCTGTACCCCAAACATCTGAAATAGATATCCAATGAGCTCAAGCCATGGAAAAGCTCAAAAAGGATTTGAAAATCAAGTTAGACAGGTGGAGGAAAAAACTGGGAAGAGAAATGAGAGAGATGCAAGAAAAGCATGAAAAATGGGTCAATACCCTGCTAAAGGAGACCCAAAAAAATGCTGAAGAAAATAACACCTTGAAAAATAGGCTCACTCAATTGGCAAAAGAGGTTCAAAAAGCCAATGAGGAGAAGAATGCTTTCAAAAGAAGAATTAGCCAAATGGAAAAAGAGATTCAAAAGCTCACTGAAGAAAATAGTTCTCTCAAAATTAGAATGGAACAGATGGAGGCTAATGACTTTCTGAAAAACCAAGAAATCACCAAACAAAACCAAAAGAATGAAAAAATGGAAGAGAATGTGAAATATCTCATGGGAAAAACAACTGACCTGGAAAGTAGATCCAGGAGAGACAATTTAAAAATTATGGGACTACCTGAAAGCCATGATCAAAAAAAGAGCCTAGACATCGTCTTCCATGAAATTATCAAGGAAAACTACCCTGATATTCTAGAACCAGAGGGCAAAATAAGTATTAAAGGAATCCATCGATCACCACCTGAAAGAGATCCAAAAAGAGAAACTCCTAAGAACGTTGTGGCCAAATTCCAGAATTCCCAGGTCAAGGAGAAAATATTGCAAGCAGCTAGAAAGAAACAATTCCAGTATTGTGGAAATACAATCAGCTTCTACATTAAGGGATCAAAGGGTGTGGAATAGGATATTCCAGAAGTCAAAGGAACTAGGACTCAAACCAAGAATCACCTACCCAGCAAAACTGAGTATAATACTTCAGGGGGAAAATGGTAATTCAGTGAAATAGAGGACTTTCAAGCATTCTTGATGAAAAGACCAGAACTGAAAAGGAAATTTGACTTTCAAACACAGAATGAAGAGAAGCATGAAAAGGTAAACAGCAAAGAGAAGTCATAAGGGACTTACTAAAGTTGAACTATTTACATTCCTACATGGAAAGACAATATTTGTAACTCTTGAAACTTTTCATTATCCGGGTAATTGGTGGGACTACACACACACACACACGCACACGCACACACATGTACACACACATGCACGCACGTGCACATACAGAGACAGAGAGCACAGAGTGAATTGAATAGGATGGGATCATATCTTTAAAAAATTAAGTTAAGTGGTGAGAGAGAAATGTATTGGGAGGAGAGAGGGAGAAATGGAATGGGGCAAATTATCTCTCATAGAAGAGGCAGGCAGAAGACTTTTTAGTGGAAGGAAAAAGAGGGGAGCTGAGAGAAAAACATGAGGTTTACTCTCATCACATTCAACTAAAGGAAGGAATAAAATGCACACTCATTTTGAGATGAAAACCTATCTTACAATACAGGAAAGTGGGGGAGAAGGGGATAAGCAGGGTAGGGGGGATGATGGAAGGGAGGGCAATGGGAGGAGGGAGCAATTTGAATTCAACACTCTTGGGGAGGGACAGGATCAAAAGAGAGAATAGAAGCAATGGGGGGCAGGACAGGATGGAGGGAAATATAGTTAGTCTTACACAACACAACTATTATGGAAGTCATTGGCAAAAACTACACAGATATGGCCTATGTTGAATTGCCTGCCTTCCCAAAGGGAATGGGTGGGGAGGGAGGGATAGGGAGAAGTAGGAGCTCAAAGTTTTAGGAACAACTGTTGAGTGTTGTTCTTGCTACTAGGAAATAAGAAATCCAGGTCATGGGGAATAGAAAGTTATCTGACCCTACAGGAGAAAAGAGAAGGTGGGGACAAGGGAAGGGAGGGATGATAGAAGAGAGGGCAGATTGGTGATAGAGGCAATGAGAATGCTCGGTGTATTGGGGTGGGGAGAGGGGAGAAATGGGGAGAAAATTTGGAACCCAAAATTTTGTGAAAATGATGTAAAAAAGTTAAATAAATAAATTAATAAAAGAAAAAAAAAGAATATTAAATCCTCAGGACAGGAACTGTTTTTGCTTTTTCTTTGTATCTTTGTACACAGCACAATATCTGACACATAGTAAGTGCTTACTAAATGCTTACTGCTCAGTTAATTGAGTGATTGTATGAGTAAGTTCAAACTAGCACTTTCTATATACTGGTTGATCCCAGATCCAATGCCGTATTTCATTTTCATATCCCATACAAACATTCAGCTGTCTGCCCAGACTGCCTTGTTATTTGCCTGCCATAACATTCCCACCTTCTCTGATCTGATTTCTACATTTTGCTCCAGTCACAGTAATCAGATCATGAGAAAATGCCAATTAACTATACATCTACTCATTATCCCTGTGATCCCTTCCCTAGCTACCACACTACTTTTCTCCAATTAGAATATAAGATCTTTGAGGGCAGAATTTTTGTATTTATGTCCCCAATATATAGCATAATACTTGGCACATAGTAAATAATTAATCCCTTTTCATTAATTCTATCACCCAAACCATCAGTTGTCTTTTTAATTATTTCTCCCCCTCATTTCTTGAAATCATTTTCTTCTCTTCATTTTTTCAGTCACCGTCTGAGTTTAGGCTATAATCACCTTTCCCCTGAACTATTGCTATGGCTTCATAATTGTTCTCCCAATTTCCATTTTCTCTCCCCTCTCACATCCTTCACAGCTGCCAAATAGATATTCTTAATGACAGATCTGATCATGTTTCTCCTGTTCAGGAATCTCTAGTGGCTACCAATCCTAGAGGTACTAGGATAAAATATAAACTCCTCTCTTTGGAATTTAAATGCCTTAGTAATCTGGCTCCAACCTACATTCCCAACGTGATTTCATATTACTCTCCTTCATATATTCTTTGTTGCATCCAAACTGACCGAAATGCTGTTCCTTACACCAAATATTTCATCCCTTCCTCCATAACTTCGTAGTCACTCCTCTTCTCCCATACCTAGAATGTTTCCCATTCTTATTTCTACTTCTTGAAAACCCCAGTATCCTTCAAAGCTTAACTCAAATGCTACCTACTGTAAGATGTATTTCTTGATCCCCTGAGTTGTTATAACTCACCATTTCCTGAAATTATTTTTTGTACCTATGTAAAAGCAAGCATCTCAACATACACAGGAGGGCCTGCTATCCCATTCTTAGATCTGCTTTTCTAAAAGGAAAGGCAACTTTTGAGAGGTCAATTAATCACTGTAATCAAGCACATATATCACTCATTTCAGGGAGAAAGGTCAGCACCCTGAACTTCAAAGAAAATACAGAGAAATCAAAATCAACAGACAGGGCTTCCAACTGCCTGACAGTAAGCAATACAAACATCAAAAACCAACAGACAGATAACTGTCTGACCATACATACATAGTTACCAGAGAAAGAAGCACCAACATCTAAAGGGGAGAGGATTCCCTTAGCAACTGCCCAGAGTGTCTGGCCAAACAAACACTTCCAATGAGTAAGTCCCAAAGTAAAACCTCACCTCAGAATATTCATACACTTTTCAGAGCCAAACAGCATCACAACCCTTGAGAACTAGAGCCTCATTAACAAAAGGTGTGGGCCTTCCTATAAATCTCACCTTATCAAACACTCCTTAAAGGGAAGGCTCCTTAATGGATGGGAAAGATCTTTAATCTCATTAGCATTACAACTTACTGTATTTGTGAAACTGTGTGAAGTAGTGAACAGATCAGGTTGTTACAAAGGCCCAGGTAGAAGGCCTACCTCTAATTCATAGTAACCATGTGACTGGTCAAGTCACTTAACTTCTAAATTCCAGTCAGGGGCCATTTCTAGTCATCCTGATGAATATCTGGTGACTGCATCCAGATGGCTCTGGAGGAGAAAATGAGTCTGATGACCTTGCACAGCCCTCCCTCACTGAAAACAAAGTGAAGTACAAGTCATGTCATCATTTCTCTGATGTCATGGTCTTCTAACACGAAGGACTAACACAACCTGTGAGTAGACTGATCTGCCTGAGTGGGGACCCAGCTAGCTGGGTAACCCAGTTCATCCTCTCCTTTCTGTCTCCCTCTCCTCTTCCTTTAGGGTTTACTCTCTAGATGCCCTTCCTTCCTTCCTTCCTTCCTTCCTTCCTTCCTTCCTTCCTTCCTTCCTTCCTTCCTTCCTTCCTTCCTCCCTCCCTCCCTCCCTCCCTCCCTCCCTTCCTTCCTTCCTTCCTTCCTTCCTTCCTTCCTTCCTTCCTTCCTTCCTTCCTTCCTTCCTTCCTTCCTTCCTCCCTCCCTTCCTTGTCATTCCCATTAAACCCAGTACACTCTGAAGGCCATAGGTTAGACAATAACAGGTCTCTGGCCAAGCTCTACTTAATTGCGGGCTTAGAGTGATTACGAATAGTAACAGTTTCTCTTTCCCTCCCAGCATGATTTAGTTATTTTTTCTTCTTTTACTCATTAAAAGGGCCATTCCCTGACTACTTCTTAGAGAAGCCTATTTACTTGATGGGCATTACCTCCCTCTATGTAAATACCTGAAAGGCCAAGGTCTCCCAGTGCATCCTGAGTCATCTCCAGTCATCCTGATGAATATCTGGTCACTGGATTCAGATGGCTCTGGAGGAGAAGTGAGGCTGGTGACCTGCACAGCCTTCCCTCACTCAAAACAAAGTCAAGTGCAAGTCATGTCATCATTTCCCTGATGGCATGGTCTTCCTCGAAAAGGAAGGACGAACATAACAACATCACAACAACAAAGCCCAGTCAATTCTATAAGATGATAAACTGCAGAATATTTGCATTTCCCAATGGGAAGAAGAAGTTTACTAACCAGAAATTGTCTACACCAATTGAAATCACAAGTACACATATTCTCTACCAAAGGAAATGTTTCTATTCACTTATCTATGTAGATATTATTTTTGCCTTTCATACACATTCCCACTCTCAGGACAATGTAATCTCTTTAAGGAAAGGGATCAATTTTATTTTGTCTTTATTTCTTTCATATACACACTCACACACATATATGTGTATGTATGTATATATATGTGTATGTGCATGTATATGTATACATCCATAGAATTTTCCCCGAATTACATGTTAAAACAATTTTTAACTTTTTTTTAAAGTTTTCAGTTCAAATATTTTTCTCTCCCTCCCTCTCCCCTCCTTCTACCCTGATATGGTAAGCAACTAGAAATAGTTTATTTTGTCTTTATTTCTGTAGCTCTTGGCATGTAATAATATAAAACAAGACAAAGCACCTCATGCTCCCTATTTTAGAAATATTAAGGAAACATTTAAAAATTATTCTAGTCTAAAGCCTTTGGACTAATCTGAAAGAGAAATCTTATCATCAGTCTCAACTATCAGTTCTGAAACAAAATTCTGCTGCTCCCCTTTTTCTGATCAGCACAGGGAGATCAGAAGTTCCCCTCCTTTGAAGCAATTAGAGCAGTGACTAGGCAAGAGGCCTGGAACCACTCCATCTTGGCAGGATTGGAGTAATGATCCAAAAGAAAAACTAAAAACCAGGACATTTCTGTGATTACTTCAGTTAATAATAATCACATTTTTATAGTACTTTAAGTTTTCAAAGCTCTTTACAAATTTATAATCTCATTTGATTCTCCCAACAATCCTAGGAGGTAGATACTATTATTAGCCAGCCCCATTTTACAGATGAGGAAACTAAAGAAGACATTGATTAATTGACTTGCCCAGGATCACACAGCTAGTATCTGAGGCTGAATTTGAACTCATCTTCCTGACTACAGGTACAGCAATCTATCCGTTGTGCTACCTAGCTACCTCTATTAATAGAAAACAGTAGTATTGAAAAGATAGAAAGGAGAACCCCTGAAGGGAGTGGCAAAAGAGGGACTGAATGGTTTTAGGGAAATGATTCTTTAAGCTTGTGCCAAAAGTTAAGTGGAGCTCATTCTGTTAGATGAAGCAAATTGTAAAAACTTTTGCCTTTTTAAAAATCATATTGTAAAATATACTGCTTCACAATGACATTATAAGAGAATATCTGAAGATTTGAAGGCATTCATGTCAGTCTCTCAGTAGAACAATTCTTGGACAAGATATATACTAAATTAATAAAAACGTGTGCTTACAATGATGGGCTTGTCCGTTAATATATGCTTGCTGAAATTATATAGATTGACCCATTTCTGGAGTATAGTCCCCTTTAAAAAAATACTAGCTTTAGAAAAAAAAGGGAAAAGAATCCCATGCACGTGGATTATCAAACCTGTTTTACAGATCGGAATTAATCACCATTTCATGATAGAAAATTCAACAACTCTAACACACTTTTATTAAGTATCCATGTGCAAAACAGTGTACCAGATACTGGAAAAACAAAGACATACACACACACACACACACACACACACACACACACACACACACACACACACACACATACAATCCTTGCAATCAGGTAGAATATGCTCTGCTGGGAGGTAGAGGGAACACATACAACATAGAGCCAGATAAATAGTTGTAAGGCAGTGAGGAGGGAAAGTTTTTGTAACTTATTCAAGGCTATACCATGAATTAGTGGCAAAACAGAACTAGAAGCCAGTTTCATGCATTCATTTAGCTTTCCCGAACCTGATGAACATAAACTAAAGAGATTCAAGCTTATCACCTAACTAATAAAACTATAAAAAATCAAAACTGTTGTACAGTGACAAAAGGGCTAGGTTTGGCATCAGGATAACCAGGGCCCAGGTCCTTGCTCTGGTCTTTTTACTTACTACTTGTGTGACTTTGGGCAAATCATTGACCTACCTAGGCTTCAGTTTTCTTGTCTATAAGAATTGAGGGATGGGCGTCTGGTGGGTAGGGTGTGAGCTAGATCACTTCTAAAGTCCCTTATATCTTTTAACCTGTGATCCTCAATTGACTTGGGACAATCTTTTTAGGTAGTTTCAATCTTCCTAAATCACAAAAGGTAAGAGAAAACCCACAAGAGGACCAATCTCTGTGGCCAAGGGACTAGTTCTGATACCTTCTCAAGCCTTCTGAAGCAAACTTTCATGGAATTCCATTCATGGAGCATGATGGCAGATGTGAGCTGCTATGTAGGAATGAGTAGAAGAAAATCTATGCACTGCTTCACAGCAGTTTTAATGGCAGCATTCCTTCCCAAGATGCACATTCTATTGCCTCTACATCTGGTACTTCAGGCAATAAAAGATTAAGGCAAAAGGAGACAAAAACAGTCTTTTAAAATGGTAATTAAAATAACAATAGTGCAAACATTTGTCAACTAAACATCAGAAAATTTCAGCAATTATCATTTTCCAAGTTTATGTTTAATTAAGAATTGAATTATGGAAACATTAAGTGCATTGTGTACAAGCACAATTTTCATATAAATAGCATTTGGCACCTAATAGATTTGGTCTACTAATTGGAAAAGAGCCAGTTTTCTCCTCAGGCAATTAGAAATAGACTTTAATCGCCTAAATGTGAATGAAAGACAAACCTGCTTTAATGTCATTGCTGCAGGTTTTTTTTAAATTTTAGTATCATTAACAAGATTTTAATAATAGATATGCAAATCAGCACAGGTCTGAAGGTCTATATTCTGAAGAAAAGGTGAACTCAGACATGAAAATAACAGGCTAGCACCAAGAAAGAGTTTAAATTAAAATGTCAGTTTTGGTCCAGGAGACCAATGCTGATGTTCCTTTCTCTATATAGAATGTGTTGAGGCATGCAAATCACATCATATTTTAAATGTATGAAAAGGTGTTTTTACAAATTAAGGGAATCACACAATGAAAACTTCCTCAAAGTAAAAAATCCTTTAGAATTATCAAAAATTAAGTCCTAACATATTAGTTTCAGAAGTTGAGATGTTTGTTTTCTTAAACAACATTTATGCTTAATTGTCACCATTATCTTAATTATTATGATGCAAATGAATGAAAAAGTATTTTTTAAATGCGTTCTATGTGCCAAATACAGTGCTAAGTCCTCAAGATATGAGACAGTACCTGATTTCAAAAAACCTATTTCCTAATAGAGGAAAATAACATACATAATAGCACAGGTGTGCTGGAACGAGCTTGAACTCCCTCTCAAGAGTTTATTGTTAACTTCTCAGTGTGAACACATAAACCTCAGAAATCAGTAAATGGTGTAAACCAGGGATTGATTTTTTTGTTCTGTTGACTGTTGACATAAGAAAGTGATGGTGAAAAGGTTAATAATGCAGAGCAGACTTAAAAGTAGGTCATTGAACATTTATCAGCACACCCCAAATATAGGGCAGTTGTAGACAACGAGGATTATTTTGTTTTGGAAAGGTACAGGGATGTTGGAGCAGAGACTTAAAGGACTGGATTAATGTAACATTTTTAACACAAAGGTAAAATTAATTTCATTATGGAAAGCAGAGGTGAAGAAGGGAAATGGCCAAGTAGCTGGTGTGAGAATGGTTTGATATAATAAGACATGGCTGTAGCCAGCCTGGATATAGCAGGCTATTGTGCGGTACTCACCACTCAGGAAGGGTGGGAGAGCACCGAAGGTGGGAGCTATGGATCTGAAAGGGTTAAATCTTCCAGGGCATGATCCCTGGCCTAGAGAGAAAGGAGGTTGGTGAAAAGTTAGAGAAAAGTATTGGTAAAACCTTTTAGCCTAAGAGTTAGGCTGATTCATCATGCGCTAATCCTTGTGTAGGTGTCCATGCTGAGGGAGAGGAGTAAGCCTATGCTTAGGGTGAATATCTGTATTTCATATTAGAGGTATAAATAATGATTATCAGTATAATGAGTGATTTGATTCAACAAACTTGTAATATTTAAATTAAATTAAAATTAGCTTAAAATATACCAACAAGTTATATTTTCAGATTTACATGTATAATATGTGGAAAGCTATTTAAAAGCATAGTTATCGCTATTCAGTACTTCGTATTTTCATAACAAAACACATACTCTGAGAGATAGATTATTATGATATGATCTGCAATGACTAAGGAGGAGAAAACTGAGGCACATAGAGAATGACTGAATCACTCTCTGGCTTTGACTCCACTTTACTATCTGCCCTCACATTTTTGCCAGAGGGTTCTCTACTAAAGCCAGGATCAGGGGTGACTGGCCCCCAAGTACAGATGAAATATGATATCCAAATGCCTGAATTTTAGAAATCTTAGGAAACTCAAATTGTGAATAGATCATTTAATAAGCCATAATCACAACTTCAATAGTATATCTAAAATTGGGGATTACAGCATTCTCCTCCTCAGACTGTCCCAAAAGTTGCAGGATAGCTCTAAATGTTGTCATGTGGGTTGATTAGTTGCAAACTATAAACTATGGCAATAATAGCCAGTAAGTTATATGAATGGTATGAACTAAACAAACTAGTCTGCTTCCAACTTTTCTCCCTCTTAGCATTTTATAAGAATTTTTTACTTGTGTCTATGAACCATTACAAAACAAAGTAATCAGAACCAGGAAAGCAATATGTACAATGATCTTAGCTATATAACTGGAAAGAACAAATGAAGGTCAAAAATGAATGGCTGGCCCTGGAGTAGAGATATGACAATTACCTCCTTCTCTATTTTGCAGAAATGGGGCGGTGCTATGGGCATATTATCGTTTGGTCATTTTTCAGTCCTGTCCAAGTCTTTGTGAACCCATTTGGGGTTTTCTTGGCAAAGCTCCTGGAGTAGTTTGCCATTTTATAGATGCAGAAACTGAGGCAAACAGCTTTAAAAGACTTGTCCAGGGTCACACAACTAGTATGCTTCTGAAGCCAGATATGAACTCAGGAAGATGACTTTTCCTTCCTTCAGGCCTGGCATGCTATGCACTGTCCTTCCTCCCTGCCCCAATTATTACGCTATGGACATAAGATACTGCAAATACTGCATTTGAGGAATTGGCTCATTTGAACTGCTTTTCCCTTTTCTTATTTATTCTTTGTTCTGCAAGATGACTCTGGAGCAGGGTAGGGATGTGTTGGGAAATGAAATATTGGAAAACCAAAAGACATCAATACAATTTTTTTTAAGTTGCTGTTTTATAGAGAAGAGTAGGAATGGAGAGTTGGGATATCGCCTATACTCAGTAAAGAAACAAAATAGAGGAGGTGGTAGCTCAGAAGCTAGGCTCAAGTTTACCTGAACAGGACTTATGGTTTAGTTGCCCAGTGCTTAAAGTCTCTATTTTATTACTGCTGGGGGGGAGGGGGAGGAAGGGCACCAAATCCTTCCACACACGTCCAAAGTCTCAAATAGTTTAATCAGGGAGAAAGAGGAGAGAGTAGAAAGAACACTGGACTTGGAGTCACAGGTCCTGAGTTGGAGAATGGCTAAACAAGTTCTGGTATACAAATGTGATGGAATACTATTGTGTAGTAAGAAATAATGAGGTGGTTTCAGAAAAACCTGAGAAAACTTGTAAGAAATGATGCAAAATAAAGTGAGCAGAACCAGGGGCAAAATTTGTACAATAAAAGAAATATCATAAAGATAATCAACATGGAAAAATTTAGTATCTGGTCAATGTAACAACGAACCACAATACCAAAGGATTCATAATATGAAATATTCTATCCATCTCCAAATAAAGGGCTAACAGACCTCAGACGCAAATTGAGGCATATTCTCTTCTCTTTCTTTTACTCCTTCCTTCCTTCCTTCCTTCCTTCCTTCCTTCCTTCCTTCCTTCCTTCCTTCCTTCCTTCCTTCCTTCCTTCCTTCCTTCCTTTCCTTTTTTCTTTCTTTCTTTTTGTAATATGGCTAATTCAGGAATTATTTTGCATAGAAACTTGTAATGGGTTTTGTTTTCCTTCCTTTCTCAATGGGAGGATAGGGGAAGAGGAAAGGGTAAAAATTCAGAATTGAAAATAAAATAAAATTGAATTTAAAAAAAGTCTACATTCCAATTTTTGGGTAAACAATTCTCAGTGCAAACTGACTTAGGAAATAACAGGGAAACTACAATAGTCTTCTTGGAGAAGCCCCAGAAGAGAGCTCAAATAGTAGATGAAAACGTTTCCTGTCAGTACCTGAAGTGAGGAGACTATGTATGATATACATATTAAATAGGGTTGAGTGTGTCTTGTGCTTAACCAATTAACAGACACCTGGGGTTAAGTTTGGGCCTAGGCACACCTGGACACCACTGCTAAATCGTTAAGCTTCCCAAGCACAGACCAGAGTCTAGAAAGGAATTATGTCTGCAAGATATCATTCAGTCTATACTCAGTTGGACCAGCTCTTGATTTTACTTCCTTCCTTACCTTTTCCTGGGGCTAGCATACGCTTGATGGTCAGTGCAGTCTCCTACACTGTTTCCCTTTTCTCCTGAATAGTTGATTACAGTAGTCTTGCAACCAGAGTTAATCATTTTAACAGGAGAAAGGCACTCTGCCTTCCCCTCCTTTGCTGTCAGCTGAGAGCACAATTTACTCAATGAAGACTATGGGTTAGGAAGTGGGAGGGAGAAAGAAGGAAAACACACAACACACATTTGCCCTTCTTTCCCCCACAAAATACTCTTGCAGATTCTCCCTTTGACCATACAGGTTAAGCCCTGAGTAGGAGATACTTTGCAATTTCGCTCAATTTAAACCCCTGGCTGCTTCATATATATTACAGTAAATGCATCTTATCCTCCAATATCACCTTGAACCATCAGGAGCTGTAATTTCACTCTCCGCAACAAATTCTAAAGCATGGCCAGCCTGACCCTTTCTTTTCCCCATAGTCACACCTTCTTCTCGCCATAGCAAATACTGAGCCAGGCTTCCAGAATACTTGGGAAGAAAGAATAAGTCAGAAGATAGATATCCTGTCATGGATTACTCCTAACTGATTTTCCACCAGTAATGAAGCATAAGTTATTTAAATTGCTCATAATTACATGCATTACAGATTGTCATTTCCTTTGCCGAAAATTAACCACAGGACAAGATTACTAATTGGACTGAAAGGTAGTCAAGAGAATCCTGACCATTTGGGGCTACTAACCTGGGCCTATGTCAGCAGACGAGAGAAACTAAACTTTACGTCTCAGTCAGGTTTCAACTTACATAATTGCACTGTCTCCTTCAATTCCCCGTGTAGCTTTCCACAGCATAAGGTAGTCTTCCTCATTCTGTCTGGAAGAAGAGCTCATAGAGACAGGGGACTGAAAAAAGACGATGGTCATCTAAAGTGGCCTTCATCTCAATAAAATATTACAAGCAAATCACCTTCAGAAAGATAGCTCATTGACTGACCATCCTTCTTCTGATTTGTTTTCTGGCAGCTCACAATGGTTAAAATCAGAAAGTTCTTCCTCGTAGGTAGCCTAAATTCATCTTACTACAATCTGAGCTAGTTTCCTGCTGTTTTGTCTTCAGTGTAAGAATGTAGGTTGAGGAAAAAGTCCCATAAAGCCTAATAACATCCCCCTTCACGTACCCAAATTTCCCTTTCAGAGGCAACATGATGTAAAAATGTGTAACAGTTATTTTTGCCTCACTCTCCCTAGGTGGAGCAAGCTGTATCTTCCCTTCAGGATTCTAGGAATATTCATGAAGAGTTGGGGTAGCTTTCTCTAATGTGATCAGTTTAAGCCCTCTTCTGACATTCCCCACAACTGTTATCTGACATCATCCCAGTTGCATTTAACCAACTAACATTCATTAGCTTTTACAAAGAGATACACTTTCAAAATATAGTACAAACAAAAGTACAAATATTCCTGCCCCTCAAAGGATACAGTCTCCCATATACTACCTCAATCTCTGAGGACATTCAGAACAGACTTAACAAAATTTCCACATAACAATAGTCCTATCAAGTTCTCATCCAAATGTGGCATTGCTATCAGATGAGTACTTTTCTCAGCTACCACTGGGCTAGTTCCAGAAGGTATCTCCTTAATCATTGGAGCATTTATGCTGAACTGGCTGGCAGCAAATAAGCATGTACTTCTCTCCCAGACATCCTGGTGTTTTGTTCTCCTGACCTATCAAAATTCA